>CM039732.1:32524992-33954992 GCA_022539455.1 Dendrobium nobile | reverse complement strand
TGCGAAATTTTGTTTTCACGTGGAGCTATTAAGTTATTTTTTTTAAAGGCCTTACATTTACAGATTTGATGGGCGTTCGATTTAACTTCAAATATTGTAAAGATGTTTTGTGCTAAGCCATTTTTGTGGGGTATAGTATCCAATGTTAAAATAATAGTCATGGACTGTAAGGTTGTGCTGCAGTCTTTTCTAACCATAAGTTGAATTCATGAATGTTCACAAGGTTCACTAATGCAAATCTAAGAGGGTTAAGAAACACAAAAAGAGCAAAATTTAATTTATAGTTTCCAGCTTTAATTTTGAATAAAATTAGTCTATTTTTTTTATGAGAAAACACATTTCATTCATTCAAAAGATCATATAAAAAATTTCATATTCTGAATTCTACAAGAAATTTGAGACCAACCAAATATAAAATTTCTCAACAAGTAAGATTAGCACCTCAATATGGAACTAGTACTCATGGAACCTGACAGGATCTCAATAAGGCACACAGATCAATCACATAATAATTTATATAAAGGACAAGAGAAAACCAATTTGAAGATCTAGGCATCATTTTGATACAAAGAGAAACATCCCTCGGAAGTTGTCATCATGACTTGCAAAAAGAGGGAAGAATTCACATTTTGTAGTACGCATAAGTATTGAAAGAAAATTAGAATTTTATTAAATCATGGAATGAATTTAATATACCTACGGCCTCTTTATTTGTAATAAAAAAAGATAAAAAAACAGAACTTCCTAGAATCCTCCAATATATGATCAAATAATGTAAAATTTTATCCAAACAATAGAAAAACGACTCTCCAATTCTGCTTGTATAAAAAGTGCAAGTTTCCTCACCTGCTACAGTGCCATAATTAGAAGGCTACAGCTACCATATTCTTCCTATGGTGCATTAATTGAAATGCCAACAAAATTCAAAGGTGCAATGGTGCATATACAGGAATTGGACATATACATAAATTTCATTCCAAATAGGAAAAACAGAAAAACGGTAGTTTGCTTGGTAGCAAAACAAGAATAGGGGACAAAGAAGTGGATCCCTAGTGGGAGGCAGTGGATATTGAACGGTAGTAACTGATAAGCAGCGTTGTGTATAAATTACTTGCTCTCGTCTTGAAGGTTTTACTCATTGTATATAAAAGAATAACTTACATTCAATACTGTGATTAAGTGATTTGCTCAATCAAATTTATCCCAGTAAGACATAAAATAATTATGTTCATAATTTTTTTAATATATATGAATATTTACAATTATACTAATTATTTATATATATATATATATTCCTAACCATAATTTGCATGCTATTATTTATACGGTAATAAATGCCTTCTTCATTGTAGTCACAATGATCTCCCCTCAAATTGATGTTAATTTTTTAAGAAGTATCAATTTGCTCTCAAGAAACTGGTATCTTTCACGCATCATTGCTTTGGGAAATGTCTCCAGTCTGAAGGTTTATAGAGATATGAGGAAGAGAAATAATGTGTTCAAAGCTTATCAAATTGAGTGATAGTCAACTCCAATATATATTATTCGTTCATGATAAATTGAGTTGGCAACAATTTTGATGGCGCAGGAAAGCTAAGTTTAGATAGAACTTCATGAAGTCGGATAATCTTGGAATATGCTGCAAACATCGGGTAGTATTTAAACTTAGTAGATGATCTAGACACGTGGGGTTGCTTTTTGTTTTTTCATGAGATTAAAGAATCACTAAGAAACATACTCCAACTGGTGATAGAGCGTCGAGTATATGACACTTTTCCCATTTCACATTATTATATCACATAAAATGAATAGAAGAACTAAATGGAAAGATTAAGCCACCACTAGGTATCCTAACAAGATATTGAACAATTCAACGAATAACAATTAAATTTAAGTGATGGAGATTTTGTACAATTGACTTATTAACTACAAAGGAAATATCTAATATCGTAATTGTCAAGTAGTTTAAGTTGCCTATCAATTGTCTAAATCTAGTGGGATTAAGAAGAAGATCTCCCTCCCTATGATAATACTTTGTGCTTAATTCAAAAGGAGTGTCAATAAAAGAGTTATTTTGGATGTCGTACCTAATGCTTCAACCCAATGTTTAGGTGAAACTGAAGATTCCAGTAATAAGATAACATCTAGAAGATGGCAATTCTTACATTAATACCATCATTTTGTTGTGGTGTATAAAGCATAAATTTTGAGAAATAATTTTCTTATTTTGAATAAGGTCATGAAATTGATATATGTTCACCTCCAGAGTCAGATTTTAATGCGGGATGAAAATTAAGTCTTAAAATAAGCCATAAATCTTTAAAAGATGGTCAATACTTTGGTGAACAAAGTAGATCAATGTTTGCTTGCTATAAATGTTACAAAATATTTATAATATGCCTGTGATATAATATCAGTGATACCCCCTATATCACCATGAATCAAATCAAAATAATTTTCAGCACAACTATCATGTGCTTGAAAAGAAAGGCTCTCACACTTCCATATTTTCGATGTTGAGCACCAAAACAAAGGATGAGAAGTAAATTGATCTTTTTTTTTTCCGGAACAAGTAAAAGTTTATTAAATGAGACAAAATAGTATAATTTGGATGACTGTAATTATTTAAGCCTTGTGCATATTCAGACTGAATTTCAGGTTATTGTTAATCGTTCAAATTTCAACAGTCTCCCAGCATCCCCCTTGTTTAGGGGAATTTCTAGGAGTCTTAGACTCTTAGCCTGCCCTCCACATTAAGAAAGACGTGCACGGTCAGTGTCGGGTGACACCGTGGCCGTAGTCTTCATCCCCACCACCCCAAGAAAGGCGTTTATGAGTTTTCGAAGCTACCTGTTTGAAAATACAATCATTTCCTCGACGGCACGGAGGCGCGTACAGGTACTTATATTTTATCCCGTCGTGCTAAGAAAAACGCGCACAAGACTCGCCCGCCTCGCCACAAGTGTCGCGGCGAGCTTCCTCTCACTGTACTAAGAAAAACGAGTATGGGTGGTTGCTTGTTGTGCTGCAAGCGCCGAAAATGGGACTTTGGAGTTTTAGGGATTGAGGGATTATACCTTTGCGATAACGAGCGACGATTTAAAAAATGCATGAATACACACACATTTTTTCTTTCATTTCCCTTTCTCTTCCTTTTTTTTGCTTCCTCGTTCTTTATTTTACTTCATTCTTCCCTTCTTTCTTCTTTCTTTTTTTTTTTTAATGCAAATACATTTTAGAAAGACCTTGCCTATATCTTTCTTACTCATGAGACTAGAAATAGCATGCAGAGTTCTGGAAACTTGCTGAGCGTGAATATAACCATATAAGAGCACGCTAACGTTTGTAAAATGAGGAAAAGGGTGGTCACTACATCTGCCTGAGAAACCTTTGAACTTGAGACTGCAAAGCATTCATAAATGCTAGAAGATCCTCTTTTTCTTTTGCAGCAAGCAATGCTTTTTTCAGCAGCATCTTTCAATCGAGCCTCTGCATCTGCCTGTGAAACCCTGGCACTTTCTTCAGTTCTATCCACAACGGCTTCCATGAGAACAGCATGTTCTCTAGCTTTTGCAAAGCTCAGAACGCCATAAATGTGCCTCTTGAAGAGCAGAATCTCTTTGCTTGAAAAGGATCTCTCTCTCTTTGTTGAATGCTGCAACCTTTTTTTTTTTTTCTGATTCTTTCAAATCCAGATATTATCGAAGCAATCCATGTGGATTTCTCTAGGTAAGGTACAGGAAGTTATGAATCTGAAGCTTAATAGTCTTTCCATGTTGCTCAACCGTGCGTATTTTAAAATCAACTCCGATGGTGCTAATATAACTCTCAAAATATGAATCATCAGCAAATCTTAGAAGGATGCATGATTTGCCAACACCAGAGTCTCCAATAAGCAAAAGCTTAAACAGAGAATCATACTAGGTATTCATGATTACATATCAAAGGTGCCACCACTATGATTATTGCGCTCTCTCCGGCAGGATTCTCCACGGGAAAGCTTTCCTGAAAATACTCGGATCAAAATTTCGATCAAATCGATGCGAGAAGAGAAAAAATGGGAAGATATCCAAGCGGTTGAAATGGGCGGATCCAGGTTGAAGAGGCTGATCAGTTTGTAGGTGTGGACGGACGTGCCTGAAGTGGTGTTGGAGGTTATAGAGGGAGTTGGCGTGAGACAGAGACGAAGGGATTGCGGCTGCTTGCTGGATATGGACGTTGGTCAGATTGGAAGAGGGATGGACGGATAGGGAAGGGTTGTTCACAAGTGTGGAAATCGGCAGAGAGCTGAAGTGTGGCTTCGTGTAAACAATCAAAGGTTGTAGTCTCGCTTGTGTTTTAACGACGAGCGGAGGATTCGACCAAAGCCAGTGATTTACCGGACGAGATTTCAGAGACCATCATCAGCGGGACTTGTGGGATTTAGATATTGATGTCCGAGGTTTGCATTAATTATAATTTGAGTTAATTTTATTTCGAAATTTAATAATTATACTAATTGTAAAATTATATTATTATTATTAGTACAGTTGGATGGATTTGGAATCTCTATACTTTGAAATTCCTGCGTCGGCGTATTGATTCAAATCCGCGCATTTCATCTCGACATGGCTCCGATTTCTCCGCGTGACCTTCATTGGATAAATCTATAGTCAATTTTGAGTATTGACGACTTTTCGAACGAAACAACGAAGTCCGTTTTGCGATCGGACGCGTTTTGACAAGGTCGCGTGTCAATTTTCTTAGTTTGCTCGTTGCCTCGAGATGCATGCTGATCTTATTGTGCGGATTTAATTGATCAAATTGGCCATCACTTTTTGGTATTGACAGCGTTCTGAATGCAACAACGAAGTCCATTTTGCGATCTAACGTTGTTTCGGCAATGTTGGACGTCAATTTCCTTGGTTTGCGTGTCATCGCTTTGGGATTCTTGTCGTCGCCTTGGACAACCCCAATTGAACATGTTTACAGTTATTTTGGATGTCGACGATGTTCCGAACGCAACGGTGAATCCGTTTTGATATCAGACATCATTTGGGTGAGACATCGCACGTCAGTTTCGGGTCTCGGTCATTACTTTGGACCGATCTCATCTGATTTTATTGAGAAGGGTCCCCTCTTTGGCGAACTCGATGTCCTGATTGCAACAGCGCAGTCCATTTGGCAATCAGAGTTAGTTTGACCCTTTAAGTGACGCACCTTGCAGATGCGAGTATCACTTAATTCGCTGAATTTTGCCTATTTTGCATGTGGTTTGAAGTGTAAGGAGCTAGTAGGTCTTTAAGCGGGAGAGTGATTGCATTGCATGTACGTAAATGTTAGTGTGCATAAAAGTCAATTCAGTAAGACTTTTGATATGTAAGTTTTATTTGAAAAGTTTAGGAAAGCTCTATAACTTTTATGTGATATATTGAATATGCTTCCAAGTATGAATATTGTGGATAAACTGTTCAAACGAAATAGTTATTGTAATTCAGAATGGGTTTTAGTAAGAAATACATTTATTCATATTCTTCTTTCTCTATTATACTCCATGAAGACTGTAAGGGGTCTAATGGGGTGTGACACCTCCCACTACCATTACACCTCTTCCTCTTCTTAGCCATAACAACCAACCACTAAGCCTACCTCATGGAATACTCATTACCCGCATTATAACCATACATAGACAACCTCTTAAACAGGTGCTTGTACAATGGACGTTTTCTACTCCCGATGTCACCACTTGGGAGAATTTCATGTACTCTTTCCTCTTCTTTTTCTTCCCTTAACCTCAAAGGTTAGTTTTTATGGCAATGGGAGTGTTAAGCATCAATACATTCCTTTGGATGCAAATACAATATAAAAATATGGAGAATATTGGATCCACAAATCAGAAGAACAAGCTCAAGACAATAATTCAAAGCTTATAGTGTACCTGGTTTAGAAAGCGATGGTTTTTATTGGAATTAAACCCATAACATCCGTATTATTTTTGTAAATTGGTTTGTTAATTTTTTGACAGCTTGCCCCTTTCTATTCACTTGTACATTCCTATAAATAAACCTCCTTGCTGTAATTAAGATTATGGAAATTAAATTTTGTTTTCTCCCTTCATCTTCTTCTCTTTTTCCTCTTCTTCTTCCTCTAGGAATTTCCACCTACTTAAAGGGTGTCCTATGCTTTTCAATTCAATCAAGAAGCATATAATTCCAAAATCTAGAGTGAGCTTGAATACGAATGCCACCCATTAGAATTGAGCAGAAAAATAATCGAGAAAACACTATTAGTGGAGTGAAGCCAATAAGGGATGCCTTGATCATAGTTAAGATCAAAGCGATTTATAATGCATAAAAAGTTACTTTTTGTTGGTAAGATGAAAAGAAATAACTCCTTCATAAAGTCCATGCGAACTTATGGTGGAAGAATGGAGGTAACCAAAATATTGCATTTTTCATGTCATGGAATTGAGAAGGAAGAGATGAGTTATTGTTTCTCACTCCAGCTCGAATCATTGCACTACAATGCGAGGAAAATATTGAACATAAACATTTTCTTTCCTTAAGCTAGGATCATTTTTTTAATATTCAGAGTCACACTAAAATCCAATAGAACATTTATATAGTGAAACCATTATTTTTTTCTTTTACAGTAGTTATAAAGTTATAACATCATTATCATATGTTATTATGTTATTCTTCTCGTCAAAGAGTAAATATCACTCATCTATTTAAAATATTCATATTTATATCATTTTTATTCCACATCCTCCTTGCCTTTATCTAAAATCATTAACAAAGATAGATGAAACTATGGTGAGTGTAAGAAGCCCAATAGGCCCAATAGGTTACACAAAACCAATCAAAGAGTTTAGTAGATGAAAAGAGATACAATATGCATGCTTGTCATGTACTTAATATCATATGATTCATGTCTTCATAATCATATCATATAAAACATGCCATTGCATCTTATGCATGATTATAAGTTTATGCATAATGCAACAATGCTTGATATCATGTAAATAGGTCATTCATCATTTTCATCACAAACATGAAATACTTCGTGTCATTGTTTGTTAGGCTATCTTTTATTTCATATCATTTCATTATCATAGTTGTATTAACATAATGAGTCTTCCATTTTTCCTAAGATCCTCATCCTAGTGTTCAGTTGGATCATCAATCATTACTATTATTTCATTCACCATGATTCACCATGATTTGCATTTCCGAAACTCACATATACTTATTCGTTCTCCAATAAACTATATAGGGAACTCTCAGTCTGCTTTATTTCAGTCATTTAAACGAGCTCATTTTGAGAACTCGTAATGTAAGTGTTCTTATGAAAAATTATCCAATGCTTCGATGAACTAATTATTGACATTGAAAATTGAAGGAAAATTTTTTTTGCTAGTAAAAAGGAAACAATCTTTGAAGAAATTGCTTAGTGCTTCAGCAATGTAAAATGATTCACCATTAATCGATATGAAAAGGTCTCATGATAACATTTTATCTTGGGAGAAGGATGTAGCTAGATTGACAAATGAATTGAATATTTTCAAATTCATCTAGTACTTTTCATATTTTGTAATCAAATTTTAACGAAATAATTAGGAATTTAGAAGATAAGTATGCTAGCTTAAATGATTTATTGTCAAGTGCATTATCTTCTACATCATCATGACTAAAATGTTTATATTCTAAGATCCATGCTTTAGAAATTGAAAATGCTACATTTAGAAAAAAATTGAATTATTTTTCTCTTATTTCTACCAGTGTATCATGTTTGACTTGTTGCATTAGTGGGTTCTTCTGTATACATAGAATTGTTCTCTTTCTTCATTAACATATGATGTTGCTGAAACTAATTTATTATTATTATTGTTTCAGTGAATCTGACAGCATGTTATTTTGGTTTGGTATTTTTATCATTTCTCATATAAAAGAATGTTTTACTAACAAAATTATAGGTTTGTCGTAACGTTAGCCTAATAAAATCATTGCTTTGTAACAATGCTTCAAGGGAAAATCATGTGAATGTATTTTTGTGCATCCATCTTTTCAGTTTTTCTTATTTTCACCTTCCTGTTTCACCAGATGCTCAATGTGTATGGCACTATTTGTTTGATAAGCTCATTTCTTCTAACCTACTTAAAACCTTGAATTTCTAACAATCTTGTTGTTGTTTATCCATTTTGTTTCATCAACATCAATGAAACTTTTGTCCTCTTGAACTTCAGGCACGAATCCATGATGAAAGTTTACGTTATGTTTTGTCAGATCATGCAATTGTCAAATTATCTATAAATATTCCAACGGGCTTGGAAAATATATTTGAAGTTATAAAAGAAGCTGATTTCTGTTATGGTTCTCAAACTAGCCATCCATCTCTTTCAACTCCATCACCAATTAGAAACCATGTGGATGAACTTAGGTTGCTCCTTCAATATTACGATGCAGACATTAGTGATGTGCTTAAGAGACATCAACAGAAGCACTTGGATAGGACTGGCTGCTTCCGTCTATCAATTTATAACTATGCTCTTTTATCTGAGATCACTTTGAAACCAAGTGCAACACCTTTCTCCTGGAAAAATGGAGGAAAATCCACTGCAACAGCTGGCAGAAAGTCATCCCGTGAGCTTTTTGTTCAGAAGTTCTCTTGCAAATCTCCAGTTTACCATAATTGCAGGATATATGCTAATGATGGACGACTCCTTTGTTATTGTGATCGCCGAAAGCTGGATTGGTCTGTAGTCCCTCAATCTTTACTCAGAAGTTATCAAAGCACTTAGTTATGTTTTTTTTTTATTATTATTTGAATGTTTTAGGTACCTTAGACGTGATTTAGCAAAGATTGTGGAAAAGGATCCTCCTGCAATAATGCTTTGTTTTGAGCCTAAAGGCCGCCCAGAAGATGAGGGTAATGAATTCTATATTCAGAGCAAGAAGAACATATGTGTTGGATGTGGCGAAAAAAATCACTACCTTCGCTACCGTATCATACCATCTTGCTATCGAATGCATTTTCCGGAGCATTTGAAAAGCCATCGTTCACATGATATTGTTCTTCTTTGTGTTGACTGCCATGAAAAAGCTCATGCTGCTGCTGAGAAGCACAAAAAGAAGATAGCAAAAGAATTTGAGATCCCACTTTTTGTGGAAAAGATTGCTGATTCAGGAGAAAGCAACACCATTATGGTGAAACAATGGTCTGATGGAGGAGATGATGAGAAAGGTGTTACCCCTTTGCAGCTGAGAACTGCAGCCATGGCACTTCTCCGCCATGGATCCCATATGCCATTAAAAAGGCAAGATGAGCTTATGCAGGTTTGAAAATTCATTATATTTACAATTTTAGAATACTTATATTTTATTGTAGGATCTATTGTCTTTTTGAGTAAAGAGTAATTTATTATTAAATATTTGATCTTCTCTATTCTTTTTTGAGTGGTTACATGTTTATTGGAAAAACATTTCCTCATAGAGTATCAATGTAATAGAAAACATTGGAGAAATGTAATGCCATTTACCTTTTCACGCATGCTATCCTAAATTTATATGTTATTTTTTACATGAAGGTCTAAGCTTTGGTACTAGAATTAAAATATCATTCATCATTTAACTATTAACTTTAAAGTATATGAAGAACTGGTTTTCTGATCTTAATGGACGTACAAGTATACACATATATCCTAGTAATAATTAAAAAAAAAAATCCTAGTAATTAAAATATAGTCAGCAAGAATGCAAATAGAGTTCAATAAATAGTACTCATCCTGTAGAAGCCATTTATCATATACACATATACCAGGTTCTTCACTGTATTTTTATTGTTATGATATATGGTTTTCTGATCTTAACATTTAACACATATTTATAATGCGATGAGACTTAATTCCGATCATATGGTAAGTGTTACTAAATTTTATGTTTTTATCCGAATGGCTCATCAGGTTTTACTAACCTAGTGTATCTAATGGTGCCCATGCATTTTGGCACTTACATCTAAGATTTGTTATTCCTTTCAATATAGAAACTAAAGAATTGACATCATTTATATAGGTAAATGCCAGTTGTCCCTACAATCATTGACATTTTAATCTCCGGGTACAAATGTATGAGCCATTTATTATGGGGACAGGGATGTCATTATCATTAATGCACGCTGCCCAACTATTTATTATGGACATATGATGCACTTACACGAACACGGCGACACGGACACGTCACAGACACGGGACATGACTATCATTGAAAATATAGAACACGAGTACGGCGCGGACACAACATTGCAATTTTTAAATAGTATATATAAATTAATATAGCATCATATTATAAATGACAAATAATAATAAATCAATATCATAATTATTTGTCTAGCTTTTAATATAAAAATATATGGTACAACACAAAAATATAAGAAAAAATTATTTAGTAGAACATCAAGCTTCTACTACTCATTAAAAGGAATAATATGATTAACTTCAGAGCTTTGTCTTTGGCTTTCAATATCATCAAATTGAATATCATTACTTTCAACATCATCACATTGAATATCATTGCTTTCACTCTAGTTCATCAAGAGAATGATTTGCAATCTCTAATATTCCCATATCATCAAGGGACTCAAACCTATCTCCAGGAATATCCCATATCTTTTTATTGCCTTCTATATAAAGTGGGAAGAAGATGAAGACGAACGAATGACGAAGAGGATGAGGGAACTGCTTCAATCGGATGTATTGGGCTTCAATCGAATAGTTGCTCGTCCGGTTGGCTCGCCTAAACGAAGAAGATGAGGAAGACCGGTCGTGAAAAGTGAAAACCCTAGAGCATACGGGCGCGCGACCAACATGTGAAATACGGGACCAGTTGCTCGTTTTATTTGATTTAATGAATATCAGAATTTTTAAAATTTTATATTTAAATAATTTTTTTATCAAATATTATGACATGCATGGCCGACATGCTTGTTCGACATTCATGTTCGACATGCGTATTTGTTTTAATTTAAATATTATATTAATCTGACATGGTTCTGCCATGTCGGTGGCGTGTTCTTGTCCAACATGTGTCCAACATTGTATTCCCTCTTATAAAGGTGTGTCGGTGCATCATTAATTGTGGATCATTTTCTATGCATTATTGTTGTATAATGCATGCTATTACTATATAAGTATATTTTATTATGATCACATTGTAGTGCCTATATTGTGAACCTTAATGCTTCTTATGAGATTGGAATTAGCACTTCTACTTCTTTTGCAATACAACAACAACAACATCAAGCCTTTATCCCACTACGTGGGGTCGGCTACATGAATCCTTTTTCTCCATTGTGCCTATCTTTTGCAATACTTCTTTTGCAATATTAGCATAATTTTATGTTTTTTTTTTTCAGAAATTTTCAACAGAGTGATTACCAAAAAAAGATGGAGATGGAAATTTTGAGAAAAATAAAGAGTCTAACTAATTTATTATATTTTTTTAATGGGATTGAATTTTAGAAGAAAGATATAAGCTTTAAAGCTGATTAATGCAAACCTCTGTTTCTTCACCCATTTCTGGTTTATTTCTCTTCTTGTATTTTGAATTTGAACTGCCAAACCTGTGGTTTGGTTTATGTAAAACAAAATATCAATGGGGGCTAGGGCGAAGGAGTATATGGTCTAGGATTGGGTTGTGAAAGGGTTATGAATTTTATAAGTATCTAGAATGAGGTAATTAGATTCTTATAGAAGGGATAATGAGAATTTCCTTGATTTTTTATGACTAAAACAGCGTGAAATTTCATTATTATGGATACACGAGGATGAAAGGGCAACGATTGTACTGGCATCCCTTTCTGAATGTTAAAGACTAGCGACTGCAGAGGCATCAATTGGATGTAATGGGCTGCAGGCAGCTTGCTACTATTGTAAGCAAATAATAAGAGGGGCATCAGCAGCTCTTCTGATTTGGAATAGAAAAACAAAAAGTAAAAGAGAGGGTTAAGAGGTACTGGATGAGGTGAAGTTTTAGGCGACTAGGAAGCAATCTTCATTCAATAAAAAAATCGATATCAAATTACAAACTTGATCTCTGTTTATAGAGATCAAAGAAATATCTAGAGGCATGTATTCAAATTCAAAACAAATTAGAAGAAAAGAATTGCCTCTTAAAAATAGCTAACTCACTCTTAGATTTCCTTATTAAAAGATTATCAACCTATATAGAAAGGCGACTAATTTTGTAGAGGGATTAGATTAGTTTCCTTGATTTCTCTAACTAATTTTCTCTCTCGTCTCTTCTTGTTGACCCTCCTTATTTGGAAATTCTAAATTTCACTTTTTGCAGTTAAGTTCACTCAATTGATACATGCTAATGTAGTAATGTATACAATGCTAATTTTACAAATATTATTGAGAGCTTCATGGATCAGTACAAATATCTCCATGTCTGTTCATCGATAATGTTATTTTGCATGGGTGGAAAAGGGTGGTCCAAGTAAATGCAGGAGTTAAGCTTGAGTTGAATGGAGTTAGATACAGCAGCAAATATGTCTTGATGATGTTGACACTCTACTAAAAACAAGTCATTGTCGGGCATGCTACGAATTCTTCTTAGATTAAGTTCTAGAAGGAATCCCAAATCAGAAAGAGGGGATGGGTTGGGAGAAAGAAAGCCCGCTCATTTTTGTTGGCTTTGCGTATGCTGATATTTGTACACATGATTATCAGCACCTTATTTGTGGGAGCAGTTGCTTGCGATTAAGAGCATTGCACTGAGACACTACAATTATTTTTTGTTTGCCACTGCAATTATTGCATCTGAATGCGTTGTTTACACAATTAATCGCAAAGAGTACTTTTTTTTCAAATCAACTGAGAATAAATTTTAATTTTAAAATTTGATTTGATAAACAACCTACTAAAGTTTTATCTTCCCGTTAAGTGTTGAATTCCACCATATTTAACCATTTACATTTTATCTATTATGTAGTTCAGTAACGGAGGGGAAGTATTTTTCCTACTTTAGTTATTTCATAGTTGTAAAGATTGTAGTATGACATGGTATCAAAAGGTCTTTAGGGTTTGCTTGAGTCTATTTTCAACTGTTAGACTTATCATGTTGAATACTTGATTATATGTAAACTTTGTAATTACTTTCTTCATCAAAATAAATTGAAGGAATAAGAAGTTTTAAAATGGTTGGCCTATTAAGATGACAGCATTCAGCAGTGCTTTCTGTATCCTTCAATAGCAGTTACTGATCATGTTTATAGTCTCAAACTAATAAATATTGCTTTCTTATCCCCTGGATTAGCTGCAGATTATAATATTTTTACTTACATATATTTTTTGTTAACATTTATTTAACAGATAGTTAAGACATACTTTGGGGGAAGGGAAGTACTTCCAGAAGATCTAGAAACAGCTTTACTTGTTGGTATGAGTCCTCATGAAAGAAAACGTCTCGAGAAGAAAAGAGGGTTGTCTTTTAGGCGTAATAAAGCATGTGGTTCTCAAGGAAATAACTCATCTCTACAAGACGAGGACGAAGAGGACGAAAAATTAGAAGATGAATGTATCATGGAATGCAATCTTGAGCCAAGAAACATATCCAATTGTTTCATCCAAGGGATCTCATTAGATGATGAACAAAATTCTACTGAAAGTGCCACACGGATTGATGAAAGAGATGTTTGTGTTTCCAATGAGAGCAATGGAAATGGCATTCCAGTACAACAAACGGATGAATCTTATCAAAGTTACAAGTTGGATCAAGGTTATTCATCTAGACGTGCCAATAGACTATCATTGCTAGGTAATGGACATCATGGAAAAGAAGTTGTTGAGAGATTACTCAGAGATCATGGTGAAGATGGTATCAGTCAATTTTGTCAAAAGTGGAGGCAGGTCTTTGTGGAAGGAGTTAATCCTCGTTTTCTTCCTCCTGGTTGGGATATAATGCACAGGTAAAAAATAATGAACTACAAATCTTTCTCTTTTGTCTCTTTGACTACGATAAATTTTGTGCTCCTGTCTTGCATCTTGCTCATATTTTAGTTCCTTTGTTTCCCCTTCTTGTTGTTGGGATTGTTGAGTGGTTTGGTTTAGAGGGCACATATATTTTGCGCTCAATTTTGCCTTAGGTTTTTTAAATGAAAGGCATGATGTTTTGTATTTCTTATTGCTGAAAATATAAATGATACAATCTTCATCTTCATCAGAGAAAAATGGTTATCCTTGATAAAATCACTCTAAAATTTTAATCAAAAGTTGTCATGATACTCGTTAGATCACTCTCACTGTCATTACATAATTATAATCCAACATGCAAATAAATTTTGTCTTGCTCGGTGCAAAAGACATCTCAATTAGATAGGTCAATTAAGTTGTCCTATAACAATTGCATCGGTTCATGATCTGAGATATTGCAGTACTGAAGCTAGCGCTGAAACTTTAGAAACAGATTAGTTTACAATTGTGTTCAGGCTTTAGTGGGTTCAGCTAGTTATGATAGTATTTAGATTAACATCATCATCATCAGCCTAATCCCAAGTATTTGTGGTTTGTTTTGTGTATCCCTATTTTTGTATCCGTTCATGATGAGTGTTGCTTGAGGTTTTAAACTTATGATATGCAAATCTATTTTAAATAATTTCTATTCATATTATTTTTGGAATATGATTTTTGCTTCCCAATCATTTGACGTTAATTTCTTCCACTGTCTAAATGGTGCATTTTTAACCATCTGTTGTACATATTTAGCCACATAAGTATATTTTGGATCCCTTATCTTCAATAAATATACCTTCTTCCATATCTTTAATATAATCATTTCTTAGTTTGTCCTTCCTAGTTTTTCCGCACATCCATCTTAATATTCTCATTTTTTCATGCTCGACGTTATTATTGATAACTTTTAACCACCTATTACTCAAATCCATGCAACATACTCAACCTAATTGTACTTTTATAAATTTTTATCTCTTTATGTTCTCTTATAAAATAATACTCTTGATAATTTTCTCTCTTTTAATCACTCATTTTAACTTCAGAAATTTTATTATATTGTTTTGGATAATAGATCCATGATACTTAAATCTATGTAAAGTGTTTTCTATCTTTTTGTGATATTGAATGGTAATGGTTAATATCACGTACGTTAAATTTGCATCATTTATGCAATCTTTGTTCTACTATTTTTTAGCTCTTTATATTCTAAATATTTTTTTCGTTATTTTAATTTTACTCTTATTTTAATATATGACTCACTAATTAGAATTATATTGTCTACAAAATGTATACATCATAGGCACCTCAGTTTTAATGTTTTTTGTAAGCAGTTTCAATATTAATACAAAAAGATATGAACTTAATGGTTATCTTTGATGTAATTCTATCATAATTTAAAATACTTAGATCATTCAACAACTATTAATTAGTCAAGAAATCATACATATTTCTTAATGATTTCAATATGCCTTTGACATGCATATTTTTCCTTAATGCACACCAAATAAAATTGTGTGGTATTTCATCATTTTTCTTAATTTAAAAGTCGCTTCTATTGTGGATCTTTCTAGCATGAAATAATTTATTCTTTAATATTAATGTAATTTTTAACGAAGATATTCCACTGTTCCTTCACATTTTGGGCCATATGACTTATACGTTTTTTTTTTTTTTTTTTTTTTTTGTTTTGGTGGATGGATCTTTTTTGTTCTTTAATCACTTATAGCATGCTTGAGTGCGTCGATAGCTTGTGAAGGCCAATCAAATAAGGTGCATCGCGCTTTCAATATGTTTCATCTATGCTCAAGCTAAACCCTAAACTAGAAATGCTCCTAATATAAGCAGAGTCGACAAGATTCATGGCACTAAGATAATAAAAATACTTGTGTAGTTATCCCTATGATAGGTAATATTATTATAAATTATAATTAAGGGGGAAGAGTGAGGATTTGCTTATCCTTAGTCTAATCTGATGTTGATTTGAACGAAAAAGTTTATTTTTATGGCAGAGAATTTCTCAACATGTTTAGTATACACAAGTTTTAGTGTCTATAATTTTTTCTAGGTATGCCTTAGGGTGATGTTCTGTTGTGGCTGTAATTGTTTACTTTGTTCAACTATACGAATGATTTCTTTTTCCTTTTTTATAAACAAAATATATTTTTACTTTTCATTCTTTCTTAAAAATACTGCTCTAGTATGTACAGATATGGTCGGATCCCCCTTCAACTCAGAGGTGTAACTGTTATGTTAGGGAACGATGAACCAAATATCCTTACAACCAAAATTTGTTCCGGGGGCAATTGACCCCTTGGACCCCCGACCTATCTGCGAAGTATACGACGATCAAGGATATGTACAAATTGGGGTCAAGCCAAATTCAAGGCAACTTCAACATACATTTTGTAGAAATTGAATGATTAATCATCTTTAACGACTATTTCCTTTTTGTCTCTATTTTTTTTTCACTGTTGACCCATTTTCTTGGAGCAAAGGGTCGAGCCAAATTCGATGCAACAACAACAGTTATAAGTTGGTTGCTAAATTAAGGCTAGGTCCGCCCCTATGTACAGATGAGCCCCACTATAAGTTTGATTTATTTCACTTAGTTTTTCAATTCAGCATTACAGCACAGATTAGCTTAGCTTATTTTGCCGAGCTGAATTGTCATTCTAAATATTCAACTTTCATTAGGGCTATTTCGTTCTATCTATTCGTCATGATTTCCTTGAGCTAACGAACTACATTATCGCAGTGGAAGGCGGGATTTTGGCGAGTTCAGCGTTTACAACCCTGCAAAGAAAATGCTGCACCCTGAAACCAATCAACTGGCTATGTGAATTCGGATTGTTTTATAGAGAAAATTGATCGTTTGATAGAACTTCGATACATTTTTGTATCATTAGGTTGTTCTAATGCCTGTTTATCAAGCATTGAGCACATGCTTATGCAGTTCAGGTAGAAGTTCAAAATATTATACTATTATGTATTTTGCATTCTCTGAAAGTTAACCAGTTCTGACAATTTGTGAGGTCGGAAGGGAGTCATTGAATTTATGAGCTGCAACAATTGCACAATTCAAGGTCCTGACTCCTGAGAATGCACATCTTGGTTTCGTTATGTTACATACTTCATTAGAATCAAAAGAGTTCAGTGTTCAGATTACATTGTAGATGTAGATGAAAAATGGAATGTGAGATGAAATATTTCCAAGTAATATTTGCTTACTAGGTAATGGTAAATATCGGTTCATTTTTGTCCTTCGAGTGTGCATTGTGGACTCGTTAAATATGATTAGGGGTGTAAACGAGTCGAGTAATGGTGTTAGCAAGTTCGGCTTGTCAGTTAGAACACCAGCTCGAACTCGAGCTCATTCCATTATAAATGAGGTCGAGCCAGCTCGCGAACCTCGGCGTAGGTCCACATCATCTGCATGTTCTGTGTGTCTGCTCGACTGCTCGTTCCAAGGCAAGAAAGTTGTACACGGCTGAATAAGAACGAAAACTGCAAAGGCAAGAATTGATGTTCCAGGCGGAAGCTGCAGCTTTGGAAAAGCTCTTTTCTTTCTATAGATTTGACATCAAATTAATATTTTAAATGTTTAATGCTTAAAAGCTGTATAATGCCTTGAAATGAAAACTGCAGCCTGAAAATATTTTATATGTTTTAATGCCTTAAATGTTGCACGTATTTAATGCTTTTAAATAAAAACTGCAGCTCAAAGTATTTTAAAATATTGAAAAAATAATTATTTGAAATATTGATAGTAATTCGGGCTAGCTCACCAGCCAAGCATCATCAAACTTTAACTTAGAGCTCATTTATTGAAAGGAGAAAATTTTAACTAGAAAATTCAAATCAAAATTTAATTTAGAGGATTTTTAAAATTTTTAGATTCGTTTGGAGATGAGTTATCTCTTCAAATATGAATTTGCAAGTTTGAAATTTTTTGATCAGTCCGAATTTTAGCAATAATGAAGTCCTCTTTATAGGAGAAATTATTCTGTGCAAACATCGGATGCAACTCTACCTCCAAATGTCACGGTACAGAGCCTTGGTACCAATGCCAAGTACTGAGCATTAATGAGCTATGGTACAATAAAAAGGAGACGGTATATATATATATATATATATATATATATATATATATATATATATATATCTATGAACGTCGTTTGGTAACCGCTTATGATAATTTTTTCTCTTTATTGTTTTCATTTTATCTTAGTGGAGTGGTTGTGGCATATTAAAAAATGCTTAATGAAATGAATGCATTGAACACAAAATAATATGAATTAAGCAAAATAAAAGGCATTAAGATATATTATTTCTAATTAAAATTATTTCTTCCAGCTACATAAGAAAAATTTGTTCACCATCAAGATCTCAGTTATGTACACATTTATTACTAAACTCTCCATATAAAAAAGTTCAAATTCTTCTAAAAGTATAAAAAACTACACAATAACATTATAGCTATAGTTGTCCATCTCACAATATATTATATATTCCCAGAAGCTCCAAAACAACGGCTTCATGCGTTAGGAAATGTGGGTGTTTTTTTTGACTCAATCAATCCGATGAGTTTATCGAAGCAATTTGCAGAACATAAGACTGATAAGAGGGGGATGCAACGAATAAATGTGATGATGGTTCACCTATAGGACTAAGTGCACGGGGGATGATTATAATTCATTTGCTTGTAAGTTTAATTTTCACAAGCAAAGATTGTCACATGCTAGAATATTAGTGTGAGACAATAATAATAAAAATATATAAGGCATCAAAATTTTAGGCGAACTAAAAAAATTCATTATATAATCAGATAATAGAAATTCGATTAAGCCTAAGAAGCAGAAGGAATAAGTTTTATCATCTAATCTAAATCTTTATATTCATTAATTTTAATTCTTAATTTTTAAATCACATCAAAAATATATATTTTTAGAACATTTAGATCAATTAAAATAAATTCAAACACATATTACATACCACCACTTGAATCCAAAACCTATTGGTTAGTAATCAAAATTCTAAATCAACAGAGCAAATTGTGTTACATATTAAAAATATTATTATTATTAACTTATGCAAACTAAAATACAATTTTAATAGATTTTAGTGTTAAGATATTATAGAAATAAATATAAAAATTTAAATGTTAAATATATAAATATGTTGTTATATACATGCATATAGTTTTATATTTAATTAATTAGAGCTATAAGTATTAAAAAATTAATTTACTTTTGTTATGGGCTGACTCATCCTTGTAAGCAATCAGATTACAAATCAACCGTATGATTTATTCTAATGAAAAACGAGGATGAAAGTTCGGCCGTCAGTTGGTGTTCCGACGAAAGTCCCGACATCAGTCGGTGATCTAGTGGAAGTCTGACGTCAAGTGATGGTCCGGCTGAAGTCTGATATCAGGCGTTGGTCTGACGGAGGTCCGGTGACAATTTGTGGTTTAACAGAACTCCGATGTTAAGTGGTGGTCCGACGAAACTCCAACGTCGGGTGGTGGTCCGGCGAAACTTCAAGCCTCATGTGGTGATCCGGCAGAATTACGGGCATCATGTGGTGATCCTACGAAACTTTGTCGTCTGGCAATGGTTTGGCGAAACTCCATATGTCAGGTGATGGTCCGATGAAACTCCGACGTCAGGCAGTAATTCGACGAAACTCTTGCGTCAGGCGGTGGTTCGACAAAACTCCAACGCAAGGCGGTGATTCGGCGAAACTCCGATGTTAAGCCGTGGTTTGACAAAACTTCGAGCAATGGTCGAGGAGCAAGGGGCATAAGCAATCTCCAATCTCTCTTGATTTCTTTGGCTTAGGGTCCCTTTTCATGAAAAATGGAGGCTATGTTTATAGATTTTTCTAAAGTGGCGTAGTCCATAAATAAAAGTAAGATCAAAAATATTTTTGGAGTGGTTTGTATGAACGATTGATATTGATTCCCTTGATCGTAGACAGTTTGTTGGACATTTGAATGTCTTAATGATATCAATGATCTTGGGCTCATTGGATTCATCTTGTCTAGCCGCTTGATTCAACTATAAGCACATTATATTTGAAAATCGTTTGGTAAATCAAATCGTGGTTCAAACCTTCCAATAGCACTTCGGGTCCTTGATTTAGAGTCATTTGGTCTTGAATTGAGTCAAATTTGATGTCGTTGGGTTTATTTTTTCGAGATGTTAAATTTGACTACAATGCCATGCATCGGGTACCCACATCCACCCACATATCCACTCATACCTAATGGCTGGGTACTCGACATCAGGGGATAACTCAATTTAAATTGTTAATCATCATATGCAATATATTACTATAATCCTTATGATATAGTGTGCAACACAAAATTGCACTACACCCACAATATATTCTAATATGCGGCTTGAAAGTTTGCAAGCAAAGCAAATGGCAAGAAGCCCAACTGCCATTAGTTCGTGGCAGACTGCATTTAAAAAGTGTAAAAGTATGTGATATTGATGGGCACAATATCCCGAAAATCACCATTGGTGGGCGAAGCCTACTCGCACAGGGCATGGGGGTACCCAACCAAGATCTCATATAGGGCTTTGTTTGATTGTAAGTTTGTTGAAATCAAAGTTTGGATAATCCAAAATTTAATTTTGGAAGTTTCCAACTATTCTGCCTCGAGATTCATGCCTGATCAAGATACTTTTTTGATGATGTATCAACTTCAATTTTAATTTGAACTATATATTTGTTTTGAGCCATATGATTCCAAGACATTGGATACCATCGGTTTTTGAAGTAGATAGCAGGAAAAAAAATAGGGTTTTTTGTGCAAAATTTCTAAAATTAATAAATAGACGATCTACTGCACAAAAAAGTTATGATCGCTAGAGAGAAGTAGGAAGAGTATAATGGAAGCAAACTAGCAATATGCCAATATTCCAGCAGGAACACTTCACAGCAAAACAGCAATCGCTGATTAAAAGGCCCTTCTTCATACTGTTTCATAACATGACAATTGACAAATGTAACACAAAAAAGCAACTTCACCAAATTCTACATTCACAAACCAGAAAAAGGCAATCTTGAAAGGGAACACCCATAAGAATCAGTGTTTGTAACCAAAATTATTAATCCTCAATTCTTTCACTTATTAAAAAAACCCCAGCAATCCGAAACAAAGGTGCCTGAAATCCATCGCCTACACAATTGGATAACAAAGCCTCAATGTGAGGAAAGTGTGAAGGGAAACAAGAAATTTTGAGGATTTTGAGGATAGTACAACAATTTACATAGAATTTTTGTTTCACTTTATAGTATAAATTCTGCTCAGTGAGCTATGACAAGATCGACGCTAAACACATCCAAGACAGAATCAGAGGGATCCGGGCTTGGGGGCGAAAAGAAAACGTACTTGGCCGCGGCAAGCTTCTTCCGTTTCAGCTGGCGTGGCCCACACGGCCTCGACGCAAAAAAACGGATTAACTCGCCATCCCCGCCATCTTCAGGCGGCAGAGGCGCAGCCGCTACGGGAGAGGCCGGCGGAGAAAACCGGGAAACGGCAAGCGGTGCTGTTTTCAGCGCAGATCTCGGCGATCTCGCGCTGATCTTCGAGTCCCGCAACCGCGCAAGCGCTCCCGGTCTCAGGAATCTCTGCAGCCTCTCCTCCGACATCGCCGCCGCCGCCATCCTTGCCGGGGTCCTCAGCCTCCGATTCATTAGGTCTACTAAGATAGTGAATGGTATAGAGATCTAGCGAAAAACCGGAGGACGGAAGGGAAGTTTCTAGGGTTTTAAGTAAGAGGAGCGTATAAGCAATAGGCGGGAAAGGGGCGGAAACAGGCGGGTAATTTCAAATTATTGCACTGCTTCGTTTTCACCCTGAATCTTACCCTCCATTTAGCTGATTCCACGTGGCTATTGTTAACACATGCCACTTTTTATGTGGCGTTTGATTCGGTTTCGGTGTGAAGAGCAAAACCGCGCTTGTTGTAGCGGATACTGTAGCCTTGAACTTGTAGCGTCTAATGTAGCCGTGATCCAGCAGGGTTCGCTTCGTGAACATGCTTGGCCGTCCGATCTCGAACAATAGGGGGAATCGATGGTGCGGTGAGATTAAGGGGTATATTTGGAATTTTGGTCATTGTTGGATCTCGATCTGGACTGAAAGAAACTAGGCATGTGCCGGGGCAGACTAGCGTGACGTGGAATCGCAAACGGTGTAAGTGAGTCAAGTCAACTCTTGAGTTGGCTCTGATTCGACTCAATAAATGACTCATGAGCTGAGTTTGATGAGCTAATGAGTAAGTTTCAAACAGCTCTAACTCGACTAGTTATCTCGCGGCTAACTTGTTTATGAAATATTAATACGCAATGTACTTAAAATATATCTGCATTTAGGATTTTAAATACAAAACTAATAAAAATATTTTAAAAATATATTAATTTATTTATATTAAATACTTTTTTATTATTTTTCTTCTAATTTCTTATTTTTTATCATTTTGTTATAATAATTATTTAAATTATAATTATTTTCTCTCTTTCATACTAAATGAGCCGGCTAAAATTCGTAGAATAGAGCTTGAGCTTGAATTCAATTAATTAATCAAGCTCAAGCGCAAGGTAACTCGAGCTCTGCTCGATACATTAACACCCCTAATCCCAATATTATTTATCTATTTATTTTGAGAATATTTATTGTTTGGCACTAATTTAGTACATATGGGATTTTTAAAAAAAAATTATCGTTTCTTTTATATGTTTTCCAATTAAATTAGTTGATATTCATGAGGGCTCTCTCTTCATTTGGGGTGTATAGTTCGAAATTAGAGATTATGCATATCTTATACTTTGGGAGTTTGATTTTATAGAAATGAGTGTACGCAATCTACTCTCTAAAATAAATTTTCAAATGAAGAACTACAAGAGTACCATAAATATGATATGAGTTTGAAAAGTTTATCCACTGATTGCAAGTTTGTTATATGATAATGCTTCTTTCTTGGGTAGCACATTAATATGCTAGTGCATAAAGAAGCAATCGATAATACCTAGATCATTCATTGACACAGAGTATCGGGTGCTAGTTATCTATATCGCCGACGTGTTTTGGATAAGCGATTACTCTCAGAGCTGGATATACACATTTCCTCTCCCAATACCACTTTTTATTACGACGATGTGTTAATCATTGCTCTCGTCAACAATCCTATCTTTCATTCTCAAATCAAACACATTGAGGTCGATCATCATTTAGTTTGAGATTGCATCAAACCTCGTATTATAATGATTTATCACATATATCCTCAATATTAGCTTGTTGATCTATTCACTAAACCACTTTCCTCCATTTTGTTTGATCACCTACAAAATAAGGTTACAATCTAAGATAAATCATCGTCTAGTGTGGAGGTGATAACGGAACAAATCCTTCAATAATTTTATAAAATTGTAAGTATCAACACATCATTTGTATCAAGATCATTTTAGCCCTTCTTCTAAATGCATTCCTCTCTTTTTTTTTTTTCGGCACATAGGGGTCTACACATTAATTAAGGGAAAAGTTACAATTTCTTAAAGAACCAAATGTTCGCTAAAAATACAACATTTGAAATAAAACATAGTAGTCAACAATTATACATATTACAAAATTAAAGTAAAAGGAAAATAGCAAAAAAGAAACTCTCAAGACGAATGAAGGAAACACCAACCACCAAGCAGGCACTAGAAATGAAGCTTCACGGTCGAATAGAAACCTCCTGCAAGAAAAACACAAAGAAGAATCTGCAAAAGAAACATAAGGCAAGAAATACCAACGAACAGACAAATACAGCAAAACATCAATAGCCACCCACCAAAAGAGCAACACATAGGCCAGCCAACAACCACGAAATTGACCACCATCTACCTTCCAAGACCATTCTTGATATTTATTATTTTATAGTATAATAATACATCTATATATACAACACTGAATAACATAGGTGATAATGAAATGAAATATCAATCATTCTCTATCATCTTTATACTCTTCTCTATAAGCTTAACATTTTAGCTCTCTCTCTTCTTTTAAGATGTTGTAAAGCTTTCCTTATGGTAATCACTCAAGTCTTTAGCTATGTCAAGTTGTCGTCTACTAACCGACTTCTAGATCAATAGAGACCGACTATTAACCTCTTCAACTGAGGCTTTCCAGCTACTTCTCAAACAACTTTTAGATTGAGCTCCATCACTTGCAAACTGCCTAATCGAATCGTAAACTTATTGTTGTTGTTTCGTGAGTATCTCAAATAATAATAAAAACTTTTTGGGGATTGTATTATGAGTGATTAAGCTTGTAAATTGTGTGTATTGAGATGTGTTTGCGACTACTAGAGGTCCAACTTTGAGCCGTAGTATCTATGCATTGCACTAATCACTAAGTTAATATTCAAGAATAAATAAAAGTAAAATTTATAATAAAAGTAAATATAAAGCTATCAAGCAAATTAGGCAGAAAGTTTGTTAGTAATTGGGCCTGAATATATATTCAATTCCCACATAAATTAGAGAATTACACTTGTCCATTATTGCAACTATAAGAGCACAATCCTTTACATCTCAATAAAGTGCATAAATATTTACGTCATCTTAACTCAAGACATAGAACGCTCAAAGTTCTATTGAGAATTCACTTGACACAAACCTTAAAATTACACTGCGCGCAAGTAAGACTTCGTTTGGGTCGATTTTTTGCTGCTTCTTAAAACATAATTTTAGTACAACAATTTTAATTTTTGAACTAAAATTCTATTTTAAAATGCAATAAATAAAAAGAAGTCGTCCCAAATGAAACCTAAGGTTTCGTTTGGGACAGCTTCTTTATTGCTTTCAAAAATAATTTTTTAGTACAAATTTTTTTAATTCACAAGTTTTTAGCACATAGTGGTTTTAAAAAGCATCAAGAAATCTGTAAAAACTTTATCTGGAACAATTTTTTTATGATTTTCTAAAGCAGTTTTTTAGTACAAAATTTGTTACCTCAAGAAAATTTTGTACAAAAAAAGTTATTTTAAAAATAAGTAAGAAAGCCGCCCCAAATCTGGCCTAATTTTTTTCATTGGTGACACAAGGCAATAATCTAATAAAATTACCATTTAATCTCTACTACAATGATTAAAAATAATCAAATAAAACAAATTAACAAATTCATATAAATCTTAGAGATTTGTAGAGCTAAGATATTAACAAATGAATAAAAAAATTCAAGGAAGAATTTACTTGGATCTATTAGAATGAGAACACATTTATTATCGAGCTCATTTCACACACTATGTAATTTAGCTCTATAAATACTGTAAACTTATTATTACATTTGAATATAGTTTTTCCTTCTTCTTACTTCCTCCCTGTGCACCGTCTTCTTCCTTCTCCGTTAGTTCTCTCAAGATCAAGATTCTCCTTCATGGTATCAGAGCGCCAGTAATGGGCGATCAGGAGTCTTCTTCCACTCTTCCACCCACTACTTCCACTATTGCCGGATCAACAACAGAACTTGTTCTTCCGACGACTCTCAAGTTCATCATCTCAAATATCAAGAACTTGATTTCGAATACCCTCACGGCGGACAACTACGCTATCTGGCGTACGCAGATCTTTCAACATCTTTCTGCGAATGGATATGCCGATCACCTCACGGGCAAAACGCTCCCTCCGCCCGATTCCACATCCTCTGCTCACGCGCAATGGCGACTAGTCGACAACAATTTGATTTCTGCGCTCTTCTCCACAATTTCTCCGGCCATTCTACCATACGTCATTACGTCCACGACGGCGCATGAAGTTTGGGCT
Organism: Dendrobium nobile; assembly: GCA_022539455.1. Taxonomy (NCBI): domain Eukaryota; kingdom Viridiplantae; phylum Streptophyta; class Magnoliopsida; order Asparagales; family Orchidaceae; genus Dendrobium; species Dendrobium nobile. The sequence goes on along the minus strand of CM039732.1, from coordinate 33,929,185 downwards.
ATTCTTGAACGCCGGCTACAGTCGTCCAGTCGATCTCGCGTTATTCAACTCAAGAACGAGTTGCATCATATCCAAATGAACAATCAGACAATGCAACAATATCTTGCTCAAGTCAAGAACATTGTTGACAACATTGCGGCTTCCGGCACAAAGATTGATCCTGAGGACATCACTCTCTATATTTTAAATGGACTCCCCGCCACCTACAACTCTTTTAAAACGTACATTCGCTCCTCCTCACTCCCTGCGGATCTAGACGCCCTCTACTCCCTTCTCTGCAGTGAGGAGATACACGTTAATCAGGACATCAAGAAAGATCAGCTAGCGACGACGGCTGCCTACTACGCTACCTCCTACAATCAAATGCGGAATAAGAACAACAAGCGTCCCAACAAGCAACGGAACAACAACACTCGCAACATGAGCACCAACGAACCCATTCTGTGGCAAGTCTCGGCTACTACCACCCGCCCCATCTGTCAGATTTGCAGTAAAATAGGCCACACTGCAAACAACTGTTGGCACCGGTGTAATCTATCTTATGCTCCTCCGTCCACACCTACAAACCGAGCTCTTCTTGCACAACCGACGACACCGACTCCTCAATCCTGGGTTCTTGATACAGGTGCTTCCTCACACATGACGTCGGACGGCACGAACATTCAATATCCCATGGCTTATCACGGTCACGAATCAGTCTCTGTGGCGAATGGCTCTGCTGTTCCAATACAGAACTATGGTCAGGGGATCCTTCCCCTGCCAGATTCGTCTCGTAAGCTACATTTATGCAATCTACTTCATGTTCCCGCTCTTACGCATAATCTACTTTCTGTATCTAAATTAACATCTGATAATTCCGTCTCTATTACTTTCGATTCTAATGGTTTTGAAATTAAGGATCTGCAGAACCATCAACCTCTTCTTCGTGGACGTCTTCATAACGGGATTTACATGATACAAGTTGCACCACCGACGTCTTCCACAGCATTTCAAGCCACGACTATCTCTTCGTCCATCTGGCATGCCCGTCTCGGCCATCCCAGCACCCGCATCTTGAATTCTTTAGCTAACAATATTTCGAATTTTTCTACTTTACCTTCTGATTTTCATTGTGAAGCATGTAACATGGCCAAGAGTCATAAACAATCTTTTAATAAAAGTTCCTCGTCGACCTCCCATCCATTTGAACTTATACATTCAGATGTATGGGGTCCGACGAAACATCCGTCATTGAATGGTTTTCGGTATTATGTTGTTTTCATTGATGATTATACGAGGTTTTCATGGATTTATTTTCTACATCACAAAAATGAGACCTTGGCTAAATTTAAAATATTATGCAGTTTTCTTAAAACCCAATACTCAGCTACACCGAAATGCTTCCGATCAGATGGAGGTGGAGAGTTCGTCAATCAAGAGTTCACCGCCTACCTCAATGATAATGGCATACAACATCAACTCAGTTGTCCTTACACACGTAAACAGAACGGCCTATCGGAAAGGAAGCATCGCCACCTCTTGGAACTTACTCGCGCACTTCTGATTGCGTCCAATCTCCCTGATCACTTCTGGGCTGATGCGGTGTCTACGGCCAATTACCTAATTAACTATCTCCCCACCACTGCTCTGTCACTCAAATCACCTTATCAACTGCTTCATAACAAAAATCCAGATTACTTACATCTGCGAACTTTCGGGTGTCTCTGCTACCCATGGCTGCAACCGTATACCACCACCAAGCTCGCACCGAGATCTCTACCTTGTGTTTTTGTGGGCTATTCACCACATCACAAGGGGTATAAATGTTACGATCTTACTAACCACAAATTATACATCTCTCGTCACGTTGAATTTCACGAATCAATTTTCCCGCTCCGTTCAAATCCTGCTGCCAGTTTTCCACTACATCCGACAAATACAACTCAACCTTCTCCTCTTCTTCTTGTACCGGTCTCGGCCACTACCACACCTGTTAATAATACCAATACAGAGTTTGCTGCTCATTCAAATCTTCCTCACTCTATAGCTCCTACTCCGGCTGATACCTCTACGACCTCTACAGACAAGGCACTCCACGGCAATTCACATTATATTCAAGCTCAGATTCAACCCCATCATCCTATGCAGACCAGATCTAAGTCGGGAATCTCCAAACCTCGTCAATTACTCACTCTTCTCAGCAACATCAGTGCCACGACAACTCCAACAACTTATAATCAAGCCTCCAAATTCAAGCACTGGCAAGCTGCAATGACAGAAGAATACAATGCGCTCTTAAAACAAAAGACCTGGACGCTGGTTCCAAAACCGAATAATCACCGTGTATTAGGATGCAAATGGACTTATAAGATCAAACTCAAACCGAATGGTCAAGTAGATCGCTACAAAGCACGGTTGGTGGCTCTTGGCTATGAGCAAGTTCTGGGTGAAAATTACAACGAGACGTTTAGCCCGGTTGCTCGTATGACCACCATACGCATGTTACTCACACTTGCTGTTAACCGTAATTGGCCTATGCTTCAGCTTGATGTGTCCAATGCCTTCCTACATGGTGATTTACCAGATGACATCTGCATGTCACAACCTCGCGGCTTCACCGATCCAAATCAACCCGACGCAGTGTGTAAACTTCACAAATCTTTATATGGGCTCAAACAAGCGCCGCGACAGTGGTTTCAGAAAATCACAACGTTTTTACAAGCCCGTGGATTTGGGTTTAGCCGCTTTGATCCTTCTCTACTCATCTATAATAACAAACAAACGTTTCTTTACATTTTACTTTATGTTGATGACATTCTTCTTACAGGAAATTGCTCCATTCATATCAACAATCTCCTTCACGATCTTCGCTCTCAGTTCGCTCTCAAACAGCTGGGACAAATAAATCTTTTTCTCGGTATCCAGATCAGCCGCACATCCGACGGCTTCTTTCTTCATCAAGAACACTATGTCTCCAAACTTCTACAGGACGCTGGCTTCACTGATTGCAAACCGTGCCCGACACCCATCACTCCGACCAACAGGCATTCACAGCATCAGACTGAATTGTTTCACGATCCATCTATGTATCGTAGACTTGCTGGATCCCTGCAATATCTAACGATCACCAGGCCGAATATCTCGTTTGCTACCAACCAAGTCTGTCAGCACATGCAGTCTCCGACCACAGACGACTTCATCCAACTCAAACGGATACTTCGCTATCTCAAAGGCACAGCTACCTTTGGCCTACCAATCACGCCCGGCGATACAACTATCCAGACCTACACCGATGCTGACTGGGCATCGGACCTCTCAGACCGCAAGTCAATTTCCGGCATCTGTACATTCATCGGACCTAATCTTCTATCCTGGTCCGTCAAGAAACAAATCACGGTGGCTAAATCTTCCACCGAGGCGGAGTATCGCGCCCTCTCAGCAGCAACTTCGGAAGTTATCTGGCTAAGACGACTTGCAGCTGAACTACACCTAGAACAGTCGTCTCCAACGATTATTCACTGTGGTAACATTTCTGCCATAGCTATAGCAAAGAATCCTATCTTTCATGCTCGGACGAAGCACATTGAGATAGATTTTCAGTTTATTCGGCAACATATTGCTTCCGGAAATATATGTATTCAGCACATCTCCTCTCACGACCAGATTGCCGACATTTTAACTAAACCTTTTAACATCTCTCGTTTTAATTTTCTTCGCTCCAAATTAACTATTCGTTAGCCCGAATGCTTAATTTGAGGGAAGGTATTAGAATGAGAACACACTTATTATCCTGTACTTGAGCTCATTTCACACACTATGTAATTTAGCTCTATAAATACTAAACTTATTATTACATTTGAATATAGTTTTTCCTTCTTCTTACTTCCTCCCTGTGCACCGTCTTCTTCCTTCTCCGTTAGTTCTCTCAAGATCAAGATTCTCCTTCAGGATCATCACTGAATTTCATTCATATTAAAACCTCCAGGTTATTTAACCATGAAAGATTGAATTTTATCTTTAATATAATTTAGCATTGGTTGGGAGAGGTGTAAGTGAGCCGAGCCGGTTTGAGTTCGACTCATTGACGAGCTCGTGAGCTGAACTTATCGAGCCACGAGCTCGAGTTTGAGCTTGATGAGACTCAGCTCGTGTGCTCACGAGCCGGCTCAAATCATTGTTAATATTAAAAAAAATTATTATTAAACATAGTAATATTTAAAAAAAAACTTGTAATTAAACAAAATATAATATTACTTTTAATAAATATTTTTGTTGCGGGCTAAAAAATACGCGGCGATAGAGATTTAATTTTACGTCTTAGTGTTGTATGTATAACTAGCACACACAGAGAACACGAGATTTTTTACGTGGAAAACCCTTAAAAGGGAAAAACCACGAGGCCTAGCCTAGTTGAAAATGATTCCACTAGACTTTGAGTTGGTTACAAAGAGCTGAATCACCTCCAAGGATGATCAGATTACAATCAGTTACTTAAGAAAGATGTCTGGTCTTTGGCAGGACGTAGGGACCGAGTGTCAGGCCTTGAACAGAACGTCTGGTCTTCGGCAGAACGTAGGGACCGAGTGTCAGGCCTTGAACAGAACGTCGGGTCTTCAGTAGGGCGTATGGACTGAACGTCGGGCCTTAAGGGTGTGGTCCGGCGAGGTTCCTGTGGTGGTCCGGCGAGGTTCCTGCGGTGGTCCAGCGGTGATCCGGCGAGGTGTTGACGATGGTCCGGCGGTGGTCCGGCGGCTGTCGAGGAGGAGCTCCTTCCTTCTCTTCTTCATTCTCTTCTCTTCTTCCTTCTCTTCTCTTCTTCTCTCTCTTGCTTGGATCCTCCCTTGTGAAGAATGAGGGCTCTATTTATAGATTTTCTAGAGTGGCATGGCCCGTAAATATGCGTGAGATCAGAGGCGAACAGGGAGTGGTCAAATGGACGGCCGATATTGAATCCTACGACCGTGCACCGTTAGTTGGCCATTTGGAGGCTTTAGTGATGTCGAAATTCAGCGATCTTGGGCTTGTTGGATTCGTATTGTCGAGCCGTTCGATTCGAGTATAGGCTCGTAAAAATCGAAGACCGTTTGGTAACTCAAATTACTGTTTGAACCTTCCGACAGTACTTCGAGCCCTTGATTCAGACTCATTTGGGCTCGGATTGGGTTGATCTTGGTGTCTTTGGGTTCGTATTTCCGAGACGTTCAGTTTGACTGTAAGTTCGTTGAAATCGGAGTTCGGATGCTCCCGAAATCAGATTTTGAAGTTTCCAACTAGCTTTTTGCCTCGAGATTCGTGCCCGATTAGGATAATTTTATGATGACGTATCAATTTTATAATAAATGCTGCAGCTTTTATATAAAAACATTAAAAAATAATTAGAGAACTGGATTTGAAGGATTTGGGCGGTACAAGAGAGTTCGGGCGGGAGCTTTTTGGAAAAATGCTACAGTTTTTTTTTTTAAATTGGATTTTGTAATAAATGATGCAGCTTTTTTGGAAAATGAACCAAGCGTGCCAAAGCTCACGAGCTGGCTTGAGCTGGTTTATAGTGAGACGAGCTCGAGTTCGAACTCTTCTTTTGAGCTTGAGATCGCTTTCCGACTAACGAGCTGAGCTCGATAGTACCAAAACTCGACCTGACTCGACTCATTGTCACCCCTGGCTAGGAGTAGTACTGCTAAATGACCGCTTCAAATTAATTACAATTAATATCAAAAAATTTGGTTAAAATTTTATTATCAACATAATTTGATAAAAGTGCTGCTCACTCACTTAAATCTATTGGCCGGGAGCTTTGACTATCAATAATTTTCATTTGGGACATCTTTTTTATTGTTTTCTAAAATAGTTTTTTAGTACAAAAACTTTAAGTTCAAATTTTTTTTGTTAAAAAAATAAATTGTTTTAAAAAACAGTAAGAAAGCTATCTCAAACGAAACCTAAGAGATCTTTAATTCAAAATTGAAGTATTTGATGTGTGCTAGTTTGATTTAAATTGACTCAAAAGTCAAAAAAAAAAAAAACGTAAATTGATAATTTTAAATAATAAATATAACATATTATATATGAGTTTATATATAAAAAATTTGATGAATCTAAATGGATTAAAATGAAGTTTAAATTCTTCAAGAATGACATCGTTATGTGTATGATCATAATTAGAACAAATTAACGTAATTAAATATATCAGTATATTATATTTCTTATAAATTTAAAAAATAAAAATTGTGATACCACTTCGATATGTACAGTCAAATGTTGGTGAGCAATAGCAGCCCTTCATCTTTCTTCTTAAAATACATATGACAATTAATGGATCCTCAGCTAGTTCTGTTTAATACTTCAAGAAAGGTGCAGGTCGTTGTTGCACCCACATGATTTCTCTCTATTTCAATCGACTTAGAATCAAGACATCAAGAGAAAGCTATAATCTCTTTCTTGGTCCTTTGAGGTTTGGTTTGGGGGACGACTTTTTTATTGCTTTCTAAAATTATTTTCTAGTACATAAATTATTTAAATAAGTTATTTGATCTGACTTTAAATAGTCGATCCAAATTGTTCATTTGAAGAATAGTTAGTAATTTGAGAACTAAATGATTTTTGAATTGAGCGTCTAGATAAGATGAATGTAATGTGTCAAATATCAATCAATTATAAGATCATTAAGACCATTAAATGGTGAAAGAATAGTCACTATTGAAGAAAATCAACACAAGCTGTCTGGTAGAATGATTTGGGATGCCATTTTAGCAAATTATAAACAGACCCACATTATTCATGGGAATGAAACTTTGACCTTGAGCAAAATTTAGAGGGAGATTAGAAGTTTGGAGTTTTCTAAAACCCAGCCCAACGATCGAATCAACAACAACCACCGACTAACGTGTACGATTGTCCAACCACCATCGTCTAACCATCATTGTCTAGCTACCATTGTTTGATTGTCGTCTTTGATCATGTTCTCAACTGTCATTTATTGACCCTTGTCGTCATATTATCACCACTCGATCGTCAACGCCGAATTCCTCTCACTTGACCTCTTTTGCATTGTTGTCCGATTATCATCACCCTATTCTTTCTCCAGCAATCTCTACTAAAGCTACAAGTGAGTCGATTGATGTTCCCATGTTTGTAATATAATCTTCTCTAAGACGAATAACAAAATTTTGTAATATTACTTATATAATGTATCATTTTAACTGGCCCAGACCCCATGATTCTTTCCTATATTTGAGTTTTTCATATGAAATGTTTTATCCATTGCAATTTTCTTTCATGTGTATGTACGCTAAATCTTCATTCAATGCTACTGTTGTAAATATTTGAAAATTTATACAAAATTGGAAACCCTAATCACCCCCCCAACATACAAAAAATAAGCACTAAAAATTTTCTCAAAACTAATTACTTGTTTCTCAAGCTATCCCCTTCTCTTAAAAACCCAAATCATATATCAATATAAGATTTTCAATAATAGAAATATTACTTGTCACATTAAGAGAACTCTAAATTAGAAAAAAAAAAAAAACTTCCTATTTGCATCTCCAACAAAAAACTCATTTCCACTCCAAAATACAATAAGGGACACATAAAATAATAATTCATCTCCAATCAAACTTCATTTCTAACATCAAAAAAGAATATTTTATGTATATTATTTCTCTATCTTTTTTCTGAAAAAAAAAACGGTCATGAACAGTGCGACGCCAATATTGACATCGCTCTGTTCAAAACACGAAAATGCTTTCTGAATACCGCTTGATTGGACGCTAGCACAAACTGCAAACGTCCGAATAATGTCGGTTGGAGTTGCCCGGAAATTTCCTAATTATTCCATTTGACCTGATGTCATATTTGTAATTACTAATCAATTTGAATGACTTCTAATTATATTAGCCTATCAACAAAAAGAAATATTCCTCTTCGTTCAAATCTCCAACTTTGGCTTAATTTGAGGATGAGAAACTTATTATTATACTTAGATCTAACGAATATCTAACTCCCATTGATCTGTCAATGCCGAAATTTAAATCATCTCTCTCTCTCTCTCTCTCTCTCTCTCTCTCTCTCTCTCTCTCTCTCTCTCTCTCTCTCTCTCTCAATGAAAAAGGAAAATTCTTCGAGACACCCAATCGCTTATATTTTATCATTAATCGATCACATCCATGCTTTGAATCCCGAAGTTAACTTCCAAAGAATGGACTGAGAGGATGATTTTTACCTTATTCATATAAGAAAAATAAGTATCATTGTGAATGTCTAGATGCTTTCCACATCAACTGAAATCAACCAGTTCTAGAAGCGCTATTTTGGGATTACTTTTATGAATTTGAAATATCTTCAATTATCACCCTAATTAAACCATGAAATTACCTCTCTCTCTCTCTCTCTCTCTCTCTCTCTCTCTCTCTCTCTCTCTCTCTCTCTCTCTCTCTCTCTCTCTCTCTCTCTCTCCCTCCTTCTCCTAATATGTTATCAACAAGTGACTTGTTTGGAGATGAATCTCAATATATATGTGAATTAAAAATTTTGAGGATTAAATTTAGGATCATCTAAACTGTAATTTCAATTAAATGTTTCAACGAGAATCAACGTTAAAAGTGATTCAATCTAACTATAAATGAGCTAAAAGCAAGCACTTAGAGTATTATTGAAAACTTCGTGATAGTAGTTATTGTTAAATAAAGTGTCTCGAAGAGACAAATCTAAAGAGCCCAAAATAGTATGATTATGACATCATCAAGACACTTAGATGTGAAAAGAATAGTTTATTATTAAGATAATCAATATGCATCAATCAATACTACTCTTAAAATCTATAAATAGATCTAAAATCTTAACACGTAGGGTGACCATTGACATAGGATTCAAAAGAGCTTAAAATCTTAAGGAATCCAAGAACTCCATTGAACAATTATCGATGGGCCAGCACAAATGGGACACCACTATCGGGCCTTCATTATTTGACATTTGCCTTCGAACAATTGTAGTTCTACCACTACCATCTTTTATCATTATCATTCGAACATCATTGTTAGACCTTTGTTATTCATCTACAAATTATTTAACCACCATTATCTGACTAAAATCCTCCATCAAATGTACGTTACCTGACTATGATCTTCCAACCACCCTTTGCCTGACTACATTTCCAACCAATGTCTCTCAACTTCAATCCTCTAATCACTTGCTGTCATACTACAATCCTCTGACAATAATAACTCGACTACGGTTCTCTAAATATTGTTGATTGATTATGGTCCTCCCACCACTACTGTTCTACTATAATCCTCCAATCCATGTTATCTAATAACAATTATTGGATCACCATCCCTCAACTATGGCATTTTCACCATCTAACTACTATCATCAGATTACCATCGTCAAACTACAATATTTCGACAAACTTCGTGAGGTTATAATCTTCTAATCGCTGTCATCCTACTAAGATTCTCTGATCATTGTCATTCTACTAAGTTTCTCATATCATCGTCAGTCAACTACGATGCTTAACCTCGCATCACCCAATTAAGTTATTGGACCATCATCCTAATGATCCTTCAACCAGTGTCATTCGACAATAATTCTTCAACCGCCATCGCACGACTATAGTCATTTGATCACTATTGCCTAACTATGATGACCTCCACCGCCCAATAACAAATCTCCATCCACAATTTCCTCCTCATGATCCTTTGACCATTGTCATTTGACTATGATTCTTTGATCATTGTTTGCCTCACAATAGATCTCAAGCCAACATCACCTAACTACAGTCATCCGACCACCACCACCTTACCATTTCTCAACTACTATTGCCCAACTACAATTATCAAACTACCATCGCTAGACTATGGTACCTCAACCACCATTATTTGACTATAGTTTCAAACTAGGGGTGTCAATATTTTACATGACAAGAAAACCCGGCTCGAACCCGACCCGATTTCAAAACAGGTCAGGTTCAGGTTCCAGAATTTAACTCGTTTGAAAAACGGGCCAGGTTCGGGTTGACCCGATGGGTTGTTGGGTCAACCCGCAAATCCGTTTAAAATCAACTACCCCGCTTGTCACGCCCTACCATCCCAGCTGCCCGAGCGACAGCGCCTGCCAGCCCGCCGCTCGTGCGCCTGCCGAGGCATCCCGCGCCCGAGGCTGCCCTCCCCCGCGCGCACCTGCGCTCGCCCCTCGCCCGAGGCTGCCCTCCCCGCTGGTGCCTGCTGGCATCTGCGTGTTTTGCTGACCCGTGTCGGGTTGGGTCAACCTGGCAACCCGACGGGTCTGGTCCGGGTTCGCATTTCGTACCTGTTTACATACCCGGGTCGGGTTAGGGTTGACCCGTTTGAACCCAAGTTAGTTCCGAGTTCGACCTAAACCCAACCCATGACCCGAAATTAACACCCTTATTCCAAACCGCCATTGCCCAACTACAATCCTCCGATCACCATCACCTGATGATCATCTCCCAACCACTATCGCCCAAATATGACAATCCAACAACTTTTACTCAACCATAATCCTCCAAACACCATTTGTTGACTACTTTTATCTTACTACATTGATGCCCACCGATTTAGATATCTAACTCTAATTTTCAATGTCAACATCAAAATTTATGTTGGACTTCTCAATATCTGATCTCTCCTTCTTGAAGGAGAGTGATCAAATAAATCCTAAAAAAGATCTCCAAAGACTACCTATTCTCTCCTTCATTGGTCCCATTTGTTCTTTGAATCCGAAAGGTTAACTAACCAACACATTTGAAAGCGGGTCCGCAGGTGCGTTTCGAGAGATTCAAATAATAGTAATTAATAAAGCATCTTTTGACAAGTTAATGCTACATTTCAGGTCGGCAAATTCTATCAAAATTTTGATATAAATTTATTTCAAAATAATTAAATTTACACTTACAAATTGCTGCAAAAAAAAAATAAAAATAAAAATAAAAATTAATATATCATTCATTTCACATAAATTAATAATTTTAAAATTTAACTTAATAAAAAATTTGATCAAAATATCCCAATCTAATTATTTATCAAAAAAGAGGTTTCTTATGTCGACTGAAATTATAGTAGTAATGATCAACAGGTTCTAGACGTATCCAGACAGAGGATCTTATTTCCGGTTGGAATTATCTTCATCAACCTAATTATACGGTGTAATTAACCAAATTAAATAATTTAATAAATTTTCGAGAAGACAAGGACAAATATTGTCCCCTTATTCTTTATAAATAAATGATCAAAATGATGACTGATTATTTAAAAGCTCTATATTATCTTTTTGACTTTTTAAAATAGGAACTTAAATGACTTTATAAAATGACTAAATTAGTTCTTAATTAAATAATCAAGAGATCAAATTGATACTCTTAAATAGTCGAAAAATATTTTGATCCTTAAAAAAAAAATAGGAGGCCGATTCGATTCTTATGGCTGTTTTAAAGATTGTGATCGATTAATTCTAAGATATTTTTTCTTTAATCATTTTACAATTTTGATGAATTGCATATGTGGGTTAAGGTTATACATCATGATAAGTGCTAACTATCTATTTTAATAAGATGAACTAATTCTCCTAGGAGTGAACAAATCAAAACAAATAATATACAAACAATAGAGAAAGAATACCAAAATTTATGTGGAAAGTCCAAAAATTAGAAAAATTATCAAGTCGTGTCACTCCAAGAAATCCATTATAGAAAATAGGAAGAAATTATACAGATCTTTCACTCTACTATCTGCTACCACGTTCACACTCTCTCATGCACCATAGGATAACTTCTATACAGTTACAACCCACACAATAATAAAAAAAACATATAAAAAAACTGCAATAAAAAAGCGTCTTTCAATCTATTTTTATTTTTCTTCAAGCTAGTGCAAGCATTCGAAAAAAAACCCCCCCTAGGTTAAGGGACAAACCGGGCAGGGCGATTCAGAAGAGCTGGACATGAGCGAACGGTTGAACTTCAGTCTTTGGCATGAACGACTCACTCTCTGATCGAATGCTACGCATGCATGGAAGAAGGAAACAGAAGAGGGAGATTGATCGAGCTGCACGCGGAGATTGGGCTGGGATCGAAAGAGAAAGGATATGTCACAATTCGCGAGAGTCCAACGTACCGGCATAAAATAGGGTTTTGGCTATAACATCGGTTAAAACCAGTGATTTTTGCACTGGTTCAAATCGCTGCTAATACCTAGTTTTGACAACGGTTTTTAAACCGTCCATAACATGTGCTGCGAAAAGCCACATGTTTTAGTAGTGAACTCAGTTGGGTCCATAGCACCTGAGTGAAAAAGATGCAATATATATATATATATATATATATATATATTATATATATATTATATATATATTATATATATATATATATATATATATATATATATATATATAAAAATACATAAATGAGTTCTTATCAGAGAGATCAACAAGACTAATATGACTCCACCCAATAATCAACAGAATGATTCAAAAATATCCTAGATGCCGCCGTCTGCTCTGCTAGGGTTTCGTTTCCGCGCCTGTTCTCTCGCTGGTGAGAGTTTCTTCTTCTGATTTCTCTTGCTTTTTTGTATGGCTTCCTCTCGTCTGCGAGATTCGGGTTTTTTTTGGGGGGGGGGGGGGGGTCGCTGCTCCTCTCTCTTTCAAGGACGCTGTGGTTCGTCCTCTGCCTTCCCCGATCTTAATTTTTCCTCGCATCATGGTTTGCCTGCTTTACTTATTTCTGAAGAGGAAATTAGGGCTCTTGCGAAACCATTTGAATTTGCTTTGGTTGGTCGTTTTTCCGGGGAGGAGGCCGACTGTTGATGCTATTCGAAAAATTTTGTTTCAACTAAAAGCTGATTGGGGATTTCTCTGTAACAGTCCTTAATGCCCGGAATGTTTGATAAAACTAGTTAACGATTTTGACTATTGCAGAATTTTTGCACATAGTTCTTATTTTGTTCAAAATTGTTTGATGAAAGTGGTGAAATGGTCACCCCATTTGGATGTTGAAGTTGATTCGTCGGTGGTGCCGATTTGGGTTTCTTTCCCTCTGCTTAGACCTCATTTATTTTCTCCTAGAATTCTTTTTGGTTTAGGATCCATTTTCGGAAAACCTCTCAAATCGGATTTGGCGACGGCTTCTGGTTCGTGACCTTCTGTAGCCCGCATTCTAGTTGAGATGGATGTTACCGTGAAACACCTTGACAAGGTTTGGGTTGGTTCTGTGGAGTCGGGGTATGTGCAGTCTGTTATTTTTGATGATATTCCTAAGTTTTGTGGTCATTGTAACTCTCTTGGCCATTCTAAGGGGTCTTGCACTATCTTACATCCCAATCTTGTTACTTCTAAACCTGCGATTGATCTTGGCGGGGTGCCGGTGCCGACTGTTCTGCTGCAGTGGAGGATGTGTGATGTGGTGAACAATAATGTTGTGATTGTGCCGAATGTGGTTGGTTGAATAATGATGTAGCTACTCCGTGTGGAGCTGTCCCCTAATCCTCATGTTGATTGACTTGGAAATCGTTCAGGATGGCAATGTTTTATGTGAGGATGGTTGTATGGGGGTGGCTGAGAATTTGCTCTCTCCTAATGCTCTTCCCTTTGTTCCTTCGTTTGACTTTTCTCGGCTGTATTGGCTGAGAAGGTTGTTAGTGACAATTTGGCTGAGAATGTTGTTAGTCCAAAAACTAATCTGGTTGTTTGTGAGAAATTGGTTTCTAATCCTAAGGGTGTTGATGATGGGCTGCCTGGTGATTCGGCTGTGTTGGGCAATGAGGAGGTTTCAGAGAGTAGAAAGGTGCAATCTGCAGTGGGGGGACCAAGTACTAGGTAATTTATTAATGTACATGTTAACCTTTCAGCAGCTAATATTGTAGTGGGATCTAATTCTGGAATGGAGGTTAGGTCACATGGTGATTGGTTGAATAATTCGTCTGAGGTTGATTCTGATTTGAGTCCTTTTCAGATCCTGATTTTGATTTTAAATGGTTCTGATAGATCTATTAAGGCCAGCGTGCGTGGGAAATTGTGGAAGCGAGGTGGTAGAAGAAGATAATCTGTTTATTTTTTACTTGTTGCTGGTGTCTTCATCTGTTGGTTTTCGTTTGGAGGATTAATTACAGGGGCTATGATGTGCTGGGGCTCGCACCTGCGTTCGACTCTCTGTGGCAACCGTTGGAACCCTTTGGATGGTCCTTGAGGGTTCTCGTGGTGCTGGTAGTCTTGGTGTTCTACTGAGCCCTCTTTTGGTTTGCCTTTATCTCGTTTGTGGGGTATTTTGGTTGTATCTTTTTCCTGTTACTTATTGTTTTTTGCCACCTTCTGATGTAACCCTTTCAATTTTTAATGAAATTGTTTGTTTTAAAAAAAAAAAAAAAAAACAGAGAGATAAAACCTAAACGAGTTTCTGCCTAAATAAAAAGACTAAAATATTCTCTAGAAGCTTGATGCATCTGAGGAGAATCACATATATATTAGATTATTAGCATGAAATGTTTTTTTTTATTCTATAAAATAACAACAGGTATAATAAAATCTTTCATTTGACTTGAATATAGCTTAAAAAGTAAACATGCATGCAAATATATTCAAAACTAGTAAAATATTCTAATTTTTCATAATCATAAATTAAGTTCTCATACTCTAATTAATTATAATCTCTATGAGCTACCTAACCTAATGTAAAGCATATAGTACAATCAGCAACTACCAGTCTTTCCTCTCCTTCTATCTACCATCCCTTCTTCTGTCATCTATATGCTCTTAGCTCTGCTATAAAAGCACCTCATCTCCCTCCAATTTCTGCAAACCACAAAACCATTAATCCTCCATTTGATGTTATAATTTATTTCAGATCATGGATCAAAGCTCAGAGGTCATTTCTGTTGATTCCAAAGGTGCGCATTTGCATTATAATGTTTGTTTCTTTGTTCATTGTTTGGGGGCTCTCAGATCGATTTGATATAACTTTCTTATATATATAGTTAGAAATATTATCTGATAATTTGTTTCTATGAGAATTGAGTTAATTAGGGATAAATTTTTACTAAAAATAGAGGTATATTATAGGGTGCAAGAAGAGTTTTTTTTTTTTTTTTTTATTACAGCAGCAAATATATATATATTTTTTTATAAATAGTGATTTATTATTGAAATTTTTTATTAATATTAGAAATTTCCTATTCTCTTAGGTTGATTTTATTCATAATTTAAATAAAAAACAAACAAGAAAAAAGAAAATTTATTTTATACTCGAAATTAAAAATAATAATTGTCTTTAAAAATGTACTTTTTATTTATAAGAGAAATAAGCAGATAATCTATCTTTTTATAAACTAAATTTGCTATAATTATAAACCTTTTTTTTATAAATAGTGTTTCCTGGAAGTCTTTTATGAACTACACTATTAGATATATATAGCTTGTTGAAGGATACAACGTCTGTGACATCATTCCTCGAAGTTCCAGAAATTAATCTTTGTCGGCATAAAGAAAACTCTTCAAAATTTAGTACTAGCTAGCTAATCATTTTATTTATATGCTTTATTTTTGTGTTAATTAATACAATAACAACAATAAATTTTTATCCCACTATATGAGATCGGCTACATAAATTCTTTTTATTCATTGTGTTCTGTTAAAATTTAAATTCTCATTTATATCTAATAAAGAAAGATAATTTATAATATTTTATAACCAAATCTTTTTAGGTTTATCTCTACCCTAATTAACATAGTCAAATCTAATACATCCACATTCCTAACTGGGTCATCGGAAGGCCGCCGTTTTATATGACCAAACCATCGTCTAAGGCAACTCTCTCTAATCTTATCTTTCACTGGAGATACTCCAAACTTTTCATGTATATGCTCATTTCGTATCCTATCTCTAAGAGTCAAACCACTCATGCATCCACCTCAGCATCCTCATCTCTGCAACACTTAACTTAATATTCTGTTTCTATTTCAATGGCCAACATTATGCACCATAAAGTAATATTGCAGGTCTAACCACCATCTTATAGAATTTTTCTCTAAGTTTGAGGGGAATTTTCTATCACACAAAAAAGCCCTAAGCCCTATGCATTCCAACTCTTCAACCATTAATAATAACATAATATGACATCAAAGATAGCATAACACATAATAAAAGAGCTCTTACGTAGGAAGAACTCTCCTAACAAATCTCCTCACTTTGCACAGCCTATCATTTACATTAAGTGATTTAATTTGATACAGACGAAAACAGTAATAATTCCAAACCTGAGTTCACAGAGGACGAGGAGGATCTCATTGCTAGGATGTATAAGCTCGTTGGAGAGAGGTTTGTACTTCGAAAGCTTTTCTCCTCACTTTATTTGAATAATAATTTTCCGGTGAAGAGAATCATACGTAAAAGTTGATATTTTTCGTTCATTTCTGTATATATATGGATTTATTTCAGATGGTCTCTGATTGCTGGAAGGATCCCAGGAAGAACAGCTGAGGAAATTGAGAAATACTGGAAGTCAAAGAGTTCTGCCTAGCTCATCTGATTGAGGTAGACTTTTCATAAGATAATAAGCTAAATGCATGCGGAGAAAGGTGGCTGAGCTATGTATTGATATATATAGAGAGAAAGAGAGAGTATTTATGAATTTATGATAGTGTGCATGGCAATATATAGGCCAACACGCTTTCTTTTTACACACAATGGCTATGTAATAATTTCTAGTTGCTGATCAGAGACGTGAATGCGATTTGCTGCTATTACTTGTTATATACATAAACGATTTTTTAAGTGAAGTCGAACCAATATCTCCGTATGGCAAAAAATATTCTTCTTCTTCCACTGAATCATTTCTTGGGGCTCTTAAACTGCAAAATCTAGAAATGCATCCACCGGGGCATAAATATGACCATGGGCGGACCCACCTTAAGGTCAGGTCCCCCCGAAAGAAAAGGTTTTTAGGCAATTATCCCAACTAAATTAAGTTTTAAAGTACTATTGTCTTTAGTCAATTGCCCCAATATATATAATTAATCACATTGTGTAGATCAGATGTTATTATTAGGAAACGATGAATCAAATACAAAAAGAAATAATAAAGAGAATCTAAAAAATATCTTTACAATCAAAATTTGTTCCGGGGGCACTACCCCCGGAAACCCCACATGGGCACTGTCCCTTGTCCCGGCCCGGTCCTGACTAGGCAAATTGAACCCCGCCAGGGGACACTGTCCCTTTGGACCCCCGACATATATATCTATGAAGCGTACAATAATGAAAAAAAAAAGGGGCCGAGAGGCGATGCCCTCGAAACAAATTTTGTGTGTAAGGATATTTATGAAAACAAATTTTAGTGGTACAACGATGAAAAATTAGATGACGAGAGGCATAGCCATATTGACTTACTTTAACAGGAAATATTTCCTCTTTCCGCGCGACCACCCTTTGATGTTCTAAGAATTTTTTTCTTCTAAGATAGGCTTACTTGTTTATATTTTTTATTTCTCATCAGATAAATATCTGATAAAAATGATTATCTTCAGTTGTTTACTCTGCTCAAATGAAATCGATTAAAGAAAAAAAATATTAGAATTCTTTTATATAAAAAATATTATTGGAGCTTTAGAGCTGTACGTTTTTTTTATTGAAATTTATATTTTATATGGTATCCTAAATTGCACTAATCACAATATTAATTAAACAACATTAAAGTCTAACCTAATCCATATTATTTTTTCTACTGCAAAATTAAATTTTTTTACTAAAAATATTGCTTTAAGAAACAGAAAGAAAGCCGTCTCAAACTAAGCCTAAGAGACTCATTACCCTATTTGAACTGCTCTTATTAGCCCAAGGCTTCATTTATGGATTAAGGTGACACTACCAACCTGAAAACCTTTAGATTATCATGTGCTCTTATTTTAGTTGAGATTATCAATGTGTCTAAACAAAATGACAATAAATGTTTGAATTGGTTCAATTCGATTGACAACTCATATTGTCAAGAGGTTATAATTGAAAACATTCCTATAAATATCCGAGATTCGAGAAGGTAAAAAAGTATGTGAAAATCAACAAAATTATGAGCAATTAGATCAAATAGTGCTAATATGGAATACTAAACATATCACCAAGCCTTGAGCAAATAAACAACTCAATAAGCTTATTAAAATGCATCACATGCTTATCTTTGTGATTATTGAGCTGATGGTCGACCGATGTTAATAAATTGAACGCGTATACAAATTAATAACTTAACCAATCTAACAAAATCTGTGTTTTTTTGGAAGAACCTATTCATCGTTGTCTTCTTAACTTTATCCATTAATATAAAAGAAGATAAATTAAATATTTGAAATTAAATTAGATTTGGATGTTTTTATCATACATATGCCTCAAATAAATTGTATACTTTCAATCTACTTAACATATAAAAACATATATATTGGTACAAAAACATATTGACTAAGGTTTCATTTGGGACAACTTTCGTAATGTTTTATAAAGTAGATTTTTAGAACTTTTTTCTTTGAAAAATAAAATTTTGTACTAAAAAGCTAAGTTAAAATGCTGTAAGAAATCTATACAAATGAAGCCTATGATGAATGAGTTACAAAAGATGAATAGATTGTGTCTTGAATATTTGTGTTGCTAGTGTTATTAGCACTCCGCAAGTTGAAGAACCACTCTTGGAGCATCAACTAGCAACTTTAGTAAAAAATATGTCGCTTGAGAGTGGTATAGTAAAGCATCAACAAATTGAGCTTGACTTGAAATATAATGAACTAGAATGTTCTTTGGATTTTATGCAATCATCAATAAATTAATAATCAATCTGGATATGTTTAGTGTGAACATGAAAGATATTGGGATTGCCAACAAGTGCTAAGGCATAAATGTTGTACAATATAACTTGTGGGAATGGAAAGAGGAAGCTAAAAGAATGAAGTATACAATGAAGCCATATGGTATGTATCTTGGCTACGATTAGAGATCTATATTCAACTTTAGCTGATAAATATTGAACCATAATAGATTGCTTTGTAACACACTTGGATATAAGCGTGCATGTTGGAAAGGAAAGCATAATAGCTAATGGTAGACTTAAAATCAACAAGATCACGTACTCTTTTGAAATTAAAAAAAAAATGGCTTAAAGATTCAAATTGAGATTTGAACTGAAAGATCAAAATGAAGTGTGCCTTTGATGCATTTTAAGATTCATTTAATCATGTGAAAACGAGAATTAAACAGGGGATGCGTGTATTAGAATGCATACTTTGTTTATTTTATATTGACGATTATGTTGTGTGATTGTTGTATATTATAGAGGCCCCACAGTGTATAAATATAGAGCAAGACCATGAAATCTAGCTAGAGGATTCTCACTATAGTAGATGATTTGAACATGAGAGGATTGAACGTAGCCTTAGAATTATGCATCCTATAGCTATGGAAAATTGTATTTGTTGATTTAATTGAGATGATATTCATTTGAAATTATTGTGGTTTGATTAATGCCAATATATAGATTAATTAATTAATATTGATTGTGCCTCTAAAATTTAGACTTGAGATCCAAAAGAAGGAAATAGCTACATCGTCTTTATTGGTTAACTTGATATCATCAACATAAATGAATAGATGAATTATTGTGGTGACACATCCATATATTAGAAGTGATGGATCAACATAGATGAAATGTAAACCTATTTATTGAAGATAATTAGAGATTGTGATGAGCTACTAATAGGGAGCATGTTTTAATCCATATATTATTTTTTTGGAAGCAACAAACATAAAATAGATACAACAAATCCTTGAAACCTTATGGTTGTGACATATAGATTGTTTCTTTGAGGTTAAGAAACACATTGGAAATATCAAGTTGAGTGATTACTCATTATTGATGTAGAGTAAAAAGAAGAAGACCCCAAATGATTACCATCTTAGCAACGAGATTAAAGGTTTATGTGAAGTCTACACCATATTCTTGCTTACACCCCTGACCAATAAGAAGTGCTTTGCAGTGAGCAATGAATCATCTAAGTGATATTTAGCTTTAGAAGTCCTTTTATAGCCAAGCATATTTTGTATGAGAATAAGATGATCAAGGTCCCATATTACTTGAGTTTGCATAGCTAGAAATTCCAATGACATAGCCATGTGCTAATGCTCATTATTGATATCACTTATATAATATGTTGGATCAGTTGAAGATGTAGGTTCATAATTAAGATTAAGAGTATTATGAGGTTTAAGGTGTTTGCTTTTAAATTGAGTAAGCATGAGGTGATTTGTTGGTGATAATGTTGGAAGAGTGGAAGATGAATGAGATGTGGAATTAGGATCTCTATGTGGGATGGCATGGCAAATTTTGATGTGGAAGAGGAAGTGAGCTCACGGTGAGAAATTAAAGAACCTTATGTAAGAGGCTTGGATGACAAGGTATGAATAAAATATGGATTGGTAGATGCTGAAAAAAGAGTGAGAGGTGGTTATGAGGTTATTAATAAAGTTGGGTTCTGAGATACTTCATCAGATGATGTCTGCTTAGTGAAAAATTATGTACCTAAAAATAACATTCCTTAAGATGACAATGTGTCGAATAAGATAATTCATTTGTAATTTTTGGAGATAGTAACATAGCCAATAAAAATGGAATGAATATATTTTGGATCTAGCTTGTATATTATATATATGTGATGGAAGTGGAGGGAAATAACTACAACCAGCAAATTTGAGGTGATTGTATTGTGCCTATTTATTATAAAGTCACACATAAGGAGATTTGGGATAAGTGGTGGAGGACAACATACAATTTATAATGTAGTTTATTGGGGAAAGTAAAACATGTTGTGAACATAAACAATAATGATAAAATACAGTGAAAATAAAAAAAACACTAGGATTTAACATCGAAAAACTGAAAACAGAAAAAAAAAAACCACAAAGTCGCACCACACCAAGAAATCCACTATGAAAATTTGGGAGAATTAATACAAATCTCTCTTCCCTCTCACTCTCTCCTTGTCTCTCTTCTCTCTAGGACCGTTCTTACACAAAAACAAACAAAGAGATTCATCAAAACCACAAAGGGATACAACCCATAAGGGAAAAAAATGCGAATGAAAAACTATCAACCCATTTCGTAGCATCACAACATCAACTTTGAGCTTTGCAGTGCTAAACTCTCTGTCTACAATTAGTGTGACAGTGCCGTAGCCCTAAGGTCTGGAACATATATAACAACTCTCTCTAACAGTGCTACAATGTCAAGTTTGGAGTGTTGCAACACTCTACTCCTTTGTTTATCTCCAAGAAAATTATGTAGCGTTGAGTTGCTCGAGTACACAAGGTCGGGTCGCTTGGGCACACAACAACATGGCACTATATAAGAAAAAAATCACTGTTGCAAAGCATTCGAATCCAAGCAGGGGGCAGACCTCTTACAATCCCCTGCGAGCTCAACAAACTAAATTGATGTCCAATTCATTGACACGACCAGATTCTACATATAATTAACATAGTCAAAGGTAAGAAGATTGTTAACCTAGAGATGATGTGGTAGACTAGCATCAAATAGAAGGGTTTTAGTAGATTTAATGATACAACGATGCTTGTATTCGACTACACCATTTATTATGGAGTGTTGATATAACTTATTTGATGAACTTTACCATGAGTTGTAAGAAGATGATGAGAAGCTTTATTAACATATTTATCAACTCTTCTTGTGTAAAAAATAAGGATAAGAGTATTAACTTACCACTTAATCATAATTTTAAATTCTAAGAATTTAGCAAGAGATTCAATTTTTTTGAGCATTAGATAAACCAAATAAATACAAGAATAATCATTCACAAATAATATTAACAATTTTAAAAACTTGAGTGGAAGAAATTGGGAAGATTCCCCATACATATGAGTGAACAAATTGTAAGGGTTTAGTGCTAGAATTTGTAAATATTGAAAGGGGAGCTTGTGACATTTAGCTATATTACAAAAAACACAACCCAAATGTGTAGAAGAAATATATAAGGCTAGATTAAGCTTATGATCTATAGAATTTAAGGTGGAATATATTTAGAGAGGCTCTTATTGTAACAACTATATACATTGCTTGTTACAACTGAGAGGAACTTGAAAGTGAAATTGGATGCAACCTTTCATGATTAAGGAATTGGAGTAGGAGATGATTGGCCTCCAAATCCTTGATTTGATAACCAACGACATTAAAGTAAATATAATAAGGATTGTCAGAAGTGAATTTGTGGATCAATAAGAGATCATGTGTAGTTATGGGACATAAAAAAAGTTGGTTAAGCACAAGTTAGAGATCAAGCATGTATTGATAGGCTAAATTGATCTCTTCATTACAAAAAAAAGAGGATAAATCAGCAAGACTAATTGGTTGAAGATTGGTGTGGATCTTTGTCTTAAAAGCTTAATATTGAGAAGTTAAGCCATTCAAGATATATAAGATGATATTTTCTTGATCTAAAATAACATCAGCAGCAACAACAACAATCACATCAACCTTAATCATAAAGACTAAGATGAACCAGTTAGTGAAAGAGGAAGAGAATGCATATAGATAGAACAGTGAGAACTAAATGTAAATTCATCAAATCACACACATAAGAGAAGGTTTAATACACTGCATAATGTGATGCTAATCCAATGGTAGAGGGATTGCTGTAGTCAATTTTAAGAAGAAGTGTAGAAGACATCCTGAATATTTGATTTGCTAGTATTATTATAAAATAGAACAATTTATCAAATAAACTATTTACTGATCATTGAATGAGTTTTTTTTTTTTCAAGTTTTAGGTTTCGTTTGCGATGACTTTCTTACTTCTTTTTAAAGTAGTTTTCTAGTAAAAAAATTTAGTTCAATTTTTTCTTGTATTAAAAAACTGTTTTAGAAAGTAGTAAAAAAGTCATCTCAAACGTAGTCTTAGTTAACAAATTTTATTCCCTAATATAACAGTTCTATTTATTTAATTCTTGGTAATTAGTTAATTATATAAGTAAATGAATTTTATGAACAAATTAATATCTAGCCGTTTATCAGTTACACTCAGGCTTCATTTGGGGCAGCTTTTTTGCTGCTTCTTAAAGCAACTTTTTAGTACATAAATTTTAAAATTTTAATAAAAAATTACTCTAAAAAACAATAAAAAAATCGTCCCAAACGAAGCCTCATTTGCTCATATATTGATGCTGGAACAAAACACCCAGAAGGCCACTAATTTCTTTTCTCTTCGTCTAGATGCCTAACTAATGAGATGTTCATGTTCAATACACACGAAGATATCTAGAGGAAAGTTCTTATCATCCTAATTATTCTTATTTGACCAATGTGCAGATATGACCTGACAATCTTAATCAGATGAGGTCACATTGGATAGATCTACCTGAAATTATTGACCGCCCTATGCGTTAAAAAATCTTATTATTATAAGCTTTGATCAGAATGATAATTAGGGATGTTTGATTCACCTTTTTGACATGTATTAATAATCGATTTATAAATTTTAATTTTATTTTAATTCAATGACATATTAATATTGATCAAAATTAATGGATATTATAAGATATTTGGGAGTCTCAATATTTCACTCTTTGTAATTCAAAAAAAATATTGATACCTTTAAATATAAGAATATTGATCAAGCTAATCAATTCATTTTATTGTTGGCCTAATCTTAATGTCTCAATCCATCGATCTAATCTAAAGATTCATTTGGGGCAGTTTTTTCATTGCTTTGCTTTTAATTTGTTGTTATAAAAATGGTTTGGTTATTAATTTCATGCTTTAAAAAAATTATGTCAAGAGAAGTGATTTTTATTACCGAATATGTTAGAGTATATGATAGTTATATGAAAATAGTTATCCAACTTTTTAAAAAGTTTATAATACTCATGGTAGCTCTTTTTTTTTTTCACAATAAATTTGCAACTTTTTTACAAACAATTACAATCGCCACAAACATATCCTAAGGTAGAGAAGAAAAAGATGATTAACTACCGCATGTTCTATGTATGGGAAGCTTTGGAGGGTACTCTTTCGAGACTTATGAGCAAATTTATCACAAACTCACACAAATACCAATTATGCTAGGCAATCTCAAGCCTATAATCTTGAGATTGGAGCCGAAGCAGCCAACCATCAGGTATGCTGAGCTACATGTCACTGGAAGGCACTGTGTCATCTCATACATAGAAGCTTTGATATGACTTCTAAATTTCTTAAACTTGAAATTTTTGTACTAAAAAATTGCTTTAGAAAGCAGTAAGAAAGTTGTCCATAAGGATATTATGCAAATGGGAGATATTTATAGATTTCATTCGAGGAAAATGTTTTGAGATACGTGTATAGCAAAATAGGTGGTTGACGTAGAACCATATAAAAAGAATAAATTGCATTTCTTTTATCTTCACTTATTTGTTTAAATTTCTAGTACTTTACTTTCATATTCATAGAGTGATTTCCATAATTGTATTCTTATATGCTAATTTGATTAAATGAAGCTTCATTATTATGCACCGAGCTTTTCTCACATATTAGCTAACTTAGTATCTCTTCATTACCCTTATAAACTTGTACATCTACTTATCATTGAACTTGCATTGTATCGATCAAATTAAAATTTCTAAGTATGCCTATTCATATAGATATATGAGTGTAATAAAAAAATTCAAAGGAACTCGACATCAACGTAAAAATAGTTCAATGCATGAAAACACCCGTTCTATATATATTTTTCTTTTTATATTATGCTATATTTTTTAAGGGATAAAAATCCATCATAGATAATTTTATCAGCTATAACTTAGGCACAATACTAGTTAGTTGAGGCACACATGCTAGTCCTGAACTTAAGACTTTAAACCTAGGAACTAATTGAATCTCATAGAGAAATACAAATATAGAATGTGATTGTCTCGATATATGACCATGTTAGTATTAGATGAAGTCCTTAGAGAATTATTTGGTGATATTTTATAGTAACTTCATTCGTTAGAGATATATCAAAATAAATGTTATGATATGACGTGTGTAATAAGTAGAGTAATATGTGTCATATTATGGTTGGATCGAAGAGGACAATGAATGTATGATTAGACCTGTCAATATTGGACCTAATCTGGACCCGACCCGAAAATTTCGGGTTTGGGTTGACCCAAACCCTAAGCGGGTTAGGAAAATTGACCCGTTTAAAAATCCGGGTTGGGTTCGGGTTGACCCAAAAAACCCGGAAATGACCCAGAATAAAGCTCTGACTCGCTTCCCTAACTGCCCCGGCTGCCCCGTTCCCGCCTGCCGAGCTCACATCCCGCAGACCCGCACGCGGGTTCGTCGCACTCATCCGGTCGTCCCGACTCCTGAGCTCATATCCCGCACGCATTACGCACCCCGAGCTCACGTCCTGCACGCGTCGCCGAGAGCTCACGTCCTGCAAGCGAGTTCGTCGCTGGAGCTGCTTTCGCCGGCGTCGGGCACTCGTGCGTCACCGGCTGCTTCCGTTGCCGCCGGCCTCGAGCTGCTTTCGTCAGCTGTATTCGCTGCATTCGCCGGCATCAGGCGTCACCGAATCGCCAGCCACTGCAGGTATTGTATTCACGGGGCGGGTCGGGTTGACCCGAACCCAAAGCGGGTCGGTTTGACCCGAACCCAAAGCGGGTCGGGTTCGGGTCCAGAAAATCGACCCGTTTTTAAAAACGGGTCGGGTCGCCCCGAACCCGAATAGTGCCGGGTCAGTTTCGGGTTCAACCCGAACCCGACCCGTTACTCGAAATTGACAGGTCTATGTATGATGGCATACACGGTAGCTTCATGTAGTACCCATATGACAAATGTCATGTTATGATTACACTAGAGAGCATGCCACTTGTTCTAGAGCAAATATGATATGATATGATGTACATACATATTAAATTTTATTCCCTTTACCATAATTTGAAAAGTGCTTCCCATAATCTAATTAAAAAAAAAAAACTTCAGGCCACAACAATGAACATTTATTAATTTATTTATTTTTTAACAATGAACATGAGTTATATTGTTGCCAGATTGTTGTATTGAAAAAGAAACCAAGAATTTGAGTTAATTAAAAAGGGGAATTTACATACATACCACTTTATTTCATGCTATTTACATATTTAATAGTTAAAATTTTAATATTACATTCCTACAATTCATAGAAATTTTTAATATTAAATATATCACTCATATAATTTATTTTTACCTCCAATATGATTGTATAAGCTTTAATATATCATTCAATACACCCATATTTATTCAATGAGTGATATACATATTATATTAAAATTTTATGTATTACATATAAAAATAACATTAAATAAAATGATATGCAAGTAAATCCTCCTAATTAAAAAGCCGATGGTAATACATCAAGCCAAGGACCTGAGTTCATCTACTATCACTGTGCCTGTTATATGAGAAATTATTGTGCGGAATCCGAATGCATTCGGGAATTCGAATGCATTCGGATTCCAATCACCGGTTGCCACGTCAGCGGATGCACTTCGTGGCCGATTGGATCCAATGACACAGTGCATGGTGATTAAAATCCGAATGTATTCGGATTCGGCACACAATAATTTCTCCTGTTATATAAATCTCCTAAACGAGGAGGGTATAAAACAAAAAAAAAAAAAATTGGCAAAGGTCGCAGACTTGCTGTCCATGGACTTCGAACGGCGGAAAGCCGAAACCCTAGCGTCCTTGGTGGCGCCGTGGCCGGACAAATCTCCGAAGGGAAGTGTCGATGCCGCCATTGCACCCCTTCTGGATGTGATCAACCTCCACTCTTCCTTTTTCACAACCAGCTCCTGCTCCGGTCGTATCTCCATACTCCGCCAACCTGGAGAGAGCCCTAAACCTAAGCATAACGGGGATAAAATATGCCCTAGGAAGAGCAAGAAGAAGGCTGGAGGTGGCGGTTGGATTTTTGTCTCTCACGAGCCTGTGGATCCCGAAGTCGTAGTCGACCTTCTATTCAAATTACCGGCAACGCTGAGTACTGTGGAGATGGAAGAAGTGGAAGGTGGCACATTGGTTTTTCGGTTTGAACCGCTTATTGTTGCAGTGGAGTGTAAGGACGTAATGGCTGCGCAAGAGCTCGTCGCAACTGCTATCGCATGCGGCTTCAGGGAATCTGGTGAGCTAAACTCCTTGCATCTGCATTTCTAAAATTTGCTTTTTTTCCTTGATTACTGTAAGTCGAGCGTTATCCTCTGGCAACCAGCAACTTAGCCTGGAATGTAGTTTTTACAGATGAATTGGATTATAGGGCAATAATTTCAATGCAAGTGTGCATAGCGTGGAAACAAAGGTTTAGTATGCATACTTTGTTTAGTATGCAAATGTTTAAGCATGTGAAAACGAGAATTAAGCAGGGGATGCGTGTATTAGTATGCATATTTTGTTTATTTTATATTGAAGATTATGTTGTGTGATTGTTGTATATTATAGAGGCCCCACGGTGTATAAATATAGAGCTAGACCATGAAATCTAGCTAGAGGATTCTCACTAGTAGATGATTTGGTAATGAGAGGATTGAACGCGGCCTTAGAATTATGCATCCTATAGCTATGCAGAATTTTATTTCTTAATTTAATTGAGATGATATTCATTTGAAATTATTGTGGTTTGATTAATGCCAATATATAGATTAATTAATTAATATTGATTGTGCCTCTAAAATTTAGACTTGAGACCCAGAAGAAGGAAATAGCTACATCGTCTTTATTGATTAACTTGATATCATCAACACAAATGAATAGATGAATTATTGTGGTGACACATCCATATATTAGAAGGGATGGATCAACATAGATGAAATGTAAACCTATTTATTGAAGATAATTAGAGAATGTGGTGACCTACTAATAGTGAGCATGTTTTAATCCATATATTATTTTTTTGGAAGCAACAAACATAAAATAGATACAACAAATCCTTGAAACCTTATGGTTGTGACATATAGATTGTTTCTTTGAGGTTAAGAAACACATTGGAAATATCAAGTTGAGTGATTACCCATTATTGATGTAGAGTAAAAACAAGAAGACTCCAAAGGATTACCATCTTAGCAACGAGACTAAAGGTTTATGTGAAGTCTACAACATATTCTTGCTAACACCCCTGACCAATAATAAGTGCTTTGCAGTGAGCAATGAATCATCTAAGTGATATTTAGCTTTAGAAGTCCTTTTATAGCCAAGCATATTTTGTATGGGATTAAGATGATCAAGGTCCCATATTACTTGAGTTTGCATAGCTAGAAATTCCAATGACATATAGCCATGTGCTAATGCTCATTATTGATATCACTTATATAATATGTTGGATCAGTTGAAGATGTAGGTTCATAATTAAGATTAAGAATATTATGAGGTTTAAGGTGTTTGATTTTTAATTGAGTAAGCAAGGGGTGATTTGTTGGTGATCATGTTGGAAGAGTTGGAGATGAATGAGATGTGGAAGTAGGGTCTCTATGTGGCTAGGATGGCATGGCAGATTTTGATGTGGAAGAGGAAGTGAGCTCAAGGTGAGAAATTAAAGAACCTTATGTAAGAGGCTTGGATGACAAGATATGAATAAAATATGGATTGGTAGATGCTCAAACAAGAGTGAGAGGTGGTTATGAGGTTATTAATAAAGTTGGGTTCTAAGATACTTCATCAGATGATGTCTGCTTAGTGGAAAATTATGTACCTATAAATAACATTCCTTAAGATGATAATGTGTCAAATAAGATAATTCATTTGTAATATTTGGAGATAGTAACATAGCCAATAAAAAATGGAAAGAATATATTTTGGATCTAGCTTGTATATTATATATATATATATATATATATATAGTGTGTGTGTGTGTGTGTGTGTGTATGTGTGTGTGTGCGTGTGATGGAAGTGGAGGGAAATAATTACAACCAACAATTTTGAGGTGATTGTATCGTGCCTATTTATTATAAAGTCACACATAAGGAGATTTGGGATGTGGTGGAGGACAACATTCAATTTATAATGTAGTTTATTAATTGGGGGAAGTAAAACATGTTGTGGACATAAACAAGAATGATAAAATACAGTGAAAATAAAGAAAAATAATATGATTTAACGTCAAAAAACTCAAAAAAAAAAAAAAAACCACAACACACCAAGAAATCCACTATGAAAATTTAGGAGAATTAATACAAATCCATCTTCCCTCTCACTCTCTCCTTGTCTCTCTTCTCTCTAGCACCGTTCTTACACAAGAACAAACAAAAAGATTCATCAAAACCACAAAGGGATACAACCCATAATGGAAAAAATGAGAAAAAAAAACTATCAACCCATTTCATAGCGTCACAGCATCAACTTTGAGCTTTGCAGTACTAAACTCTCTGTCTATAGTTAGCCTGACAGTGTTGTAGCGCTAAGGTCTGGAACATCACAACTCTTTCTAACAGTGTTGCAGTGTCAAGTTTGGAGTGTTGCAACACTCTGCTCCTTTGTTTATCTCTAAGAAAATTATGTAGCGTCGAGGTGCTCGAGTACACAACGCCGGGTCGCTTGGGCACATAACACCTTGGCACTATACAAAAAAAAAATCACTGTTGCAAAGCATTCGAACCCAAGCAAGGGGCATACCTCTTACAATCCCTTGTGAGCTCAACAAACTAAATTGAGGTCCAATTCATTGACACAATCATATTCTTCATAGAACTAACATAGTCAAAGGTAAGAAGATTGTTAACCTAGAGATGATGTGGTAGACTAGCATCAAATAGGGTTTTAGTAGATTTAATGATACGACGATGCTTGCATTCGACTACGCCATTTATTATGGAGTGTTGGTATAACTTATTTGATGAACTTTATCATGAGTTGGAAGAAGATGATGAGAAGCTTTATTAACATATTTATCAACTTTTCTTGTGTAAAAAATAAGGATAAGAGTATTAACTTACCACTTAACCATAATTTTAAATTCTAAGAATTTAGCAATAGATTCAAATTTTTGGAGCATTAGATAAACCAAATAAATTCAAGAATAATCATTCAAAAATAATATTTACAATTTTAAAAACTTGAGTGGAAGAAATTGGGAAGATTCCCCATACATATGAGTGAACAATTTGTAAGGGTTTAGTGCTAGAATTTGTAAATATTGAAAGGGAACCTTGTGACATTTAGCTATGTTACAAAAAACACAACCCAAATGTGTAGAAGAAATATATAAGACTAGATTAAGCTTATGATCTATAGAATTGAAGGTGGAATAATGTGAGTTTTCAAGTCTTATATGCCATATATTTAGAGAGGCTCTTATGGTAACAACTATATACATTGCTTGTTACAACTGAGAGGAACTTGAAAGTGAAATTGGATGCAACCTTTCATGATTAAGGAATTGGAGTAGGAGATGATTGGCCTCCAAATCCTTGATTTGATTATTTACTAAGGATTGTCAGAAGTGAATTTGTGGATCAATAAGAGATCATGTGTAGTTATGGGACATAAAAAAAAGTTGGTTAAGCACAAGTTAGAGATCAAGCATGTATTGATAGGCTAAATTGATCTCTTATCACTACAAAAAAAAAAGAGGATGAATCAATAAGACTAATTGGTTGAAGACTGGTGTGGATCTTTGTCTTAAAAGCTTAATATTGAGAAGTTAAGCCATTCAAGATATATAATATGATATTTTCTTGATCTTAAATAACATCAGCATTCAGCAGCAGCAACAACAATCACATCAACCTTAATCATAAAGACTAAGATGAACCAGTTAGTGAAAGAAGAAGAGAATGCATATAGATAGAACAGTGAGAACTAAGTGTAAATTCATCAAATCACACACACATAAGAGAAGGTTTAATACACTGCATAATGTGATGCTAATCCAATGGTAGAGGTATTGCTGTGGTCAATTTTAAGAAGAAGTGTAGAAGACGACCTGAATATTTGATTTGCTAGTATTATTAGAAAATAGAACAATTTATCAAATAAACTATTTACTGATCATTGAATGAGTTTTTTTTTCCAAGTTTTAGGTTTCTTTTGCGATGACTTTCTTACTTCTTTTTAAAGTAGTTTTCTAGTAAAAAAACTTTAGTTCAATTTTTTTTTTGTATTAAAAAGCTGGTTTAGAAAGTAGTAAAAAAGTCGTCCCAAACGTAGTCTTAGTTAACAAATTTATTCCCTAATATAACAGTTCTATTTATTTAATTCTTGGTAATTAGTTAATTATATAAGTAAATGAATTTTATATATGAAAAAAATTAATATCTAGCCGTTCATCAATTGCACTCAGGCTTTATTTGAGGCAGTTTTTTTAATTTGCTGCTTCTTAAAGCAACTTTCTAGTAGATAAATTTTAAAATTTTACTAAAAATTTACTCTAAAAACAATAAAAAAACCTTCCTAAACGAAACCTCATTCGCTCATATATTGATGCTGGAACAAAACACCCAGAAGGCCACTAATTTCTTTTCTCTTCGTCTAGATGCCTAACCAAAGAGATGTTCAAGTTCAATAAACACTAGATATCTAGAGGAAAGTTCTTATCCCCCTAATTATTCTTATTTGACCAATGTGCAGATATGACCTGACAATCTTAATCAGATGAGGTCACATTGGATAGATCTACCTGAAATTATTGACCGCCCTATACGTTAAAAAATCTTATTATTATAAGCTTTGATCAGAATTATAATTAGGGATGTTTGATTCACCTTTTTGACATGTATTAATAATCGATTTATAAATTTTAATTTTATTTTAATTCAATGACATATTAATATTGATCAAAATTAATGGATATTATAAGATATTTGGGAGTCTCAATATTTCACTCTTTGTAATTCAAAAAAAAATATTGATACTTTTAAATATAAGAATATTGATCAAGCTAATCAATTCATTTTATTGTTGGCCTAATCTTAATGTCTCATTCCATCGATCTAATCTAAAGATTCATTTGGGGCAGTTTTTTCATTGCTTTGCTTTTAATTTGTTGTTATAAAAATTGTTTGGTTATTAATTTCATGCTTTAAAAAAATTATGTCAAGAGAAGTGATTTTTATTACCGAATATGTTAGAGTATATGATAGTTATAAGAAAATAGTTATCCAACTTTTTAAAAGTTTATAATACTCATGGTAGCTATTTTTTTTTCACAATAAATTTGCAACTTTTTTACAAACAATTACAATCGCCACAAACATATCCTAAGGTAGAGAAGAAAAAGATGATTAACTACCGCATGTTCTATGTATGGGAAGCTTTGGAGGGTACTTTTTCGAGACTTATGAGCAAATTTATCACAAACTCACACAAATACCAATAATGCTAGGCAATCTCAAGCCTATAATCTTGTGATTGGAGCCGAAGCAGCCAACCATCAGGTATGCTGAGCTACATGGCACTGGAAGGCACTGTGTCATCTCATACATAGAAGCTTTGATGTGACTTCTAAATTTCTTAAACTTGAAATTTTTGTACTAAAAAATTGCTTTAGAAAGCAGTAAGAAAGTTGTCCATAAGGATATTATGCAAATGGGAGATATTTATAGATTTCATTCGAAGAAAATGTTTTGAGATACGTGTATAGCAAAATAGGTGGTTGACGTAGAACCATATAAAAAGTATAAATTGCATTTCTTTTATCTTCACTTATTTGTTTAAATTTCTAGTACTTTACTTTCATATTCATAGAGTGATTTCAATAATTGTATTCTTATATGCTAATTTGATTAAATGAAGCTTCATTATTATGTACCGAGCTTTTCTCACATATTAGCTAACTTAGTATCTCTTCGTTACCCTTATAAACTTGTACATCTACTTATCATTGAACTTGCATTGTATCGATCAAATTAAAATTTCTAAGTAAGCCTATTCATATAGATATATGAGTGTAATAAAAATAGTCAAAGGAACTCGACATCAACGTAAAAATAGTTCAATGCATGAAAACACCCGTTATATATATTTTTTCTTTTTATATTATGCTATATTTTTTAAGGGATAAAAATCCATCATAGATAATTTTATCAGCTATAACTTAGGCACAATACTAGTTAGTTGAGGCACACATGCTAGTCCTGAACTTAAGACTTTAAACCTAGGAACTAATTGAATCTCATAGAGAAATACAAATATAGAATGTGATTGTCTCGATATATGACCATGTTAGTATTAGATGAAGTCCTTAGAGAATTATTTGGTGATATTTTATAGTAACTTCATTCTTTAGAGATAGATCAAAATAAATGCTATGATATGACGTGTGTAATAAGTAGAGTAATATGTGTCATATTATGGTTGGATCAAAGAGGACAATGAATGTATGATTAGACCTGTCAATATTGGACCCGACCCGAAAATTTCGGGTTTGGGTTGACCCAAACCCGAAGCGGGTCGGGTTCGGGTCAGGAAGACTTACCCGTTTAAAAATCCGGGTCGGGTTGACCCGAGAACTCGGAAATGATCCGAAATGACCCGGAATAAAGCTCTGACCCGCTTCCCCAGCTGCCCCGGCTGCCACGTTCTCGCCTGCCGAGCTCACATCCCGCAGACCCGCACGCGGGTTCGCTGCACTCATCCGGTCGTCCCAACTCCCGAGCTCATATCCCGCACGCATTACACATCCCGAGCTCACGTCCCGAACGCGTCGCCGAGAGCTCACGTCCTGCAAGCGGGTTCGTCGCTGGAGCTGCTTTCGCCGGCGTCGGGCACTCGGGCGTCACCGGCTGCTTCCGTTGCCGCTGGCCTCGAGCTGCTTTTGTCAGCTGTATTCGCTGCATTCGCCGGCATCAGGTGCACCGGATCGCCAGCCACTGCAGGTATTGTATTCGCGGGTCGGGTCGGGTTGACCCGAACCCGAAGCGGGTCGGGTTCGGGTCCAGAAAATCGACCCGTTTTTAAAAACGGTCGGGTCGACCCGAACCCAAATAGTGCCGGGTTAGTTTCGGGTTCAATCCGAACCCGACCTGTGACCCGAAATTGACAGGTCTATGTATGATGGCATACATGGTAGCTTCATGTAGTACCCATATGACAAATGTCATGTTATGATTACACTAGAGAGCATGCCACTTGTTCTAGAGCAAATATGATATGATATGATGTACATACATATTAAATTTTATTCCCTTTACCATAATCTGAAAAGTGCTTCCCATAATCTAATTAAAAAAAAAAAAAGCTTCAGGCCACAACAATGAACATTTTTTTTTATTTATTTATTTTTTAACAATGAACATGAGTTATATTGTTGCCAGATTGTTGTATTGAAAAAGAAAACAAGGATTTGAGTTAATTAAAAGGGGAATTTACATACATACCATTTTATTTCATGCTATTTATATATTTAATATTTAAAATTTTAATATTACATTCCTACCATTCATAAAAATTTTTAATATTAAATATATCACTCATATAATTTATTCTTTCCATCCATATCATTGTATAAGCTTTAATATATCATTTAATATACCCATATTTATTCTATGAGTGATATACATATTATATTAAAATTTTATGTATTTCTTATGTAAATAACATTAATTAAAATGATATGCAAGTAAATCTCCCTAATTAAAAAGCGGATGCTAATACATCAAGCCAAGGACCTGAGTTCATGGAGAGATTATTAGGTGCGGAGTGCAGACGGGAGAACCGTCCGCACACTAGTATAAAATCCAGCTAGATACCGTTCAGTACCGCTAGGTACCATTAGGTACCGCTTGGTATCCTGTGTGTGTGCAGACGATGTTCTCCCCATCTGCACTCCGCACCTAATAATTTTTCGAGTTCATCTACTATCACTGTGCCTGTTATATAAATCTCCTAAACGAGGAGGGTGTAAAAGAAAAAAAAATTGGCAAAGGTCGCAGAGTTGCTGTCCATGGACTTCGAACGGCGGAAAGCTGAAACCCTAGCGTCCTTGGTGGCGCCGTGGCCGGACAAATCTCCGAAGGGAAGTGTTGATGCCGCCATTGCACCCCTTCTGGATGTGATCAACCTTCACTCTTCCTTTTTCACAACCAGCTCCTGCTCCGGTCGAATCTCCATACTCCGCCAACCTGGAGAGAGCCCTAAACCTAAGCATAACGGGGATAAAATATGCCCTAGGAAGAGCAAGAAGAAGGCTGGAGGCGGCGGTTGGATTTTTGTCTCGCACGAGCCTGTGGATCCCGAAGTCGTAGTTGACCTTCTGTTCAAATCGCCGGCAACGCTGAGTACAGTGGAGATGGAAGAAGCGGAAGGTGGCACATTGGTTTTTAGGTTTGAACCTCTTATTGTTGCAGTGGAGTGTAAGGACGTTATGACAGCGCAAGAGCTCTTCGCAACTGCTATCGCCTGCGGCTTCAGGGAATCCGGTGAGCTAAACTCCTTGCATTTGCATTTCTAAATTTTGCTTTTTTTCCTTGATTACTGTAAGTCGAGCGTTATCCTCTGGCAACCAGCAACTTAGCCCGGAATGTCGTTTTTATAGATGAATTGGATTATAGGGAAATAATTTCACTGCAAGTGTGCATAGCGTGGAAACAAAGGTGGATGATTCACTGCAATTGTTCTTGATTCTAGAATTTCTCTGTGCTTTTGGAGGCGAGCAATCATAGGCATTTTCTTTTTTTTGATGGCTATAGAGATGCGGATGACTTGGGCTAGTGTTTGGAGAAGGTTTAGGGTTTAATAGATGGGTTAGTATAGGAAGAAGAGTTGTTATTCTCTTTTGTTATGATAGAGTGAGTGTGTGTGTTGGGGGGGGGGGGTGTTTGCGTGGGTTGTTAAAACAAGGAGAGACTGGTTGTCACTGGAGAAAGCATGTGTTTTGGGTTAGAGAGAGTTGGTTTGGCTGGGAGAGATAGGGTTGACATAGGCTACAAATATCTTGTGATAGAAAAGAGAAAGAAGTGCATGAGTACCATAGGGTTGAAACAAGGAGAGACTTTTTTTTTATATATATTTTTTCTAACAAGGAGAGACTGGTTGTCACTAGAGAAAGCATGGGTCTAGGGTTAGAGAGAGGTGTTTTGGTTGGGAGAGATAGGGTTTGTATAAGCTACAAATAGCTTGTGATAGAAAAGAGAAAGGAGTTCATGAGTACCATATGAGAGATAATAAGGTGGGTGTGCTAGGAAAAATTTGATGATAACAAGCTGTGGTTAAAATAGTTTATTTGGCTGAGGATGACGCAGATCAAAATTGATGAGCAGGTACACTATCTTGAGAATCCCAATGGTGAGAGGAAGCAACATATTAAGGGATGTGCAGGGCAAAATATCAGGTAAATATAAAAAAAAAAAACAATGATATCATAAAATCTCATTTAACTTAATTGTTCTTGAGTTTAAGGTCCTATATGTAGGCATCCATATGCTCCTTAAGCTTTACTTAGTAGTGATGCCAGTGTGATGATGCTGTAGATGCTAGTGGATGGTCTCCATCAATTCTCTTGAGGCAGCCATGACTCTTTTCTCAACAATAATTATGGTACTCTCAACAATTTGGATGATCAAACCATCAAATTAGCCATTTCTGCTTGCTATAAGGGTTCGTAGTGACCTAATTTGTAATTATTTGCTCAATTTTAGATGTTGCTTGACTGATGATAGCAGAGGAAAAAACAAAGGCTTTGGGGATGTTGTAACTTCATTAAAAGATGCAATTGTAGGAAATATAGGAGGTTTAATGTACCTCAATCAGGTAATACATATTTGATATTGAAATTGGAGTTCATATTCTTGATAGTAAGTAAATTAGCTTTTTGGAGAAGAAGGATGGACGATTCCAACAAAGTAGCTCACGACAAGGTCTTGTAGGAGAAGGTATGGACAAGACAATACTTTGGAGAAGAAGTGGAAGTCGTGGAGGGAGCACACTAGAGAAGGAATGGCATGACCATCGTCATTGGAGGAAGAAGAGATGTTCATGTTGCTTTAATGCAGTCGCTCTGTGAAGTAAATTAATGAATAATTCTATAGCTTTCGCACCTCCGCCCCACCCCCAACGAAAAAGCTCCTTTATATTCAAGTTGATTAACTCAAAAGAAAGAGGTTGACAACCTCTGGTAGAAGAAGGAAATGACACAAGATGGTTTTTTCTTTTTCTTTTTTTAAATGGAGAGGCATGACAATCAAACTTGGATATGAAAATAGAATATCTAAGTTCATTAGGAGGAGGAGGGTCCATTTGATAATGCCATTCAAATAAAGAAATAGTTGCAGAGAGGGTTGAAGAAACATGGGTCAAGCGACCCAACCAGCTTCAACACTTTTTTAATGGATTTCTTTGCATTGAGGTCTTGAAAGACAATAACACTGCCGTTAGGTAGTCCTGGATGAGAAAAGTGGAGGGTTGCGTTAGGTAGTCGACAACCAGCGTAAAACTTGTGGAACAATAATGACATGAATCCTTTAAGAAATTGTGTTAATGCTAGGACGTCCCCTGGAAGCGACATGCTGTATGGCCTGAATACAGTGACAAGTATGCAAAGGCCGCTGCACCGGCGCCCGGGTGCAGTGTTAAATAGGCAAGGGTTCCCATATCAAGGACGGATGTGGGCAAAGAAACTAGTCCATGAAACTAAAATTAGGATGAGAACTTGGAATATAGGTTCCCTTACAGGAAAATTAATGAAATTAATATATATATTATGATTCATAGGAAGTTAAATATTTTGTGCATTCAGGAAACTAAGTGGGTTGGAGAGAAGGCTAAGGAAATTGATAGTTTAGGATTTAAACTTTGATATTCGGGTAGGAGTCGTACTAGAAATGGTGTAGGTGTTATTATAGATAAGAGTTTAAAGGATAATGTTATAAAAATTAATAGGATTGGAGATAGAATTATAGCTTTAAAGATTGTTGTTGATGATAAGATTGTTAATATTATAAGTGTTTATGCTCCTCAAGTAAGTTTGGATATGAGTTCTAAATTAAATTTTTGGAATGACTTAGAAGAATTAATACAAAAGATACCTCTTGAAGAAAGAATTTTTATTGGAGGAGATTTAAATGGACATGTTGGTAGAGAGGTAGATGATTTTAAAAGCATTCATGGTGGCCATGGATTTGGAACGACAAATGAAGGTGGCAAGACCATATTAGATTTTTGTTTAGCTTATGATTTTCTAATTGCTAATACCTTATTTAAGAAAAAGAATGAGCATCTCATCACTTATAAAAATGGATATAGTACCATCCAGATTTACTATTTTCTTATTAGAAAATTAAATCGTTTGGATTGCAAAGATTGTAAAGTTATTCCGAGTGAAAATTTATGTACC
The DNA here is from genome assembly GCA_022539455.1 of Dendrobium nobile. Lineage (NCBI taxonomy): Eukaryota > Viridiplantae > Streptophyta > Magnoliopsida > Asparagales > Orchidaceae > Dendrobium > Dendrobium nobile. The sequence continues at coordinate 33,890,897 of CM039732.1, read as the reverse complement.
CAACATCGATTATTAGTTTTGAACTTTAAGATAAAGGGGCATAAAATTAAAAATAAAGTAAAATGTTTTTCTAGGATTAGATGGTGTCATTTAAAGAATATTAACAAAAAATATTTTTGAGAGTAAGATGTTAGATCTTAAGATTTGGTCTATGCATGAGGATTCTAATGTTATGTGGGAAAAAGTGGCGAATAGACATAAGATTTTGTCTATGGAAGAAATTGGGAAGATTCCCCTTCTTGGTAAATTGTAGCTTGTTAATGCCTTGCTATGATCTCTATTGAAACAATTAACGTTAATATTACAATGTAGGTGGAAATAATTTTTTGTTCGAAATGTGAAAACTCTAACATATTTTAACATATCATGGTCAATTTATTTCTAATTCTTAAATTGATTTTGCAGTTGTCTCATGTATTCATTGAATGAAATAAATTGTTCTTTAAGTTTATATTCTATTTCCAATCAGGTATATTTAATAACAATTCTTCGCCGATAATACTGGTTATGCCCTATGTTGGTTTATCAAACTCACCACTCTGGGAACTGACTTGCTTAAGTAATATTCCAATTGCACATTTAGGTTTTTTAGGATGCGATGAACAAAATTAGGCGCAGAAGTTCACCTTTGTAGTTCATAAGCTTTCAATTAAGACAATTATTTATCGAAATTTCAAAATCCAATGGTGCAAGGGAAAACACTTGTCGTAAGGTTGAGGTGTAAGCCTCGAGGCATGGAGTGTAATTCTTATGAATTTATATATTTAATATTTAATAAATAAATATCATGATAAAAAATCAAATATAATAAAAAAAACTTCACTAAATTTCAAAATCTAAAGTTTTCAATCACAAGATTCATATTATAAGTCAAAAATATGATTGACTCAAATATATAAATAAAAAATAAAAAATATGACTTAAAAATAAAATAAGTCGAGGGAGAGTTGGCATATGGTTTTAGCAAAGACGAGTGATGAGTCAATAAGAGAAACAAGGAACAACAAAGAATCTAGTGAAGTGGGTAGAGATCCTATGATTGGTGCGACATGTAGGAGATGAGGTGAATCGGGCTTATGACTTCAATTAGGGGTGTAACCGAGTCAAGCCGGCTCGAGCTCGACGAGCCAAGCTTATCGAGCTCGATAGCTTATCGAGCTCGAGCTCGAACAACCAATTGATCGACTCGATAGCTCGTCGAGCAGCTTGATGTTGGAACTAGCGGGCGGAAAATCGAAATCGTGGACGGGAAATCCAAATAGAGGGAGCTCGCGAGCGGGAAATCGAAAATTCTAAATGAAGACGGCAGACGCACTTATGTTTGGGACTGCGAGTCTATGACGGACGAACTCAGGTCCTCGGGCTCAGGACGATGGATCTCAACGGCAGTTATGCTCGAACGATGGATCTCGATAGCATTGAAGGCAGCCGGTTCTTGGCGGCGGAAGCAGACGATGGAGACAGAAGCGAATGTGACGATGGACAATGATGAACCCGAACGCGACGACGTGACGACGACGAACCCGAAAGCGAGTGTGACGACGCGACGACGGACGACGTCGTCGTTGGACGCGACCTTGATAGCGAACGCGACGACAAACCACGAGATAGCGAACGCGACGACGATGCTTTACAACGGGATGCAACGACAACGGACGTCTGCACGGCAGCGGACGCGAGGGCGTGACGACAATTTGAGCTCGACAAGCCGCTTGACAGCAAAACGAGTCAAGCTCGAGCTCGGATTTTGAGCTCGACTCGAGTTCGAGCTCGATCTCGAGCTCGGTATCTGACAGCCGAGCTCGACTCGAACAACCCCTGGCTCGAGCTCGACTCGACTCGTTTGCACCCCTAGCTTCAATGTTTCTATGGTCTTGATAGAACTTAAATTTTAAGAGATTAAAAGTCAAGTGGTATTTTCATTACTATTGTTATTTAAATAACCTAAATTTTATTATAATAGTTTAAAATTTAATAAATTGGTAATTTAATTTAATTTTAGTTTTATTTTGGGGGCTATCATCCCATTAGCTAGGTGGAAAAACGAGTACACACTGTGTGGGGTGATATCTTGTCCTGCAAGGCATACATCTTGAAGGTTGAATTTCTTTCCTGATTAATTTTGCTTTACTCTACTTGAGACAAGCTCTAAGCAAGTTCCAAAAATATTCATAAATGATAAATTAATAGTTGTGTAATAGAAATTTCACATAAAAATTCAGGCAAAAAAAGTTACAAGTTCTTTTGAAAATTGCACAAAACCTAGTTTCACTGAATTTGGAAAGACTGAAAAATGCAGTCAAACCAATTACTAAAATGAGATTATAATAATGTGAAAATATTAGAAACCATCTATCAAAAAAATTGATTTGTCAAAATAAAAATCAAGTAGAATGTTTTTAGATTACTTAACGCGCCATATTTATATCATAGAGCCTCTCATAGTTATAATTAAGAAAGTACTAGAAAATTGGCTTAGGAGTTAGAAATCATCCCAAACTAAGAAACCTGTGGGAAATCAAAATCCCAGGTTAAAAAATCATGCCACAAAAACTGTTAGAATTGCAATTTACGGACAACAGAATCAAATTGCAGCAAGTAGGAAATACTATAACTAGATTTCAAGGAAACCATTAGATACGTGTTGTTGAGAACTGAAGGACCTGATTAGCAACAATTTTCATGAAACAATAAAATAACAAAAGCATCCAAAGTAGTAGGGATGGATGGTTGGAGTTTGACATCCACTACCCTCTTTCGATTCATGTTGTTCTTATTGGGGATCAATGTTTAAAATTCCGTATTCGGGTATTGAGGTGTTTTTCATTCGTGAGGCGAGGCGTAAGCCTCAAGGCGTTTTGAGGCGTAAGCCTCAAAATCAAAAGATTGCGTAAACATAAAATGATAAATTTTTTATATACTAATGAGTGAATAATATAAAACATAAAAAAGTATAAGATATGAAGTGAAATCAAAATATCCCAATAATAAGACAACATGAAATATAGTTCAACTCAAAATTCTATCTTTCCCAAATCCTAGTATTCTTTTCATTAACATATAATTCCAATTTAGTGGAATAAAGGCTTGATGTTGTTGTTGTTGTTGTAACATATAATTCCAATTTCAAAAAATAAATATTAAATAACAATGACATATCGCATAAGAACTCATAAGTCATCAGCACTGTCATTACTAAGGGGTTCTTCATTTGAATCATCATTATGATGAACTACTCTCTTCCCTTCCTCCTCTCCTATAGATTCCAATATCGGGCATTTACTTCAAGATTTATGTAAGTTTTAATATATATAGCGTGAGGCGAGGCGGGCCTCAACCAAGTTGAGGCGCAAGCCTCATAAAAAAACTCGAGGCGTAAGCATCGAGGCATTTTTTACTGGAATTACACAAAGGCGGGCCTCAAGGCGAGCCTCATATTGCGTAATTTTAAACCATGTTGGGGATTGCACATAAAGGGTTCTTCTTACAATGCTTCAAAGAAGTATGGGCACTATTTTTGTTTTATAATATAAAAAAATACTTCTGATCTGAAGACTGAAGCTTCATTGATTAATGCATCATGTGTTAGTAACTTATATCTGCTGTAATCATTATAAAAAATACTTTATATTTAAATGAGTAATTTGCATTACTGTGCTCTTTTTGTTCATCTTCTCTCCATTTTGTTTGATTTTTTCATTTCAACACTAAATAGTGTTGGATTTTTTTTTGGAGATTTGGACGTGCATTTGTCTATTGTCTAAATTAAACTTAGGAAAAGCTTGCTTTTAAGTGACTGACGATTTGTGTGCCATATTTACAGGTATTACAAGTATGCATAAGCGTGTTATGGTTGCCATACGTTGCTCTATACGTTTGGAGGTGCCTCTAGGCCAAGTTGGCTTGATTATGGTATCACCAGAGTATGTTCGGTATTTGATTGGGGTTGCCAATGAGAAGATGGAGGCCAATAGAAGGAGAACAGATAATTTCTTTCGAGTTTTACAAGATAAGGTATGCTTCACTATCAGTTTCGATTTCTTTTTTTCTTTTTGCATAGCTAATTTTGTCGGACCAGTTTCTTTGAATCAAATGTGTTCTTTCTTGGTGATATATACTATTAAGATTTTCATGCTCTTCTGAAGTTTTCAAAAAAAGAAAAAAATGCTCTTCTGAAGTTTTGAAATGATATTGAATTTTATGTATGTTGTTTGCGTGGTTTTTGTATAGGAATCTTCTTATGGAGCTTCTGTTTCATCCAGTGTTGCATGCATGACTTTACTATATATCTTTGGAAGGGCATCATTTTTCATTAATGACATACTCTAATGGAATCATTTCAAGTGGGCATTGGCTCATGATTGTTTATTTTTTTTAGTTTTTCACATAAAACCTCTGGTCTCTTACAATCTTTTTTTCATATGTGTATTAAATTTTCGTTCAAAGCTAAAGCATTAAACCATCTCCCTATCACCGTGAATATCCTAACACAATAATTAACATCATATTGATGTGGTATTTTTTTGTAAAACCAGCACCTTTTTCCTTGGTTTTATTATATGTTATTGTCTAAATTTATCTGCTATAAACTGCTATAAACTTATAGGTTCACCCTAGTTCTGCAAAGAAGCTAATCCACTCTGCTAAAAAAGCTCAAGCTTGCCTAGCTGTTGAAAGAAATTTACTTGGTTTTGAAGCTAAACAGAGGAAGATGGCATTAAAGAAATCACAACATGAACATGAAGAGATGCAGTCTCATAACCAAGATAATGTTTCATATTCTGTCGAAGATAAAGGTAATCTTACTTCTTGCAATAATCCCCAAATGAGTTTATAAGCTTTTGTGTTGTAGTTTAGATATTTCAAAAAAAAAAAAAAGGGTAATAACTGGAGCCTGAACAAGTTAATAACAAAAAAAGCCAAGCATACATTGGATTATGTTCTCTTTTGTGATCGTCACTTTTTTTGTGGTTCCATTTTGCAATAAATAAATTCCTCGTTGAATTAGTCACTGCTATGTGAAATATGAACTCTATTAGCATAGTTTACTAGTGCTATATGGATCAATCCAAAAGTCAGGACAATTTACTACATAGCAAAGACATAAATTAGTTGAGTATATCATTATTCGACTAAAAGGATAGTAATAGTATGAATGGAACCAATGTCTATGATTGGGGAAATTCTAAAGATGCTCAACAGATGAGAGAATTTAGGATTGCCACTAGAAAGAATAGTCCGCCATAATGATGCACTAGATAATACACCTTTTATCAGTTGACCAGCTTAGAAGATGCAAAGGGCGCAGATAGTCAAATCTGTAAGATTGATGAAATTACAAGTAGCGCAAATAGAGTATTTTCTAGCCGTTACCCAATGAAAAATTGTTCTAGAATATTTTCACTCTCTGTCAAGGAATGCAAAAGAAATAAAAAACCGCAAAATTTTTTCTTACTTTAAGTAATCTTTTGTTTAACATGGATAATTATCTAAAACGCTCTGACAAAAAAAAAGATCAATTGGCTTATGAAATCGTGTGGATGTCTGTCTCTTCTTGCTCATTTATTGTTTAATTATCTTTAAAGTACAGCTTTTAAGCAGCTTGTACGTAACCAGATGTTTGAGCCTCTTAGGCACTAGGAGTGATTTGGCTGGGCGGGAACATGATATTGCATATGGGCTTCTAATACAATTATATATCAGTGAAATTTATGAAGTTTTTGTCAATCTTTAATTTGAGGCTAGTTAGCCTACCCTTTAAAACTGGTATCGTTAAACCTTCTTCCGACTCAGTTGATAGAACTTACAACTATTGTTGATATCTGCTGAAAGGAAGAAATATTCTGGATTGGGTTGTCTCCTTTTAAGAAACTATCCCGTTTCACCTTGAATTTAGTCTTTTTTTTTTTTTTGAATTTAGTCTGCTTAATATCGTGTAACTTAATAAAGTAAATGAATATGGTAATATCATATACTAGCTTGTTTTTATTTTTTTTCTCCTTTAAACTCATTGAGGGATTGCCATGTTGTTTGCATGGGTGATGTTGACCTTTTAACAAATACATTTCTCGATTGTATCGTTGTTTGTTTGGGCAACTAATGGGGACATCAGATCATGGAAAGTATATCAGAGACGTGGCCCACGATCTACGGCCACGATCGTGCCGATCTATTTTTGAGTCTTCATATGTATTTGTTTTATTTATTTACTTTATGTATTTGTTTTAGTAGCATTTCCCGTTTTACTCTTAAGGGTTTTGTCATATGTAAGCCCTAGGGGCAATGTCATCTTTTATTTCCCTTTCATTATATGAGGCTATATATTGGCCTCTTATGTTTCTTTTGAATTTAATGAATGAATGAATTATAATCAAATTCCTGCAAATTGAGTTCTTGTGAGAGCTTGAGAGTCTTTAGAGAGAAATCCCTAGGAGAGGGAATCGGATCACCCACCAACCTTGGAAGCGTCCTATTTTCTTCCCTATTCTCTCTTCTCCTCCCTCCCTTCCCTTCCACCACACGGCCCAACCACTCCTTCCAAAACTGTCGCCCACCTCCGAAGTTCCCCACCACCAGCCAACGATATATTCCCATCCCTTCCTCTTCGGCTAACACCCCCAACCTCCTTATCTCCCAACCGACCACATTCCCCACACACCAAACCGGCGGCCTATCCAACCCTAGATACCGGCACCCTTTTAATTTCCCCACCAATGCATGCAATCAAAGCCCTTCATAATTGGGTCTTTATATTTAGGTAACACAATTAATTCATAATTCAAATCTATTTGAACTTGAATTTGTTTCCTAAAATATGAAGTCCTATTTTAGGAAAGTTTCCAAAATAAATCCTATTTGAATTTTAATGTAGATTGGAATGAGATCCCTCCTTCCTAATTTAATATTCCAATTTAAGTAGGCTTGATTTCTTTCCCCCAAACCCTTCTTTCCCTCTTGATGCCCCCCCCCCCGCCCCCCTAAATGCTTTACAAATTTAAAGCCTCTCTCCTTCGAAAGAATTCAAAGCCTCTCCCTCTCTCTTACCTGCCCCCTCCCTCTTTCTAAACCCCCCTTAAATCCTTTCCAAATTAAAGGATTAATTAGGGAAACAATTTCTTAAATTCCGTCCATCCTCCCTCCTCTAAAATCTGTACCTAAACTTCCCCCAAGCCCCTACCTTGTTCGGACACCCTCCACCCTTTCTTCTCCTTAGATTCTGATGCAACCAAAAATATAGGAAAACTACGATTGCAAACAAAATCTACGTCTTCCTTTCATAAACATCAAAATTTAACAATATATCATGAAAAAACAACTTAAACAAAACACAATTTAACTTTCATATTAGAAAGACGACACATATAAGGTTATAACATAAAACACCTAAAAAGTTTTCTTTGGTCGAGAAGAAAGATACAAATGAGGTGGACACTTGTGGTGATAAGAATTAGATAAGAAGCCCGAGACGAATTCATAGAAGAAGGGGAAGACGAAGAGGCATAGCTCGCAAGTTATTCGAAAAACCCTCAGGTTTAAGTTTCCAAAGATCTCTCCATACCATCCTCTTTTCTACTCCAAAACAACCCATGTATATATATATATATATATATATATATATATATATAGGTAAAAAGAGGAAGCTAAACATCCCCAACCACCTCCAGCTGAACCAACCAGAAGAAGGGAGATAAAAGGCCAACATGCGGCTCCAGGAGCAGCACCCGAAGGGACCACACGGGGGACATGAATGGGCAGCCACGGGGAACAGGAACAGCCAACCACAGGACAAGAGCCAGGCGGAGAAACCAAAGGCCAAACAAGGGGGGGGGGGGTAGTGGATGAACCTGGACCACCCATTTATGAGCTAAAAAGGGCATTTAAACATCATAATGAGCTGATTTTAGTAGAAGAACACAACAACACACCAAAAGGGGCAGCATAACCCGAGACAACTAAGCCCAAACAAGGAACCAAATCAACCCAAGTGACAAGGCACAACAATAGCCCCCCCTCCCCTACAACAGATTCCTTAGAGAAATCCCCAAGGATAGCTAAGGGATGTCTTCTACAACACTTTTACACTACGAAATCGATGCATGACCGATCCTGAACTCGACTCCAGATTCGTCTACAATGAACAAGGTTTCGTCGACATCCTTGGATCAACTTTCTTCGACGTCAATCCGGAGGTAGATAATTCCGTCGAGGAATACTTGGAGCGAATCATATTCACCCTTTCGGAAGTCATCGAAGAAAAACTTTCCACCGTCCAGTGGCAAATCACCGCTGTGCCTCGACAAGGGTGAACTTTTTCCCTCTTCAATTTCCTTCCTGATCTTCTTCACTTGTAAGTTGTGAATCAAGCATAAGACATCTTGCAAAGCTATCTGCCTAAGCTTAGTAAACGTAGGGAATGAGTTATGACTTCATATGCATCTACTCTCATTGTTAATCTAGGGATGTTATTGAAAATCCCCTAAATTTGCTTATGTTGAAGTTCTAATTGTTTTGTGATCCTAACTATTATCTTGTGATTTGGCCTAAGCAGAGGCACCCCTCTTGTTTTCTATTGTTTTTAAGTGGCTAACATTTTAATTCTTATTGCTCTTACTTAAAATCGTGCAAATCTTATTTCAATCATTTAAATCATACATAGTCTTACATCAACAACTCATATGTCTTTTAATAATGGCTAAAAAAATTTTTATGGTTACAGGCATGCGATGTCTGTCCTTTACTAATTATAATCAAATCTCCCTTTTCACAATATTTGTACCTCTTTTCTTATCCTAGTGATGAGAAAACCATAGGGGAATCGAAGATAAGACTCGATTATATATTTGATTGAATGACTGATATATAACGTAGAGATGATGGCCCAATTACAAGTTATAAACCCTGGAAATCTAAGAAAGACTAGTAATTAAGTATTTAAGAATGAAGGTCAAGAAATTAAACTACTATGTAATCTTCCTACATGAAGCTTTTGTTAGAACCAACATTAAATGCTATAACAATGCTTGAATATTATTTTTGAGTATACTAAGTCACAACTTGATTGAAAACTTTTCAATTCAATGAATGGAAACATGGATTTCAGTACTAGAGCTGATTTCAAATCGTTTATAGGGTTTGGTGATTTAGCTTTGATGTAGTTGGCTTTATTTTTTCTAGGACATTTGAAAGCCAAGTGTAGATTAATTGTTGTAAAAGGCTAAAAGAGAAAAACAGCACTCTTAAGTAGAAAAAGAAACTAAAGAAATAGGTTGAGTAAAAAGGAAGAAGGAAAAGGAGCAGAAAGATTACGTATCTCGTGCTGATTGGTTTGCAAATCACTTAGCTCTTTTGTGGGTCTTCAAAAGGATACCTCTAGCGGGGCTTAGAATGTAAAGAGTGCAATCGCACTATCCCGTAGGGCAAAATGGTCGTAGACCTTGATTTTGACAAGCAGGTTAATGAAAGAGCAGATAAAATTATACATATGATTATTTATAAAAAATAGCGGCTTTCACCTACACATCTCGATGTATAATAATTTATATAACTCGATAGTCATGAGATGTCCGCCATTCGATATATAAGCTCGAGTGATTTTTATTTAATATGGGTGTTGGTTTCCCACAGACGCAAGTTCCTGTCACGACCCGGCCCGGCTAGCTCGATTATATCGGGGCGGGAACAGTCGGTCGTACGAAAGAGCATAATACATAACATATTTTCATTTAAAACTTAAGGTCAGAACATAAATATCATCCCAAAATACATGAAAGAGTCACTAATAAACTTCAAACTCAAATATTACAAACTGATCAACTGTCTCATAACCAATATAAAACTTTCAAACCCATCATCATAACATAAACTTTCACAATTACATAAACCTCAAACTCACGAACTACAGAAACAAACTCAAAGACTCAAACTTATAACATAAAATGGAACCTTTCATCTTGAGGTCCCCTACGATGATACGTATAAGGTCGTCGAGCAGCCATCACTTCTCTCATGAAAAACATTTTCAAAAGTAGGATGAGCCAACGCTCAGTAGGTAGTTCATATCTCAATTAATTTCATAAGATGCATAAATAAAATATTTGTAATTGAAATCATTTCATACAATTTTGCAAGTCATAGTATTTAAACTTTTCAATTTTTTTTGTCTTTTTCTTTCTTTAACATTTGAGTTCTTTCATTCATTTCTTTCACCTTATTCATATGCAATGCAAAGTGCAAAAATGATTATGCTAAACGTATCACCCGTCCCGGAAGTACCCTTATTCGTACTGATCAGGTACGCAGTCATATTTTTGGTCATTTCCTTTACTATTGGTTCATAAGAACCATCCTTTACCATGGCTCATATGAGCCTCCTTTACCAATGCTCGAAAGAGCTCCTTTACCATTTTGACACTTCCGGATCAACATGCAACATGAAAACTTTTTTTTTATTGCTTGTAAATCTTTGAATCATGCTCAACTTTCTTTCATATTTATTTCATTTATTCATATACCTTAATTGCTTTTCAAATAAGGCATGAAATAAAAGCATGAAACTGTAGGGTATTCTTTAAAGCATGAATATCAAAACATTTGACAGTAATAAAATATTTAACAGTAAAATAAATACATGAAATTGCATTCTAAGCATAAATAAAATTTAACACTTATAAAATTAAATGGGGTATGAATACCTACCTCAATTCAAGTACGGCACGTTGCTTCGACCAAATTCTTTCATCTTAAACTTCGACAATCACTACCTAAGAAATTTACAAAAACGACGTCATAAATTTTTTTTGAATAACCTAAATCTTAAGTTTCAATCTCTCATTTCCCTTTAACTATTTCTTAAAATACTTAATGAATTTTTAATTAAATAAATCTTAATTTTCGGATTTAATAAATACTTAAATTTTGAAAATTCATAAATCTTCCATTTCACTAGAATATTGCTCTAAAATAAATCCTTAACATATAATTATAATTATATGTTAATTTTCGGATTAAAATAATTATGAAAATTAGTGAAAATAAGATTTTCATCCAAAATCAAAATTTCCGCTTTAAAATCATTCTCAATACCCTTAGAAATCATTTTCGTAAAGTTGCCTTACGAAATTAAATTTTAGGTCAAAAACCTTAATTCATAAATCTCCAAAAATTCCTTCAATCACTATGTTTTCAATGCTAAAACAATCCTCTAAACATTCCTTAAAGGTTTCGTAAAGAGATTTCGAAAGAATTCCAAAATTCTATAAAACCCTAGAATTTTCTTTTCCAAAAATCTAGAGATCGGGAAAGATTCGTTTGAAAATAATCATACCGGAGTGTTTCTCTCGTCGTCCTCTTCGATTTGACCTAAAACTTTCGCCGGAAGATCGTCGCCGAAGCGGAGCCCGTTGCCCACCCGTCTCCTATGCCGTTCGTCCCCTTCTCTTTTCCGCTCGGTTCATGCGTGAAATGGAGAGGAGGGGTTCGGTTTTGCTAATTTAGGGAGAAAGGGTTTGCTAAATGACCATACTACCCTCACTTAAGCAAATTCGACATAAGGAATAGAGAAGGGTATAATAGGTATTTAGAGACTTGAAACATTTTTAATTCCATTTTAGACAAAATTGGGTATAAGTTCTATATACCAAAACGATCAGAATTTTGCAAGGGATTTTCTAAAATTATTTCCTTTGAATTTTGTTAAAATTGAAAATCTCACTTAAACCTCGTCGAAGCTCTTTGAAAAGCGTGCGACACCCTAAAATAGTATTTTCGGGTTTTACAGTTCCTATGTTTAATTACATCTTAAGCCTTGACTTAATAATACTCTTGATTAGGAATACTATTTTTTTTCTTTGGCTCCTTCACTTGGCTTTGTTTGAACGTGGGAGAGATGGAGTAGCCAGGCATTGGGTCGACGTCGGGTTTGTGCGGGTGAAGTCGGAGAAGGCTGGTCTCCTTCTTGCGATCGCGAAAGACGAAGAGAGGAGGGGGTTCGACCTTGTGTGCGCGGTTGGGAGAAATTAAGGGGAGCTTGGGTCGTTTGTGAGAGAGAAATTGGAGAGAGAGGGGTTCGGGAAAGACTAAGCCACAAAAGAAAGTTCTCCCTTTTGTTTGATGCCACCCCTGCTCGTCCTATCTCGAGCAAAGCCTGCTCTTGATCTTTGCTAAAGTTGATCACGTGCCTGTGTGCAACACAGGGGTTCAGATTTAGAATTTCAAAGAGATAAGCTCCGTTGATTGCATTTCTTGATTTGGTTCAAATTTGAGTTTGAATCGAACTCAATTTGAATCAAATTGAGTTGATTTGAGTTCAATTTAGTCCAATCGAATTAATTTGGTGAAATTGAACCCAAATCGACATTGATTTGATTCGAATTGGGGTTGACGAGGATGGTATGAATCAATCAAGCTTGATTGAACCTAGTTGGGTCTAATTTGAATCGATTCAATTCGATCTGATTCAAATTTGGCTCGACGGGATTCAATCAGGTTGATCGAGCCTGATTGGGATCATATCCACTTGATCGGAGGAATGAAAATACACCCAAGGGGTAGCGTGCGAAAAATGAGGCCAACTTTTTTTAACACAAATCCTTCATGAACTAGAAGGAAATACTATTATTTAAAAACCACATACCAATTGAGGCTTTTCCCACTATAAATTAATAAATATTATATGACATTTAGAATAGGTTAAATAGCTGAATTAATACCCCCTTCGCCCCTCAAGTAATGACAACCAAATCATCTGAATCATGCTATAACCTCACATAAAACTGAAACAACAAGTCTTGCGGCTATGCTAACTTACATAAAAAAGCCCCCTTGAAATCAACTTAAACAAATCGAAATTAATGTTCAGTCAAATTCTCTATTATTTTACTTTTGACCTAGACTGAATTCGCCATCAACTTTTCATATGTCTTGTGTTTTACTTAACAATTAAAGAAAAGAAATAAAGAGATTATTGATTGAAATGCAAAGATTTCCCTTTATGTAATTTCTATTTATTGATTTTCATATATTAGTCATTTGCTTTTCTTATTTAATTTTATTAGGTTATACGCTTTTGTATGCTTGGCGTGAAAAGTTGGATCAGAATGCCATGTTCTGCCCCTTATATGCATTCTTTTTATTGGTTTTCTTAGAGCAAACCATGTTTCTTTTCCTTTTGGATTTTAACAGGGTCAATCATATGCCTGTCTTTTAAGGAGTATTATTCTTTTGTTATTTATCAATTTGACTGAATAGCATGCAGAAGTGCTTTAATTAATAATAAAAAATAGATGATTTTTGATTTCTTGGTGCTTTATTGCTTGTATTTAGCTGGTCAAAAATTTCTTTTCGATGGCTGAACATGCTCCCACATTAGAAAACATCAAATAAGTGTTTGTGTAGAGAAAATGAGCTATATCACAAGTATAAGGGTACAATAGTTCGTAATCTGTTTACATTCATTAATTTGCCATGGTTTTTATTTGAAAACATGGTAGGTTTGAACAATCTTGTTAGTTAAACATTGATAACTTTAAGCAATAGCATAGGAAAGTGAAGGAAGAGAACTAATGAGGTAGAACTATGATTTTGAGGAATTGGAAGGGCCTACAAGGAATTTAAGGAAAATAAATAGAAAACTATGGGAGGTTTTGCTAAATGCGGACATGAACTAGTGAGAGGCGGGCTGGTATGTGGTTATTTTAAGTTGCGGTTAATTTAGATGCATATACATGATGCTGCTGTGAGTGTAGCTTCATGAAGATCATGAGAAGTTGAAGTTTGATGTCGGCAGTTCAACTTGAAGTTAAATCATAATTAGTTAAAGGTATTATGTCATCATATAATTATGAATATTATTCCTTTTTGCACATAAAATTAACTTGTTGGATTGTATGATCTTTTGTTGAAATGTTAGGAAGCTATATCAATTAGTTATAGTAATAATGTTTTTAGCATTCTGTTTTTGGCTGATTTGGCAAAAACCATTTCCTTTTTTATAGATTAAGTTGAAATTAATAAACAAAGATGCCAGGAATGCACAAGTTGTCTCTTTCTGTTGATGCATTGACTATTCTGGGGGAACCTATTGAGAGGCTTTTTCTATGGGGTCATTCGGCAAGTCCCTTAATGATTAATGGAGTTAAAGAAGTTCTTATCTTTGGCGGTTTTGGTGGTGTTGGTCATCATGCACGAAGAAATTATACATTGTTGCTTGATACAAAGTCGGGACACTTGAATCAAATTGATGCTATTGGATCTCCATCACCACGTGTTGGCCATACTTCTACAGCAGTGGAAAATATTATTTATGTGATCGGAGGTAGGGGTGGTCCTATGCAAATTTTTAATGATGTTTGGGCTCTAAACACAACTGAAAAAAGATGGACATCGCTAAAATGTACTGGACACATCTTTCACCCAAGGTAACTTGGCTCATCATTTGAATGTCTATTACTTGTTATTTTTTTTTGCAGCTTCCCTTGCATGCCATATATAAGGTGCAGTATTATCTCAACCTTTTGGGGATCTGCTTTGTGTTTCTTTCTTGCTAATATACAGTGCGTTCATGTGAGCTCAGCATGAATTTGTTTTTTTAAGTCTTGTTAAAATAATTTTAATATTTATTATTTCATCCAGTTCAACTTTTAGTTTAATCTTAATTAGAATTTTTGAATCTTGAACCTCTCGTTCTTCTTGTTCAATGTTCGGTTTGAATTTAAAAACATTGCTCTTCTATATTGGAATCTCATCGAAGTTGTTTACATGAAGCAATCTCCTATGTATTTTGCTTGGGGCGAGATCAATATATAGAAAAAGGCTATATATGGGGTTGAAACAATGTGCTCATATATATATATATATATATATATATATATATATATATACAAACAATGTGCTCATATATGGTTCAACAAACTAAGTAATAGTGTAGCTGATGTTGGACTACTAAGTACTGCTGATCATTATATCTTTATTTGACAGTTCCTTTGCCACAATGATTCTTCTCGTGTATGTTGATATTCTTCTTACTAGAAGTGACACTTTGAATATTGCCGAAATATAGCTTTGTCTTCATAAATTGTTTATAATTGACGATCTTGGGTGGCAAAAATGTTTTCTTGGTATTCAGCTTACATGCAATAAATTAGATGGTTTTTCTGATAAAAAATATGTACAAATATTTTTGAAGATATATCTTCTTGGATGCGAACCTGTTGACTCTCTTATGCATACTTAGCAAACAATTTCAAATGAGGAAATCTTTAAAGACACCTCTTGCTATAGTTGTCTTGTTGTTACCATGATGCTTCATATTTCTTTTTGTTGGTGTGGTTGGTGTGGATATGTAAATTCAAAAAAGAAACATTGGCCGGTTGTCCTAAGGATTTTGAAATATGTCAATAGATCTTATGGAAAAGGACTGGCTTATTAACGAAATAATCACCTAAGGATTGAAGCTTATGCAATTGTTGATTTTGTTGGCTTTATTGAGAATTTGAAGTAAACTTTTGAATGTTGTATTTTTTGGGGTGATATTTTGAGAAAGAAACAAAGAGCCCATGGCTCATCATACCTGCGGAATTATGTAGGTAATACCCTCCTTTAGACGTTAAAATTTTTCTGTTATCCAATCTATGCTTCTAAAATGGATAATCATGCAACTATTATTGCCAACAATCCGGTCTTCTATGAAAGAACTAAACATATCAAAGTTGATTCACTTTATCAGGAATGTTGTTCTGTCAAAGAATATCACTCTTTATTTTGCTAGTAAAGAATAACTGGTTTTCTTCACTGAGAATCTAGGACCTTTTTTTCAAACCATCTGGATCTATTATATATATATTTTCTAGTCTAAAGGAGTTTTTATCATAGGAAAATGTTGAGTTGGGAAAATGATTTATATTTAGTGAGTAGTGTATGATTATTTGATTGTTCTTTGGACATTGTACTCATTCCTTTATTTTAATTTGATTGATTTTCTAGTGAATAATATATAGTAATGAGCCTACCTCCAATATGAAGGTTAATAGAATGACATGAGCTAGAACAAGAAAGATGAAATTAATCTATCTTAATTCAGAGCCACAGAAACAGTTGATAATTTATTCGTTCAGGTGCTAATTAAACTTTAAATTTAAAGTTGAGGTGTCTGGTCTTTTCCTCCTCTTCTTCTTCTTCTTCTTCTTCTTCTTTTTTACTTTAATTTTCCTTGTCTATTCAGGCACCGACATGCAACTGCTTCTGTAGGCTCAAATATATATGTTTTTGGGGGTCTAAATAATGAAACCATTTACTCCTGCATGAATGTTCTGAATTCTAAAACTTTGGATTGGAATAATGTCAACGTTCTCGGGGAGTCACCATGTGCTCGACATTCTCATTCCATGGTTGCATATGGTCCTCTTTTGCTTATGTTTGGAGGCTATGATGGTCAGAAAGTACTAGGTGATCTTTATAGTTTTGATACTAGAACATCTTTATGGAAAAAGGAGAAGACTACTGGAAGAGCTCCTTCTCCTAGGTTTTCTCATTCTATGTTCATATATAAAAACTTTATTGGCATCATTGGTGGATGCCCTCTCACGCAACATAGTGAAGAGCTGGCTTTGCTAAATCTAATCAACAACAGGTGGATTAACGTGTCCATCAATACTGTTGGCAGGGATTTTTGGATTCGTAGTTCAACAATTGTTATTGGTGATGAACTTATTATTGTTGGGGGTGGAGCTTCTTGTTATGCATTTGGCACAAGGTTTAGTTACCCGATGAAAATGAGTTTGAACTTGGCGTCCGTAGAGGATACTTATTCTAGCAGATTAAATGAAGAATCAGTTACCTTTCTTGCAATGGAAGGGCGCAATATCTCACAACTTAATGGAGACGAATTGCAGGATTGCTATCCTGTTTCTGGGTCTTATTTAAAGGCTGACTTATCTGCTAGTAAGCGTGGAATTCAGTCAGATGCTAAGCACTTTGCTTTACAAATCAAGAAAAAACATGCTAAGCTTGTGAAGGATGTATTGAAGAAATTTGGATGGTTGGATCTCACTAAGAAGGTTTTCCAGAGTCTTGATGGGATTCATATATGCTTACCAATCTCTGGCGAGTTCTTTGACATCTATCTAAAAGAATCTCTTAATTCTAAAGATAGAGCTACCGATATATGTGAAGAGAACGCTTTTATGGAAGAATTTTCAGTAAATAAGGTTTCAATTCCAATGGCGTTGCACATATTTTCATTATTTAATGCTTCCGTAATTATTGATGGTGCTTCATGTGATAAAAAGATCCCTAGCAGTCCTCAAAAAGTTATGAGAGAAATGATCTGTTCTCTGTTGACAGAAAAACGGTTGCCACTGGGAATGTTAGAGGAGTTGCCTGTTAGGTCTGTTTTACATCTCATTGAAATGCTTGTTACTAGATCGGTTTTTTTCCTCATTTACATGAATATCTGTATGATCCCTGCACCGCACTTGATGCCTGATGTGCTTCTTTTGTATTCTATTTTTAGTTGTTGCATTTTCCTTGGGTATCGAGTTAATTGGCATTGTACTTTTGAGATATAAACAGCTTCATGTAGTGAAATTTTTGGCTTTTAGGTGGGATCGACTTGGTGATATTACTGTGCTTCCAGTTACATCATTTAGAGACCCAAGATGGGATTCCATTGCGGAGGAGCTTTGGCCAGTGGTTGCAAAATCACTCGGGGCTTTGCGCCTCGCTCGCCAGGTAGCTATTGCTTAACTTGCTTGGTCATCTAGATGGTATATTTAACTATTTCTTTCCTTTTTGTTTCATTTGCTTCAACTTTATCAAATATTTAACCCACCCAAATATTTTTATATGATTTATCTGGTAAATTACATCTTGGTCCTCAAACTTTTGCCTGTTAATGATTGGGTACCTGTTTTTTTCTTCATGCAGCCAGACAAAATTTTTCCATTTCCTGACAGATTCCTAAACAGTAAGGAAATCTTTGATGGTGGATGACCAAAATTTCCTCAACAATTCTTTTTCATCATCACCAAACTTATCCACTAGTGCTACTGGCCACTTCTGCTTTGCCTTTAGTGATTCATTGTTTGTGATGCACAGGGACCCAATTATTTTGATGTTTTGTTCATTCAGATTTGATTTCATGGTCGTGGTGCAAGGGTCCAAAATAAATTTCAAATGACATGATGAAAAAAATGGAAGCTAGGACTGTACTTTAACATATATTCTTTTTTTTTTTCCCAAACTTTGAGCCAACCTCTTTTTTAATCATGTTTATCGTTTGATCTTGAACTTGCTGTATAGAAAGACTCTGCCTGACCACTAGCCTTCTAGGAGTTTGTGGGAAGGTATTATAATGTTTATTAATGATAAATTATGCACCACAAACTTATTAATATGTCAAGTGGTTGGGATGCTAAAACTAAAATGAAAGATAGGGGCAGCATCAAGTCATGTTAGATGGAGCTAAGCTTAACTTGAACTTGAAATATCTTAGTTTAACTTGACTTAATTTTGATTTAAATTTGAAAAAAAAAAAAGTTTGAGTTGAGCTAGTTTAGCTTGAAATTATTCCATTTCAATTTTTTGAGTTGACCCAAAATCATGCATTTTTATTTGAACTTGAAAAAATTTCTTAATTCTTTTTTAAGCAAGGTTTATCTTGAAAAACAAACCTAGAAGGAAGGGATTTTGATTGGAAATAGTTGTAGAACTAGAAAACTATTGCTGAAATCAGAATTTTCGGAAACTCGCCAAGCAGGTTTTGAGGATTTAATGGAGTAAAAAACAAGAAAAACACTCTTGATCTAACAATAGATGAAAGTAAATAGCAAAGTACAATTGATCCTCAATTCAAGAGGAGGATCTATCTCTTCGAAATCTCTAGACGTAGCTCGAGCCCAAGAACACCAAAGCACTGCCAAAATTAAGAAAACTCATGATAACTCTAACCCTAATTCCAACCTCTTACATAAAGCTCACAAATAACTCCCAAAAAGTAATGTGAAACATACACGAAAGGATGATTAGATTAAGGAAGTTGCACGCTTAATTTTAGGAGCCACAATAATTATATCCTTTATATTGAATTTAAACGACAAGATAAAATACAAAGAGCGACAAAACAAGCTTAGGCTAAATTACATGCATAGGAGTTAAGATTGTAAAACAATCAATTTAATCTAACGTTGCATACATGAATGGGTTTAACAATAAATCTCAATGCTAATAATAAAATTAGTCACTTTGATGAAATCCTCTCACTCAACTCATTAAACTCTAGGATTAAGCGGATAACAATTAACAATATTTCTTAGGAATCAATTAAACCACAAAATAGAGTGAAATAAAGGATTAGGGAAAGAGTTCACCAATTTCAAGCAGTAACCAGCGGTGGATGACCTCAAATCAGCCACCTCTTTAATCTAAGAGATCTGGACAGCCGTATGGAATAAGTATGGAATTCTGGACAGAGGTTGGGGCTGCCCGGGTGAGGGTGTGGTGAAAGGAAGCCTGTCGAATTGCTGGACAGCAACTACGACGTCATCCCGGACAATTATGCTTGCTGATTTTGATATTAGTGGACAGTGGACAGCAATGGTGATCTCTCCAATTCACTGGATAGCAGTTGTAATGGCAGAAAAATCTGTAACAGCCCTTGGAGGGCTTCGGGACAGCTATCGGGGTGACTTCAGGTCGCAGAACAGTGAAGAAACTGAGTTGGTTCATCTTGGCAACAAGTTGTGAAGGAGCATACCAGCAAATTGAACATCTAGGATAGCTGGAACGTGGAACTCTTGTGCAGGAATTTGGTGGCTGCAAGAGGAGTTTGGGAATTTTCCATTGAATGGAGTAGATAGGGGCGACACTTTTGATGGGAATTAATTGAGTGAGCAATAGGGAAGGGCGCTGGTAAGAGAGAATATTTTAGCCAAATATGAAATTAATTTCAGATCTTGAATGGATTTGGCGGGATTTAATTTGAATTTTGAATTCAAATTAAATTGGGATAGAGCCTTAATTGGAAGCAATAGAAAATAGCCCATTAATGGGGAGGCCGGCGGTATCATGAGAGGAGGGGTATGGGGAGGATTTTGAGATGTTTCCAAACAAGGTTTGCCAAATAGGAAAGAGAATAAACAACCCCAACCCTATCTAATTTAAAATTAGATCGGATTGAAATTTAAGACTTTCCTTATTTGGAGTTTTGCAATTTAGGAATGTTTTTGAAATTCAAATTTGAATTTCAAATAATTGTGAACCTTCCTATCTTGCTTAATTCAACCTAGGGAGCCATGATGATGTTTGGAGTCATCATCATGGTGGGGAGCCATGTGAGGGACTGCGACAATGTAGAAGGGGCGGTTAGGCGTCGGATTGGGTGGGCTTGGGTGGCGGGTGGACTTGAAGTGGTGGAACTAGGGGAGGAATTGGGTGGAGGGGATTAAGCAACCGATGGTGGAGGGGAAAGAAGGGGCCGGCGGGTGGAGTGGGGGAAGGAAGAAGAGAAAAACACAAATAAAATAGAAATAAACTAACCACGAGACATGGACCACCCTTCCAACGACTGGTGGGTATTGCGCTTGTTGACCTTGAGCACTCTCTCCATTCTCTCTAGTGCTCACACAAGAAGAAGAAGAAGAAACAAAGGAAAATTTTCATTTTATCATTCATCATCCCAAATTACAAGAGAGCTCGCCTATAAATAGCCTCATGACACGAAAAGAAACAAAGACTAAAACGCCCTTCGGGCTACAACATCACATGACCACCTCTAGGGGTAAAATGAGAAAAACAAGAATATAAAATAAACTAGTACATAAGACACATAAAAAATAAAATAAACTACAGATCGTAGCCGTTGGTCTTCTGATGTCCTCATCAAAAAGACTAAACAACCCCCCTTCCCTCCTAATTTCGCTTCCTCTCTCTACTTAAGTAGTGGGCCCACAGGAGGGGGGTGGAACCCTCTAGGGGCAAAAAATAGCAGGCTCATGCCTTATATAAACAAGGGGCTGGCTAGACCGGTACCTACTGGACATGTCTATCAATGACGGACTCCGAAAGAATCATCTTGTCTTCAAGGTAAAAAGATGGAAATTGATGTTGCATCCTCTCGTACGACTCCCATGTAGCGTCATAATCAGGAAGGTCTCTCCATTTAGTCTACACTTCTTTGATCCTTCATTCTCCCTGGCGTACCCCCCTGTAGCTCTAGTGGTTCTAGAACCACTTCCAATTCCTCAGTCAGCGTGGCCGGCAATCTTGAACAAGTTGTGATCCCTAATAGCTTTTTTCAGCTGAGATACATGGAACACTTGATGTATGGTAATAGTGAGGGGGTAATCTCAAATGGTAAGCTACTGCGCCAATATTCTCTGATATCTCATAAGGGCTAAAATTTTATGGAGCTAGCTTCTCGTTCCTAATATTAATTACCCTCCTCTGTGTGTAAGGTCGAAGCTTCGAGAACACCCTATCCCCAACTTCAAATTGGATGTTCTTCCTATGCTCATCCGCCCATTTATTTATAATATATTGAGCTTTCAATAGATGCCTTTTCAGTTTTTTCAACACCCTGCCCCTCTTCTCTAATTATTCTTCTACTAAAGAAAACAGAGTGCTATTATGCTAAAATGCATCAAGTGAGGTGGGTCTTGTTTGTACAATACATTGAATGGGGTCATCTGGGAAGCGAAATGATACAAAGTGTTGTACCAGTACTCCGCCCATACTAGCCACTTGGCCCAAAGTCGAGGTGTCTCTGACATAAAGCATCCTAGATATGTCTCCAGGCTCCTGTTGACCACCTCCATCTGCCCATTCATCTGGGGGTGGTAAGTTGTACTCCTCTTCAATACTGTTCCCTACAACCTGAATAACTTCGTCTAGAAATGACTGATGAACACCTTATCTCTGTCGGACACTATAAAATCTGACACCCCATGCAGTCGGACCACTCTCTTATGAAAGTTGCTGCCAATGTCACTGTTGTGTAGGAATGTTGTAGGGGGATGAAGTGAGCATATTTGCTCAGTCTATTCGCAACCACTAGAACCACTGTAAACCCCCAGATTGGGGTAGTCCATCTATAAAATTCATGAAGACCTCCTCCCACACCCAATAAGGTAAAGCCAGAGGTTGAAGTAATCCCTTTAAAGCCATAGCCATATACTTATTCTCTTGACATACCTTACAATTGGCTACCCACCCCTCTACATCTTTATGCATCCTTTTTCAATACAACTTTGCATCCAGTTTCATATAGTTCTTTTGCACCCCCAATTGATCCCCAATTGCACTATGATAAAACTCCTACAGTAGGTGTGGAATATGGACTGATGTCCTTGACATCACAAATCTCCTATGGTACAATAACCTCTCCCATTCTAGAGAATAGCCAGGATTGCTATTCCTATCCTTCAGTAAATCTGCCCTAATCTTCCCCAACTCATCCCATTCAGTTCCCTCCTAATGGCACCCCAATCCAACATCAGCGGTATCAATACTACCATCTCCTGGTGCTTCCCCATAAATCTGGACAAGGCATCCGCTGCCTTGTTCTCTATCTTGGGCCTATATTGAATTTGAAAGTCATATCCCAATAACTTTGACAGCCACCTCTGGTGATCCTCTATCACTATCCTCTACTCCAACAAGTACTTCAAGCTCTGCTGGTCCGTCCTGTCAATGAAATGTTGACCCAACAAATAAGGTCACCACTTCTGGATGACTAGTACAATGGCCATCATCTCCCTCTTGTAGACTGCCTTCAGCGTAGATCTAGTTGTCAACACTTGTCTGAAGTAAGCAATGGGTCGATGGCTCTGCATGAATATTACTCCCAATCAATACTCTGATGCATCCGTCTCCACTAAAAAAACCTGACTGAAACCTAGTAGGGTTTGAACCGGTATGGTGGTCATGTCATTCTTCAACCTCTCAAAAGCTGTTGTAGCTGCCTCCCCTCACAAGAAGTTACCCTTCTTCAATTATTCTGTCATTGGCCAGATGATGGTGCTATAGCTTCTCACAAACATCCTGTAGTATCTTGTCAGCTCTAGAAATCCCCTCAGCTCCTTCGGATTCTTTGGTAGTGGCCATCTCAGCATTGCCTCAATTTTAGCCTGATCTGCAACCACACCCTCCTGAGGTACTACATGTCATAAGTACTCTACACTAGCATGTGCGAAGCGACATTTCTTCAAATTTTTCCTCAGCTGTTGCTATTGCAACACCTCTGGGATTGTCCTCAAGTGCTCCCAATATTCTTCATATGACCTACTATACACCAGGATGTTATCAAAGAAAACAAACACAAATCTCTTGAGATAGTCGAACAACCTGTTCATTAAGGACTTTAAGGTAGCTGGGGTATTAGTGAGGCTAAAAGGCATCACCAGAAACTCGTAATGTCTCTCATGTGTTTTGAAAGTAGTCTTCGGCATGTCCTCCATTTTCATGCGGATCTGATGGTACTCGAACTTTAGATCTATCTTGGTGAAGATGACCTGATGGGGACATCAGATCTTCTTGGAGAGTTTACCAGAGACGCGGCCGTCGATCTACGGCCACGATCGAGTCTTTATATTTTTGAGTCGATGTATTTTATTTTCATGCATTTTATTATTTGCTTATGTGTATTTTTAGTATTTCCCGTCGTACCCCTTTTTATGGGAGTTGTCATGTGTAAGCCTAAGGGCAATGGTGTCATTTTATTTGGAGTCTTTTGTATGAGACTATTTAAGGCCTCTTTGTTTTATTTTCAAGGTTAATGAAGAATTATTGGAGAATTTTGTTTTCTTGCTTGGAGCATTGTGAGCACTTGTGAGTTCTAGTGGAGAACTTCCTTGGAGAGGAAGAGGTTTGGCGCATTACCCATCAACCTAGATAAGTCGGGTTCGTGGTTTCGTTGTTTATCTCGTTCTTTTCCTTTTCCTGTTGATCCCCGCATACTCCTCTCTCATCACCTAGCCACCGGATTCTCTAGCCCCCAACTTTCCCCTCTTCACCATCCTCCCAACACCCCACGGCCAAGCAATACCAACACCCATTGCCGCCGGCCATGACCATGGCCGCCGACCATTACTCCCCTAGCTTCCTCTATTTGGTTTCCTAATTGGGTTGGGCTTAATTGTGATTATGTTGAAATTCAAATTCATTTGAATTTGAATTCAAATTATTTCCTAAATTGGCTCTTTTATTTTAGGAAAGTTTCTTAATTACGACAATTTGAATTTCAAATTTAAATTGAATGTAATTGAAAACTTACCTAATTTTTCCAAGCCTATTAGATCTACCCTAATTTCCCTCCTTGATTTTCTCCCTAGCTTCTATTGCCGCCAGCCCCATCTATGAAGTTCATTAGGATTAGTTTCCTAATCCTACCATCCTCCAAAGGAAATATTTCTTAATTCTTTTATCTTTGATTTGACCGGATTCCCTCTGTCATTAATTCCCTCAATTAATTCTATAAGCTAATGAATTGATTGAGGAAATCAAATCCTACTTCTCTGTTTCCCGCCGCCTCCTCACCTTTTCCTTTTTGTTTTCTCCTCTAGCCGCTCAACTCTCTGGCTGCCTCTCTCCTCTCGTGCAATGCCATCTTCATTTTGGACTTAATCAATGTCCAATTAATCTCCTCTCACATTACAGGATCTAGAGTTTCTTCTCAGATTTGTAGCCAGAAAATCTGGAACTTTTCTTTCCAGATTTTAGGAGGATGGGAACTATTATTTCAGCCAGCTATGAAGAGAACAATTTCGTGCGTTGACTTGGATATTCGTCAAAGAGAAGTTGCTATCGTGGGGAATCTCTACCACTCCTTAGCAAAGGTTTTCTCTTACACTTGCATCTTATTTCTTTAAGTCCAAGTTCTCAATGGTGTGATTGTAGTCGCAAAGTCTCCTCCCAATGCTCTTGCTAAAGCTTAGTAATCATAGGAATTGAGCGTGCTTTATTTGCATCCTAATTCTCGTTGTTAGATTAGGGATTATTTTGAAGGCTACTACTTTGTATTGTTATATTTTCTTATTTATCTTGAAAACTTCGGAACTCCGAGCATGCGATTTCGCCTAAGCAAATTACCTCTTTATTTATTTTGAATCTTCGTTGAGGATTGCTCGTAACTTTATTCTAAAATTATTCTAATCGAAGAGTTGTGCAATGCCTAAATGAACCCATATGCATCTCATCTAAGTAGTCCTGCATCATCTGGTATCAGAGCATGGTATGCTCTTGCATGTTTAGGATTCCTGGTAGTTTCTACTTCTTGCATTGTCACATCTAGAAACTTGTTAGGTTGCTGTCATTTAATTTTAATTTACATTTGGCATCATTTTGTGGATGTTTTCATATTAAAATTGCTGTCCTTTACATCCTAGTCTAGTTAGGTGTCTTGTAGTAACTTCCAGATGGACCCGGAACAATTAGGAAGGACCTTAGACTTGTTGGTAGGCCAAATGAACACTATTAGCCAGCAACTCAAGGAAAACCAGTCGGATCTAGCTGAGCTTCGTAGGAACACCACCGAGAGATTTGATACACTTGAGCGAGCTAGAGACCACCCTACTCCCTACACCCCATCTAGACCACCTTCTATGTATGGGGATGAAACCTACCCGGATGAGAGGCCACATCGGGCCAATCATCGAGCTCCCTACCATGGACATGACCCACGTCATGATCCTGGATTGGATGATAGGCATCACCGTGCCAATCATCGTGCTACCTACCACGGCCATGATCCCGATGCACCACTTATGAAGAACATTAAGGTTGATGCTCCTACCTTTGATGGCACCCTCGATCCCCAGCTCTTCCTTGACTGGATCAAAGGTATGGACAGCTTCTTTAAGTGGTATGATATTTCTGAGGCCAGGAAGGTTAGTTTTGCTGCCATGAAGCTTACGGGTAGGGCGAGTCAGTTTTGGGCGAACTTAGAGAGTCTCAGGGAGGATAGGAATGAGTACCCCATTGTAGACTGGCTATCCATGAAGCGGGAACTCAAACAGAAGTACTTACCCTCGTCGTACTTCCCCCGCCTATTGGACAGGTGGAATAGGTTGACCCAAGGCAACAAACCAGTGAAGGAGTACATCGCCTCGTTTGATGACTTCTTGATTAGATGCAAAGGGGAGACCTCTACCACCCCCGCGCAAATCTTATCTATGTTCCGGACCGGGTTGCGTGAGGATCTACGCAATGAGTTATTTGCCCGGAACGTCACTACACTGGAGAATGCCTACAGCTTAGTGCTTGATCTAGAGGAGTCCCGTTCTCAACACCCGAGTCGTTCCCATGATTCTAGACCCTCGTATAGATCAGCCGGTAGTTCCACCCCGCACACTCCTGCTTCACGACCCACTCCGGGGAGCACGACCCGACCACCCACGGGTCCACCTGCACTTAGATCTGATTCTAGAAGTAAGCCTCCCACCACGGATGCCCCTCGGTCCAGTCCCGGGACCAAGTGCTTTCGATGCCAGGGGTATGGGCATATCGCTTCTCAGTGCTCCAGTCCTTATAAGGTTTCGATTGTTGAGGAGATGACTGAGGACGATCTCGAGCCCGAGGTTGATCAGATCCATCAAGTCGAGGAAGAAGGCGAATACTTCGAGGAGGAGGACGACACTACGGTCCTCAGTTGCCTTCAAAAGCTGGATACCTATCCCATTTGCGTGGTGAGATGTGCACTATCACACCCGACACCCACTGATGACTGGCGTAGGACCACGATTTTCCATACCTACACCAAAATCAAAGACAAGAACTGCAAAGTCATAGTGGACAGTGGTAGTTGCATTAATGCTGTTTCCTCCAGCATGGTATCCCAGTTAGGTCTGTCTGCCGTTCCTCACCCCAACCCATATAAGGTATCGTGGGTCAACTCCAATGCCTTGGAGGTGAAGGAACGAAGCCACGTACCCATCTCCTTTGCCACTTATAAGGAGAATGTCTGGTGCGATGTGTTGGCTATGAATGTTGGACAAATTTTGCTAGGTCGCCCCTGGATCTACGATAACGATGTCCACATTTATGGGCGTTCAAACACCTGCGTGTTTGAACATGCTGGTAAAAAGATTAAGCTTTTGCCATCACAGCCCCGGGTTACGGATACCACGAAATCCAACCCAGCCAAATCTAAAAAGGGCGTGAACCTTGTCACCGCCAAGGTTCTGATCACTGAGTTTACCCAAGGCGCCCCTCTGTTTGCCTTAGTTGGCCGTGAGATTTCCACTGAATCTGACGAGCCCATTCCTGAGGAGGTACAGCCTATTTTAGGACAGTATGCTGATGTCTTTCCCGATGATCTCCCCGATCAGTTACCTCCACTTAGAGACATCCAGCATGCTATAGACTTCGTCCCTGGAGCCTCCCTTCCAAACCTGCCACACTATCGCATGAACCCCACGGAACATGCTGAGCTTAAAAAGCAGGTTGACGAATTACTGCAGCGAGGTTTCATTAAGGAGAGTCTTAGTCCCTGTGCGGTGCCGGCCCTTCTCACACCGAAGAAGGACGGAACTTGGAGAATGTGTGTTGATAGCCGTGCTATCAACAAGATCACCGTCAAATATCGATTCCCTATTCCGAGACTCGATGACATGCTCGATATGATGACGGGTGCCACATTATTCTCCAAAATTGATCTTAAGAGTGGGTACCACCAGATCCGGATCCGACCCGGTGATGAGTGGAAAACTGCCTTCAAGACCAAGGATGGTCTTTATGAGTGGTTAGTCATGCCATTTGGGCTCAGTAATGCCCCTAGCACCTTTATGCGAATCATGACTCAAGTGCTGCGTCCGTTTATGGGAAAGTTTGTCGTCGTCTACTTCGACGACATTCTTATTTACAGTCATTCCATTAGTCAGCACTTGGACCACTTAAGGCAAGTTTGTGAGGTCTTAAGGAAGGAGCAATTATATGCCAATCCTAAGAAATGCACCTTCCTAGTAGATCGCGTCATCTTCCTGGGCTTCATCGTATCAGCCCAAGGGGTTTCCGCAGACCCCGAGAAGGTGAGGGCCATTGTAGAGTGGCCTATCCCTCAGACTATCCGGGAAGTCCGTAGCTTCCACGGATTAGCCACCTTCTATAGGAGATTCATACGAAACTTCAGCACGATTGTTTCTCCTATCACTGATTGCCTGAAGAAGGGTGATTTCCACTGGACCCCGGCCGCCACTAGAGCTTTTGATGAGATTAAGCAGAAAATGGTGGAGGCCCCAGTGATGCGACTTCCTGATTTCTCCAAAGTCTTCGAAGTAACTTGCGATGCTTCGGGGGTCGGAATTGGAGGAGTCCTCTCCCAGGAAGGTCACCCCATAGCTTACTTCAGTGAGAAGTTGAACGATATCCGGCAGCGTTATTCTACTTATGACAAAGAGTTCTACGCTGTGATCCAATCACTTCGTTATTGGCGACATTACTTGCTCCCGCAAGAATTCGTCATCTTTTCGGATCACGAAGCTCTGCGTTATATCAACTCCCAGAAGAAATTGAATGCGCGCCACGGTCGATGGGTTGAGTTCCTTCAGGAGTACACGTACACCCTTAGACATAAGGCGGGAGTTGAAAATAAAGCTGCAGATGCTCTCAGTCGTCGTATGATGACCACTACCGAGATGAGAGCAGAAGTCGTGGGTTTTGATCAAATAAAGAGGGATTATTTGGAATGCCCCGACTTCAAGGAGACCTACACTCTCTTGTCCACTGGCAGCACGCGCTTAGTGGACGATTTCCTACTGGAGGATGGTTATCTTTTCAAAGCTCAGAGGCTTTGCATCCCGAGCACCTCCCTTAGGGAATTTTTGGTCTGGGAACTCCACGCTGGAGGCCTCGCTGGGCACTTCGGACGGGACAAGACTATCGAAGCCGTGGAGTACCGTTTCTTTTGGCCCAGCCTTAAGAGAGATGTTGGTCGGCTGGTCAGTCGGTGTCACACCTGCCAACTGGCCAAGCAGCGAAAGCAGAACACTGGTCTTTACACTCCTCTACCTGTCCCCAGTTGTCCTTGGCAGGACGTTAGTATGGACTTTATTTTAGGCCTGCCCAAGACACTTCGTAGGCATGATGCTATTTGTGTGGTAGTTGATCGATTTTCCAAAATGGCACATTTCATTCCATGTTCTAAAACATCTGATGCCTCTCACATTGCGAAGTTATACTTCAATGAGGTTGTCCGTTTACATGGTTTACCCAAAACCATTGTGTCAGATAGAGATGTGAAGTTCACTAGCTATTTTTGGAAAACCTTGTGGATGAAAATGGGCACCAAACTTCACTTTTCCACTGCCTTTCACCCACAGACTGATGGTCAGACCGAGGTAATCAATAGGAGTCTGGGTAATTTATTACGGTCCTTGGTTGGTGAACACATTAGAGACTGGGATTCCATTCTTCCTATTGCTAAGTTTGCTTATAATAATTCAATTAACCGAACCACGGGTCGAAGTCCTTCTGAAATTGTATACGGGTTCAAACCTAGACAGCCGTTAGACCTGATTCCCATGAGTTCTAGGTATAGGATTTCTGAGTCTGCATCAGCATTTGCATCTCATTTGCATGAACTTCATAAAGACATTGCACAACAAATTGAAAAGAATAATCAGGAATATAAATTACATGCAGATTTAAAACGTCGATTTAAAACTTTTGAGGTTGGTGATTTTGTTATGGTGCGGATTCGTCCGGAACGGTTCCCTCCAGGAACAGTTAAGAAATTGCATGCAAAGAGTGCTGGGCCTTTCAAGATTCTTAAGAAAATTAATGACAATGCTTATATAGTGGATCTGCCTGCAGATTTCAATATAAATCCCTCTTTTAACATAGAAGACTTAGTGGCATATGAAGGTTCTGATTTTAACCCACAAAATCCATTATCAAAACAGCCTTGTGTGAACCCACCATGTGAGATCCCAAACCTACCTCCACTACCAAATATTCCTAAATTTCCTATGGCAGAGCAAGTGGAGGCAGTCTTAAGTGATGAGATCATATCCACAAGAGAAGGAGGACGAAGAAGATATTTGATCAGGTGGAAAGGAAAGCCCGAGTCAGAGGATACGTGGCTAGATCGTGAGGAGTTGCAGCAGATTGACCCAGATGCACTAGAGATCTACGAGAGCGCCAGAGATTCTTACTCGACGGAGTCGAGTTTTCTCCCACCCCGGGAGAATGATGGGGACATCAGATCTTCTTGGAGAGTTTACCAGAGACGCGGCCGTCGATCTACGGCCACGATCGAGTCTTTATATTTTTGAGTCGATGTATTTTATTTTCATGCATTTTATTATTTGCTTATGTGTATTTTTAGTATTTCCCGTCGTACCCCTTTTTATGGGAGTTGTCATGTGTAAGCCTAAGGGCAATGGTGTCATTTTATTTGGAGTCTTTTGTATGAGACTATTTAAGGCCTCTTTGTTTTATTTTCAAGGTTAATGAAGAATTATTGGAGAATTTTGTTTTCTTGCTTGGAGCATTGTGAGCACTTGTGAGTTCTAGTGGAGAACTTCCTTGGAGAGGAAGAGGTTTGGCGCATTACCCATCAACCTAGATAAGTCGGGTTCGTGGTTTCGTTGTTTATCTCGTTCTTTTCCTTTTCCTGTTGATCCCCGCATACTCCTCTCTCATCACCTAGCCACCGGATTCTCTAGCCCCCAACTTTCCCCTCTTCACCATCCTCCCAACACCCCACGGCCAAGCAATACCAACACCCATTGCCGCCGGCCATGACCATGGCCGCCGACCATTACTCCCCTAGCTTCCTCTATTTGGTTTCCTAATTGGGTTGGGCTTAATTGTGATTATGTTGAAATTCAAATTCATTTGAATTTGAATTCAAATTATTTCCTAAATTGGCTCTTTTATTTTAGGAAAGTTTCTTAATTACGACAATTTGAATTTCAAATTTAAATTGAATGTAATTGAAAACTTACCTAATTTTTCCAAGCCTATTAGATCTACCCTAATTTCCCTCCTTGATTTTCTCCCTAGCTTCTATTGCCGCCAGCCCCATCTATGAAGTTCATTAGGATTAGTTTCCTAATCCTACCATCCTCCAAAGGAAATATTTCTTAATTCTTTTATCTTTGATTTGACCGGATTCCCTCTGTCATTAATTCCCTCAATTAATTCTATAAGCTAATGAATTGATTGAGGAAATCAAATCCTACTTCTCTGTTTCCCGCCGCCTCCTCACCTTTTCCTTTTTGTTTTCTCCTCTAGCCGCTCAACTCTCTGGCTGCCTCTCTCCTCTCGTGCAATGCCATCTTCATTTTGGACTTAATCAATGTCCAATTAATCTCCTCTCACATTACAGGATCTAGAGTTTCTTCTCAGATTTGTAGCCAGAAAATCTGGAACTTTTCTTTCCAGATTTTAGGAGGATGGGAACTATTATTTCAGCCAGCTATGAAGAGAACAATTTCGTGCGTTGACTTGGATATTCGTCAAAGAGAAGTTGCTATCGTGGGGAATCTCTACCACTCCTTAGCAAAGGTTTTCTCTTACACTTGCATCTTATTTCTTTAAGTCCAAGTTCTCAATGGTGTGATTGTAGTCGCAAAGTCTCCTCCCAATGCTCTTGCTAAAGCTTAGTAATCATAGGAATTGAGCGTGCTTTATTTGCATCCTAATTCTCGTTGTTAGATTAGGGATTATTTTGAAGGCTACTACTTTGTATTGTTATATTTTCTTATTTATCTTGAAAACTTCGGAACTCCGAGCATGCGATTTCGCCTAAGCAAATTACCTCTTTATTTATTTTGAATCTTCGTTGAGGATTGCTCGTAACTTTATTCTAAAATTATTCTAATCGAAGAGTTGTGCAATGCCTAAATGAACCCATATGCATCTCATCTAAGTAGTCCTGCATCATGACCGCCCCACTCAGCTCATCCAATAATAACTCATCTATCATTGGGATAGGAAACTTGTCTGGTATAACTTCCTTGTTCAAAGCCCTGTAGTTCACGTAGAACCTCCAACTCCTGTTCTTTTTCTTAACCAGTAAGACTGGACTAGAAAAGGGCTCACACTATGCTTGATGATCCCTGCCCTCCAGCATTTCTATGATCAATTTCTCAATTTTATCCTTCTGAAATTGAGGGTAACGGTATGGCCTGACTCTGATGGGTGGCACCCCTCCCTTAGGGTGATGGCATGCTCTTGCTCCCTCGGTAGTGACAATCCTTGAGGTGGCTGAAAGACCTTACTAAATTGTTGTATCAACAACTATACTGAAGGAGGAATGTTTCTACCCTCCTCCAATATGATCCCCTCTAATCTTTGTAGCTCCACCAGGAAACCTCCACTCACCTCCTGTATGCTCCTCACCATGATTTTGAGGGACCCATGACTTTGGATAACTATGCATTTTCTTTTTTATGTGTTATTTTTCTCTAACTGGTAATAAAATTTTATTGTTAAAAAGGTACAAGTTTAGTTTTTTTTCTTTTAAATTGAATCTTGAAGCATCAACCATTTAACAACTTTGGTAAGCAGTACTGAACTTGTTGATGACCGATATTGAAATTTGGACAAATTTTTAACATGTCAATGTATTCAATCTCATCTTTTAAAAAGGCCTTTAAAAATTTAGGCATAGAAACATTATAAGTTATTTCATGGAAAAAAGTTAAGATCTGCATGCCCTTAACGAGAATACTTATAAAAGTGTTTGCGCTTTCTCAATATTTAAATAATTGAGCTTCCTCACCTTTAGCTTTGCCATGCCTAAAAGCCTTTATTGTGGCAACTCAGTGAGAGTTCCTTTCCATCTACTCTCCTCCCTTGGATTCTACCTTAGATCGTCTTCAAGGTTATTTTTCTCTGTTGCTCTATATGTTTGTGAGATGGAGGTCATAAGGGATAAGCAAATAAGAGATGTGGATAAATTCTAAGAACTTCCGTCCACTTCTTCACATGCTAGGAGCCATTCAATTTGGTTCATTAAATAACTATCATATTTACATAATGTGTGTATATGATACAGAACACGTGAATGCTGTAGCAAACAAATGTGTCACTTTGTTTTGAACTTTTTTGCATTAAAAAAAAAAGAGCCCTTGGATATTGTATTGTAACTAGTGCTTTGAAAATGCTGCTAAGCAGTCAGGGTCCATGACTAGCTGGGATGATGGTATCACGGGATCTTGTGTGGTTCGTTATTATCCTTGCACCCATTGTGAGCTCTTAGTGATAATCTCTCTCCTCAATCTAAATTGTTGCAGATGAGTTCCAAAATTTGGCCATTGCAATGAAGTATCATAGAGCTTAATAGCCTTAATCAAAAGTTTCTTCTTCTGATCGAGTGGGCAGTTATCCATGGAGACTTTGAGAGAAAGTGGATGCAATTTCAGCAAAACAAGAGAATGACACAAGAAATTTAAAAAGAAGAGCACATAAGAACTCTTTTTTACTGAAAGAACTAAGAAGAAAAACACAAGATACAGTTGAATCTTTAATTGGAGAGGAAGATCAAACTCTCTCAAATCCCTAGTCGTCGGCTAGAGCCCACTCAACCTAAACAAAACTAATTACAACAAAATCAAATATAATCTAAAATTACCCATAGTAAGCCTTAAATAGGCTCCCCTAATTCCCTCCTAAATCATCCCCATTTTTCTTAATAACTCCCTTTCAGATTTGAATTAAAATTAGATATCTTTCACTAATTAATTTTTTCCCAATTATAATTAAAACTTGCCTAAACAATTCCCCATCTCTTCTTGCCTACTGCTCACCTTAGTGGGGCTCACCGGTTTAGAAACTGTTGGTGGTGGAACAAAGGAAACTGTTGCTGAAGCATTGGACTAGAAAATGGAATGACACTATGTCAAGTGATCTCTGCCTCGAGCATCTCCCTGATCAATCTCTCAGTCTCTTTATTCTAGATTTGGGGATGACAGTACATACCAACATTGATTGGTGAGACTCATTCCTTCAAGATGATAGCATGCTTGCATTCCCGCGGAGGAGGGACCCCCCTGAATTGGTTGGAACACCCCTCGATATTGTTGTAGGAGTGGCTGAACCATGTCTAGTGCTTCTATGATTCTATCTTCTTCTCATATTTTCTCCCTCCAAACTCTATAGCTCCGTAAAAAATCCCACTCTTTCACCCTTTCCCCTCCTTGGAAGTGGCTCCAAAGGTGGCATCTCCTCTTCTTCCCCCAACATTTCCACATCATGATCTTCCCCTCTCCTTATGGGATTAGGGTTTCCTCCACTCCCCCCCCCCGCCTCCGACGACGTCATTTTTGTTTGGATCTCGTGCATCTTCCTCATCATCTCCTCAATGGTGGCAAACTTTCCATCAATCTTCTCATGGCTGGAAATTGCTTTTCGAAATCTGAAATCTTTTGTGCAAAATTATGTTTCAATTATCTAATCTCCTCTTCTAATACTTATACATTTCTTCCTACCATAGGTACCCAGATCTATGCTCTGGTGCCAATTTTGATCGGAAGTGGATGTAATTTTAGCAAAACCAGAGAACGACAGAAAAGTTTTTTAGGAAGAAGAATATACAAGAACTAATTTTTATTGAAGGAACTAAGAAGAAAAACACAAGATATTGTTGGATCTTCTATTTGAGTGGAAGATCTGGCTCGCCCAAATCCCTAGCCGTCGGCTAGAGCCCACTCGACCTAAGCAAAACTAATTCCAGCAAAATCAAGCATAATTTTAAATCACCCCATAGCTAGCCTTAAAGGCTCCCCTAATTCTCTCCCAAATCAACTCCCTTTCCCTAAACAATTCCCTCTCAGATTTGAATTCAATCTAGATCCCTTTCCCTGATTAGTTTCCTCACAATTTTAATTAAAACTTTTCTAAACAATCTTCTCTCTCTTCTTGCTCGCTGCCCACCCTAGTGGGCCCACCGACTCAGCCGCTAGTCCATCAGACTTGCACCCATGTGAAGCCTTCATCCAGGAATATGAATTCCTTTTTAGGGCACAATTTTTTGATAGTGCTTTATCCATACTCGGATTATAACTCGTATAATAGAGCCAGTTGGTGATATGTAGAGCTTGCTGGATATTGTTGAAGTTGATTTGTGCATTTTCTCAATATATTCTTCCTCTTAATCATTATGTAAATGCATTTGCCTTTCAGGGGCGTATCTTACCTACTGGAACAAGGGACAGCACTTTGGAAATTCTTGTGGGTGGTAGTGGGTGGGTTACTCATCAAGAGAACGGAATCCTTTATTCATTTGATGCAACGAAGTGCATGTTTTCCTTAGGGAACCTTTCTGAGAAGCTTCGAATGGCCTGTCAGGATTGTAGAGATGAGGTTGTTTTGGATTTATTTGCTGGGATTGGATATTTTGTATTACCATTTCTTGTCAAGTATGCCTTATTTCTTTCGTTTCAATCTAAATTAATTTCCAAACTAATCTGCAACTGATACAGACCATTTTTAGTGTTCATGCAATTATCATTTTTTGGGCAGGGCAAAAGCTAAACTAGTATATGCATGTGAGTGGAATTCGCATGCTATTAAGGCTCTTCGGCACAACATTCATGCGAACTTTATGGAAGATAGGTGCATCATACTCGAGGGAGATAATCGTGTGACAGCACCTAAAGTATGGTTTATTTTCTATATATATAATGCGCTTGTCTTTATTATCCATATTTTTCTGTTAACCCTTCATGCTTTTGCATATGTTTCCTCTTTATTGATGAATTTGCTAAACACGATTCTATCTCAAGTATCCATACTTTCGTGGATGATGAATTCTTATATATTTGCTTCAAAATCTTGGTATATTACATTGATGATGGATGCTACTGTCTTTTTTAATTCTTTAGAAGTTTAACCTTACTGTATGCTATGGTGAATGTGTTTTGCTATGGATATATTGATGTGCGAATATCCTCGTTCTTGTGTTGCAAGCTTGCTATTGCCAGTGGACTGTGTTCTCTGAAGTTTGCTATTTTTATGGGGTATTGCCAGTTCTACATGTTATGTTTCCTTTTTGGAGATGTTCTTACACCGTTTTGATGATGAATTCTTATATATTTTTATGGAGTTTTGTCGTGAGGAGTCCGACAATTGTGCAAGATCGTGGGTGGTTTTGCTGACAGTTTGAGTTGTGGGTAGTGGGTGGTTGGCCGAAGGTTTACAGGTCAACTACAATTACTTGGAAATTTTTATCTACTGAATGCTTAAACACAACAATGGTTACTACTTCCATTGGTTTTTTTATCGTTTGATTTATTTCATGGCATTTCCCGTGATGTTATTGATCTTTACTGTTTCCACTGATTAAGTGATTGAGAATGCTTTCAAATTTGCAATGAATCATTTCTGGTTGCTCTATTATTTAATTTTATTTTGTAGCTATTGGGAATCATGCCTAGAATCTGCAATGTCACATATATGAATGCTAATGTGAAATCCATAATTTTTAGGGTGTTGCTGATCGAGTATGCCTTGGCCTCCTTCCATCAAGCGAGAGTAGTTGGAGGACTGCTGTGAGAGCTCTTAGGTGATTTCTTACCTTCGTATATTACACTGTAAATCTGCTTTGCCCTATTAGGCACTGACGCATTGGAAGTAATATGAAGATATAGTAAATAACTAATAATTGCACATCATGGCACTGTTTTGTAGACCTCAAGGTGGTTTACTGCACATCCATGGCAATGTCAAGGACTCTGAGGAGAAATCATGGTTAGATTACATTGTTGAATCAATAGTTTGCATTGCAGAAACTGAAGGTATCATTTTAATACGATCGTTTGATTTATTGCTTTATTATTATTGTTAAGCTGATTATAAATAGTCGGACTTGGGATAATGTTAAAGTTTATAGCCTTACTCCCCAAAGAAATAGATACAAAAAAAAAAAAAAAAAAAAATGTGTTCTCTTTGGTTGAGTAACCCAATTAAAAATTTTTCTTAAACAAAAATATATATTTCAGTCTTTCATTTTTATCGAACCTCATAAACAAAGTGGACTTCAATTTAATTTCTGACGTGTATTTTATTAGGAGCGAAACAATGTTGATATGTCTCTACTAATATTAATTTTAGGTTTGCTTTGGGCTGTTTCACTGCAACATGTGGAGCGAGTGAAGTCTTATGGACCTCACATTCGTCATATTGTAGCTGATGTAAAATGTAAGACGCTGTGATTTTGATCAACGTAGTATTTCTACTTAGCGAGAAGATAATTTTTTTGTAAGTAAGGCTTTAATTTAAGTGATTGGCGTACTCAATTTGCAATCTTTTATTTGATCATATCCAAATCTATCTTTCAGAGTTAGGATTGAGACATGTCTATTTGCTGGTTGAATTGATAATTTAGGCTTTGTTATGGACAGTTTTCTTACTATTTTATTAAGATTTTGTGACAGTTTAAGGCAAACTCACATACACATTTGTAATAGTTATGAACCTAGGACTTTTTGGTTGATGGTCAAAACTCGCAACCAATATATCAAGGTGAGTTTACTGCCATTCTACTTTGGTTTTTAGTTTTTTATTTTTTTTGCTTGTATAATAGATATATTTATAATTTAATAGTCATCATTAAAAAAATCTCTTGCTTATAAAATTTGATAAAAAAAAGAAATATTTAGAGATTAGATGAAAGAAAGAAAGAAAATTATATATTTTTGTACAGATAAATAATGCGAGTTCTAAAAGATTATTCAAATTCAGTGGATGTTATCTGGTTGAAACACATCAATTAAATTTTTTTTTGAAAGATTAAGGTTTCATATGGGATAGATTTTAGTTAATAATTTTTATTTTTATTTTTAATTTATGTTAGGAAGTTGTAGAAAATAGTAAAAAAATTATTCCAAATGAAACTTAAATTTATGGGATCTAATCTAGTAGAAACAGTGGCACAATATTGGGCAAAAGAATTTACGACACTGCACTCTTCTTCCTTGTTAAAGGATGTGGAATTACAAGGCAAGGTAACGAGCATTAGCATTGGGTGGTGATGGGTGTCGAATTTATTTTAGGGTGTATATGCATTTTGAAATATATTTAGCATAACAAAGACTTGATTAGTGCTTTACATATTTATAGTTGCTTAAACTTTATGTTACCCAACGAAATTGCTGATGTATAACATTACCAAAAGGGATAATCAGTTTCACCAATAAAGCTGTTATATTCATTGTATTAGCACTTGACTATGGAATGCTTATTGGCGAAAGTGACAAAGGGAAATTAAAAAGTCTGGATTTTTCCTTTGATAATGGATCAATAACGGCTGTTTTGATTCATTGAACTACTTTTTACTTCATTTCATTGATTTTCAAGCATCAAACCATGGTTAACGAAATTTCATAATGCAACTCAAAGTAAACTGGAGGTGGAGGAGAACTACTGAACTGTGTGTGAAGACCAAGGTTGAAAAGGAGGAGTACAGGCTGGTGCCGAGTTTTTCGGCCAACGAACCGTTGAACTCTTTGTCGATGCGAGATGCTCCAGGATCCAGATGACGAGAGCTGTGAAGATGAAGAATGTTCCACTGACCAGCCATGGATTTGAAGTCAATGGCTTCAAAAAGATCCATGCATTCCTCTCCCTTTCATTCTCTATTGGAACCACCATTGACACTCCCAGGTCACCATATGGTACTGTAAAGTCCACATAAAGTGACCGGTCCTGTGTGATTGAAATATCACCGACTGCTGCATCAAAGTTCTGCTCCATCACAGCATCAAGAATCAAAAGAAGCCATATTTTATTTGAATGAAACAAGATAAAAGAGAAAATGGCATGCTAACCTGAAGGTAGACTTTCATGTATTAGATCATCATAACTTCCCTTGATCTGGCCTTCACCATTCATATATGGAAGGTATTCGTACTCAATAGTATATGGCAATGATGCCATGACCATGTCAAAAACTTGAATGCAGAATCCACTGCCATTTCTGGAAGTGTAGGGATTCCAGTCATATTCACTAGCTCACGAAGTCCATTTTTGATTGGTATTCCGATCCTTTGCTTCTTTCTATTTCCTTGCTTTTCTGAACACGTAGGTGTGTGAATGGAATCACCAGGGAGAGATGCCTTGTAATTTAAGGTTTTTGATATTCTTTGTGTCAATGTCCAAAATCCAATTCTCTTTTTCCGGTATCCTATCACATTTACCATCTCAACTGCCGTTGATTCTGTGATCTGTTGAAAAACGAAAATTTCCTGTGACTCCACTATGATTTAATGTATTGATCAGCAACAAATCATAAAGTTCTGCACCATTTGAACCTGGGAAGCTGGAGTTCTGCCTTCCATGCATAAAGTGCCCAAACTGTGTCATATGCCCATATAGCCCAAAGACACTGGGAAATTCATTGGAAGTAAATTTTGACGATATTCAAAGTAACCTAATTCTAATAAATGAATCCTAATATATATTTATATTTCAAATTAATTATAATGTTTTTTACCTTCTTTCACCTCTTAATAAGGAAACGAATAAACAGTTTCTTTTCTCTTAAATTTTTCAACAAAAAATGAAGGAAAATACATTATCTCTTTTACTTTATTTTCTGTCCACTTAAAAATTTGATTTTTCTCCCTAAATTCCCGATAAGTGTGTAAAGAGAATTTATTAAAAAAAAAGGACAATATGAAAAGTACTCTTTATTTAGTTAGAAAATCAGAGCGATTGGTGTTTTAACCTCTATGTGAAAAAAAGTAATATGGATGTGATCAAGGCAGAATTAAACGATTTAAGTAGTTTTTCTTAGGAGAATTAAAAGCTACGAATAGTAATGTGTACCTTTTGCCAGCTTTCAGATCTCCTCTATGATGATGTAAATGCCTTAGGTCAATCTAGTGAATTAGGTAATGAAATTGAAGTTGGCCTAGATATACCTGCTAATACAGTTGTCGCACTTACAATTCAAGTAGAGTAGGCTGTAACAAATAGAGCAGCCAATGTGCTCTTGTGTTGAAAAAATTATTCTGTCCGGATTTTCGCCTCCATCCGGACCGAGCTTATACCGAATGGTACTCGGTACCGCTCGGTACCTGAACGTGAACCGGACGATTCTCCCATCTGGTGTCCGGATAAAATAATCTCTCTCATGTGTTGAAACTTGTAATACAAGGATTTGAGCACATTGACTGGAGTGTAATAGCTGTTAGGAAAACTTTACACCAATAAGTCTCCAAATTAACTAAAAGCATTTGGTAATCATGCGAAGCTATTAGGTGTATTTATGTCTAAATGTCTTTCTTCTGATGTCAGAACGTGGAAGTCCACATATCAGATGCTAGATTGTACTTTCCAATACAGGTATGTTTTGCATAATTTTTTTCAGAAAGGACTAAGGATTGGTTTGGAGTCTTGATGATTTTGATTGCGAGACGTTTTCTAAAATAAAGAGCATTTATAGGCTTTTAATAGGATAATAATTGTAGCTATCAAGGAAGCTACAGATAAAGGATCATGGGATGGAAAAGAATTTGTTAGACAAGTGTTTTGCTCATGAAATAGAAGCTTGACTAGTATTGGTCTGAATGTAGTTTGTTAAATGCAATTGCAATTATTCTTGATCCTCCACGGAAATTGTTGTTTGTTAATTATGCTATTAAGAGGATTTATTCTTCTACAAATGTGGGCACCGAAAATTCGCGCCCCCGGCCTCCCCCCTGTCAGGAGAGTTTTAACGGATTAAGTTCCAAAGTCAGATTGGGTTTCTAGATATGACATTACCCCGAGATTTCGTCCTCATTTTGTGAGGACTTTATGATCTGAGTTTGGGTTTCCTATAGGCGCAAGCCCCTATAGTTAATTACCCCTCCTAATAGCGAGAGATAACTTTCGATTAAGGCTAGTTGTCGATCAGATACGTATTATCTGGTATAGTCGCATCATAGGTTTGACATTTGAATATTTAACATTTAAAATTAGAAATTTCACCATTTTACACGTAAAGAGGATGATCGGTGAATGGATGATGGGCCGATCAAGATCAAATTTCAACTTAAACTGAATCTTATTAGGGCTTTTTCTTTTACTTCCAATTACTGTACATTTATGCTATTAGGTTCCACCAATATGCGCCAAACTACCTATTCAAGGCCAAAATTTTTTAACAAAGTTTGCAAAAATAGGATGCTTGTACAGTTAGTGAAAACATTTACTTGGCGGCATAAGTTTAGAAGGAAGAGTTACATGCTCTCTTTTTCTATTCTTTTTTTTTTCCCCCACATCTCTACTCGAAAGTTTATTCACCAACAGGTCATTGAATTAAGTTTGGAAGAATAAGATTAGATTTGAAGAGGAAAGAAAATGAGCAGAGTACCTAATAACGCAGCAGAAACAGCATCTCCTTGTGAATCCTTCAAATGAAAGACCAATTTGGTGCTCTCATTGCTATAAATCTCATTGAAGTCATCAGTCGCCATTAAGATGCAGCTCCAGCTGATCTTCCCAACCCATGTACTCATATCTAGTATCACTCCAACATCAAAGTCGGTTACAGAGATGAGATCCTTACTTTGAGTTGCAGGCCATAAACCTACACTGAAGGACATTAAAACAAAAGAAAGATGAACAGGATTCATTAAAGCTTGAGGTTGTGAGATAGAATAGCTAAAAATTATAGTAAAACAAGAAGAGATATTTGATTGAATTCAAGTGAGAAATCAACCTGAAAAGGATGGTCCATGTTGACTATAAATTGTTAATTTATTTCACTCAACTGTTAAATTTAGGTGATGTTTCCTCAAGCTTAGTCAATAATGTGAATTCTCTAATCATTCATCTTGGCTTTCCAATTTTGA
This sequence comes from Dendrobium nobile, assembly GCA_022539455.1. Taxonomy (NCBI): domain Eukaryota; kingdom Viridiplantae; phylum Streptophyta; class Magnoliopsida; order Asparagales; family Orchidaceae; genus Dendrobium; species Dendrobium nobile. The sequence goes on along the minus strand of CM039732.1, from coordinate 33,849,126 downwards.
TTGCACTACTTATTGGCTAAAGTCCTTTTTTCACATTTTTAATTAGGACTTCAGCCGAATTGAATATGTAGTCTACAATTCATTAATTTAGTAGCTGCGACACGTTTTACAATTTCCAATAGATTATGTCATAAAAAATACCTGTCAAAGAAAATAAACCATTGACCATCCACATTAATCAGCAGATGATGTAGCATAAGAGTCGTGCCTCTATCTAATTAGGCTTTAGTTCAATGGATGAATCACCATAGTAGGCAAAATTTCTATTTGGCTTCTTCGAAGTAATATAATTGACTCAGTTGGGGTTGTTATCAAAGTATCCTTGATTATAGCCTGAAGCGGATTAGTCTATCTAATCAGGTTTTTCTAGTATTTTTTTAGTTCCACAAATAAGGATACGTGCCTAGAGATTATGAAGGATCTGGTGGTGCTTTTGAGGATTTTATTTATCTTTTATTTTTATGGACAAATCGATATCTTGATTGTATTGTGTGGTGTACTTGAGAATTGAGAAAATACTTAATGGGTGCTTTTTGATTTCTAAATCATGATTGTAGTTTTTGTTGCATTATTTGTTTAGTGGAAAATCTTCTCTCATTTCCCGTAAAAATAAATTTGGTAAAATGAAATTACATAAATCTAAACTTCTCTGTTATTGTGTCTGTCTCTTTCACTTCTGTGTGTTACAGCCCTATGGTGCATTTATTTTGCAATAATCATCTATTCAAGACTCTTGTTACAACAGATTGGTATTGAAACATTTTTTTTAATCGATGATCATAAAAATTGAGATTAAAAAATTTGATGGGTCAAAGAATTTTGACTTTGAAAAACTAATAGGCATAGTGTTATTGCCCATGGACTTGTAAAAGGCATTCAAAAGGTGTTTGAAAATGCGAACAATGTTAACTAAAGAAGAAAACACAGATAGATGAAAAAGCTTTAATGACAGTCCAGTTGATTTTGTAGAGAGGGCTAATTATTATTATTATTTTTTCTTAGTATCATATAGTTTAACTATTCGACAAAAGATTGGATCCAACAAGGTCATGTACTTCACATAATTGAAGTAGATGCTTACCTTCACATTTTCCTTGCCCAAATTTTCTGGCAAAGCAAAAGAAGATAGCCAGATATCCAACAATGATGAAGAGCGGTCGATTTTGATACAAACCAAATCACACTTGAATTTGATACAATCATAGTATATTTCAGTAGCATCATCAGTGATAGACACAATAATACTTAGAAAGAAACAAGGCGCCCATAATTTTTCTTTTTCTTTTTTTACAGTCATACATGATAAGAAAAGCTAGCAACATTATAGTCATATGAGCTTCTCTTCACAAATAGAAATTTACCTCGACTCTCAATCCCAAAAAAATTATGGACAAAAACTTTCATGAAACATTATTAGAATGGTAAGTTGCAAAGTACAACATTTTGATCAGCTGAACAAAGCTAGATTTACAGACATCCTACTTGCACATCACTCGTTAAGAACCATCCCAGCTTCAAATTCCCTTCTCACCTTTTCTGATGAAGAATGTTAATTGTCACATAAAGACGATAACATTATCTTCTCAGTATCAAAAGACAAATCACATTGCCATCATAAATCAGATACTAACAAACAATCTTCACATCCCATACATTTACTTCTATGTAATGCTCTGAGCCATTAGTGTTGCAATCATGGCTTCGAGGTACCTTATCTGATTCAACTATGATCCATTATATCAGTTTGTTTAGAGAGGAAGAAACTTCAACATTATTTATGGATTCTTCAGTTATGCATAAACTAAGGTCTTTATATTTTACAGCCCGCTGCTACTTTTTGGCAAAGGAGAGTTCTCTGATGTGCCCTTTCCTTCAACCTCCCTTACACATTTTCGATGAATCTCATAACCACAACCAAGGCATTGGTAAGCCCAGCCTAAGCCCTGCTCGTCGCACTCGCAGCAAATGAACGGGCCACCTCCTGAGTTCTCGGAAACTAAGTTGAGTGCGTGCCGATGGCCCGCATGGTTTAAAGAGCTAGGGTAGTTCTTTGCCTCTTCATCCATCTTTTCTCGAAGCAATTTCAAACGTTCTTCAGTGAAGGGATATGCCATCTCCATATGCAAGTTTATCAGATTCCTTCCTTCTTTCGTTATCGTTTTCCCATCAGGACCGATAATTATGAGAGTTGGGATTCCCTGGACGTCGAAATATCGAGATAGCAGCTTTGTCGATTCCACATTGTATGGCAAGGCAATCCATGGCATCTCACTAAAGCTTTGAGAATAGCTTGATTCATCTTTATCAACTGACACAAACACGATCTCAAACTGATCATGTTTTTCTCTAAGGTTCCTATAAATAGATGCCAATCGAGAAGTAAACTTTGCACATGGGGGGTAAGACAGAGCTGAAAAGAACAACCCAATGGTTTTCCCTACCAAATTCGAGATTGGTACCTGCAACTTTCTTTCACTATAGTGAGTTTCTAATTCGTATCAAAATAAAGCACAACTTCCAGAGCTTCATACTTACCTGTTTACCATGATCAATCACATAGTCTCTACCATTAGTTGCTAGGAGTTTTTCCAAGGTCTGAGAATCCTGATTGGCTTTCTCTTCAGCTATCAACTCCCTGATCCTTGACGGAGTAAAAGGGAAAGCTTGTGAGCCGTACCGCCGGATAAGCTCAACACCATTTGTTTGCAAAACTTGCCCATTGGGACTGAGAATAACCAAGGAAGGTATGCCCTCAATGTCATATCTTTGGTTCAAAATTTTTCTGGATTGTAGATCACCAAACGGTATTGCAACCCATGGCATGGTACCATGGAATTGTTCAAAGGAGCTCTGATCCTCATCACATGATACAAATACAACTTCAAACTCAGCTCCCTGTTCCTTCAACTTCTGGTAAACTTCAGTTAACAATGGAGTGAACTTTTCACATTTAGCATACCAATTTGCACCGAAGTACAAACCGATGGTTTTTCCTTCTAATTCTTCAACGGAGACCTATAAATCATGATAGTTTGCTAGAGATTTGAATGATAAAAAAAAAACTAAAGGAATAAATTAAAATGAGATGCAATCATGCCTCTAAAAATAAGAGTGATACATGTAGAAAGTTTTAAGGAGCCTACTCCTTAGTGATGAGTCATTCCCTACTAAAAATTCTCTCTGCTTAGGTTCCTAACACAAAATACTATGAATATTGTGATTCACTGGAATATTCTATGATATATTCTATGTAAACCTAACTTTCTGTTACCTAAGAAGCAACATCTCATATACTTTCAACTGTAGAGATGTAATGGGATCATTGATATAAGATGATCAACTTCAAAACCAATTAGAAATCATTGTCAAACGTGATCTTCTTGTGATTTTATTTCATTTTTTGCTTAACAATACAATAGTAGGTTTACAATATGTGAACTGCTTCTTGCTTATCCATCCTTCTTCTTAAAGATTAAAGTTTATAATAGCATTTCTATTTTCATTTGAAAGGGGAAGCACTATGCCAGTTATATTTTGATGCTCAAGCTAATTAAGCTCCAACTAAAACTTCTAGTTTATGTTCATCAATCACAAGATCATGAAGGCAACTTGAAGGCAGGAGAAAGACATTTTAAAAACTTAAAAAAAGGGGAGCATACCAAATTATTTGACTATGCATTGTGAAAATCAAGGATTTTAGTCATAGGTGGTTTTGATTGGATAAGAAATTATCCTCTCTCTCTCTCTCTCTCTCTCTGCCTCCCCAACACGAAAAGTTATTGTGCGGAGAGCGGACGGTGCCCGGAGACCAATAAGAACGAGCCACATCACTTTTTTGCTCAGTATCGATGCTCGGTATCGTTATGTACCAAGTGATGTGGCACGGTTTGATTGATCTCCGGACCATCTGATACCTGTATAGAATAATTTCTCCATCAACACACACAACAAAACAAAACAAAATAAAATTACAAAAAGTTCTCTTATGACACTTTGAAAAAGAAAATTTGAATGCTTGTAAATAGAATATTTATTTAAAAAAAAATCATTTTGTTTTCACTCATTTTGAGTATGAAAATAAAATCAAAATTTTAGGGAGTTTTAAGAAAGATTGTGAAGATTAAAATCAATTTTGGTGTCCAAATCCATCCATCCATATATATAACATGTATAACTTATCTATTTATAGAACTAATATCCATTTTTTAAAATTAAAAAAAAATCATGTATTTGTTCCTGCCACAATTGCATAATTTGGAATTTAATAAAAATAAAAAAATACAAGTTGATGAATTGAAAATTTTGATATTTGACTGATAATTTGAAAAATAGATCTAGGGTGCTGTTAGTTTTATAAATAGTTAAGATTTGTTAGGTATGTAATTGCCCCAAAAATACACCAACAGAGAAATCAAAACCATTCTTGATTGAAATAGAAGAAACAGAACCCCACCGCAAGAAAGAAAAATCAAGGTTTTAAGTTAAAAAACCCACCCTAAATGATAAAAGTCAGAAATCAGATAGCTTCGAAAGTATAGCGAGATGGCGAGAGCCCTATTGGAAGAGAACACCCAATTGAAAACAGCAGCGGGACTCAACTGGAAGCATATAAAAGCCAAGAAAATGACCCAAATTGAGATCAAATGCACAAACGAGTGAAAAAAATGCGCATCAGAACTTCGAGAGAAGAAGAAGAAGAAGATAAAGCCGAGATCCAAGCAAGAGTACTGTGGGAGAAGAAGGGCGAGGTGATTCGTAATGAAATAAAACCTTGCTTCCAGACGGAGAGATGAGGAAGTCTCTATTCCCTAAGGACAGGATGGAGGAGATGCTCCCGCCACTAGCAGCTGAAGAACTAGCTGGACTGCCCATGATCTGCCTCTCTCTCTCTCTCTCTCTCTCTGCGTTTTCGTTACTTTTCCTCTGCTTTATTTGTTAAATGTGTAGTAAGAACACCACCGGTGAGTTTATTTTTGTCTTAACCGTGTTAAATAGTACTATATATATATAATTGCCCTCTTTAAAAAGAAAATCTTTATTATATGATTATTTAAGTTATTTATCCCATTTCATCTATTTTTAGTCTTTATTATAAAAATTTTTAGACAATTATTCCTCCTAAAAGTTTTAAAATACTATGGTTCTTAGAGCTCCAAGTATAATTAAACACATTGTGTATATGTGCTATTGTTCAAAAATGATGAATCAAATAAAAAAATAGTAAAAAGAATCTAAAAATATCCTTACAGCTAAAATTTATTATGGGGGTGCTACCCCTTGACCTGCAATCTGACCTGGCAGGTTGAACCCTGTCAGGGTGCGCTTCCCCCTTGGACCCTTAATATACCTGAGAAGCGTACAATGATCAAGAATATGAACAAATAGAAGTGGAGCCAAATTCTACACTTATAAGTTTAATATATATACAATATAATTAATTTTTTCAAAAAAGAAACTATAGGAAATTTAAGAAAAATAACCCTTTTCAACTAAGTAGTTTAAATTTACATTACAAAAAAAAAAAGTTGATCAGAATATTTTAAGTCAAAGTCACGCCTAATAATCCTGCCAACGCCGCAAAGCGGGATCAGTACGCAAATTTCAAGGCGGGAGTTGGACACGTCACAACGTGGTCCCGTAAAGGTACAAAAGCAAAGTTACAGAAAAGCGGCAATAAAATTAGCGCAACATTATAATTTGACCAAGAACATGGACCGGTGTGTTGTATTCATCGTAAGAGAATGTTTGCTATGTAGCTCATGGTCCCAATTAAGAGTTTCTCTTTATGGTAACGATAAGTGTGTCTAGCATGATGTGGCACTGAACACGCTGGTAAAGTTTGTTCGGCGTGAGACACGTAAGCCAGCACCGGAAAAAGTTAGAATTCTGTCTCTTCTGTTCAGGAAATCAACATGAAATTGGCTACTCTCAGGATGCCACGTCAACATGAAATTTGGCAAAGGAATCAATCTTATTTTATCATGTTTTCAATATTACCTTTATTTTTGATAATAATATTCAAAAATAGAAAGTTAAAATATTTCACAATCATTTGAATTTAATAGATTTAAATTTGAAGTTAATTCATTTTGATTTGAAATCTTATGTATATATAAGCAATCTATCATGCAAAATGTTGATTAATTGCTCATATATTTAATGTCTTCTTCTTCTCTTATGATTCTTGTTCCAGAGTGATGATTCTTAGGTAAAGTTTTAATACAATAATTTCGTTTCTATCTCTAACTAATTGGTGAATGTCATTGAAAGTTATTAATTAATGTCATACATTTACAACATAAACCCTAAACATAGGAGGACATAAGATATGAGATTACTGGCTTCGAAAAAAAAGATATTATTGGCTTCGATGTTTTGCTCTGCTAGGGCTTTTCCTGCCCTAGCCTCTCTCTTGTGCCAAGGCCTCCTCGTCACCTTAACCCTTGAATAGACTTCAGGGAGGTCCCCATTTTCTTTCCCTAGGTGTTTTTGTGGGGTATTTTTGTTTTATTCTCACACGATTTTTCCTCATTCGGCTGACTTTTTTAGTTGATGGCGGTTAACCATTTGAATTATCCTGATTTTTTTGAATGGGAAGTCCTCTACTTGTTCTTTTAGACATGCTTTATCGAGTGTTTCTCCATCTTCGAGCTTCCCTGACCTCAAAATCACCTCTCACTGTGGGTTACCGTCAATGTGGATTTCGGAAGATGAAATTCTTGCGTTTGCTTCCCCTTTGGGTTCGCTTTGGTTGGGAAATTCCCTGTTCGTAGACCCTTTCTTGATGCAATCAGGATAATTTTCTTTAACCTCAAGCTTATTGGTGATTTCTTAGTATACATTATTGTGAATATAAATTTACATCATTGTAAAATTATATATAATTAAGTCTAACTTATCAAATATTTTTCTTTCAAACTAGGTATATGATATGCTAAATTGCATACGTACACTTTATATTCACATTTGTAAATAAGACGTAAAGTGATCTTCAAATCATATTTGTAAGAACTACTTAAAATATTTAAATTATTTTAAATTTTTAAATACTTTACATTACTATAAACCTAGAGATCTTATATATAGTGGCATTCCTTCAGTTTTAATGAGATTTGGAGAGGAAACATTCCTATTTGTTATCAAATAACCCTAATTGCTCAAGCAAGTTAGGGAAGCATGTGCATAATAAAGATTTCTTTTCTCATCATCATTAACCATCTTCAATAACAATTGCTGAATTGTCATCCAAGAAGGTGGCATTTCAATAGTTTTGAAGAATCTATCAAAAGGGAATCTACTCTTAGCCTTGTCAAACTAATTGACTAGTTTCTTTATCATACTACAATCTCTACCTCTCTTCTGATATGATCAAAGCAAACATCTCTATATAAAGCAAAATCATCTCATATGAATAAATCCATAATCAAATCATACTTGAACAATGATCAAATCATCTTTGAATAATTCTCAAATCATGATCGAACTATCTTCAATGAATCTTTGATCCACAATCAAATCATGTTTGAACATTCCTTGAATTATATTTTTGAACCATGATCAAACAATCTTCGAATATATTTGATCATGGATCAAACAATCTTTGAATATCTTTGATCATGATCAAAACATCTTTGAGTATCTTATATCATGGTTTGAAGATGATATGATCACAATTAATAGTGATTTAAAGTTTGTTCAAAGCATTATAAAATATAGATCGAATAAAGTTTGACCATTGGTAAAATTTTCATTTATATTTTGTTACATTATTGCTTGAAGATTATGTGATTAGGATTAGAAGAGTGTTCAATCATGATTTGAAGATTGTTTGATCGTAGTTTATATCATAGCTAAAATATGAAAGGTGGCTTGAAAATAATTTTAATAAGTTTGTATTATGTAATATGAGATTTAATCATTTAAGGGTTTTTTGGGTTTATGGTTTAGAGTATAAACACCATAATCAATCCTAAACAATCAAAATTTATAGCTAGCATCACTAATATTCATAAATGATAAACAGAGAGATCGTTGGTGTAAAAGCTAGCCATAGCTCAAACATGCAATCATTAAAAATAGACGTGCTAGGAAGAAGAATGTTTGACGGGCTCATACAATCGACTAGCCACATTCTTCCAGCAAAGATTTTAACTCTTTGTAAAAAATTGGGGTGCTTTAATCCGAAATAAACATTCAAATATAATTTTCCAAGAAAACAAATTCAAATATTTTTCTTTGATTTTTGCTATTATGAGCTATATAAAGTCAGATTCCATTTATCATATATGAAACATTATTACACCATTATTTAAACCTAAAACTATTTTGAGTAATATTATACTCTCAAAATCTTAAATAAAAATTTATATAAGTCTCATGTTTATAAATAGAAAATAATTAGATTAGCATTTTTCTTTACTTAAGAAATTTTTTTATGGATATATTAAATCAAATATTTATATTTCATGTATTGTATATAATTTTTTTCTTAAGAGAAAAATTTTTGTAATGAAAAAAAAACCCTAGCTAGAAGACAACTCTTAGAGAATAGCAGGAGCCCAACAAATGGTATAGCTGAAATGTCCCCAACTCGGCATGCTTAGGCCTCCATCTGTCCCTTACTTTTGTGACTGCCATAAATGCACACGCCACGCAACCCTTTAGGAAACGATCCCACATATATTCTCAGCCCACCAAAGCCAAAAGAGTCACAAAAGAGAGAGAAAGAGAGCGACATGGCCAAATTTCTTTTACTTAATTCCCCCTTCTCCTGTTTCTTAGCTATTGGCTGGACAACTTCTCTTTCATTAAAAAGCTTTAGCTTTGAGAATCATCACATGGAATTTATGCTTTCACACCAACTTCAAAAGAAGTCTGAGTATTTTGATTCTTTTTGTGTATTTCTTAAGAAGATGGTTTAGAATTTATTTTTTTTGGAATGGGGTATCTACTAGTTGCCACCTCAGTTTCTGAGGCGCTTGCCAACGTAACTAATCCATCGGCTGACCTGGAAGAAGCACCCACTCCTGCATAACCTCCTGGCCTGCACTTATTGGGACCCCACTTAAGAGGCGCTGCCACCCGAGGGGAATCGAACACGGGTTGGGGGGTTCCCAACCGTACTCGTCTACCAACCAAACTAAGCATTGGTGGGTTGCTTAGCGTAATTGTATGTATTTGTTTTCTTATGCTAACTACGATACATTTGAATGCACTTGGCTCCGTTTTGTAAATATAGATATTTGATTTGATTTGACTCATTCCCATCAATTTAACCTTTTGACCTCTTAATTAAATCTTAATTTGGCCTCTACAATTGATTGGTCCAACTAGTTAGGTTGTTTTAATTGTTGGATTTGTTAGTTCCTTAGTAGTTAGTATGAGGTACTTACTAATGGCATGTAGAACTATCTAAAATAGCATTAGCTGTGAGGTGTTTCTATTAGGCCTTACTTGGACTAATTAATTAAACATTTTATAATTTAAGTTCATAATTGTAGGTAAATTTGATATGAATTAATAACTTAGGAAATCGAATTACAATATGGATCCAAGAAGTTATCAACATTATCAAATAGTATAAGATTAAAGGTTCATTTGAGATGTCGTTTGTTTTTTATAAAGGTGGTTGTATAGTTGCAATGGAGAAAACAATTTTTATAAAGTTGATGTAGAAAACAACTTCATAGTATAAAAATTTATTTAAAGCACTAAAAAGTAATGACGAAATAAAAGCTCTGATTCGATCTGAAAAAGCAAAGCTGTAAGCTATCATGAGCTAAAAGAGTAAGGAGCATAGTGACACCCAAAAAAATTTGTAAAAAGTTATTATTATTAGTGAAGCTTATTGGTACTTATCTTCATTCTTTATATTTTCAATCATTTTCACCTCTAAATTGTATAACGACCGTGCATGTATCATTGACAAGGACAAATTAAAAACCAAATAATCATAGTTGTTGTGGGCTAGAATATACGCGGCGATAGAGTTTTAATCGTTCGTCTTAGAGTTATACGGATATCCAGCTCACACACAGAGAACACAAGATTTTTTACGTGGAAAACCCTTGAAAGGGGAAAAACCACGGGGCCTAGCCCAGTTGAAAAGATTTCACTAGAATTTGAATTAGTTACAATGGGCTGACTCGTCTCTGAAGATGATCAGATTACAAATAGCAATTGTACAATAGAAGTCCGGATGTCGAGTAATGATCTGGCAGGACTTCAAGCCTTAGATGATGATCTGGTAAAGATGAGAGTCTTCGACAATGACCTGGCAAAGATGAGATCTTCAGGTGAAGGTCTGGCGGAACGTAGGGCATCCGGCGAAGGTGAGGGCCTCAGGTGGTGGTCCGGCAAAGCACAGGAAGTCAGGTGATGGTCCGGTGGAGTGACGGTGTTAGGCGGTGATCCGGTGGAGCATAGGACGTCAGGTGGTGGTCTGGCGGAGCACAGAATGTCAGGCAGTGGTCCGGCGGAGCGACGACGTTAGGCGGTGGTCCGGTGGAGCACAGGACGTCAGGTGGTGATTTGGTGGAACACATGACTTCAGGCGGTGGTCCGGCGTAGCACAGGGATCCCGGCGGTGGTTCGGCGGAGCAACGACGTTAGGCATAGTCCGGTGGAGCACAGGGCGTCAGGTGATGGTTCGGCGGAGCAACGGCATTAGGTGGTGGTCCGGTGGAGCACAGGGTGTCAGGCGGTGGTTCGGCGGAGCAATGGGGTTAGGTGGTGGTCCGGTGGAGCAAAGGGCGGCAGGCGGTGGTTCGGCGGAGCAACGGCGTTAGGCGGTGGTCCAATGAAGGTGAGGGCCAATTTTTGGCGGTGGTCCGGCGAGACTTAAGCGGTGGTCGAGGAGGCTAGGAAGCAAGAGCGACCTCTGATATCTCTATTTTTTCCTTAGGCTATGGGGTTCCTTTTCAAGAGGATAGGGGGCTTTATTTATATATTTTGGGAATGACATAGACCGTAAATAGGTGGAGGATCAAGGGTTAGTTGGGAGTGGTTGGATGAACGGCCGATCTTGAATCCCTTGATCATGAACCGTTTGATGGACGTTTGAATGTCCTAGTGATGCCGGAATTCAGTGATATTGGGCTCGTTGGATTTGTCTCGTCGAGCCGCTCGATTTGAATATAAGCTTGTTATGTTTGGAATTCGTTTGGTAATCCAAATTGTGGTTTGAACCTTCCAACAGCGCTTCGGGTCCTTGATTTGGACCCATTTGGGCTCAGATTGGGTCGAATTTGGTGTCGTTGGGTTTGTATTTCCGAGACACTCAGTTTGACTATAAGTTTGCTGAAATCGGAGATCGGATGCTCTTGATTTTAATTTCAGAAGTTTCTAACTTGATTTTGCTTTGAGATTAGTGCCCGATCAAGATAATTTTTGGATGATGTATCAATAGTAATGATGATGATGATTATGATGAATGCTTTATTGCATGAAATTATTACATGCGGAGTCCAAACACAGCTTTCGTTTGGACTCCAATCACATGAAGAGACTTAGACTTTCTCTCGTTTGTATACAGCTAGTGTACAATAGAGAAAAATTCCACGTGTCTTCACATGAATGTAATATTTTTTCGTGTGAATAACAACAACCAATTCACTGCCGATACGGCTTTACAAGTTGCCGAGGAACCCATTTGTCAAGCTCTTTAAGGCTCAAATATCTTCAAAAAAAAAACACAACTTTAAAAAGTAAGTAGGAATCGCTCAAACAAATGCTAGCTCGGCTCCGTTGGAGCTTCCATTTGTCTAAGACTTTTGTGACTGTGTAACTCCACAAGACACGGAACCCTAAGGGTAGATACTTCTCAAATAACTAAGCATGATTGACGGCTTAGCTTTCCTCCAAAATATTTTATGTTCATACTTAACTCCTAAAAGAAAAGAAAAAAAAATCTTTAACAGAGCAAAGCCTTTTTTTTCCCATAAGAAAATTTAACTGTTAATCATGTAGACAATCATATATGTTAGTTATGTTTTGGATTCATGATTTAATAGGGGGAGTCGAAGCTCCCAACTATTAGATCAAGTTAGACTGCATGAGTAATGCTCAATAGTAATATAAAAACATAAAAATTAAATTATTATTTTTATTATTATTTAAGTAGCTTGATCACATAAATTTATTTGAACATCTAAATAAAATGGAACACAATTTAATAGTTTTATGTGAAGTTTTGTAAGAATGTGAAACGGAATGACCCAGTTGTTGAAAGCCCTCACTTATTGTTGTAGGCTAGCATTTAGTTTATTACTAGTATAAATGCCCGTGCATTAAATGCATGTGATTAAAAACTTTAGAATAAAAAATTATATAATAAATATTTTAATTATATTATTATTATTATTAAGATAACAAAAATATTATTATAAATAATTATAATCATTATGTTAAGTTTTATATGATTAGATAAATAGTTTTTATATTATATGAATTTTCTATTATTCTTGAATTATTTTAATATTATGTTTGTAAAATTTTAAACATTAATAATAAAAAAATTAACTGAATAAATTTGAGAGAAAATTACTTTTTTACTCATTTTATTTCATTTTATAAAATTAAGACTACAAATTATTTTAAAATCAAATTACCAGTGAGAAAGTTGATAATATAACATATTTGATAAGATTAAACTTCATTTGTGATTTTTTTTTTATCATGATATAAAATTATTGCTACAAATTATTTTAAAATCAAATTACCAATGAGAAAGTTGATAATATAATATATTTGATAAGATTAAACTTCATTTGTGATTTTTTTTTATCATGATTGCAATCAATATTTTACATAATTTTCTTTATATGAGATAAGTTTTGAAAATTTTATCTTTTGTCATAGAGATTTATAATTATATTTTAAAAATTAAAAAATAGTTTATAAAATTTAATTTTCTTTTTAAATTAGAGAAGCAAGTATAACTATTCCAATAATTATTATAATCTTAAATTTTATAATTTATAGCACTTCAAGAAAAATTTCGGTAAATTTTCATATTTATGTGTTTAAATTTTTAGAGAGAGCAATAAGTTGTGTTTACATATTTGAATAAAAAATAAATCTTTTAATTAAAATTTAATTGATTGTTAGATAGTAAATGCTCTATGATTATAAATTATTATAATAATCAATCAAAATTATGTTTCAGAAAGAATGGATTTTTACAAATATGTTGTTTATGATTGATTTATTTCTAATCTAATGTAAAATATTATCATTTCAGTTTTGCATTAAATATTAATTAATAATTTTGAATTATCAAAATTAAATCTCACCATCAAGGCATCAACTCATTCTCTTCACGGTTTCATAGTCTTTTCTCCTCCCAAGTCTAGAAAACAAAGCATCATCAAATAATATAAAACGGTGTCTTCTTCTTTATATGCTTGGATGTTATTTTGTAGATTATGACTCTGCAACCAACCAAATTTAATTGGAAGAATTATTTTTATTTGTTTAATATGAACAACACAGTCTTCTTCTTATTCCTTTAATTTTTTTTATTTTTTTTTATTATTCCTTTAATATTTACATGCATTAAATGCACATGAATAAAAATTCATATTATGAATATTTTAGTTATATTATCATTCTTAACAACATAAAAAAATAAACTTATCATTTTGAGTAATTATAATTATTAATTATATTAATGAAGAGTTTTTTTGTTAAAATTATATTAGAGAATATATATATATATATATAATTTCACAATTCAAAATTAAACAATACACATTTTTTAAGAAAAGCTCAAAAATTCATTATGAATATGACATTGTAGCCTGATATCAACATACTAATAACTAAATTAAAAGGATAAAAGATAACAAATTTATCTTTATTCATTCAGAACAGAATAGCTCACAAAAGCATTTTGACAATAATATTTAAGAATACAATAGATATTCATAATATGATAATTATGTTGCAATTATACAATAATAATAACATCAAATTTTTATCCCACTACGTGGGGTAAATTGCATGAATCATTTTTCTCCATTGTGTCATGTTAAAAATAAAATCATCATTTAAATATAATATATGATATTAACAATAAAATAAAACTATATTTTATCCTTTGTTTGAGCATAACATGTATGTTTCATATGCTTCTAAATAGTCAAATATAAACTTTGAAGTTCGCATGATTGATGATTTCATGTATGAATTATTGCTGAAATATTTGTTATAGAACTCACTGTGTTATACTGGTTGGTTGCCTTCCTTCTTCCCATTAGAGACATCCGATTGTACTTGACTTTCCAAACCGTTCAGCTAGAAAAATGTTTAAGATCATAAGCAAAAGAATAACACATTATTTATAGAACCTAAGCAATCATTGAAGAAAAATACAAATATTATATCCCCCAAATCCTCCAGAAGAAACTCGGAATGCAACTGCTCCTGAGTAAGAAGCTCATCCAACTTGTTGAACTTCACTTCCAAGCTTTGCATCACTTGCTCTTCCTACTTAGCCTTCTCATCCGGCCCCCCTCATTCGTTCCTCTAGCAAATTTTCCCCCTCTTCCTCCATGGTCTTTGAGATGAGAAGTGTGTCACCATTTTTTCGCTAAAAGTTTGAGCTGCAGAAGTGCATCATCCTCATAGGTCATGTCGTTCTCTTCTTGGTTGTTGCTAATCTGATTTCATGAGGGACTGAACATCATCAAGAAAAGGTGACATAAAATCAATGAGAAATAAAACAAATAACACATTGACACAAAACCCAAAAACCATGTAAAATATGGAATTTAAGATAGCCATGGAACCATAATCAATATGCATCCCCAATACCAATGAAGACAATAAAATGCGGGGAAAAATGTCAAATGAAATCAAATATATAGAGACGTGATCAGCATTGCCTAACTCAAGCGCAAATATTTCTCTCATAGAAAATCATCATAAAATTGAAAGGAAAAAAAAAACCATCGTCTTCTAGAACAGATATTGCCGAACTGGTTGCTTCATCGTCCTTGACCCCATTCTCTTTATTCGCCTCCATTTCCCAGAGCTGCAAATAACACCAAAAAGCTTCACATAAATGAGACAAAAATCTTGGGAAGAAAAGGAGGGAAATGATCAATTAATAAACTTAGGGCAAAGATTTTTCCCCGATTAAGACTACTCCCATATGAAAAATAAGGTAAATAATAATTATCTAAAGAAGAAAAAAAAATCAATTGTGTTACCTATGGAATCATCTCCTGGCTTTTGGAGGACATTGATCACTTTCCAAACTCTTCTTCATGCGAAGGCGGCGCGAAGGAAGTGGCGACCTCTTGTGGTGATTTTTTATCTGCAGGAACAATGATTGTAGAAGAAGGCGAGGAGCTCCTTTAGCGACTCTTCCAAAAGCTCTTTTGTATGCGAAGCCAATGGGGAAGACAGCTTGAAGAGCCATGAAATCAGATGGTCGGTAATGAAACGCTCCAATATTGGAGAGAACGTTCGACAATCAATCAATATTGGGGAGACCGATCGGCAATAAACCGAAGGGTGAAATGTTTAATTTTGCTATTTTAACTGCTCGGCAGTGGAAGACTCAGCAGTGAGGCAACCCTTGGGCTGCTGGATCGAGTGAAAATACTCTGTTATTAGAGAAAGCTTTTTGTACCGGAAGTAATAAATTTGCTCAGCTGTTGGAATATGAAGCATTTAAAATAAATGTTGTAGATTTATCCCAGATGAAAGGTCATGCCCAGTTGATTTAACTGTAGCGTTTAATAAGAGCATTAAATTATATAAATATTAATTTTTTTATTTATTATTTATTTATAATATAATGGATGGTGAAGATATTTTAAAAGGAATAAAATGGATGATCAAGATTTGCTGGGGGTGAAAACTCAAGCCCTTTTTATAATAGTATTATAGATATTAATTATTTATAATATAATGGATGGTGAAGATAATTTAAAAAGGAATAAAATGGATGGTCAAGATTTGCTGGGGGTGGAAACTCAAGCCCCTTTTATAATAGTAGTATAAATTTTTTTAATCACGGGTGCTTTGTGCTCATCTCTCTTTCTCTATATATATAGTAGTTTGTATTTTTTTCTCATATGAAATTTTAGTTATTGATTTAACTAATATTATCTCAATCATTCAAATTTATTCATTTCAAATTAATTTGATTTTAAATTATAATGTCTAAGTAATAATGCGAAATAAGTTCATTATGTTTAGTTCTTTAAATTTCAGGCATGAAAGTTATGAAATTTTAATAGTTATTAAGGAATAAATATTAATTAATAAACTATAATGCTAGCTTCACATTAATTATTGAGATTATGAACTTTGTATTATATATAAATTTAGTAGTTTTGAATATTTAGGCTTTGATATATATATATATATATATATATATATATATATATATATATATATATATATATATATATATATATATATATATATATATATATATAAAGAGAGAGAGAGACATTAACGATTTAGTTTTGCATGATAATTCAACACAAACACAAATAAAGAGAGGAGTGCAAGAAATATAAGAGGCATTAGATTTTTTATGCGGAAAACCCAAGAAAGGTAAAAACCATAGAATTTAACCTAGTCTAAATAATTATATTAGTATTTATTATTAATTACAAATGATGCCCTTCCATAAGGGAAGACATTAAAAAAATGCAAAGAATGCATTATATGGTTGAAAGTTAGAAGAACCTTTTGGTACGAATCCAACATAAATGAAGTTGGGAGTCACAGTTGATGTTGATGGTGTGTATCGATCCTAAAAGTGATGACGTGCCTTGGCAGTATTAACAATGGTAGCCTAGCAGGTAATGAAGCCAGTATGTTGGACTAGTCAGGTGATAATAGCTAAAAGTTCATAAGTTGAAAGACTATAGTTGGCGAACAACATATGTCATAGGATCATAATCGACGGGCAATAGAGATCAGATGGACTGTAGTTTGGCGATAGTGGTTGGAGGATCAGTGAGCGATGGAAGTTGGAGGACCGTAGTCGGCGGATGACAGAAGTCACAATTATCATAATCAGACGATGGTGATTGAAGGACTGCAGTCGATTAGCGACGGAGGTTTGAAGGATTGTAGTTGGGTAATGGTTGATTGAGGATCGTAGTCTAGCAAAGTTGGTTCAAGGATCGTGGTGGTTAGCACATGCCAACACTACTAATAAATCAGGCTTCCACTGGCTATATCTATTTATAGTGGCGGTTTTAAAACTGTTGCTATAAAATGCTGTGAAAACATTAACATTTTGATAGTGCAAGGCCCGAAAATGACAGGGGGGTAATAGCCTGACAATGGTGCTTGGCTTGTGCTCTTGGCACATTGGAACCTCAGAGCTTTCTTGAATCTCAGAGTTTATGTTTCAACAACAAGTTCCTCCCTACTCATCTAGAAAGTGGGGGCATATTTATAGATTTTTTACTGACATACTTATAAATATGGAGAAAAATTGGAACGCTCCATCGAACATCCCACATTGAGTCTCTTGATCAAAAAATGCTTTTTTTTAGAATTTTAGTGACTTAAGGGTATTAGAATTAAGTGATATTTGGCACATTAGAATTGTCTCGTAGAGCAGCTCAATTCGATTATAAGCTTGCCAAATTTACACTTGTATCATTATGTACTGAACAAACAAAGAGACACATATTAAAACTACTTAAGGGGTGCAATCCTTTAAGTTAAACATGAAAAATGAAAAAAAAAAAAAAAAAAGCAAAACAAAAATCAAAACAAAACTACTCAGCCTGAGTCGCAGCATTGTGACACTTCGCTCTCCGTCTCCTACATGACTAGCAGCACTACGATGTTCCACTCTCTGTCTCTAACCTGATTATCAACATTATGATGCTCAGCTCTCTGTCTCCAGCCTAACTGGCAATGATGGGGTTTGGAGTGCTATGGAGTTTGACTCTCTATCTCCAAATCAGAACGAGTGTATAGCTCTGTAGTGTTGTACGGTTGGACGTAAAAAACATTTTATAGGCAAGGCCTCCGAGCCCAAAATAGGGGAGGCCCCTCTGCAACCTCCCGATTAGCTCGACCAACAGAATTAAGGTTTCAGTCAACATATAACCCGATTGATCAATATAATCAGATTCCACACTTAACTAATTAACTAATTAACACTCACATGACTTGTAGGCAATTTACTAGAATATATTATTTTTGTTCACAACTTATAAGAACAAACCAATATGACCCTAACGGAAGGACGATACTTTAAAATTCAGGAAAAAAATCTCCATTTGCATCTCTAAGCCTATTACAGTCAATCTAAGTAAATTTAATAGCAGTTGGATCATCTGGAGATTACTTCGATCGATCCCATTCATGATAAATTTCGAAAATCAAGGAAAGTTTGACGAAGCTTTTTAATTATTTTGTTAAATTATTATGTGATATATAATATAATTTAATTTTGAGAAATATAATTTAATTAGTTAGGTAGTTTTTCAATGACGAAGACATTAGTGCTTTATGAATTTGGAAAATTTACTTTTCAATGGCTAACTAAATTAAAAGGAAGATTTACATGCATCCCACAAAATCATTTTTTGTTTTATATAACATATAAATTTTGATATTTATTTATATAACACTTAAATCTTTATATTATATCAACAATACCACTAATATTAACTTTTCTAAATAGAAATACACTAATATAAAGTTTTTAATGCATAGATCATTATGAATTTATTTATGCTTATCAACAACACAATAGCTTCATCTTAGTTCATCCAAAAATCACAGATCATGCTAAAGAGTAGCTCTATTACTAATTAAAATAGCCTATTCTATATTGTGCCATATATTGTGTATTTTGACCTAACTCATTCATATCATATTGAATCTCATGCACTACTAATAAATCAGGCTTTCGCAACGCTTTTTAGAATCTACTTCACCTGTTTAAACACCTACTAATTTATTTACAACAATTTAAGAACCGCTATAAAATCACTGTATTTGTGTTCGATGGAAAGGCTTTAGCAACGGTTTTATGAGTGCTCATGTAGGAAGGCAAAATGAGAAGATGATCTAAAAGAATAACTTGTAGTTTTATGTAAAATATTGGGCATAAATAACAAGGAATCTAAAACAGTAATAGAGAAGAAATATTTCATAGTCAGCCTCTCCATCTCGTTTTCCTCCCCCTCCACCGCCTCTTTCTCCTCCTCAAAATCCGAAAATAGAACATTCTTATGGTCATTTCAATCTCACCTTTGGCGACCCACAAACTTGCTAGATTAGGCATCGGGACGGCAGGATTGGGCATCGGAGTGGGTGGGTTCGTAAATCGGGATTGTAGTATTCAGCATCTAAGTCGCGGGCATCAGGCTGGATGTTTCGGCGTGGATGATCGTCGAAGTTGCAGGAGAATGAGTCAGCTAAGGCATGAAAGGAGTAGATCTATAATATGGCAGATGAGAAGCTATGTCATAGCCGACAGTTTGCAAACCACAGCTACAAAATATTGTGGTAATTCCAACTTTTTTACGGTGAATTTAGCAGCGAGTAAAATCATTGTCTATATCTATCTATAGCAATGATTTTGAAACCACTAGTATAATTAAATTGCTGCAAAAATATTAACTTTTTGATAGTGTCAAGGTTTTATACTTCTTTGTATAATTCTTCAAAATGCCAACCCACCCTTTTTGGGACTGTTTTATAAAGTTATTCATTGTACAATATACTTTGATTTAACCCTTACTTTTGTAGCTCGATAGCTTTTTTTTTCTTAATATATGGGATTTAGTTCATTCTTTC
This sequence comes from Dendrobium nobile, assembly GCA_022539455.1. Lineage (NCBI taxonomy): Eukaryota > Viridiplantae > Streptophyta > Magnoliopsida > Asparagales > Orchidaceae > Dendrobium > Dendrobium nobile. The sequence goes on along the minus strand of CM039732.1, from coordinate 33,829,332 downwards.
CCTTTTTCATCTTAGAAGTGTCATCGTAGAAGTTTCCCGTGGTCGTGACAATCATTTCTGGGCCTCTATGGGGCTGCTCTTTCCAAATTTGAGATGTCATGCCTTTAGCTTCATCACATAATATAGTATGATTCAAAAATGAACCAAATAAACAACTTTTATTATATTTTGGGGGGATTTACATGCGTACCACTTTATTTCATGTTATTTACATATCTAATATCAAAATTATTAATATTACATATCTACCATCATATATAACTTTAAGATCAAATATACCATTAATATATTTCATTCCTACTACTCATACCATTCTATAAACTTTAATATTGCATTCCATGCACCAATATTTGTTCTATGGATGATAGGCATGTAATATTAATGTTTTAGATGTTAGATATGTAAATAGCAGGAAATAAAGTGATATGCTCCTCCTCCTCTATTGTGTCTCCCTCTACAAGGTCTCTTACTATCATATATCTAAGAACTTTCTTCGACTAAAAGCTCACACTTTCTCCATTTCTTGAACACTGTCAAATTAATAAAAAAAATTGTTGTAGCAATACCAAAAGTGATTAACTCTCTCCTATAAGCATAAGCCTTTGGTTTGACATTTGTATGAACACTGAGATATTAAGCCTAACATTTAGCCCAACTTTGATTTCATCCTCCTTAATAAAATGGGAGTAATCCACTTTATTTTTTTAATAAAACCTATAAATACAACACTTTGGGCACTTGCTCCTAATCCTTTCTAAAGTGCTTGGTTGACTTTCATAATGAAGTTAAGAATTCATTGATAACACGTAGAATTGATCCATTTCATTTGCTACCAATAGATTAATAGAATGTATTCTTAGTCACTCACTAATAATTATGGAGATGTAATAATCTAAAAGTTTAAAAGGAATTTATTTGAAAATTTAAAAATCTAATCCAATAGGCAGAGTTGGGTTGGCTTGAGCAGCGGCACCGCCACGACGCTGAGCTTTATGTTATACAATAACTTGGGGGCAGCATGCAACGCAACGACATTGAATCTTGCGTGCCATGACACCAGGCACTAAAATTGATATTTTAATATTTTTCCTTTAAATATCCTTGCCACTCCACCCCTCCCTCAATCTCATTTGGCTTGCCTGGAAAGGAAATAGAGAAGAGAAAGAGAGAGAGAGAGAGAGAGAGAGAGAGAGAGAGAGTGTGTGTGTGTGTGCGCGCGCTCTTCGAGGCTTTTTCATCAGTTGCTCCTATTACGAAAGTTATTATGATTGTTTTAAGATACTATACTCTTACTCATGTTTTTATGATTTGAATCTCTTTGATTTCTCTCCCTCTTAAATCAATCAAAACTATCTTATTTTTTGATTTATTGAACTTTCACCGTTTAAATTTTGGTATATGATAGATATATCTCTTATGTTCATTTTGATTGTAATATTATTTTTTTTATTGGGCAAAATAGTAGTTATAATTTTCTTAAGTAAATGAGTGATGTACAATTTTTTCTGTATTTCATAGAACATTATATTTTATACATAAAATTGAATGTTGAACTTCATAGAGAAAATGATAAGAATGATGTATGAATGTATTTGCATGTAAACAAGGAGATCCAAATCATGCAGAGTAAGGCCTGTCAGTGGGTTATAGTTTAGGTTTGTATTTCTCGCTTTTGATTTTATATGCTATTTTGTAGTCTGTTTTTAGGAACTTGATAGTTATATAAATATTCAATGAATAGTAATATAATTATGTTTTTCTGCTTATATTGAATTCTGTGACTATAGCTGATGTATAAAATATAAAAATATGTGTAATTCTTCATATTTAGATTCAGGGGCATGACTAATGACTTGATGCCACCTATCATGTGTTTGTGGTAACTCTCGAGAGATGATCGTTGATTCGATAAACAATATTGGAAGAAGATGCATTATTCTTGAAAGAATTGTTTTAATAGTGATAATTTTTGAAGGAAAAGAATTAGTTTTTTGTAACGTTAAAAAAGATGCTTATAAATTTACCATTAGGGCACAAGCAATAGAGCAACTCTTCTATTTTTGAGTATGACTACTTTTATTGATTCAACCCAATAAGACTTCATTGCAATTATATTAAACAAAGTCTTAGGATTCGTTTGGAACAGCTGCAACTTTTTATAAAGGTGGTTGGAAAATTGCTATGGAGAAAATAAGACTTCATTTGGGACAGCTTTCTTACTGCATTTTAAAGTTGTTTTATAGTTAAATAAATTCTTGAATTACAAATTTTTGTCCTAAAAAGCTATTTTATAAAGTAGTAAGAAAGCTGTCTCAAATGAAGTCTAAGGCTTCGTTTGGAAGCAATAAGATGGTTTAAGAAGCAATAAGAAAGTCGTCTCAGACGAAGCCTAAGTTGTTTGAAAGCTGTTGTAAAAAATAACTTTCAAACACAATTTTGTTTTTTAAAGTAATAAAAAATAATGTTCAAATAAAAACTTTATTATGATCTGAATGAAAATTAGTAAAAAAATTATCACAAATAAAATCTTAGCCTTGGGATTTCAGCTCACTGCATCCTGAATCACTCGAGGTTGTTAGGGCCCAATAATCTTCTAAACAAAAACAAATTCTAGGTAAGAATATCGGGCCCTGACAGGCCATTTAACCATTGGGCTGTTATACCTCATTTCTTATAAAATCTCTTTAGATCTAAGCTTGCAAATGAGTAGATGAGTTTAACGAAAATAAACATTCTCTCCTAATTTTATTTTATTCTATAATTTTAGTGTGGTTTTCAAAGAAATTTAATAAAAGACATAACAGGCTAATAATGGGAATTGGGAAAAAAGTGTTGTTAGTTTTAATTTATAGGTTGTTTGGTTTGAAGTAAAAGGGGTGTAAAGTATTCTAAATATAAGATTTGGAGAATATTTGTGTTTAGTTTGAAGCAACCAAATGCAGTGTAAAGTTTGGTGTATTTGGAATTCATCTCCTAGGTCATTTTTTGTGTATTTAAAATTCCTCCATTGGTCACCACCACCTTCAACCATACCGTCAGCCAGTGCCACTATCGAACTCCACCGCCACCACGGCAGCCCCCATCGTCAGCATCCCCCACTGCCGGCAATTGCCACAGGCCGCCACCAGGGTTGGAATCAACCATAATTTTCAGGGGGGGACAAATTTATAAGTAACTGTTCGCATATATGTCGGGGGTCCAAGGGGGCAGCGTCCCCCTGGAACAAATTTTGATTTAGGATTTAGTTTTGTATTTGGTTCATCATTTCCTAACAATAACACATGTATTTAATTATATTAGGGGCAATTGCCTAAAGGCCATAGTATTTTAACATTTTTAGGGGGGGCAATTGCCCCCCTAGCAACAAAGGGGTTTCGCCCTTGGCCGCCACCATTCCCCGCCACTGTCATCGGCCACTCTATTTTTTTTTTTTTATAAACCACAGATCTATTAATCAAAATAAAAAAATGGTTACAACAGCAAAAGGAAGGAAATAAAAACCAAAAAAAAAAAAAATACAGCCTCTCAAAACAAAAAAACCCCGGGAACAAGCAAAAAGAAATCCAAAAAAACCCGGGGGCTCAGTAGTCGACCGAGGCTACAAGCAACCTCGAAACCGCACAAGGACCATCCAATAGAGGTTGCCACAAGGAGGCGACGAGGAAACGAGCCCCGGCCACATCATTGCCCTGCAACCAACATTCGAACCGAAAAACAATCCGATCAACTGTAAATACCTAATCATCTTCTTCGACCACCTCTTCCCCAAAATTTACCACGGCAATTATCAGAAATAGGTCTATCACGAACCATTTTAAATTCATTTCCAGGATCAGAATCAGAATCACACTCCGACGAATTGTGCAACCAATCACCATGTGATCTAACATCCATACCAGTCGTACCACCCACCTGAATCATTAACGAATGGGAAGCAATTTCATTCACGAGAACTTCCACCAACTTTTGAGAAACAACCAAATTTCCTTCATCAACCGGACGCTCAGAGCGAACAGAAACCCGAACCGGTTCAACGTGCTCAACTAGCACAGGGCTAGACAAAACACAACAATTATCAATCAAACCACCAGCCTGCACAGTCTCACCACACAACAACTGAGTCGAAGTCATCGGAACCAACCCAGAATCCACCACATGATTTACAGAAGAGGTTACAATATCAGTTTCTATCGGATTAGCAGAAATTAACGAAGGATTAGCCGGCAAACCCTCCAAACAAGCACTCTCCAAACCAGAGGGTAAGAAAGGCATAGCATTAGGAGAAAGGTCCTTAGAAACCATTTCAGAAATAGCAACGCAAACGTTAGGAATGACCGTTTCATCCCTAGCTAAAACAGAGTTCACCAAATTAGGCACAATCAATTCATCTTGAATCCCAACATTCGATTCCAGAATAATCGGGGAGGCAGTTTTAGCATTAGGTTCTACAGTTTTGGTTAAAACAGACGAATCTAAAGCAGCATTTTTAGATCGACATTCACCCACTGCATGGCCGAAGCAACGACATTCACCACAAAAAACAGGAAAATCCTCCATTACAACATTTTGCACATAACCAAGCTTTTCAGAACCCAACCAAATACGATTAGGATAGGACTTAGTGATATCCAGTTCAACTAAAACCCTAGCTACAGACGGTCTATAACCCAAAGACGTAGCCGAATCAATTTTAAGAGGCTTACCAAAAATGGAAGCCAATCCATGTAGAATTTTAGGGGAAAAAAGATACGGCCGTAAAGCAGGGAAAGATACCCAGATCGGGATTTCAGAAGATTCAACCCCTATTTCAACAGAAGGAGACCATTTCGTAATTTTCATAAAGCAATTGAAAACCAGGTAGGATCTATGACAGAAGACACGACAATAATCCAGGTCTTGTTCTAATTTGATAAGCACATGAGACGAATCCAGCAAAGTAACCGAAATATCACCATTAAGCTTAAGATTAAAGAAAAATTTTCTAATCGAGTCAAGAGATGGCCGTTTCGTAGGAAAGAATCCAACTAGAGCAAATTGAAAAGGAACAGCCAAAGCCAAGATTTCTTCTTCCGAAATCCACAGAGAAGGCATACCGCGAAAAGACGACACCTTAATTTTAGGGAAATCATTACAAGAGGAAGATCCCGAAAGAGCTTGAAGAAAAGAACGAGAAGAATTCGAAACCCCCAAAAATCCAGGATCAACCAATTTCGGGGCCATCCGGCGCGCGCCGGAAGGAAAAACACCAACAAAATCTAGAGAAGAAACAAAAACCAGAAGAAAGTAAGAAAACTTCTCTGGAGACAAGCTTTAAACCCCCCACCGGAGACCGGAGAGCGGCACGCCGCCGCGAGGGTGAAAACCCTAGCAGAGCAAAAAAAGGGGAAAGTTGCTGTTGGAGAGCTGTTTAACATCGGCCACTCTATCTTTCAACTTTACATTACATTTACTTTTCTTCAAGCAAAACAAAAAAAGTAATTCCTCGCATTTATTTTATACTTACTCAATTAACTCCAAAAATTTCAAATAGAGTACATTTCTTTGCGCTGTCATTTCTTTTTCAGCCAAAACAATCTCTTAATAAATTATCCATAATTTAATATCACAAATAGTAATTAGAAAAAAAAATTATATTAGAATATTTTAGTAAATTTTTTACTACGACAAGTCTCAAAATTATTAAATTTTTCTTTAAATGATATATATTCTGAAAACCAGCTAAGCCTCTATTAGAGTTAAAAAAACTCATCACATAAAAATTTAATCGTAAATAAATAGAAATTTAATTATTATATATTTTCGTTACTAACAAGAACTATTAAGTAATATTTTGACTTGGCCTGCCACGTGGCTAAATATGCTGACTAGAAAATTGCCCTTTCCTTCAACAAAACAAATATTTATGGCCCCATTGCTCTTAATAACTATCGTAAAATATCATTTCAATGAAAGGGACCAAGCCAACAAACACAAAATAAATAAATATCATTTTATATTTTTTCATGAACAGCCAAATGGTTTGATACAAAAATAAAATAGATCGATATTATTTTGATTTTAATTTGAAGAAAAATAAATATTAATTGAGTAATTTAATTAGCCCATTTGGACATCATTTGAGCAAATAAATCATTTAAAATTTTTTGTAAGGAATTATGACAAAGTAAAATATAAATTTACAATAGAAAACCTGATATTTATTATAGAAATCACAGCAAGTTTCATAACATTTCTGAAGCCATAGTTAAAGAAAAATATTTCCTGCTCGAAATTGACTGTGTCAAATAAATCGCAATTGGGATATATACTTGCAAACATGCAAGTAAGGTCCATTTGTAATCTATTTGGTCAAATTTAATTAGATTAGAATAGCAATATTACTTGCAGTTTTAATATTTTTAAATGATTTCATGATGAAAATGATAATAATAATAATTTTTTTTAACAAAAAGAAATATATTAAATAATGAAAGGGTTACAGCAGTCTGCGAAATAAAATAAAACGAGTTACAGAATAAAAGACTTGACAAAACACCATCGAGAAAAGAAAACGACGAACCTAACTATCCAAAGGAGGGCTCAGTAGAACACCGAGACTACCAGCACCTCGAGACCACTCAAGGACCCTCCAGAAAGCAACGGTTGCCACAAGAACGATGACAAAGGTGCGAGCCCCAGCACATCATAGCCCCGCAAAAAAACCTTCGATAAGCAAACCGATGACAACACCAAAAGCAAGCAAAGAAAAAACAAATTATCTTTTTCTCCCACCTCGCTTCCAAAATTTCCCACGCGAGCCAGCCCTAAGAGGCCTATTAGGAACCATATCAAAATTAGAACCAGGATCTGACAAAGAAACAGATTCAGATCCAATATCAGACGAGTCATTCAACCAATCACCATGTGACCTAACATCCATTCCAGAATTTGAACTCAACATAGTTTGGGATGCCAATAATTTAACAAGAACATTAATCAAACTGCCTTGCAAATTAGAAATATCCACCTGGTCCCCCTCTGATGATTGAACTTTCCTAACAGAAGACTGACATTTATCTGAACCTTCCACAATACCCAGCACAGACGGATCACCATGCAGCAACCCAACATCCACAACAGGGGATGATGCAGCCACCAAGTTCACCGGCAAAACCTCAAGAGGAGTAAAAGGAATAGCATTAGGAGACAACACCTTAGTGACACCACCAGACCTTCTCCCACCCTTGGCAGAAGCAGGTCCCACCATCATATGAGAAGAGGCTAAAAATTCACTAACAGTCGACACAGGTCCATCATTCACAGCAACATCAGGATTAACACCATCCAAATGAACAGCAACACCCTTAGCAACAGGGGAAGCCAACAGCACCTCAACCAAAGGTAAAACATCAGTGTCTTACACAAGATCAGTATTTCCCCCAACATTCACACATGAATTAGGAAGAGGGCCAATTAGAGAAGCAACATTATTCTCAGTTAAAACCAGAGGAACAGAAGGGGCAACAACAACACCAGCTACATTACCGCGATCAACAACATTCCTACCAATGAAACTCCCTCCCTCCCCCAACGCAGAAGAAGAAACAAGATGGGGGTGAAGAATTTTGCAACCAGTTTTAGAATGTCCTAAAGAAGATCAGTGAACTCAATATTCTGACAAATCTTCAAAAACAACCGATTGAACATAGCCTGAAATTTCCGGGCCAACCCAAATTTTCTCAGGAAATTTTTTAGACACATCAATTTCTACAAAAACTCTCGCTACTGAGGGACGCGAACCAGTAGAAGTCGCGCTATCAATTTTTAATAGATTTCCAAAAATCCTACCCAGACCATTAAGAATACGCGAAGCAAACAGATGCGGCCTAAGATTAGGAAACGAGATCCAAACTGGAACGACAGGAGATTCGAGTTCCACATCTAAAGTATGAGACCACTTAATCATTTTCATGAAACAGTTGTTAACGAAATACGATAGATGGGCAAAAACCCGACAATAATCTAACTCATTAAAAAATTTAATCAAAACATTCCTCTTGTTAAGAACAGTGACAGACACTTCCCCTTTCAATTTAAGATTGAAAAAAAACTTCCTAATGGCATCCAGCGACGGACGACTCGCATGGAACTTTCTGACCAGGGAAAACTCAAAAGAGGCAGCTAAAGATTCAATTTCCATCTCTGAAATCCACAAAGAAGGCATACCTATAAAAGAAGAAACCTTAAGATCAAGAAAAGACGTAGAACCAGATGACGAACCAGAAAGCGCTTCTTTAAATGATAGAGGCGAAGCACCTGGTAAAAAACCAGGATCACGGAGACGAGAAGAAGCCATCTAAAAGCACAAACAAAAAGGAAGAAAATACTTTCCGACCACCGGAGCCGAGAAGAAGCCACACCGGAGGCGACGCCAGAAGGTTTTAGGGCGAAGCCCTAAAACCCAGAGCAGAGGCGGAGAAAAAATCGTTCCTTGATCTTTTTGGGTGTTATGAAATTGAGTTCAGTTGAGTGATAATAATAATAATAAATCAAGAGCTCCTTATAAAAAAAATTTAGGTCATTTGTTCAAAAATTATTCATAAAAATAAGATAGTTATGTAAACTACAAGTAGGGGTGTCAAAATCGGATAATAAGCCGGGCTCGGGTCCAACCCGACATTGTTCGACCCAATCCGAACCCGACCCGTTTTTGCAAACCAGTCGGTTTTTCGGACCAAAACCAGACTCGCTTTCGGTATGTTTTATTAATTTTTTTTTATTTAATTTGATTTATTCAAACCTAAATCAAATTAATGTAAGGTTTACTTCAATCAATTTAAAATAAATCAAGCTTAATTCAATTTGGGCAACATGATTTACTATTTTTTAAAATAGCATTTACTTATTTCATAACAAATTTTTAAAACCTTCCCAAATTAATTAAAAACTGGTTGAACCGGAATGATTTTAGGTTTTTGGATCAACCCAAACCCAAATTTTTTAGGTTGGATTCAGATCGGATATTCAAGTCGTGTCAAATATTGACACCCCTAACTACAAGTCATTAATAAAATCAAGTCATAATAGGAAGACAATATTTAGGATTTGTCGAGACGACTAGATCATTTTATAAAATTTATTATGAAGTGTCAGGTAGGAGAATAAATTTAATTATGATTCATTTGGGATAGTTTTCTTACTACTTCTTAGATAAAATTTTGTACTAAAAAATTGCTTTAAAAATAGAAAGAAAGTCGTCCAAAGAAAATCTTACTCTACTTGCAAAAATCAGCTTTCCTCCACAAAAAATTATGAAAAAAAATGACAAGAAAATAATAGTCAAATAATATTGTGATTACTTTTAAAAAAAATAAAGCAGCAAAAAAGCTAGCTAAGTATCAATCTCCACGCTGATACAAAATTATAAATAATAATATTGCACTTTTTTTTTGTTAATGAGAAACTCATAATTTAACTTAGTTTTAAGTTCCAAGAGATTAATGCCTTACTATTTTCTGGAATTTCCTCGCTGGATGGTAATAAGGGTCGGGCGAGCGATACGATTTATTTGCCCATTATAACTATAACTGCTAATACTGCAGGCCTGTAATGGCTTCATCTCCCTGACTTGGCTTGAAGGCTCACATGCTTGACACTCCCTGCAAGCTGTCCTAAGAAACCCAAACATACCCCGCCGCCGCCCAGCTTCCTTCCTCCCTGGTCGTCGAGCCACCGGCCGGACATGTCGTCCACTGTTCCTAGCTTGTTGGATTGACCTTCCGGTGATCGCCGGCGGCGATCCTGCATCCACCTGCATCATTACAAAATTCTACTTCAGGTATTCGATGAAAAGATTCCACTTTAATCATAATTTAGAAAACAAAAGTGCGATTATAGATAAAATTGTAGTAGTGATCACCAGTTGGAAAGAAACCCTCTTCGACGCAGACATCGTCAGCTTCCGACTGCCACCGCGGTGGCCGGCGGGATCTTTGAGGCATCGCGGGCGGTCGTTCGTGCCGGTTTCAGGCGGTAGAGAACGGGGAAGAAGGAGACCATTTGAGAAAAGGAGATCTGCCGGCGATGAGGGGTAGGAGAGTTCAGGGGAGGGGCGGAACTCGAACAAGGGGTCGCCCGGTGGGGAAGGATTCCGACTGGTCTCCGGCGAGGGAGATACGTGGCATGCCATGCCGGCGAAGGAGATGGTCTCGTCGTCTTCCTTATCCATGTCGTGCTTGCCCATTGTCGTTATGGTGTTGATGATTGTGCTATGCTGAGAATTTATGGCCGAGAGTGTTTATAATTCATTGTGGTTAATGGAGAGATTAGTAGGAGGACATGGTCATTTGACCTTTAATCAATAGTTGATCACTTTTTTGTTTGTAGCTTTTCCTTAATTATAATGTTTTTTTTATATTTATTTACTTTTTTTTGTATTTGAATTTGATATTCTACTCTTGGAATACGTTACTGTGGCTTTGGCTCATTTGGCTGTTTGAAGATAAAAAAATATGTTTTTAGTAAATAATGATTTTTTTATTTATTTTATGTGTAAAATGAAAATATTATCATGCATGGGAGAAGGTGTTATTAGAATTCAAAATTATATTAATTTAATACTTGGTGCAGATAATATGTTCTAAGACTAATTATTTAGGATAACTTTTTTTTTTTTTTCATTTTTCATTTTAATTTTTAAAAATTTTGACTAAAGAAATAATAAAATATGTTTAGGTAATTTTTTGTTTTCAATACTTAGAAATATATTTAGGAGTTTTTTTTGGTAATTTTAAAATATTAATTTTTACGAAAATAACAAACCACCAAATGGGCAAGCAAGATGGTAAACATATATATATATATATATATATACATATAATTTTAGGTTATAATTAATTATTATTTATGCCAGGTTGATTTTAGGATCATTTGAGCTTTGATTTCAACGAAATTATAATTCAACTAAATGTCTCTGTATGACTAGTCCAATGACATAAAAAATGATCAAATCTAACTCCAACATGCCCAAATGATGATCAAACAATTAATGGCTAAAAATTTTATAATATTAACTGAAAGGCTAAATGATCTCAAAATTTTATGTGCTTATAAAAGTGGTTCAATGAGAGAAATCTCATAAGCCCAAGATTACTAAATCTTGAGATCAACTTAAATATGAAAATAGCCATTTAATTTTTTTTTTTGAAAATATCGATCTTTGAACAAGAGAATTTATATAGATCTTCATACTGAAAGCTTTGAGATCTTGGCTAAAAGTATCAAAATATTATGATAAAAATTTCTAAAAATAAGCTCTTGATTTGAGATTAAAAAAAAAAAAACTTTAAATCTTTGTTTGATGTTTGACACTAATAATCATTGTTTGACTCCAAATCATAGCCCTGCATTGGGTACCCATACCCACACCCACACCCACCCATGTACGTACCCACCCATACCCAATGGGTATGGGTACGCCCATGACCTTGTGGGTGGGTATGGGTGGGTACTCAATATCGGGGGATAAATCAATTTACATTACTAATCACTATATTTCTTATATTAATGCAATCCTCACTACGTAATGTGCAGCACTTAACCACGTTGTGACTATAGTAAATTTTGATATGCGTCTTGAAAGTTTACAATCAAAGCAAATGGCAACAAGCCTCAAGGCCATCAATCCGTGACAGACTGCATTCAAAAAGTTTGGAAAGTGGGTGGGTATAGGTGGGTCTGGCATCCCGAAAGTCACTATGGGTGGGCATGGGTGGGGCGAAGCCCGTCTGAGTAATGCATGGGTACCCAACCAGGACCCCGTGTAGGACTTTGCTCCAAATAAGCCTTCACATAATCATTTTTATAGGCATGTTAATGATAGTAAAATTTAGTATTGATGATGCTACTTGATATGAGCTTGATTAGATGCATGGATGAAAACAACAAGAGGATCGACCAAGGCCATATATATGAATATCTTAGTAGAAAAGTGGAAAATCCTAACTTTTCATTTGAAAACCGTAATTATGTATTATTCTTTGAAATTTAACAATCAACTTTATGTCAATTAGATCATTTTTTAAATAAATTTAATATTTATAACATCATTCGATTCGCCCTTCATAAATATTGAGCATTTCTTTCTTCTTATGTAATGAGTGATTCAATTTTCACAACCTTTAAAATAACTACATTTATTTATAAAATACAAAATCATTGAAATTGTCTCTACCATTATTAAAAAAAAATACGATTCTCACACAATTTGCAGCTTTCTTTCTTTCTTAATTAATCTATTGTTTAAAAAAAAAACATATATTATTTATAAAAAGGGATATTTTCGCCACAAAATATAAGGAATTTTATAGTGTAATTTTACAACAAATATAGTGTAATTTTATACAAATAAAATAATGAATTTTATTGAATTCATTTATTTGCGTTGGCATAATCAAAATCAATATCATTTTTAAAATTTAAAGTTCACTTCTAAAACTCTTCAGATATAATATTTTTTTGGCAAAACTATGAGAAGGAGCCTAACTAAAAAATCAATTAAGGAGAAGGAACACAATTAAAAAGAATTTATAAAGAGGAACAAGCAAATACGGATAATTAATTTCCGTATTCATTAATATGAAAATTATTTTTCTGTATTCCATTATATAATTTATTTAATTTTAAAATATGAGTATTTAGTTTAACTTATATTATGATTGATTTAAAACGTAATTAATTTTAATTAAATTTAAGAATATATATATATAAACATTTTGATTTATTGAAACTTTTTTTTTTTTTAAACTAAAAGGAAATATATTAATATCACAAAACAAAGGTTACATCAGCATAAAAAAAGACAAGTAGAGAAATTGAACCTAAAAACGAGATCGGAACCACCACCCGCGAAATCCCGACAAGAAACAGTAAGCTTCAACAAAACAACACAACTCATCTCCTGCGTCGACCTCTCCCCCAAAATTTTCCGCGGGCACCAACATTTGAAGTGCGCACAAGAGTAAAATCATTGTCGGACTCAACAGACTGTGAATCCGACTCCACATCCGACGAATCAACCAACCAATTATTCTGATTCCGAATCTCCAAACCAGTGGAAATACCCACACAATTAGCCATCACATGGGGATCAACCTCGCTAACAGGGACCACAACTAAACTGTTGGTAATCAAGTTTACATCCTCTCTTTCCTTCTCAACTTCAGCCGACACCACCGCAACAGTCATAACACAATCAGAACCACCATCTGCATCCTTTAAATCTTGACCACCACCATTTGAATTCACAACACCCAAAACTGGCGAGCAATCAGAATTTACCACATTCATCACACCGACCACCACCTCCGGCACCACCACCGGAGGAACCACAGTCACTACCGGAAGTACAAAAGGAGCTGCGTCGGGGGATAAGACAGAACAGTTACCAACACGACTAGTAGGCACATCAATCACAGCATTCACCACATCAACCACATTCAAAACTGATGGGTTAACAGTGACCAAAGACTCCAAAATCTCAGAATTTCCGCATAAAGGCATCGGCCGATCCCCAAGATCGGGAAGATCACACTCAACCTGCACCACATCAATGACCAAGGAATTGGCAACAACATCATTATTCGCAATATCAACAGGCTTAACCACATTCTCACTAGATTTATGCACATTCACACAAGCAGTAAAATTACCACAATCCCCCTTGATATGACCAAGTCTTTTACAACCAACACAGTAAGCAGGCACCTCCTCGAAACTAACTCGTTGAACATACCCAGAATTCTCCGAGCCAAGCCAAATTTTATCAGGAAGGTCCTTAGTAATGTCAATCTCCACCAAGACCCTTGCCAGAGAAGGTCTAGAACCGATAGATGTAGAATTATCAACTTTTAAAGGACGGCCAAACATCGAAGCCAAGGCATGAAGTATACGAGGGGCAAAGAGATGTGGTCGCAAACTGGGGAAGGCAACCCAAATAGGAATTACCGGAGACTCAACCCCGACATCAAGATCCGGCGACCATTTAGTAAGTTTCAAATAACAGTTATTTACCAAATAAGATCTATGGCTGAAAACTCTACTATAATCCAAATCATTTGAAAGCTTAATCAGAATATGAGATTGATCCAGAACCGTTACAGAGAATTCCGCATTAAGTTTCAAGCTGAAAAAAAATTTCCGGATAGCATCAAGTGAAGGGCGCCGCGTGGGAAAAAAACCAACCAGAGCAAATTGAAAAGGAGCCGACAGAGCTAAAATTTCTTCCTCCGATATCCATAACGAGGGTAATCCACGACAAAAACCCTTTCTTAACTCAGGAAAATTAACTGAATTCGAAGAACCAGATAAAGCTTCCACAAAAGAACGCGATTTAAAGGATCCATCCAAAAAACCGGGGTCACAAACACGACTAACCACCATGAGAAAAAGCAGAAAAAAGAGTGGGCAAACCTCCCTGGAACGAACCCAGCAAAGCTAGGGCAAAGCCCTAGCGGCGGACGCTTGCCGTCGCGAGCGAAACGCCGGCGGACCGTCGGCCGTCGCGAGCAGGCCGCACAAGCCGTCGCGAGATCCAGTGTCCGCAGACCGCAAACCCTAGCCCAAGGGGATCCGAGACTTGCAAGTCGAACAAGCAGCTTTTTTGATTTATTGAAACTTAAAATACTTTTTTTTCTTAACTTTAAGCATAAAATACATTTCTTAAAATTTAATTAACTATTAAATTTTTTTAATTAAATTATAATAATATTTAACTTATTTATTTAATAGTTTTAAATATATATAATTTAAGCAGGACAGGTATTTTAAAGTTTAATTAAAATTAATTAACTTTTAATTCAGATGAACCAAAACAAAATTGACGCGGAAATAATGTAATCAAATGAGGACAAAATAATGCGGCCATGACTTTTATTTAGCACACTTTAATATTCAGGCCAATAGGTCGCCCACAGGTTGGATCAATTATTTATTTATTTATTTATTTAAATAATGAATCATGCCTTCGCACATGAAATATATTCATTTTTTTACGGTTTATCTATCCGCTGCCACTCTCAAAGGAGCACATAACTAATCCCTCCGTGGGCTTATCAGTAACCAACCCAACAGGTGCAGCCCACACAGTTACTTTCTTCCAATTTAAGGAATCGTGCTGCATGAGAGAGGAATCGAACATGAATTGGGTGGTTCCGAATCTCACTCGCCCACCAACTGATCAGCTAAGCCCGGTGGAGTCATTTCTCTATTTCTCATTGGTGATTTAAATTTTCTAAGTCGTTTGTCGGGTCTTTATTATAATTTTGTTTTAAATTTGGGATATCTTATGTCATTTCTTTCTAAAATCAATGAATAAAATTGCATGTATTATATGAGAACGTTTTCTATAGTTTTTAAGATTAATCACATCATATTTATAGTTCAATATTTTTTAAGGCTGATTTATATAGATAGCACTCAAAATAATCTAATTTACATATTTTACTCATAAATTTCACTATTTATATATATAACACTCAAAATATCAAAATAAACTTAAATAACTCTTCTATTAAAATCCATAACCTCATCAACTAGCCATCGATCTTGTTGTGCGTGTTGTCAGAGATGTCTATGTCCTCGACAGGGGAAATTATTACATCCGGTGTCCGGATTCATCCGGACACATCCGAACACCAATCCAGATGCGCCATGTCACCAAAATACATCAGGATCCAGTATATTTGGATGACGTGACGCATCTGGATTGAATGACCGGACGTTCAATGACCGGACGTAATAATTCGCCCCTCGCCAAGGAGCTCGTCGTCACTCGCCTGCAAGCTCTATCACTATTTGTTTAAGAGGTTTGTCCTGTCTACTTGCTGGCTCTTCGCATTGTCTATCTATGAAGCTCTCTACCACCTAATTGCAAGCTTACCACTAGGGGTGTCAACTTTTGACCCGACCCGAAAACCCAACCCGAAAAATCCGGGTTGGACCCGACCCGTTTGATAAACGGGTCGGGTTCGGGTTCGCAGATCTGACCCGTTTGAAAAAACGGGTCGGGTTCGGGTTGACCCGGCGGGTTGCCGGGTCAACCCGAAAACCCGTTTAATTTTAAAAATTTTGAATTCCCGAACTAGCTGCCGCGTGCCGAGCTCAAACCCCGCGTGCGCGCCAGCCTGGCCGCCTGCCCCAAGCGAGCCTGCCTGGCCGCCTTCCCCGCGCGAACCCGGGTGCACCGCGTGAACCCGTGCCGAGCGCGAACCCGCGTGCCCGCGTCGCTCCGCCGTGCCGAACCAGCGTGCGCGCCCGCGTCGCTCCGCATTCGCTGCCGCCGTGCCGAACCCAGCGTGCGCGCCCGCCGTCGCTCCGCAATCGTTGCCGCGCTCCAGCTCCTGGGTCGCGGGTCGGGTAGGGTCAACCCGGCAACCCGGCCGGTTCGGGTCGAGTCCGGGTTGAAATGTCCGACCAGTTTGTAAAAACGGGTCGGGTTCGGGTTGACCCGTATAGATCTGGTTCGGATCGGGTTCGACCCGAATTGACACCCCTACTTACCACTCCTCTCTATCTAGTGAAGTCAGAATTTTTTTTAGAGAGGCGCAAATTATTGATTTTAAAGATATTTTCAACATTTTTTATTCAGACTTCGAATTGACATGAACACTAAGAAAATTAGAGATGTTTACATAAAAAATTTAAATTATATAGAAAAAATTAATCAAGAGCGTCTAGTATAATTAAATAAAATAAATATATTTTAATAATACAGTAATATATTTAAAAAATAAATAATAATTCTAATATGAAAACTTTAATTTATTTGAATAAAAAATTAAGTTTTTCTCAAAAAATATATATAAAAAATAATAATAATAAAGGAATAGGCTAGGTTTGCTTTTTTCCTTCTCCGCTGTTTCGTTGCTCTTCTCCTTCGCCGAACTAGTCGCTAAATAACTTATTCGTCTCCTTCGACAACATTCCTACCTGTTGGATCTAAAATCCCACCTCCTCGCCTTTTGTTTGTTCGATTGGAAGTAATGACGATAACATGAGCTTGCTCGTTGCGAAGGTAGCCATCTTTTTTTTTTTTTTCATTCGTGCACTTCTTCACCGAATCCCGCTCAAATCTTGCATAAAACCTCTGCAAATGGAACTTTTATTTGGACCGGTGACCGGACATAGCTATACGTTCGGACACCACTGATATAGCGCCACGTAGCAGGCACAATACCGCGGACCCGACCCGGCGAATAGTGGGTATGTTGCACGTGCATATTTTAAATCCATGACGACCCGGTATTGCTAGGTATTGGTCGATTTTGCTCAACAATAACGAGAAATATCATTATGTGAAGACCAATACCGAGCAATGCCGAGCAATACCGAGTTTGCTAGGTATTGCTCGGTATTGGTCTTCACAGAGCGATATTTTTCGTTATTGTCAAGCAATACCGAGCAATACGCGAACATATCAATCCCGGGTTCCGGTCCAGGTCAATTCGTCGGGCCGAGCGGTAAAGAATAAGAGCACGTGGCGACATGTTATTGGCGTCCGAACGTAGAGCTACGTCAAGTTACCCTGACCTAATAATTGTTCCTCCAAATGGAGGGTGCTTGCCCCCTTGGGCCTCCCCTAAATCCACCCCTATCTCCGTCTCATCAATGCTCTTGCCTATGAGCTCTAATGTGATCGGATGATGTAAATAATAAAATTTATATTTGAAATATATAAATTAGATAATTTTTAGTTCCATATTATATCCCGTATTTTTTATGAGAAGAATGATTATATATATTATTTATGGCCGTGCAACTAAGAACAACAATATCATTAGTGATTCTCTGAGAAAGTAATTTGGTCAATAAGTGTCTATAATGTTTTAGTTGGATCGATAAATATAAATTTAATTGGTTTATTTAATAATATGGTAGAAGATTTCAATATAAATCAAGCTTGAAAAAGAGTGCTAAGACTAGGGGTGTCAATTTCGGGTCACGGGTCGGGTTCGGGTCGAACCCGGAACTGACCCGGGTTCAAACGGGTCGACCCTAACCCGACCCGGGAAGGCAAACGGGTCGGAAATCCGAACCCGGACCCGACCCGGCGGGTTGCCGGGTTGACCCGACCCGACCCGGTTCGGGTTGAACCCGCTGCTGGCGGACGGCGGGGGACGGCGACGCGGCGGGCGAGAGCGGGCTGCAGCGCGGTGGCGGACGGCGGGCGGCGGGCGCGCGGCTGGCGGACGGTGGGAGCGCGGCACGAGCGGGGCAGCGCGGGCAGGCGCGGGCACGCGCGGGCTGCGCGGCGGGCAGGCGCATGCTGCGCGGCGGGCAGGCGCGTGCTGCGCGGCGGGCAGGCGCGGGCAGCGCGGGCGGCAGCTCGGGCAGGCGCGGGAAATGCAAAAATTCAATTTTTTTTTGAATTAAACGGGTTGGCGGGTTGACCCGGCAACCCGCCGGGTCAACCCGAACCCGACCCGTTTTTGAAACGGGTCGATTTCTGGAACCCGAACCCGACCCGTTTTGAAATCGGGTCGGGTTCAACCCGGCGGGTCCGGGTCGGGTTTTCGTGTCGTGTCAAATATTGACACCCCTAGCTAAGACTATGTGATTACATTAAAAAAAATGTCAAGATGTGTTTGTTTAGGTTAGCCTACCAAAAATGAAATTATCAAATTTGGCATACTGACTTAATTAATTTGGATTTATGGACACAAACACAAATGATAAGCAAATCATCAATTCTCAAAAGAATAGAATATAAATACATTTTTTTATTTTATTACTGTAAATTAGGTGTGTGGTTTTAGTGTAATTAGTAAAAGTTAATTAAATTTATTTAAAAATATAAATAAAAATAAATTTTTATCTATAATTTCATATACAACATTGATGAAAATTAAGTTAAAAGATAAATTATTTAACTTTTTTTTTTTTAATTCTTTGCTGTAAAATGAGAAAAAAAGATCACTCAATTTCTCTTCTATTAAATAAGTGGGCGTTATTTGATTCAAAATCCTAAAAAAAATAAATAAATAAATAAGTGGGCGGAACAAAGGCTTCATTACGGATGGCTTTTTTACTGCTTCTTAAAACAGTTTTTTAGTACAAAATTTTTTTTTTTTTTTTCAGACCAAATGATAAAAAAAGATCACTCAATTTCTCTTCAATTAAATAAGTGGGTGTAAACTAAGGCTTCCTTTTAGACGGCCTTTTTACTACTTCTTAAAACAACTTTTTAATACAAAAATTAAAATTTTTGTACTAGAACACTGCTTTAAGAAGTAACAAAAAAGCCTTTCCAAATGAAACCTAAGAATTCATTTGGGATGGTTTTCTTACTTCTTCTTAAAGCAACATTCCAATACAAAAATTAAAATTTTTGTACTAAAACAATACTTCAAAAAACAGTAAGGAAGTCATCCCAAATAAAACCTAATTCAAATTAATTTTATCTACCATTTTCATTTCAACGTTCGTGCGTATTGCCTTTCTTTTAATTTAATTTCTTCAAACCAATCGGAGCATTAGGGCGTTTGGTTTGAATGAATGGACGAAAATGTAAATATACTTTTCTTCATAAATAAAAATTTAATTGTTTGATTCTAATGTAATTTTTAAGAAATTGAACTTACCTAAACAATTTAAACAAAAGTAACTAAAATATTTGAAATTTTGATTCAATCGGCTGATCCAATTGATTCTATTAGGGAAGTTTCGTGCCCTAAATCTTGTGGTTTTCGTCAGTTTTTTATTTTTATGGAGGGTAAACGACTTCTTGATCCTGGTTTTTTGACGGGCAATCCCTCATCTCGGTCTTTTCAAGAGGCTTTAGTGGGTTCTTCTTCTTGTTCGAGTTCTAATTTCCCTGACCTTAAAATTTCGTCTTTTGGGGGGTTGTCATCGCTTTGGATTTCGGATGAGGTAGTTATGGCTCTTGCTAAACTCCATTCTAGTTTGCGCTTGTTTGTAAATTTTTGACTCATAGGCATTCGCTTGAGGCGATTCGCAAATTTTTCTTTAATCTCAAACTCAACGGTGTATTTTCGGTCACTGTTCTTAACCCTAAGCATATTTTTGTGAAGCTTGAGAATGATATGGATTACTGCCGTATTTTTTCCCATCGCTCATACTTTGTGAACAACTATTTCATGAAAATTTTCAAATGGTCCCCTTCCTTTGATGTTGATTTTGAATCTCCTATAATCTCTATTTGGGTTTCTTTTCCTAATCTGAGACTGCATCTCTTTGCCCAAGGATTCTCCATGGTTTCAGTTCCATGTTCGGTAGACCCCTTAAAATTGATCATGCTACTTCCTCTGGGAGGCGACCGTCAATTGTGCGTGTGCTGGTGGAATTGGACATAACCAAAATATATCCTGATAAGATTAGGGTTGGCTCCGAGGGCTTAGGCTATATCCAATCGATTGTTATGGACCCTTTTCCATTCTTATGTTCTCATTGTAAATATTTGGGTCATTCAAAGCTTGAATGCCCTCTTCTTCATCCCCCGTTGACTCGTGTGGTTGTTTCTCCTATCGCTGAGGTGGCTCCACCTTGTATGGTTAGCAAATTACCTGTTTCCTTACCCCCTGTGGGTCCTGTGATGTTGGATAATGGTATTGTTGTTTTAGCCGATGCTATTTCTTATCCTATTATGCCTATGTCTATTCGGGATGATTTAGCTTTTATTGAGCATGTGGGCAATCTTTGGCTTTGGTGGGTCTTGGGCACAGGGTGTTGGGGTATCTCCTGTTTTGGTCGATTCGAATACTGGTTTGGTTTGTACCACCCAGTCTATTAATGCCGGTGATGTGGGTGTTCATAATCCTAATATATCCCTTACTAACTGTTGTTCTGGGGAGTTGGTGGTTTCTGGTGAGGTGGTGGGTGTTGTTTCTCCTTCGTTTATGTCTCTTCAGGTGGATCCTTGTGTTGTCGGGATCAAATATGTTGTCCTGGCATCCCGTTTATGTGCAAGTGATATTGGTGGTGGTCTTAACTCTAAAGTACCTTTGTCTCGTGTGGGTGTGTGGGTATTGTGTCTTCCCCGTGTGTTTTGGCTGAGGTTGTTGCACATAGTGTGGTGGTTGAGCATTCAGGTTCATCGATTTCTCCTGCTGTGCCGACTATTGAACGTTTTCCTTCACATTCTGTTTCTTCCCCTGTGACGCCTACTATTCTTGTACATGGCCCTTTTGTTAAGGTTCCTGTTAATTTAATTTCAACTGAGGCTTTGTTTTCTCATGTGGGTGTCAATTCAGGGGAGAATGTGAGATTACAAATTGATTGGCTTCAATGCTCGTCAGATTCCTCTTCGGAGGTAAGTGGGGATGATGAACATGTTGATGAATTTGCTTTGCATGACCGATCTGTTGTGCATGTCTTTTCTCGTGACGGGGGGGGGGGGTAGACATGGTAGGAGATAATTTTGGGTTTGTGGTGCTAATTTTGGTTGGTTTTGCCTCTTCTCTATGCTTGCGGGTTTCTTAGTGGTGGTGGATTTTGGGTCCTCCTCGGTTTCTCTCCTTTGGGGTTCTACTTTGGTTGGAAGGCATTATGATTTATTTTTTATTGTGGTGGTTGCTGTTTTGTTGGAGCTTCGTTTAATATTCATTGATGCGATTGTTGATTTTTGGGCAATGATGTGGCTAGGGCTCATTTCTCTTAAGCCATGGCTCGTGGCAACCTTTGGTGGTGCATTTCTTGCTCGTTTGGGATGGTTCTTTGGTGTGTTACTGCTCTCACTCCAAACGGGATGGTCGTGCCTGGCTTCGGAGTGGTTGGAAGCCTCTGCCAAATACTTAGCCTGATGGGTTGTTACCCCCCTTTTTTGTATCTCTATAGCTTGTTTTTTTGTCCCGTCTTTAAGCTTATTGTAGTCCTTTTTTCAGTTGTAATAAAATTTGGTTTTAAAAAAATAAAAATAATAGGATAAAGATTTGATGTTGTTATTGTTGCACTAATGAAAATTAATATAATATAAAACCTAAATTTGTTAAATAATTGTAATGTCTAAAGTCTAAAATATCTTATAATATATTTGTACAATGGTGTATGAAGCATTATTTTATCTCAATTTATGATTAGTTACATATCATTTTAGTTGAGTTTTCAGGTCGTGTCAAATATTGACACCCCTAGTTATATGCAAATTATATTATGGGATATGATCCTCCCAATTGCAGCCAACCAAAAATAGTCTCAAAAGATCCTTCAGTTTTTTAATTGTCCTTTCGCATTGTCCATCTATTTGTGGATGAAAATTTGTATTGAAGTGCAATTTTATACCTAGTCCCTATTGGATACATTTCCATAACCTGGAGGTAAATCGGCCATCACGATTGGATACAAATCTCGATAGCCCACAGGCCCCTGCATAATAGAATATCACCTCCACTTTGGCACCAGCATAATCGAATCTCATCTCGATCGCCCACTGGTGCCAACTTAATATAATCCCACCTCGATCGCCCACTGATGCCGGCATAACATCCCATTTCTAAAAATTGTGTCGAAGGTGATCGTATTCGCCTTCTACCCCTTCGTTTATGCTTATGTCAAACAGCTTCTTAACACATTTACTTTCCTTACTTGCCTTTTGCTCCTTCATTTCATTGTCGTTGCCGCCACTCCGTACCATCCATAAGATACTTCCAACAAATAAAATCCACACCCCACTAGCGCCTCCCCACCCCCCCCCCCCCCCCATCATTTATTGCTACCACTTCTAGTACAATTGTGATTGCTTATGTTGCTACTTATGTTTTTTAAAAAAGCTTCAAACTTTTATGACTTGTGATTTGAGTTTGTTCATTTAAATGGACCTGATCATTGTACACAAAGAAATGTGAAAAACTCGGATCTTGATAGGGTTATATTTAAGCTTGAGATCGATTATATTGAGGGAAATTTAAAGGTTGAATAATTTGGTGAGTCGCACTCTATTGGGGTTATGATAATATTGGCTAGGTTTGCAAAGGAGAGAAAGAAGTCTTCAAGTCTTTCTCCTTCAGTATCCATTTGGTTGTGCAACTTTCATCCACGAGGAGGTTTTACTTTGATATATGTAGGCGTAAGAGTGTACTTTATATGTTTATAAGCTTATATAAAATAAAAATAATTAAATATATACTTGATACATCATTAAAAAATTATCTTGATTAGGCATGAATCTCGATGTAAAATCAAGTTGGAAGCTTCCGAAATTAAAATTGGGACCATCCAAACTCTGATTTTAGCAAACTTATAGTCAAACTAAGCGTCTCAAAAATACGAACCCAACGACACCAAATCTGACCCAATCCGAGTCCAAACGGGTCCAAATCAAGGGTTAGAAGCGCTGTTGTAAGGTTTGAACCACAATTTGGATTACCAAATGGTTTTCAAACATAATGTGCTTATAGTCAAATTGAGCGGCTCGACGAGACAAATCCAACGAGCCCAAGATCATCAAAATCTAACATCACTAAGACATTCAAATGTCCATCAAACGGTCCATGATCAAGGGATTCAACATCGGTCGTCCATCCAACCACTCCCCATTTACCCTTGATCTCTCTTCTATTTACAGGCCATGCCACTCCAAAAATCTATAAATATACCCCTCATTTATCTTGAAAGGAGGATCGAAGCAAGAAGAGAATAAAAGAAGAGAAGAAAGAAGCTCCTCCTCAACCACCATCGGAGTTTCGTCAGACCACTGCCGGAGTTTCGCCGGACAACCACCTGAGGCCCTCGCCTTCGCTAGACCACCACCTGAGGCCCTCGTCTTCGCTGGACCAACACTTGAGGCCCTAAACTCTTCCAGACCATCAATTCATGACGCCAAAATTCTGCCAAGTCACCGTCGGACAACTAACCGACGCCCCAACTTCCAAGTGACGCCAGATTTAACACTAGACTTCAAACATATTGTTGATATTTGTAATCTGATCGCCCTCTCGGACAAGTCAGTATGTTGTACTCAACTCAAATTCTAGTGAAATATTTTCAGCTGGGCTAGGCCCGCGGTTTTTCCCCTTCCCAGGGTTTTTGACGTAAAAAATCTTGTGTTCTCTGTGTGTGAGCAGGATATCCGTGCAACGCTAAGACGTAAATTATAACTCTATTGCCACGTATATTCTAGCCCGCAACATTACTTATGCATTAATTATACAGGAAATGGGAAATAATCATTTTATGTGTAGACATAGTATGGCTTTATCATTAAAAAAATGGTTTATGAGTTCATGATTTATATTTGTGTGAGAAATGTATGAAAATTGATCCAAAGAATTAAAAACATTTGATCAATAATGTAAAAGAGTTATCTTCATATAGAAAAGGACAGCCTAGTTGACTTGAGGACATCCTTATCTTTGTTTTTTATTTTTATTTAGTTTTTTTTTTAAGTAAGAAGTGCTAAACAAATTAAATGAAGGGATCCCAATTATGTTGTTAATTTAGAGGATGTAAGGTTCCTTTTGTTTTCATGGTAGCTAAGCCTCTTTGATAAAGAAAGATGGGCCATCTTACTCGATAATAGTGACACTTTAACATTGTATTTTGGTGCTATCATTGCAACATATATGTATCTAATTATAGTTTGAATGTCAATGGCCATAAAATTTGAGATTAACAAGTTTTTAGTTGATGAGTTTTGCCCCTTATAGAATTAATTAAGGGGTTGTTTGGTGTCAAGAAAAATGAGTATAAAATATTTTAAATGTAGGGATGTTTAAACTATCGATGCTTGATTTGAAGTAAAATTTTAGCATATTTAGAATGCACTCTATTATAATTTTGGTGTATGGAATTCATTATATTTGAATGATTTTAAATACCCCATAATTTTTTTGTTATTATCACTCGTTGATGCCACCGGCCAGTAACAGCTAACCCCATCGTTGGCCAGCGTTAGCCGCTAACGCCTATTGCTGCTCCCCACTGACAGCCACAATCGTCCGTCACCACTCATCTTTCGTCGCTACTCGCCAACTACCTAACACCATCATATTTGAGCTTTTACATCACATTCATGTTACTTTAAGCAAAAAAAAATCATATGTATTTACCTTACACTCATTCAACTAACTCCTTGGATGCAAGTTGATCGTTTGCTTCAACATGAAAACTTATAAAAGCGCCCAATTATAAGAAACTCAAATATATCAGTGATTATTAGTGAATATGGTAAGTCAAAGATGCATGATGAAGCTCTTCTGATGATCTATTTGTATTTGGTAAGCAAGGTATGACTAGGAGAAAGTAACTATTCAAGATATATGTCTCAAGCCCTTTATATTTGCTAAAAGGTCTTTCCAACGATCGAAATCTATCATAATCAAATACATTTATTTTACTTCACATTTAAGAAGATATGCCTATTAGGTCACATCTATATTTATTTAATTTTATTATTCAGGTTTTGTTAATTTTTGATGATGATGAGAGCCAAGCTTTTATTATTATATCTTTATCTCTCTTTCATGCATACTTTTATGTCTCTCATATTTTCAGGTAAAGATAAAGAACCAATGTAGTGAGGTTGATCTAAGCAACAAGTTTAGGCTTTCTTTATGTTTTTATTAGTTCATTATTTTGTGATCATAATGTATTTTAGTGATGAATTATTTTGATTAAATATCATGACTATTATATTAATTATTTTTTGTTATGGATGAATGTGTAGATATCAGATGAATACTAATGTATTTATGTCTATGCTCTAGATGATATTAGTGACTCTAGTTGATATTGCTAGAAGATGATTAATGATATAATTCATTTCAATTTAGATTTCGACATGTTAATCGTAAATAGAAACTTGCACATATTTTTTTATATTTTAATAATTTTAATGCTATTTCTATTAAGAGATAGGGAAAAAAAAGGAAATTTAATGCTATATTAATAATTTTAATATCCTAATATCTATTAGAAGATATTCTTAAAATGGAGGGTAAAAAAAAAGTAAAGTTAATACTAAAAGTGTCACATGACATTTTTATAATGCATTAAAGGTAGAAATAACAAAAGAAATTCCTCATAGGTACTATGTTTTGAACATTAGCTAGAAAAATGCAACATGCTTCCTAAAGAAAAAAAAATTGTGAAAAATATTAGATTAATTTATATATATATATATATATATATATATATATATATATATATATATATATATATATGAGAGAGAGAGAGAGAGAGTACTATTTTTAAATAAATTCAATAATTTTAATGCTCATTCAAATCAAAATTATATTAAATATATATATTTTTTTTCATTTCATAATTTTGTGTATTTTAAAAAGAAATATTTGTCAATAGAAATTAATAATTAATGATAAATAAAAATTTGTGAAGTGTCATGAGATTCTAATTTGATTATGGTTGATCTTATAAAATCTATATAGATCAACTTAGATCTTGAAAATTTTATTTCAATCCAAACAAAAACCGATAAGCCTCTTCCAATTCAATTGGTTCAAAATTCATCCTTAATTAAATGAATATAGACAAAAATATTAAAAAAAAGACAATCAAAAGACTAAAAAACTTTTTGTTATAAGTAAGTGTTAAAATTTCTTTTTTTTTTTCCTTAAAATATCTCCTATCAAGCAAAAATATATAATTACCAAGTCTCATCATAATCCAAATTGCTCTCATATATACATATTAGCAAATACAACAAGAGTTCAAAACAAATATACATCTCTTGATGAGCAAGAAACATACTAACTACTCTATCCTTAAGGAAATCAGAAGACTTGTTAATGATTTTTTTTTTTTAATAAATAGAAAGTGCTTAGTGCATGGCTACTAGATTTTGCCTAGACTTCCTTTCTACACAAAGGACAAGAACCATGACTTACAAGCCATTTATCTACACAAAGCAAGTGAAAAAAATGCCCACAAGTTGGCAACCTTCTTGCTGTTTCTCCACAGTAGAAATCCTGCAAAGAAATCAGGCAATAGACTTCCTTAATCAGTCTGT
This sequence comes from Dendrobium nobile, assembly GCA_022539455.1. NCBI lineage: Eukaryota > Viridiplantae > Streptophyta > Magnoliopsida > Asparagales > Orchidaceae > Dendrobium > Dendrobium nobile. The sequence goes on along the minus strand of CM039732.1, from coordinate 33,802,376 downwards.
CCAACCTACTTAATTATAATTAATAACCTATTGAAAGCCTTGTTAAGTGTGTGTGAAAGTTTTAATTGAGAACAATAAGTGAAAAAGAAGTAGTTAATAGTTAATAGAGATAGCGAATTACCTGAAGGCAGATTGCACATGAAAGAGCTTCTTCACATTGCTCTGCAAACTCCAAGCCAGTGATATTGAACTCTGGCAATTTATTGATCATTTCTAACAGCAATCCCTTGCTTCTGCTGATGTCAAACAAATCTGAAGTATCCACATAGCTAGTTTCTACTGTACTAACCTGAAAAGCAAAGACAAGTGTAAGTTTCATTTTCTAAGGGAATTACTAATTAGCAATGTCAAACAATAACTAGTCATTACCAAAATTCCAATCTTAATTAAGAGACAGTAATTTCCTTTTAATGGTTTTGGCCATCACTATGTGCCAATGCAATGTCATTAATTATTTCTAATTGAAGTGATTTTAATGGTTACAACAGTAGCCAGTGATTTTAGGTTTGATTTAGGACGGCTTTTTTACTGCTTCTTAAAGAAACTTTATAATACAACTAGTAAAATTTTTGAGCTAAAAAGTTACTTTAAAGCAATAAGAAAACCGTTCCAAATGAAGCCTCAGTCATTGCTTGCTATCTAGTGGGGGTTCTAACCATTCATATAATCTTGTAGGATTTTAATAGTTGGATATGTGTTAATAGACCAAAATAGTATTGATGTAGTCCTCATATTTTTTTCATTAGAATCACCATAATTAGATAATCATTTTAATCATAATTTTAGTCATTTTCAAAATAAAAATTTCTTTTTAAAACGAATTTTATTATTGAAAAATCAGCAGATTAAAGGCAAGATTGAGTGATTAAAAGTTTATATTTCTTGTTGCGTGTTAGAAAATACGCGGCGGTAGAGTTTGTAAATTTGCGTCCGAGCGTTGCACGTAAGTTTAACACACAAACAGAAAGAAAGAGTGAACACCAAGAGTTTTTACATGGAAAACCCAAAAATGGGAAAAACCACGGGGCCTCGCCCAGTTGCAAATTTCCACTAGTGTTTTCGTAGATTACAAATGGCGGATTTCTTCCCACAAGTCGGGATAATCCAAATACAACTTGTCTCTTCCACGAAATTCACAAAATCCTGCGAATTCCCTGTGTTTTCTGAAAATCCGGCAGAGTTCCGGCGTCTTCAAGCGGCAGGAAAAACTCCGGCGGCGGTGGTCGAGGAGGTGAGGAATCTCCTATTCCCCTTTCTCCTTCTCCTCCTCTTCTTCTTCTCTCTCTTCACTTGAGTCCCCTTGGTGTAGAATGAGGGCTCTATTTATAGTTTTTCTGGAGTGGCATAGCCCGTAAATAGGCGCGAGATCAAGGGCGAACAGGGAGTGATTTGAATGGACGGCCGATATTGAATCCTTTGATCATGCACCGTTCGTTGGACATTTGATGGCCTTAATGATATCGGAATTCGATGATCTTGGGCTCGTTGGATTCGTCTCGACGAGCCCTTCGATTCGAGTATAAGCTCGTCAAAATCGGAGACCGTTTAATAACTCAAATTGCGGTTTGAACCTTCCAACAGCGCTTTGAACCATTGATTCGGACTCATTTGGGCTCGGATTGGGTTGATCTTGGTGTCGTTGGGTTCGTATTTCCGAGACGCTCAGTTTGACTATAAGATCGCTGAAATCGGAGTTCATATGCTCCCGAAATTAATTTTTGAAGTTTCCAACTAAGTTTTGCCTCGAGATTCGTGCCCAATCAAGATTATTTTGCGATGACGTATCAGTTGCCCCCCTATTTTTGGACGTCGTAGCTTCAGAGGTCCGAAAATATGTGTTACGAATTTCGGAAAATTTTTCTGAGTGACCCCGGATTGATATGGATTGTAGAAGCCCCGAACGACTCCGAAAATGCCAAAATTGAGACCGGAACGTCGAAAAAACGGTCCCGGGGACCCCAAAAACGTCCGATTTGGTCTTTCCGGGGCGAAAAAACGGACCCAGATAGCCTCGGGTGGCCGAGCCTGCCGAACCGGCCGGCCGGCCGGCCGGCCGCCGCCGCCCCCGTCGGCGGCGAGGGGCTGCGGCCGCGCGCGAACCAGCGGCCGCGCGCGAACCAGCGGCGCGGCCGAACCGCACGCGCCCGAGCCTGGGTCGCGCCCGCGGGGCCTGCCGCGCCCGCGCCTGGGCTGCGCCCGCGGGGCCTGCCGCGCCCGCGCCTGGGCTGCGCCCGCGGGGCCTGCCGCGCCCGCGCCTGGGTCGCGCCCGCGGGGCCTGCCGCGCCCGCGCCTGGGCCGCGCCCGCACCTGGGCTGCTCGCGGCTGTTGGCTGCCGCGCCTGCCGGCTGCCGCGCTGGCGGCGGTGGCTGGCCGCGATCCGCGCGCGCCTGCCGCGGATTGCCGCGCTGGCCGCGCCCCTTCGTGCGGTCGGTTGGCCGCACCGACCTAGTGGGCCCCGCGTAAACCAAAAATGACGTTTTTTGTCATTTTTAGGCCCGAAAAAATCCTAAAAAATTCCTAAAAATTCCTAAAAAATTTCTGAAAAAAGATAATTTCTAAAATTGAAATAACTTCCCCCTTTCTCTCCAAAACCTATAAATAGGCCTTTCAAGCCCTTAGGAAACTTGCAATTCCTCCTTTCTCCCTCCGGTTCTCTGGCGATAGAACCTACGGGATTTCATCTTCTCCCTCCGGTTTTCTGGCGATAGAAACCTACGGGATTTCATCTTCTCCCTCCGGTTCTCTGGCGATAGAAACCTACGGGATTTCATCTTCTCCCTCCGGTTTACTGGCGATAGAAACCTACGGGATTTCTTCTTCTCCCTCCGGTTTTCTGGCGATAGAAACCTACGGGATTTCATCTTTACCCTCCGGTTTACTGGCGATAGAAACCTACGGGATTTCTTCTTCTCCCTCCGGTTTACTGGTGATAGAAACCTACGGGATTTCTTCTTCTCCCTCCGGTTTACTGGCGATAGAAACCTACGGGATTTCTTCTTCTCCCTCCGGTTTACTGGTGATAGAAACCTACGGGATTTCTTCTTCTCCCTCCGGTTTACTGGCGATAGAAACCTACGGGATTTCTTCTTCTCCCTCCGGTTTACTGGTGATAGAAACCTACGGGATTTCTTCTTCTCCCTCCGGTTTACTGGCGATAGAAACCTACGGGATTTGAATGCCATTTGAGCGGAAGTTTGCTGGCGATCGACAATCGAGTTGAAGCCCATTAGCAGTCAACGATCGAGTGTGGAGCCAAAGGAGAGAGTTTGAGGGTGCGTTGCGAGTAGCAGTCGAGCGAGGAGCCGACGACGAGTAGTAGTCTGCTGACGAGCAGAAGTCCGACGACAAGGAGAAGTACGACGTCCGGTAGAAGACCGACGAAAATTCGTCGACGAGCAGGAGTCTGACGACGAGTAGAAGTCCGCTGACGAGCAGAAGTCCGACGTCGGGTAGAAGTACGGCCTTGGGCAGAAGACCGACGAAAATTCGTCGACGAGCAGGAGTCTAACGACGAGTAGAAGTCCGCTGACGAGCAGAAGTCCGACGTCGCGTAGAAGTCCGCTGACGAGCAGAAGTCCGACGTCGGGAAGAAGTCCGCTGACGAGCAGAAGTCCGAAGACAAGGAGAAGTCTGACGTCGAGTAGAAGTCCGCTGACGAGCAGAAGTCCGACGTCGGGTAGAAGTACGGCCTTGGGCAGAAGACCGACGAAGATTCGTCGACGAGCAGAAGTTCAACGACGAGTAGAATTCCGCTGACGAGCAGAAGTCCGACGACAGGGAAGAAGTCTGTCGTTGGGTAGAAGACCTCTCCGAGGTTGTATGTCAGAACATTTTTCGATGACATTAACCTGTGTGCAAGGGGTCGAGAGAATCCATCAAGGATGTAAAACCTATCCGAGGTTGTATGTCGGAGCCCTGCTCGACGACGTTAACCTGTATGGATGAGGTCAGGAGAATCCACCAAGGATGAAAGACCTATCCGAGGTTGTATGTCAGAACATTTGTTCGATGACATTAACCTGTGTGGAAGAGGTCGGGAGAATCCACCAAGGATGTAAGACCTATCCGAGGTTGTATGTCGGAGCCCTGCTCGACGACGTTAACCTGTGTGGATGAGGTCAGGAGAATCCACCAAGGATGTAAGACCTATCCGAGGTTGTATGTCAGAACATTTGTTCGATGACATTAACCTGTGTGGAAGAGGTCGAGAGAATCCACCAAGGATGTAAAACCTATCCGAGGTTGTATGTCGGAGCCCTGCTCGACGACGTTAACCTATATGGATGAGGTCAGGAGAATCCACCAAGGATGTAAGACCTATCCGAGGTTGTATGTCAGAACATTTGTTCGATGACATTAACCTGTGTGGAAGAGGTCGGGAGAATCCACTAAGGATGTAAGACCTATCCGAGGTTGTATGTCGGAGCCCTGCTCGACGACGTTAACCTGTGTGGATGAGGTCAGGAGAATCCACCAAGGATGTAAGACCTATCCGAGGTTGTATGTCAGAACATTTGTTCGATGACATTAACCTGTGTGGAAGAGGTCGAGAGAATCCACCAAGGATGTAAAACCTATCCAAGGTTGTATGTCGGAGCCCTGCTCGACGACGTTAACCTGTGTGGATGAGGCCAGGATCAAATCCCCCTGGGATTGATCGTCCGGTGATTGAGATACAATATGGATTGTGTATTTCTCGAATCACGGAGAAAGAGTTTAAGAAGTTTTTTCTTATCTTTCATAAGAGGAAAAATCATATCACAACAACATGAACATTCTATTACTGCATTACGTAAGATAGTACAATAGTTCCCTAGTACGACTTACAACTTACAAAGTACTCAACACACAAGGTCTACGTACGGTGATAATACGACAATATTTGAAAGAAGATATTAGAGATATCAAAGTGACACTCAACTCAAGCAACAACGAGGCAAGTAATATTTGCTAATACAAATACACGAAGTGCGTGATCATTCAATCTCTCCAACCATTTGAATAGTATTCAATGGTTGTTTTTGTTGTTGATTATGCCCCCCGGTCGGACCAACTTCATCTCGGGTTGGTGTATTCTTGATGAATTGTCGGAGATATCCCTGTCGGATCAGTCTCTCAACTTCTTCTTTGAGCTGCCAACATGCTTCAGTAGTGTGCCCACGGCTACGGTGGAAGTGGCAATATTGCTCCTGGTTTCCGACATTGGGCTTCAAAGGGTGTGGCCATTTCACATTCTCCTGATCCCGGATGGCCATTAATACATTTGCTTGGGATGTATTAAGTGGTGTGTACTTCTTTTCTTGGCGAGGTTCTCGTCGTGGTGACGGAGACCTATGAGGTAGATTATTCTTTCCATGCTTTTTCTGCTGTGAGAAAGAATTATCCATCCCAGGTGCACCTTTGCGCTTCCCGCTGATTTGCTCAAACTGTTTTCTGTGAGCATTTATAGCTTCATCCGCAGAGATTTGTGCCTCCACGCGATGGATCAAGTCAGCGTACGAATGGACGGTGTCTCGCATGAGGGCCGAATAGAAGGGGCCAGGACGAAGACCTCCAAGAAAGACCCCTCTGAGTAATTCAGGGTCTACTCCTGGAATCTGTCGTGCTTCAGTGGAAAATCGTTGAAAATACTCCTTCAACGATTCTCCCTCATTTTGGCGAATCCCGGAGAGGTGGGAAGTGTCACGACCCGACCCGAGACGAGACGGATCCCGCCCGCGCCGGATCGCGACGGGGGAATAGCTAACCAGGATCTGGCTTTGGATTAGGTTACTGAACTGATCTTCCAAATTCTTAACTCAACAGAAGCGCACAGAACAACAGAGCTACTAAAAACATCAAATGCAGCGGAACAAAACATCTATCTTTTTCATTTTCCTCAAAATAATCATCTACAGAACAGTACATGGCTTTCAACAGAAAGAAAGGCAGAACAGGAAAGCCATGACTGTACAAAAATCAAAAGTACAAAAGTACCTAATCTGATCAGACTCTGAAACCTAGTCCTGGACTTCCTTGCCCTTCCCAGAACCTGAAAACCACCAGAAAGCAAGGGTGAGCTCAACAGCTCAGCAAAGCAACAAACCACCAATCTAAATTCTCAGAAAACAAAACCAAACTTATCAGACAGAAATCAGATCAGAAGTCGGAACAGAATCGGAAATCAAAACTTACGGACAGATATCAGATCACATCAGAGTCGTACAGATCGTATCAGAACAGAACAAATCAACAGGGTCAGAAACAGAAATCAGAATCGTACGGATCATATCATATCATAATCACAAATTCGTACAGAACAGAACAGATACAGAAAGTAGTACAGATATATATAGCTAAATGCCCTGACACTGACGGAATCTCTACGGATTCCGGCCCCTTATGCCTCCCTTCCCAGACACTGACTGAATCTCATAGGATCCAGGCCCCTTATGTCTCCCTTTGTGCTCACGGCACCAAAACAGATGTGCTTATAGCACCAGAACAGAATTCATCGGATCCGGAACAGAACAGATATCAGATTTCAGATTGAGCTCATTTCAGATTTCCCGTTTCACTAACTGAATCTCATAGGATCCAGGCCCCTTATAGCTCCCTTTTTATAGCTTATACACATAGCATTTCAATTCAGAAGAAATACGGACAATTCAGAAATTACCCAAAAATCGGGCAGCACAACGGCAGTATACGGAATTTACACAAAAATTCCTGCAAAGAAAATTTACCGAATTCGCACAGAATACAGATAATCATATTTCAGAACCTTTATTCTACTGCACAGATAAATTCCAATTTCACATAAAAATCCGGTCGACTAAAAACACAGTCGAATCAAAAATACCCGGACGAAAATCTTCAGAAAATAACCAAAATGTGCACACTCGGCACGTCAACAATATACAGAAAGTTACGCGGTAAAAACTGAACCGATCAAAAGATACGGACGAAAATCGCTAACGGAAACAAAATCCGGACAGAATATACCGTCAAACACGACGGTTCTGAAAATTGAGAAAGGTAGAGTGTGCCTTACCTCGAGCACAGCAATTTCCTCAACAGCCACTTCGGACGAAAACGGCTCCGCGTCGTCCGAAAATCCACTTTTCCACTTTTTCCTTCGTTTTTCTCTCTCCTCAGCTTTTTCTCTCTCTTCAAAATATCTCATTTCTATATATATCCAGACTGATCGTCCCGGACGATCGAGCTTCGTACCGGACGATCCATGAAGAGAGGAATTCCGTCCAGACGAAAAATTACATATCGTCCCTGGCGATAGGTTCACGGGAGAATTTTCGTCCAGACGATCCAATTTTCGTCCAGACGAACCATACAACCAAAACTGATTTTCTGCACAACCTGTACCGATCGTCCCGGACGATCCAACTTCGTCCCGGACGAACCTGGAGCAAAAACTGATATTACAATCTCCCCAACTAAAAAAAAATGTCGTCCTCGACATTATCCAATCCAAACTCAGTCAAAACAAGTACGGGTACGACCGTCTCATATCAGACTCCTTCTCCCAAGTTGCTTCCCGTGCAGTCCGGTGCTTCCACTGGACTTTAACCATCGGAATCTCTTTATTTCTTAACTTTCGAACGTCGTACGCCAAAATAAGCTCTGGCTCTTCCTTGTACGCCAGATTCTCCTGAATCTCCACCTCATCAGCTGACAACTTCTTCCCAGAGTCTGAAACCCACTTCCTCAGAGTGGATACATGAAACACATTATGTACTTCAGGCATAGATTCAGAAAGCAATAACTTGTAAGCAGCTTTTCCAATTCTTTCCAAAATCTCAAATGGTCCAACATACCTTGGACTAAGTTTGCTTACCTGACCAAATCTGCTCACACCTTTCATCGGGCTGACTTTGACATACACAAAGTCACCGACCTGAAATTCAACAAATCTGTGCTTCTGATTGTAATACTTCTGCTGACGATCTTGAGCGGCTTTCAATCTTTCTCTTATCAAATTGATCTTCTGAGCAGTTTCATCAGCAAAAGTGGCCCCCAAAGCCTGTCTATCTCCGAAGGAGGTCGGAGTCAAAGGAGTACGACACTTCCTGCCATACAAAGCCTCGTACGGTGCCATACCGATACTGGACTGAAAACTGTTGTTATAAGCAAATTCAATCAACGGAATATGATCTTCCCAGCTTCCGCTAAAGTCCAGAACACAAAGCCTCAACAGATCTTCCAGTACCTGAATCGTCCTCTCAGACTGTCCGTCGGTCTGAGGATGAAAGGCTGTACTGAAATGCAGTTTAGTACCCAAGCCTTGCTGAATGCCTTTCCAAAGTCTGGAAGTAAAACGTCCATCTCGATCAGATACGATCACACGAGGCACACCGTGCAATCTGACTATTTCCTTCACATAAATCAGTGCCAAGCGATCAACTGAATCCGTCTGTCTAATCGGAAGAAAATGGGCTGACTTGGTCAATCGATCTACAACCACCCAAATGGCATCATGTCCTTGTCTAGATCGAGGAAAACCCATCGCAAAATCCATCGTTACCTCCTCCCATTTCCACTCAGGGATAGGCAACGACTGCAACAGTCCACCTGGTCGCTGATGCTCTGCCTTCACCAACTGACAGGCTTCGCATCTCGACACAAACTCTGCCACATCCTTCTTCATCCCAGGCCACCAAAACAAAAGCTTCATGTCAGCGTACATCTTACCACTGCCTGGATGAACAGTGTAGCCAGAATGATGAGATTCGTACAGAATCTCCTGCCTCAAGTCTCCAGACACAGGTACCCACAACCTGTTCTTACAGAAAATAACACCAGAATCAGAAATTCGAAGTTCAGGAGTCTTACCAGATCCAATCTGAGCTATCAACTTCGAATAATCAGAATCTGACTTCTGGGCTTCTTGAATCCGTGCTTCCAAAGAAGACTGAATACTCATCTGAGCCAACTCCAAATCACTGGAGGAAACCACCTCCAACTGCAATCTCTCCAAATCACGAATCAGAAAGTCATCACAGGTAAGCTGAATACCTGAGAATCCAGAAGACTTCCTGTTCAGAGCGTCCGCTACCACATTCGCCTTCCCAGGCTGATACTGAATAGTCAAATCGTAGTCCTTGATCAACTCGAGCCACCTCCTCTGTCTCAGATTCAGATCCTTCTGAGTAAAAATGTACTTCAGGCTCTTATGATCAGTAAAAATCTCACATCTGACGCCATACAGGTAATGACGCCAAATCTTCAAAGCAAAAACAACTGCAGCTAACTCCAGATCATGCGTCGGGTAATTCTTCTCATGTGGTTTCAACTGTCTCGAAGCATAAGCAATTACCTGACCATGCTGCATCAGAACACAACCCAGTCCTTTCAGTGAAGCATCACTGAACACCTGAAAACCCTCCGTACCTGACGGAAGTGCCAACACTGGAGCTGAAGTCAAACACTCCTTCAATCTCTGAAAACTAGCTTCACACTCCGGTGTCCAAACAAAAGGTACTGACTTCTGAGTCAGTCTCGTCAGAGGAGTCGAAATCTGTGAAAATCCTTTCACAAACTTCCTATAATACCCGGCCATGCCCAAGAAACTACGTACCTCAAATACCGTAGTCGGCCTTGGTCAATCAGCAACAGCCTGAATCTTCTGGGGATCTACAGAAATGCCTTCTCCGCTAATCACATGCCCCAGAAATGAAATGCTCTTCAGCCAGAATTCACACTTGGAGAACTTGGCATACAGCTGATGCCTCCTCAAAGTCTCCAACACAATCCTCAAATGTCTGGCATGCTCATCCTCAGATGCAGCATATACCAGAATATCGTCAATGAAGACGATCACAAACTGATCCAAATACTCCCTGAATACTCGGTTCATCAGATCCATGAAAATCGCAGGCGCATTGGTTACCCCAAAAGGCATAACCAAAAACTCGTAGTGCCCGTACCGAGTACTGAAAGCAGTCTTCACCACATCAGTTTCCTTCACCTTCACCTGATAATATCCGGATCTCAAATCAATCTTCGAAAATACCGAAGATCCGGAAAGTTGATCAAACAAGTCGTCTATCCGAGGCAAAGGATACTTGTTCTTGATCGTAACCTTGTTCAAATCTCTATAATCAATACACATACGGAGTGTACCGTCCTTCTTCTTCACAAACAGAACAGGTGCTCCCCAGGGCGAAACACTAGGACGTACAAAACCTCTGTCAACCAACTCCTGAAGCTGAACTTTCAACTCAGAAAGTTCTTTCGGTGCCATCCTGTACGGAGCTTTCGATATCGGAGCGGTACCCGGAAAAACATCGATAGAGAACTCCACATCTCTATCCGGAGGTAATCCAACCAACTCCTCAGGAAAAACATCAGCAAACTCCCGTACCACAGGGATCTCAGAAACAGAACCAACCTCCAGGTTCAGATCCCGCACCGAAGCCAAAAATACTGGGCATCCTTTCTTCCACATCCTGCTCACCTCCAACGCAGAAATCAGACTGGAGAGAACACCTCGTAATCCCTGAAATACAACTCTCTCTCCAGCCATAAGCAAACTCACTTGCTTCTTCAGACAGTCAATCTGGGCCTCATACTGACTCAGCCAATCCATGCCCAGAATCACATCATACGAAGAAATCGGCAATCGAATCAAACTCGATTTCCACTTCTTGCCAGAAATCTCGATCTCACACAAACAAAACTGTCGAGCAATCAATGGATTCCCAGCCGGTAAAATCACAGACAAAGAAACCGGTAAAACCATCGAATCCAAATGTAAAATCTCAAAACAATGCTCAGACAGAAAAGAATGACTCGCTCCAGAGTCAAACAGAAGGCAGATTGCACATGAAAGAGCTTCTTCACATTGCTCTGCAAACTCCAAGCCAGTGATATTGAACTCTGGCAATTTATTGATCATTTCTAACAGCAATCCCTTGCTTCTGCTGATGTCAAACAAATCTGAAGTATCCCATAGCTAGTTTCTACTGTACTAACCTGAAAAGCAAAGACAAGTGTAAGTTTCATTTTCTAAGGGAATTACTAATTAGCAATGTCAAACAATAACTAGTCATTACCAAAATTCCAATCTTAATTAAGAGACAGTAATTTCCTTTTAAGGTTTTGGCCATCACTATGTGCCAATGCAATGTCATTAATTATTTCTAATTGAAGTGATTTTAATGGTTACAACAGTAGCCAGTGATTTTAGGTTTGATTTAGGACGGCTTTTTTACTGCTTCTTAAAGAAACTTTATAATACAACTAGTAAAATTTTTGAGCTAAAAAGTTACTTTAAAGCAATAAGAAAACCGTTCCAAATGAAGCTCAGTCATTGCTTGCTATCTGTGGGGGTTCTAAACATTCATATAATCTTGTAGGATTTTAATAGTTGGATATGTGTTAATAGACCAAATAGTATTGATGTAGTCCTCATATTTTTTCATTAGAATCACCTAATTAGATAATCATTTTAATCATAATTTTAGTCATTTTCAAAATAAAATTTCTTTTTAAAACGAATTTTATTATTGAAAAATCAGCAGATTAAAGGCAAGATTGAGTGATTAAAAGTTTATATTTCTTGTTGCGTGTTAGAAAATACGCGGCGGTGAGTTTGTAAATTTGCGTCCGAGCGTTGCACGTAAGTTTAACACACAAACAGAAAGAAAGAGTGAACACCAAGAGTTTTTACATGGAAAACCCAAAAATGGGAAAAACCACGGGGCCTCGCCCAGTTGCAAATTTCCACTATGTGTTTTCGTAGATTACAAATGGCGGATTTCTTTCCACAGTCGGGATAATCCAAATACAACTTGTCTCTTCCACGAAATTCACAAAATCCTGCGAATTCCCTGTGTTTTCTGAAAATCCGGCAGAGTTCCGGCGTCTTCAAGCGGCAGGAAAAACTCCGGCGGCGGTGGTCGAGGAGGTGAGGAATCTCCTATTCCCCTTTCTCCTTCTCTCCTCTTCTTCTTCTCTCTCTTCACTTGAGTCCCTTGGTGTAGAATGAGGGCTTATTTATAGTTTTTCTGGAGTGGCTAGCCGTAAATAGGCGCGAGATCAAGGCGACAGGGAGTGATTTGAATGGACGGCCGATATTGAATCCTTTGATCATGCAACGTTCGTTGGACATTTGATGGCCTTAATGATATCGGAATTCGATGATCTTGGGCCGTTGGATTCGTCTCGACGAGCCCTTCGATTCGAGTATAAGCTCGTCAAAATCGGAGACCGTTAATAACTCAAATTGCGGTTTGAACCTTCCAACAGCGCTTTGAACCATTGATTCGGACTCATTTGGGCTCGGATTGGGTTGATCTTGGTGTCGTTGGGTTCGTATTTCCGAGACGCTCAGTTTGACTATAAGATCGCTGAAATCGGAGTTCATATGCTCCCGAAATTAATTTTTGAAGTTTCCAACTAAGTTTTGCCTCGAGATTCGTGCCCAATCAAGATTATTTTGCGATGACGTATCAGTTGCCCCCCTATTTTGGACGTCGTAGCTTCAGAGGTCCGAAAATATGTGTTACGAATTTCGGAAAATTTTTCTGAGTGACCCGGATTGATATGGATTGTAGAAGCCCCGAACGACTCCGAAAATGCCAAATTGAGACCGGAACGTCGAAAAAAACGGTCCCGGGGACCCCAAAAACGTCCGATTTGGTCTTTCCGGGGCGAAAAAACGGACCCAGATAGCCTCGGGTGGCCGAGCCTGCCGAACCGGCCGGCCGGCCGGCCGGCCGCCGCCGCCCCCGTCGGCGGCGAGGGGCTGCGGCGCGCGCGAACCAGCGGCGCGCGCGAACCAGCGGCGCGGCCGAACCGCACGCGCCCGAGCCTGGGTCGCGCCCGCGGGGCCTGCCGCGCCCGCGCCTGGGCTGCGCCCGGGGCCTGCCGCGCCCGCGCCTGGGCTGCGCCCGGGGCCTGCCGCGCCCGCGCCTGGGTCGCGCCCGCGGGGCCTGCCGCGCCCGCGCCTGGGCCGCGCCCGCACCTGGGCTGCTCGCGGCTGTTGGCTGCCGCGCCTGCCGGCTGCCGCGCTGGCGGCGGTGGCTGGCCGCGATCCGCGCGCGCCTTCCGCGGATTGCCGCGCTGGCCGCGCCCTTCGTGCGGTCGGTTGGCCGCACCGACCTAGTGGGCCCCGCGTAAAACAAAAATGACGTTTTTTGTCATTTTTAGGCCCGAAAAATCCTAAAAAATTCCTAAAAATTCCTAAAAAATTTCTGAAAAAAGATAATTTCTAAAATTGAAATAACTTCCCCCCTTTCTCTCCAAAACCTATAAATAGGCCTTTCAAGCCCTTAGGAAACTTGCAATTCCTCCTTCTCCCTCCGGTTCTCTGGCGATAGAACCTCGGGATTTCATCTTCTCCCTCCGGTTTTCTGGCGATTGAAACCTACGGGATTTCATCTTCCCCTCCGGTTCTCTGGCGATAGAAACCTACGGGATTTCATCTTCTCCTCCGGTTTACTGGCGATAGAAACCTACGGGATTTCTTCTTCTCCCTCCGGTTTTCTGGCGATAGAAACCTACGGGATTTCATCTTTACCCTCCGGTTTACTGGCGATAGAAACCTACGGGATTTCTTCTTCTCCCTCCGGTTTACTGGTGATAGAAACCTACGGGATTTCTTCTTTCTCCCTCGGTTTACTGGCGATAGAAAACTACGGGATTTCTTTTCTCCCTCCGGTTTACTGGTGATAGAAACCTACGGGATTTCTTCTTCTCCCTCCGGTTTACTGGCGATAGAAACCTACGGGATTTCTTCTTCTCCCTCCGGTTTACTGGTGATAGAAACCTACGGGATTTCTTCTTCTCCCTCCGGTTTACTGGCGATAGAAACCTACGGGATTTGAATGCCATTTGAGCGGAAGTTTGCTGGCGATCGACAATCGAGTGAAGCCCATTAGCAGTCAACGATCGAGTGTGGAGCCAAAGGAGAGAGTTTGAGGGTGCGTTGCGAGTAGCAGTCGAGCGAGGAGCCGACGACGAGTAGTAGTCTGCTGACGGCAGAAGTCCGACGACAAGGAGAAGTACGACGTCGGTAGAAGACCGACGAAAATTCGTCGACGAGCAGGAGTCTGACGACGAGTAGAAGTCCGCTGACGAGCAGAAGTCCGACGTCGGGTAGAAGTACGGCCTTGGGCAGAAGACCGACGAAAATTCGTCGACGAGCAGGAGTCTAACGACGAGTAGAAGTCCGCTGACGAGCAGAAGTCCGACGTCGCGTAGAAGTCCGCTGACGGCAGAGAAGTCCGACGTCGGGAAGAAGTCCGCTGACGAGCAGCAGAAGTCCGAAGACAAGGAGAAGTCTGACGTCGAGTAGAAGTCCGCTGACGAGCAGAAGTCCGACGTCGGGTAGAAGTACGGCCTTGGGCAAAGACCGACGAAGATTCGTCGACGAGCAGAAGTTCAACGACGAGTAGAATTCCGCTGACGAGCAGAAGTCCGACGACAGGGAAGAAGTCTGTCGTTGGGTAGAAGACCTCTCCGAGGTTGTATGTCAGAACATTTTTCGATGACATTAACCTGTGTGCAAGGGGTCGAGAGAATCCATCAAGGATGTAAAACCTATCCGAGGTTGTATGTCGGAGCCCTGCTCGACGACGTTAACCTGTATGGATGAGGTCAGGAGAATCCACCAAGGATGAAAGACCTATCCGAGGTTGTATGTCAGAACATTTGTCGATGACATTAACCTGTGTGGAAGAGGTCGGGAGAATCCACCAAGGATGTAAGACCTATCCGAGGTTGTATGTCGGAGCCCTGCTCGACGACGTTAACCTGTGTGGATGAGGTCAGGAGAATCACCAAGGATGTAAGACCTATCCGAGGTTGTATGTCAGAACATTTGTTCGATGACATTAACCTGTGTGGAAGAGGTCGAGAGAATCCACCAAGGATGTAAAACCTATCCGAGGTTGTATGTCGGAGCCCTGCTCGACGACGTTAACCTATATGGATGAGGTCAGGAGAATCCACCAAGGATGTAAGACCTATCCGAGGTTGTATGTCAGAACATTTGTTCGATGACATTAACCTGTGTGGAAGAGGTCGGGAGAATCCACTAAGGATGTAAGACCTATCCGAGGTTGTATGTCGGAGCCCTGCTCGACGACGTTAAACTGTGTGGATGAGGTCAGGAGAATCCACCAAGGATGTAAGACCTATCCGAGGTTGTATGTCAGAACATTTGTTCGATGACATTAACCTGTGTGGAAGAGGTCGAGAGAATCCACCAAGGATGTAAAAACCTATCCAAGGTTGTATGTCGGAGCCTGCTCGACGACGTTAACCTGTGGGATGAGGCCAGGATCAAATCCCCCTGGGATTGATCGTCCGGTGATTGAGATTCAATATGGATTGTGTATTTCTCGAATCACGGAGAAAGAGTTTAAGAAGTTTTTTCTTATCTTTCATAGAGGAAAAATCATATCACAACAACATGAACATTCTATTACTGCATTACGTAAGATAGTACAATAGTTCCCTAGTACGACTTACAACTTACAAAGTACTCAACACACAAGGTCTACGTACGGTGATAATACGACAATATTTGAAAGAAGATATTAGAGATATCAAAGTGACACCAACTCAAGCAACACGAGGCAAGTAATATTTGCTAATACAAATACACGAAGTGCGTGATCATTCAATCTCTCCAACATTTGAATAGTATTCAATGTTGTTTTTGTTGTTGATTATGCCCCCGGTCGGACCAACTTCATCTCGGGTTGGTGTATTCTTGATGAATTGTCGGAGATATCCCTGTCGGATCAGTCTCTCAACTTCTTCTTTGAGCTGCCAACATCTTCAGTAGTGTGCCCACGGCTACGGTGGAAGTGGCAATATTGCTCCTGGTTTCCGACATGGGCTTCAAAGGGTGTGGCCATTTCACTTCTCCTGATCCCGGATGGCCATTAATACATTTGCTTGGGATGTATTAAGTGGTGTGTACTTCTTTTCTTGGCGAGGTTCTCGTCGTGGTGACGGAGACCTATGAGGTAGATTATCTTTCCATGCTTTTTCTGCTGTGAGAAAGAATTATCCATCCCAGGTGCACCTTTGCGCTTCCCGCTGATTGCTCAAACTGTTTTCTTGTGAGATATTATAGCTTCATCCGCAGAGATTTGTGCCTCCACGCGATGGATCAAGTCAGCGTACGAATGGACGGTGTCTCGCATGAGGGCCGAATAGAAGGGGCCAGGACGAAGACCTCAAGAAAGACCCTCTGAGTAATTCAGGGTCTACTCCTGGAATCTGTCGTGCTTCAGTGGAAAATCGTTGAAATAACTCCTTCAACGATTCTCCCTCATTTTTGCGAATCCGGAGAGGTGGGAAGTGTCACGACCGACCCGAGACGGGACGGAGTCCCGCCCGCGCCGGATCGCGACGGGGGAATAGCTAACCAGGATCTGGCTTTGGATTAGGTTACTGAACTGATCTTCCAAATTCTTAACTCAACAGAAGCGCACAGAACAACAGAGCTACTAAAAACATCAAATGCAGCGGAACAAAACATCTATCTTTTTCATTTTCCTCAAAATAATCATCTACAGAACAGTACATGGCTTTCAACAGAAAGAAAGGCAGAACAGGAAAGCCATGCTGTACAAAAATTAAAAGTACAAAAGTACCTAATCTGATCAGACTCTGAAACCTAGTCCTGGACTTCCTTGCCCTTCCCAGAACCTGAAAAACACACAGAAAGCAAGGGTGAGCTCAACAGCTCAGCAAAGCAACAAACCACCAATCTAAATTCTCAGAAAACAAAACCAAACTTATCAGACAGAAATCAGATCAGAAGTCGGAACAGAATCGGAAATCAAAACTTACGGACAGATATCAGATCACATCAGAGTCGTACAGATCGTATCAGAACGAACAAATCAACAGGGTCAGAAACAGAAATCAGAATCGTACGGATCATATCATATCATAATCACAAATTCGTACAGAACAGAACAGATACAGAAAGTAGTACAGATATATATAGCTAAATGCCCTGACACTGACGGAATCTCTACGGATTCCGGCCCCTTATGCCTCCCTTCCCAGACACTGACTGAATCTCATAGGATCACGGCCCCTTATGTCTCCCTTTGTGCTCACGGCACCAAAACAGATGTGCTTATAGCACCAGAACAGAATTCATCGGATCCGGAACAGAACAGATATCAGATTTCAGATTGAGCTCATTTAGATTTCCCGTTTCACTAACTGAATCTCATAGGATCCAGGCCCCTTATAGCTCCCTTTTTATAGCTTATACACATAGCATTTCAATTCAGAAGAAATACGGACAATTCGAAATTACCCAAAAATCGGGCAGCACAACGGCAGTATACGGAATTTACACAAAAATTCCTGCAAAGAAAATTTACCGAATTCGCACAGAATACAGATAATCATATTTCAGAACCTTTATTCTACTGCACAATAAATTCCAATTTCACATAAAAATCCGGTCGACTAAAAACACAGTCGAATCAAAAATACCCGGACGAAAATCTTCAGAAATAACCAAAATGTGCACACTCGGCACGTCAACAATATACAGAAAGTTACGCGGTTAAAACTGAACCGATCAAAAGATACGGACGAAAACGCTAACGGAAACAAATCCGGACAGAATTTACCGTCAAACAGACGGTTCTGAAAATTGAGAAAGGTAGAGTGTGCCTTACCTCGAGCACAGCAATTTCTCAACAGCCACTTCGGACGAAAACGGCTCCGCGTCGTCCGAAAATCCACTTTTCCACTTTTTCCTTCGTTTTTCTCTCTCCTCGCTTTTTCTCTCTCTTCAAATATCTCATTTCTATATATATCCAGACTGATCGTCCCGGACGATCGAGCTTCGTACCGGGATCCATGAAGAGAGGAATTCCGTCCAGACGAAAAATTACATATCGTCCCTGGCGATAGGTTCACGGGAGAATTTTCGTCCAGACGATCCAATTTTCGTCCAGACGAACCATACAACCAAAACTGATTTTTGCACAACCTGTACCGATCGTCCCGGACGATCCAACTTCGTCCCGGACGAACCTGGAGCAAAAACTGATATTACAATCTCCCCAACTAAAAAAAATGTCGTCCTCGACATTATCCAATCCAAACTCAGTCAAAACAAGTACGGGTACGACCGTCTCATATCAGACTCCTTCTCCCAAGTTGCTTCCCGTGCAGTCCGGTGCTTCCACTGGACTTTAACCATCGGAATCTCTTTATTTCTTAACTTTCGAACGTCGTACGCCAAAATAAGCTCTGGCTCTTCCTTGTACGCCAGATTCTCCTGAATCTCCACCTCATCAGCTGACAACTTCTTCCCAGAGTCTGAAACCCACTTCCTCAGAGTGGATACATGAACACCATTATGTACTTCAGGCATAGATTCAGAAAGCAATAACTTGTAAGCAGCTTTTCCAATTCTTTCCAAAATCTCAAATGGTCCAACATACCTTGGACTAAGTTTGCTTACCTGACCAAATCTGCTCACACCTTTCATCGGGCTGACTTTGACATACACAAAGTCACCGACCTGAAATTCAACAAATCTGTGCTTCTGATTGTAATACTTCTGCTGACGATCTTGAGCGGCTTTCAATCTTTCTCTTATCAAATTGATCTTCTGAGCAGTTTCATCAGCAAAAGTGGCCCCCAAAGCCTGTCTATCTCCGAAGGAGGTCGGAGTCAAAGGAGTACGACACTTCTGCCATACAAAGCCTCGTACGGTGCCATACCGATACTGGACTGAAAACTGTTGTTATAAGCAAATTCAATCAACGGAATAGATCTTCCCAGCTTCCGCTAAAGTCCAGAAACAAAGCCTCAACAGATCTTCCAGTACCTGAATCGTCCTCTCAGACTGTCCGTCGGTCTGAGGATGAAAGGCTGTACTGAAATGCAGTTTAGTACCCAAGCCTTGCTGAATGCCTTTCCAAAGTCTGGAAGTTTGCAACATATATGTATCTAATTATAGTTTGAATGTCAATGGCCATAAAATTTGAGATTAACAAGTTTTTAGTTGATGAGTTTTGCCCCTTATAGAATTAATTAAGGGGTTGTTTGGTGTCAAGAAAAATGAGTAATAAAATATTTAAATTAGGGATGTTTAAACATCGATGTTTGATTTGAAGTAAAATTTTAGCATATTTAGAATGCCTCTATTATAATTTTGGTGTATGGAATTCATTATATTTGAATGATTTTAAATACCCCATAATTTTTTTGTATAATCACTCGTTGATGCCACCGCCAGTAACAGCTAACCCCATCGTTGGCCAGCGAAGCCGCTAATGCCTATTGCTGCTCCCCACTGACAGCCACAATCGTCCGTCACCACTCATCTTTCGTCGCTACTCGCCAACTACCTAACACCATCATATTTGAGCTTTTACATCGCATTCATGTTACTTTAAGCAAAAAAAAAATCATATGTATTTACCTTACACTCATTCAACTAACTCCTTGGATGCAAGTTGATCGTTTGCTTCAACATGAAAACTTATAAAAGCGCCCAATTATAAGAAACTCAAATATATCAGTGATTATTAGTGAAGATGGTAAGTCAAAGATGCATGATGAAGCTCTTCTGATGATCTATTTGTATTTGGTAAGCATGGTATGACTAGGAGAAAATAACTATTCAAGATATATGTCTCAAGCTCTTTATATTTGATAAAAGGTCTTTCCAACGATCGAAATCTATCATAATCAAATACTTTTATTTTTCTTCACATTTAAGAAGATATGCCTATTAGGTCACATCTATATTTATTTAATTTTATTATTCAGGTTTTGTAAATTTCTGATGATGATGAGAGCCAAGCTTTTATTATTATATGTTTATCGCTCTTTCATGCATACTTTTATGTTTCTCTCATATTTTCGGGTAAAGATAAAGAACCAATGGAGTGAGGTTGATCTAAGCGACAAGTTTAGGCTTTCTGTATATTTTTATTAGTTCTTTATTTTGTGATCATAATGTATTTTAGTGATTGGTTATTTTGATTAAATATCATGACTATTATATATATTAATTATTTTTTGTTATGGATGAAGGTGTAGATATAAGATGAATACTAATGTATTTATGTCTATGCTCTAGATGATATTAGTGACTCTAGTTGATATTGCTAGAAGATGATTAATGATATAATTCATTTCCATTTAGATTTCGAGATGTTAATAGTAAATAGAAACTTGCACATATTTTTTATATTTTAATAATTTTAATGCTATTTCTATTAAGAGATAGGAAAAAAAAAGGAAATTTAATGCTATATTAATAATTTTAATATCCTAATCTCTATTAGAAGATTTTCTTAAAATGGAGGGTAAAAAAAAAAAGGAAAGTTAATACTAAAAGTGTCACATGACATTTT
Organism: Dendrobium nobile; assembly: GCA_022539455.1. NCBI lineage: Eukaryota > Viridiplantae > Streptophyta > Magnoliopsida > Asparagales > Orchidaceae > Dendrobium > Dendrobium nobile. Next base: position 33,782,016 of record CM039732.1, on the reverse strand, counting down.
TATAATGCATTAAAGGTAGAAATAACAAAAGAAATTCCTCATAGGTACTATGTTTTGAACATTAGCTAGAAAAATGCAACATGCTTCCTAAAGAAAAAAAAAATTGTGAAAAATATTAGATTAATTTATTTATATATATATATATATATATATATATGAGAGAGAGAGAGAGAGTACTATTTTTAAATAAATTCAATAATTTTAATGCTCATTCAAATCAAAATTATATTTTTTCATTTCATAATTTTGTGTATTTTAAAAAGAAATATTTGTCAATAGAAATTAATAATTAATGATAAATAAAAATTTGTGAAGTGTCATGAGATTCTAATTTGATTATGGTTGATCTTATAAAATCTATATAGATCAACTTAGATCTTGAAAATTTTATTTCAATCCAAACAAAAACCGATAAGCCTCTTCCAATCCAATTGGTTCAAAATTCATCCTTAATTAAATGAATATAGACAAAAATATTAAAAAAAAGACAATCAAAAGACTAAAAAACTTTTTGTTATAAGTAAGTGTTAAAATTTCTTTTTTTTTTCCTTAAAATATCTCCTATCAAGCAAAAATATATAATTACCAAGTCTCATCATAATCCAAATTGCTCTCATATATACATATTAGCAAATACAACAAGAGTTCAAAACAAATATACAACTCTTGATGAGCAAGAAACATACTAACTACTCTATCCTTAAGGCAATCAGAAGACTTGTTAATGATTTTTTTTTTTTAAAATAAATAGAAAGTGCTTAGTGCATGGCAACTGATTTTGCCTAGACTTCCTTTCTACACAAAGGACAAGAACCATGACTTACAAGCCATTTATCTACACAAAGCAAGTGAAAAAAATGCCCACAAGTTGGCAACCTTCTTGCTGTTTCTCCACAGTTGAAATCCTGCAAAGAAATCAGGCAATAGACTTCCTTAATTAGTCTGTCCAACCTACTTAATTATAATTAATAACCTATTGAAAGCCTTGTTAAGTGTGTGTGAAAGTTTTAATTGAGAACAATAAGTGAAAAAGAAGTAGTTATTAGTTAATAGAGATAGCGAATTACCTGAAGGCAGATTGCACATGAAAGAGCTTCTTCACATTGCTCTGCACAAACTCCAAGCCAGTGATATTGAACTCTGGCAATTTATTGATCATTTCTAACAGCAATCCCTTGCTTCTGCTGATGTCAAACAAATCTGAAGTATCCACATAGCTAGTTTCTACTGTACTAACCTGAAAAGCAAAGACAAGTGTAAGTTTCATTTTCTAAGGGAATTACTAATTAGCAATGTCAAACAATAACTAGTCATTACCAAAATTCCAATCTTAATTAAGAGACAGTAATTTCCTTTTCGTGGTTTTGGCCATCACTATGTGCCAATGCAATGTCTTTAATTATTTCTAATTGAAGTGATTTTAATGGTTACAACAGTAGCCAGTAATTTTAGGTTTGGTTTAGGACGGCTTTTTTACTGCTTTTTAAAAAAACTTTATAATACAGCAATTAAAATTTTTGAGCTAAAAAGTTACTTTAAAAAGCAATAAGAAAGCCGTTCCAAATGAAGCCTTAGTCATTGCTTGCTATCTAGTGGGGTTCTAACCATTCCTATAATCTTGTAGGATTTTAATAGTTGGATATGTGTTAATAGACCAAAATAGTATTGATGTAGTCCACGTATTTTTTTTTCATTAGAATCACCATAATTGAATAATCATTTTAATTATAATTTTAGTCATTTTCAAAATAAAATTTTCTTTTTAAAACGAATTTTATTATTGTAAAATCAGCAGATTAAAGGCAAGATTGAGTGATTAAAAGTTTATATTTCTCATAATTATCTCGCTCGTATTCGAATCCACTAATTTTCTAAATTTTAATTAATTTTAATATTTGATGCTCATACAAAAAATTCGGCTAGTTTAATTGTTGGCAAGGGTTAGACAGACAACTAAGGCTTCATTTGTGACAATTTTGTTATTATTTTCTAAAGCAGTTTTGTACTAAAAAGTTGGTTTAAAAAATAATAATAAAGTTGTCATACGAAGAAGAAGAAGATAAAAAAAAATCCTATATTATTGATTAGAATAAAGACATTCGTAATGATTTACCTTGCACCAAGTGTGTAGGCACATAGAGAGTTCAAATCTATATAAAGTAATAAATAACACCAATAATATTTATTAAAATTTGTATTAATTGTTTAAATAGATCAAATTTTCCTTTAAGAAGTTTTAAATATGGACAAAAATGGAATTCCACCACTTTTTTAATTTGTGTATGAATTAATATGTTTAAATGTAGGGCTGTCAAAATTGGGTTTCATGTTGGGTTCGGGTTGAACCTGAAACTGACTCGACACTTTTTAACCCGGCTCGAACCCGACCTATTTTTTAAACGGGTTGATTTTTCGGATCCGAACCCGACCCGCTTCGAATATATTTTACGAAAATATTTTTTATTTAATTCAATTTATTTAAACATAAATTGAATTAAGATAAGATTTACTTCAATAAATTTAAAATAAATCAAGCTTAATTCAATTTGGACAACATAATTTCTAAATTAGCTTTTTTGTACATATATTTTTTGAACGAAAATTTTTTTAGTACTAAAAAGTTGTTTTAGAAAAAAATTTTAAGAATTTTCATGCAAATAGTGATTAGTGAAATGAGGGCAGAAACAAGCTAAGTTAATGGCAACGAAAGTATTAATGGCAGGCAATTAATCATTCACCTGCTCCTCGTATGCAATGAGTAGCGCAGAGCTCACCCATTCGCGAAAAACCTTTCCATTTAAGATGCTTCCAAATATGGCCATCTGAAAAATATAAATTGCGAAGAATGATGAAAATCAAATTAATTTTCAATTTTTTGTATGACTTATATGAAATAGAATAATGAAAATGACATAATATGCCCCCACATATTATATCCATCTACTTCCTTAAATTAGAATGAGACAAACTACATAACTATTGAGTTATTGATTGGACTACTCTACTCATCAATTAGAACTTCTAAATAACTCTTAAATTTGGGGCTTAAATAAGATTAAAAAATAGCCTAAATTATAGAAGAATAATTTTTTTTATAATATACATAATTATAAAAGAATTTATAAAAAAAAGTTTAATATTTTACAAAATTATATAGAATTTCTCATTTCAGAGGAGAAGAACAACTCACAGCCCCCCGATTAACTCACTGGTTAAATCTTAAAAGCTCTTAAGAATTTTGCAATTATTTTGATTATATATATATAAATTTAATAAATATAAAATATAATTATTTAGTTTGAAATTTTTATACATATGATGAATTTTAAAGTACAAATAATTACTGCACGTGTTGGGGCGGAACCAGCCTTAATTTTCAGGGGGCTAAACTTATAAGTATGTCGGTGGGTCCAAGGGGGCAAGGTCGCCTAGCAGGGTTCAACTTCAAGTCGCGGCCTCAAGGGGTGGCTCCCCTGTAGGGGTTTTTAGAGGCAACGTCACGAGAACAATTTTTTGTTATAAGAATATTTTTGGAATTCAAATTAATAAATAAAATGTGAATTCTCTTTATCATTTGCTCCGAGTAATTGCCTAAAGATCATAATATTTTAAAATTTTTATGATGGACAATTTGCTAAAAAAATTTATAATAAAGAATAAAAAATAGATAAAAGAAGATAAATTATCTAAATAATGACATAATGCTAAAGTGGATCCGCCCCGGGGCACGTGCATTTTATAATAATACTTCAATTTAATGACGGCAGAGTTCAATGAAATTATAATATTTTTTATTAATAGATATTTTTCCGTTAAATATGTCCCAAAAACGTAACAAAAAACGGTGATGGTAATCGTCACTGCCACTCCTCGATCTCGTACCTTTTCGAGAAGCTCTCCTTGGAGTCCTTGCAGGCAAGATTCGAGAAGCTCGACGGCGACGACGACGCCGGTGAAAGATCCGATTACCGCACCTCGCACTATGCCCGTCTCCGTCGTTTGCCCCTTCAACGCTCCGGCCACCGCCCCTATGCCTGCACCACCTACGTTCATTCAAATATAAATATCTTTAGAAAAATTACGTTCACAACTTCCTTGTATAGAGTGGTACTATTTATGATTAATGATATGCATTTAGTTATGATTAAAGTTTTCAATCATATTAATAATCATATATTAAAAATATTACAATATCGTTAACAATAATATAGCTTAATCCATCTAAATAATGACTAAATATTAATCCTTAATCGCGTTATATTTTAGCATCTAACAAGGTTCCCTTGCAAAATACTGTCATTAGCGAGATAAACAGAAGAGAGAGAGAGAGAGAGGGAGGGAGAGAGAAAGAGAGAATGCGCTTAGTAAAATTAAGGCAAGTTTATTCAAAATGCTAAATCTAAGTTCTGGTTTTCCATGTGTTGAAGTTAACAAGAACCAGAACAGGTAATAATGGTTAGAGCAGAAGAAGAAGAAGAAGAAGAAGAAGAAGCAGAACAAATGAGATTTAGAGAGAGAGAGAGAGAGGTATTACCGATAGCAAAAGTACAAGTGAGTAAGGCAGAACCAAGTTTCTTCAGAGTCTCCATCAGTTAATAATTAATAGATAACATTCGAAGAAGAGAGTGAGAGGAGAAGAAGCAGCAGCAGCAGCAAAGCCCATAGACGCAGAAGGCAGTGGTGTGGTGATCTGCATTTATAGGAGGAGAATACTGAGCTTCACCCACCCGCACATCTCCTTAACACAATGGGAATATTAGTTTTTTTATTTAGAATAGAAACTTGTAAAAAATATATATAAGCGATTGGTCAGGGGAAAAAAAAAGTGTTTTGTAGGGAAGAGACTACGGTGGGTTGGAGGATTTGTGCTGTAATTAAGACAAGATATCGGGTTGTCTTACTGTCGGTTTGTCTAATAGATTAGTGGAAGATTTAAAATCTCTCTAAGATTAAGCTTTAGGCTTCTTACTCAAATTAAAAGCAATGCCAGTTATAGTTAAGCGATCAAACTAATTTGGTATTAGTGTTAGAATGATTCAAACAGAAATTAATGAGATTTTTTTTTTGTGTCACTAGTTTATCATTTATTTATATAACATCAAGTTCTTTAGGAGAAAATTTAAAAATAAGTGATCTGTTTTTTTTTTTTCTGATATGACCTCCTCTTGATTCTTTTGCCTCTTCTTGCATGTGTGCTTTTTCGATTGTGAGCCTTCTTTTTGTATTGTTTGATTGTTGAAGGAGATTCACACAATGATGAGGCTGGTTTCTGCACACCCTTTGGATGGCATTGGCTTGCTGACAACCTTCATGGTTGATTCTCTCGTTCTAATTGATGGCCTTTGTTTGGGATGTGGGGTGCTATTTGTTTCATTTGTGGTTATCCTCTGTTTTGTTTGTGATTTGCTGCCTCCAATGGATGGTCCTAACCTGGCTTATGGGTGGGGGTTGCAGGAAGCCTACTACCATTTCTTGAGTCCGGCTGACATCTTCGCCTTCTTGCCCTTTTCTTGTGGCCTACACAATGTCTAATTTTTTGTCCTTTTCTTGTTTAGGTTGCTTTCCTTAATTTGATTATTATAGCTTTGTAATTATTATTTGTCTTTTTTTGAGCTTTGGTTGTATTCTCTTTTTAATTAATTGAATGAAATTTGGACAAGTTCCCTAAAATATAAATAAAAATAAAAAAAATAAAAATGAAAGTTCTTTAGAAGGTTCATTTGATATGAAGTCTATCACATGTTTGTAAAAATTTCTCCATATGATAAAAACGTGGGAGTTCCACACTCATTTCACTTATGAAATTTCAACAAACATAATAGGAGAGCATGATGTTTTCATGAAATATTCATCTACTCCAAACAATTATGAGGCATTGACCGATTGCAAACATCTATATATTATTTTGTTAAATCAACACAAAGATGGTTCATCTCCTATGGTAGGATAAAATTGTGAGGCATTGGCCAATTGCAAGCCATATTTTTGGTAGTTAGAATAAGAAGTTGTGATGTTGTGGGAGTATTAGGCTTCGTTTCAAATGACTTTCTTACTGCTTCTTAATTTAGCATTTTTAGCACTAAAAAATTATTTCAAGAAACAGTAAAAAATCCGACCCAAATGAAGCTTTAGTTGGTGCCCAACCCATATATGTTGGGTAGAAATGCACCTAAAGCACGTCTCAATAAGAATACAGGTCTAGGGCATCTTCAGATTTGTAAAATGTGATGAATTGGAATAGAATTAACATGATCTTTGATGTGCTATTTGTCACAATCTTGAACATCATCTTATCTTAAGTTCGTTATAATTGGAGAAATTATTCTGTGCAGACACCGGATCGTCCGGAGGCGAATCAGAACGCGCCCGTCACCCGATACACTGAGGTACACAACCGTGATACATAGCAAACTAGTGATGTGATGACTTATGATTCGCTTCCGGACGACGTATGTATCCGTACAGAATAATTTCATCCATAATTGAGAGTGTGAGACATTTATTGTCAATTATTTTTAAAGTTGCAATTTTAATGCCAAGGAGCAAATTATAAATCTTAAAAGACTCATTAAACTTCTCTCCTATTGGTCTCTATTTCAATTGCATGCATCTTAAAACAAATTAACATCCACTGCCGATAATTTCTTCTATGATGAGAGCAGTTTTAGAAAACTACATTTCATTTCTTGGATCAAAATTACTCCTAAAAAAATGGTGAGATCGTACTTACATCAGTCTCCACTATTAACCATATTTGTAAAATGAAATTGTGCTAAAATTTATTATCTAATCTAACCTTCTAAGCTGCGCATGGGCTCTTATGATTCCCTTCGGGTTTTCGGGTTTGTCAAAGCTTCTTAATTTCTAAGGGAACATAAGGAGGTGGCTACTTTCATGACATAATTTTATTTTATACAAGACTCGAATCCAAAATCTCTTGATTAATAATCAAAACTCCCAACCTACAAATCAAAATGAGCTGCATACTTTCATTCTATTGCTATGCTTAATAATACTAGCCATCAACTTTCTAAATAGTTACTTCGAATTCTAGATAAGAATTTGAAGTTCAACACGAGGTCAATATAAGACTCATATAAATTTTAATCTATTGCATACTTTTAATTTTTCTTCTGATATACGTGTAATATTTTGAAGAAATTTTTACTTACAGAATTCGGACGTAACTCTACATCGAGACTGTGTGTAATTTTATACACATATTCACACAGTGTGTGCATTTCTAGATATCTTGATTGAATGATTGGTGTTGAATTTTTTTATAGCTAAAATATCTCTCTCTCTCTCTCTCTATATATATATATATATGAAATTAATGAGCCTGATTCTTAAAGCTGTGGGTGCTCATAGGAAAAAAAAAAGCCTGAAACTTTTGTCCGGTGGCACAAAACCAGGCACAAAGCAGTGGGCAGCAGCTGGAATCTTGCACTCTCGGCTAAGTACAACCAACTTCAAAACTCTTAAATGCATCCCATGTCGTCACATCCATGCTATATATTTATATCATGCAAGATATGGTATTTAATTATTATTCCATGCAGATAATTAATACTAATTGCTTACCCAATCCCAGCAAGAATCAAAGAATTCCTCAGTTGCCCACTGAATTTTTTTTTTTAGTGGCCCACTGATATTATTACTAACAACCACATCGATTAAATTCAGTACTATAATGCATCTCGTAATGATCGCGTCAGATGCACCTGAAATCCAGCATCTTACTTGTGCCTGATTTTTTACAGATTACAAGAACATTATTTATTTTTGATAAAAATTACAAACAAAGCTCCAACTTGTTTCTAATGTCAGAATTAACGTTTCATTTAGGGTAATTTTTGTACTGTTTTATAAAACTTGCCATAGAGAAAATAGTTTTTTAAGAAAAAATTTAAAAAAGCTGTGTAGAAATCAACTTACTAATATTTTTTAAGCAATAAAAAATAATAACCAAAAATAATTTGTGATTGCGCTTTTCCTCAAAAGCAAAACAAACAAGCTTAAGACTTCGTTTGGGACAGCTTTCGTGTTGCTTTTTAAAACGATTTTCTAGAACAAAATTTTCAAATTGAAGAAATTTTCGTTTGAAATTTTTGCACTAAAAAAGTTGTTTTAGAAACTAGAAAAATACCATCCCAAATGAAGCCTAACTCTAGCGGACTCCTCACTTCTCCTTCACAATAGTTCTTCGAATCCCCAACATTCTCTCTAGTGTCGACTCCATCTTCCTTATGTCCCGACCATGAAGTCTGACGTTTATTGTTGCAACCTGCTTCTAACATTCGACGATAGTGGCAGCCATTGACAGTAGGCAGTGGTTGTTGGTGGTCATCGGAGTTGGTGTTAGTTGTTTTTTAAAACATTAAAATTAATTTTTTTAGTATTATTAAAATAATTTAATTTATTTTTAAAATTAAAAATAAAACAATGTATAAATGCACTAAACAAAAAAAAAATAAAAAATAAATTATAAACCTAATAAAAATAAAAACAGGAGTGATCCTAAATAACCCCTAAATGCTTTTAACAGTTTACAAAGTCATCTAATTTATCATGCAACAATGCTAACATTGGCCCACACCATATCTCACCCACTTCACACAATTAAAAATACATCATATTATATATTTATATAAAATAATAATCATATTAAAATATATGCTGCCTCTAATAACATGAAAGCCATTGCAAAAAAAAAAAATGCTTAGCATCATTCATGTAGTACTCCATTTCAGTGTTAAAAAATTAAAATTCACTGATTGCTGCCATATACTGAAATGTGGGAGGTGATATATAGATGTAAATGGGCGATGAAGCCATAGTATTAATAAGAACAATCAAATTGTCAAAATACTTGATAGAAGTGTGTTGACCTCGATTTTGGCTCGAATGTGCTCGAGCCCTTTTGATTGATTTAATTGAATCCCGTCGAGCTCAATTCGAGCTCGAATCGACCCGACTCGAGCCGGATCAGACTCGAATGTATTCAATTAGACTCGATTAGTTTGTTTCGGTCGTGTCATGCCAATTTGATTTAAATTGATCATTATTCTGAATTTAATTTCATCCAATTAAATTCGTCGCGCCGGTTCAAACCAATATCGACTCAAATTGAGTCAAAGTTTGGACCCGAGTTTAACCTAATCTTAGCCAATTTGATCCGATCCAGCTCGGTTTAATCCCATTAAAATCCACTCGACTTTCTAAATAATTTGAGTTTTTTTCTTGATCCGGTAATTGCTTCGACGGCTGTGATCAAACGAGATCGTCGTTTCAGCCAAAATCCTGCTTCGCAGTCGTCTCTCTGTGTCTCTGGCAGACATTGAGCAGAGAGCAAAGCCGCTTAAAGAAATGTCGAAGGCTGGAGCACGACGACGACCAAGGGCGGGCTTCCTTTTCTGGAGATGAATTTGATTTAGCCAAACCGAAGGCTCTCGATTTCGGCATTGGATCTCTCTTCCTCTCCCTCTCTCACGCCTCTCCCTCTCAGACTTCTCTTCCTCTCCAAGCTCCCTCCATTCTCTCACGTCTGGATAGCCCACGGAAATCGCCCGACTCCGGACGCCCTCTCTAGTTCGCGAACTCCAGTGAAGGCCGAGACCTTGCTCCCGTCCTGCTCCCTTCCGTGGACCTCCTCCGCCGGCCAGCTCACCGTCCCGAGCCCGAAGCCAGCTTGACGTCCCGAGCCCGAACCCCTGCTCTCGTTGGCGCCGGCCTCACTTCATCCGAGTACTTCGAGCTGCTTCCCTCGCCTCAACCAAATTTTTTTTTAATTCTTCTCTAGGGCAGGTAATTTGCTTCCCTTTTTCTGCTTTTACTTCTTCTTCGTCATCTGCCTTTCTTCCATCTTCTCCTTCTAATCCTTCTTTTCCTTCTAATCTTTTTTTTCCCTCTCTCTTTCTCTATTTCTTCTCTTTTCCCTGGTTTAAGGAATTTCAGAGACATGGTTTGTTCTCTAAAACGATGATAGCAAATGGCAAAGTGAATGATTTTATAAAATGTGAATGAAGCCCTTTCGCTGATTTATGTTATTTTGATACGTGAGCATTTGGCATATGAAGCTTGCAATTCGTTTATGATTTATGTCGCGTGATTCAGAAATTTTGTGCATAGGTTGTAAGAAGTTCTTGGAAATCATGTTACTCTAAAAAAAAAATGATGATGAGGTGCATGCCAAGTATTTGTATCAATGCTTGTTAAGGAGTAGCCTAAGTTGTGAAAGCTGGCTGAAGAAGCATCGGCAGGAACAATGACGTCTGAAATCCGTCCAATGCCATTATTTATACAATAGGGGATTTAAGATAAAATGGGGGAGAAACGAATTTTTTTTTTTTTTTTTTTTTTAAAGATTCAGTTAGTTTTAAAGATCTCTTTTCTTTGTTGTTTTGCGGGATTTAGCTTAATCCTTCTCGGAAACTCCTACCAAACAGCTCGTTGATTGTGATTTTCTAAATAACCATTTTACTCTATCCCTCATTCTTCCTTTGTCTCTTTGTGCTGCTCTGAACACATTCAATTATGATGATCGTTGCAGCAATTATTTCATGATCGTGTCAATGCTGCAAAGTTTATAATATTCTTTGCATCTGCATGTGAAATAGAAGTATTATTTACTTTTGAATTCTTAACAAAGAATACGCTGTAGGCCTCATTTGGTTTGTTGAAGTTAGAATATATGCTTTCTCTGAAGTTCCACTAATGAAATAGTTATATTTTGATGCATTAAACCAGTTAAAATAAAATTAACCTTTTTTTTTTATTATGTTTATTAACATGAAATCTGTAATGCGGTGTGAGATGAGAAAATTAAATTGTCATTTCTATGATGATAATTATCATGATGTATATGAAGCGGTGGGAGTAGTTTTTTTTTTTTATATATGATACTATAAAATGGTCGCATTTTGGTTTAATTCTCATGGTCGGGTGATCGATCATTTCCTACTTGAAGAAATTTTTAATAAATTTATTTTAGGGTATTGTTGTGCTTGAGGAGGATTTTGATAGGGGAATATCTCATGATTGATGGCTAAATGCTAGTGATGATGATGATCACTTGACGCACTCCTTATAGAATTTCTCGAAGCAAAATTTTGGATCATTGCAAAGAACTTTTGTGCTACCATTTGCTGTCATGTTTCACATTATAGAGGTGCTATATGTGGTCTGTTTACCATAAATTTTAAATTGGGTTTGCATGAACATGATTTGTTCATCCATCATGTCTTCTTTCATGGAATCTGCTATAGAATTTATGCCTAGATGATGGAGTTTTGTTTCTTTAAGGAGTGATGTCGCTTGAGGAGGTGTACTATCATATTCATTTGATCGTCCAAAGTCATAATCCCCTACTAGATCAATTGCTACTAAAATTATACTCCTTGTATTCGACTTTAGATCTACTCAAACGAAAATTTTAGACTCAAAGGTTGATCATTATAATTTTTTTTTTTTTTTTTTCTTTAGCTCCCTCTTTAGTGTTATTGATAAATTTCTACTTGCCCAACTTGTTTTTTTTTTAATGACTAATTTAATGGTCAACAGATGTTTTTTTATTCAAAATTATTGGGCAAATTTTGATATTATAAGATTTGGCTTCTAAAGCTTCATATTATTCTCTTATCGCTTAATATTCTATGGATTTATCTAAGTTAATTTCTAAACTTTAAAACTAGCGGAATATCTTCATTTGGGATTCCAAATCTTCCAATAGATCTTGCTCACGGTATATGATGATGGCCTTACATAACACATGATTGGATAGGAACAGTTGTATGGAAGGGCTAGAATTTCTTATCAGCCATGGCTGCTGCTTTTGTTAGTCAAGTTTTCATACCTGTCTGTGTTTGTTAATGCTGAGACGGATTTAAATGCAGTTTCCTAGTGCCTTATTCTGTAGCCAATACTTCGCCAGAGAGCTTATCTAGTGTTTGGTTAATTTTTTTTTTTTTTTTTTTACTATATGACTTGGATTACTTTCTTTCTTTTTTAATAAGGTTTCAGTATATACGAAACATAACGGATTGTGTAGATGGCTATCTGCATGTTGTGTTAGTTTTGGGACTTGTCTCAGATGCTGCAAGTGATGTCGGCGAAGCTATGCTCCCGGGAAAATGCTATGGTTTATTTTATTTGAGATCTCCTTTTGAATAATATGGCTGCACTTCTATAAGCTTTTTTTACCCGTTTTAGCATAAAGTCTGATTTTGATTAAATTATACGTCTTGAGGTGATATACTGAGGATTAGTCTTTTGAAGAAAGACTTCATGTTATTGTTGCCTATTTCATGTAGATTGAAAATATTTCTATTAACAATGTTCATCTTATGTGGATCTTCTTTACTTCTGTGATTATTTATTTATCTATTTTTCAGCTTTCCTTTTTCTTAAGCCTCCACTCTTTTTATTTGTTTTCTTAGACATTATTGAGACACTTTAAAGCTCTAAGAATTTATAATAAACATAAATCAAATTTAATGTGCTAATTTTAATTTCAATGACTAATTTTATGCGTAGTGGAGAAATTGGTTGTGGGACATAAGACAACTTAGTGCTTTCTTTCTTCTTCACCAATGATGATTGGCATGTATACCTATGTTTTGTTTTATAAGATTATTTGATCGTTTGGTATGTCTCAATGAGATCAAAAATTTTGTTTTATGTGTTTTATGATTCATTCGCAGACTCGATTTGATTCAACTTGTTGGAATGATTATCCTTGAGCTTTGGAAGGGTTTGTGAGTATTATATTGGAAAGTCTTATGAATAGTTTCATGTTAAAAAGTTTTATGGATTGATTCATATGAGAAAAGTTTTACGAAACGCTTTATATTGGAAAGTTTTTGTTAATGTTTTATAACAAAAAAAAAGGTTTTGCAAATTCTTCTTGTTAGAGAATTTTTATAAAAATACCCCACTCCAAATGAAGAAGAGAAGGCATTTGACTATGGGTTGTTGGGTAATATTTTGTATAAAAAAAAAAGAGGATTTTGATAGAAAACTTAGTAGGGTTTTGTGTCAAAACCAAAATAGTGATGTTGATAGGTGACTTTTATAAGGTCTTGTGTGGCATTTAGTTTAGAAATTCCTTTAAGTCATGTTGGGCTTTCTTAGATTTGTGTAGTAGGATTCCTTAGTGTCTTGTGGGAATGATTAATGTTTTCTCACTTAAGTTCGATTCCCTTAGTCTTTCTTTCTATAGAGTGAGTCAGTAGGAACTAAAACCTTAAGAAGCTTCATACTAGAGACCTTTAGTGTCCTCTTTGGAGCAAGACAGTCCTTGCTCCTTTGGATTCTCCTTTGAATGTCGACCTCTAGAATGTAAAATTTTGGGATGAATGCAGAACCATAGAGAGTTTAAGCCCAGGTCTAGTTTTAAAAGTCTTTTTTTTTCCTTAGTCGTTGTAGGGTTGGGTTTAGAGTGTTGTGAGTAGAGGTGTCGAAAGTGTATCAAGTGCCTCGTTTGGAGTGGGAACATCAAAGGACATTGTTGCTGTTATAGGATGCATTTGACTGCTACGAAATGTATCCAATAACAACGATGCCTACACCCCTTTTTGTATTTGATTTTCTTTCGTTGTTTTCCCGTTGTTTGTTTTATGTTTTTGGTGCTATATGCTTGCAAAACAAGGAGAACCTAAAGAACAAGCGGCTCAACAAATAATAAAAGGTACGTTCTAATTTTTATTGCATTTTTTTTATTTTCTTCACACTGTTGTTTATTTATAGAACTGCTCTAATACCTATCTTTCTTTTGTGCTGCGAGGTACCTTTTGGAAAGCAATGGACAAGGAGCACTTGGAGCTGGAGCTAGGACAATGGGATCCTAAGCATCAGTCGTCCCTACTCATCTAGTAGGGGCGCTACGGGCGGAACCACCGGGTCGTAGCCCCCGGTGCTGTAAGTTTACTAAAACTTAGAAAAACCTTTAGGGGTCTAGATGATTGTGCGCTTCCCACCCTTAGGGCCTTAGAAACTTCAATTATATATTTAGGATTGCTTTTATCTTCTTTTAGATCCCTAAAACCTTGTGACATCCGTATAGAGGTCTTAGGAATTAGAAAACAATACAACTTTTTATCCTACAACACTAGTGACATCTAAGGACAAAAATTAAGGACTGAGTCTTAGAAAACATAGACTTAGGATGCATGCTCCCTATAGGATAGAGACATTAAAACAACAGAAAAACTTAGTGACACGCTTTCCTAGATTTAGGTTTTATTTTCTTAATCTACTAATAATCAACCAACTAACTCCAATCTAATTCTTAAAAATCTATTAAAACACTTAACTCTTAATTAAGTTTTAATTAACATTCATAACCATTTAACTTTAAGTCTAAAATGCAAACCTAAATCAATCCTAACTAACTTAATAATTGATTCATAACCAATTTAAAATTTAAAAGATGTAGACTATCTTAGGAGACTAAAATACAAACTAAACTCATTAGGATAAAAGATTTCTTAAAGGTCCAAACTTAGAATAATCTTTTAAAAGTAATCAACAAATCCCTTAATACGCAACAACCGCTCCAAAAGTGAAGTTTATTGGATGGACTACTCCGGGCTGCGGGGCTAAGTGTCCTAAGGAGGCTGGTTCCTCGAGCCTGGTGGCACAACGCCACGAATGGATCTAATAGAGTGACAAAATATACAAAATTAATTTTTCCTAATTGGCTTAATTCAAAACTTGATTAATAAATGATTTAATTCATCCTTTTCTTTTCTTTTAACAACAAACTACAATAATCAAACAAAGTATATTATCACTGGGTAACCCAGGCCTACGAGGCTATTAAGTTAGCCCCAAGGAGGGTGAAATAAACCTCACGGCCTCGGTGTGAAACAAAGGTGGTAGTTAATTAAACATTAAAAAAATAAAAGATACCTAAAATCAATCCCAAAACACTAAAAATTGAATTTTAATTAAAAACTCTTCTTTGTCCCTTTCAACAAACAAATCAAATATACATACAACTCTAATTAAATTAACCCTACATAAGATCTACCAAAACCACACAGCTTTCACACACTTAGATGAGTTTGCTAGGACACGACTATTAGCTTTAGGTTAGGCTGTTGTTCTGCTTTACTTTTTCGTACTTTGTTGTGACGCTCTGCATGTGACCTGTGTGCTGGTTGTTGTTTTTGCTACCTGTTGTAGTTTTTCTGCTGTGTTGTTTTCGTACTGCTTTCTTTTAGCTTTTCTTTTCTGCACTGTGGTTGTGACGTTAGAATACCCATAGGTTAGGCACGCTCTTTTATACTAATGCCGTCTTCCTGCAGGTGGCCGTGCTCATATAATGCTGCTAAAAAAGGGGGCTAAAAATTAATGATTATTTATAACTGCTCTAGGTACCTGCTTCAGCTGCTTAGCCCCCCCCCAATAATTAGAGCACGGCCAAGTGATTGATGTGTGCATTTTCATTTACATATATAACTGCTTGGGTGAATTTTTCTTATTATAACTGCTTAGGATAACCCCTGCAGGAGAGTCTAGATTTTCTCTTTTCTGATGTAATGTATTTGAGATGTAGTAATATTTTGTGAAAAACTTCAAAATAAGGCATTTTTAAAGAGATAGGAATTCAAAGGGAAAAGTAAACCCCTACAGGGGGTTTCCTTTTTCATTTGGATATCCTTCTGGAGCACTCACTACGAGGAGCCCAAAGGGAAAAGTAAACCCCTACAGGGGGTTTCCTTTTTCATTTGGATGTCTTTTTAGGAGAGTCACTACGAGGAGCCAGAAGGAGGAACGAAGACGATCCAAAGACGAATCAAGGAAGAGAAGAAGAAGACTGAAGAGATAAAAATGCCTTATTTTAAGATTTGCGTCGTTCCCGGGTTGTTGTCGGTGGAGCCCGGCCACCTTTACTTACTGTACTTTGAGATGTAATATTGTATGGCACTTGCCATGGACACTCTTTTCCGTGGGATTTGTTTCTGTGTTGTGATTTACTTACTTTGTTTGCGCAGTAGAACCAGCATGCTTTTCATAGGTTTCTTTCTGCATGTGCTTGTGTCTGACCGTTAGGCTCTTTAGGAATAAAATTTTTCTACTCATAATTATTTAATAAAATTTAAGATTAACTCACATAGAAACGTAACGACTCTAGGGAATAGCCGGAATCGTCCGGGGTGGCATACATGCATTCTCTCTTCTATTAGACAAATTTCCCCGCCTGCGGGTAGAGTCCGGATAATCTGGCCTATGAGGATGAAGTGCCGGGCCTGGGGAAATTTAGTCATTCAAAAATTATTTTATAAGGCCTTTTTAAAAAAAAATTCATACATATCTAATTTGGAGACTTTAACCAGCATAAATTGCATTAGTAACTAATTAAAATTAAGATTTAATTGCATTAGTTTTAGGAGCATTACACCACTCATAAGTGTGGGATCAATTAGGGATTTCTTTAGTTGTCGATCCCAATTTCAGTGTCTAAACTACCCTCCCATCTCTCATACAGACCAGATAGCATGGATTTTACACGATTAGGAGGTTTTAGCTGGCTTCTTTTGTCAGACAAGGAATAAGTCCAGATTGCATTAGCTAGGTCGTAAGATGTTAGCGTTGTTTGTACAACACTACATCTTTTATAGATTTAGGGTCTAAAGGTGAGAGGTACGAGTGTACCTCTGTACACCTTATTGGTGGGTAAGCTATCCATCCCTTCGGAAGCTATAAATCCTACCCATCCGCGTCACACAGATGACGCCACTTCCCTCTTTCTCTCGTGCATGTCTGAGATGCGTGGCCTCTTTCTTTTCTCCAGTTTTCTCTTTCTCAGACCGGCCGGATGTCGATTGAACCCCGTGTGATTGAGTGAGCCAACTTGGGACACTGTCTTTTTGATTAGGAAAGCCTAGAAAATCCCCTTGCACTAAACCCACCTTAGAGGAGATAATCTAACATCCCTAATCGAGAGTTTTCTTAGATCAAGGTCTAAGATGTAATTAACTACGGGGGCTTGCGCCCGTAGGAAACCGATCCCCACAATCAAATAAACCCCATTCGAGCTGATGTATCGAATGGGGGAAATCTCGTGAATTTAGGGTTATAGATATTATTATCCATCGAGGTGTGTAGGTGAAAGCCGCTATCCTCCATGGCTAATCGTATCTATAACTCCATCTGCTCTTCCATCGGCCTGCTTGTGTCGATTGTAAAGGCCTACGACCATTTTGTCCTACGGGATAGTGTGATCGTACTCTTTGCATTCGAACCATACGAGCGGAATCCTTTCGGAGACCCACAAAGTGATGACACATTTTAAGATTTTGTTTGAGATGATTTTCTTATTCTTTCTTAAGTATGTACTAGAAAGCTGTCTTAAGAAGCAGTAAGAAAACCGTTCCAAACGAAGCCTGAATTTCTTTTACTTTGTTAAGGCTTCGTTTGAGACAGTTTTTTTTTCTGTTTCTTAAAGCAGCTTCCTAGTACGAAAATTTTACTAGGAAATTATTATAAGAATCAATAAAAAAGCCGCCCCAAACAAAGCCCCATTCTTCAGTTTGACTTTTATTATAAGGAAATACCACGCTTGCATCTTTGCTTCTTGCGTATAGAGTTTTAAGTAAAATAATGTTTGTGAATTGAGAGCATCAAATATAGATGCCACAAATTTGGTGAACTTTGATGTGATTGTAACTTAAAGCATTCTTCTAAGATTAGTACAAAACTTTGATGTGATTGTAACTATTTATTAATTTTAATTTTAATTGCTATCAATAAGTTATAATTGTAAATAATTTAATTATGAGTTGGCTTAATTATCAAATAATTTAACTAATGTTTTAGTTATTAATTATAGTACTAATTATCAATTGATATATCTAAAAAAAAATCAGCATGATCAGCGTGAATTTCTTAAAAAATTGAATTAGAAACTGTTGGAGTGAAATTCAAGCCACAAGAACTCCAATTTCAGCAAACTTATAGTCGATCTTAACGTCTCAATGAGATGAACTCAATGATATCAAAAGTAGTCAAATTTGAGCATAAAGGAGCCAAATCAAACATGTGAAGCATAATTGGAAACTTCAATAAACATTAATTGGATGACTAAATGATCTCCAAATTAAACATAGTTATAGTCGATCGAGCAGCTCAACGAGACAAATCCAATGAGCCCAAAATCACTCAATTTTGATATCATTAAGGTATTTAAATGCTGAGTAAACGCTTTATAATCAAATGAATCAATATGGGTCGTATGATAGTGTTTTAATTTTGGTTCAAATAATTAACAAAATGTCAATCCCAAAAATCTATAAATCAAGCTTCATTCTTCACATGAGAGGAGTGGAAGAATATAACAAGAACTAGAGAGTTCTCTTATATTTTTCAGCTATCACTATTGATAATCATCTTCCTCTATTGCCACAGACAACCACCTTTGTCGTCGACAATCATCATAAGTAATCTCCACCATCTTCAGACTCTTGACAATATTTTACCATGTTCTTAGATTTCAATTATCTGCTTGTAGGTGTCATACTTTTGTAATCCCTATAAAGAAATTAAGCTCTAAAGTGTTAATTGACCATCAATGAATCGACACTTGACTTTTTTGATCCCCCTCAAGAAAAATCAGATATTTGTTTTCAAATAATCTCCTCCTCTTTAACCTGTGATAAATGGAGGATTCTTGTATCACCTACTCTATAATGAGTTTTTTACAATTGAACTAGGCCCCGTGGCTTTTTCCCTTTCCAAAATTTTCACGTTATATAATTTTTGGTCTTACTATTTTATGTGTGCTGAATTTTTATACAATGCTAAGACGTCAAAAACACATTCCGCAGACTCAAATTTTTTAGCACGTGACATTTATAATTAATCAGTAAGTTACAATTATAAATAATATAATTAGAAGGTACACTAATAATTGAATAATTAGTTATTTAATTATTATTTAGTATTTACTTTCTTATTAATTAGATTGGTAATTATTTAATAAAATATTTAATTATTATTTAGCATTTGATTAGTATTTAAAAAACTAATTAATAATTATTTATCTTCCTGGAATAACACATGTAAGCCTTTGAAGTTTGGTGGCCTTGGTATTGAGGCCTTTTATGATATTACCTCTGCTTTCAAGTTTCAACTGCTCTTTAATTTGGCATTTCTTAACCTCATACTCGTTATTGATTAAGGCTTCATTTGGGACGGTTTTTTTATTGCTTTTTAAAGTTGCTTTCTAGTTTAAAAAATAAAAAAAATTATACTAAAAAACTATTTTAAGAAACAGTAAAAAAGCCGTCCCAAACTAAGCCTAAGTTTCAACTGCTCAAAAATACATTTCCCTCTAGTATTTCTGGAATTCTAAACCTTCTCTGGTTTGAAAAATGTTTCAAAGGGGTGACTGGGAGAGTTAAAGGCTTACTTCAAACTCAACAATAGAACTATAGAAGCAATTTTTCATTATGCTAGGGCACTTGGGCTTCGTTTTGGATGGCTTTCTTATTGCTTCTTAAAGCGGCTTTAACTAGAAAGCCGCTTTAAAAGGTAGAAAGAAAGCCATCCCAAACAAAGTCTTAGTTGAATGACAATGCATTGATGAAATTGGGGGTTTCTTCCTTTCTTCTACCACTTTTTTTTTTAATGCCAGGTTCTCTAACTTTATTTTTGATGGAGTTTGGTGCTTTCCTGCCAATTTGCTGGATCATATTCATGATTTGTTGATTGGGCATCATGTGAATAATGATAATGGAGCTTTAATTTTCTGGTTTGGTGATCGAAGTCCTAAGATTCAGAAATTTAAATCCGCACTGTTTGTTGATATTCAACAAGTTTCTTGGTTTAAGTGCATTTGGCATAAAAGGTATTTTTTTTTTGTGAACAATGCGACGTCAATATTAGCGTTGCACTGTTCACCTGCATTATTTTTCTATCTCAACAGGATTTGCCGAAGAAACACGCGAAGGAGAAAGATGGTTACCTGGGTGCAAAATGGAGTTCGATTGGAGATGAATCATGCCATTTTTTGTTACATTGCATTTTGGAATGAAAAATGAGATTTTCAGTTGGATATGCCCTAAACAAGCGATCAAGAAAAAAATTTCAAGTTGGAAGAATAGCCAAGATGCAAAAGCCTTTTGCAGAATCTTTGATGCTTTGAAACACTGGACTATGATAATTGGTTTTTGTTCTCCCTGGCTCTGGCCGGCTCCATCTTGGACGGCCTTCTAAGTAAGTCTTTTGCTATGGCAATCGAGCCTCGAGAGATGTTTGAATGTTTTTTTTTCCTGAACTATATGGGTGATGTTTTGGGCCGTCTGAGTCTGGTTGTTCCCGTATTTGCTGTTTTTGAGGAACAATTATTAGGTCCGGTGATCGTACGTAGCTCTACATTCGGTCACCACTGAGATCGCACCACGTGCTCTTACTCTTTACCGCATGGCCCGACGACTTGACCCGAGCCGGAACCCGGGAATGCTATGTTCGCGTATTGCTAGGTATTACTCGGTATTGCTCAGTATTACTAGGTATTGCTTGGCAATAACAAGAAATATCGCTCTGTGAAGATCAATACCGAGTAATACCGAGTTTTTCTTAAAAAACTCGGTATTGCTCGGTATTGCTCGGTATTGCTCGGTATTACTCGGTATTGCTCGGTATTTATCTTCACATAATGGTATTTCTCGTTATTGCCGAGCAAAATAGACAAATACCTAGCAATACCTAGCAATGCCGGGTTGTCATGGATTTAAAAAACACACGTGCTACATACCTCCTATTTGCCATTTCAGGTCCGCGGTTTTGTGTCTGCTACGTGGCGCGATCTCAGTGCCGGCCGAACGTAGCTCTATGTCCGCTCACCGGACCAAATAAAAGTGGGATCCTTTTATTTTGATTTATTAACACCTTAGCTTTTTTTTTCTTAAACTGCTTGGGCTTTGCGTATCTTTTTGTACAGCTCTTGCACTTTATTTTTCGTCCCCATGAATTGTACCGAGGCTTTGTTTGTTATATTTATTTTATTTAAATAGATGGGCTATACTCTTAATTCTTCAAAAAAAAAAAAAAAATCTTTGGTAGGTTGTTTCTTGACTGACCAGGAGAATAGACTTGTGCTAGGGAATGTACATAACCCCATGATTAATCGACGATCAATTGTATTAGCGGCCCAATTAGGGTTTGCATGAGCATGTTCTTGAAGAGATGAGTTAGTAATAGGTAGAGCATAGTTGATGGAACCATTGGCATATCTCAGCACTCGTTTCAGCAGTTAGAAATATATTTGATATGGTTTGTACATGTGTTGATGTAGGTGGTTGACTGCAAATTCAATGTATGGCTTGGTAATTATGAGATACTGAAGTGAGCCAACCAATTTCAGTAAACTTCAGGTTGCTGAAATAAGTCTGAATTATCTGTAGGTGTTCGTAGCTGGGACAGTAAAGGGCTTTGCACTTGTTTGCAAGTTAGAGTTCCATCTTTGTTTAACACATTAGTGATGTACCGAGACTGGCATAAGTGTAGACTTACAAAATGATGGTAAGATGACAAGAAAATGGGAAATATGCCCCAAATTTCGCAGAAGAAATTTGATGCTTAATTTCTACAGAAGTTTATCAATCTCAATTTGGTTGTTCCCTATAAAGGGTACATCATCAATATAAAATCACAAGTAAAGTGAAACCAACAATGTCAAATATGTTAGGACACCCTATTAAGGCTTCTAGAATACTTCTATTCGTTATTTATGTAAATCTTTCTTGTATTAGTTTTCGTTTCTATTGTGCTTATATAAAGCCTCTGTACTGTAACTCTTTGATATTGAATAATACTTTTTCCTTTCTTTTCTTCCTCGGTTCCCTTTTTCTCACCTGCGTTCTCTTGCCAGTAACACGGCAGAAACGCTGTCATGGTATCAGAGCAATCTGCTCAACCGCAACCTCTCTCTCAAATGGCCGATCAAGCTTCGGCATCCTCCCATCCGGCGAACTCAGGTCTTTCGGCCACTCTCGCCGAATTCACGGTTCCAACCCCTCTCAAATTCTTGATCTCAAATCTCAAGAATCTGGTTCCCAACATCCTCACAAACGACAACTACGCCATATGGCGACTCCAGATGCAGCAACATTTCTCCGCTAATGGCTTTCATGGACATCTCACCGGCGAAAATTCTTGCCCGCCCGCCTCCTCCGTTCAAGATCATCATCTATGGAAATTAATTGACAGAAACTTGGTTTCTGCCATTCTTTCCACCATCTCTCCGGCTGTGCTTCCTTACGTTCTTACTCTTACCACCGCGCACGAAGTTTGGCTCACACTCGAACGGCGCTTACAACCGACAAATCGATCTCGCGTCATCCAGCTAAAGAATGAACTCCATAATATTCAGATGAAAGACAAGACGATGCAGCAGTATTTAG
This sequence comes from Dendrobium nobile, assembly GCA_022539455.1. Lineage (NCBI taxonomy): Eukaryota > Viridiplantae > Streptophyta > Magnoliopsida > Asparagales > Orchidaceae > Dendrobium > Dendrobium nobile. Next base: position 33,759,607 of record CM039732.1, on the reverse strand, counting down.
TTCAAATAAAAATTCTTGTAGACAACATCGCAGCGGCCGGCTCTACGATCGACACCGAGGACATTATCCTGTACATCTTGAACGGTCTACCTGCCATCTACAACCCGTTCAAGACCGCCATCAGGACTTCGCTTCAACCTATCAATCTTGACGTTCTTTATTCGCTGTTATGTAGTGAGGAAATCAACCTCACTCACGAACAGCTCAAAGAAACGAGTCATTCCTCCGACTCTATGGCCTTACTGTCCACTCGGAACAGTTCCAGAGGCCGGTCCAATTACTACCATGGGAAGAATTCTGCTTCCAAATCTTCCGCAAGAACTACCACTCCGCCCAACAGCAACTCCTCCTCCAATCCCAAACCGATCTGCCAAATATGCGCCAAACCAGGGCATATTGCGATTAACTGCTGGCATCGCTGCAATATGCAGTACGCTCCCTCCACCTCTGGACGCAACCGCGCTCTACTCGCTAACCAACAGACCAGCACCTCGTCTACTCAAGATTGGGTTCTAGATTCAGGAGCCACCTCGCATCTCACGTTTGACGCCTCCAATCTCAGCCAGCCCGTCCCCTACACCGGCTCCGACTCCGTCTCCATCGCTAATGGCAGCACCATTCCCGTACAACATACCGGTAATGGGATTCTTCCGCTTCCTGACACCACTCGTAAGCTCTATCTTCGCAATCTTCTTCACATTCCGTCTCTTTCTCATAACCTTTTGTCTATTTCTAAACTAACTGCCGACAACCATGTATCCATATGTTTTGATGCTAATGGCTTCATTATTAAGGATCTTCAGGACAACCAGCCTCTTCTTCGTGGTCGCAATGTTGACGGACTCTATCATGTTCACGTTCCGCCAACTAATCAGTCCTTCGCTCTTCGGACCAGCACTTCTCCCGCTTTTTCTTGGCATGCGAGACTCAGGCATCCCCATGCAAGAACTCTGGCTGCTCTTCGGAAATACATTCCTGCTTTACAAAATGAAAATCTCTGTTCTCAAACTTGTATTTCCTGTAGGCTTGCTAAAAGCCACAAAATGCCTTTTACTACCATTAGATCTAATTGTACTGCTCCTTTTCAAATAATACATTCGGACGTATGGGGCCCCGCTCCCGAAACTTCTTTTAATGGCTACAAATATTACGTCGTTTTCATCGATGACTTTACTCGCTTTTCATGGCTTTATTTAATGAATTCAAAACAAGAAACGTTCTCGAAATTTCAAAATTTCGTTCACTTAATTCAAACTCAATTTCACACTACCATACAAACTTTTCGCTCCGACGGTGGCGGTGAATTCACCAGCATCCAGTTCCGATATTTTCTTCTTTCACGCGGCATTCAACACCATTTCAGCTGCCCTTATACCCCTGAACAGAATGGTCTAGCCGAACGCAAACATCGTCACCTTCTGGATCTGACTCGTACTCTTCTTCACGCCGCAAATCTTCCAATCGTCTTTTGGGCTGAGGCCGTCTCCACCGCAAATTACATAATTAACCGTCTACCTTCCAAAGTCATCGACCTCCAGTCTCCCTTCCAACGGCTTCACCATCGCACTCCCACCTACGACCATCTTCGGACGTTTGGATGCCTTTGTTTCCCGTGGCTCAAACCCCAAGCTCCCCACAAATTATCTCCAAGATCTCAAGAATGTCTCTTCCTTGGCTACTCTTCAAGCCACAAAGGGTATCGCTGTCTCAATCTTTCCACCAAACAGCTACACATTTCTCGTCACGTAATTTTTCATGAAAATCACTTTCCTTTTCAGACTCGCACCGTTCCTCACAAGCCCACTCCGGTTTCTGATCCTTATTCCCCTCTTCTCTTGGTTCCCGTTTCCAATCTTCCCTCCTCCAATCACGTTCAGCCCACCGTTCCCACTACCTCTAGTCACACTACATCTTCCAGCAATACTTCTTCCGACTCTTCTCCAATTCATTTCGATAGTCTATCCCACTCCACAACTCACACTACCAGCTCGGTGTCTTCTATTCCCCAACCCCACCATCCCATGCAAACTAGACTTAAATCTGGCATTACTCGTCCCAAAAAGATTCTCAATCTTTTGGCTACAAACAGCACCGAACCCACTCCCACCTCCTATTCTCAAGCGGCTAAAATTGAGCATTGGCGCACCGCCATGTCCAACGAATACATGGCTCTACAAAAACAGGCAACGTGGTCGCTTGTGCCACCTCCACCCGGCAAGCCGATTTTAGGCTGTAAATGGACCTATAAAATTAAGCTTCAACCCACCGGTCAAGTTGCGAGCTACAAAGCTCGCCTAGTGGCACAAGGGTTCTCCCAAGAATTCGGTGTTAATTACACTGAAACATTTAGTCCGGTGGCGAAAATGACTACCATACGCATCCTCATTACTCTTGCTCTTCATCAAAATTGGTCCATCCGCCAACTCGACGTTTCCAACGCATTCTTACATGGAGATCTCCCGGATGAGGTATACATGAAACAGCCGCCAGGATTCATCGACGCTCAATATCCAGGTCACGTGTGCAAACTTCACAAATCTCTTTACGGGCTCAAACAGTCACCTAGACAATGGTTTCAAAAACTAACCAAATTTTTGCAAATTTTTGGATTCATTTTCAGCAAAGCCGACCCGTCATTACTCATTTACAACAACGACACCTCCAGAATTTTCGTCCTCATCTACGTCGACGATATTCTCGTCACCGGCAACAATCCAGATATCATCAACTCTCTTCTCCAAAAACTAAATTCTGAATTTCAATTAAAGTAACTCGGTGATATTTCTTTGTTTTTGGGTATACAGGTGACCAAAACTTCCACTGGCTATTTCCTTTCCCAACCGCACTATGCCACAAAGCTGCTCCAGACTTCCGGTTTCGCGAATTGCAAGCCCGCTCGGACGCCAATGGCTACTCCGAATTCCAAATGTCGCAGTCCTTCGTCTCCGTTCGAAGATCCCACTCTCTACCGAAACATTGCTGGCTCACTTCAGTACTTGTCCATCACAAGGCCAGATATCGCCTTTGCTACAAACGCCGCTTGCCAACACATGCAAAGCCCGACGACAGCTCATTTTCAAAGTCTTAAGCGGATTCTACGTTATATCAAAGGAACCTCTCAACTAGGCATGCACATTACAAAAGGCAGTCTTCAATTAAAAGCATACGTTGACGCCGACTGGGCTTCCGATCAAACCGATCGGAAATCCATCTCCGGACATTGTATGTTTCTTGGCAACAATCTTGTTTCGTGGTCCGTCAAGAAGCAGATCACTGTAGCCAAATCGTCCACAGAGGCCGAATATCGTGCACTATCCGCCGCAACTTCCGAAGTTCTATGGCTTCGCCGGCTGTTAGCCGAACTCCAGCTTCCGCAAAAATCCCCTACTCAGATTTTCTGCGACAACACTTCAGCTATAGCTCTCGCCAACAACCCAGTGTTTCACGCTAGAACGAAACACATTGAAATTGATTATCACTTCATCAGCGGACATCTTCAATCAGGTGCTATCGGCATCTCCCACATCAGCTCAACCGACCAGACTGCCGACATTCTCACAAAACCACTATCAGAAAAACGCTTTAACATTCTTCGCTCCAAATTAACCATCAGTCTACCGGATGATCAATTTGCGGGGGACTGTTAGGACACCCTATTAAGGCTTCTAGAATACTTCTATTCGTTATTTATGTAAATCTTTCTTGTATTAGTTTTCGTTTCTATTGTGCTTATATAAAGCCTCTGTACTGTAACTCTTTGATATTGAATAATACTTTTTCCTTTCTTTTCTTCCTCGGTTCCCTTTTTCTCACCTGCGTTCTCTTGCCAGTAACACGGCAGAAACGCTGTCAAAATATAATGTAACAAGCATTGTTATTAAGAAGACGATGAATTGAGAGGAGATGATGAGTAAGATGGGAAACATAAATAATTTGAGGTAAATCGAGCTTATGAGACAATGTAGGCATGATGCCTTGATCGGAGTGAGCAATTGGAAGCTAATTGCCTTTTCCAACTTGCACTTGAGAGTTGTCAGAGTAAGGCTGAAGTGATTGAAGTTGTGAAGCATCGGATGTGAGATGGGTTAATGCGCCTGAATCCAAGAACCAATCGATAGTAGACACATCTTCTTGTGCCACAAATGCTTGGGCTACAGGCCTATAATAGAGATTTGATCGATGCCAACAATAAGCCACTAAATGGCATGTTTTTCCATAGATTAGACAAACAACTGAAGCAAATATGCGTCTACCACCACGAGATGTAGATGAAGAGCGTCCACCATGGTAAGTAGTAGAGTGACCACAAGATGATCCACAAGAACGACCACCAAAAATTTCAAGAGCAAATGTAGAAATTGTTGGAGCAACCATGTGATATTCCAAAGATTGTTCAGTGAAAATATTTACTTTCTCGCTGCAAAACAAAGCATAAAAATCATATAAAATAACAAGATGCAGTTTAGTGAGGATTGCAGTTTTAAAGGAGTTCCGGTATATCATTAAATGTAGACATGATTACTATCTTCGGAGTCTATGTGAGAATTGACAACGTTGAATGCATCAACGTGTTGTTTGATCTCAAATAAGCATTGGACCATATATTTATTCCACATTTGGAGTTGATGAAGCTCATTCTTAAGTTAGAGAATACATAACCTATTTGTAGATTGCAGGCGTCGTTCCAGCATGAGTTAAATTTCAGAACATGACTCAAGATTGAGTACATATGACAACATAGATGGGGATATATTAGAAAAAAGGGCTGCAAGAAGATTTTGATTTATAAGCTACCAAGTATCATTAGCGGGATTAACAACAACAGAGTTATAGGAAATGTGTTGATGTTTAGGGGGTTTGGGGATGGAGCCATCTAGATAAACAATAAAGCAATTTGTTCCAAAATTTTAAAATATATGTGAATGCCATACAAGATAATTTGTGGTGATGAGTTGAACATTAAGAACATATTTAACATTGGATATTAGGAATTTAAGCTGCGGAGGTATAAGAATGTCTGTCAAGGGCATGGATGGCTGAAGAGTAGCCATAGATGAAGCTTTAGAGTTTCGCTTTTACCTGGCAACGTAAGGTAGAGTTTTTAAAAGCTTCTTTGCCTCTTTTATTGACGTTGAGCTCGCTCGCTACGACGATAGCCATCTTTCTCTTCTTTTGCGCTCTTCTTCGGCCAAGTCCCATAGATCCCCATAAACGGACCATAGGATTTAATTCGAGATTTACCGAAAAAGAGGAGAAATAAAGGATTTAATTTACCGTGAAATTTAGGGGCTATTTGGCAAAAAGTAGGATTTAAAACTAATTTGCAAGAAAAGTGTTAAATCCTATGGAGCTATTTGACAATGTAATTCTAGATTTAAGGTGGTTAGTTCATTACAAATTTAAATTAAATTTATATTTATAATACAAGTTACTTATTCATTTTAATTTAAATTATTATTAATAAATTACAACTATAAATAATATAATTAGAAACTCATTTAACTATTAAATAATTTAACTAATAATATAATTATTATTTAGAAGATTAATTGTCTAACTTAACTAATAATATAACTTAGAGACATTAACTAACTTAATTATCTAATTATTAATATAAATATTGATAACTTTACTAATTATAGAACTACTATTATTATTTTGAATAGTTATCTAATTATCATTTAGAATATTAATTTTCTAATTTATTATTTAATTATTATTTATATTATTAATTATTTTTTTAAAATTTTTTAAATTTGTATTAATTAAATTATTTAAATTAATTTCTAAATCATTAATGATGATTTGCTCTTTTCGTCTATTATGCGTTCTTCGATGTTGTTAGGTTTCGTTTAAAATGACTTTCTTATTGTTTCTCAAAATTTTTTTTTAACTATAAAATTTAAAATTTTTTAGTAAGAATTAAAGGTAGGGTTTTGAACGAGTCGTTAAAATCTTCTTCGCCTCCTTCGACGGCGTTCCGTCCTGTACAATCGGAAGTCGCGAAAGTTCGCCGTTCTTCCTGTTGGATTGGACGTATCGACGGGAGCTCGCTCGCTCGCTCGCTGTGAAAATAACTATCGTTCTCCCTTTCGCCCGCTTCTTCAGCCAAATCCCGTTAATCCGCGGAACTCCAGGATTTAGTATATCCAGGATTTATGGAACAAAGAGGGAAACAGAGGATTTATTCCGCCGTGAGATCTACCGGCTGGCTAAATCCTGTTTGGCAGGAATTAGCATAAATCCTACTCAAATCCAGCATAAATCCTGTTGCCAAACAGCCCTTAAGATGTCTGATTTTCCGCAGATCCTGCTTCAAATCCGATACCAAACAACTCCTCAGATGTCGTTAACCGTTTGACCTTCTTCTTCGCAGCCGTTCACGTTCGGCTCCGCAACCGCAAAGCATAGAGTTGCACCCACCTCCTCTTCTTCTTCATTCTCTCCTCTTGCTCTGTACTAATTTCGTGAAAGGCGGTATTTTGGGAGAACCATTCGATACCGTAAAGAGGCACCTTTTCAAAACAAGCTCCTTTCTTCTTTTTTCCCCGGCTTCTTTGGTTGTAGCGCCGCAAATGGTTGAGCAGGGTGATCTCAGTGAGGAAACCATTGCCAGGTTATCTCCAATTTCCTTTTGATTATCAGGATATCCCACAATAGTGTTTATCTTCTCCTCTCTCATCTTCTTAGAATGTTATCTTCAATGCTGTAATCCAGGGAAACTCCTCAACTCGTCTCTTTGCTCAAAGAGATGAAGGACGGACTAGATACCGTGAGGAGCAAAGTGCAAGCCTTGACAGAGAAGGTTATCGCAGTTTCTCATAAAGCCTTCTTCTGGTCTTATTTTTTGTTTTTAGAAATCCTATGATTTGGTTTCTCCATTAGGTTAAGCAGAGCCAACTACCCACCTCAGATGGTATGAGCTATCTAGAAGTGAAACATTTACTTCTTCTAAATTATTGTCAATCCATAGTCTACTATACTCTTCGTAAGGCCAAAGGGTTGTCGATTGAGGGCCATCCTGTTGTCAGAAGTCTTGTGGAGATCAGACTGTTTCTTGAGAAGGTCTGTGGTGATAACATATGGTTTTCTATTATGTTAATTGATAAAGTTATTGTTTGGTGTTAGTTAGCTTAGTTGGTAAACACCATTTAAAATTGTGCTTCTGTAGGCAAACATTCAGGGAAAAAAAGGTTTTTTTTCCTAATTTTGGCATTTTGTGTTGTAGATTCGGCCAATTGATAAAAAGCTTGAATATCAAGTTCAAAAGCTTGCAAGAGCTGCTACTGGTGGCGCTCCTGCAGGGAAAGCATTGCAGGTTCACGAGGAACAGAAGAAGGTAGAATCTCGAGAAGAAGATCCGTTGAGGTACCGTCCGAACCCGGATATGCTTGTTAGCAAAACAAGCCAGGCTCAGAAGGTGATTAGATGGAGAATTGTGAAACTTTTAGATTTCCTTTATCAATTACTGCATTTGTTTTCTTTTTGTTTTCCTTAGTGATGGCTTATGAATGAAGTATGTGTGTGAAGTTGAATTTTATCACATTTCTTCATGTAGTTGTACTTATTATATCCTGTATTCAGATTGATATTTAGTGTTTACAGCGTTTTGGTAGCTTCCTATTTTCTTGTTGATTTCTTGGAAACTTAGAGTTTTTGATGTTATTGATATGGTGAGAAGAAGCTTCTTTTTTTACCTCTTCATAGATGCTTAAAAATACTACCATTCTTTTACCTGGTGATATTATTATTATTTTTCCATTATACTTATATAGACATTCTTTTTTTAATCCTCATGACCTATATTTATTGTCATATGGTGCGTGCCTTCTTTCTTCAGATGATGTACATTTCATTTTTTCCACTCTTCAAACAAATCTATTCCAAAATGTATTGTCCGCACTTCTCATCGTTCTGTACACATTATTGATTTGTTGAAATGAAATTATGCCTATGAGTCATTTTGTTGTATTTACTTAGGATATTGGTGGTGTATACCGGCCCCCAAAATTTGCACCTACAAGCATGGATGATGATAAGATGTCAAAAGAAGAGAAACAGGCCTTAAGGAGGGACAAAGCATTGTTGCGGCAGACAAAGCAAAGTTCTTACATGAAAGAACTTATGGATGAGTTTGAAGATAAACCTGAAGAGGTTGTTTGAATATTCATTATATATTGATTCATAAATGTATTGCTCTTCTTTTTCTTCCTAGTAATCTGCCATGCATATTGAAATTCAACTTTAGGTAAGGGAAATTGTTGGATCTGAAAGCAGAGAACTTTCGAGGTATATAGCTAAGCGTGAAGAGCAAGCTCAGCGAGAAGAAGAACTCTTCACTCGTGCTCCAGTTACAAAACGAGAGAAAAGAGTTGAGAAGTACATGAAGAATTCAAGGAACGGGTAATGTTTAAATAGTTGCATCAGCTTACATGGCACAACACTTTTTGCAAACTGCTTTTATTTTACTATATGCTTATCAATAATTGCCAATTTACCACAACTTCCATTAACATCGCAAGTTTCCATGTTTCCTTCCTATTCTCTAAATTAATTTAATTGGGAGATCTGATGATGTTTAGTGAGTAAAATGCACAGCAATTGATAACTGAAAAAATTTTATAATTTTGTTTATCCCTCATAGGATCCACAGAGCATAATGTCATATGATTTTACTTTCCTGGTTGTTGTTCAGATTTAACTGTTCAAAGAGGTTTAGCTAAGTTGGAATCAATGGCAATTCCTACTACTGATGGTTTATAAGAATTTCTGGTACTGAAAGTTAATTATAGTCAAATTTACTCGGGCATGAACTATCCTTTTAATTAATGTAATAGAACAAGTTCCAAGCGGCCATGAAATTTTAATAAGAGAGATTATTTAATTTCTTCAATTTTAATTTGAGGAATTCCATCGGGCAAAAGTTAAAGTGAGCTATATTCCCTAGATGCTGATATTTCATAGGTTGAACTTTATATTTTAAATAACTTCTTATTCTAAAACTAATAGAAAATTGATATTTATTCTTTTTTTCTGCTGGTTTTGTATTCTGCTGAATCCACTTTGTATTAGGAACCTATTATGAAGTCTATGTTACAAAAAAAAAAGAAGTTTCAAGTAGAGCTTCTGATACCAGACGATAATGAATATGAAATTCATATAATGTTATTTTAAAATTCTCTTGGTGTATAGTATACAATGTAGGAAAAAGATTCATTTAGCAGACCCCATGTAGTGAGATAAAAGCTTGATGATGATGTTATTGTTATTGTTGTTAGTTCATATTACACTATCTTAAATTCTTTATGTAATTTGGATTGGGGGAATGCATATACTTAATTAATCTTTATTTGTCTTTACTTTCTTGTACACAGATTGCTTTCCTTGACGGATGATTTCCATAATGAGATTAGAACACTGCCTTTAGAGGAGAAAGAAAAGGACAACACTCTTTATATTAACAATGGCGGTGCAGGGAAAAGATTTAAAAAGCGAAAGGTAAATTTAGTTAAATAACATGTACGAGCCTTTCATCCTTTTCTTCCAAAGTTTTCCTTGTTATTTAAGTTTACTTTTCTCGATATTCTATTCTAGTATATTCTTAAAGAACCTTAGACATAAATTTGGAACTGGATGAATTCTGTATCTTTTATTAATCTTCTTGTAAATTATTTCTTAGTTGATGAAAGATTGGTTGACGTGCCTCTAGAGTTAAACACATGGATCTATAATCTATTTAGGAAGAAAGTATTAACTGAAACACTTAATGTATTTTGCATTTGCTCAAATACTATGCATTCATTTTCTTGCATGTGATTGCAGATGTTTCAAGCAATCAAGCGAACATTGGAATGTTAAAGGAGCACAGCAAATAATGTTTCTCTTATTTTTATAATATTATGTGAATTATTTCAGTAATTTCATTTGTAATAAGATTTTTGGATTTATTTAGTTTAAATTAGCATGATTATATTTTGGATACTTTTAGTTTGAATTTGAGTTATTTGTTAGGATTGCAATTTTGGGTTGATTTATATTTGGTTTCTATTGAGGAAAATGAATTTTTTGTATTATTAATTGAATATGTGAGGCTTATAAATTGACATGCATGAAAGTATAAAATTTATAAATAAGAGAGTAATTCCCCTAATTATGATGATATTAAATTGTACAAGTCCTACTTATTTTGCCTGTATAACATTATATGCCAACACTCTTCCTCAAGTTTGGGGCATATATATCTATTAGATCCAATTTGTTACATAAATAAGAAAATAAAGTAGGCGCCCTAGAATCTTGATAAGATATACACCTTTTGTTTTGAATTGGACGCATGAGGAGTATATATAAATTGTATTTAAAATATATAGTTAATTTTTGGATATATATAACAAGTTGATGACAATTTAGATGCGTGGATGACATTTTAAAGTATAAAGATTTTGTTTATAAGAATGCCTTCTTGGCCAGCAACGGTGGTCAATGACGGCAATGGTTATTTTCTTATTGCTTAAACAATGAGTATATAAAATAAATTTGTGTGAAGGGTTGGTTATATGGTATGTAATTCCTGAATTAATAATCCAAGAGCTATGATTGGACATCTCCAAGGCTTTTAAAGCATGGGAAAAAGAGGTAATATTTGAGAATGCAAGATAACACGTACTTGTGGTAGAAGTCTTTTCTAGTCATGCCAACAATTTTTTCTACTTTTTATTTCTTCTTTATGGAACTTAATGGGAGATTTTTTGGTACTATCTTCTTTCGCATAGGGTGATATAAATGTTTGTTATTTTGCTTGTCCTCTTAGTAATGTCCAATTTTTACTTGGTCCTTATCATGAAGCTTCCAACATCTTTCTTTTTTGTATATCAAGCTTTCTTGTGTTATGTGCACCTTACAGACTCTGTATTAATTATCTTTGTTGTTTAATATTGGTTGCCATTGTCTGATCCTTTGATAGGGTTATTGGGAATCATAATTCCCCTTCTCACATCTTCCATTCAAATGATGGTAATGAATTCTTTTAGGCAAGATTAATCTCCTTTCCCGAGAATTTGCACCATTGCTACTTTAAATCATAATTTAATCTAACAAAAAACTCATAAATTTGGCCTTTTTTAGCATACATTTTAAGAGGGGTTGCATTTTTTGCTGCATTCAATCTGGGTGCATTGATAATGATCCCATCTATTGCAAAAGGCCTTCTAATAGATTAAAGTTTTTTATGATGAATCATCCTCCTTGCATTGTGGTCAAGATTTAGGTTTTGATCTCATAGATTCAAGTAACATTACAGACTGTAGTGTTCATTTAATTTACCATATCCCAAATTTCATTTGCTAAAGGAAGGAACATACGGGTGTCACTTATTTTAAGAATTATGGAGTTCCATAATTATTACCTCACCATTGATTCCTGTTCATCTCAAGTATTGAATGTTGGATTACCTTGTTGAGATCCGGTGTTGAGTAAATGGCTCAATATTTCTCCCCCTTCAAGGTGTGAACCTATTGTATTTTTTATTTCCATATTGTTCTTCCTTTCCACACTAAACCTTCTTGTTTTGCAACATTTTTCTTTGGATAATTTACTTGGTGCTCTTGTCTGATTCTAATGATGCTACTTAATCTCATCTTTTTATGTCCACTTGATTGAATCATCAGCTTGCATTATTTGAGTTAATTACCTTGCTCTTAATCTTCAGTAATTAACAAGTATTACAAGATGGAGAATACTATCAATTAAGTTTAGAATTTTAATTGGATCTTATAACCACAAGCATACGTGCATTGTGTTTTTGTTTTACTTGTATATTTATATAATATAATTGATCTTTATAACCAGTAGCTTCATCAAATATTTAAAATTTTTTTTAGGACATTCCATTTTTTGTCACCCAAAAAGCTATAATCAAATTCATTCTGGTCATTGCCAGGAAAATAAGCTTCTTAATTTTAAAATAATTTTTTCTAGGTTGTCTAAAATTGAGTGAACACAAGGAACACAATTGAATACTTTTATGCATGAGAAAGTTACCTTTCTATTTGTCCAAACTTCTAGTAGAGAACAAATGTTGGTTGATCAAGTAGGATTGTTTGGTTACTATGTCTATCCAAAAGATATTAGGCAATTCAACATGTAAACTCTCATGCTCATGGCATCACATTCAAAGCTGCATTTATATGCTCTACAAAATTATCCTGTTGTGCTTTTCTTGTAATAATTCTTTTCATTCTACTGCCATTTGTTGCACATAAACCATTGAATTTTTTGTTATCATTTTCACCATTATTATCAGATCTCCATAACTTCAACTTAATACCATATTCATTCTCTACCAGAGTTATTAAAATTTTAAAAGCAACATACACATCATATTTATTTTTAAGAAATGTGACATAATAGATCAAATCTACAAATTATATATATATATATATATATATATATGATGGACCGGTTGAGCCTTCGGGCCACACTAGTTTGAGCGACGGGCAAGGAGGGAACTCAAAGGGGATTAAATCTACCTTTAATTTTTTATCAAAATTGGGAGTGAATTAGGAAGGTTTATTTAGGGAAAGAGGGTTGATTTGAATTCAGATTTGGGAGGGAGTTAGGAAGGTTTATTTAGGTAAAGATGACTAATTTGAATTCAGATTTGGGAGGAAATTAGAAAGGTGATTTATCTAGGAAAAAAGAGTTGGTTTGAACTCAGATTTGGGAGAGAAGTAGGAAGGTTTGTATTAGCGTTAATTGAGTTGTTTTATTTTCATTATCTGAATTGTGTTTGGCTATAGTTTTCTCTGGAGTTGTTTCTAGTGAAGCCTAGGGTTTGTGGAGAGTCGATCTACCTATCGAATAGTAGATCGACTTGTATTATGGTTTGTTGTGCTGATATAAAAATATTTTTCGCTGATTTCTACTGTGTTTTTTCTTGTTATAATTTTTTTGCTTTGTGGAAATCATATTTCTATCAAATTTGTATATGAGCATCTTTTTTGGGATCTATGATGGCTTGATGAGGATGTTGGAAACTTGAAATCCAAATTCAGAGAGCAAATTTCAACAACTGAGAGTAGATTTTTGAATTTGGAAGAGATGATGAAAATGATGTTAGAGTTTCAAGCCAAAACTACATCATTGGAGGCAAGGGCACCATTGACCAAGGAATTGGGGGAAACCCTAATATAGGGAAGATGAGGGAGGATTGTGAGGTAAAAATTTTGGGGGAAGGAGTGTAGATGTCACCTTTGGAGCCACTTCCAAGGAGCGAAACGGTTGAAGAGTATGACCAGCGAAGAAATTTGGATGGTGAAGATAAGAGAGTTGATTTGGGGTAGAGGGAAACATGGAGGGATAACAACACCTGCTACATTGGAGGAGGAAAAAACTGTTTGGGTGGTGGCTATCCTAAGTGAGAAAGTTGAAGATGCCGGTTTTTGAGTGAGAGCTCACGGGTGGATTTATAGGGTGAAGCAATATTTTGTTTTAAACAGATACAAAAGATAAAAAAAACTTAGGGCAAACGCTTTATATCTGGAAGGGAAGGCTCTATCTTGGTACCAGTGGAGAGACTTGTGAGATCCAATTCGATCATGGAGGGAGTTCATTGTCAGAGAGATTGTGTTAGAGGGGAACTTTATGAAGGGACTCAAGCCTGATATTCAAGCAGCTGTTTGAGTATTAAGATCATGTGGCTTAAGAGAGGCTATGGAGTTAGCTCAATTGGTGAAGGATAAGAACTTTTTTGAGAGGAGTAGCCGTAGCAGCAGTTTTTGAGTCTCCTATTGCATGACCGCTACATTTCTGGCACCAAAAGTGTAAATGATGCCTATTCAGTAGGAAGTCCCGAGGGATAGAGTTCAGGGAGGACCAGTGGGAACTTCAAGAGGTTGATTGAGTCAGAAATTCAGGAGAAGAGGGCCATGGTTTTATGCTTTAGGTGTAATGAGAAATTCTCTCTAGGCCACCGTTGTAAAGACCTTTCTTTTTAGGTCCTGACAATCTGCGATGAGGAGGAAGATACTGCAGAAGAGGAACTAGAGGAGAAAGATGATCACCTACACTTAGATGTTGGAGAGGTATCCCTTAACTTAGTGGTTAGGATCACATCGAACCATAGCATGAAGGTTAAGGGGAAGATTGAGCATCAGGAGTCCCACAACTTCATTTCCAACAGGATGGTGGATCAATTGAGATTGAAATTAGTGGACATGGTGGGCTTTGAGGTCATGCTGGGAATATGAAAAGTAGAGAGGAATAGAGGAATAGAGGAATTTGCAAAGGGGTGATTTTAATCCTTCCAAAGGTTCAGGTATTGGAATACTTTCTGCCATTAGATTTGGGGAGCACATTGTGATGTTGGGGATAAAGTGGTTGCAAAAGTTGGGGAAGACTAAGATTGATTGAAAAGCTCTAACGATGGAGTTCAAGGTTGAGGAAATCAAAGTGGTTATTAAAGGGGGTCCTAGCCACTCCAAAATTATGGTGAGGGCATTCTGGGGTGGAGTGAGATTTTGGGTAGAGCTGTAGATTTTGGAAGAAGAGGTTGGGGAGAGGATTGGTGTCGTGGCGTATCGTTTGTAGCTACCGTGTTCCATGTGCCCGAGTTGAGGAAAGTTATTGGCGACCACAATTCACCAGTGATGTTGTTGATGACCTTGATAGAAGAATGGAGGTGATCTTGGAGCCAAGGGAACTGAAAGGAGTTTGCTCAATAGTAGGAGCTTGTGGGAAACGAAGGAACCATACCGGATGATTCAAGGTGAACAAGGTGGCTCTTTGGGAGGGAGTATTGATAGATTGACTGAGCTTGTGGGCCCTACTAGTGTGGGCGACAGGCAAGGAGAGGGGGGCGGGGGGAGGGGTTCAAAGAGGATTATTTCTACCTTTAATTACTTACCATAGAAAACCAAAATCTAGAGGGATTTAAGAATGTTTATTCAGAGAAAGAAGATTGATTTGAATTTATATTTGGGAGGAAATTAAGAAGGTTTATTTAGGGAAAGAGGGCTGGTTTAAATTCAGACTTGAGAAGAAATTAGAAAGGTTTATATTAGGGTTAATTGGGTTGTTTTATTTTTCACTATATGAATTGTGTTTGGCTATAGTTTTCTTTGGAGTTGTCCTAGGATTTGTGGAGGTCGATCTACCTCTCGAATAGTAGATCAACTTGTATCTTTGTTTGTTGTGTTGATATAAAAATCTTTCTCATTGATTTTTGCTGTGTTTTTTCTTTTTATTGCTATTTTTTCTGTGTGGAAATCAAATGCTGAAGCTCCAACTTCTCTATCTTAAGAATCCTTACAGCTTTAAAGAAACTCTCTTTTTTTTTTTCACTTACCAAATACTTTCATTCCTTTCTTGTTAATGTGTCTAAGTCTATAGTGCCAAAGTCTTCTATCAATTCTTAAATCATTCATTGCTATTGCTATAATATGCCTAATATATTTTTTTTACATAAAGAGTACCACAGTAGTTTATTCACTTTACAAATATTACACCTTTGGTGATGTTCCCTAATTCTCCAACAAATGTTATAGAATGTGTTTCATCATCAAGTTGTACAAGTCATATTAAACTCCTTAGACTTTGAACATATTGATAGGAAGAGTTTGTAGAAATTTAGGAAAAGTCTTCGTTGAAATCTGATTTCAGCAATTTTAGAAAACCAAAGACAAGAAATTCAGGAATAAAACACATATGAACACTTTTTTATCGAAAGTTTTATGAAAGAAAAGAAAAGATACAAGGGGATCTTCAATTGGAAAGGAAGATCCGGCTCTTCCAAATCTCTAGTTGCCGGCTAGAGCCCAAACACCTAATGAACAATCTAATTTCAGCAACCAATACATACCTTTAATCCTGGGAAAATCACCTATTTAAAGCAGACAATAAACAATAAATACCCAAACAACCCTTCCCCAATTTTCACCTATTTCCTTAATTATTTTTGCCCCTCTTCAATTAGGAAACATTTTCTAATTAATCAGCCCCCAAATCTATCTTTTTCAATTAGGAACATTTCCTAATTAATCTCCTACAAATCAGCCCCCAAATTTGTCCTCTTCAATTAAAAAAATATTTCCTAATTAATCCTTTCTAAATCTGTCCTCAAAATATGTTCTCTTCAATTAAGAAATATCTCCTAATTAATTCCTTTTGATTAAGAACCTTCCTAAACAATTCCTTCTTGATTAGGAAATTTTCTAATTTCCTCTCAATCAAATTGGTCGGTCCATCACATATTTAATATTGCACAACTTCTAAAGATGTCCATGGTATCATCCTTTCTTATATTATCTAAAGGGTCATCATTAAGAATTGACCCTAAACATTTTTGAGATTGCTAGTGACATAATTCTTCATAACATCAGGAGTAATCGAATGAGTTTTGGCTAGTAGCCACGAATGCACGCCCCATAATAAATTTAAAGTTGTGTAAATCAAGCTTTAGAATGTTGACTTATTGTTTCAATTAGACCCTGAACATTTAGAATTAGGTCATTTTCAATCTCATCAGTTTGCAACATAAGCCGTCTTTATTTTGATTTTTCTTCTTCTGCTTGCGATCTTATTTTACGCACCTTATACTGTGCAATTCCAACAAGTCATACCATTAAATCTTAAGCTTTTCGTTTTCAGAATTTTGATGTACTTCATTCTTCATAATAATGAGTTGCCCTTGCCTCACCTTAGTACTCCAGGTGAATCTTGAAGTTTCATCGTTTTCTTTTATGTGATTATTCTCACTCTGTATTAGATCTAGGAGACTAGGACTCATCAAGCTCCAACTCTCTTCTTCCAAAATAAATACTTTATAATTTTACCATATTTACTATATGGTAAGGTGGATTATATAATTAGTGCTTGATTTTTTTTTTCGAACTCCGCAAATTGATAATTGAGTTTATCTCATTATTGTTATCTAAATAGAAGCACTATCATGCACTTCAAATTAAAATGCACCACATTAGATGTATCTTATTTGAGAAAGCATTTTTTGTACATGCTTGACAACAACTTAACAACCTTTACCTTATTCTTTTCATTTTTAACATTTGAAGTGTGATTGTCAAATGAAGGACTTTTAGGCTTGTCTATCCAAAATCTCCAATTTTTTGTTTGACATTGGCTCTAAGAGCTCTCTTAGAAGAGGCTGATGCAGCTTCTCTGAATACAAATTATATTCGATATGCATCATCAGAAAACCTAATTATATCCATCAAATATTCCAATCTTCACATTTCCTTATTCTTTCGCTCTCTCCAATTATGCTCCAATAACCAAGCTTTGATTAGAATTGTTAAGAATGAAATTGTAAGAATAAAAGAAAACTCTCAAGATATTCACAAAGAAAGGGATTTTATATGGTTTGAAGATCACTCTTCCTATATCTAAGGCTGTACAAATTCAATCACCTTTTTTTATTGTTATAAATAATATGAGGATGTTTTATAAATGTAAGATTAGGGTGGTCTTAAAGATATAAATGATCAATTTTTTATTTAGAATGTTCTATATAATATACCTCTAGAATATTTACCAGAATCAGAATATTCCTTAATATTTTTTAGTGGAGTTTACAAAGGTGGGAAAAGGGTTATTAATAGGCACTGACTAATATCTTGCATTCTCATAATGCTTAATTACACATTATCAACATGATATTCTTTTACATGGCTTTATATAAAATAATTAGACATTAGCTCTTTGTCAAGTAGATGGAAAAATTCACCTCAAATGAAGATCATAGTTAGAATGGTACTGTTAGTATTACTAAAAATGTTGGCATATTTTTAGTTATGCTCTAGCTCTCATTCAGGGATGATAAAGCTTAAGGCATAAACTTCATTATCAAAGTTGATATCGATTAAACTCAATCGACTTATGATTAGATTGACATCATTGATATGTTCTATTTTAGACATACCTATCGGCAATTTGAATTAAATAACTTTCTCATTAGATATACTTTATTTGATTTAGATGACTTCTAGCATATATTTCATTGAGCTTTCATTACTTTAGCTATGATCTTCAATAATATGCTAAAGGCAAAATGCTTTATGAGTGATAGACATGCAACTGTTAAAGCATTTGTCCCTGCAAATCTATATCTATCCATTCTTAGTGATCAATTCTCCAAAATTTCCGTTATTCTTCTCATAGAACATCGAAACTTTGCTTTGGTATCAATTGTGGGAAACGATTAAGCACAAGACTTGAGAAGTCACGTGGTTTAAGAGAAAATGATCAAAACACGTGGTTTAAGAGAAAATGATCAAAATGATCATTTGATTTTTTATGAAAGAGCTAAATGGTCCTCAATTATATTAAATGATTATTTTGATACTTCAACTCTTTAAAAATGAATTAAAATAGTCTTATAGTGGGACTATTTTTTTATTCCTTTTTAAGGACTAGAATGATCCCTTAATATAATTGGGGATCATTTTAGTCTTGCATAATGAGTCAAGGGATTATTTTGATCATTTTCCTCATAGTTTAACGAGTCAACTATGTCCGTAGTTGCACAATAATTTTTTTGTTATAATTTAAATAATATATCATAATTTTTTTCTTTCACATGGTCCTCTAAATACTTAGAAGGTTAATAAGTGACTTGTACAAGTATAAGTCATGAATAGCCTGATTAAAACTTTTCAGGTTATGGTAACAAACATTCTCATATATTTTATGTTTACTTGAACGGCATTACCGTACTTCACTTTTAAAATAACTGCATTTTTTACCTACATTAAAAAATGTATTCTATCATGTTTTTTTTCAGAATGATTAATGATAAATTATAAAGTATATAGCTCGATTTCATGACCTGCTGGAGATACAATCATCTTCTTTAACAAATGAGCCAAAAAGTACTTTCACTTCTATTATCTTTATTCTACTGTCTGTATTATATATCCATTTAAGCTAGCCATATTATCCCATGTATTCTTCCGAAATCTTTTACTTTCATTCGTTCTTTTAATGCAGAGACACTGAAAGAAAGAACAAGCCGCAAGCTTGTCCAGCTCTGGAAGGCTTTGTCTGCTACTTTACAAGCTCCAAACAAGATAACGCAGCTTGTGATTGCGGCCATTTATATGAGGCTCGTATACATATCTATAAGTTTATCCATAGAAGTTTAATCTTCAATGTTTCCTACAATCAAATTTTCATTCAAAGTTAAAATAGCATTGGGATTGTACGCCAAGATTTATAGCTTTTTTATTGTTATAGATTTCCTCAAGATTTATATCTATAAGGCTGTCTTTTCCTTTTTTTTTTGTTTTCCCAAATTTTCATTGCATGGAAAACTTGATCATGAGGTTGTAGAAACTGTTTGTTAATCCAGTGCTGCCTGTCATATTGTCCTCCATTTGATTTGCTTTAATAAATTGATGTTAGATGTGGCAGAGCTATGCCAGAGTTTGTTGGAAAAATTGTTCATTATGGACGCTGATTTCAAGTTATTTGTACTTGTTACTGTTCTAGATATCTCAATTTGGAGAGTTATTATTTTGTTTCCTTGGCATAAACAAAAAAGATGAATAGGGAATAAATTTTTAGGCCATTTTAAAAAAATTTCTACTTGTTACAGTTCCACAGCACAATGGATTATCTTTTTTATATATCAGAGAAAATACTAATGTGTTGTAAGAGTGTTTTTTTTACTATTGCGGTGGCGAATGAAATTAAGGCTTTGTTTGGGACGGCTTTTTTATTGCTTCTTAAATTAATTTTTAAATTACTTCTTAAAGCAATTTTAAAGTATAAAAATTTGAATTTTTATACTAAAAAGTTGCTTTAAGAAGCATTAAGAAAGCCGTCCCAAATAAAGCTTAAGGCTTGTTTTGAACGACTTATTTACTGCTTCTAAAAACAGCTTTTTAGTATAAAAAACTTTAGATGGTGGTTGTGCTTGGAATTGGTGCTTTGAGATTTATGATCCTTTTTAATTCAAGAAATTAGAATTGAGGAGAATTAAAAATTTGTTTATAAAAGGTGGATTTATTATTCCCCACAGGAACATGTTTGGTTCTTTTGTGCGATGGGGGGTGTGTAGTTAGGAGACCTCCAGGTTATTAAGCTCCTCATATTTCATAAGAGGGATTCCTTTTAGAAAAAGGATTATTCTAATTATGTTCAATTATTGGTTGATTCCAATTTGTTCAATGTACTCTGCTTGAAGAGAGATTGATTTACTAAATGACTCCAAACTACGTTGCATCAATCACGTAGCATATGTTGGTTTGTTGGTATGGATCTTTAGTTATCAATTTTTTGGTTTTGGGTAGAGTCTTGTATATATGCGCCCCCCCCCCCCCCCCCCCCCCGTCCAACAATCATCCAACGAGGAATTATCTTATTGTTTTCTTATTTGTTTGATAAATTTAATTATAAATACACATTATTATTAGGGGTGTCAATTTCAGGTCACGGGTTAGATTCAGGTTAAAATTGAAACTGACTCGGCACTATTGTTGTCAACTTGAACCTGATCTATTTTGGCAAATGGGTCGGTTTTTCGGATCCAAACTCACTCGACCTGCTTTGGGTCCAAGTCAACCTAAATGACTCCGGGCCGACAAAAAATTTTTGGGTAAAAACTGGTCAATCTCGATTTTTCGGGTCAAAACGGGTTTTCAGATAAAAAATGGATCAATTTTGGGTTTCCAAGTCAACTTGAACCCGACTTAGTTTTTGAAACGGGTTAATTTGTTGAACATGAATTCCACCCGTTTAGGGGCCAGGTTGACCCTAACACTGAATTTTCGGGTTGGATTTGAATCGGATTTTTGAATTGTGCCAAATATTAATACCCTTACACTATTAGGATATGCTAGGTCTTAAACTCAGCATTCTATGGCATGCAAAGCACTCAATCATTAGATCAAAATAAACTGCGTAATTTACTTGATCATTTTCGGTCATAATCATCATCTTCCTGCATCATCGTCATGCTGAGCGGTTGTGATGTGATATTAGCAAAGCCAAAAGAAAAAGAGTCCCTCTTACATTTGTTTTTATTTTATTGTTTTTTATCAAAATATCATCATCATTAGAACACAACAAAGCAAGAGGAAACAAAGGGCATCAATATCAGCAGCGACTTAAATTAGATATTAACTAATTCAAGTGTTTTAGCCATCTAAGTTCTCTCTGTTTGTCTTTTTAATCAGCAGTTGGTAGACCATCTACTTCAACAATTTGTACTGTAACTTAAAGCATTTGTATTAAACAACATACTAATATTGAGGTTGTTCTAAGCGATTCCTTTTAGAATTGAACCAACCTAAAACCTTTCTTCCAGTAAAAGACAGAAAGACTAAAAGTGCATAGAATTAGATCCTATGGGAAGCATACCTTAGGGCTGTCAAAATCGGACTTTGGGTCGGGTTCAGGTCGAACTTGAATATGACCTGGTACTTTTTAACCCGACCCATGTTTGCAAACTGGTCAATTTTTCAGACCCGAATCAGACCCGCTTCGGATTTGTTTTACTAAAATATTTTTATTTAATTCGATTCATTTAAACCTAAGTCGAATTAAGGTAAGATTTTGCTTAAATCAATTTAAAATAAAATCAATTTTAATTTAGTGTGGGCAACTTAATTTATTATTTTTTTAGAAATAGCATTTACCTATTCATAATAATCTTCTAAAATTTTACTAAATCAATTAAAAAAGAATCAAATCGGGTTGATTTTGGATTTCCGGGTCAACCTGAATCAGACTCGATTTTACAAATGTCCCAAAGTATGTCATACATATAACATAGCTAATTAATGCTTCGTTTGGGACAATTTTATTATTGCTTCTTAAAGCAGTTTTATGATACAAAAATTTTAATTTTTATATTAAAAGTTATTTTAAAAAGCAGGAAGAAAAATGTCCCAAATGAAATTTAAATCATATAACCAAATTAGGATTATATTTAAGCAGGTCCAGTTGGTGCTTGCAAAAGCAAAGCATTCCTTTGGATAAGGCAAGTTGGGTAAGCACTGAGATAAGTCAGGATAATGTTTTCTTTTATATGATTTTCTTGGATTATGTTGACCTTATGCTTTTATGTGTGGAGACAAATGTGATAGTGGAATGCTGTGAGGTGACATTGCAAATTTCTTCTCTAAGTGATTAATGTACTATAGTTAGGCACACTAATGTTAATCATTGTATTTGGGTTATTTCTTATACTATTTAACTTTTCAAATTTAGAATATATTAAGGGCTACTAATATCAACTATAAATAGTTTTGATTTTTAAAAATTAGAATAAGGAAAACTAAGGTTTCGTTTGGGACAACTTTTTTTTTATTTTTAAAACAACTTTTTAGTATAAAAATTTCTTGAATTAGAAAATTTTGTACGAAAAAGTCATTTTTGAAAGCAATAAAAAAACGTCCCAAACGAAGCATGTCTGCTATATCTATCTTCTGTTAAAAAATATAAAGAGAAAACTTTAAAAAATTATAAAAGTATTAGAAATGATCTTTTTTATTACATCTAAATGAGAATTTGACTTTTAATATAATACAATAGAAAAATGATTCATGTAACTGACCAACGTATCGTTGTTATTGTTATTGAATTAGAATTCTCCTCTATCCCTATTTTTTATGTATAATTGTTTCACTTTCATCATCATCATCATGTTTAAATTCATTCAATTATTTGAGGTCCACTTTGAAAATTATCGCGGGCTCAGTTTTAATAATAATTAAGAAAAAAAGTTTGGATTAAATTCTAATTTTACATCATTATTTTTGTCGAGAATTAGGCTTTGTTTGGGATAACTTTCATATTGTTTTTTAAAATAGCTTTTTTGTATAAATTTTTTTTAAACTAAAAATTTTTATTCTAAAAAATTGTTTTAAAAAATAATAAAAAAGTTGTCTCAAACGATGCCTTAGATATGCTATGAACATCATGTATGTTTTTTAAAACTTTAGTACTTGTTCCCAAAAAATGAATTGATAGGCAAACTTCTTCTCAAGTGATTAATGTACTATAGCCAGTCACACAAATAACAAATCATTGTCTTTTGGTTATTTCTTATACTAATTAACTTTTCAATTTAGAAATATATTAAGGGTTACTAATCTCAACTATGAATTGTTTTGATATTTTTTTAGTTAGAATTAGGAGAGTAAGGTTTCGTTTGGGATGACTTTTTTATTGCTTTCTAAAATGGAGTTTTAATACAAAAATAAAAAATTTTGTACTAAAACTCTGTTTTAGAAAGCAGTAAAAAAGCCGTCCCAAACGAAGCCTAAGTGTATTAGATTTGTCTTATGTTAAAAAAGATATAGATAAACTTAAAAGATTTATAAAGTATTAGAAATAATATTTTTTTATTAGATTAAAATGAGAATTTGACTTTTAATAGAGCACAATGAACAAAATGATTTATTTGGCCGACCCATATATGGGATAAAAGCTTGATGTTATCATTGTTGTTGTTAGCGAATTTAGAATTCTTTTCTTTTCTCTTTCAAAGGCTTATCCCTTTTTTTTATGTGTTGTTTCTCCTTCATCATCATTATGTTTAAATTCATTAAATTATTTGAGGTCCAATTTGTAAATTATCATGGACTCAGTTTTAGTAATAATTAACATAGAAAGTTTGGATTAAATTCTAATTTTACATTATTATTTTTTTTGGGAGAATTAGGCTTCAATTTGGAACAGCTTTCATACTGCTTTCAAAATTAATTTTTTTAGTACAAAATTTTTTGGAACTAGAAATTTTTATATTAAAAAACTTCTATAGAAAATAGTAAATATGTGGTCACAAATGAAGCATTATGTTTTGTTTGTGACTACTTTTTTTACTGCTTTCTAAAATAAATTTCTAATATAAATATTTTTTGAACTAAATTTTTTTGTAATAAAAAGCTGATTTAGAAATCATTGAGAAAGCTGTCCCAAACAAAACATTAGACATGCTATGAAAATCATTTCTATTTAAAAATTTAATACTTGTCCCCAAAAAAATGAATTATTAGGTCCTTGTATTTAGGTGTGTCATAAATTAAATCAAACAACAAAGTTTTGGATTTTTTTACTAAATTTTGTAAATTTATTAAAAAATTTGGATTATGTAAATATGTAATATTTAGATTTTACTTTAAAAAAAATCATTTTTTGTTATTTTGGGCTCATTATAACATGATCTTCATGATACATGAAAAAATATTACCTTAAGAATATAGAGTAGATGTATTAGATTTGTCTTATATTAAGAAAGGTAGAGGTAGAACTAAAAAGGCTTGGATAGAAAATATTAGAAATGACATTTTTTTATTAGATTTAGAAGAGAATTTGACCCTTAACGAACACAATGGAGAACGAGGATTTATGTAGCCATCCCACATATTAGGATAAAGACTTGTTGTTGTTGTATATATATATATATATCAATATGCATCATAGCAATAAAGTGATTAAGTACTTGATGTTGCCTTGGCCAATATACTAAATGAAGTGCTGATATTGATCATTAACAGCTATGTGATGTAGACATCTTTTTCTACTAATTTGTTATGATTAATTTGGTTAATCATTTTTGGCTTTATTTGAGATAGTTTTTTTTATTGGTATAATAATTTTTTTAAATTAGAAAATTTTTTATGAGAAAACGACTTAATAAAGAAATAAAAAGTTGTCTCAAATGAAGTCGTGGGAACACAACTCAACTTGGTCTGTTGGTTTAGAGCTTATGCTTCTAACTAAGAGGTTTTGGGTTCGAGTCTTTGTGTATGCGTTGTGTGTGTGAGTTTGACTTAATTGGCCTAAATGTCCCAAAAAAAAAAAGTCATGGGATAATTTTTTTACTACTTTTTAAACCAATTTTTTAATGCAAAAAATTATTAATCTAAGGCTTCATTTGGGACGGCTTTCTTACTGCTTCTTAAAGCATCGTTTTAGTACAAAAATTAAATTTTTTATACTATAAAGCTGCATTAAAAAGCCATAAATAAGCCGTCCGAAACGAAGCCTAAATTTTTTTGTAGTAGAAAGTTGCTATAAAAAGCATTAAGAAAGATATCCCAAACAAAACCTTAGTTTGGAGCAATTTTTTTTTCTTTTTACAGGAACTTTTTAGCATAAAATTTTATAAAACAAGCAAAAAAAAAGTTATCAAAAGTTGTCCCAAATGAAGCCTTAGGCTATGTTTGGGACAACTTTCTTACTATTTTCTAAAGTAAGTTACTAAAAATTTTTGTACTAAAAAGTTATTTTGAAAAACAGTAACAAAGCTGTCTCAAACGAAATATTAGTTTACGTACCTAATTAAACTTCTAAAAGAGATTAATCATTTAAGGTTTCTTTGCTTGTTTGCCCAAAATAAATATTATATTTTTGAATTGTTGATTGGAAAGGACAAATTATGTTGAGCATCATAATATGATACCTTCTTTATTTCTTTAAAAAAAAATATTTTTGTTGCTATATGCTTGTCTGATATTTGATTCCATGGAGCTAATTATGTGTTCCAATTCTTTTGTTTTTCCTTATACCAACCATCAATATTAAAATATTTTAAGGAAAAATAATTCGGATTAAATTTTAATAAATGGGCTTTTGCTTGAAATAATGCCTATTTAGAAAGCAACACTGTATGGCTGACCATATACAATTTAGAGGTGTCAATATTTGACACGACACGAAAATCTAATTCGAGAACCGAAAATTTCGGGTTTGACCCGATCCGATTTCAAAATGGGTCGGGGTCGGGTTCGGGTTCTAGAAATTGATCCGTTTGAAAAACAGGTCGGGTTCTAGTTGACCTGACGGGTTGACGGGTCAACCCGCAAACCCGTTTAAAAACGGCTGCTCGCACTGCCCAACCTGCCCCGCGTGCACCCGCGCTGCGCGCGCCCGAGCTTTCCCGCGCTTGCCCGGGCGCCACACGCACCTGCGCAGCTGCCCTTTCTCGCGCGCCCAGTGCACCTGCACTCGCCCGCGCGCCCGCGCTCGCCTGTGCACAACCGCGCTCTCCGTCGGACCGCCGGCGCACTCCCATGAGCACCCGCGCTCGCCGCCTGCGCGTCCGCGTGTTTTGCCTTGCCATGTCGGGTCGGGTCAACCCGACAACCCGATGGGTCGTGTCCGGGTCCATGTTTTCAACCCGTTTGCCTACCCGTGCCGAGTTAGGGTCAACCCAATTGAACCCGGGTCAGTTCCAGGTCCGACCCAAACCCGACCCGTGACCCGAAATTAACACCCCTTATTATACATAACTGAAAAGCTTAAGAAATTAATATACCTATTTTACATTGTATACTTTCGGTATGTAAGATCTTTGTGAACAAAGAAAGAGACAGAAAAATGTGTTTGGAGCAACCACTTCTGTATAATAATAATAATAATATATATAATGCAGCACTCACTTTATAAAAATCTTAGATAATACGTTGTTTAAATTTCATAGTTTTTCAAATTATATATCCACAGATATTTTATTATTTATAAGAGGGGTTTCAGCTTTTGGTCATAATAGAGAGGAATTTTCATGATATAAAATAGAGAGAGAAAAAAAAGAATTTCTTATAATAAATTTAGAAATAGAGGTCGAAACTCTAATTACCATAGAGAAGATAATATAAAATATATTAGGATATATTCATGATAAAGTTTTTTTTTTTTTTTTTTCTAAATTGAGCTTCAAATATGTGCTGATCATGCACATATATGCAAATCATTAGTACAATTATTCATGTTTGTTTGTCATTAGGACATCTCTAACTGATCCGAACGTTATTTGCTTATCGTCTATTTGCAGTTGATACGAGTCTCCACCCAAACGTTTAGCAGAAAAGCATTTTGCATTTTCTCTTCGTTGCGAGCAATGTGACGTCAATATTGAAGTCACACTATTCAAAACATGAAAATGATGTTCGGTTTGTCGTTCAGTTGGATGCATGCTCATGACTACAACAAACCGGAGAATGTCGTTCCGTTTGAGATGGCCTGAACATATCTTGATCTAACATTAAGGATCTGTTTGGATTGATTATAACTTTTTGTAAAGTTCATTATAAAGTTGCGGGGAAAATAATTTTTTTAAAAGCAATTTCTAAAAGTAACTAAAAACTAATAGCCAAACGAAAACTCTGATTGCCATCTGAAGTAATAAAGTTGCTCGAACAAACTCTAAAAAATAAAAAGTTGTATTCATAAAGTTTATTTTTAAAAATCATTTTTCATACTTTTTTACAATGCAAGAAAATTTGACTAATTATACTTCTTGCCATGATGAAAATATCTTTATAATTGTATTAATATCAAAATATTCTGATAATTTTTTTTAAAATGCAGAATGCAAGAAAAAGTAGCCTATTCTTCAACAATTTGTGAGCTGTGAAATGTTAATGTTATCCTCCTCATCGTAGCGTCAGAAATATTTAAAAGAGTGAACGCAATTTACCAAAGAGTTTGGGATTTAACATAAAAAATCAACCTAACAATATTAAAAGAGATGTGGCTGATGATGCAGTACTAGTTAGGTCCAAACAGATATATTATGTTAATATCGCACGAATTCATAGCCTATTGATTGCAAAGCAACACAATCATCAAATAAATAAATTTCTAAAACGTACAATACTTTAATTCGTGTTAATTATGATGTCGAACACGATCAAATTAAATATCAAAAGCTTTGTGGCAACCTTAACCTAAAATAATGGTATGAATCCAATTGTTTTAGTCTTCTTTTGGGGCATTTTTCTTCTTGCTTTCTGCGGTTGATTTATAGCTATGAAATTTCTTAAAAATAGCAAAAAAATTGTGGCCAAAAGTTATCCCAAACGAAGCCTTAAGATAAAGTGGATAACTTTTAATTTTAAGATAAACAAATCTATATGAGATTGATTACTTAGACTTCCTTTGGGACGACTTTCTTACTGATTCTTAAAGCAGCTTTTTAGTACAAAAATTTTAACAGCTTTATAGTACAAAATTTTTAATTTTTGTAATAGAAAACTGCTTTAGGCTTCGTTTGGGATTACTTTCTTACTATTTTTTAAAACAACTTTTTAGTATAAAATTTTCTTGAATTATAAATTTTTGTACTAAAAAGATACTTTAGAAAGCATTAAAAAAGCCGCCCCAAACAAAGCCTTAATCACTTGTGAAAACTTAGGCTATGTTTTGAGAAGAAATTAAATATTTTGTACTAAAATTACGTTTTGAAAAGCAATAAAAACATCTTAGTTCTTAGGATCCTTTCAACCGATAATGATTGTCAAATAAGCAATAGAATGGCTATTTATGTTTGGGCTAAAAGATAATATCTAGTTGGAAAGTTTTTTAACGTCTAGATGATTGAAGGTTCTTTTACAACATAGCATATAAATGAGCATTGAAGCATTATATTATCAGATATGTTGTGTTTGATTGACCTCTTAAAATCATTTATGATATCGAAGTTTATAACTTTTACTATAATAAATCTCCTACCTATGAAGATTAAACTATCTGATTTTATACTTGATATGCTAACAAGCAGATCTTGAAATAATTTTATTAGAATGATAGTATGTGGTCCTCAAGAGGAGAGAGGATGGTGCCTTAATTAGTAGAGAGATACGATGAGGTTCAGTCTTTCATACCAAGATACTTCCTGACCAACAAAGATAATAAATAGCAATCATTAGCACTAAGCATAATCAATCAATTCTTTGCCTAACATGCTAAATTAGGCAACTATAATATGACTAAATGATTAGAGAACATCTTATTTAATTATGCCCACAAAAAGAAAAATATGTTTGTGTTAGGAACCATGCACACATCAGCAAAGCCTACGTGCCCTTCTTGTATGCTAATCAAGATCTTTTGGATGCCTATGTTTCCCGTGGCTTAAACCACAAGCTCCAAATAAATTCTTGCCTCACTCTCAAGAGTGTATATTCTTAGGCTATTCCACTCAACACAAAGGCTATAGGTGCTTTAACATTACTACTAAGACCATTCACATATCTCGGCATGTTGTCTTCTATGAGAATCTCTTTCAATACAAGCATAAACTTGAACACGCCTCAACCCCTATAGAAAAGAATTCATACTCATCCCTACTTCTTGTTCTGACGTCCACCATCTCATCCCAATTTCTGCCTAATAACAACAGCACTCTGACTTCTTCGTAGCCTTCAATTCCTACAGACTCGCTTCGGACACCACCTCAAGATCCTAACATTAACCAATCTTCACATACCAGCTCTCCAGCACATAACCCATCCCCACCCACTACTCTCCACATGCAGACACGCCTGAAATCTGGAATCCACTGCCCAAGAAAAATCTTTGATCTCTTTGTAGTTCCTAATTCAAATCACACACCAACTTCATATTCTCAGGCTTCCAAAAACCAACAATGGCGTTCGGCTACGTCATTCGAATTTCTCGCTCTTCAACAACAGGGCACGTGGTCACTCGTATCACCTTCGGCAGTCAAAAATGTACTCGGCTGCAAATGGACATTCAAAATGAAATTAAATCCCGAAGGCAACATCACTAGGTACAAAGCACGCCTGGTTGCTCAAGGTTGCACTCAGGAATTTGGTATCAATTACACTGAGACTTTCAGTCTAGTGGCCAAAATGGTAACCATCCGCATTCCACTAACCGTCACACTTCACCATAACTGGCATATAACTCAACTAGATGTCTCCAACACATTCTTACACGGTGATCTACAAGGCAAAGTTTACATGAAACAACTGATGGGCTTTGAGGACACCCTTCACCCCGACTACGTCTGCAATGTGGCGCCCCAAGATCCGTGTAGCGAAAGGATTCGTCTGACATTCTGATCGAACTCCATTCCAGTTGCCTTGCTCGGACCTGAAATTTTAAACCACATATAATGAGCTACAATAGCCCAGCAGGTCACCAAAGCCTACAACTGAAATCAAAGCAAGGCGATGCTATCAATATGCATGTCAATCTATCAATCTGAATCAGTCAATGGTCAATGAGTCTATGCAGCGGAAATCAATGAATCAATGATCATCAATTCTATGCAGTGGAAATCCATAGTCAATAAAACCAGTCAATGCAGCGGCAGGCAATTCGATAAATCAACGCAATCAATCAATATCCGTCAATCAAATCAATACGGTCAAATCAGTACGATCTATTTAATGAAATCAATCGAGGAAAGCAATACGATAAACTTCAATCCATTCTGACAAGAAATCTATACAACAGTCAATACGGTGTAGAACAGTAGCAACAGCGAGTCTACAAAATCTATAGGCAGCAATACAATGAATCTATACGATGTCCATGTTCATGCTATCAATGCAGTATCTATATCAATGTCAATAATCAATAATCAATAGTATCAATGCTCAATGATCAATCAATGAAATCAATGAATCCGTACGATAAGAAATCAATTCGATAAATCCATCAAATCAATAAATCAATCGGAAGTCAATAAATCAATACATATCAGGAAATCCATACGATGCAAGATCATACAATTCCATACAATGGTCTTACTCGACAAGCACAAACACTAGTCATGATCAACCAGGTTAACTGGCTATTATCAATAGTGCTGTTGTAGAATCCGTTGCTGTTGTAGTCCGTTCAATACACGTTGGTTTCTATAACCAACGTTCAACTAGGTTTCCACTTGTCTTTCAGGATCAATCAATCAATCCAATCAATAGTCAATGCAATAATCGATGCAATAAGCAATATTAAAGAAATCTAGAACAATCATATCAATAGTCATACACATATCAATTCAATCTATCAATTTCAGACAAATCAGAAATCATACGAAAATCGGGCAGCGTAACGGCAGTCGGTCAAATTTACACAAAAATCCTGCAAAAAGACACGATTTCCAAATTCTACCAAATTACAATAGAATATCTATAACATCAATGCAAGACTTTTATTCTATAGAAACCAAGTCAGAAAACATCCTGATAATTTTCTATTCGATTAAAATTACGTAGAACCAATTCCAACCGGAAGAAAATTCGTAGAATACAGTCAAATCGTGTAGAATAATCATATCTATAACACTCTAAAAGTTGTGCGGTGAAAGTTGTGTCAAATCAAAATCATGTCGAAAAGTCGACTACGAAAACACAAAACAGATCTCAACTCGGTCAAAACACAACATCTTTGAAAACAGAAATAGGATTCGGAGTCCTTACCACGAGATCTTCACTTTTCCCAACAGCAGCGTCGGACGAAAAGCGCTCCGCGGTCTCCGAAAACCAGCTTTTCTCTTTTTCCCTTTCTCTTTCTCTCTCCTCAGATATTTTCGTTTTTATAAAAAGTTTTCTCTCTCCTCAAAACGAGCTGATTTTCTTATATCTGTGAACTGATCGGCCAGGCCGATATTCACATCGTCCCGGGACGATCAGACCAAATCCTGATCGTCCTGGACCTCACCCAGGGCTATTGTCTGGCCGATAATTTCTACAGTACAGATCGGCCTGGACGATCTCACGATCGGCCCGGACGATCCTGTCCAGAAATCATCCAGAAAACACTCCAGAAATCAGCTGTTTTCCATGCACTGATCGGCCTGGACGATCTCAACTTCGTCCTGGCCGATTCTGGGAGGGAAATCCAATTCAGAGAGGAACAGTAAGGGAACGAGATATTACAATCTCCCCACCTTAGAAAAATGTCGTCCCGACATTTCCCTAAAGGTACGAAGCAAAACACGAAGCAACCAAATCGATCGAAATCCAAATCCCAAAACAAAACTCGTCGAAATCTAAACAAACACACAATGCAATCAATCAAATGTCAATCACTATGTATGCAAAATGAATAGAATGGATTCATTCTATCAAACTATCAATCAAATCCTTTCACTACACTTGCTCTGATACCACCTGTGGCGCCCCAAGATCCGTGTAGCGAAAGGATTCGTCTGACATTCTGATCGAACTCCATTCCAGTTGTCTTGCTCGGACCTGAAATTTTAAACCACATATAATGAGCTACAATAGCCCAGCAGGTCACTAAAGCCTACAACTGAAATCAAAGCAAGGCGATGCTATCAATATGCATGTCAATCTATCAATCTGAATCAGTCAATGGTCAATGAGTCTATGCAGCGGAAATCAATGAATCAATGATCATCAATTCTATGCAGTGGAAATCCATAGTCAATAAAACCAGTCAATGCAGCGGCAGGCAATTCGATAAATCAACGCAATCAATCAATATCCGTCAATCAAATCAATACGGTCAAATCAGTACGATCTATTTAATGAAATCAATCGAGGAAAGCAATACGATAAACTTCAATCCATTCTGACAAGAAATCTATACAACAGTCAATACGGTGTAGAACAGTAGCAACAGCGAGTCTACAAAATCTATAGGCAGCAATACAATGAATCTATACGATGTCCATGTCCATGCTATCAATGCAGTATCTATATCAATGTCAATAATCAATAATCAATAGTATCAATGCTCAATGATCAATCAATGAAATCAATGAATCCGTACGATAAGAAATCAATTCGATAAATCCATCAAATCAATAAATCAATCGGAAGTCAATAAATCAATACATATCAGGAAATCCATACGATGCAAGATCATACAATTCCATACAATGGTCTTACTCGACAAGCACAAACACTAGTCATGATCAACCAGGTTAACTGGCTATTATCAATAGTGCTGTTGTAGAATCCGTTGCTGTTGTAGTTCGTTCAATACACGTTGGTTTCTATAACCAACGTTCAACTAGGTTTCCACTTGTCTTTCAGGATCAATCAATCAATCCAATCAATAGTCAATGCAATAATCGATGCAATAAGCAATATTAAAGAAATCTAGAATAATCATATCAATAGTCATACACATATCAATTCAATCTATCAATTTCAGACAAATCAGAAATCATACGAAAATCGGGCAGCGTAACGGCAGTCGGTCAAATTTACACAAAAATCCTGCAAAAAGACACGATTTCCAAATTCTACCAAATTACAATAGAATATCTATAACATCAATGCAAGACTTTTATTCTATAGAAACCAAGTCAGAAAACATCCTGATAATTTTCTATTCGATTAAAATCACGTAGAACCAATTCCAACCGGAAGAAAATTCGTAGAATACAGTCAAATCGTGTAGAATAATCATATCTATAACACTCTAAAAGTTGTGCGGTGAAAGTTGTGTCAAATCAAAATCATGTCGAAAAGTCGACTACGAAAACACAAAACAGATCTCAACTCGGTCAAAACACAACATCTTTGAAAACAGAAATAGGATTCGGAGTCCTTACCACGAGATCTTCACTTTTCCCAACAGCAGCGTCGGACGAAAAGCGCTCCGCGGTCTCCGAAAACCAGCTTTTCTCTTTTTCCCTTTCTCTTTCTCTCTCCTCAGATATTTTCGTTTTTATAAAAAGTTTTCTCTCTCCTCAAAACGAGCTGATTTTCTTATATCTGTGAACTGATCGGCCAGGCCGATATTCACATCGTCCCGGGACGATCAGACCAAATCCTGATCGTCCTGGACCTCACCCAGGGCTATTGTCTGGCCGATAATTTCTACAGTACAGATCGGCCTGGACGATCTCACGATCGGCCCGGACGATCCTGTCCAGAAATCATCCAGAAAACACTCCAGAAATCAGCTGTTTTCCATGCACTGATCGGCCTGGACGATCTCAACTTCGTCCTGGCCGATTCTGGGAGGGAAATCCAATTCAGAGAGGAACAGTAAGGGAACGAGATATTACATGCAAACTTCACAAATCCATCTATGAACTAAAACAATCACCTCGACAATGGTTCCAAAAAACTGACCACATTCCACCAATCAATCGGGTTTATCTTTAGCAAAGCTGACCCATCCTTACATATTTTTAATCAGGACAATAATCTTATTTTTCTTCTTATCTATGTTGATGATATATTGATTACAGGCAAAAATTTTAACAAAATTCAAAGTGTTTTGTAGCAACTTGAATCCAAGTTCAGTCTTAAGCAACTCGGCGAAGTGTCACTTTTTCTTGGCATACAAGTTGTACAAACAAACGCAGGTTACTTTCTACATCAGCATCACTACGCCCGCGAACTCCTTAACACCGTTGGATTCACAAACTTTAAACCATCAGGAACTCCTCTTGGCCTAAAAAGATTAAAGGCAAACGTGGACAATCAGCTTTACACGGATCCTCAATTATTTCGCAAACTAGCCGGCTCCCTTCATTACTTATCAATCACTATACCAGACATTGTCTTCGTCACCAATCAGATCTGCCAACAAATGCATAATCCACGCAACCGCGACTACCAAGACCTCAAACGCCTTCTAAGATATATTAAAGGCACCATCACTTTTGGTTTACCAATCACACGAGGTCCCCTTCAACTTCATACCTACACCGACGCCGATTGGGCAGTAGACTCCATAGATCGCAAGTCCATCACAGGATTTTGCACCTTTCTCGGACCAAATCTTGTTTCTTGGTCAATCAAGAAATAAACAACGGCCGCCAAATCTTCCACAGAGGCAGAATACAGATCTCTATCTTCCGCCACCTCCGACATAATTTGGCTTCGTCGGCTGGTCAACGAATTCCACATCCCCCAGCATTCTCCAACTCAGGCCTTTTGCAACAATACTTCCGCCATTGCCCTCGCTAACAAACCGGTTTTTCACGGCAGACTAAACACAATAAAATTGATTACCATTTCATCAATGGTCACATCAAATAAGGAGACATCAAAATCAGCCACCTTAGCACTACGGACCGGATCAGGTAGCCGACATACTTACAAAACCTCTACCTACTAATAGATTGAATCTTCTAAGATCCAAATTAATCATTCGTTCAGAGAATGATTAATTT
This sequence comes from Dendrobium nobile, assembly GCA_022539455.1. Lineage (NCBI taxonomy): Eukaryota > Viridiplantae > Streptophyta > Magnoliopsida > Asparagales > Orchidaceae > Dendrobium > Dendrobium nobile. Next base: position 33,724,731 of record CM039732.1, on the reverse strand, counting down.
GCGGTAGGCTATTAGGAACTATGCACACGTCAGCAAAGCCTACGTGTCCTTCTTGTACGCTAATCAAGATCTTGGCACTCTTGATTACAGCCGCACCCCTCGCCTATATATTTTCCTCTGTTGTAATAGTTTAGTAGCTGAATGCAATTACTCTTTCTCCTCCTCCTTGTTATCTGCTTTCTCTGTTCTCCGGCTCAAGAACCATTTCAGTTTGGTTATATTAATTACTTATAATATGCAATTTTGAATAATTTTAATGAATTCAATTAAAATATATAATGAGATATCATTTTACAAATCAATAATTTAATTAAATATTTTAAAATATATATAATTTTAAAATTCAAGAGATTAAATGAAATGTAAATAAAAAAAAAGAAATAATATGTTTTCAACAATCTTGAAAGAAGATTTCTTGATGATTAATTTTATTTTATTTTTGGTCAATCTTTTAAATAACACTCAAATATTTGCTATTTACAAAATAACTCACTCATACTTTTATTTTTTAAAATTTCTGCTCAAATATCAAAATTTATAATAAAATGTCAAATTGTATTTTCCACATTTATTACATTCCCAAAAATTTGATCTTAATATGTGCAAATACTTGAATTAATTAGTCAAAAAAATAACACTGATGATAGTTTTGTAAATATAAAATTTTAAACTATGAATGCAATTTTTTACTTGAAATTGTTCCACAATTATTGGAGCTTGAAATGTGCCACTAAGTAATTAAAATTTAAAAAAATGAAATCTAATGAAATTCCAAGAATGCCCTTAATATGATCTCTTCTCTGTTAATTAAAATAGGAAGCCAATCTTAGCCTATTAGTTGGGAGCCCAAATTTTAAACAAAGATAACAAAAGTTCAAAATTTTACATATAAATATGCGAGCTTAATATTAATTTCATTAAAATTTTTTATAAATAAAAGAAAGTGCCGAAGCTGGCAGTCTATGGCCTCGTTTGGCTCCCACCGACTTTTTTTTTCGGTTTTAAACGGAGGTGTTAGAACGGAGAAGTAGATTTTTTATCCTTCTCAAATCGGCGAAAAAAGAGCGGTGTGGCAAACGATAGTTTTAAAACGCCGCCTAAACAAATAGTTAAATTATAAAATTTTCACCGATCCAAATAGAAAACGGCAAAATTACGGTAAATCAAACGGGCCGTAAAACTTATTAATAGAAGACAAAACAAAACCACTCAATATTTTAATTTTTTGTGTTCTTTCCCAAAGAGGTGCTTATCCTCTAGCTGAGAAATTATTTGGTGTCATAAGTTTTATTCGCATCTCATAATTATTTTGGGACCCGCACGTACAGCTACAATTAATGTGAAATTAGTTAATAAAACAAATAATCCTTCAGTTTTATTTGAGGGAGGCTTTCTTTTTTCTATTTTTGCTTGCTTTTAAATCATATTTTTTCCATGTTTTCTCCAAAATTATTATTATATTCGTATAAAACAGTAGGAAGGGCCTCTATAAGATTTTTTTTTGATAATTTTTTAATTTTTTTTTAAATTATAAATTGTTTACTATAAAATTAGTTTAGAAAAAAATAAAAAGATCTCAAATAAAATTTAAATATTAACTAATTAATAGATTTGGTGATCAACTTGAAGCTCCCTTTATATTTGAATTAAGGGTATATTTGGAATTGTTATAATATTTATAAAGTTTTTTTTTTGGACATTTAGGTCATTAAAGGCAAACTCACACACACAACGCATACACATAGACTCGAATCTTGAAACTCTTAGTTGGAAGCCTAAGCTATCAACCAATAAGCCAAGGAGAGTTGTGTATATTTATAAAGTTGATTATAAGGTTATTATGAAGAAAATAATTTTGATATTATTATTGTAAAAAATAATTCTTTATCATAGAAATATTTAAAAAATAATGAGAAAGTAAATAGCCAAATAAAATTATTAATAAATTTACATTGAATTTAATATTCTTTTAAATATTTTTCATAAAATCAAATTTTGTTTGTTAAGAAATCAGGTATTAAATAATAATATAATGCATTTTATTTCATAAATGAATATAAAATGAGGCTAAGACTTCGTTTGAAACGTCTTTCTTACTTCTTTTTGAAGTAACTTTTTAGTATAAAAATTTTAATTTTTATTAAAAGTTGCTTTAAAAATCAGGAAGAAAAGCCTAAGATTTCATTTATTCAAGTACAAAACATATAAATTTTAATTTTAATTTTTGTTCTAAAAATTGTTTTAAGAAAAAAAAAAAAAAAGCTGTCCCAAATGATAAGCAAGAGACATCGGGAGAAGAATTTTCGCACAATAAGCCCAGAAATAGACATTATTAACAATTTACAATGCTAAAATCACTACCTAAAAGAAGCAGAGGAAACAACTAATACAATAAATATATATGAATTAAGAATTTGAAGCGGTTCAGCCAAAGAACCCGGTTTGACTCCAGACTGCATTACGAACCCGGCTCATATCTCGGCCTTTCAGGGTCCGGCCGACCCCCTCGAAGACCGAGGTCGCCAGCGCCGTCTTCTCCTGCTGTCGAGCTAGGTACTCGTGTGGCGGGACCCAGTCTCCATCTTCATCTACCTCCTCTTCCCACGTAGACCCGCCCACCGGCTCCACCGACCCGATCCGGCCCAAACCCTTCTTCGCCCACTCCGGAAAGGTTACTTCCACTGGAGCCGACATCGCCACCACGGCGCCGCCATCTAAAACTCTCGAAAGGCCGCCCACGTGGCGCCGGTGGTCAACGCAGTCAACGAGCCGCCAACTGCTCCTGGCGCTGGAGGTGGCTGCGGCGGTGGCCCAAACATCCTCTTCGTCCAGGTCAGGGAGGTCGGAGGCTGAGGTTGCAACAGAGGTGGCGGAGTGGTGGCGGAGGAGCCTTTCGGCTGCGGCGGATGAGAAGAGTCTCCGGCCCATTTGGTTGAGAGAACGGGGCAAGCAAGGGTGCCGGTCCAAGATTTATAGCCTCACCCTGTCGTTTCTCCATTTCATTTGGCTTTCATTTCGGTTCTAATTTCGCCAGGAATTTGGGCGGGGCAGTGCGGGTATTTACTATGGTTCAGTCAAGCATAAGCTTGTTTTAACAGAAGTTGGGAAGACGGGAACAGTAAACATTTTGAAGTATTAGTTTTTGTTTGAGATGATTTTTTTACTATTTATTAAGCTGATTTTTTATTATAAAAATTTTAAAAAGAATTGAAACATATAATATGCTATTAAATTATACAACAACAACAACATCATCAAGCCTTTATCCTACTATGTGGGGTCGGCTACATGAATCCTTTTTCTCCATTGTGTTCTATTAAAGGTCAAATTCTCATTTAAATCTAATAAAGAAAGGTCATTCATAATATTTTCTAACCAAGTCTTTTTATGTCTGTCTCTACCTCTCTTAACATAGGTCAAATCTAATACCTCTACTCTCTTAACCGAGTCATTGTAAGGCCGTCGTTTTATGTGACCAAACCATCTAATGCGACTCTCTCTTATCTTATCTTCTACTAGAGCTACTCCAACCTTTTCACGTATATGCTTATTTCTTATCCTATTTCTAAGAGTAAAGCCACTCATTCACCTGAGCATCCTCATCTCTGCCACACTTAACTTAGTATTATGCTTCTCTTTTAATGGCCAACATTCAGCACCATAAAACATTGCAATCACTTTCTTCTCATCTCTTCATTGATGAGAAGTGGTGATGAAAAATACTTAAATGGGCAAACAACCGGCGGCCAATAAGAGTGCAGTAATATTCGCGCCTCATTTGATGCCGGATCCCACATCCAACCAGATCTTAGGTCGTGGGGCCCACTTTCCACCGAGTGATCAATCTGATCCTGTCCTTTCAAAATAAATAATGCCATGTCAGAAATCCACCCACGCTGAGAAGAGGGAGAGTGGAAACATAATTTTAAATTTTTAATGTATATAATATACCAAACTTAATAAATAAAAATCTATAAACAAAAATGAACAGAACCGCAACATACTTATTCTTATAATTATTTCATTATAAACAAAATTAAAAATTTCTTTCTTAATAAATTTTAATGACAAATGTATCATTCATTAATTTTTTAATTTTTTTATAGTTAATTTTTTTTATAATAATTGTATATGCATAAATATAAAATTATTTTTTGAATAATTTAGAATACTATCATGACTTTTTTTATGTATTATTTTTTTGTTTAAATTAGATAAATTCACAAATTCGTAAATCCTTTAAAACCTCTTTCGCTCATAACTTTGCTTGGTTATAACTCTAGATTTTGCTAACCTCGACTTCTCTCTTACTTCCACAAGCCTGAGTCCTCATCTATGTTAGACGTCAACCTTAGCTCCAACACCCAACTAGCCTCCATCAACTCAACTCCAACATCCATCTCAAGCAAAACAAGTTGTCTTAGAGCCCATTTGAGAAGAAATTATTTTGTGCGGACATCGAAAAGTCCGAGGGTTAACCAGAACGCACCACATCACTCAGTACCCAGCATCGATACCGAGCAAAAAGTGACATGGCATGTGCCGTCCGGTGTCTGCATAGAAAAATTTATCACATTTGAAACGGTTGTACTTTTTTTTGTAAATGTTGTTCCAACTATTGAGAAAAAAACTTTTCCAAAACTAATGTAATAAATAGTTTTCTAGTAAAAATATTTTGAAAATAGTGAAAAGTAATGATGAAATAAAAAATTTTTATTGGGATTTAAGCCTTAATTTGTAAATTATTATTTTACTTTTTTTTTAATATTTCTAACCAAACAATTTCTTAGAAAAGCCCATAATATCTATTCAATTAAAGTTAAAAAAAATAAAAAATAAAAAATAAAAACTTATCATGAATCATTGCAAAGGACTGCTATAGCCAACGAAATAGTTGAGAGAAAAGAAGCAAAAACCCGCCTCAATGAGCACGGAAAATATCAACCACAGATCCAACCGCAGAAGCATGGCCATAAAAATAGATAAATAAATAAATAAAATAAACAACAGGGAAACTGAGAAACGCCAGAACAGCATTGTGATTGAGATTCCGATACCTTGATCTATCTTTTCCGGCCCTACCATCTTCTCAGGTCCCTCATTGGCTATTCTGCTACCAGGCCCCACCGCTCATCCCACACTTGAGGACCGGGCCCACTGTCAATTATACATAGCCCCACCCTCGCCGTCGCTTTCACCAAAAAGCTAGTGAAGCAGCTCCGCTGGGCTATTCCTGCTCCGGCGGAACACCGGAACGCATAAAAAAACAACGGGCAGCCGGGCCCTCCGGTCTCTCTGGCGGCTAGCCCACATCTATCCTACACCGTCCAATGTGCCCTGTTTTAATTTTTAATCACGATTAATTACAATCATGACTAATTAATCTATATTATCAGATGATTAACATACGTAATTACGATAGGAGGATCATAAGCACGGTCTACTCACCTGCCATGTGGCAGTTATCTTCCACGTGGTAGCATGCCAAAGCACCACTAAGAAAACGAAGTACCCACGTGGATCTTGGGCCGGCGTAGACCCGGTCTACTAATTATCGATCTCAATCTCACGTAGGGCCTCCTCTTTAGTCATTTATATATTAGAGTGATTAGAAAATAATTATAAAATTGAGCTATACTTAAATTAATTTCATCAATGTTATATATCAATTCTTGTTTGAAGTTTGAAAAAAAAAAAAATCTCTCACAGAGACATAATAATATGTATACGTAAATTTAATAAAATACTAACTTTATTTTTTAGTATTCCAGAAATATGAATATAAAATTATTCTTTGTAGAATATTTTAAAATTTTAAATTAATTTAAAAACTAAAAATGGATGACTATCTTCAGACTACTACATTCGCTGGATCACCACCATCGAATTGCCACTGCACGATTATCATCATATCACCACCCAATCGTTACCATCAAGTCGCTATCAGACCATCATTAGCTAGATCACCACCATTGACTGACAACTATAGAACAAAAATAGGCTAGCCACTACCACCAATTGTCCAACATTGTTAGATCGTCTCCCCTCGGCGATAGTTATCAAACCATTACTATTATCAGAACACTACCATTAGACTATCACTAGCCAACCCCCATCGACCCGCCACTATCCGACCACCACTATTTTGGCTTGTCAGTGTTCTAACACCACATCAAATTATCGTTGCTTAACCTCCATCATCGTTGGCCAACAATCATCATCAGATCATTACTATTACTGGTCTATCACCATCAGACTTGTGTCACAAGATCATCATTATAAGATTGTTGTTGCTTAATCAACACCATCGTACAGCCGTCACTCGACCACAACAATCTGAATGCCACTCATACTCTTATAATGTTACCTTCTTCAAAGTGAGGGACATACATAATGAAATTATTTCAACTTGATCAAATATTGTGATTATTCTCATTCTCAAAATTTTCATATAAACTCTGAATCCGCCAGTACTATTTTTATTTGTGAAATTTTCATGTAAATCTAAGATGCAAAAGTCTCTAATTCTAGTATTCAATATTAAGAAATAAGTACGTCAGTTTCTTTAATTTTTTTTAGATTATAAATTGAATAATTTAGCATTATTTTTTTAATGAATATTCGATTGATTGAGTGAATTTTAAATGAAAAAGATGATCCCCTTTGATCCTACGAGAACAAGTAACATTTGCCAGCTGAATATCAAAGCCAAAAGTGCTCAAAATACAGATTCTGATGGATTAGAAAAAGATAGCACCGTACTATTGAGATCACCACAATCAATATTTAAGTTTAGAAGAATCACAAATTAACTGAAGCATTGATTCATACTAATTCTTATGAAGGAATCTTTCTTCTGAAAATACTGTACCGTTTGATTATTTAATGCGCACGAAGGGAGATCGGAAGTGTATCAGACCAATTTTAATGAAGGAATCTTTCTTTGTGATTTATTAATACGCACGAGCAAGAGGGAGAGAGGCGATGGAACCTTCAGCTTGGACTTCTTATTTTATATTTATCAAAAAGATTTAAATTAAAATATTTTTATTAAAATTTAATTAGAATACCTCTTCAAATTATTTAATTTTATTGTGTCCTAAAATATTCACGACGGTTCTGCCCCTTAATTTTGTATATAAATCCAACACACATACAAATTTCATTTAAAATTAATAAATATATAAAAATTAATTAAAATTTTAAGATATGCCAACGGCTTCATTTAGAATTTATTAGAAATCATATCTTAAAATTATAAAAATATATTAATAAATTTAATAATATATATTCAAATTTAAAAAAAAAAATATTTTTACTAAAAATTTATTTTAGAAAAAAATCCCAAATAAAGCTTTACTCTTTTCTCAATATAATGCTTTTTTGGATAGTTTTCTTACTACTTTTTAAAAATAAATTTATAGCAAAAAAAAATTTTTTGAACCAGAAATTTTTGTATTAAAAAGTTATTTTGAAAAACAATAAAAAAATTACTCTAAACAAAGCTTACATCTATCAGAATTAAGGATTCTTTTGGGATAACTTTTAGCAGCTATTTTTTTGTAATTTTTGAGATATTTTTATATTAAAAAGTTGTAAAAAATAGTAAAACTTTTTTTTTTCAAAACTAAGCTTAAAGACACCTAAAAATTTATTCAAAATAATCTTAGCTAGTTTTTTCTCTTCTTCATTGGGCAATAAAAATTTAATGCAAGAAAATTTCAATATAAATATTTACAAAATACCTTTCAAATTTATTTAAATCTCCATTTTAATATATAATATATATATATATATTGTCTAAGGCTTCGTTTGGGACGGCTTTTTTATTGCTTCTTGAAGCAGTTTTCCAGTACAAAAATTTAAATCTCCAGTACAAAAATTTAAATTTTTGTACTAAAAAGCTGTTTCAAGAAGCAATAAAATAGCTGTCCAAAACGAAGCCTAAGTCTTATTTTTAAGCTTGAGATATCATAATTAATCATGAACAAGCACAAATCCCAACAAAAAAATGAGCTGGAAACTTTCGAAATCAAATTTGCAACCGTTTGAAATCCGATTTCAGCAAACTTATAGTAGAATTGAACATCTTGAAAAGACGAACCCAACAACACCAAATTTCACCTAACCGGAGACCAAATGGGTCCAAATCGAAGAACTGAAGCGCATTTGAAAGGTTCAAAACAAAAATTGTAAGATCAAATGAATTCCAAATGTAACATGCTTATAGTCGAATCGAGCGGCTTGACCAGACGAATCCAATGAGCCCAAGATCGCCAAATTCTGATATCATTAAGACACTCAAATGTTTGATAAAGGACCCACGATCAATGGAGTCGATATCAACCGTCCATTCAAAGCACTCCTAAGTCGTAACATGCTCTTGATTTTCTACCTATTTATTGATCATGCCACTCGAAAAAAAAAAAGATAAATAAACTCATCATTCTTCATTGAAGGAGGAGGAAGCAATAAAGAAAAGGAAAAGAGGAAAGAAATAGAAGTCAAGAGTTCTCTTGCCACTAGACTTCTCAATCACCGCCCGACCATGCACCGACAGTCATCGGATTATCGTCAGACTTCTGCATGGCCATCAACTATCGCGGGACTTGCGCCCCACCACCAGCTGTCACCAAATTTTCACCTGATCACCAACTATCGCCGGACTTCCGCCCGGCCATCAACTGACATCAAATTTATGTCCAACCACTTACTGACGTCAGACTTTCATTCATCCCTGCTGTCACTAAATTTCAACCCAACAGTTAACTATTGTAATCTGATTGTCATCAACTTCAATGACTAATCAATCATTTGTAATACATTCAAACTCTAGTAGAATCATTTCAATCGAACATGATCCCATAATTTTTCCCTTTAGGATTTTCCACATAAAAAACTATTTTTCCCTTTAGGATTTTCAATATGAATTATGTGATTGTGTCATGAAATTTTGGTTAGATTTTTTTAAATGTTACGTCTAAAATATTATAAATAGACCCTCATTTTTCACATGGATGGAGACTAAGAGCAAAATTTCAAGGGAGCTTACAACTCCATTTAATATTCTATGCTAAATATCACTACTAGTTGTTGTTCTCATTCAATCATCATTGCTTGAACATAGTAATTAAACCACCACCGACCAACCATCCTAATCCATTCACAGTCCATCAATCACAATTCACAGTCGCTTAACTCAAGTCTCACGAATGACATCGCTCAACAATGGCCTTCCGATCATCATTGTCTGACTAAAGCCTTCCGACCACCATAACTCGACTATGGTCTCCCGACCATCATTGCACTACTACGAACTCCCAAATTTGGTCTCTGAACCACCATTGCCTAACTACAATATACCGCCATTAACATCAACCCCAAAACTCATCAACTTAATTGCCTATTATTGCCACCAATATAAACACATTGTCATCACCCATAAGATCAATGTACTCTATCGATGTCAATAACTCGCAACATCAAAATCAAAACTTACACTAGACTTCACAGTTTCTAATCTTTTTAAAAGAGAATGATCAAATATGCGCAGACAAACTCTTAAAAACAACTCTATTACCACAAGTCTCTTCCCATTGCTATATTATATCATTAACACCCATAATTACGGTGGTGGAAACAATTTGTAATTGACAATAAGCACAAGTGGACTTATTTCAATAGAGCTTGACCCCATAATTTTTTCCTCTTTCGATTTTTTCACATAAAAATTCTTATATCTCTTACAACTTTGTCTCTCTATGGTATCATAACTTCTCTTAGACGGAACACTGCATTTGAATTTTTTTTTATTAGTTATGTGCTGGCTTGATCCTTGAAAATTTAGTGGAAAGTATGTTTCAAGGAAAACTGTAAACTTTGCAAAGGAGAAATTAGATATAAAATGAGTATAAATTCTATGGTAGGAGTCAACTTAGATTTCGTTTGAGACAATTTTTTACTGTTTTCTAAAACAACTTTTTAGTATAATTTTTTTTTTTTAAACTGAAATTTTTTTAATTAAAAAACTGATTTAAAAAACAGTAAAAAAACCATCTCAAACGAAGCCTAAGTCACAACAGCTATCATTAGCGTGACAAAGGAAGTTGATGCAGTATGATAAGATTAATAATTGTAATGGGTAAGTACGGATTGGATTAGTAGATTATTGTGGGTCTTGGAAGTTTACAGATAAGTGGTGAGTATTATGTGCATAATAGAAAACTAATTAGTTTTTATAATTCTTTGAATACTCCATTCGGAGTATTAAGTAGAACAATGAATGAAATGGCAAAGTTACTCTCTTTGTTTTCTGATCCCTTCTACCTCATCCAACTCAAGTTGCATACATCCTAAGATCTGTCAATGAGATCATGTCATAAAATTTTACTCTTATTGAGTGGCAATTTGGTTGCATGTATTATTAGTGTAAAGGAAGTTTTTGAATTTTATTGAAGAAATAATGATACATTAGAAATTCACTATCTAGCTCATTTTAAATGTATTTAAATTGGTCTAAATTCGGCATATTCCGAATGCACCGCTTGTATGAAGCACTACTGTAAGCCACCTATCACCACGAGTCACCTCCGGCCGTCCACCTTTCATCGCTATAGTCAGCTGGACTCTATTTTCACCGACAATACACTGTTATGGTCGCTACTGCCACCACCGTTTATACATTGAATTAATTTTACTTCAAACCAAACACAAAAACATAATCTCATTTAATTGTCGTGTACACAATCAAAAAAATTAAAAAACATTTTGTCATTTTCAATACATTATATTTTTTTTATAGTTATTGTTTTTATATATATTTTTTTTCAACAAAACAAACAACCCTTGAATCTTTACACGTAGTAAAACCTAATTTAGCAAAAAAAAAAAAAAATCTGATCACTAACAACCAGGAGTTTCTGACGAAAAGAATAGAATCTGCATTTCTAATAGCTAAGGCATCTCCAACCGAATGGCAAACATGCGTATGACGTCGTTCGGTAGCTCCAGCCGAACGTCAAATCTTTCGCTATTTGTTTGCTGGTGAACAGTGCGACACCAATATTAGCGTCGCACTGTTCACCTACGCAATTTTCATGTCTCAACCGGATTTGCCAAAGAAACGCGCAAAAGAGGAGAAAGACGGTTACCTTCGCAGAAGCGCGCAAAATGGTGTTCGATTGGAGATGAATCACGGTATTTTTGAGTTTCACTGCATTTTAGAGTGAAAAATGGAGGCCCTAACTCAGCATGCTAAACGTGACATGAATTCAGCAAAAATTATCACTACACTACTAATTTCTAAAAATATACCATTTAATATACTGAACCGGAGAACTAAAACTAACATATTCATAACTATGCTAGAATGCTTAGCATGATAAATCACATGCTGAAGAAGATTCTAAATCTCTGAAATAGAACATTACCCGTCTACCGACAGTTAAGTAAATGAATAATAACTGTATGGAGCTGGTTCAAAGCATACCAGAGCCAAAGAGGTGTATTTGAATCTGCGTTTCATTGCCGGCTGCAGCATTTCAGAAGTCTTATATCTTCTGTTTAAGGACCTGACGGAGCTGAACCTTCTGACTTTGAATCCTTGCGTCCATGAGCTTTGCCTTCAAGCTTTGCTTCTTTGTGGACTGTGGCCATTCAACACGGCCCGTTACCCCATTGCTAATATGAGAGTTCAGTAAATCAGAGGAGCTCCAATTACAAGCACTAGCTGGGCTGATGCCTGTTTCGGTAGACATCCTTGATGATGATAGTGTGGCTGTGGCATTAAATGATCGACCATTGCAAAGCCTCCCATTGGTTAACTCAAAAGAAATCTTCTTCAAATCTTCGGCATTACTCCCATGTGATGACTTCCAAAATCTAGATAGAGAAGAACCTTTTTTTCTTGATTGTCTTGTTGTTATGGAACAAACCTCGCTGATTTCACTAGTTTGTTTCTCATCATCTCTATGCATATCACAATCTACTCCACTAACAGAGGGTTCACTTCCATCAGGTGAATTGCAGGAGTCGTGCTCTTCCACATGACTCACGGTTTCCCACCCGCTCTCATCTTCTTCTGCATCACAATTTCCATTAAATATCATGTTGTCGTACTTCTTCATGGTACTTTCTGAATATCCATTCGCATTGGGAGTCAAAGAACCATGGCATTGTTCAATCTCTTTTACAGTAGCCTGCTGTCTTGGCTGGAGTTCTTCAAAGATGGAAAAAATGCCATGAGAAGCAGGTAGAGGATGGTATGAGAACTCTTTCATATCATAAGCTTTGACTGATCCAATTGCCTCTTTAAGAGCTTGTGCTTGTTTAGTCTCAGAAACATTGTAGTTGTTGTCACTTCTTATACTCAGAAAGGCTTCTACCTCCTCCTGCAACTTGCTTAGCTTTGAATACTTTTCTTCAAGAGCTAGCTTTGCATCAATTAGCTTCATTTGCACTCTTTCTTCCCTCCATACCTCTGCCATCTGTAACATCTTTCTCTCCTCTTCCACTTCTTCTCTGGTCTTTACTGACTCCAACTTCAGTGCCTCAACCTCAGCCTTATCATCCCCAATCTCCTTAGCCAGCTCATTGCAAACTTCTTCGATAAGTTCACGGGCTTTCCTCTCTTTCTCGTACTCCTGCAAGAACTGCTTTGCAGATAGCTTAGCCTCAGCAAGCTCGTTAACAAGCTTGGCATTCATAATTTCTAGCATCTGAGCATTCTTCCTTTCTCTGTTCAAATCCTCCTTCATTGCATCAATTACAGATCTAATCTTTTCATGCTCTCTTCTCCTCCGCACAGCTTTCTCTTCAATTTTCCTCATGAAGTGATCAAACTTTTTCTTAGCAGATTCCCGTTCCACCTCAAGCTCACTGACTTTGGATCGAGCCAGTTCAAGTTCTGATTGGAGAGCAGAAACAATAGAGAACTTGTTGGTTTTCTGGTCTTCGAGAGGCTTCCGATTATCATACAAGTGAAATGCATCTCTAGATACCTTTGGATAGCCAAGGTCCCATTTTGTCTCAATCTCGGAAAAGGAAGAGAGCAATGAAGCAGAAGCTTCAAGCTGATTGAATTCACCGAGTCAATAAATGGCTGTAGAAATACAACTCAAAAGCACAAAGATGTATTTTTTTCTCATCACACCACAAAGAAGCTTGGTATATACCTTGTGCGAAATGCCTCTCCTGCGTTTTTTAATAGCAAGAAGGCTAATGAAATCTTCATTAGTATCAGGGTGGAGATTGAAGAAATTGCCACTGGAGACATAAGGGAGGTGTTGCTGACCGTAATTGATCTTCAAAGAAGAATATGGAAAGAAAAAGAGAAACAAAAAAAAGATATTTTTAAAACGACAGCATCATAGGATAAAGATAGCAATAAAATTTTAAGAGGGAATTTAGGAATTCCATTATGGGACCACAATAGATCCCCAGATAGATCATGGAAACAGTCACATCTGAAAGAATCCTATGGGGTCGCAGCTGAGTCTATATGCCCCTTTGATCATCCCATGAAAGCAAATAAATTATTTCAAAATCACATCTCCCAAGCTGACTTATGCAATTGAAAGTCAAAAGAATGTCTAAAAGGCTAGAACAATGCATGAATTTTTTTTTGGGACTTTCAAAATATGAAAATTGATAAACTACCAAACTTGAAATTTGTTAACAGATTATGAGAATAGACTTAATGAGCAGAGAAATATACAACGGAGCCCCTAAGAAAATGCCACCATGACACTGAAAGTCGTCAAGACTCAAGATGCCAATTTTTCAGAAGAAATAGCTTAAACAAACTATGCAGAAACCCTAGAAAGAGGCCTTTTTAAGATCTGAGATTTCCAAACCTTCAAAGCCAAACTCGGTTCGCGTCCACCGACAACCTTCGGGAGCCGGAGGTGCCAGATTCCGGAAGCGAGTCTCCTCGCTGAAGCGGCCGGCTTGGAAGAGCTTGCCCGTTTTATGTGCTTCCTGAGGGTTTCGCCACCTGGATCGCGCTGCGGCTTGCCGCCGCTTGAAATTTCTTCGTCGAACTTCCACTGGAGCAAAGGAGTGGCGGGGATACTTCGTTTTCCACCGTCCCCGGCGGCGACGCATAAGGAAAAACGGGGCCGACGCCGACGCCGCCACCGCCACTGCGGCCGGCGGTCTGACTTGATTCCTGAGGCTAAAGAAGAAAACTTACCCGGAGTTTTTGCCAGTAAAAAAGTCCTGCTCGCCGTCTCAGTCATCGCCTTGCGTGCTCTGCCTCGACCCTCGCCATGGATAGAAACAGAGAGATCTACACAAGTGTTGGGATTTGCGGCTGGCTGGGTAAAAATAAAGCGAGGGAAGCAAAGTAAATTGAAAGTAGAGAAGAGTATCCAAATTTAAGGTGGAGGATACACTCAAAGGAACTGAGGGCTTACAGATTTGTCATTTATTTTCAATAAAAATTAAAAAGACTTGTTTAGGATTTCTTTTAGAAGATTATAGCCAACAAAAGTGAAACAGTCAAACAGCATAGTCTAATAGATCATGTGATCAACAAATTAACATTAATTTTTTTTTCTTTTAATTGATCAATATTATTAATTAATCATTCGTTGTAGGCTTGTAGCCGATTAGACAAAGATTTTAAAGATATGATGAGCACAATTAGTGAAAGGAAAAGTTTTTTTTAAAATTATTTTAAAAAAATAAGAGCAGAACTCATTTATAAAAAAAAAATTTAAATAAATATAAGATTTAAATATTGGTTTCTGTAAAAATCAGGAATTTTTTTCTTACATGTGAGTATAATCTTATTTTTTTTATCAAATATTTTAAATATTATAGTTAACAGTTCAAGTTATTCGGGTCGCTAGTGGGTGGAGTACGAGATGATGTTTTTTACCAATCAACCTATTTTGACACCCTAAATGGTGGTATCAATAGACGATGTGGTGGTGTGACTGGCGACAAGAGGCGGGTGGCAGGAAGCGGCGACGATCAACATTGGGGGTTGCAGCGGTCAATGGTGGTGGCCAGCGACCAATGGCGGCGGTGTTGGTGGTGATAAGTGGATATAGGTTGCTTGCCATGAAAATGATTTTTGATTAGAAATGGGCAAATTTACTTTAGCTAGAAAATGAAGTACAAAACTTTACACTACATTATTTTTACTTTGTTTCCCTTTTTCATATAGGATTGTTTGATTAGAAGTAAAATATGTGTAAAATATTTCAAATACAGATGTTTTAAAAATATTGGTGTTTTGTTTGATGAAAAAGAAATGTAAAGTAAAGAAAAATAAATATATTATAAATCATTTTAGTTCATTTTTGAGGTAAACTAAAATCGCCTAGTTTTGAACAAGAATCCTTTGCACCACAAACAAGCTCACTTGATTGCCACCACTAGTGCCACCTGACACAAGCCACGATTGTTGCCACCCGTTTTCCACCAACGGCCGCCGCAACCACCCATCGCCAATCAACACTAGCAGTCAGCCATTGCCGATCACCATCACCACCACATCCGCTGTCAGTCGCCACCACTTGCCAAAAACCAACACCATAGCCATCCACCGCCACGACTCGCTGGCAGCCATCATCTTTGCATTTTACCGTGCATTCATTTTACTTTTAAAACCAAAGAAAAAAAACATTCACCTACATTTACTTTACACTCATTCAATTAACTCCAAACTATTCTTTTTACACGATATTCCTTTTATACTGCATTTATTTTTTAGCAAACCAAATTGCCCCTTAATCCAATACCAATATTTTCAAAACCCATGTAAATGATTTACTTTAATTCGCACCCACTTAAATTCAAACCAAAGAGCCAATGAAACATTATTTGTAATGAAAATAAAAAATAAGAATTGTTAGGCTTCACTCCTAATTCTAATATTATTAGTCATCTAATAAAAACTGCCAAATAAATTAATTTGATCAATTTTTGCAAGTTTAAAATCAATGATAGGAAAATATTTAATTTATTTTATTTAGATAAAATGATATTAGCGAATTTTTTATGTGATTTAAATATCATAATATTATATAGATAAATATAAAAAAATTAATATTAGATATATAAATTAGAAAAGCAGTGGTTCTGATGTAAATTCACTTTAATTGTTGGTTGAAATCGCAGTAATTCATTATCAGGTGACCGTTAATTATTGGAAGTTGTGTAAGTTTAATGACAAGTCGAGCAGATAATTTTTGAGAAGATAATGTCAGGCTTATTCATGTTAGGGCTGCAAATGAGTAGACTCGAGTTCGATTCAGGGTGTTTTCGAGCCTAGCTCAACTGTCAAATATCGAGCTCGACTCGGCAAGAGAAAATGAGCGCGTCGAGCCGCACTTCGAGTCTGTTAATCCGCGTCAGCACCTGTGGCAGAGCCTACGTTGATGCAGCGGCTAATCTCCGAAAGAACCTGAAAAGGGATGAACTCAATAAAACAGTAAAAGGTTTTAGCTGAATAGCTTTTGGTATATATTTTTCTATCTTCTCCTTTGCCGGTAATAACATATATGTATGCCAACTCCTTGAGCAAGATGGCTGCTAAGTAAGGAAAACAAACTTTAGAAAAAAGGACAGTACGTGTCTAACTGAAAAAAGTAAATAGCAGGAATAAAAGGTAAAGGCAGGAGAAGTGGTAGTGTCGTTGGCTGTTATGCCCACATGACCAATATGCAGGGATGGCCACATCAATCCTCCCCCGCTTCGGAGAAACTCGACTCCGACGAGATGCTAATTGGTTCCTCATTATCCGGCGGATGATAACTGTATATGTCGGCGACGTTGAAAGTAGACGACGTCTGAATGTGCGGTGGAAGATCAATCACGTACGCGTTATCATTGATTTTATGTTTGATTGGGAATGGTCCAACCTTTCGGGGACTAAGCTTGGAATAAGTCCCTTGCGGATACCTCTCTCGCCGCATTCTCAACATCACCAATTCTCCAATGTTGAACACCTTGTGCCGCTTGTGTGCATCTGCATCACGTTTATACTTAGTTGCTGACTCCTGCAACTTCTCTTTGACAGCTTGGATCGTGTCTTGCGCTTGAGTAATGGTCTTTTGAACTGCTGGGTTGCTGCCTTTAGGAAGGATGGTGAGATCCACGAGGTGGTTTGGTTGTTTGGTATACACTATTTGAAAAGGGCTGCACCCTGTGGAGCGATTATACATCGAATTATAAGCAAATTCGGCATTACTAAGTAGCTCTTCCCACCGTTTCGGATTATCTTGAACAAGGCAGCGTAACATGCTACCTAAAGTTCGGTTAACCACCTCTGTTTGGCCGTCGGTTTGAGGGTGGTATGCGGAGCTCAACTTGATTTCAGTGTTCAACCTCTTCCATAGTTCCCTCCAGAAATGACTAACAAACTTCACATCCCGATCCGACGTCAGACTGCGGGGCAGACCATGTAGCCGAATAATCTCCTTGAAAAAGAGCTGGGCAATGTTGGCGGCGTCAAAGGTTTTCTTGCACGGGACAAAATGCGCCATTTTGGAAAAACGGTCGACAACGACCATGATGGAGTCGGAGCCTCGCTTTGTCCTCGGCAGGCCCAATACAAAATCTAGTGACAGATCTTCCCAAATAGAGTCAGGAATCGGAAGAGGTAGGTACAGACCTGTATTTTGTGCAGTCCCCTTGAACCTTTGACAAACTGAGCACTTTGCTATAAACCGTGTGACATCTCTTCGTAAATGCGGCCAATAAAAACGAGATTGCAGTAACTCCAGAGTTTTATCTCTACCTGTATGGGCGGACAAACCCCCGCAATGCAGCTCTTTGATTAATTGTGGTCTCCAAGAGGAGTCGGGCACGCATAAGCTGTTTCCTTTAAATAAAAACCCCTTATGCAATGTAAAATCCTGTTGAGGTTGTCCCGCTTGACAAGCATTCCAAACCCGAGCGAAATCTTTGTCCTCCCCGTATAGCTCTTGTAGTAACTGTAATCCAGTGATGTCTGTCTGGAGATGCGTCAACAACGCTGAACGCCGACTCAATGCATCGGCTACTCTATTAGCGCGGCCAGCTTTGTGTTTAATCACAAAACTAAATCGTTGGAAGAAGATAATCCAACGTGCGTGCATCCTGTTAATATTCTTCTGGTTATTGATGTACTGGAGAGCATGGTTGTCACTGCATAGCACGAAATCCCTGTGGAGCAAGTAGTGCTCCCACTGCTTGAGAGCTCTCACGACTGCGTACAGCTCCTGCTCATAAGCCGACCACTTCTGGCGAGTGTCGCTAAGCTTTTCACTGAAGTATTCAACAGGCTTTCCGTCTTGGGATAAGACGGCTCCAACGCCGACGGCAGATGCATCGGTGTCCACCTGGAAGGGCTTATCAAAGTCGGGGAAGGCAAGCACCAGTGCCGAGCCGAGTGCTGATTTTATTTGCTCGAAACTCCTCTGCTGTGAAGCTGTCCACACAAACGCTGAAGCCTTTAAACAATTAGTGATGGGGGCCATCATAACACTAAAATTTCTGATGAATCGTCGGTAGTAGTTGGCTAATCCGTGGAAGCTTCTCACGTCCGACAATGAGCACGGCGTTGGCCAATCGCGGATGGCAGAGACTTTCTGTGGAGCAGTGTTAATTCCCTCCGGCGTGAGAACAAAGCCCAAGAAATTAACATTGCTAACTCCCAGTTCACACTTTGACACATTGAGGAACAATTGATTGTCACGCAATGTCTCTAAAATGGATTTCAGATGGCCCAAATGATCTTCAAGCGTTGAACTAAATACCAAAATGTCATCAAAATACACAATGCAGAATTTATCCAAATATGGTTTAAGAACATCATGCATTAATCGCATAAATGTAGAAGGAGCGTTACAAAGCCCGAAGGGCATAACCTTCCATTCAAACAGCCCATCAACCGTCTTGAAGGCGGTCTTCCACTCGTCTCCGGGTCGAATCCTGATCTGATGATACCCGCTCCTCAAATCCAGTTTGGAGAAGATGCTTGATCCGGCTAACTTGTCCAGGAGGTCATTAATCCGGGGAATGGGGAACCGATATTTAACAGTGATCCGATTAATGGCCCTACTGTCGATGCACATACGCCACTGTCCATCCTTTTTGGGAACTATCAATGCCGGAACGGCACAAGGGCTTAAGCTTGGCTGTATGAATTGTTTTTGCAATAGCTCTTGTACAATCTCCCTTAAAATTGAGTGCTCCCGCGGACTCATCCGATAATGAGGGAGATTTGGTAAACTAGCCCCGGGTATGAATTCTATTTGATGTTGGAGATTCCGCAGGGGAGGAAGAGACGAAGGAAGTTCGGGAGCTGCGATGTCCTGAAATTCATTAATCAGCTGCTGCACTTCCAACGATGTCATGGACATGTTTGGCCCTGAGGTGTCTTCGGCAATTAAAGCTAACATGAGGTGGCTCACTTCTTTAATTTGGAGCAGGGAATGTCCAGACACAATGCGAGCCACAGTAAGGTTATTGTTAACAACCTTGTTCTGAATTTGAGGGGTTGGCACGAACTTGATCTTCTTTCCTTTCCATTCAATGGTGTACGTGTTAGACCTCCCGTCATGAATTGCTCCGCTATCGAACTGCCAAGGACGACCCAGAATCAGATGACATACATCCATGTCTATAACGTCGCAAGTCACTTGGCACAAATAACTTTTGCCGATGGTAAACGTGACCTTGCAAAATTCTGAAATAGTGAAATCCACACCTTTCCTGACCCAACTAATTTTGAATGGGTGAGGATTTTTGGACGTCTTTATCTGCAAAGCTTGAACGACAGCCTTAGAAATAATGTTTTCGGTGCATCCACTGTCGATAATGGCGTCGCAAACCTTGCCATTAATGGTACACTTGGTACGAAATAAGCTGTTTCTCTGAGTTTCTAATTGCTTACGCGGAGCCAGAAGCAGTTTTTCTAACACACCAAGGATCGGTTCCCCCTCATCAGCTCCCAATTCTTCAATGGGCTCATCTGTCTCTTCTCCAAGTCCCGATTGATCCGCCTCTTCGTCACCTTCCATGAGCTGCACCTGATGTCTGTTGGGACACTCATTGGATCTATGTCCCGGTTGCAGACATCTAAAACATTTGATCGTACCAGGCTTGGCATAGGGATTATCCCGTCCCTGCGTTTTTGGTCGAGCTATTGTCTTCGCATCAGCGGAAGCATTGCTCGCTGGTGTCTGCGGTGCCCCAGATACCTTAGAGTGTTGCGATGTGGCTTTGGAGAAACTAGGATTTCCTTCCTGTGGCAATTTTCGGGGAAAGGACTGGCGGTGTGGTCTTTGGATCTGTGCTTCTGCTTTGAGAGCAAAATTCACCGCCTGAGATACAGACCATACGAAATTGAGCTCTAGCTTGTCTTGGAGTTTGTCTTTCAACCCACCGATGTAACGAGCCACTAGCTGATTTTCGGATTCGGCCAGATTATTGCGAGCACTGAGTCTATAGAACTCTTCGGTATATTCACTAACAGTTCTTGACCCTTGCCTGCATTGTTGATACTGAATATACAATAACTGCTCAAAATCAGTAGGTAAGAAGTGCCGACGCATCAACTGTTTCATGCGACCCCAGCTGCGGATGGATCCCCTTCCTTCTCTTTGTCTTGTCTGGCACAATTGCATCCACCAAGCCATCGCCCCGCCCTTGAGGCGACAAGCTACGTATTTAACCTGCCTGTCCGGGCTAATTTCCATGTAATCGAAGAAGTTTTCTACTGCGCCCTCCCATTCTAGGTAATCTTCGATATGTAGCCGGCCATCGAACGATGGAATGTCCAGTTTGAGTCGGATGTTCTCGAGTTCTCGCCTGTGCTGCATTGGTCGCCTCATTCGATTGTTTACTGGACGTCGGTTGTAGTCCTCGGTGTCGGATTGCTCGTGTTCAGGACGTTCGTCTTCTTCTGAATCCGAAAAGTCAGGAGGTAATGTAGGCATCTGTCTTGCCATCGGATTGACATTACCTGGTACACGGGGGCCCGATATGATTGCCGGAGCCACTGGACGCACCACTGGGTTGGTAGCGGTCCGGATCTGCCGTAACTCATCTTGCATTTCACCTGCAAAACGAGTAAAAATATTCATAAGCTCATCCAATTGCTTGGACGTGTGCTGTTGCGCCTCCCAAAGCACCTCCAAGCTCCGATCGCCGTCGAGCCCGGGCTGGTTGCTTCCTTCGGCCATGTCGCTAGCTCTGATACCAGTTCTTATGCAGCGGCTAATCTCCGGAAGAACCTGAAAAGGGATGAACTCAATAAAACAGTAAAAGGTTTTAGCTGAATAGCTTTTGGTATATATTTTTCTATCTTCTCCTTTGCCGGTAATAACATATATGTATGCCAACTCCTTGAGCAAGATGGCTGCTAAGTAAGGAAAACAAACTTTAGAAAAAAGGACAGTACGTGTCTAACTGAAAAAAGTAAATAGCAGGAATAAAAGGTAAAGGCAGGAGAAGTGGTAGTGTCGTTGGCTGTTATGCCCACATGACCAATATGCAGGGATGGCCACATCATACGTCGTCCGCGTATTCCCACCTGCATCGTTTTCATCTTTCCACCTATGTTGTTTTCATTTTCCTGCCGCAGTTACGCGTGCTGGCAACGAGGTGTTCGAATTTCAAGCCTGTTAACGAGTCAAGCTCAAGCTAGTTCGCGAGCCGGTTTGACACGATTGCACTCCTAATTCTTGTTAGGATGTAAATTCCTTCAGCTCCTTATTTGTACACTTAAGCTTTTTCGGAAGAAAAAAAGGTTCAACTCAATAAAAGTTTCCCGAGTATTATGAACAACATATTTAAGATTGAGGTCCATAGTGTCTGTAGAAAGTTGGGCGTTCATTATAAAATGGACTGGACTTCAAGTTCATGCTCCGAAATCTAAAGTCAAAGAATTTCTTTGATACTTTTTACTTTTTATGTTATTATCTTTTCAATCTCATTCTATTCATTTATCAACTAGATTGATAAACATCAATAGCTGATCAAAGGCATTAAAGAAAACAAATAAACAATGGGAATCAAAATTCACATTACTATAGTCTATATTAATCTATATTTACATCATCATGTTAATGGGGTCCAAAATGTTATATACAATAATCTTCGTAGTTTACAAGAGAACTCAAGTAAGAAGGGAGAATAAGAAGTGAAGAGGAAGAGAAAGGGGAAAGTAGAATCATCTCCTCTTCGACCACCGCCGGAGTTCTTCCCGCGGCCTGAATACGCCGGAATTTTGTCGAATATTCGGGAAATGCCGGGATTTTGCACAACTTTGTTTTAATTCAGGAGAAACTTAGTGTAATCTGATTGTCCTAACTTGTGAGACGAATCAGCTTCTTGTAATTTACGCAACAAGTGGAACTTTTCAACTAGGCGCGGCCCCTTGGTTTTTCCCCTTTTTAGGGTTTTCCACGTAAAAATCCTGGTGTTCACTTTCTTTTCTGTGTGTGCTGAATATTCGTACAATGCTCAGACATAAATTTCAAACTCTACCGCTCATATATTCTAGCCCGCAACATAAATAAACCAAAATAATCGAATGAAAAGTAAAACATCACTATAACTAAGTCTCAATCCAAAGGCTCCTAGCATAAAATCACAATAAATAACTAAAATCTTATAACTTAAATCATTGTAAGACAAAAAAGAAACAACATGTTGTGAATCGTATAAGAAAATCTATGAATAAATATATGTTATATGTATCGGCCACCTGTATCAATAAATCATTTTGTTTTTATCACTCGATCATTCTTGTCATTCTATCAATTATATAATTATAGAGTTGTGTCATTATCTATATCAAGTAATAGAAATAAGTGTCTGTAGGATCAATGTCCATACATTATCAGTAACAATAGTCAGTATAAATATCAATATCAAGAATAATAATTAGTATTAAAAATTCTTATGAGTAATAAATAATCAATAATAAGTATTATACCATATTTTCAAATAAGGGTATTTTGTTCCTACACTTAGACTCTCAATTAGTCACAACTTATGACTCATAATCAGTGTACTCCTTACAACTCCCCATGTATCACATGATAGTCGTCCTAACTCTTCATAACTCTGAATCAATCTCCAGTTCCTTATCATTCTGATCAATGAATCAATGAATCATGAGAGTATCACGTGAGATTACTATACGCATATTTGATATCAATTGATGTATCATTTTCTATAAGACCCAAACCCAGCATCATCGTGCTGCATTCAAAATTCAAAATTATTGTAGAAAAGGAGATTTAAATGCCGCAGCGTCAGTTTTTTAACGCCACTATGCTCTTAACCCTAGGGCCACAACGCTCACAAGCACAACGCCGAAGTGCTCTAATTCAAATAGATATTCAAACTTTTCATATTTTAAAATATTTTTTATGTACAGGTTATTACAAACAAAATTTTATAGATGATGTTAAGAGATGGGGGTGTGCAGGCTTAGAAGCATGTTGGAATCATTATTTGGAATGTAGAAAGTAATTAAGCCTTATATTCAAGGTTGATATTCAGAACTAGGAAAGAGTAATCTAATTATTTTTTGGATCATTCCTAGAGTAGGAAGAGGCAATGGATTTCTAGATATGCAAAATGCTTTGAAATTTATTCCTGCTTCTTACCCTAGTTAGACTGGATCAAAGGATTAGTAATTGGCACACAATCCTTATTATACATATGGCAACATGAATATCATGGGAAAAAATGTTATATGTGTTATAAGCAAAGTGGGGTGTCAATATTTGACACGACAAAAAAATTCGACCCGTTTTTCGGATTTGAAAAATGGGTCGGGTTCGGGTTGACCCGACGGGTTGTCGGGTCAACCTGGAAACCTGTTTAGATAGAGCTGCCGGAGGCTGCCCGCACCTGTCCCGGCAAGCCAATGTCCCGCCTGCACGCCCATGTCGGGTCGGGTCAACCCGACAACTTGATGGGTCGGGTCCGGGTCCGAGTTTCTGACCTGTTTATCTACCCGGGTCGGGTTAGGGTCAACCCGATTGAACCCGAATCAGTTCCGAATTCGACCCGAATTCGATCCGTGACCCCAAATTGACACCCCTGCAAAGGGCTTTTAGTCCTAAATCACCTTTTGAATTATCTTAGTACCATTAATGTTTATAGGGATGCAAATCTGTAAAGCTGATAAGGTGTTTTAATGAAATATAAACAATAGTACAAGTTAAAATAGGGATGAAAATCTGTAAAGCTGATAAGGTGTTTTGGAATATTATCTATTTAATTTAGTTATAGTATATGATATAATTATAGTGTTATTATTCCTTTAAATTATTTTATTGATTTATTTTTATTTATGCTTCTAAAATAAAACTTGTGAAATAACATCTAATAAATTTATGGGTGCACAGAATATTATATTGCTTCTCACTTATCACTTTACTTAGATAATGATTAGGAAGAATCTCAAATTATTAAAATTGTTAAGATTAATATAATTTTTAATTATTTGTGTATAAATTTAAGGGTTTAGAGACTCATTCTTATTAAAATTTTAATTACTAACTCTTTAATTACTAACTCAATTTAAATTTCTTTACGATTATAAAAAAAATAAAAAAATAAAATTTTATGATACATATATTATTACATAAATTTTTTTTAAATTTAAAAACGACGAGAGGAATCTGATTATATACTCTCTTTGTCATTGCCTGCATGATTCGTGTGATCGTCTTTTATATATATATATAGGACATTTGAGCCAATTAAGACAAACTCATACAGACAACTCGAAAATCTATATTGGAAATCAAAATTTTCAACCAACATATGATGAGCTGCATCCTTTCCCATGAAATTAATATTGTTGTTTATGTGGATCTCAGATTGGGGAACATTGTTGGTGGAATTTTGAAAACATATTTTGAAAAATATTAGTTTTCTTTGAGGATTTTAGGATTAAGGTTGAGTTCTAATTCTAAGGTCGAACCAACTCGTTAGAAAGAATATATCACCCCGGGGGACGAAGATAAACTTTCATAACGGTGTTCAGGCTTAGAATTATATAAACACATCTTGAATATTATGATCGGGTTCTAAAGAGAACTTTATATGGCCCCTGAGGGAACAAAGTAGAGTTCAACTAAGTACCCAATTACAATATTCAAGAAGTATGATCGTCGCATTCACATCCAAAGCCTTATCGAAGAAGGATGTATCTCCCCAAAGGGAAATGACACCATTCTACGATAATTCTTCTAATGCAACGACGACGATCATTCTTTAACTTTTCCCAAAGAAATCTAGTGAAGTTTTAAAATCAATTTTAAAATCAGGTGTGTGGGGTTCCAAATCTCCTACGAGTGCAAGCCCTCGTAGTTAATTACATCGTAGGGAAAACAAGGTCTCCTACGAAAACTCTCGATTAGAATAAGAACGAAATTTTGTTAGATTTTCTAGGAGTGATATCAAAGAATAAATAGAATTATTGGAAAAGATCAAGAGGGAATGGATCAAAATTGAGCAGTTATTAACAGATTCAAAGGAAGAGAGGTAGGGGACACTTTGAGATTCCAGAACTATCCGGAAGTGTCCCAACTTAATCTAAGTGTTGGGCTTTATGTTTTAGGATTGAAATGAAGCTTTAATTAGAGTTAAGTATTTTATTAGAAATTTGGGACTATATTCCCGAAATTTGGGGTCTTATAATCAAAGATCTGCCCCGGATCCTAAATCTATTTTGGACACTGGACCACAGTCGTCCGATCCTAACTAATGCAGTGCAAGGTCTGGACTTACCCCGGCCTGGATTGGGGAGCCAGCTAACCACCTAATCGATTTAAAATACATGAATCCGGTCTTTTTATGAAAGAATGGTAGGGACATTGTAATTAAAGTTTTGGAGAGTTGGGGCCGACATCTAGAGACTCTCCTAATTGGCCCCTTTAACTTATGTTGGGTGCTAAAATGCTAAACTGATGCAATTAAAATTTTTGACACTCTTAATTTGTATCTAATGCAATGCATGCTAGTTGACAACTTTCAAATCAAATATGCTTGAAATTTTAAAAACAGGCTTAGAAAATAATTTTTTAGAAGACTGGACTTCCCCAGGTCCGGCACCTCGTCCTCATAGGTCAGACTATCCGGACTCTACCCGCAGGCGGGGAAGGGTCTAAAACAAGGAAAGAAGAATGCAAAAATATGCATGCGACCCCAGGGTCGATCCCCGGCTAATTCCCTAGATTCGTTATCTTTCTATGTTGTTTAGACTCACTAAAATTTTAGACTTTTAAAATTATGAGTAGAAAAGTTTCACACCCTCACGAGCCTCACGTATCCAGGCGAAAACAAAGAGCGGCATGCAATCGCCAAAAAACTAGTAAAAACAAGTAATCCTAGAGGCAATCAAATCATCACATCAAATATAAATTAATTAATAAATGTCCATAGGCAGAATTGCCTTGCTTATTACAAACCAGAATATTGCAGAAAGTAAAGTGGCCGGGCACCACTGACAACAACCCGGATTCTAAACCTAGTAACGACGCAAGTTA
This sequence comes from Dendrobium nobile, assembly GCA_022539455.1. Taxonomy (NCBI): domain Eukaryota; kingdom Viridiplantae; phylum Streptophyta; class Magnoliopsida; order Asparagales; family Orchidaceae; genus Dendrobium; species Dendrobium nobile. The sequence goes on along the minus strand of CM039732.1, from coordinate 33,698,221 downwards.
TTTTGAGTGGGATACTCTCAATCTTCAAATCTTCAAATCTTCAATTTCATTCTTCTTTGGACTCCTTTTCTTCAATCTTCTTGGAATCTTCGTAGTAGATTACCCAAATGGATAAGAGGGCACTTCCCTCTAAGGGGAAGGCCACTCTTTCCTCTTTGGGTAAGGAAGAGGTATGACCCAAATTTGGATTTCCAAATGGAAAAGGAGTGTTCCCCAAAGGGGTATCCTTTCCTCTTTGGAATCCAAGCTTTGGATCTATGTATCCCAAACTCAAACTTAACTTTCACAACACTTAACAATTATACAAATTACATTGATATCAAAATAAAAATCTAGACTCACCTGCAAGGTTATCCTAAGCAATTAATATAAATAAAGCAGTTATTCCCAAGCAGTTACATATGAGCAGAAAAGAAAGTAAACACACTGGCCACGCTCTTTTTATGATTTGGGGGCTTTAGCAGCTGAAGCACCTGTGCAAAGAGTTTATAATATTTATGCATTTTTTTTTTGATTTGCCCCCTTTTTATATTGCCCTGCATGAGCGTGGCCACCTGCAGAAAACTGTGTCAACATCCAGATCGTACCTAACCTAAGGGTAATCTAGTCGCCAAACACATCAATCCATCCACAGAGTACAGAAAAAGTAAGCAGACATAGCAAAGCAATTTCACCCACAACATGCAGTGAAAACTACGAAAAATCCGGCACACAGCAGTAAAGTAAACACCGGCCTAACCTAGATCTAGAGTTGGTTGTCCTAGCACAACATCTAAAGTGTGTGTGAAAGGTAGTGTGGCGGGGGTATATCCTAAGTTGGGTGATTAATTAAAGTTATCTAAAAGTCTGAGTTTGTTAAGGCTTAAAAGGGTATTTAGATTAAAATTTAAGTATTAGTAGATTAAGAATTTTAATTAAACATGTTTTAAAAGTTAATTGATTACTACCTTTGTTTCACACCGAGGCCGTGAAGTTTATTTCACCTTCCTTGGGGCTAAGCTAATAGCCTCGTAGGCCTGGGTTACCCAGTAGCAATCGGGGTTGATTAAGTTATTTAAATTGGTTGGAATTAAAAGAGTGGATTAATATTAAAATGAGTTAATTACTGATTTTTAAAGTTGATTAATTTAAGTTTGCCATTAATTGATTCGTGGCGTTGTGCCACCAGGCTCGAGGAACCAGCCTCCTTAGGACACTTAGCCCCGCAGCCCGGAGTAGTCCAGCCGATAAACCAAATTAATGTAATTGAATTAGAGACTTTTAAAAATGTTAAATAATTAAAAGGTTAATCCATTTTAAGGTTTGACACCCTTTAGAATCCATTCGTGGCGTTGTGCCACCAGGCTCGAGGAACCAGCCTCCTTAGGACACTTAGCCCCGCAGCCCGGAGTAGTCCAGCCAATAAACTTCAACTTTAGGGTGGTTGTTGTGTTTTAAAGGATTTGTTAAGTGTTTTGGACATTAAACCAATATTTTCTGAATTTTAGAATGATTATGAGTTTTATGAATTTTTGAATATTTTAATGATTTAATTAAGGGGTTGAAAAAATTGACTTTTTGATTAAGACCAAATTCTGAAATGTTTGTATTTTATTAAAATACTAGACCTTACTACGATCAGTTAGAAGGTAGGTACGTTAAAATTGGATTTTTCTACATTTTATTACAAAGGTTTGAAGTTTTGAACTAGTTTTGACTTAAAGTTGACCGATTTGTTGACTGTTTAAAATATTGCAAATTCCTGGAATTTAATATTTTTAATAAATACTAGACATCAATATGAGTTGAATGCAAGTGAGTTTGGGTAATTTGGATTTTTCTAGAATTAGTTATGGATTATTGAAGTTTGGGCATTTTAATGAGTTTTGGGAATTTCTTAATTAGAAGGCCTCTTTTGTGATTTTGCTTCAAACAAGTTCCCAACTTCTTGAAAACACCTCCAAAGGTCAGAAATAACCTAAGGAGGGATCCCCAAGTGTTTGGGAAATTTTTGGATTTTTATATTATTATTAATTAATTATCTTAATTACATATTGGTTTTCACTTAAAATAAAATTAGGGTTTAAATTGCTGTCAAATCAAAGGGCTTTTAATTATCACAGATTAAGGACTGAATTCTGGTCAGTTTGAGGGTTTACATGTAATTTTTGGATTTAAATTGGATTTATTACAATTTTTAGAAGTTTTAAAGGCTTAATTAAGGGTTTAAGACTTAGAAAACTAATTAGGGGACCTAATGACCTCAAAAATTAGTGAAAATTTCTCTAGGGGCTGAGGATGTCACTAAGTTCAAATGTTCAAAGTTTCAACTAAAGAGGAGGTGAATCCTAATTATTGAAATTTTTCTAAGTTTTCTATACATGAGTCCTTAATTATTGTCCTTAAATATGTCACTAGTTTTGATGGACTTGAATCAATGTTTGAACTAACCCTCATACTCAATACATAAGGCATGCATGAATCACATAAACACATTCAACACCTAAATCTAGGAGAGCCTTAGACTAAGTGGTGTGTGCACCTTAAACATGCAATTAACTAATTAACATAATGAAGACAAAATTAATGAATAATCAAGGAATGATTATTCACTAATCATCCCCTTCATTTCTATTCAAACATGCTTAATCAACATTTAAGATCTCAAATGACTCTTAAACACTTAAGGATTTACATATATATATATAAAATTTCAAAATATATATTAAAATACATAAATATAAATGAATTTATATATATAAATAGAAATATATATATTATAAAATGATTAAATATATTATCAAAATACATGTTAATGGGTTGAAGGATCCACTGATCTCCATAGAAGTTTGGAAATAATAAAATATATTTCTTGTATTTTTTTAAATACTTAATATTTAATTAAATATAAAGAAAGGATGAAAATACTTCAATAATTCAAAATACCTTCAAAACCTATTCAAATAATACTGAAAATTTTTCTGGAGACCAGCCATGCATTCAACAACATGCATGCCAAATTTCAGATAAAAATAATTTATATATAATTAATTAAAAATGAAATACATATTTCTGTATTTCTTAAATTACCAGTAAAATAATAGTCAAAATAAACTGATTTTATTTTTAAAATAAACTAGATGAAATTCTGAAAAGTTTGATATATTATACTTAATTTTTGGTTATATATTTGATTTACTATGATTTATTTAAGTTTCAGCAATTAAAACTAATTAAAACTCATTATTTTTTAATTAAATGGCGGCGGTCAGACACGCGGCGCGCTAGGATTGGCGGGATCGAAACCGCGCGGCGGCGGGGACACGCGTCGGCCGCTGGCCGTTTCACGCGGTTTTCACTTAACCACGTCAGCGGCGCGTAACAGCCGTTGGATTAACCGCGGGTTCGATCCAACGGCTGAGATCAGATCCCGCGGTCTGATCTCACCAGGAGAGGATCAGACGGCGGAGATTCGATCCCGCTATTCCGAATAGACGACCTAGATCTCGCCGGACGACTGATCGAACGAGAGATCGAATGCGCGGTCGGATCAAACCGCGGAAAGGCTCGATCTGGACCGTTGATCGAACGATCAACGGTCCAGAAAACGTACACTCGCCGGAGACCGTGAGTGACGCCCTAGAAAACATATTTCGCTTCGTTCTCTCGATCGGATCAATCATTTCACTTAAAATTTTAAACATGGATTAAGGACATGAACAGAAATCATGGGGAATAGTTTGTTTTAGCTAAAACCCTAAAAGCGTAAAGCTATTTAGACCTAACTAATGTGACCTAGATCTAGGGTTTTAGGGAGTTATACCGTTAGATCTTCGAAATTTCTGGATGGTTGAGCTTGTAGATTGTCCAAGTGAAGATTCTCAGCGAAAATCCAAGCTCGAACGCGTCTGGATCGGCTGCTATGGGCTTGAGACGGTCTAGGTGGTGGTTTCGCCGGAGAACTCGCCGCCGGTGACGTGCAACCACCTGGGTTTTGTAGTGGGAAGGTAGAGGAGGCCCTGGAGATTCAAAACGAACTAAGAGTTCGATCTGGGAGGCTAGGGTTAGTGAGAGAGGCTGCTTTGATCAATCATCCTCAAAAGTTGCCTTTCTCCCTATTCAAACGAGCTGGGCTAGATTGGATGGCTAGGATCGATGCAGGGGCTCTCCAGATGATGCCACCTGTCCCTGGGAAAGCTGGAAGGCTGCGGAAAGGGCTGGACAAGCCAAGCTCCTATTGGGTGGACTTGGGATGAGTGAGAGGGAACATTGCCTAAATAGCCTAAGCCAGGCCCTTGGAGCAGCTTAAGACAGGATTAGTTAGGGAAATAAAGCAAAAGGAGACTTTTAGGCATGTGATATAAGGAGGAAATAGGGCTTTGACCATGAAAATAGGGTTTAAGGGGGAATTGACCACTTTGACCGGTCAACTGGTCAATGGGTGCTGATGTGGCATGAAGGGAAATAGGGGCAGCCAATGGGAGAGCTTCCAAGCCTAATCTCACACTCCTTGAAGTTAAATAGAAGGTTTGACCAATTCAAGGAGGGATTTAGGGCTTTGTTGACTTGGTTTGACCAGTCAACCAGGTCGAGGTTAGTGATGTGGCACTTAAGGAGGGAGAGGGATATTTGAAATGGTTCAATCAAGGGTCAAAGGTCAAAGTCAAGGCTAGAAAGGATGGGAGCAAATGCCACCACAATTTTGACCAAGGATTTAGGGTTGACTTGGTCAAACCAAGTTGGGTTGAGCTCAAAATAGGTTTAGAAATGTTCAAGGCTTTGAATGGAATGATTTTAAGAGTTTGAAGATATTGATGTGGTTAAACGGGTTGGAATGGTTCATTTGAAACCTTAAGGGTTCATTGGGTCAAACCATGTTGACTGGGTCAGCTAGGTTGACCCAATGGGTGAGGCTGGGCTGGATAAATTCAAGATGATGTTTGGAAGCCATTGGAGGTGGTCTCCAAGTCTAGAGAGGTCAATTGGGTCAAAACCCCTATTTGAACCCTTAAGGGTCTTCTTGGGTCAACCCAGTTGACTTGGTCAATCGAATTGACCTAGGAGCTGGGATTGGATTCAACAGGTTTAAAATGATATTTGAAACTTGCTGCAAGTGATTGCATTCAATTTGGAGTTCATTTGGTTTAAAAAAGCATGTTTGAGCCCCACAGGGGTATTTTGGTCACTTTGGGCTCATGACCACTAAGGGCTAAAATGAGTCCAGAAAGTTTCAGTTTACTGCTCAACATATCAAGATTAATGGTCTGGAATTGATTAGAAGCTTTGGTGAAAGTTCTAAGGTCAAAATCTTCAAGGCCAAAGGTCCAGTGGCATAGGCTGTAAATATTTGAAGGTTTTACAGCCTTTGGATTTTGATTTAGACTCTGGGGCTAGAGACCTCAGAATGGGCTCAAATTTGAGGGGTAACCTCTAGAGACATGTCCTATCACTTTGCAAGTGGTAGACTTTGAATCAGAGGTCATTAAACTGGGTTTCAAAGTATTTGAAAATTCAATGAAAAAGGTCTTTAGGACAGGGCCCTAAGGCTTAGGATTTGGGTTTGGATTTCTGGATTTGGAATGGATTTTAAGTTTGAAAGATTAACATTGAAGTATTCAAATCATTAACAATCATGTGGTGATTGTTAATGAATGGATAGGGTCAAAGTTAGATCAAGGGTAGGCTCAAAGTCAAAGTTGAAGTTTGAATTGTCAAGTAGATTGGATCAAGGTTTGGATGTGGTTGAAGCTTAGATTAATTAGAATTTGGATTGAATGAAGTTTGAGATTTGAATTGATCAAAAGTAGGAATTGATTTGATGTTAAAGTTGATCAAAGGTATGGGATTAATTTGAGGTTAGAATGGATCAAAGGGATGGGATTGATTTGAAGTCTGGATTGATCCTAGGATCTAGAGGAGTCCTAGGATTTGGATATGGAAGAATCCTAAGCTCTAGAGTAGGCCCTAAGGTTTTGGCTCTAGAAGGATCCTAAGGTCTAGAATAGGCCCTAAGGTCTGGCTTTAGGAAGGATCCTAAGGTCTAGAATAGGCCCTAAGGGCTGGCTTTAGGAAAGGATCTGGATTCTGGAAGGGTTTTAGTGACCTCATACAAAAATGAGGTCAACAAATGGACCCCCAATGTGTGTGGTAGAAGGAACTTCTGCTGCACACATTGGCGTTGACCGAATAGAAGTAGAATCTCAAAGGTAGAAGGGAGGGTATCGCCCAATCTTAAGTCCATAGGAAGTTAGTGAAAGGCTTACACCTATTTGGAAAAGAGAACTGGGAAAACCAAGGTAGGGAATACCTAGCCTTGGGTCTAAGGAAGGGCATCACCCAACCTTAGGCCTATAGGATGCTGATAGAAGACTTACTCCAAATAGGCAAATCAACTGGTAAACTAGGATGGTGCCACGAAGGGCGTACTCCACCACTAGCGAATGGTCATGTGGGGAGGAAACTTGCTCCACACAGAGGACCTCAACTGGCAAACTAGGGTGGTACCACGAAGGGCATACTCCACCACTAGCGAATGGTCATGTGGGGAGGAAACTTGCTCCACACAGAGGACCTCAACTGGCAAACTAGGGTGGTACCACGAAGGGCATACTCCACCACTAGCGAATGGTCATGTGGGGAGGAAACTTGCTCCACACAGAGGACCTCAACTGGCAAACTAGGATGGTGCCACGAAGGGCGTACTCCACCACTAGCGAATGGTCATGTGGGGAGGAAACTTGCTCCACACAGAGGACCTCAACTGGCAAACTAGGATGGTGCCACGAAGGGCGTACTCCACCACTAGCGAATGGTCATGTGGGGAGGAAACTTGCTCCACACAGAGGACCTCAACTGGCAAACTAGGATGGTGCCACGAAGGGCGTACTCCACCACTAGCGAATCTAATCCTAAGGGAATGAAGGACACAACCTTAAGGAAAAGAAAAGAGGAAATTAAAAGAAGATGAAATTTAAAAGACTCAAAGCAGAATCAAGAATCATGAAAGTAAATTTTATTGATTGATCAAAAGAGCTACATCAAGCATAGTATTTCTTAAGGAAACGTCCGTTGACAGGTAACATCGGACGAATTCCTTTACAATCTACTAACTGATACGAGCCTCCTTCGTAGACAGTCTCTATAACGAAGGGTCCTTCCCAAGTAGGTTCAAATTTGCCTCCCAACTTTCGATGGGCTAAAATAGGCCTCCGAAGGACCAACACCAAGTCTCCCGCTTGGAAGGTCCTAGGTCGCACTAACTTATCATGGGCTTGAACCATACGGGATTTATACAACTCTAAACTTTGTTGAGCTTGGAGACGTCGCTCTTCAAGGCCTTCGACTAGCATATTTTTCGACCTCTAAGAAAGCTCATAAATTACAACATCAAACGCAAATATTATTAGTCTTTGTATAGGCATATAGATTATTCTTTATTATTATGTCCATCAATTGCATTCTACTGTGATCATAGAGCTCAACTCAGTATGTTGTGTTCCCTAGGGGGTGCAGGGAGGTCCTCCCCTTGTTTGGCTTTTAGTGTTTTGCACCCTAAAATTTGTTTGCATATAACACTCTGGCACTATGTATCCGTGCACCCCGGTGTTGTGTACCCGAGCGCTCCGACACTACATAATTAGCTTGGAGAAAATACAGAGAGTAGAGTGCCACAACACTCAAGATATGGTGCTGCGGAGCTTTTAGGCAGACTGGAGATAGAGAGCTTAACACCATGATGCTCCAAATTGGAACCGTATTTCTGTAAGATTAGTTGGACAGTTTTTCTTTCTCTTTTTCTCTTAAGGGTGGTGTCCCTTCAAGGTATAAATTGTATCTCTTTGTTTGTTCTTGTGTAAAAACAAGGTAAAACGGAAGAGAATCAAGGAGAGAGAGAGAGAGAGAGAAGAGAAAATTGTACTAATTCTCCTATATTTTCATAGTGAATTTCTTGGTGTGATTTGACTCCATGATTTTTTCCAGGTTTCGGCCTTACGAGTTTTTCCACGTTAAATCCACATGTCCTTTATTTTCTACTACAACTCTACTTTTTCCTATTTCTGTTCGTTGTGTGTTTTACTTCCACCCCCAACAATATCATCACTAGCATGTTATTTTATCCTACGCAGCTCACCGTGATCTTTTGTTAAGAGCTTTGGCTACCAACCAAGAGATCTTGGATTCAAATCTTATGTAAGTAATTAATGTGAGAATAAGTTTATCTTTGTTGCGTGCTAGAAAATACGCGGCGGTAGAGTTTGTAAATTCGCGTCCGAGTGTTGCACGTAAGTTTAACACACAAACAGAAAAGAGAAGTGAACACCAAGAGTTTTTACGTGGAAAACCCAAAAAGGGAAAAAACCAAGGGGCCTCGCACAGTTGCAAAGTTCTACTAGTGTTTTTGTAGATTACAAATGGCGGATTCGTCCCACAAGTTGGGATAATCCAAATACACTTTGTTTCTTCCAAGAAGTTTACAAAATTCTGCAAATTCCCTGCGTTTCCCGAAAATCCGGCAAAGTTCCGGCGTCTTCAGGCGGCAGGAAGAGCTCCGGCGGTAGTCAAGGAGGTGAGGAATCTTCTTTTCCCCTTTCTCCTTCTTCTTCTCTTCTTCTTCTCTCTCTTCACTTGAGTCCCCTTGGTGTAGAATGAGGGCTCTATTTATAGTTTTTCTGGAGTGGCATAGCCTGTAAATAGGCGTGAGATCATAGGCGAATTGAGAGTGTTTTGAATGGACGGCCGATATCGAATCCTTTGATCATACACCGTTCGTTGGGCATTTGAAGGCCTTAATGATGTCATAATTTGGCGATCTTAGGCTCGTTGGATTCTTCTCGTCGAGCCGTTCGATTCGAGTATAAGCTCGTCAAAATCGGAGACCGTTTGGTAACTCAAATTGCGGTTTAAACCTTCCCACAGCGCTTTGAGCCCTTGATTCGGACTCATTTGGGCTCGGATTGGGTTGATCTTGGTGTCGTTGGGTTCGTATTTTTGTGACGCTCAGTTTGACTATAAGCTCGCTGAAATCGGAGTTCGGGTGCTCCCAAAATTAATTTTTGAAGTTTCCAACTAGCTTTTGCCTCGAGATTCGTGCCTGATCAAGCGAATTTTGCGATGTCATATCAATCTTAATTGACCAAAATGTATACGTCCTAAAAAATTGCCTTGATCGAGCACAAATCTCGAGGCATATTCAAATTGGAATTTTTTTGGGATCATCTGGATTCTAATTTCAGCAAACTTATAATCAAATTGAACATCTCAAAGGGACGAACCGAACAACGCCGAAATTGGTCCAACCCAAGCCCAAATGGGTCCAAATCGGGGGCCCATACCACATTTGGAAGGGTTAAGGCATTATTTGGATAATGAAATGATATCCAAATATAGCATTCTTATAATCAAATCGAGCGTCTCGGCGAGACGAATCCAACGAGCCCAAGATCTCTGAATTCTGACACTATTAAGGCATTTAAACAGTTGAAAAACTCTCAACGATCGGGGGAATCAATACGAGCCATCCGATGGAGCACTCTGAACCTGCCTCGGATCTTCTCTAGATTTACGGGGTGCGCCACTCATGAAAATCTATAAATAGACCCCAACTCTCTACATGAGGGGGACCTTTGGCTTGAGATTGAAGAGAACTCTGAAACTTCAAGAGCTCTAGCACCACCGCCCGGTCGCTGCCTGCAACCAAACCATCGCCCGGCCTCCGCTTGCCGCAAGACCCCGCTGTGAGACCTCGTTCCCTTACTGTTCCTCTCTGACTTGGATTTTCCTCCCAGGATCGGCCGGGACGATATTGAGATCGTCCAGGCCGATCAGTGTATTGAAAACGACTGTTTTCTGGATCGTCCCGAGGACCGCCCTGGGAACCGTCCAGGCCGATGTATTTTGGTCTGATCGTCCCAGGACGATCTTGCGATCGGCCGGGCCGATCAGCCTTATGATATAAGAAAATCAGCTCATTTTGAGGAGAGAGAAAATCATTTTTATAAAATCAGATATTTTGAAGAGAGAGAAAGAGAGGAAAAGTAAAGGAAATCCTGGGTTTCGGAGGCCGCAGAGCGCTTTTCGTCCGACGCCGCTGTTGGGAAAAGTGAAGATCTCGTGGTAAGGACTCTGAATCCTATTTCTGTTTTCGAAGATATTGAGTTTTGACCGAGTTGTGCACTGTTTTGTGTTTTCGTAGTCGAACTTTTGACCTGATTTTGTATTGACACAACTTTCACCGCACAACTTTTGGTATGTTATAGATATGACTATTGTACACGATTTGAGTATTTTCTGCGACGATTTTACCGGTCGGAATTGATTCTACGCGATTTTAATTGAATAGAAAAATATCATGACGTGATTTGATTTGGATTCTATAGAATAATAGTCTTGTATTGATGTCGTGAATATTCGATTGTAATTTGGAGAAATTTGGGAAATTGTGATTTTTACAGGATTTTTGTGTAAATTTGATAAACTGCCGTTACTCTGCCCGATTTTCGTATGATTTCTGATTTGTCTGAAATTGATAGATTGAATTGATATGCGTATGACTATTGATATGATTGTTCTAGATTGCTTTAATATTGATTATTGAATTGATTATTGATTGATTATTGAAATGATTCTTGAATTGACTATTGATACTGTAACACAAGTGGAACCTGGTTGAATGTTGATTGGAGATTGAATTGACCTGTACAGGATGGTGGGCCGACGGGCTTTCCTTTAAACCATTGATCATTGATATAACGATTGGGAGTCATAAGGGGTTTATAGATATGCCGACGGGCGGCCGACGGGCAATAGAGTGACGACTCTTTTTATTGAAACCAATGTATGGATATCTACAACAACAATATGTATTCTACAACAGCAACATAGCCAGTTGATTGTACTTATTCAGTATTATCGTATTGAATGCATGTTTACTGTATTGACATACAGATTTATTGATTTATCGATATCTGCTTTATTGATTTGCTCGGATTTACTGTTTCGTACGGATTTATAGATTTCATTGATTGATCTTTGAGCATGGATAATATTGATTATTGATTACTGATATTGATATGGATAGAATGGATATAGATTTTGTATAGACTCATTGATACTATTGATTCTGCATTGTATTGATTGCTACATTTGAGTTATTGATAGGATATCGTATTGCTTTTCCGATTGATTTTATCGACTTGATAGTATAGATTAGATTTGATTTGATTTGATTGATTGATTTTACGGATTGATTTGACGGACGGATTGACTGATTTGACGGATTGATTGATTTTCTTCTGTGTACGGATTTCTTCGAGATTGACATGGATTGATTGAGCTTGGTTTATTGATTTGCCTACTGCTGCATTGACTGGTTTTATTGACTATGGATTTCCGTATTGCATAGATTCATTGACCATTGACTAATATAGATTTGATTGACTGACATGCATATTGATAGCATCGCCGTGCTTTGATTTCAGTTATAGGTATTAGGTGACCTGCTGGGCTTTGTAAAGCTCATTATATGTGGTTGATATTTTCAGGTCAGGGCAAGGGAGAAGAATATAGGAATTGATCCGGATCTTCAGGTTTTTGTTTTTTGATGATTTTGATTCTTTTGTACTCAGGATAGATTTCAGTACTGGTGATTGTAGAGTAGTTCCTGAGTATTGTACATGACCTTTTGAGATATGAATCGACTGGTATATTGATGTTTTAAATTTTATAGATGTTTGATAGATTGTTAATTGAAGGTTTTAGATAGCTCTGGTAAATTGTTTGAGTAATTGATTGACATTCTTTCCAAGTTAGATCTTGGGGCGTGACACCCGCCCGGCCGCCGCTTGCCTGACTTCAGCCCGACCTTCGTCGGACCGCCTCCCTGTCGCCGCCTGCCGACGGACCGCCTTCCTGCCGCCGCCTGCCGTCGGACCACCGCCCGGCCGCCGCCTGCCGTCGGACCGCCGCCTGCCGTCGGACCGCCGCCTGCCGCCGGACCATCGCCTGGTCGCCGCCTGTCGTCGGACCACCGCCCGGCCGCCAGTTGCCGCCGGACCACCGCCCGGTTGCCGCCTGCCGGACTTCAGCCCGACCTTCGTAGGACCACCGCCCGGCCGCCGCCTGCCGCCGGACCGCCGTCCGGCCGCCGCCTGCAACCGAACTTCAGCCCGACCGTCGCCCGCTGCCGGACCATCATCCGGCCGCCTGCCAGACTTCAGCCTGACCTTCGTCGGACTACTGCCCGGCCGCCACTTGTCGAACATCCGTACGACCGTCTCCAAACCTTTGACTGTCTCTCCAAATTACTGTAATTCGACTGCCTCTAAATCGAGGGACGGGTCAACCCTTGTAATTCACTCAAGTTTAGTGAAATATTTTCACCTGGGCAAGGCCCCGTAGTTTTTCCCTCTTCGGGTTTTCCACGTAAAAGAAGATTTGGTGTTCTACTTCTGTCTTTCTGTTTGTGTGTTGGATATTCGTGTATCGCTAAGACGAAAAATTTACTCATTCTACCACCGCGAATATATATATATAATCCTGGGCTGCCCGGATTTTTCTAATCTTGCTGCAGGCCATGTAACTAAACAAGTACGATAATCTTAATATCATTTGCTCACATGCTAGTATTATATAATATTTCCCAAAAAAAAAGAATTATATAATAGTTTGGGGATTAGCATTAAAGGATTTGCTATTTATTTAGTCCTTTGGAGATCTCAGTACAACAACAACAACAACAACAAAAACACTTAGTAGTGAAGTACATTTGATTCCTCGTGCTGAGATTCATCTCTTTTGAGAAATACGTGAGTATCTAGCATTCCTGATGTATTCAGAAGCATAAGTACGTACTCCAAGCCTTTACGAAGACCGTTAGACATTTAGAGCGATACATTTTACTGCAAATAATCAAAATAGTTATTATTTCATAAAATGTCATATTTTTAATCTCTCCCTCTGCTTACAAACCGTCAACTATAAAGCTCTTTTTATAGTAACACAGTCACTCTCTAAACCCGGAAGTAAGGCGAGTTTTTAGTGTTTATGATTTGATATCTTTAATGAGAGAGATTTTGTTTGAGATGAAAAGAACTTCTATCGGAAGAAAAATCAGATACTACCCACAGCTGCTTGTCCCGATGGTGAAGAGCCAGCTGGGCAAAGCCTAGGTCCCTGGTTCGAATCCCTTGGCAAATAGTGAAAGCCTTAAGTGTTAGCCCGTGTAAATTGGTGTGGGTTGCATGCTAGGTCAATTGAGGTTTTCACTAGACTAAGGACAGTTCTTGCTCGTCACAAAAAATCAGATACTTTAGTTTTGTTTGGGATGGCTTTCTTATTATTTTCTAAAATAATTTTTTTAATCCAAAAAATTTTTGAACAAAAACTTTATGTTAAAAAAAACTGATTCAGAAAGCAACAATAAAGTCATCTTAAACAAGAGAGATTATTCTGTGCAGCATCCGAATACATCGGAGGCTAATCCGAAGGCGCCACGTCACCGAATGTACTGGACCCCTGGTGGCATAGCACATCTGAATTCGCCTCCGGACGTGTCCGAACGAGCCCAAACAAAGCCTTTCTATCAACGTATTTTTTGTCAAAATAAACTAAGACTTTGTTTGAGATGACCGTCTTGCTACTTTTTGAAGTAGCTTTTTTACAATTTTTTTAGTATAAATTTTTTTGTACTAATAGATTATTTTAAAAATTAATAAAAAGGCTTTACGGGCTGTCATCATCAGTAACGTCAATACAATCTTTTTAACTTGGATTCATTTTCTTTAACATACAACAAAGCAAATTTCCTTTTTGCTGACTCTACGAAGGGAAATGAATTTCATATTTTTTTTCACTCTTGTAATTGTATCACATTTTTAACATAAGAACTGCTTTTCTGCAAATTATTTTCTGCTTCAAAATATCCAGACGGAATAGGTGGAGGAGAGCAGCATTTGGGCTGCTGGGCTGATTTTTGTAGACAACATACTGCAGTTGAAGCAAATAGGTGGAGGAATTAGAAGAACAAGCAACCTGCGGGAAAGGCTTTTTTTGGTAGTTCCTAGAGAACAGCAGGTGGTGGAGTAGCAGGTGACCGTCTCTTGGGAGGGTTTATTCTGTGCGGACATCGGATGGGTGAACCGTCAGATTCTGCGCTCGGTACCAAGCGCGGTACATTTTTTTGAGCGACGTGACATATTTTTATTGGTCTCCGGACGAATCCAAACCCGCACAGAACTTTTTTTTTGCTGTTCTTTATGGACAGCAGTGTTTTCTCAACTTTTTTTAAATCTAGATCAAAATGAAAATTGTTAGTTTCTTATTCATATTTTTATGTTTGTCTTTACGTAGTCTTATATTATCATTGGTGTATATAAATAAATGTATAAGATTGCAATAGTGAGGAATCTCAAAACAGAACAAATAAATAAAGTTTAAATTTGTGTGCTGTCGCTCTTCCTCCAATCTCTTCATTCTCCCTCTCTCTCTCCCTCGAACAATTATTACGTCCTCCGACCGGACGTAGAGCTAAAATCCCATCAAAAAACGAGAAATACCGAGTAATACCAAACAATAACGAGGAATACCATCATGTTAAGAAAAAATCGGTATTTTTTTGTATAACTCGGTATTGCTCGGTATTGCTCGGTATAACTCGGTATTGGTTTTCACATGATGATATTAATATTTCTCGTTATTACCAAATAATATCTAGCAATACCGAGCAAATACCGAGTTTTTTGACGGGATTTTAGTGCCAACCGGACGTTCCTCTACATACGTTCACCGGATCAAATAAAAGTTTCTCTCTCTCCCTCTACATTCAAGAACTCTTCTTCCTTCCAGAAATTCGTACCATCAACGATAAAGTAAGATTCGCCATAGTGCAATAATTCATGCAATATGTACCACAGCTGCAGATGTCTGTTAGCTTTCTGAGCACATCAATTCAGCAAATCAAGAATAAATCTTCTAAAACAAAAGGCTAGTAACATAAATCCAAGCATGGAAATTCAACAGGTAACTTTAATAGAATCTATTATTGTGGGAGGACTAAGACACTTAGTAATCATTGCAAAAGTACAATTTCATTCATAGTTGCCCGACCGAACAACTTTCCTTCTTCTTTTTTTCGTATGGTTTTTTAGGTTTATTATTGATGTTAAGAAAGGGATTTTTGTGGAGAATTAGATGAGACCCATTGGCTTTTGCATGAATGTTTATAGATCAAGCGTTTAGAGCACAAATATTTGATGTATAGGATTTGAAAGGAACATGATTTTTTTCTTACTTTTTGTTTGTCAGATCATATAACAAATTTTTGGATTCAATATTATTCGTATTCTAGTGAATTTTTGACGGAAAACGATGAAATATTTTTGATAGATTTTTCGATAATTTTTTCAGCGATTTTTTTGATGGATTTTAAATAATTTAACTAAAATGATTAAAAAATAATTATTTTAATATTTTAATAAAAATATTAAAATGATAGTAACTAATTTGAATTAACTTTTTTCTTAATTTAACTAAAATGATTTAAAATTTAATAGTATTATGTAAATTTTATTTATTTCAAAATTTATTTTAATTTAATATTTATTTAAATTAATTATTAATTATCATTTTAATTAATTATTCATTTTCATTTTCATTTTTTAATTGATTATTAATTTTATTTTTCGTATAATTCTAGTTTAAATATAAAAAAATAACAATTAAAGCAATTTTTTTTTTGCAACGGAGTGGTTGGTTGTTTGAAGACTTTCCCAAAGAGTAGAGTTTCAATCTCACAGGCAAACATTGCTCGGGCGCAGGTGGGGCGGGCAAATAGCAGGTCGAGCAGTTATTTTATTTTATCTTACCAGCTGTTTTTTTTTACGCCGGAAATATTTTCTCATGTGGTTTATACTGGCGGAATATTTTCCGCCAGTAATCCGTCAAAAACGTCCAAATCCGCCGAAAATTAGTAATTTCCGTCAAAAATTCTGCCGGTAATAAGCGATTTTCTTGAAATGGTACTAAGACTATAGATTTAGGTTAATGAGAGAATAAAATAGAGAGAAAGTGAGGAATCACGCATTTTGCTTATTTTATTTTGAATTATAGAGGATCTAATTGATCCATTTGAAAAAGAAAAGCACGTCAAATAATTTTTATTGAAATTAACTACATAAAATCCTCTTAATCTACTACTGCTAATTTTTTTTAGCATGCAACAACTCTTAGTGATCTTCAATTATTTGCATTGATTCAAAGAGTTTTCAAAACATTCAAATAAAAATCTACACCATAAAATTTTAAATATCAGGGATGGGATGTTTGTTTTAGTCTATATATAAATTTCTTAAGCTTACATAGCATACTCGCACTTTCATTGGAGAAGAAACCTTCAAGTTATTTCATATAAGCCCTCTCCTCCAATTCTCCATTGAGAAATTTTATTTTGGCATCATTTTTTCGCAACTCAAGATCTAAATAAAAACCTAATGCTTAAATAATATGATAAGTATCTTTCTTAGATAGTAGGGTTTAGGGTGATGAGCAGGTTGAGCCATTTCAGGATTTATAATGTTGATGTTTGTCAGGTGGCTGAGAAAGCTTTCTCTCATGCTAGTATATGTCGTAGGAGAAATTTTAAAAAGTATCATTTTATTGTTTAGTTGTGTGGGTGCATTTTTGTTTAACTGGTGGTTTTTGCTAATGGCTGACTCTTGTTGAGCTGGTTGTGGTTTTGATGGTCGGTTGTGTTGATTTTTGTTGTTGATTGTGGGGGGAGGTGCTCATTTCCTCTTCTTTTTCTACTTCACATTGTTTGCAGATTGGTTTTTTTCTTTACTTGGAATTGATCCAGATCGCTTGGGTTGCTCATTGAAGTGGCTGTTCATTGGGTCACTTGGCCATTCGTTGGGTTGCTATTTTGGATGCTATCGTTGATGTTATTCCTATTTCTTTATTTGGTTTTTAAGCTTATCCTTTGCTTTGTTTTGAATTTTATGTCATTGTATTAGGAAGGATCTAAAGCTCGTAGGTTTTATTTCAAATATTATTCTTTTAGCAAGCTTATGATCCTCTAAAGATGCGTACTTTTTATCATTATTAACGCGTAGGACCCGCCGTTGGTTTTCTCAAAAAGAAAATCTTTCTTAGATATAGAAGAGAGAGCTTTTATGTAATCGAACTCCTCCTCGAGAAAATCCCTTAGCAATGGTTCTTATCTTATATCTATTTTAAGGACAAATTTTCGGAAGAAGCAGGGACATGAGTTGATTTAGCGGAAAGAGCAGAATTGAGAAAAAATTTAATTAAGAGCAAATGCGCCAATATTATTGGCGCATTTACATAGTCTGCACTGCGTTATATGCTTCAGCGTATTCTTTTTTTTTTATCTCTTAATATTTAATCGAACGACGGGGGTGTCGCGGACGTCGAGGGTGGCCAGGCGGAGGGAGCCGACGGAGGAAGGACTGGGGATCTTCTCGAAGAGGGTGGCGACGGTGAGGTAGATTGGAGATGAAGGATTGTGGAGGAAGACTGAGCGGGTCGGGGAGCGGAAAGGGACGACATTGGAGGCCGCCTCGATGAAGAAGGAAGAAGCGCGGAGGGCGACGCGGATGTTGTCGGGAGAAGCGAAGCTGAGAAGGTCAGTGGCGGAGTGACGGCGGCTGAAAGAATCGAAGGTAGAAGCGCCGATCTTGGTGCAGGGGAGGTGGTGGACGGAGAAGCTGTTGTAAGGGGTGATGTTGGCGTCGAGTAGGCCATCGCGGACGGCGGATTGCCAGATTCGGATATTGGGGTGAAATGCGACGCGGCGTTCGACCCAGTCGTAGGAGTCGTTGAAGACGGTCATGTCCCAGGAGACGGTGGATGAATCAAAGAATGCGAGGTGGGCGCGGCTGTAGAAGCCGGCGTTGATTGCGCTGCTGCCGCCCAGGACGTGGCCGCGGGAATTCGGAACGCCGTCTCAGAAGAATACGCTAAAGTATATAGCGTACTGCAGAATGCGCCGAATGGGACGGTGTATTCTGTAAATGCGCCAATATTATTGGCGCATTTGCTCTTAATTAAATTTTTTTTCAATTCTGCTCTTTCTGCTAAATTAGTTCATGTCCCTGCTTCTTCCGAAAATTTGGCCCTATTTTAATGTAGTTTAATGAATTTTTCTTTTGTTCATAAAGACCCATTTAATAGCCAATGGCCTTCACCCCTCTTGATGATCCCATCTATGATTGCTTTTAATATAATTCATCTTTTCCTTCATTACTTTGTTAAGTAAATTTAACTCTTTGTATTTCATTACTTGTGAAAAAAAAAATTTAGAATTTTTTTTAGTCTAATAATGTCAATAGCCTTTTGTAGATAGGGTATATATCATATTACTAAGTATTAATTGTTGAATTTTCTTTTTCTTTCATAGATGCTTTTACTGTTGTACCATTATCTTTCTTAGAAGCTGGTGGTTAAAGTGGCTATTGAGGAGCTTCTTATAGTTCCTGAACTGTTTGATCTATAGGAATGTTAATTGTTAGCAACTTATGGAATCTGAATGATTGGATGTTCCACTTGAAGCACTTCTCATAAGAATTAGGTGCTTGTTCATTCCCAATATAGCTATTGTAATTGATATATAATCAAAAAATTATCTTGATTGGGCATGAATCTCGAGGCAAAATAAGGTTGGAAGCTTCAAAGATTAAATCTGGGACCATTTGAACTCTGATTTTAGCACACTTACAGTCAAACTGAGCGTCCCGGAAATACGAACCCAAGGACACCAAATTCAACTCAATACGAACCAATAATCTCTCGATAACATGAGTGCTACTAGAGATTGCAAAGTGCGGCAATACTATGCATGTAGCGGGATGCGAGTTAGTGCGTGTTGGCTCAGTGAGAGCGCTTTGTTTATAGGGATGTATTGCATTTCAAATTCTTTCAATTTGGATGAATGAAAATTGGCCTAAAAGTATAGTTTTAAATACTTAAAGAAATACGCGAAAACAAAAATGACGCCTAATTAAATACTAAAAAAATTAAAATTCTCATCACATTTGTTGTGTGCTAGAATATACGCAGCGGTAGAGTTTGTAAATTCGCGTCCGAGCGTTGTACGAGTATTTAGCACACAAATAGAAAAGAGAAATAAACACCAAGGTTTTTACGTGGAAAACCCGAAAGAGGGAAAAAACCACGGGGCCTCGCCTAGTTGTAAAGTTCCACCACTATTTGCTTGAAGTACAAAGGTTGATCCGTCTTACAAATCAAGACGATCAGTTTACAATCAACTTCTCACAAAGTTATAAAGTTCTACAAATTCCCGGCGTTTCCCGAAAATTCGGCAGAGTTTCGGCGTCGTCAGGCGGCGGGAAGAGCTCCGGCGGTGGTCGAGGAGAAGCTTTTTCATTCTCTTCCTTCTTCTCTTCTTCTTCTCTCTCTTCACTTAAGTCCCCTTTGTGTAGAATGAGTGTTCTATTTATAGTTTTTCTGGAGTGACATAGCTCGTAAATAGGTGTGAGATCATGGGCGAATAGGGAGTGGTTTGAATGGACGGCCGATATTGAACCCTTCGACCGTGCACCGTTCGTTGGACATTTGGAGGCTTTAATGATGTCAGAATTCAGCGATCTTGGGCTCGTTGGATTCGTCTAGTCGAGCCGCTCGATTCGAGTATAAGCTCGTTAAAATCGGAGACCGTTTGGTAACTCGGACCGAAAACGAGTCGGATTCAGGTGGACCCGAATAGTGCCGGGTCAGTTTCGGGTTCGACCCGAACCCGACCCGTGACCTGAAACTGACACCCCTAGTTGGAAGCTTCAAAGATTAAATCTGAGACCATTTGAACTCTGATTTTAGCACACTTACAGTCGAACTGAGCGTCCCGGAAATACGAACCCAACGACGCCAAATTCAACTCAATACGAACCAATAATCTCTCGATAACATGAGTGCTACTAGAGATCGCAAAGTGCGGCAATACTATGCATGTAGAGGGAAGCGAGTTAGTGCGTGTTGGCTCAGTGAGAGCACTTTGTTTATAGGGATGTATTGCATTTCAAATTCTTCCAATTTGGATGAATGAAAATTGGCCTAAAAGTATAGTTTTAAATACTTAAAGAAATACGCGAAAACAAAAATGACGCCTAATTAAATACTAAAAAATTAAAATTCTCGTCACATTAAACTATTTGAATTTCGACAAGTGTACCGATTCCTCAATCTGCCGTTACTTTTGTCCGCTTGCCTCCTAAAAATCTCAGCCCGTGATAAATTAGAGCCGTCTGATATTAAGAATTAAGATAATCAAATATTGGGTGAAAGCATAACCTATGAACCTTTAATCGGGCTGCCATAAAAGTTAAAACTCTTATAAAACATATTATGTACCTATTAAAATTTTTTTATTGCCATTGAAATATTTATTAATAAAGAATGCAATAATAATTTATTTTCATGATGACAACCTTAGAAATATTTACTAATAGTCCAACATATATAGGACACAACTCCCCTTGGCCTATTGGTTGAGAGCTTAGGCTTCCAACTAAGAGGTCCAAGGTTTGAGTCCTTGTGTATGCGTTGTGTGTGTGAGTTTGCCTTAAATGGCCTAAATGTCCCAAACAAAAAAAAAAAAAAAAAAAAAAACATATATAGGAGCTTTTGATTTGAAATTATACTGTAAAGTTTTCATCACTACTGTCGTAAGTCGTCATCACCGTTGCTATCATTTGTTGGCGGCCGCCCTTGCTCGTCAGCCCAGTCATCACAGTTGGCAACTACTCAGAGTTCGCCATTACTACTAGCCACCACTGTTACTGCCTCATGCTTGCCAAACCATACTGCCATCTATCGCCACCATATATATATCATAACCTGCGGGCTTTCATTTTACTTCAAGTCAAATAAAAAATAATAACCTCATATATTTGTTTTACACTCATCCAATAATTTTAAATATTTTTAAATACACTATATTTCTTTTGTATCAATTTTACTCTAAATTTATTTTTCACCTAACCAAATAATTCATAATTAATTTTTTTTAAAAAAGCTACATTTTATATTAATGATGCTATTTATTTTAGGGGTGTCAACTTTTGACCCGACCAGAAAACCCGACCCGGACCCGACCCGAAAAATTCGGGTTGGACCCGACCCGTTTGATAAACGGGTCGGGTTCGGGTTCACAGATTTGACCTGTTTAATAAACGGGTCGGGTTCGGGTTGACCCGGCGGGTTGACGGGTCAACCCGGCAACCCGTTTATTTTAAAAATTTTGAATTTCCCAGCTGCACCGCGTGCCGAATCGCTTCCCGCCTGCCGCGTGCCGAACCGCCGAACCCTGGCGTGACGCGCGTCTCCTCTGGCGCGCGAACCCTCGCGGCCTCGTCGGGTGCGGCGAACCCTCGCGTGCAGCGCGTGCGGCCGAACCCGGACTGCCGCTACCGAACCAGCGCGGCCTCGTCGCGTGCGGCGAACGGTGAACCCTCGCGGCCTCGACGCCTCGTCACGTAACGCGCGGCCGAACCCGGACAGCCGCTGCCGAACCCTCGCCTGTCGCCTCTGCCAGGTCGCAGGTAGGGTCGGGTCAACCCGGCAACCCGGCCAGGTCGGGTCCGGGTTGAAATGTCCGACCCGTTTGCAAAAACGGGTCGGGTTCGGGTTGACCCGTTTAGATCCGGGTCGGGTCGGGTTCGACCCGAACCCGACGGGTTGACCCGAATTGACACCCCTAATTTATTTAACTGCTATTAATTTAATAAACCTATATGCTTAGTTTAAATATTATAATCTAATTAATGAACAAGAATTTTGGCGTCTTATTACAATCAAAATCATTCAGATAATTAATACTTGTTAATTGTTTGCACAATTTCAACATAGTGTACATAAGATAATTTTTTTAGCTTGAGTTGATGTGAGAGCTCCACTTGACTTCAAAGGACAATTTCACATAAATGATCTCACATCAATATGAAAATACATCTATCTGTAAATTAATTAAAAAATTTTGGATTTTAGCATCCATTGGGATGGTCGAAATATTTTATAAAATTATTTGTAAAATTATTGTGGGAAAATATATAAATTTCTAAACATGTGGGAGTTATTATTAAAAAAAAAACATACTCTATTAGAATTATTACAATCTAAAATATTAGATTTTAGAAAAAGTATACCCAACTATAAGCGTGATAGTGAACTGTACAAAAAAAAAACTATTAGAGGTAATAATATTTTATTGGTTTCGAGGAAAAAATATGAGGACCTGATAAAACTTGATGCATAAATCATTGGTATTAAAATTTCATGAAAGTTTTCTTTAACTGAAGGCAATCAAATGTTTGATTTGCCGAAAAAAGCGGCAGATTAAATATTTGAGAGGTATTTTTTTAGAGTAAAATAGATTCAAAATATTAAAATTTTTTTATTTAAATTTGTTGTGGGCTGGAATATTCGTGATGGTAGAGTGAGTAAATTTTTTGTGTTAACGGTTAATGGATATCTAGCACATAAAAAAAGAGACAATAATAAAACACCCTATCTTTTTTATGTGGAAAACTCGAAGAGGGAAACATCACGGGCCTCGCCCAGTAGAAAAGACTCAACTAAATTTGAGTGAATTACAAAGGCCGATCCATCCCTCGACTTAGAGGCGGTTGAATTACAATAGTTTGGAGAGTTTGGTAGTTGGGCGCTGGTCGGCGGGTGGTGACCCGACAATGGTCGTACAAAAGTCTGGCGGCGGTCAGCGGCTAGGTGGAAGTTTGGCGATGGTCGGCAGTCGGGTCGAAGTCTCATAGTGGTCGGCGGCCGAGCGGTGGTTTGACCACGGTCGGGCAGAAGTCTGGCGGTGGTCGACAGCCAGGTGGAAGTTCAAAGGGTGGTCGGCGGCCGGGCAGTGGCCTGACGACGGTCGGGCGGAAGTTTGGTGGTGATCGACGACCGGGTGGAAGTACGGCAAAGGTTGGCGGTCGGTGATCGAATGGTGGTCCGGCGATAGTCGATGGTGGTTCTTCGACAGTGGTGCTGGAGGTCTTGAAATCTCATATCTCTCTCCAATATCTAGTTAGAGGTTTCTCTCATGTAGAGAGTGGTGTTGATTTATAAATTTTTATGAGTGGCACACCCCATAAATATAAAGAAGATTCTGAGCAGGTTTTGAGTGCTTCATCGGATGGCCTGTATTAATTTCCCCAATCATATAGCATGTTTCAACTGTTGAAGTATCTTAACGGTGTCGGAATTCAGTGCTCTTGAGCTCGTTGGATTCATTTCGATTGTAAACATGACATATTTGTATATCATTTTGCCATACAAATAATGTTTTGAATCTTCTAAATATATCTCAGACTCTTGATTTGGACCCATTTGGGTTCGGATGGGACCGATTTTTGTGTCGTTTATTTCGTCTCTTCGAGTCGTTCAGTTTGATTATAAGCTTGTTGAAATTGGAGTTTAGATGATCCCAAATTTGATTTAAGAAGCTTCCAACTTGAATATGTCTCAAGATTTGTGCACGATCAAAATGATTTTTGGTGACATATCAAAATTTAAGTTAAATAATTCTATGTAAATCCTAGTGTCGATCATCACTAGTACGACTATGATGATGGTGCGATGTTGTTCAGTGGCGATGATGATCGATGATAGTAGTAGCTTTTGATGGCCACCGATGGCAATGGTCAATAGCTATTGGAGGCTGCTAGTAGCAGAGATGGGCAACAATGGTGCTAGTGGTGTATTATGAAATTCTGTAATCTACAACTTTTTATTAAATTTATTAAGAGAAAAAGAAGAAAAGAGGAAAGTTAAATATTGAAAGTATCAATTTGAAAATTTTGTTTTAGCATTCAAACTAGGCATAGTATAATTTATCTCTCATTATTTTATAAAAATAAGGTGACATTTGGCTTGATGAAATTTGGATGTAATGTATTTTAAATGAATGCATTTTCAAAATAAATTGGTTAAAAAATAAGGTGATGTTTTGGCCTCGATTACAGTCTTTCAGACCTCCATCGCCTGACAATGGTCATTCCAACCACGGTCTTCTGCTACAATCCTTCCAACATATATCGCTCACCGACTATGATCATGTCGACCAAACGAACATGTTTACACTGATTCTTCCAACTCCCACCATGTAATGCACTCTATATGATGTATATTTGCTACATCTAGCAAAGGCATCTTTTGTAATCAAATGCAAATGCTAGTGGAAGAACTGTTGTCGGGCATCGGAAAAAACTCCAGTGTCTCTTATGAACAAAATATCCTTCTCTTTTATCTGTATGCATGATAGATCTTCGTATAAAGCTAAGATGCTAAACTTTATATTTCTCTACTTCCGCAAATATTCTAAGACGCAACAATAATAAAATTTCATATCTTGCTTCCTAGTGTTCAAATAATTATGGATCTTCGTTCAAATCTCTATAACACTTTTACTTTTTTGAAGAAACACCATTCTATTGCTACTAAAATATTTAATTTCTTATCTTTCAAAGTTCACTAAGGCTTCAACTTTAATTTTCTTTCATTACCTTCGGTTTAAAGGTCGCAACACTTTGGAGCCTACTACCTCTGATTCTTAATGACAACATGATTTGCACTAACAAATACTTAATACTCATGTGTAGAATAAATTCTCTTTCTTATAAGATATCCCATTCCCTTATACATTCTAATGTAATGTGCCCAAGGTGGCCCAGAAAAAGTATATTTGATTGGAAGGGAGCACGATTAAATATATGACTTCTGCTTTGAAGATTATGATTGATGGTGTCAAAACTAAGAAACTTTTGGCTTCTCCGAACATTGGTGTTGGTAAGCTATTTTTTACCGAGCCCAAAATTGAGACTCAATTATACTAGGGATGTGAATATTTGACATGACCCGAATTGCCCTGAACATTTCGGGTTAAGATCAACCTGTTTGAGAAACGGGTCGGGTTCAGGTTCAAGATTCCGACTTGTTTGTAAACCCGGGTCGAGTTCGTGTTGACCCGGGGAACCGCATATGTCATCTCGTCTCGTCAACGTCCAACCGCATGAGTGCAACAGTGCGTGACTGTGTCTGATGTTGCGTGAGTGCCTAACCCCGTCTGACGTCTCATTGCGTGAGAGGCTGAGAGCCAAACGTCTTCCTGTGTTGTCGCTCGTCCGCACTGGAAGGGAACGTCGTCCGCGTTGGCCAAGAACATCGTCCCATCTCGTGTCGTGGTCCGTCGACGTCATCATGTCCGTGTCGTTGATGTCGTCCGCGCTGGCTAGACCTGTAGGCTACTGTGCCCCCGGTCATCCGTCGACAATGTTAGTTCGCTAGCTCCTGTAGCACGCATGAAAGCGATTGATCCTAACTCGCACATATCGGTTCGGGTCAACTCGGTAATCTACACGAGTCGGATCCGGATTAACAATCCTAATCCATTTATAAACCGGGTCAAATTAGGGTCAACCCATTTTGATGATCCGGGTCAACTCGGATTGGACCCGAACCCAACCGGTCAACCCATTTTGACACCCCTATTCATATCTATCTTTTACTAAAACGCTTCACTTACAGCCCTTAAAAGCTATATACTTGATTGAGAATTTCATCCCGTTGAGCTAAACCTTCTCATAAATCCTTTCTCATGCTGATGCTTTTCCTTATAAGATTACTAGGAAATTTTTTTTGTTGGTCGCTAATCTTACAGCACTTTACCTCAGGTCATTTTGGCTATCCATGGCAAGTTAACCGGAGAAATTGGACAATTAAACTTCACAGGTCGCGCCACTCAGGTTATTCTTGGGTCCCACACTCCAAAGCTTTAGTACTGTACTGTTATATTATTATATCATGCACGTGACCAAAAAATTCTAACAACCGGTCAATATCATTCAAACCCGACCCGATCTAAAAATATTTGAATTTAAATAGATCCTTTTAATAAATGGATCGAGACAAATTGCGACCTGTTTGAATTGGTAACTCATTAATTCTTCTAATTGTTAGTGTGATTTTCTTATTTTTATCAATTAATTTAAATTACATAGTTGATAAGTTATTAAAAAAATTAATTAAAATGAATTATCGGATCAAATTCGATTCATTCGAGTTACTAACATGTCAAGTTCATGTCTACCTCTTTGACAAGTTTACTCAGTAGGTCGAATTAGATTCAGATCAGATCAATTTCATATGAGATTTGAATCCAACCCATTAATTTTTTTGACACCCCTACATCAATTAAATAGAATTAACAACAAATTAAGCATTGAAAAAATTATAAATATATTTTAAAATAAATATAATAAATAATTAATTAATATTACACTCATTTTAAAATAAATCAAAAAATTTAGAGCTAGAATATTATCGTGCAAAGTTTTTACTAAATCATTTAAAAACTCTAAAATATCACAATATTTTTTTCTCTTCTCAAAATAGCTCCATATAATTTGAAGGAATAAGATGAGAGGAAAACAAACTGATGATAAAAAAGTTCAAGGAATTTAATAGAAATTTGTTGTCACATTTTTTTGGTGGATAAAATATTCAGTGTTTGTTTAATTGATTAAAATTTGAGTTTTTTTTTTTGTCACAAGCGAAATCATAGTATATAAAATTTGAGAATTTAATTCTTATGAAAAAGCTTACTTAAGTAACAATAATAATATAATAATGCATTTATTATTTTAGCTTAAATTGGATAGAATACAATTAATAAAAATTATTAATTAGCCTCTAAAACATATCTAACTTTTTAATTTATTATAGTTGAATCAAATATTTAATATGAAATTTCTTAAGCGAATTGTTTTTATTCCTGAATTTTTTCGAACTCAATATACCTAAAATTATTATTTCATGATTAGAGTAATGTCACACTACTCAAATAAAAAATGAACCAGAAATTTAGATTTTTATGAATTCTTAAGATGTTGCGTACTTACATAATTGCTTATATGCAGGCGAGCAGGGGATTTGTCATGTCTCAAAATCTAATTTGAAAGAATTTTTTTCATTAATCTTTTATTATACAATAATTAAAGCTATCTAATTTCATTTATCAGTAAACAACAACGAAAACAAATGTTATGATTCAAAATATCAATACAATACTCTTGAGTCCTATAATCATAACATATCCTTACATTCCTGAGTGCAAAAGAATAACTAAAATTTTTTTTTTTTGAGGAATTTTGATTAGTCTCCCACTCCCGAACCTCTTCCATGATCTGAATCATTTAAACCATATATAATGGGCTCAAGAGTCCAACAAGTAATCAAATCCTATAACTAAACTCAAAAATACGATAAATGAGCATTATACATGTCAGGAGTCAAATCATAACAGCAACATTTATATGATTATAAATATGTTCCAAAATAATAAAGCTCACATATAGTAGTAGTAGAATTTATAAATAGTAACACAGTACGGTACGGAAGCTAATAAAATAGTACTATGAAAAAAACCAATAAACTAGTATGAGTGTCAAATCACTAAAGCACTCATCGTATCAGTGCTATCAATCAATAGTTAAATAATATTAAGCGGTAAACTTAAAGCCTCAATAAAAACCATTAGAATTATATCAACATAATAAAACTCTAGAATAATCTACACATGCTATTCAAGTATATATATATATATATAATTATTATCAGTGTTAAGTATAGCAAATCAATAATAGTTATAGTAATAATAAATTAGTAGTAGTATCAGTAATAGTACTGATTTTCATATCATTATCAGTAAATCAGTCACAGTAACATTAAAATAATAAAATAATAATAAATCTGTACAATAATAATAAATATGTATAGTAATAAGAATAATGCTTCAATAAGATGTATTTTAGTATGCACACTAAACAAGTAAGAAATTATGATTATCATGGTGTTTTTTGGTAATAAGTAATTGGTAGTCGATTATCGTTGGCTCAGTAAATAGAGTCATCACTTTGTCAGTCGGTATAACAATAAATCATTTTAACTCTCAACTATTATATTGATGTATCGTTGCATTAGTAGAGGACACCATGCAATCATAGTATTTAAAGGAAATTCAGTTGACCCATCATTATATACAGGTCAATCAATCTCCAACCAATAAGTCAATCAGTCTTACTTTTTATACACACACACATTATTATCACAGTACTATAACAATAATATCAACCAACTATTTCCTAATCACATATCCACATTCATTTTTAATACATTATAGTAAATAAAATATAATTGAACTTAATTCAGAAAGTGTCAAAATATCATAATGGTAGACAACAAAAAATCCTGCTAAGCATAAATTCTTATCTTTAAAAAGTAATCAAATTACCAGAGATCATATATAACAATATTCTAAAATTTTAATTGAACTAAAACACTATTTTTAGATGTTAAAATAAATTTCTAAATTAATAAAAATTACTTTTTTTTCATAATCACCTGGCAAAAAAATCTCAAATAAATATTAAAAATATTCATAATCTCAGTATCTGTAACATATAAAAAATTACGCAGAAAAAATTTTACCATTATAAAATTATATTCATTTTTTTATGACAAAAACATAAATTTAATTCAAAAAGTCTCAAAAATATCAAATTATTGAAATTTGAAATAAGATAATAGCTACTTACAATAAGAATATACCAATATAGACGATTGACGAAAATTACTCCAGCCTCCAAATCTAGCTTTTTTCTCTCTCCTCAAATTTCTCTCTAAATCCTCTTTACATTTCTCTGTTGCCAAAATGAATAGAAAAAATGGGATAAAAAAGCTTATTTAATGATTCTTCAAAGTGTTTTAAGATATTTATATTAAAATATAATGTTAATATAATTATATGATTTAATCAATTTTCAATACAAAATTTATATAAATCATTTTGAGATTTCAAAAATTATTGAAAGATGTCCATAAGATAGAACATTTTATTTAAAATTTTTTTATGAAATTGGTTTGTAAAATGGACATCTAACGGTCCTAAAATCTCCACTTGTCTCGATAGGTGTCAATTTATTAAGGATTTGCCAAAAAATTATGAAAAAATAATATAATAAAATTATTATAATATCTATGTTATGGTGAATTCGGTTATAATGACTCCTGAGGAAATTAATTTGATTTGGATCAAAATACGAGCTTTTATAGTATCTTTGGCGAACTCACGAGAGATCGAGACTCATGCAACTCAAGGAATCACTCCCCAATGTAAGAGTGTCACTCACCCTTGAAAAGTCACTCACCCAACCTGGGTTAGTCGAGAAGTCACATGCCCAGCTTAAGGGTGTCATTTTCCCTCACCCAAGCATCATTTGTCAAAAGATGATGACTTCTTCCCCATAGACGTCAATCTCTCTGAATCAGTAACCAAAAATAAATAATCATATATGTACTCACTAAAACTATGATCATTATGATTATATGATTATAACAAATAAAGGATCAAATGCCATTTTGAGGGTACATATAATAATATTGGCATTTTGTATTGGATATAAAATCTCAAAACTTCTCTCTCTCTCTCTGATGCTCGTTTGTGTACTTAATTAGATATAAATCTCAATGTATATGTGAATTGAAAACTTTTAAAATCAAATTCAAGATCATCCAATATTTGATTTCAACAAACATATAATCAAATTGAATTCCCTGAATGATCTGATTTAAGTCCAAACAAGCCCATATCAAAAACTTCAAATATTTATTAGAAACTTGAGGATGATTACTGTGTGAAATGAACTCCAAATCTTGCATACTTAAAATCAAATTGAGTGTTTCAACGAGATGAATCCAAGAAGCAGAAGATTGCCTAATTATGATATTATTAAGGAATCTAAATGTTGAAAGAATATTATGTGATCAATATGATCAATACAAGTTGTTTGATGGAGTGTTTCATATTATAAAGGACCTATGTTTTTTTTTTTGTATTGATTTATAGCATGAATAATCAATGGAGAATGATTCGAGCACCTACGATTTTCTTCTCAATAGAAAGAGAGAGAAAAGAAATAGGGTTATTAATTCTGTTACCGAACCACGCATAAAAAAGTATAGTATAATGTAACACTTATTGTTCCAGGACCTAGACAATCAACTTAACCTAGAACAAATTCTTGTTTAATCCTGATTCATTTATTAATTATAATTTATTTATGGTCTAATTAACCTCAAGTAGGATTAGAATGGGAATGGGGAAGAATGTTACACATTGCTAGGGGAGGAGGACTTAGGAGAGCACTGCGATGCTGGATAATGTTACATCAACGCTTAGCTCTCGGGTTTGAGGAATCTTGGAGCATCTAAATCGCTTTACTACTTTAGCGTAGTAGCATTGGAGAGGTGCGCATCACAGCGTTCGACCCAAAATGATGTATATATATATTTAAATCTAGTTCTATTAATCCCTCAAACCTAGCCCTCATTTGTCAAAGAAGAAGAGAAGGGAAGAGAGAGAGAGAGAGAGAGAGAGAGAGAGAGAGGATTTGTACGTAGGCCATAGCTTGGAGTTCATCCATCAAGCTAATTAGAGAGAACATCGTGCTCAAGGTTGGCTCCTAATACCCTATTTCTTATTTCAGTTCTAGCATTTTTGTGAATAGATAAAGAGTAAAAAATAGATTTTTATGACGATAACTAACATTTTAATACATAACTTTTAGTATGTTGCAAAAAGTTTTTGCCCATTGATTTTAATTATGCTAACTAAAATGATGTTGTAGAATACTCCGTTACGAGTATTTCGGCTATAAGAAAAGAAGGTTTTACCCGCTGGTTTTAGTTATGAATATTCCTCAATTAAGAACTTATGACCTTGAGATTGATGGTAATCCCCAAAAAAGTCTTAAAATGATGTTTTAAAAATTAATTATGAATATTATATTAAATGATGAAAGTTGAAAAATATGAATAATATTCATGAGTATATTATCATCTTATGAATCTAATTATTATGTACAATTTTTGTATAACCCCTAACATTTTAAACGACAAAAATCAGAAGATTGATCTTTGCGAATTGCGATCTTGTGATGAAGGAGGCCAATTTGTTGGCTTTATTGAAATGTTGGGCTTTATTAGTTGCTTAAATATTGAACTGAGGATCATTCAAATGAACCAATGTATTGGACGAGAAGAAAAGTCAATATCTTATATTTTGTCATCTCTCGTCCAGTTGTCCTAATAATATGCAAGATGTTCTGAAACCGGCCTCATCGACCAAAACAATTATTAGGTCAGGTGACCTGACGTAGCTCTACGTTCATATGCCAATAATATTTCGTCACGTCTTCTTACTTTTTCCCGCGCGGCCCGACGATCCGACCTGGACCGAAACCCGAAATTGCTATGTTCGCTTATTGTTTAGTATTGCTCGGTATTGCTAGGTATTGCTTGGCAAAAACGTGAAATACCGCTCTGTGAAGACCAATGCCGAGCAATACGAGAAAAACTCGGTATTGCTCTATATTGCTCGGTATTGCTAGATATCGGTCTTCACATAATGGTATTTCTCGTTATTGCCGAGCAAAATCGACCAATACCTAGCAATACGCGAACATAGCAATCACGGGTCCGTTTCGGGTCGGGTTGTCGGTCCACGCGGTAAAGAGTAAGAATACGTGACACTATTTTACTGACGTCCGAACATAGATCTACATTAGGTGACCAGACGAAATAAAAGTTCCTTCCTCCAAATTGTGAATCTCGCGAGAAATTCTACTACTCAAACGCATCAACTTACCTATTTTGTTCACCGTCCGGTGACCACAACACATGCCATTTACGACGTATGCAATGATCCAATCATTTACGTGTCCTCTCCTCCTCCCCAAACAATAAGCCAATTTGGAAAAATCGGCAAAAACTTTTTTTATTTAAGACAAAACAAACGAAAATTGACGTGAAATGTTTCAGTGAGACATTAAAAGCCAAATAAAATTCAGACTCTCTCTCTCTCTCTCTCTCTCTCTCTCTCTCTATTCCACAATGTTCTAAAAATTTAAAATTTTCATCTAAATTGTATGCAGATTCAACCGCAGCCCAATGATCTTCCCTTTATCTTGGCTCGGTACAATCACCAACTTTGACACGGGTCCGCCCACCTAATGAAAATCATTAGTAAATATTATAAATTATTAGTGCAGCCTCATTTGAGGGTAAATTAAAATAATAGAAGCTTATATATAATAGACTACTAATTTGATAATTATTTTGTTTTGATGAGGGAGAAAACTAAATGATCAAAAAGACATATAAATAAGAAATTTGTGGTTGATGGATATTTACGATTATTAATAGGATATGTTGAAAGTATAATAACGGTGAATTATTGATTTGATTGTTTTTCTGATAGAAGGGATTGGACGATCAGAGAGACAGATGTTGAATATGTAGTTGATTGATGTTAGATGTTGATCGTTGCTTGACAATCATCAAGGCATATCAAAATTCGAGTGATAATGGACAACCAAGAGATGATCATCAAATTCCATCCATTAATAGGTATTAGATCAATGGAGAATATCAAAAGTTGGACAGTAGTTAGCTTGGTTATTCTATTGATAATAGAGGAGGCTGGACGGTCGGAAAGATGTGCATCAAACATTGATAAGTGATAAATGTGAAACATCAATCGTTACTAATTGTAATATCTCGTTCCCTTACTGTTCCTCTCTGAATTGGATTTTCCTCCCAGAATCGTCCAGGACGAAGTTGGATCGTCCGGGACGATCGGTACAGGTTGTGTAGAAAAATCCTGTTTGGCCGTCTGGTTCGTCTGGACGAAATCAGGATCGTCTGGACGAAAATAAGTCAGTGAACCCTTCGCCAGGGACGATATGTGATTTTTCGTCTGGACGAAATTCTTCTCTTCATGGATCGTCCGGGACGAAGCTCGATCGTCCAGGACGATCAGTCTGGATATATATAGAAATGAGATATTTTGAAGAGAGAGAAATATCTGAGGAGAGAGAAAGAGAAAAGGAAAAAGAGAAAAGCTGGTTTTCGGAGACCGCGGAGCGCTTTTCGTCCGACGCTGCTGTTGGGAAAAGTGAAGATCTCGTGGTAAGGACTCCGAATCCTATTTCTGTTTTCAAAGAAGTTGAGTTTTGACCGAGTTGAGATCTGTTTTGTGTTTTCGTAGTCGACTTTTCGACATGATTTTGATTTGACACAACTTTCACCGCACAACTT
Source organism: Dendrobium nobile (assembly GCA_022539455.1). Lineage (NCBI taxonomy): Eukaryota > Viridiplantae > Streptophyta > Magnoliopsida > Asparagales > Orchidaceae > Dendrobium > Dendrobium nobile. Next base: position 33,665,053 of record CM039732.1, on the reverse strand, counting down.
TTAGAGTGTTATAGATATGATTATTCTACACGATTTGACTGTATTCTACGAATTTTCTTCCGGTCGGAATTAGTTCTACGTGATTTTAATCGAATAGAAAATTATCAGGATGTTTTCTGACTTGGTTTCTATAGAATAAAAGTCTTGCATTGATGTTATAGATATTCTATTGTAATTTGGTAGAATTTGGAAATCGTGTCTTTTTGCAGGATTTTTGTGTAAATTTGACCGACTGCCGTTACGCTGCCCGATTTTCGTATGATTTCCTAATTGTCTGAGATTGATAGATTGAATCGATATGAATATGATTATTGATATGATTGCTTTAATATTGACTATTGAATTGCTTATTGATTGAATTGACTATTGATACTGGAACCCAAGTGGAACCTGGTTGAACGTTGGTGAAGATTGATATTGACCTGTACAGGATGGTGGGCCGACGGGCTTTCCTTTAAACCATTGATCATTGATATAACGATTGGGAGTTATAAGGAGTTTATATGCCGACGGGCGGCCGACGGGCAAAAAGAGTGACGACTCTTATTGATAGACCAACGTACGGACTACAACAGCAACGAATTCTACAACAGCAACATGACCAGTTGATTTTACTTGTCCAGTATATAGTATTGAATTGCATGTTTACTGTATTGATTTACGGATTTATTGCTTTATCGATTTCTGCCTTATTGATTGATCGGATTTACTGTATCGTACGATTTCATTGATTTCATTGATTGATTACCGAGCATTGATTACTGAGCATTGATATGGATATTGATAGATATAGATACTGCATTGATAGCATGGACATGGACATCGTATGGATTCATTGTATTGCCGCCTAGATTTTGTAGACTCGCTGTTGCTACTGTTCTACACCGTATTGACTGTTGTATAGATTTCTTGTCAGACTGGATTGAAGTTTATCGTATTGCTTTCCTCGATTGATTTCATTAAATGGATCGTATTGATTTGACCGTATTGATTTGATTGACGGATATTGATTGATTGCATTGATTTATCGAATTGCCTGCCGCTGCATTGACTGGTTTTATTGACTATGGATTTCCACTGCATAGAATTGAGGATCATTGATTCATGGATTTCCGGATTGCATAGATTCATTGACCATTGACTGATTCAGATTGATAGATTGACATGCATATTGATAGCATCGCCGTGCTTTGATTTCAGTTATAGGTATTAGGTGACCTGCTGGGCTTTGTAAAGCTCATTATATGTGGTTGATATTTTCAGGTCAGGGCTCGGGAGCAGGAGATAGGAATTGATCCAGATCGACAGGTTTTAGTTTCTTTTGATCGATAGATGATTCTTTTGTACTCAGGACAGGATAGATTTCTCTACTTGTATTGATAGTTTAGTTCCTGAGTATTGTATATGATGTTTTGAGATGTGAATCGACTTGAATATTGATGTTTAAATTTTTTAGATGTTTGATAGATTGCTTACTGAAGGTTTATAGATAACTCTGGTAAATTGTTGTGAAATTGATTGACATTCTTTCCAAGTTAGATCTTGGGGCACCACACTAATAATGTTAAGTTATGGAATATATAGGTGTTTCAAAGTTGTGTATTTTTGAGCAATTAGCTTGGTCGTTCTTATAATATTACTGGATTGCACTACTATGAAGATGAGTATTAAACATTAGTGCACATTAAACAATATTCATCGGTAGGTTTCAACAAATGATTGGAAATGGCAAAAGTTGGTGGGTGTAGATGATTAGCTTGATTAATTTTATTGGGATAAAAGTCGATCGATCGATAAGAACTACATTAGCTTTCAGTGATTCATGAATGTTGAGCTTCAAGTAATTAGCAGGCAATATAGCATTTATGAATCACAATAATAATTTGAGAAATTTAATAATTTATATTTTCACAAAGGCTAAGCAGGGCTGAATAGTCATATCTAGAATAAAGAAAAATGCATTCATATTTATCCATTAAAATTAAATAATATAACATATTAAAAAACTTTTCAATATTTTTAGATTCTAAATAATTTTTTTTATAAACTCACACATGTAATTGTATACATTAAAATTAAAGCTCAAAATCATTATCTTTCTTAAATCAATAGAGCAAAATGCCCTATGCTGTAAAAAAAAAATTTACTTTAGTTATTTTTATAGCTCAAATGTTAATTAAAAATATATAAATATGAATGATTTTGAATTAATTTTTTAATCAAAATTTGATCATTTTCACCTCTGATAGTATATATAGTTCTGAAAATGCATAAAGGATATGCAAAATTGATTAAAATAAATAAATTTTTTAGTAAAATTTAAATATTTAATATTACATTATATTTATCAAAAATAAATATAATAAGTTATTTATTATTGATGACACTTAATGACATAATTTTACAAAACAAGATAAAATAATTAAAAATAACACTTAAGAAAATACTCACTTAACTTAATTGGTGGCCCGAACTCAGCCCGGCTTAGTCCCTTTCCCCTGCCTATTTAAATCCCACCGCAAAATCATCTCTGTATTAGTCTCCGTGTGAGAGAGAGAGAGAGAGAGAGAGAGCGACAACAGAGGCAAAAAATCCATAACATATTTCTCTTCCATTATCCCATTAATGGCCGGCGGCGAGAACGGCGAACATGGAGGCTCCGGCAGTCGCCTCGAATCCATCCTGAACTCCCACACGCTTCCTCTCCACAAACGTCTCCTCCTGGCCTCAGGCGTCGAAATCCGCCTCCTATTTCACCTCGCCGCCCCTGCCGTGATCGTCTACATGGTCAACTACGTGATGTCGATGTCGACGCAGATATTTTCCGGCCATCTCGGAAATCTGGAGCTCGCCGCCGCCTCTCTCGGAAATACCGGCATCCAGGTCTTCGCCTACGGCCTCATGCTCGGGATGGGCTCCGCCGTAGAAACCCTTTGCGGTCAGGCTTACGGAGCCCAGAAGTACGATATGCTCGGAATTTACATGCAGCGCTCCACCGTTCTTCTCACCGCCACCGGAATCCCACTCGCTATTGCTTATGCCTTTTCGCGTCCTATTCTAATCCTTCTTGGCCAATCGCCGGAGATTGCCAAGTACGCATCAATCTTTGTCTACGGACTTATTCCCCAAATCTTCGCCTATGCGGCCAATTTCCCCATTCAGAAGTTTTTGCAGGTAAGTTTATAATTGGAGCAGTATTTTTTTAAATATAATAAAATTTAAAATATCTTTTCAATAACATTAATCTACAGGCGCAGAGCATCGTGGCGCCGAGCGCATTCATATCAACGGCCACGGTGTTGCTCCATCTCGTGCTGAGCTGGCTTGTGGTTTTTAAGCTGGGCTTGGGGCTATTGGGGGCGTCACTGGTGCTGAGTGTCTCCTGGTGGATTGTGGTGGCGGCCCAATTTGTTTACATCGCCACCAGCCGGAGGTGCCGGCTCACCTGGACCGGGTTTACTTGGCAGGCGTTTACAGGGTTGCCGGAGTTCTTGAAGCTGTCGACGGCGTCGGCGGTGATGCTGTGTTTGGAGACTTGGTATTTTCAGATACTGGTGCTAATAGCTGGGTTGCTTAAGAACCCTGAGCTCGCGCTTGATTCGCTCTCTGTTTGGTAAGTTCTCGTTAGCTATCTTTGGCTTTGAATTTCTATTTTTTTATTTTTTATTTTTTAAAGTTTTAATGTGGAGGTTTGGTTTGAAATTTGGTTGGACCGGAGCGTACCACTGCCAGCTCTGACAAATTGGCATGATGGACGCGACGTAGTAGGCTGCTTTATGCAGAAAAGCAGACTGAGGATAATTTTGTAGTATCATTTCAAGGATAATTTCGTAATATATCATAAGATAAATGTTTAGGGAAAATAACGTTATTCAATTTGAAGTTATGCAGTTTCACCTTTATTTGGTCTCTTTAAAATGTAAATGAGCATTTTGTTTTGATGCAGCTCACCTTAATTGGTTTTGTTGGGGAGGAATTTAGGATTTCAAGAGGTCTTAGATCTGAATTTTTTATCTTCGAAGTGTGTGAATGTACGATTTAATTTGCTTAATGTCCAACAAATTAGCGCTTTGAAAACTTAGGAAATTAAGAATTATTAGAAGCGAAGTTAGTTGGACATTATTGACGATGATTAGTTTGATCTGGATAGTCTAGATTTTATGAGAATCCCGTGACTTTGGCCTCTTTTTAGTTTATTTTCAATCATTTTTCTATTTTGATAGTTTTAGGGCATCTTCATCTTTTTTCACAATACAGTAATAGTAATTAATCTCTAACTGAAAATTATTTCTAACTCCAATAAAAATATAATGTATGTATTCTTTCTCATATCTCTTTTTATATTTATTTTTTGACATAAAAAAAAGATTTGTGACTAGTGCGACACAAACATGTGTTTCTATTTGCGGCTGGGGTGGGCACTCGCTGGAGCTACAAATGGGTGAATAGTGTTTGGTTGGCGAAATTATTACATGCGGTTATCGGAGGTCAATTAGGACGCGCCATGTCATCTATACGATATGTACCATTTGTATACTGTTGTGTATCGGGCGATGTGGCACATCCTGATTGGCCTCAGGATGATGTGGTGACTGCAAGTAATGATCTTTTGTTTGGTAGGAGATGCCTTAGCTGCAGGTGTATTAATTGCTCTGATTGTAGTATATGAAAGTGATAAGAAATTTGTAGAAGGATTTATTTAAAAATTATAAAATATATTTTTATAATCTTCAGCTTAGTCCTCATATTTTATTCTATTTTTTGGAGTTTACTTGATTTTTTAAATTCGTAGAACTGTAAAAAAAGAGGAAATTATCAGGATTAGGAAAATAAGATATAGTAATGGAATCGTTGTTAAAGTTTTTACACCGTCACAACATGTTTGCTTAATCTGTTTCCCTTCTATTTTTTGACGTATTCCTTCTACACTTCTCATGCTCTAGAATCTTTAGATAGGATATGCTATTTAATTTATTTATATTTGATTTTAAATTAAATTAGTGAAAATCTTCAAAATAATTTGTTAAAATCTTCAAGATTTTAATTTACAATATATTTTCTTAAAGAAATAAAATAAAATAATAACAATGAAATTGTTAAAATTTTCATTGCATTGTACTACGGAGTTCAGATAGAACAAATACCTTGAGTGATCAACGCCCATGGAGATGTATCGGTGTGCATTTTCTGCAAACGCTCTCTGAATTTGTAACTTAACGATTTTTAAAGGATTGAAACCTATTGTAAATACTTTTTTAAATTAAAATATGGCACAAATCATTTGCAGATGAGTGGACATAGGTCAGTTACAAATCAAAGTTCATGCTGATTACTACTGAACATTTTGTTAATGAAGATCACAGACGAGATTCAAAGCTATGACCTACACACTAAGCGCTACATGAACTAGAGTTCTTAAGTAGTAACTAATCATTAAGACTTTTAGTTCCTCTATGTTCTATATTCACCTGCTGAATTTAGAAATTATGAATCATTTGTAATTTGTCGTTGTTCATTTTTCTTAACTTATACATTCACCATCAGTATTTATGAAGCATACCCTCACAGGAGAACAGGCTTTTTCTTGTTTCAATTGTGCCAAAGCATCATAGTTTCCTATTAGAACTATGAAACGGCTATAAGTAAGTTTAATTACTCACAAAATCAGAAAAAAAAATATACGTGTACCTTAAATGATAATTTTTAAAACATTTGTTCTAGATATATTTGGCGAATACACTTTGTGGCTTCCGGAAATAAACTACAGACAGAAAGTTGGAAATCTAGGTGTCTGATCTCCTTTATCAGTCGATATATCTGCCCGCCAAACTTTAAAGTTTAAACCAAGAAAAACAAAGAAGATTCTTCATTCCTAATTCCAACCAGATGAGATTATGGCTTTGTTTGGTTTGGAGTTGAAAAAAGAGGATATGAAATGAAGATGCAAATGACAAAAAAAATTTGAATTGAAAGTGATTTTTTTTTTCTTATTTGATTGGTAAGAAATTTGTTTGTTTGTTTGTCAGTTTTTGTTTGAGTTGGATGAGAAATAGTTTTCATAAACTAAATTAACTATGACTGACATTTGAATATCTAATTGCTTTAAACCAAACTTACCCTTTGTGAATGCTATTTTTTAAGTAACATAGTTCCCATTAGATTTGTCCTGCTGTACAGCTGAGGCTCTAAGCGCAGTAGCTGTGAGCCACGTGGCTTTCACATACAAATGTGTATATATATATATATATATATATAGTTGCTGAGCAAGATCTAAAGAACTGCTTAAAATTATAATTTGATGTATGTTAGGTAGCACTAAAAGATAAATCTATTGTTAAAATTTTGATTGATTTCTAATTGGATAATTACATCTCTAAGTTTTGAAAATTTCCTTTCGATTCAATGACTGGCATGAATTTTATAATCTTGTTTTACATGAATTTTATAATCTTGTTTTAGTAGTTAATTTCTTTAATGTAAAATTATAGAGGGGCATCCCTCCCCCCTTCCCCCCCTGCTTAAGTGCACCCTTATTACAATATAACTTTAATGTACAATTGCTAACAATATATGAATTGATCAATACTTCCAGTGATTTTTTTCCTCTTTATCTGTAATGGCATAGATATTGTTATAAAATTGAGTCTAATTTCTATTTGAACTTGTATCTTATTGAAGCGTTCTAACATCCATGGACACCATTTCTATAGTTTTCCTTTGTGTTGACATCAGCCCTTTTCTCTTGAGTCTTAAAGGGTTGAAAGTGCTTGGAAATCTTTATATTTTTCAGGCTTTTCAAAGCAAGCATTGTGTGACTTTTTCTAATTTATAAATTATGTTTTTCTTATAAAGTGTGTTTGTGGGTGCAGCATGACAATTTCCGGTTGGGTTTTCATGATTTCGGTCGGCTTTAACGCTGCTGCCAGGTTTGTATATCTGTTAAATTTTTTTTTCTTTTTTATTACTCATTTAAATTGTTTTTTTTTTAATCTATGGTTATCCTAGAATAAAGATCCATGTTAGGTCATGGCCTAAAATTATGCTTCTGACTATGTGCACATGATATAGGAACTCTCTTTTAGCACATAAGCAATGGAGAGGTTGTTATAAAACTCTCTCTCCTACCAAGAGCCTCATCTTTGAAGCGCATGCTATCCCCTAAATACTAATATTTGTGATTCAATCGTCCATCTACCAGAAAAAGGGGAATTCTTTTACAAGTTCTTACTAAGATCCTAATTAAGAACTTTGAACGAGACATCAAGCTTTATTATCCTATTTGAATGAATCTTAAAGCAAATTGTTGTATTAAACACTCATTTGGTTGCTTGAAATATATAATTATATATGATCATTTTGTTGTATATAATTAGAAATCAATGTTTATTTTAAACTCTAAATTTCTATCAAAATTGATGATTTTATTTTTACATACAAAATAATTATTTTCTAAATCATATTTATCATATTACAACCAACCAAAGGAGCCTTAATTAGGTATCAAAACAGAAGAACATGTTGACAAAGTTTTTATTTAAGTGCTATTTAGTTACAGCATTTGTAGTGTGATGAAAACAAAATGTTTAAGATTTGAATTTTCGGGTGATTGGTTAGAATACAAGCATATTTTGATTAATTTTTTCAGGTATTTTGACTTACTTATGTAGTTCATTTTCAATATATTTGAAATTCGCCTGATTTGGCCGGATTTCAAATACAGTGAAATGTGAAGCTTCATCTACCACACCGCCGCCGCTGCCACTATCCATCAGACTTTATTTTTCTAATTTTCTCTAATCATAATCACTAAAAGTGTTTAAATTTTGGCACCTTTAATACCTCTGAAGAAATGTGTTCTTACAAAAGTCGTTTAATTTGTTATAAAACTACAGTGTGCGTGTGAGCAATGAACTAGGAGCAGGGAATCCCAAATCTGCTGCCTTTTCAGTATTTGTGGTGACAATAATATCCTTCATCATATCACTCATCATTGTGACGATCATCCTTTTCGCTCGAGACTATATCAGCTACATATTCACCGAAGGTGAGACGGTGGCTAAAGCCGTATCAGATCTCTGCCCTTTACTCGCCATCACCATCGTCCTCAATGGCATCCAACCTGTCTTATCAGGTGAACGCCTTCCCTTCCTATCTCTCATATCACTATATATTTTTCACTTATCTTGATCTCGATCTCATATGAATTGGCTCATGAATATACAAAATTTTAGCGTTTATGTCATTTAACTTTGATTTCATTTGTATTCAAATCAAGGCCAAAAAAGTGAATATGAATTTAGATTTTTTTGTTTTAAAATCTGCTTTACTTGTTTCTTTTATTACACTGAGGACAGACAGAACATGACTCTATCTCTATGTGGTTTTTTTGCAGGTGTGGCTGTTGGCTGTGGATGGCAGGCCTTTGTTGCCTACGTTAATGTTGCCTGCTATTATTTTGTTGGCATACCTGCTGGTATCCTCCTCGGTTTCGACTTTGGCCTTGGCCTTGGAGCAAAGGTAAATAATTAAATTTGTATAGAAACATGATTTTTGTTTTGGGTAAGAGGGACTTTTCAGTCATTTAAAGATAAATTCATACACACACACGGGCGGAACCACATAATGTTTAGGTTCCCCCTCAAAAAAAAAAATTTTTTTTATAAGAGTAAAAAAAAAAAATTTTATAGGAGAGTAAAAAAATTTTCTAAAAACATTTTTTTGCCCCTTCTAAATTTTTTTTTTGCCACCCTTAAAAACTCTTGTCCTAACTTGCCCTAAAATATATAAATATTTCTTCACATTTAGTTATAATATTCTTTTTCATGCATTTCATGACAGTTTAATTACACTTTTTTCTTTATTTTTCTTGTTTAATTTTTTTTAATAAACTTTTCGTAATATATAAATATATAATATATTTTTTAATATTTAATTATCTTTTATTTTATTTGCCCCCCCTCAAAATTAAAGCTGGTTCCGCCCCTGCACACACATCACATATACAAATTTTAAACTCAAGACCTCTTGATTGATAGCCAAAATTCTGAATCAACATATCAAGGTAAACTACATGATAGTGCTATATTCTTGATAAAATAGTAGTAACATACTAAGGCTTTGGGTTTTTTTTCTGTTTAATTTATTATAAATAAGTGTTTAATTACAAGAAAATTATGGTTAGAAATTCATTATGAACTTCAAGAGCTTCTGGTTGAGCAATAAAACAGCTCATATTTTTATGTGAAAATTTGATGATTTTATTTCAGAGTGGATGAGATAAAGAGGGTTGAAATTGAGCTTATATTACAGTAATTAAACTCAATTTCAAGCCATAAATAAGTCTTGTTTGTGAACAAAAGCAGGTACAAGTTATATATCTATACTCACTATGTGTATAATTTATTATTATTTTTTTTACTGCTATATCATTTGAAACTGTTAACTAATTTCCAAAGTAAAATTTTTAAATCATTTAGAAGATTTCGTGTCATTCTAATGAAATTTTAGTGTCTATCTATACATACACATGGAAATTTGTTACTGTAGAAAGAAACTAAATCATCACAAAATGCTGCTTAATTAATAATTTGTGCAGGGAATCTGGTCGGGTATGATTGGTGGAACTTTCATACAAACTCTCATTCTTCTTTGGGTCACTTTCCGAACCAATTGGAGCAAAGAGGTAATTAATGCTTTCTCCTTTGTTCTCAAAAAGACTTTCTTACCCGATATTCTTAGTTATACGTATAAAACAAATCTAATGCCCTTCACTTGTGATATACAAATTATAGCAAGGGATGATACACCCTACTAAGATATGAGGGGTTCATAAAGTCTATACTATCCATGAATTAATTCAAAACAAACAAAGGTCTTTTTATTCTAAATTATATTGGAAAAGATGGAACAATTGAACTTGCCTTCCTCCTTTCTAGAATTTATACATGTCATTTTCAAAGTTGCGTAGGGAAACGGGAATTAAACTCTATTGCCAATGATGCCTTTGTAGGTATATATAATAATTATAAAGTGATTGATAATAAACCTTTCTCATCAAACTATTTCTACGTCATCAGCCTTAGTTTTTTCCTAAATGCAATACTTGGTGTCAGTATGGTCACCGGTGATTGCTCATATATAAATATCTTTAACTGCTTTCGTTTGAGACGGATTTTTTATTGCTTCTTAAAATAAAATTTTAGTAAAAAATTAAAATTTATGTATTAAAACTCAAACGAAGCCTAAATTTGATTGATTTATTCAATACCAAATTTTTTTTTAAGGTTGTAAGGTAAATATTATGAATAATCATTATCTTATATTTAAGGAAAAAAAGTCTTACCTGGAATAATGGAAAATGGAACATTAATGACATTATTGATATACTAATTATTATTTAACAGTGCAATTTGTTTTTAATTATAGGTTGAAAAAGCCCAGCAAAGGTTGGAGGCATGGGATGATAAGAGGAAACCTCTACTTGCTAACCAAAGCTGATAAACTTTTGACAAAGGAGAACCATTCCATTGTTTAGATATCTATATGATTATCCAGATTTCTTAAATTGTATGAACAGAGTGATTAATAAATTTTTAGTTTTTAGTATTTATTTAGCATTTTTATTTGTAGAAATAAACTGTGCTTGAGGTCAAAGTGTTATAGAGCCCATTTATGTTCTCCAATATACCTCGGCTGGGCGCAACGTCGTAATGGTCCTTCTTCAACTTGTACAGTAGTATATAAACCTACATCCTGTAATTGTAATAGCAGCTCGATGAAAATTAATAAAGTTTTTTCTTTCCCTTCTCTTCTTCTGAGTCTCCGGCCATGTTTTCTCACAATAAGGTGTCAGAGTAACAATAATTTGTGGTGTTTCTTCTTCCTCAATTCTTCCATTCGAAAACTAATCAGAATGCATCGTGTAAGCGATACCGAGTGGTATTGAGCTACGGTACCGAGCCGGGTACCAAGCAGGGGGTGACATGGCGCATTCCGGTTGATCTTCGGACGGTGTTCGGCATATTCATTGTCAACATATTCGCTAAAGTTGAACTTAATAACCTATATCTTATGAATTTCTGGACAAGAAACAACAATAATGTGATTTGTTAGTATTGTTTATTTTGAAAAGTCGCAAGAAATTTGGACGGGTTTCAAGTTTCCAGTCCAACAAAATTGCAGGCCAAAAATCTTTGAACTATGCCTATGCCACTAATTAATTAAACTTGGGCAAGACAAATTTTGTCAGCACGTATTTTTACAAATTAAAAAGCTTATGGGAATAATTGAGCAACTATATACCGAATTGTTCATGAAGACAAATGTATCTGTGGAGACTTTAAATGCCTTGACGATCACTACCAGACCGACTACAACTTGTCTTGTTTTATGGGAGCTAAATTACTCCTTTGTACATGTCAACAGGCAAGTGTTACTAATGGATTTTCCTCCGCTTAAGCCCTTATCTTATATGGGTACCTCACCCGTGATGGTTTCCTCCGATCCGAAAGACTCGAAGGGGCTATTGACTTACCATGGCTCCTCTCTTAAAGATTTTTCCGTTTCTTTTGATCCACTGAAAGATAATCTGGCTCTTTTTTCTGATCAAGATGTTCAGGCTACTTTAAAATATTGGGGGTTAACTTTGGTATGTTACTCTTTAGGTAAGAGATCTTTTTTTGAAGCTTTGAGTTCTACAATGTTAAAAACTTGAAAGTTAAAAGGTTCACTCACTCTTCTTTCTTTGAGTAAATGTTTCTTCTTGATGAAATTGTTTTGTTCTGAAGATTTTTTATTTAATCTGGACGGGGGTCCATGATTTTTCTTTGGGAAACTCTTTATTATTCAAAAAATGGTCGCCATTGTTTTGTCCTAAGCGAGAGTAATTTGTCTCGGTTCCTCTCTGGATTAAAATCTTGGACTTCCCTTTGGTTTGTTGGACTCTTGAGGTTATCTCAAATATGGCAAGTTCAGTATGTGTTCTTATTGTTGTAGTTTCTCTTACTGCTGAGCAAATGTGGCTTATATTTGCTCGTGTTTGTGTTCTAGTTAACAGAGATTTTCTCTCTTCCGAATGAAATTAATATTTTTGTTGTTGGTAATATTTTCACCTTAAAGGTTATTTATAACTGGAAACTAGTCCCTTGTTAGGGTTGTGGCTCGATTATTCATCTTCCTCTTTGTCCTTTCAATCCCAAGATTTATCCTGTTGAGAAAGGTCCTCCTTGGGGTCGTAGTAGAAGTAGATTGGCAAGGAAGACCCCTTATAGTCATCCCCGTCCTTCTATTCCTATTTCTAATCCAAGTTCTTAAAAAAAAATTGATGTTCTTCTGGCCTCTTTGGTGGCTCAGGCATTTGAAGCTTCCTCTTCAGCTGTAAAATATGTCATTCCTAATTTGAACTTGCCTTCAGATGATTCTCATCTTGATGATCCTGTTATTATACCCCCTCCTATTAATCCTCTATTAAATTCAAATTTCAAAATCAATTTCAAGTCTTGCAGTCTAAGGATTTTCCTTCTCTTGTGAAACAATGTGGGGAATCTGGAATCTTAACATTCTTTCTTGACTAATAATCTTACATATGGTATTAAAGGGTGTTATCTTCCTAATCAATATGTTCTAAAGTTACCCCATGTGTCGGGTAAGTATACTCGAGCTAGGAATGCCAGGAAGGAATCAAATTCATCTCTTAATTCTTAATGTTTTTTCCAACTATTGCCTCTTGGAATGTTAGAGGTTTTAATAGTCTTGAAAAAGTCAATTCTTATAAAGATATTGTTCTCTGATTTAATGTGGAAATGCCATGTATTCTTAAAGCAAAAGTTAAGGCCATTATGGTGGAGGATCCCTCTATTAGGCACATAGTTTTTCAAGCAGAAGATACCTTTAATAATTTTAATTTTTCTAATCTTCAGATAATTTGGTTTAAATAGAATGTTTCTTATGTTTCTTTTTCTCCTATTTTCTCTACTAGTCAATTGATTCATGGCTCTTTGAAGGATGGCTTATCTTACCCTTTTCTTATTATTGTTGTTTATGCTTGTAATTCCCCTATGGAGATGTTAGTCTTGTGGAATGATATTCTTAAGTTATATGCTGATATTTCATCTCCTTGGGTCTTGTTGGGAGACTTTAACTACTATAGATTCTCAGGTGAAAATTTGTGTGTGTGTGTGTAGGGAGGGGGGAGGGGTGGGGGGGGGGGGGGGGTTATTTCTAATAATGGATTTTAAAAATCTTATTTTTATATTAAAGTTCATGATCTTTCTTCTATTGTGTATTTTTTCATCCGGTTTAATCAAAGGTGTGATTTCTCTATTTATTTTAAACTTGGCGGGATCATAATTAATGGATATTGGTTAGAAGCTTTTCATTCCTCTTTATTATAGTGTGGATAAACCTAGATGTTCAGATCATTCTCCTCTTATTTTTAGTAATAATAAAATGTCTGATTTTAGGCCTCATTTCCTTTTTTTTAATTTATAATGTAAAAAATTATAATTTTGGAATTTATTTATTGATATTTTTGCAATCTCTACTCTTGGCAATCTGATTAATGATCTTTATTTTCGATTGCATAAACTAAAATGTAGCATTAAAACTCAGCATTTGATTTCTTCTAATTAAGTATGTTTTTTCTTCTATTGATGATCTCTAGAAGAAACAAATCCTTATTTTGCAGAAAATCAAATGCAATCCTCTTGATCAACATTTGAATGAATCTTTAAAAGAGGTGAATTCCCTCCTTAATCATAATATGTCTTTATGGATTTCTTGGCTTATTCAAAGATCAAAAGCTAGATCACTTTCATGTGGAAATGATTATTTGGGCTCTTTATTCTAGAATTCGTAGCAGGCATAATAGAAATAACATCAAAGTTATTTCAACTTTTGAGAGGTTGATCTTTGATCCTAAAGTTTTTTCTGAAGTTTTTATTTAGCATTTTAAAGGTTTTTATTCTTCTAAGACTCCTCTTGCTACTTCTAATTATATTCTTATTGGAAGAACTATTCTTGATGTTCTACATCCATCTCTTAAAGCTCCTATTTCTATTCAAGAAATTAAGAAGGTAGTATTCTCGGCTTCATCTTCTTTTGCTCCAGGTCCATTTGGTTTTTCTTTTATTTTATTTTTTTAACTCTTGAAAGATTTTGGTCCCATTTTTTTGTTAAGCTGTTTTACATTATTTCTCTTGTCACATGCCTAGAGCTGCAAAAGTTTCAGCTATTGCTTTTATTCCAAAAAGTATTCATGCTTCTCTTATCACTAATTATAGTCTAATTTTTTTATGCAATATTTTTTATAAAACTGTGGCTAAAATATTGGCTAATAGAATGCAACATATTATGCTTTTAATAATTCATCCTAATCAATGTGTTTATTAACAAGATGATTTCTTATGATAATATTTTGCTTGCTATTGAATTGTTGAGGGATTTTAATTATATAGCCAAAGTAAAGTATTTTTATGCAAAGCTTGACATTCATAAGGCTTCTAACACTATCTCTAGATATTTTCTTTTATAAAGATTGGCCCAAAAAGGTTTTACTAACTATTTCATTTCTTTGATTAAGGGTTGTATTGAGGATTTTTTTTTTTGTTGCTCTTAATGGTTCTTTATATGGGTCTTCCAGCTCATCTTCAGGTATGCGTCAAGGCCATCCTATTTCCCCTTATTTATTTTGTATTGTGATGGATGCATTATCTAATTTGATTGATGATAAATTTTCTCATGTTCATTTTGAGGGTATGGATGCTGTTGAGAATTGTATTTCTCATTTATTCTATGATGATGATGTTCTTATCTTTAGTAAAGCCTCAATTCCTAATGCTAAAAAGTTAAAAGATATTTCATAATATTTCTCTCTTTGCTCTGGTCTTTTTGTAAATAATAATAAAAGTTTCGCTATTTTTTTAAAGATACTCCTATGGTTGATATTATTTGTCAGATTTTAAAGATTTCAAATTCTCATATCACTATGAAATATATTGGGCTGCCTATCTCTTCAAAAAGTCTCATTACATCTAATTTTTGATCTCTGCTTAATAAAATTTTTGATATGCTTGTTTGTTAGAAAGCTAATATCTTTCGTTTGCTGAAAGACTTCAATTTCCAAGTTTACTATTAGCAATTATATCTCTTATTGGATTAGGGGTCTTATTCTCCCTAAAATTTACTGTAACTTTATTAGAAAGATTTGTTCTAATTTTCGATTTCATGGAGATGTTAATTCCAAGAAAATTCACATTATTGCTTGTAAAGAGGTTTGTTGGCCTAAGAGTTTTAGGGATCTTGGTATTCCTGTCTTAATTTTTTATACTATGCTTTTAGTTGTTCCCTTATTTGGAGGATTTTAAATGGGCATTGTCTTTTGTCTTGCTAGGTTAAGGATAAATACACTTCTCTTTGGAAACCTCCTACTCAAAAGGCTTCTATTTTTCAAAATTCATATGCTAAATTGCTCAAACTATTAAGAATAAGATATCTTTTATTATAAATACTAATAGTTCTCTTTCCCTCTATTGGGATCCTTGGTGTGGTGGCAAAGCATTACATGAGTTGGATTCTAATATTAACTCTTCCTTGCATTTGATTTCAATAAGTGAACTAATAACTGCTGGCAGTTGGACTTTGCCTAACTCTTTATCTACTTTTGTTTCTTTGGTAATCTCTAATATTTTCATTCATAATAATTCTAGTTCCTGTGTTGCTTGGGATGGGGTGTTTTTTTCACCTTTTAAGAGCTTTCATACTGCTTTTTATGATGGTTTTACTCGGGTGAAATGATGTTCTTATATTTGGGGTAAGAAATTTACTTTTGTGTTTTTCTTATTATGCATGGATGTCTTTGTTAAAAGGGTTGAAGACTGTTGACATTCTTTTCAAACAGAATTTAAATGTCCCTCTTACTTGTATTTTATGTGCTAAAGTTAAAGAAACTCATAATCATTCCTTTTTTTAGTGTGAATTTTCCTTTTTGATTTTTTTTCTGGTTTGATTCTTGCATTACAACACTTCATTCTTAGGCCTGCTCTTCTTAAAGTTTTAAACTTTATTGCTACTTCAAATTTGGCGAAGGATGAAAAGAATTTGTTTTCCTTACTTCTTGTTACACCTTATTTTTCTTATAGAGACAAAGAAATGATAGAAAAATTTGAATAAAATATTAAATGTGTTGCAATTATAGGTCAGCTTATTAGCATGCTCTTCTTCCTAAAATTGTCTAGTATATGGAAATCTTATCATGATTTTAAGAATCTGATACTATATTACTATGAGATTCTTGTTGTAATGTATTTGGGTTGGTATTTGTTATATGTTGGTGTCTTTTTCTTAGTTTTCTGGACTCATTTTCATTGGTATTTTGAGTTTGCGTGTTTGCTAGTGGTTTTTTAAGGCTTTGCTGATTTTTGTTCTTTGGTTGATGGGTTCTATAGTTGATGTGTTTTTGGGACTATGAAGAATTGGTTTCTATTTAAAATCTATGTGCCTTGGATGGCTGATCTGGCAACTAGTTTTAGTATTGGACAGTCAATTCTAGCAACCAACAATTTTTTGTTTATATGAGATTTTTATCCTTTGAAAAGTTGGATCGGCAACCAGTTCTGACTTTGGATGGTCGTTTCTTACAATTCAAGGGTTTTTATTTGTTTCTCTGAGACTTTGGATGGAGTATTACCTTTTAAGTCCCTTTTATGGGAGAAATTATTGTGTGTGGAATCCGAATGCATTTGGATTCCAATCACCATAGGTCACGTCATTAGATGCACTGGGCCCCATAGTCTATTCGGTGATGTGGCGCATGGTGATTGGAATCCGAATGCATTCGGATTCCGCACACAATAATTTCTCCTTTTATGGAGGTATTTCAGGAGTTTTGATTATTTTTCTAAGTATTTCTTCTTAGGTTTTTTAATACTGGATTGATATTCTGTTTGCTCTGCTTAACTCTCCTGCAATTCAAAAATATCTCTGTGATATGGAGTTTTTTGTAGCCTTGGAAATTGATATACATTGGTTATTTGCAAGAGTTTTTTGGGAAACCTTTTCATGGGCATATTTGTGTTGCCTGGCCTCTGCTGGTAGGATTTTTTGAAGCTCATGCATGCCGTCGCTATTCTTCAGTTGCTGGAATGAAAGAATTTGTTAGATCGATTGATTATTGTTAAATGTGTCTCTTGAATGGCAGACCTAGCAATCAATTATTGTATTTGGATGATTTTATATGGCAAATCACATGTTTTTGTACCTCTTCAATGAATTTGTTCATTTTTCTGTGGCATTGGAGTTGTTTTCTTGGCGCTTCAGATTGTTCTCAATAGTTAGTTTTTTTTTTTTTAAGTATTCTTGTTCACAATAGAGAAAAAAAGATTCATTTATCCGACCCCATATAGTGGGACAAAGGCTTGATGTTGTTGTTGTTTTAGTTTATAGGAATTATAAGTTTTATGTTTTTCTTACACTTGTTGTTGTCTTTCATATGTAATTTTTCATTATTTTAATGGAAATTGGGCATGATTGCCACTAATTAAAAAAAAAAAGTGGTGCCTCCCTTTTTGTTATTTGTAATAAAGATATTCTCATATAACTTTTTACATAAACTACAATAAACTTTTTATTGCTATGCATTTGCATTGATGGGCTAGTGAGGGCTCATGTCCCCGAGCTCCGATGTCGATCCGCCAGTGACTAAAGCTTCGTTTGGGATAGCTTTCTTACTGTTTCTTAAAGTAACTTTTTAGTACAAAAATTTTAATTTTTGTACTAAAAAATTATTTTAAAAAGCAAGTCATCTCAAACAAAAGCTAAATGAGAATTAGCACAAGCAACACGTGAATGTTTTTGGACCACTTAATTTTGAGTTTTTGACAATGAAGAGTGGAGAGCAGGGAGAACAAGTCTAGCTCCATAGGCACGTGCTTTTTTTTGTGTCGTCATTCTCCCAACTAACTTCTTCCATTCACCCATGTGAACAATTTATTGGAGAACAAGTCTAGCTCCATAAGGACAAATTTTTTAAAAAAATTCAATTAAAAATTTATTAGCGGGATACTAACCCATAAAAAATTATAAATAATGTAAGTCGTTATCTTAGGCAACTGACTGGCTGGGCGGACAAGCTGGCAGTTGGGGGGAAACGAGCTAGCTGTTTGTGGCTGAACCGGGTGGAAGAGCCGAACTGTCGTCATTGGCTGACGAGCAGTCATTGTCCCTTCTGCGGGAGAGATTATTGGATTTGGACACCGGATACAGCTTACCGTTCGGTACTTCACAGTATCGAGTAATATTGAACTCGGTACTTCACAGTACCGAGCAGTACTGAGCTCGGTACTGAGCAGTACCGAGCTCAGTATTGCTCGATATTATGAAGTATCAAGCTCAGTACCGAGTAGGAGGTGATGTGGCACATTACATTGGGCTCTGAACGTCGTCCAGTGTACGAACCCAATAATTTCCCCTTCTACGGGGTTGAAGCACGCACAACTGGAGCAAGTCATCAGCCCTCCAAACGACTGGTTGGGTTGAACTGGGCTGGGCCTCATTGGGTTGAACCGAATGCGCCCGATTGGGCATCGCCGAAGTACGCTCGACTTGAGCAAGTCGTTAGCCCTCAATGAGAAATTATTCTGTGTGGACACCAGACGGAGAGAACCATCTGAATTTGTTGTGCTTTTACTACCTTTTACAACTCTTTTACAAGAGGACATTAAATATTCAATTATAAATACATTTTTACTGCATTTTGCTGCCCTTCAGCAAAAACATTGAAGGCTCACACAAAAGCATAGCGAATATTTAATTATTGAGTAAAAGGTTTAACAAAAGCATAGCAAATATTTAATTATTTAATAAATATTAAATTTTTTTCTGTTGCAAAATCACAGTAAAAGAACAGTAAAAATGTTGAAGGGTAAACAAAAACGTGTTTCGTTTCTTGCAAAATCACACTAAAAGTACAGCAAATTTGAACGGTTATAATTTATCCTCCAAACGACTGGGCTGGAGCTGCTCGTCTCGCTCTGGCCAGCGAAGTCGAATTGGCGGGTTCGTGCGGGCGGGTAAGCAGAGTTAAGTCGGACGGGCTGGAGTTCTGCCATCTTATCTTTCTCATAAATCCACCATCCTCGTCTCTTTGCTCTCCAAGCCCTTCAGCCACTCGATTTCTCCATCTTTTGAGTGTTCGCAAAATCCACGGTTAGACGAAGAGATCTGGAGTCCTTCAACTCTTACAGTGAGTTTCGGTTACTACTATTTATGTTTTTTTTTTCCTTAGTTGGATCTGACGCTTAATTTGGAGCAATTTGAGTGGAAAAATTATAATTTCTTTGTGGAGGAATTTATTTTATTATTTGTATTGTGAATGATTGGAAGCATTTTAGTTAGTGATTTTCTTCCTGAAAATTTTAAAAAATGAAATCCTTTGATTCAGATCTGTTAAACATATTATTCATAGCAGACAGTGAGAGCTCGCTCCCTAAGAAGATTCTTCTCTCAATCCATAGTCCCTGTCGTGCAGGAATTTTTATTGCCTCAGGTTTCCTGATGTAGAGATACATCAGGTAGCCTATAATATATCGCCACGTGCTCTTACTCTTTACGGCGCGGCCAGACGACCCAACCCGGAACGAATCCGGGATTACTATGTTCGCGTATTGCTCGGTATTTGCTCGGTATTGCTAGGTATTACTCGGTATTTGTTCGGTATTTGCTCGGTATTGCTAGGTACTACTCGGCAACGCCACCAGCTTCTCACGCTGCCTGGCGAGACTCGCATCTAAAGCTCCGTCCCGAACTCAAGCGACGAAACGCCGCAAATACCGAGCAAATACCGAGCAATACCGAGCAAATACCGAGCATATTACAAAAACCTCCCATCTACTCCGCGATCTGAACGCCGACGAGCGAGGTCTCTTCCTCATCCATCTCCTCTTCAACTGCGCCACCCACGTCGCCGCCGACAATATTGCCCAAGCCAACACCTTTCTCGAGCACATCTCTCTCCTTTCATCCCCCGACGGCGACACCATGCAACTCATTGCCTCCTACTTTATTGAAGCCCTCGACACCCGTCTTCTCCGTTCATGGCCCGGCCTCTACCGCGCCCTCAATCCTATCCTCCCCGAATCCGCCGCCGCGTCTAACCACGGCCGTCGCCTCTTCGTTGACCTCTTTCCTTTCCTCCGCCTCTCCTTCCTTATCTCCAACCAAGCCATTTTAGAAGCGATGGAAGGGGAGAAAGTCGTCCACGTCATCGACCTCGATTTTCTCCAGGCAGTTTCCGGAAGGCCGGAAGGCCCGCCCCACCTCCGCATCACAACCGTTGGGCAATACCGAGCAAATACCGAGTAATCCCGGATTCCTTTCGGGTTGGGTCGTCGGGCCGCGCGGTAAAGAGTGGATTTTCGAGTAAAAAAAGAGTCAATTTTGGGTTTCTGGGTTAACCCGAGCCCGACTCGATTTTTGAAACTGGTCAATTTGTTGAACTGAACTTGACCCATTCGAGTCCGGGTTGACCCTAACCCATAATTTTCAGTTTGGGTTCGTGTCGAATTTTCGGGTCATGTCAAATATTGACACCCCTACAAAAAAGAATCATTGAGACACATACAATTGAAGATGTCACTCTTTGCTTGACATAAACATCTTAGAAATCCTCTCATCATATAATTTCTAGATATATTTTGACAAACTTAAATTATAGCTAGGTTTAAGTTGAAATTATGCTACTATCCATATAATGGATGATGAAATTTGCTATGTAGTTGATATATCATCAAAAAATTATCTTAATCGGGCATGAATCTTGAGGCAAGATCAAGTTGTAAACTTCAGAAATTAAATTTGAGACCATCCGAACTCTGATTTCAACAAACTTATAGTAAAACTGACCGTCTCAAAAAGACGACAGCAAATTCGATTCAATCCGAGTCCAAATGGGTCCAAATCAAAACTCGAAGTGACTTTCGAATGTTCAAACCGTAATTTGGATTCCCATACGTGACATGCTTATTGATGTGGAACGAACAAGAAAGGATGATTAAATTAGGGAAGTTTGCACGCTTACATTTTAGAGCACAATAATTATAAGCTTTGTCTTGATGATAGACGACAAAATAGAAATGATAAGGTGATAAAATAGCTTAGGTCTAAGCACATGCGAGAGGTTGAGATCATTAATTAATCAACTAAGTCTTACGTTGCATACATGAGTGGTTTCAACAAGAATTCCAATGCTAACAATAAGATTAGTCTATGAAAGATCCCTCACACATCTCTTCTAATTACTAGGCTTTAGCGGCGAATAATTAATATGATCTTCATGTAGGTAATAAATTCACATTCAAGAATGCAACTATGAAGATAAAGAGTTTGGTGTCGAATTTACCCAAAGACAAGAGAGATACGCGTTCCGGAAAAGTTGTTTGTCGTTGGGGATGAAGTGGGCAGCAACCCCGAACCTCCTCGCACTAAGGAACACCCGGGAAGCGGTGCAGAAATTCAGGACAACAACTGGCCAGCAGCAAGGAGGTATTCTTGGACAGTTTTCTTGTTGATTCGGGTACTCTTGGGCAGGGGACAGCAATCTGGAACTTTCCCAAGCAGTGGACAACAAGTGGAAATACCCGAAAATCTGTAACAGCTTTTGGATTCTTCCGGACAGCAATATACTCCAGCGGAGAAAATCTGAGAGGGATTAATCTTGATCTCCAATCTCAGATTTGGAAATCTGAAATTAAAAACTGAAGTTTTTGTTGAGGGGAAAGGTATTTAGGAGGCTTTTAAGAGGTATTTAAGTGGTGGTGAGGTGGCAATTAGAGAGAGAAGCAATGAGGGTGAGGTGGCCGGCCACATGAAGAGAGAGAG
The DNA here is from genome assembly GCA_022539455.1 of Dendrobium nobile. NCBI lineage: Eukaryota > Viridiplantae > Streptophyta > Magnoliopsida > Asparagales > Orchidaceae > Dendrobium > Dendrobium nobile. The sequence continues at coordinate 33,643,183 of CM039732.1, read as the reverse complement.
AGGGCTTGGAGGTTTTAAGGAGGTGGGGACCACTAGTAAAACTGAAATCAATTTCAGTTTTAAAAGATTAGAGGGAAAGTTATTTGAAATCAATTTGAATTTCAAACTTGGAAGAGGGAATTAATTAAGCCATCAATGGGGACCCATCATAGGGCCGGCGGCATGGTGAGGTGGAGGAGAGGGGAATAGGGAGGGAGTAAGTGCTTTCCAAATGAATCGATGCCACCTAGGATGAAAAATTGAAAACTCCACATGTCATGAAATTTGACTTGGCTCAATTCGAAAACTTTCATAATTAGGAATTTTCAAATATGGAAAGTTTTGAATTTCAAATTTTGAAATTCAAAATTCGGTAACTCCTTTATTTATTGCTAAGCAACAATCAAGGAGTCATTATGATGATTGGCATCGTCATCAAGACTTGGAGCAAGGGGTGGCCGGCGGCCAAAGGAGGAAGAGGGCTTGCCGTCGGGTTTGGGAGCTTCTTGATGGAGCTTGGGTTGTAGTGGAGGATGCTAGCGGGCAAAGTGGTGGATGATGGAAGCTTGGGTAGGTCTTGGCGTGGGGAGGAGGAGAACTAGAATTGAAGAAGAAAAATAAGATAAAATAAACCACGAGTCGAGGACGCTTCCAACGACTGGCGGGTAGTGCTTTTGCCCTCACCTTGGGCTCTCCATAGAACTCACACAGAGATCTAGGAGGAAAGAACTCACTAAGAGATCTTCAAGAGGGAACTCACAAAGAGAACACAAGAACCAAATTTTCATTCAATAATTCCTCCTTTCCAAGAGGAAGGAGAAGGCTTAAATAGCCAATTACATGAAGGAAAAATAAAAGACATAATTGCCCCTAGGGCAAACATAAAGCAAAGCCCTCAAGTGAGGGTAGAAATGGAAAAGTGCAAATAACAAATAAAATACATGAAAATAAATAGACACGATCTTAGCCGTTGATCTTCGATGTCCTCATCACTTATAGTCAAATCGAGCATCTCGACGAGGAGAATCCAACAAGCATCTCGACAAGAAGAATCCAACAAGCCCAAGATCACCAAATTTTGATATCATTAAGACATTCAAATGCCCAGTAAAAATCCACGATTAAGGAGATCAATATCGGTCTTCCATTCAAACCACTCCCAACATACCCTTGATCTTCCTCCTATTTATTGGCCATGCAACTCCCAAAAAACTATAAATAGATCCCTTATTCTTCATTGAGAGGGACCTAAGCAAGGAGGAGAAGGAGAGAATGAAAAAGGAGAAATCAGAATTCTCTTACCACCAGACTCCTTGACCACCGAGAGTTGTTGGACTATCGATGGATGTATGCTCGTCCACTGACTGATGTTAGACTTCGGTTAGACCACCAACTGTCAGCAAACTACCTCCCGACTGCCAACTAACGCCGGGTTTCTGTCCGACCACCAAACATCACCGAATTCGATCTCCATTCGTCACTACATTTCAACCAAATGATTTACTGTTGTAATCTTATCATCCTCAATTTCCAGGACAAAGCAGTTATTTGTAATATATTCAAACTCTAGTGTAATCATATCAACTGGGTGTGACCCCGTAATTTTTTCCTTCAGGGTTTTACACGTAAAAAATTCTGTTATTTTTTTTTTCTGTTTTTGTGTTGGATGCTCGTACAATGCTAAGACGTGAATTTTTTCGTACTTTACCACTGCAAATACTCTTGCACACAACATAGTATTAGTAGAGGCGAGTTAACGTATATTGGTTGTATGCAAAAGTAGAAGCAATTCACTTTGATGACCATAGAATCTCAGCACTCCACTCTCTGTCTCCAGCTTGACTGGCAATATCGCAATGTTGGGGTTTAGAGCTAGCTCCGTGGCGCTCTGCTTGCTGTCTTCAACCGGAGTATGCAAAGCAAAAGTGCTTGAGTATACAATGCCACAGCATAATACAAGTGTACGGAAAAAATAATTTTGTGGCAAAGCACCTGAACCCAAGCCGGGGGGCGGCCTGCAACTCTTGGATGAGCTCGACTAACAAATTGAGATCTAAGTCAACAATAGAACTCGATTGATCGACAAAATCAGACTCCACTCACACCTAATTGTTAAATTCTACCCAATTTATGATTGTGAATTCAATAGTAGGGATGGCATCACAGAGAGAGTGATTTGGTCCAAAGAAAATGGGTTTTTTTTTTATCAATATTCTTATCCGGTAGATTGTTCTAATCTTTTGCTGGGATTCTTATATGTACAATTACGTGACGGTTTTCTCCTCCCTTTTTTACTCTATGATTATTTTATTTTCCATTATTCTTGTTGACCGTAGTGATGCCATTTTTTATGTGATAGATGATTATAATATGTGGCATTAACTTCTATTGCAAGCTTAGTAGAGAAGACTTCACGTCATATCTCTGATCATTTTTCTGATAAAAATATTGTGAATAATTGATACAGATAGAACTTAAGAAATAATTTAAAAAATCATATTTAACTGCAGTAAATGAGACAGCTAGACAATTTAAATCTTGCCAAATTAAAACTACAAATAGTTGAAAAAAAAAATATTTTAAGCAATTCAACCATTAATGCTAATTTCATTCATTATTATTATTTTGGACATTTAACCCATTAAGACAAATTCATATACACATCAAATACTCAAGCTTAAAATCCAAGAATTCTTGGTTAGTAGTCAAAGCCCCCTACCAACAAACTAAGGCTTCATTTGGGACAGCTTTTTTCCTGCTTCTTAAAGTGATTTTCAAAATTTTGTACTAAAAAGCCGCTTTAGAAAGCAATAAGAAAGTCGTCCCAAAATAAATCTAAGATGAGCTGCATATCTTTATACAAACACATAGTAAGTAGGCATTATTATCAGAGGCTCAGTTTGATATTAACCTACTGTACAATTTCCCTACTCACAATTTATAGAAAATCTTGTACATAAAACATAATCAACATGTATATGTTTGGATAAGCTAAGTCATGATATGATCACAATTAGAATATATATTCACTCTTCCTATATCACAAAAACTACCTTACAATTTTAGTTGCATCAACTGAGATCACAAATACTTATTTTCTCCACCACTCTCCTCTTCCCATTCATCTCATAAAACTAGTCAATTTCTCCTTTCAAAGCCAAATCTCAATAAAAAGATAAGATACTTGGCATATGAATGAACCCTGATCAAACAAGAGCCTTCTTGCCACTAAGAACTCTCTTCACATAACTAAATTGCTTCATAACACTAAGACAAGCCCGTCGCCGAGCTCGAATGAAGATAAACCTCACCTTCCTTAACCTAACATAAACCTTTGCCCTTGGCTTATAGAATTTGTTATAGCTCAAAGAAGATTTCCTTGTTAAAGAATCAGCTTCTTCCAGTGCTTTGTAGATCAAATACCTTGCTCTTTGATGCCTCTTCTCTTCCAAATCCTCATCTTCAATCTTTGCATATTGCATCCTCATGAGTAAATTGCTCATCTTGAAGTATGGAAAGGAAAGATTGCTCTTTTTGATGAGATTTTGAGCATGAAGATGCTATGGATTTATATGAGTTGTAAGAAGTTGGTGATCTTAGTTATTATTATAAAATGAGGAGAAATAATTGGGTATATAATAGAGAGAAAGCCAGCTTTGAAAGGTATTCTATTCAGTTCATTATATAATAAATGTTTAGCTAAGTCAATGGAGTGGATGATGATGTCAATGAGCATGCATGGTTCTTTGTCAAGGGGAAGGTATCATAGACATGCCTTCATGTATTTCTTTCTTTATAATGTCAACTTAAGGTAGGAAATGTGACAGAGGTTTTTGTATTATCTTATTTCTATATATTGAAATAAAGCCAATACAATCAAAGCATTTGAAATAGCTGAAACAAATATACATATTATTATTTTTAAATTTATTTAAAAATTATATTTTGAAAGTAGTTTTGTATTTTAAATCTTGATCATGATGGTTTTTTATATAATTTAAAATAAGTGAAATGGATAGATAATTAATAGTACACTAATGTTAAAGCAAATCTAATTCCTTTTACACTCATCCTAATCATTTTTTTATGTGGATATCTTGATAACAAAGATTTTCATTTCAAAATTATTGAAACGGAAATTGAACTGGATTTAAAAACCTCATTTTAACGGGGGGTTTTTTTTTCTAAGGAAATGAGGTGTTTATATTGATAAGATTTAAATAAGAAGTAGCTAGTCGATTAATTTTTGTAAAGGGCTTCAAACTTCAATATGTTATCTGGTAGGGTATAGAATTGAGGTTTAAATAAACAAATGAATGCCCAGAAAAAGACAGAATGATTGAAAACTGAACTATAACAACGATTTGCTGTTTATAAATATTTGGTTACTGTCAATCAACTTCTCAATTAATTAGGTGCCCTAATTGAAATTATATATATTCAATGAAAAATAAAATCATGCAATGAAAAATAAAGAAGAAAAAGAAAGCAGCAAAAAAGAATACTAGGATTTAACGTGGAAAAATTCAAAATCAAGAAAAAACAACGAAGACACACCATTCTAAGAAATCCACTATAAAATGAGAGAAATTGTGCGGATCTATCTTCCCACGCTCTATCTTCGTCTTTATTCACTTCTCACATTGTTCTAGCCTTAGACAACGAGACACGCTTTTATTCCGCTAAAAAACGCAACACTTCAAGTGAAATAAAAAGAACAAGAAAAAAATTTGCATAGACCTACTCACAGTACTGTTGAACTATATTTGAAGTGCTTCGGCCTTGACTTCTTTGTCTCATAGATGTTATGTGTGAAATCAGATTGCGTTTATCAATTTGGTTATTATGTTGTCTCGGACCTCAAAGCTTGTTGTGTACACTGAGGGGTGTGGGGGTTTACCTCCTGTTTGGGTTCTGGTGCTTAGCACCTGAAAACGCCCAGACACTGTTTATCCAAGCGTCCCGCCATGTGTACCCTAGTCCCCCGGCGCTGTGTTATTGCTTGTTTCATCATTGTGGTGTTTACTCCTCATCATCTCGCCCCAACAATAGCACCGTGTCTGCGGTGCTATGCTCTTTCTCTCGTAGGGGTTCAACATTGTCTTGGCGCTAGATCTGCAGTGCTGCAACGCTATACGGACAAAAAAAAAATTTCTTAGCTCAATTGACGAAATTGAGTTCTAAGTTAACAGTGCAACCCGATTGATCAACACAACAAATTCCACACATAAGTAACAATTATCAATTATTTATTGAGTAATGTTTTATTTATCAAAAAAATTCAACAGCATGTCAAACATATAAAAAACTAGAGAAATCATGTATTTTAATACATTTTATGTTTGTTGGTTATTATTTTCTTATTTTTGGATGTGATGTTGAATGTTGGATGGACAAATACAATTCTATAATTCTTTTTAGTTTTTATCGATTTGATATATAATTAAACATTATAAATCAATGAAAATTTGATATGTGCATATAATTTTGTATTATAGATTACAATTAATAATGCGACTTAATTATGAGTTTAATACTTATACAAACTAATAAATAAATAAAATATAATGATAGATTAATATTCAACGCCCTCGTCATTGTGAAAACAAATCGGACTCAACAGACTGTAAACATCAATGCAAGCACGCAACTGGTAAGATGAGACGTGCATAATCTCATTGTTTAATCACCCATAAGCTTAATGAAAATATTAAATGTGCGTCATTGTTTGAAACTGTGGTCATTGATATTTTGAAAGAAAATTTAAAACCACAATTTGGTAAGAAGTTAGTTTCAAGTGGCTCGAAAGTTCAGTACTACTCCTTGAGGATTAATAAAGAGGAATTAATTCAGTACGTTAAAAGTTTTCTCAATATATAAATATTTAAATATGTTGGTGATATATCATCAAAAAATAATCTTGATCGGGCATGGATCTCGAGGTAAATTTGAATTATAAACTTTCAAAATTAAGTCCGAGAACATCCAAATTCTGATTTCAGTAAACTTATAGTCAAATAGAATACCTTGAATAGACGAACCCAACGACACGAAATTCAATCCAATCTGAGCCCAAATGGATCCAAATTGAGGGTTTGAAGCATATTTAGAAGTTTCAAAGCATAAGTTGGATGACCAAAAGACTTTCAAATGTGACATGCTTATAATATAATCGAGTGGCTCGACGAGACGAATCTAACGAACCCAAGATCATTAAATTTTGATATCATTAAGATACTCAAATGCTCGATAAATGATCTATGATTAAAAAAATATTAATTTAGTAATTATGACATTTAAACACAATTGTATGATGAGCAACCGCTGCATATAATCAGCGCAATCATGCGGATAAGAACTAGATGAATTGATGATCAGTGAGGAATAAGACTATTTATCCTAGTTTTTTTTTTTTTTTTCGCTTGATGTTTCAGCTTTGGCGTTTTCTTCAGATTTTCTTTGCATTCCTACTGAAGAAAAGCAAAGCCCCGTTTTTTCACAATATGGAAATCAAGGAGAATTTGTATTAAATTTTTAAACTAAGGTATCCTTTGGGACGGCTTTCTTAATGCTTCTTAAGGCTATTTTTAAGTACAAAAATTAAAAATTTTAAACTAAAAAGCTTCTTTAAGAAGCAATAAGAAAGCCGTCACAAACGAAGCCTAAATTTACTTTTGGATTGTTGGCATGTATTTTATTCTGCTTTGTGAGCGGTGTATTTTATTTTGCTTTGTGAGCAATTTTTAGTACAAAAATTAAAAATTTTAAACTAAAAAGCATTATTTTTGTTGAAATATGATATAAGTGAATTGGAAAATTTTAGTATTGTTTTGTTCATATAATGATTGAGGAGAACTTCTAACACAAAAGAAATTAGAAACATTTGAATTTAGCACATGCAAGTCCTCCAGATTTAGCTGAACCTTACACGTTTCTATTATAATTTGGCTCACTGGGAACCCAAAAATTTCCTATGGAAGTTTAAAGATCCTATTTGATAAACCTTTCAAAGTCCCCGAACCCATGCAGGGGGCCCCAGCCTGCAACTCTAGAATGAGCTCGACTAACAAAATTGAGGTTTGAGTCAACAAAACAACCCGATTGATCAACAAAATCATATTCTACACACACCTAATAATTAAATTCTACCCTATTTATGATTGTGAATTCAATAGTAGGGATGGTATCGCACAGAGGGTTTAAATTCTAAACTATTTGGTTTAAGGAAAATGGGGTTTTGCTTGGTTTAGCTTTGGTGTGTGTTATGGAAAAGCTTTTTCTAGCTCCTCAGCAACCGATTAATTTCTAGCGCAATGCCATTTTCAAAACACGCTGCACCATTAATGAAAAAGATTTTATGATCTCCTCATCGACAGCGGGTGTAATGAAAACATAATTTCCAGTTCAGTTGTCCAAAACCTTCAGCTCAAAACTACCAAAAAAAAACCCGCATCCCTATAAAATAAGCTAGATTAAGAAAGGTATGGAAATTTTGGTTACTGAAATGTGTCTAGTAACATTTTCAATAGGCAAAAAATATGTTTGTGACGTCTTGTGTGATGTATTGGATATGAATATTTTTCACCTCATATTGGGTATGCCATAGCAATTCAACATTGGTGCCAACTATGATTGTAGCTATTCCTTTGAGTGGTAAGCTACAACAGCTACCCAGTTTGAATGAGCATAAATCACAGGCTTTTGGGCATACAAATTCAGTAGCAATGCATATATAGTTTCAGTACCAACCTTGCTTCATTGTTGGCATGAATACTTTATTTGCTTTGCTTGTCACTGAACCGAGCACGTGCTAAATCAAAAAGGAATTAACGGTGAGATATGTAAACTCTTAGACCGTTTTAGGGACATTAGTCCTGACGAGCTATCTGTCGAGCTGTCCCCTATGCATACTATACAACATCAGATCGATTTTATTCCAAGTGCAACACTACCCAATCTACCTCACTACTGGTTAAGTCCACATGAACCGGACATTTTACAGAAAATAATTGATGGCCTATTTGAAAAACAACTCATCCAAACCAATTTAAGCCCGTGTGTAGTTCCTGCATTACTAGTTCCAAAAACAATGATACTTGGTGCATGTGTGTGGACAGTCGAGCCATTAACAAAATAACTATTAAATACAGATTTTCGGTACCACGAATTGATGAACTGATCGACAAGTTTGCTGGCTCTTCCATATTTTCCAAATTAGATCGTAGTGGGTATCATTAGTCCGTATTCGTTGTGGGGATGAGTGGAAGACCGCATTTAAAACTCTGCAGGGGCTATACAAGTGGAAAGTGATGTCGTTCGGGCTATGTAATACAAGCTCCACCTTCATGAGAATGATGAATAAGATATTAAAACCTTTTTGGACAAATTTTGTATTGTCTACTTCAATGTTATATTAGTTTATAATAATACTTTGGAACAATATGTTAAACACTTGGCTGCACTTTTTGAAGTTTTAAGACGGCATTGACTATTCATTAACCTTCCCACATGTGAATTTGCAACTTCCAAATTCCATTTCCTTGGTTTTATAATTTCCCGCGAAGGAGTACATTTGGGCCTGTAAAAGGTGGCTGCAATTGTAGATTGGTCGTGCCCCTGTTCCTTCTTTGATATTCGGAGTTTTCATGGCTTAGCAAACTTCTACCGCAAATTCATTAAAGGTTTCTTCTTATGGCTTCTATAATAGAGTGTTTAAAATAAAAATAAAAATTATTTCAATGAGTCATTGAACAACAAAAGAGTTTTGAAGCCATATAAAAAGCCTTGAGTTTAGCTCTGGTATTGGTGATCCCTATCTTCGATAAATTGTTCAATGTAGATACTCACACCTCTTCTATTGGCATTGGTGATATGTTACCCCAAGTAGGTAAACTAGTTGCCTTTTCTAGTGAAAATTTATGTTCGACAAGCCAAAAATGGACAACTTATGTACATGAATTTTATTCAGTAATTCATACACTTAAACAATGGGAGTACTATCTATTACATCATAATTTTATTCTCTACAGTGATAACAAAGCTCTTCAGTACATAAATAGTCAAAAGATTATTAACATAATGCATGCCTAATGGATAACGTTTCTACAAAAATTTTCGTTTCTACTGAAACACAAATTTGGTAAACAAAATCATTTAGTTGATGCTCTTAGTAGGAAACTTGTTCCTCACGCAGCTGCAAATAGAAATTACAGGATTGGACTGCCTTAAAGAGTTGTATATCACTGATCCTGACTTCAATGACATTTGGAAACAATGCCTCGCTGCTGAAACTGTTAATGACTACCCCATCTGCCATGGCTTCTTATTCCGACACAATTTACTGTGTATTCCCATGTCATCCTGGCGGCAATGCCTGGTCCGTGAAGCCCATTGTGGAGGATTAGCCGCACACACAGGTCGTGACAAGACACTGCAGTAATTGAATTCACACTTCTTTTGGCCTCGTCTTCACCGTGATGTCTTCAGCGATCATTGCTCCATTTGTTAAAATTATAAGGGTGGAGCTCAAAACACTAGTCATTACTGATACCATACTCTATTTGGGAATATCTCAATTTAGATTTTGTTTTAGGCTTACCACTGACCAAGCGTGGCAGTGACTTGATCATGGTGGTTGTCGACAGGTTCTCCAAGATAACGCACTTCATCTCTTGTAAGAAAGCTTCTAATGCCCTTCACATTGCCCATATTTTCTTTTAAGAAATTATTCATTTACATGGTTTGCCTCGAAGTCTAACTTCCAATCGAGATGTCTAATTTATAAGCCACTTTTGGCATGAGCTAATATGGAAATGATTGGGCATTGATTTATGCTTAAGCTCTGCTTATCACTCTTAATCGGATGGCCAAACCAAAGTTGTCTACCGCACCTTAGGTAATATACTTCGTTGTCTGGTACAAGAGCACCCCAAGTAATAGGAAAACATGTTGAGTAAAGCCGAATTTTCTTAAAAGTCAATGACAAACCGTTCCACTAGTAAGTCCCCTTTCAGTATTTTATACACTAAATTAACTAACTTGGCGTTGGACATTGCTGCTTTACCCAAATGCAAGTCAACGTTTGCTACCACCTTCACCAATCAATAAACAAATGCTTAAGGTGTGTCAACAACTTACCAATTCCAATCGGCGCTACAAAGCTGCAACTGACGTCCTTCGCAGACATAAATTGTTTCATGTTGGCGATCTCGTCATGGTCAGATTGGTTTGGGAACGTTTTCCTCTTGGAACATACTCTAAGCTGACTTGCCGTAAGATCAGCCATGTACAAAGGTCAAAGACAACACCTACACTGTTGCCTTACTATCATACTGCCACACATCTCCTACATTTATGTGTCTAATATCTTGCCATTTCATCCTCCAGATGATTGTCCAACTATAATAAGCTTGTCGGAGTCAATCTCTTCAGATGCTGGGGAGGACTTATATACAAAGCAAATTAATGAGCCGTTAAGACGTAGGACGTCTTACACCACTTCACCTTTCACTACACTTAGCACCATTTCTGTTATTACATTACTATTACTATCTTTTTGGCTGTTATACCAGCAAAAGCATTATCAAAATATTATAGAAATAGAAAATATATATACTAGTAGGATCGAAGAGGAGATGGTCTTTTTCATATATCAAATACAGGATTACTGTTCTGTTCAGAATTCTCTCTGTTTTCTTTGCTTTGCCTGCTGTTCTTCTTCCAGTGATTGCATTATTAAATTAAATCAAAGTGATGTAAGCGATACTGTCATAGTGAAGTAAATGGTCATTGTTGTTATCTTTCCTTTAAATTAGCTCCTGTAATTTTATATTTCTACTTTCTTTTGTGGAATGCGTTTTTCAATCTGTTGTCATTGAACAATTTTCTTCTAGTGGATTCTGCTTCCCTGAGTTTAATCAGCTCTGTTTATTACCATTCTTCTGGAATTGGTTCTTAACGACTTCCACTATTGATCATTTTTCTTGATCTTGTTAGCGTTGTGGCGAGTTGATTTAGGTGATTTCAATTGAATATTTCCTTAAGTGACTTCAAATTTCACAGCGAGTTTAATCAGCTCTGTTTATTAGTTTTCTTGTTCTCAAATTCATGTTGTGGAGTAGAGAAAAATATGAGAAGAAATTGTCCAACTTAATACGTATTGATGAAAAAATTTGAAATAATTCAATAGTTTTTTTTACAAAAAGATAGGAAGTATTAGTTATGTTTCAAATAAACAAAATTTGATCATGTTCTTGTTATTGGCAGAGGTGTCCTTAAGGATTTATAATTATATTAGGCCAATAAGCTGCTAATGTGTTAGCAAGCCTATGAGCGATAATTAAACAGGAATACAAAAAATACATTGAATCAGATATTTCAATTAAAGGTGAAGCTTAAGAAAGAGCCAGAAGGAACAATCAAGGTTAGGGTGGTTTAGAGGCAGGGGCGGAACCACGCCCAGTCCAGGGGGGCAACTGCTCCCCCCCCCCCCCCCCCCCCTAAAAAATTAAAATCTGTATTAAAGGAAGGGTTTTTTAGTAAATTGCCCCTTCAGCAGGTAAAAAATTGCCCTAAACGTTTTGGCATTTCCGCCCGATTCGTTTTGCTCGAGACTCCGCCGTGCGCCCTAGTTTCTCTTCTCTCCGCTCGACGCTAGAATCCCGGCCGTCGTGAGCTCGTCAATCAGCATCGCTGCTCGTGATTTTTCTCTGCGCTCATCAATCGCTTTCTCACTTGGATTTGGAGGAGGCGAGAACTTCATTTTTCTTCGGCATCTCTGCGCTCAGCCACTCATGCTCTGCAGACTCCGGTAAGTCCAGCTGCTCCCTTTTTATTATCATAAAATAAGCCATAGAATGGTAAAAGGCATAAGCCCTAAGGCACGCGCAGTCTTGATCTCCCTTGCAACTTTCCTCTGAGCTTTAGCACTGATCTTGATCTGTAGAGAGAATAGCTAGGGAATTTAACATAAGTAGTAACAGAAAACTACTACAAAAGCCCTAATTAGCATTTACCTGACTTCTTTTGATGATAATTCCTGCTTCGGTTAGAAATTTGGAGAGAAATCTCACATTCTGATAGCATAAGTATTCATTGTTAGCAGAGAATCATGCATGCAGTAGACAACATTTGAAAATTTTGAGATTTTTCTGAAGCTTGAAAATGAGAACATTGCCAGAAACATTTTTAGCAGACAATCCATGAACTCCAAGTTGAGTTATATGCCAATATCTCAACCTGAACTTTTTGTTTAGTTGATTTCGAGTGAATATGGCTTGGTCAGAATGTGATTCAAGCTGATTCAATATATTTATATGCATATTTGTAGTTAAACAGCAAACTTAGTGATTAAATTCTAATACGACACATACAATGGTACTAATGAAGGGAGGACTAAAGAGAGGTACTGTCACGACCCGACCCGACCCGACCCGACCAGGACGGATCCCGCCCGCACCGAGTCGCGACCGGCCAAACAAACAGACCAGGATCTGGCTTTGGAATTTGCTTCGGAACTGAATCTTCCAAATATTTCAACTCAAACAGATACACAGACACAGAGCTACTATGAATCATCAATTGCAGCGGAACAAAACATCTATTTTTTTTTCTTTTCCTCAAAACAATCATCTACAAATACAGTACATGGCTTTTAGACAGAAAGAAAGACAGAACAGAAAAGCCATGACTGTACAAAAATCAAAAGTACAAAATATCTATACTGATCAGACTCTGAAATCTAGTCTTGGACTTCCTTCCCTTTCTCAGAACCTGAAAACCACCAGAAAACAAGGGTGAGCTCAACAGCTCAGCAAAGCAACAAACCTCCAATCAAAACTCTCAGAATCCAAAACCAACACATCAGACAGAAATCCGTACAGAAATCAGAACAGAATCAGACAGATATCAAATCGGACAGATCAGAACGAAACAGATCAAATCAGAACAGATACGGACAGATCGAATCAGACAGAACTGAACTGAACAGATATCAAATCAAACAGAACTGTACGGAAACAGAAGTCGTATCAAATCAGAAACAGAACAGATCAGACATATCACATTAACGGAATCAGAATCGTACAGAAATCAGAAATTCAGATCATATCGGAACAGAACAGAATCGTGTCATACAGATCAGACCATATCATATATATTAATTTAGCACATAACAGATAACAGAACGGATTCCCTGACACTGACAGAATCTCAACGGATTATGGCCCCTTATGCCTCCCTTCCCAGACACTGACAGAATCTCTTGGATTCTGACCCCTTATGCCTCCCTTTGTGCTCACGGCACCAGAACAGATGTGCTTATAGCACCAGAACAGAATTCATCGGATCCGGAACAGAACAGATATCAGATTTCAAATTGAGCTCATTTCAGATTTCCCAGACACTGACTGAATCGCTTAGGATTCAGGCCCCTTATAACTCCCTTTTTATAGCATATACAGATAGCATAACAATTCAAAAGAAATCCGGACAAATCAGAAATCAGACAAAAATCGGGCAGCACAACGGCAGTATACGGAATTTACACAATTTTCCTGCAAAATCACAAAATGCCAAATTTGTACAGAATATAGATAACAACATTTCAGAACATTTATTCTACTGCTCAGCAATTTTTAGACAACACAGAAAAATCCAGTCGACGAAAAACACCGTCGAATCAAAAATACCCGGATAAAAATCTTCAGAAAATAACCAAAATGTGCACACTCGGCACGTCAACAACATACAGAAACTTACGCGGTAAAAACTGAACCAATCGGAAAATACGGACGAAAAACACCGACAAAAATCAATTCCGGACAGAAAATACCGCCAAACACGACGGTTCTGAAAATTGAGAAAGGCGGAATGTGCCTTACCTTGCGTACAGCAATATCTCGAACAGTCTTGTCGGACGAAAATAGCTCCGCGTCGCCCGAAAATCAACTTTTTCAAAAAGCTTTTCGACTTTCTCTCTCCTCAGAAAAATCAGATATTTTATTTTGATTTTCTCTCTCTTCAAAACGACTGATTTCAGCTTTATCATACACAGATCGGCCGATCAGACCAAAATCCATTGGCCTGGACAGTTCCCAGGGCTGTTCTCAGGACGATATTTTGAACAGTACAGATCGGCCTGGACGATGTACCTATCGGCCCGGCCGATACCTACAGGAAAATCACCTGGAGCAAATCTGGGTAAATTCTGGAGCAAAACTTCCACTGAGATCGTCCTGGACGATCCTGGAGCAAAAACAGCACTTTACAGGTACTAATGCTTAATTTTAGGTGTAAATGTGAAATGTCAGATATATGATCTGCATGTGAACCTAGAATGAAATTGAAGATTTTACTAACAATATCATAATTATTTTAGTATTTGTTTTTTTTTTTCACATTGTTTTGTTCACATTTTCACTCTTTGATTAGTCTTATGCGTATGTTGCTACTGCTACAGTTGAGAGAGCATTTTCAGCCATGAAAATTATCAAACATCGATTGCTTAGTAGCATGGGTGATGATTGGCTCAACGATTGCCTTGTGCTTTATATTGAAAAAGTTGTGTTTGATTTGATTCCCAATGAAGATGTAATCCAATATTATCAAAAAATGCAAAATAGATTGATAAAATTGTAATGATTTTTAATTTATCTATCATATTGGAATACAAGATTTCACTTTGAATTATGTCCTCATTTTATTTTATTTTTTTAAGATTTTTTTTTAATAAGAAAATTTTGCCCCCCTTAGATGAAAGGCTGGTTCCGCCCCTGTTTAGAGGAATAGGTAGCTTTCATGTCGAAAAGAACAATCAAAATGAAAGTAATAATGATTGTACTTCAATGTATGTATAATATTTCTTAAGGGCGTCTAACGGAAAAACTCATTCTCCACTCCAAACTGCAGCAAAATTTTAAGATGCAATAATTCATCTTCAATCGAACGGCATTTTCTCTCTTCTTTAGCACGCTTCCTGCGAAGGTAACAATTCTCTCCTCCTTTTTGTGCTTTTCCCCTCTTTCGCACTCTTCTTCAGCAAATCCTGTAGCCCCATTTTTTTTTGTTGGTGAACAGTTCGACGCTAATATTGGGATCGCACTGCTTACATTTCGAACTTTGGTGTGACATTTGGAGTTCAAATGAACTGAATCGCCGACGGCATACGGTGATATGTGGTTCAGTTGGAGATGATCTAGGAATAATATACCTATTTTATACATATTTTCTAGACCTTTCTTGAAGGCTCTATTGATATTATATATATAATAGTTGGAGGAAGATATTATATATATGAAATATTTTTGGAGTAACACTTTTCACTGTTCTATTGCTATTTGTATCTCCTTTCTCAATGATTTTCATTACATCAATTTTCATATCTTTACTGTGACAAAATAAATCAAGCTGAGAAGGATTGATGAATCTCACTCCACAAGAACATCAATTAAGTTTATAATTATGAAAAAGTGAAATGGTCCTCATAAGGTTATCAAAAAAAAAAATCCCAAAAAAAAAAGGTTATCAAAACAAATATTCAATTAAATGGAAAAAACATAATATAACAGTCAATTATTGATACGAAAAAGTGAAATAGTACTTATAACGTTATCAAAACAGAGATTCAATAAAAAGGATAACACAATATAACGGTCAATAATCATTATTATCTGAACTTTGAACCAAAATCTTAAATAAAACGCTGATTTAAGATAAAAACCCATATATTCTCCACAGCAACTAATTAAGCTTCAATCATAACAATAATCTTTGTTAGATATTAGTCCAAATTTTAGGTTGCTTCTTCGTACTTTTTTGTAGTTTCTTTGAATTGTGTTGCCTTTGCTATAGCTCTTTTTTGTCCATAAATAAGTGTAATAGGTTTTTGCCATTTTCAATAGAATTTATGTTCATTTCTTCCATCTATTTTTCCCTCTCTTCAAGAAGCATAGCTTCTCTCCCTCTCTAAGATCCTACAATCTGGTATCAGAGCCTCGTTGAGGTGATTGTGCAAAGGAGGAAGGTTATTGTCTAGGCTAAGGCCATGGCTTGCGTTCGAAGAGATGCTAGTCCATGTGCAAGAAGCCAAATCTTAGGCCTAGGGGTGTCAATATTTGACACGACACGAAAACCCGACCCGGAAAATCCGGGTTGAACCCGACCCGATTTCAAAACTGGTCGGGTTCGGGTTCCAGAAATCGACCCGTTTAAAAAACGGGTCGGGTTCGGGTTGACCCGGCTGCCGGGTCAACCCACCAACCCGTTTAACTTAAAAAAATTTCAAATTTCCCGTCTCTGCCCGCCGCGCTACCTGTGCGCTGCCTGTGCCCGCCGCCTCTGCCAGCTGCCCGCCTGCGCTGCCCGTGCGCTGCCGCACTGCCCGCCCGCGCCCGCTGCCCAGCCGCCTGCCCTTCGCTGCCCGCCGCACGCCTGCCCGCGCCCGCTTGCGCTCCCGCCGCCGTTCGCCAGCCGCAACCGGGTCGGGTCGGGTCAACCCGGCAACCCATCGAGTCGGGTCCGGGTTCGGATTTTCGACCCGTTTGTCTTCCCGGGTCGGGTTAGGGTCGACCCGTTTGAACCCGGGTCAGTTCTGGGTTCGACCCGAACCCGACCCGTGACCCGAAATTGACACCCCTACTTAGGCCTAGTTCAAGTGGCATCAGGCCTTGTTCTCAGGTGACCAAGAAAAGAGGCTTTGTTCGGCCAGGATGGTTCGTCCGTGCAGGAAGGCGGACGGGAGATGGGCGCAGTCCGCGGAAGGCTGAGCGGGGAGCAAGGCGTTGTTGCGGAGCCCACGTGGGTTGGGGTTAGGGGTGTCAATTTCGGGTCATGGGTCGGGTTCGGGTCGAACCCGGAACTGACCCGGGTTCAAACGGGTCGACCCTAACCCGACCCAGGAAGACAAACGGGTCGGAAATCCGAACTTGGACCCGACCTGGCGGGTTGCCGGGTTGACCCGACCTGACCCGGTTGCGGCTGGCGGAGCGCAGCGGGAGCGCAAGCGGGCGCGGGCGGGCGCTGGCGGGCGTGTGGTGGGCAGCGCAGGCGAGCGGCTGGGCAGCGGGCGCGGGCGGGCGCGCGACGGGCTGCGGGCAGTTAGCAGAGGCGGGAAATTTGAATTTTTTTTAAGTTATAAACGGGTTGCCATTTCAACCCGGCAACCCGCCGGATCAACCCGAACCCAACCCGTTTTTTAAACGGGTCGATTTCTGGAACCCGAACCCGACCCGTTTTGAAATCGGGTCGGGTTCAACCCTGATTTTCCGGTTCGGGTCCGGGTCGGGTTTTCGTGTCGTGTCAAATATTGATACCCCTAGTTGGGGTGCAGGCAACCGTGCGGGATCTTGGCGTGGTTCGCCGAACTCGGTGGTGATAGGCGAGTTGGGGCCAGAGGATTTTGGTTAGCTTGTTTGCATGCAAGAATCGAAGCCTCAAGAAGCCTGAGGCGTGGGCTTCAAGCAGGTTGTTTGGTCAAGCTCATATGAGGGAGAAGGTAGAGATTCATATTCAGGTGGAGTTTTGACCAAGGTGGAGAATTACAAGAGCTTGTTGAGGCATCCAGAACCTTGGGGAGGCAAGATGGTCGCGAACTTGGAATTGGACGGTTGGATCATGCGAACTCGCAGGTCGGAGCATGCACGGGTGTCAAGGGTGATCGGTTGGATTGCAACAAGTTTGAGTTCTTGTGATGAGTGGTTCTTTATTTTTTTGGAAAAATAAATCAAAGGGTTGATTGTTATGTATCAATTTAATTTTAGGTTATGTTTTTAATTCAGACTACCACATCTATGTAAATCTCTATAAATAGATATTGTATTAGATGCATTAATTTGGGGAAAAATCTGAAATAAAGCTTTTGTTGTATTCCCTCCAAAATTTGTCTCTCTCCCTATCCTCTCTCTCCCTCTCTCTCTTGCAAGAAGAGCTCAAGATGAGCTCTCAAGAATCTTACTCATAGTTCTAATAATCTTTATCCTTGATACATGGTCAAAAATTGACTTGATCAAGCTTCATGCGTATTTGAATTAAAATTCCTCAAAATTAAATTCAGGACGATCAAGCTCCATATGTTGAAAGTTCACATTGTTATTTGTCCTACACACCCGGGTTGCATTTTATGACCCATTTGCAAAAAAAGGTCAGGTTCGAATCGAGTCAAAAACTAGCAAGTCAACATTGGGTTCCATCTAAACCAGGCTAGAAACCCGATTTTGACACCCCTAATCGGAAGCAAGTCAAGAAACGATGATGATGAGCCGACGACAGGGACTAGGGTTTGTTTTTCCTCTTCTTTCATTGTTCTTCGCCTCCTTCGACGACAATGGACTGACGACAGGGAGCATGTCGTTCATCTGCAGTTGCATTTTCTGACCCGTTTTCGAAAACGGATTAGGTTCAGGTCATGTCAAAGAGTGGCGAGTTAGTGTTGGACTCAACCCAAAACCGACCCATAACCCGATTTTGACACCCCTACTGCCAATACCAATGTCATGCACCCATAGAGCAAATTTCTCAACTTACATTTTCACTTCTCAAACTCAACCAATGACCACTTAAAAGCCTCATTAAATATTATAAGATACATAATTACAAATAAAATCATATTCAGATAGACATTTAATGTAATTAATCTTAATTATATAAATTCAGGACAACGGATATTACATTATTCACTTCTTATAGGAAATAGGTCAAATTTTAGATGGAAGCACCATATTTATTAAAATTAGTTTAAGGAGCACATTTAAAATCAAATTAAAATGGAGCAAAGTAATCAAATCATTTGGTGTATTTTGAATACGCTAAATGATTTGGTGTATTCTAAATCAGTCAAATCATTTGGGGTATTCAGTTTAAACAATATAAAAAAAATCAAATGACATTGGGAGAGAGATTTTAGAGAGAGAGAGAGATGAGGAGAGAGAAAAGGGGGAGAGAGCGGGCCACCGAAGTGGAAGAATAAAATAGAAGAGGAGAGAGATGGGTGAGGTATTATATATATATAATTTTATATAAATATTATTTTTAATATTAGCAATTTTATTTGTTAAAAAATTATTTATAAAAACTTTTTAATTAAAATAAACAAGTATATATTTTTAATCAATTTTTTCATTATATTTTCAACGTATTTTTATCAAATTTTTATTAGGATTGATTTTTCATCCCTATTTCATCTACATTAGTAATTTAATTTATTTTAAAATATTTTAAATTTTCATTCTAATAAAATATTGATAAAAATTAAAATTATAATTAAATATTATTTTAATATTAATAATTTAATAAAATATATTCTAATGAATTTTAATATTTCTAATTTAATTTATTACAAAAGCTTTTAAATTTTTATTCTAATAAATTTTTTTATAAAAATAGATTAAAAATGTAATGAATATTAGTTTCATTTTCATTATATTTATATTAAATGGCCTAAAAAATTAATTAAAAACTATTTTTATACTTATTATTTTAATTAAAAAAATTTTATAAATAATTATTTAATAAACTGAATTACTAATATTAAAATTAATATTTGCATAATATTATATATATATATAAATACATCGCCGATCTATCTCCGTCTCTCTTGATCTTCCAATTCGATGACCCTCTTTTCTCCATTTTCTCTCTCCGCCTTTCTATCTCTCACTCACTCTCTTACATTCTCTCTCTCCATTTCACTTGTTATTTTTTATTACTTTGCTTCTTTTTAATTTTTTTAAATGCACTCTTTAAATTAATTTTAACAAATAGCGTACTTCCTTTTCAAATTTGGCCAATCAGAATCTATGTGAATATTTTTATAATCTACAAACTTTTTGTTTAATATAAAAAATTTTCAAAAAAATAAATTGGAAAAATTGTTGACGGGCAATCGAAAGATTCTCGAGTTGTTCAGCACGTGCACCTGTCCCCCGCCAGCCAGCCCTCATGGCTGACCAATCTAGCGTAAAAGCCAGTGGGGCCCGGAAGTCGGCTTCCTAACGCCTTCCTCACTCGACTCTATAGGTTTCCCACTTTCTTTGAACTGTGAAATTCTTTACGGTCTGGTGTTCTCCACCCATCACCTTAGCCTAACGTTCTCCACACACTCCATTGTCTCACGCATCCGTATTTTTTATTAAAAAAAAAACTTTAATTTCTATCAAACGGCTAGTAACAAAGTGTTTCATGATTAAAGATCACAAACAACACGAAGATTTTATTTGAAATAATTTTTTTATTAATTCTTAAAATAATTTTTTAGTATAAAAATTTAAAAATTTTAACTAAAAAAATTTTCTAGTCCCGAACAAAATCTATATCAAGTTCAACAAGATATACTGGTTATTAAAAATATATTAAAATAAAATATTTATCATTTATCATTCTAAAAAATTTAATGATGATTAATTGAGTTTAAGGCTTCCTTTGTGATAGATTTCTTGATGATTTCTAAAAAAAAATTTAAATAATTTTTTAACATAAAAAAAAACTTAAATACTATTTCAAAGGAAACCTAAATTTGAAGTTAATGTAAGTGTCATGTGTTAGCTACTTCAAAAAAAAAAAGTGTTAGCTACTTATGCATCACATTGTAGCTCTAGTAGTTATAGAGAGGAGAAATTATGTTGTGCGGACGGCGGATTGTTCGGAAAGCAAGCAGAATGCGTCACGTCATTCAGTACATAACAGTCTCAAGCACTGATAACGAGCAAAAAAGTGATGTAACGTGTTCTGATTGATCTTCAAACACCGTCCTATATATGCACAAAATAATTTTTCGGTCAGAGAGAATAGTTTTCAACTTAAGTTAAGAGTCAGTATTTGTGGGCTGAAATTGTAGGGGCCACCGATCAATAAAATGAGTTGTTTATTTTTTATTAATTTCCTTCTTCGGTTTTAGCTTCAAATGGCAAAAGAGATGATAATCTTATAGTTAATACTTAATACCGATGGTTATTTTTTTTTTTTTTGGACATTTAAGTCATTTAAGGCAAACTCACACACACAACGCATACACATGGACTCGAACATTGGACCTCTTAGTTGGAAGCCTAAGCTCTCAATCAATAGGCCAAGGGGAGTTGTGTCCTATGGTTAATTTTACTTTCACGAAAAAAAAAAAAATTACCGATGGTTGTTGACCGTTGCTAGGGTTGCTTTGTCAAAATAAGAAAAGAGTGAAAGAGATAATTATCGAACAGAACAAAAAACATTTTACAATGCATCATTGGTGTACTTCTTTTTTCATATAATATAATTAAGTTTTAACCCTAATGATCATCTGAAAAATTTAAATATTATTAAATAACAGGGACAAAAATCATTTAATTACGCACAAAATAAATTAGTAGGATTTCTTTAATAATTTTTTTTATTTTAGATTTTTTTTAGGTATTCCAATAAAAAATGTGAAGAATTTTTTTATTTGATTCTTTAAAGATATCAAATTTATTCTTCTAAAATATCATTTAGGTCTCTATTTAAAAAATAAATAAAGGACTGAATTTTGACTTTTAAATAATTATGAATTATTTTGGTCATTTATAAAGTGTTGGAGACCATTTAATTCTTATCTCTTGTATCTATTTATGTCATGAGTTGATTCCATTTGGATTATAAAATAGCAATGCAAACAACAGGTAACAGAGAACAGAATATAGAAGGTAAATTCAAATTTATATCTTTTAGAAATTCTTTTAACAAGAAAATTTGGACAAACGCTTAATATTACTCACACAAACCGGCGCTTGTCCTCTACACTGCCTCCTACATAACTACATTTGCCTCTCTCTCTCTCTCTCTCTCTCTCTCTCTCTCTCTCTTTGAGATCCATGGCCATGAATCTCTTAAAGAATAGCGGCTTCAGCTACTCAAGGCTGGAGAAAAAAGACACAGAGGAATTGCAGCACAGAAAGGTACAGTTTCGCATCTACAAAGTCCTTGAGAAGGAAGAGTGTCAGCAGAGGAAGAGGACGCAGACGCAGCTGGTTGTTTCAAAGCTTAGGACGAAGCTTGGTATGAGGCTCCGGAGGATGAGGAAGAAAATCCTCTGCTTCATACTTTGTTTACGTTTGTGTAAGTCAAGCTCATGCGGCAACTCAGATTCCAAAGCTCGTTGCAGAAACTGAGACTGAGGAGCAGGTGAAATTATTCTGTGTGGTTCAGAGATCAACCGGAATATGTTAAGTCATTGTTATTCGATACTGTGGATCGGTATCACTGATGTAACGCATTCTGATTGGCCTCTGAACCGTGAACTGCATCGGCACAGAATAATCTCCAGAGGAGCAGACCCTTGGCTTCTCCTTTAACAGCATATTTGTTTGATTTGTGGAAAAAAGAACGGTAGCTTTACAGTTTGAGTTTAATTTGTAGTAAAGAAAGAGGAAAGGGATGAGTTTTTTTAGAGAAATTGAGTCAGGATGTTATAATAAAATCTGATTTTTATCTTGATGAATCTCAAATTTGTTAAATTTATCTTAAGAATAATATAATATATTAAAAATAATTAATTTTTGTATTACATTCATCTCAAAATAAATGTAATATTTTGAATTTCTTAATTTTTTTAATAAGGAAATCATATATCTCATTTTCTTAAAGAGAAAATATCATACTGAAAAATTCATAGCAATGAGATAGCTTAATGTCTTAAAATTGTACAAAATTTTGTATGCACAAATATTTTGTAAGAAGTCGCATGAATTTTTAGATTGAAATATGGCGCTATGATTTAGCGGCACGGCTCTAAGCTCTCATATTGGGAGATATGTGTCAAGCACTTCGATGTTTGTACACAAAAATGATTTTTTTTTTTTTAATCTCTCATAGAAAGTGAGTTTCGGACTTTTATTTTCGGATGCTCAAGTTACTAAAGTTCGTATAATCGTTGTATGTGACTTTTATCCAATGAATCTTTTTAATAATTTTAAAATTTACAATTTTATCTTTTCTAAATTTGAATAAAATGCATCATTTTCCATTTAAAGGGTTTTCACCATGTATGTTTTGATATATGGTAGAAATGATGATTTTGAGCAAGTCAATATGATTAAATTGAATTTTCACTGAATAATTTGGCATGTATGATTTTTTTTGTATAAAAAAACTGATAAAAGTCACATATGAAATGAGTACAAGATGTAATAAGCATTTATGAATAGGAAATGCATTATATGTATATAAGTTCACAAGCACTGAATTACAAGATGTGCGTAGTAGTTACATGTGCTTAATCTAGCATATATCTTAACATAATAAGGATAAAACATGCATACATGTTACATAGTTATTATAATATGTGCTTTATATTATGTCTCATATGTCATCATTTACATTTGAGATGAGTACTGAATATGTGACACTTGTAAAGTCAATAGACCATTCAACTCATTGCGATCCTACAATATTCAAGGTAATCCGCTAAATTTATGCATTTGAATTTTTCTGCATGTGTTTGGGAATATTCAGAGTGCATGTGAGAATCTGCAAGTGATTTGAAATGAGTCTCGGGGGTTTGTTTGCATGTTTCTAAAAGTCTAAATTTTATTCTGGGGCGACGCGGCATTGGGGTTGGCAGAGCTCCAGTGTCAGTGCTCTCAGGAAATTTGAAAAAAAAAATTCAACGTAGAGGTGTTGTGGGCTCTATGAGGAGCATTGTTTCGGGTGTCACGGGGCACCACAACGGTAGGCTAAATTTTAATAATAAAAATATCTAAATAATTATTGATGTCATTTCATTCTCCTAAGGGTTTCTAGCTAGAGAGAGAGAGAGGAATTTCTAAAGAGAGAAATTTCATTTCGAGCCACTTCATGATCATTTTCAACTGAAAATCTAGTTCCGAAAGCTGTCCAACTTCAAGTAGGTTAGCTTATGGCTATATGGATTTTTTAAAAATTGACTATTTTGAAATTTTTCTAATTGAAAAAATAAATTTCTAATGTTTTTAACTATGATAACTTTTAACCGGGAAAACTTTTGCCCTATAACTTCTTATATGTTATAGATAACGTAATTCTGAACATTAGTATTTTTCTGTAAAATTTTTGTCGGGTATTTTTGAAATGTTATTTTTCTAAAACTATAGGAAAATATTTAAGCACTAAAAAATAATACAGTTGTAAAACATTTAAACCTCTAAAAATTTGAATTATGATATTTTTCTCTTTTGAATGATTTTGTAGTCATGATTGTTAAAAAAATTATGATGTTTGGAAGAACTTCATGACTAGTTTACATGATTCTTTTTTAGTTATGATATATATGTGCATATTTGATGATAAGTGGTATATTTTTGTTTTGTTTTTTATTGTTTTATGATTGTTGAATGATAATAGTAGCTCCGGTAAAATATTAGAAGATAAAAGATGCATTTTTTTCAATTAGGACTTGGGCGAGATTTTGTGTTCACGTCCAATCCAGGTTAACATGTTACTATTATGGGTTATGTTGGGTTGAAGCATGATAATATATTATCCAAATAAGAAAGGTGACCATATAATGAATAGGATAAATGTCGGAAGTTGATAGATATAATGAGCTAGACAAGTGTTTGAATGCTAATAGCTAGTAGACTTTAGATGTTGATTGTTGGAAGGTGTTAGGCAAAATAAATGGGGAACATCACAAGGCGTGTGAAAATTGATGAGGAACATAAAATGTCGAATAATTGTAAGTAATCGTGTTGGTTATTTTTCAAAAGAGAAGGGAGACCAAGCAACCATGCAAAAAATAAGCGTCAAACATTATGGCTAGTGGATATTAGATCTCGATTGACGGTTGGTATTTGATGACAACTAAATAGGAATGTTGTAAACCAGTTGATGGTGGGAAAATGACTTGATCGTTTCGTTGATACGAAGTGAGAATCAATGTCTTAAAAAATTTGAGTATTTAAATTTTAATATTTAATAGTTCATGAACTTCAAATGCCAATATCAACAGGAATCATTATGAATTAATAAATAATAACTATCATCAATACATCGCAAAATTTTGATAGATGACTGAAGGTGAGTTATAATATGTTGCGTCAACATACATATATCATTAGTTAACAACTATTGGTGGGTGATGAGGGTCATTATTATCATTCAGTAGTTGGCATCAAATGGTGGGCGACTATAAATGGTGGGTAATGAAAATCATTAGCGTTAATCGATAACTTAGTTAGAACTTGACTCAAATATGGTTACTTTAAGATAAAATAATATGCAATCAATCAAAATTTATTATAAATCCTTCTCAAATTAAAGCAATTAAATTTTTAAGTCATCAAGATTAAACAATTTAGTAAGATGTATTTACCTAATTCTATATTTTTCTATTCTTAATTGAAAAAGTCTTAATTATTTGATCACTTTAAATAAATATAAATTTTATTTTGTATTTCATACTGCTCTCAAAATAAATTTAAAAAATTTAAAGCAATTTTTATTTTATTATTATTTTTTTAATATGAATATCTTAACATAAACTTTTACGTCTTCTAATCTTTAGCCTGGATGTTGAGAATCAACAGTTTAATGATGTATTGAAAATGTTTGAATATGAATGCTTCAAAATATTATTGTTTTAGTATTATTAAGCTTGATGCCTGCACAACGCAAGTCATGAAAAATTTTTAATCACATTTATTTTTTAAGACATAGTAAGTAAAAAATACAAATGAGAAGGCACTATATGCTGATAATATTATTGCCATCCAAATTTAGAAAATAAAATACATTGATGTTGATTGTTACTCAATTTAGAAAATTTTACCCACCGCAGCTTAGCTCGGTTGGGAACCCCCCATCCCGAGTTCGATTCCTTCGAGCGGCTGTCGCCCTTAAGTGGGGCCCCTAAGCACCGGCTGCGGGTACTGTAGGCGTGGGTGGCCCGGTAGGTCGATCGGGGTTTACGGACCGCCAAGCGCGCTCGGCAAAGCCCGGGCGTGGCAACGGACGGTCCCTCGTCATAAAAAAAAAAATTAGAAAATCTTAGATACTCTAACACCACTACAAGTAACCCTAATTATACTTATGAGTGACTGATGATTTAGTAATATTATCCCTAAAATTTCTTATCCCTCTTTTTCTTCTTTTTCATCGTGCACCTGCACTAATGGACCTCATGTAGGCCTCATTTAAGGAGCTTCCACACAACTTCTTCATATCCCCCGCACGCCGTTTGGACTCAATGATGGCTTCGCCACAAGTTCCCATACAATTTCTTCGCTTCATAGTTGTTAATGACTTGAAGAATTTTGATAGACGCAAGATAAAGAGAGAGCAAGCGGAAACTTTGGGAGATCGAGATAAGAGAGCAAGTATACGAGCAAGAGATTTAGGTTTCATTCGGGACGACTTTTTTATTACTTCTTAAAACAGTTTTCTAGTACAAATAATTAATTTTTTTACTAAAAAGTTACTTTTAGAAGTAAAAAATCACTTCAAATGAAGACTTAGGCGATTTTATAATGTTTTTTAAAGCAATTTTTGTAGTATATATTTTTTTATTATAAAATTATTTTTAAATAGTAAGAAAGATGCCAAGCTAAGCCTTAGGGCAAAAAGAGTGTCTCTAAAGAGGAATGAGATTGATGTTGAATGATGACAGTAATAGCAACTCTGACTGTTGATGAGGTGATTAACTGGTTGATGGGATTGTAATAGGTGGTCTTATTTTTAATTTTATTTTGATAGTTTAAGTATTATATCACTATTCTACAAAATTCTACATGGGGACCATGGGGTGTTGGTTGGGTACCCATGCTTTACTCGGACGAGCTTCGCCCACCCATGGTGACTTTCGGGATGTCGTACCCACCTAAACTCACACATTTTCCATACTTTTTGAACACAATATGTCACGAACTGATGGCATTGAGGCTTGTTGTCATTTGCTCTGATTGCAAACTGTCAAGCAACATATCATAATTTACCGTAGTCGCAACATGATTAAATGTTGCACACTACGTAGTGAGGATTACAGTAATATAAGATATACTGTGATTAGCAATGTAAATCGATTTATTCCCTGATGCTGAGTACCCACCTATAAGGTCATGGGCGTACACATATCCACGCATACCCAATAGGTATGGGTGAGTACATAGGTGGGTGTGGGTATGTGTACCAAATGTAGGGCTATGCTACTCTAAGTATAAATAATAAATTTTAAATATTAATATACGAATTTTAATATTTAGATTATGTGCATGTAAAACCCCTAAAATTTTACATATTATTCAAAAGCTATTTCATGACTTTTTTTAATTGGGCACTGCTGCTTTATGAGATCGAGAAGTGCGAGGAACGGATGACAAAATTTTAATGGAGGTGATGCGCCACGCTTCAACCTTCCTCCTCCCCTCATCATCAGAAGCCACAGACGATCTCCCCTCGTCTGTGCACGCCCTCATTATCCTTAACCAGCGACTCCCTGGCTTTGCTCCTCTCCTCTGGGAACGCGGTATTCCTCCTTTCTTTGACTTTGCCTCTTGGTTTTCTATACCTTTTTTTTGTTTTTATTTCGATTTTTTAAGTACTGGAGCTCTGGATTGTGATTGCTATGTGGAACAGCAAAGCTGAGGGTTTGCGCGGATGGAGGGGCAAATAGACTTTTTGATGGAATGCCGGAGTTTTTTCTCGATGATGATCCCGGGGAAGTTAGGCGCAGGTTTGTTATTCCTTTTGTTTTTTGAGGATTAAGGTGGTGGTGGAAATCCTAGTATCAATTATGTGGTGTTGTGAATTTGAATCTTTAAGCGACTTTCATGATAACTCAAGACGGACATTCATGAAATGACTAATAGTCCTGATTAAAACAGGTGTGCTGTAGAATTAAACTTGGTCTTGATTTTTTTGCAGAATTTTTTGAAACAAATTGTAGTTTCTTTTTTGTTTTTTGTTTTTGTTCTTTTTTTTTTTTTTTGTGAAAGAATAGTTTTTTTTTGTGAAATAATACATGGTTAAAAGTTTTTAAACAAAGATTGTAGTTCGCTGTTTTTGTAACCCTGACACTTAACGATAGAAAAATCCAAACATTGATGTCTGGTTTTCTTGCAAAGTAGGAATTAAGCGTAGGTTTTCCCTACCCAAGTGCTACTAGCTGCCTTGTAATCTTGCTAGATACATGGCAGCCCAAGTATTACTTCCTGGGTTTTCTGCAACCCTTTGCCTCGTTTTTTTAGTAACAGAAGTAATGATGGTTAGGCTTTTGACAACCCAGTAAGTAACGCTTTGGTTGTAATGCTGTTGGGGGATTTAAGCAACCTAGGCTTATATGCCTCAATTTTTTTGGGACAAACCTAAGTTTTATCTTGATAAAAAAAATAAAATATTAAAAAAAAATGAAAGATGTCTCATTGAGTTATTGTGGCTCCTACGTTGCTCTTCATTTCAGTGCTCTCACAAGATTATCAATGAGATGATGTTGGAGGTGTGAATTTCTAAAGAAGATGGAACCAAAAATGGGGGATTTACATACATACAATTTTATTTCTTGCTATTCACATATCTAACACCTGAAATATTAATATTACATGTCTGTCCTCCATATACAACTTTAATATCAAATATAACACTTCTATATTTCATTCCTACCACTCATACCACCCTATAAATTTTAATATTTCATTCCATGTACCCATATTTGTTCTATGGTGGTAGGCATCTAATATTAATGTTTTAGGTGTTAGATATGTAATAACATGAAATAAAGTGTTATGTTTGTAAATCCTTCAAAAATTAAAGATAATTAGTCAATAATTAAATTAAGTTTCTTTAATTATTAATGTTTTAAAACTAATGAGTATTTTTATGAAATTAAAAAAATAAAATGTGGTCTTTTTGGAAGAAAAGAGCAAAATATAGGTAGTTTTCTTTTTTTTAGGTCTATGTTTGATATCTAAAATACAATTGATATGCATTTCTAGGTGGCAATATTTATGCTCAATCATACTGATCTTTTTTCAATGCTTGCTTTTATCATCTTATATTAATTTGTGTTAGTGAGGTAGTAACTTATTATTTAAAACTAATATATAAATCCATCGTGCATCTAAAAGTTTGGTTTTTATCATACCCACCAGCTAAGCACCATTTTAGAACATTATTATTGGTATCACAATTTATTTACTTGAGAAAAGGGCGGATCCTTCTTATGCTTTTATTATAGTGATTCGATGGCTGTACTAGAGTTATTACATTACTGAGTATATCATATAAATTTGCAATATTATTAATTTTGCCTATTTTGCTTCCATTATTCAATAAGCAAATTACTTATTTTTTATAATATAGAAAGCAGCTTTGAACATCTTTTTTTTTTTTTCTCTTTCACTTGTGATAGGTACAAGCCAGATTTAGTTATTGGTGATATGGATTCAATAAGAGCGGAAGTGAAGGATTACTATTCTGATTTGGTATGATATATTATTCGATGACTTATGTTTTGTAGTTTTTTCCTTTGTGTTGTTCTTGTTGTAAATTATATCTTACTTTCGTTTGAGATATATCTTTGTTCCTTTAGTTTAGATTTTCTTGTTGAACGTCATACATGAAGGTTCCCATGTGCAACTAATGTTAAATCTTAATCCTGGTGATTAACTGCTTACCTTTTATGGCTTGTTTAGGTTCATTGACCGCTATGGTGCATTTTAAATATTATGAATTTTTATTTTTTTGGTTCACATATATCCTTAGGTTGTAACGTTGTTGTCATTAAAAGACTGATTAGACATTCAAAAAACTCTATTTTTCAAATAAGAATGATCTAAATAGCCCATAAAATGCCTCTTCTGAAGCCCATAATTTTTTATTATGGCTTTCATTATTATGCATGCTGGGGGGATGGGTGCGCGCATGTACTCTTATTAAAGTATGAATGCAACTTATGTGCAGGATTCATCATCTTTGCTGCACTTAAGGCATTTTGAGGCGCTTTTCTCTCTCGCATTGTAGCATGAATTGGTGAAAGTTCTACTTTAACTGTACGACTTAATCCCAGAATATTAAAGGAAAATACAACAAAATAAATAATAAAGGAAACATAGAAGGTTGCAGCCTAGATAACAAGACATTTAACACCGATCATGAACTGATATTTTAGTGGCTTAAAATCGAATTGAACTATCAACGCCTAGCTAGAAATTGATTCATGACTTGATTTTGAGCTGAATAGGTTATAATTTGGTTAAGTCCCTAGAGCCCATTTCAAGCCAGCTCGAAATCCCCAAAACTGAAATTGAAAAAACTAGATATGTTATTATTTTACCCAACCATCCCTAAATTTATAATACAGTAATTGTAATTTAAGGTATAGAATATGCATCCTAAGAATACAAAGTTAATTACAGATCCAATGTTGGATTAAAAAAAATCAACCCATCATGTTTATTCAGAAATGAAATAAAACATGCAATTAAATTTTTTAAGTTATGCTGACACAAGTTATAACTGTAAATGAAATGGTGAACAGCCATTGATTTAGTTCTCAAATGCAACTTTGAGAATAACTTTATGCGTGAAGAAAACTAAACTAATCTTCCTAGAAAGATCTCACAACCCAATATCATTTGACTTTACTGACCAAGCATACATCAGTTGAAGCTCATTAACATAGATCATTATTATCCAGTATTGCAAGAGGGTTTTCAGTGATGACTATTATTTTTTATATTTAACAAATTATCAAATCGAAGTACATTAATAGGAAAATAATTTTTTAGCAAACACAATAACAAACAGCTTTTTCTAGTAGAACTGATTCTGAGGACAGAAAAAACTGGCTCAGTAAAACATTTTACAACGCGATGATGTCAATTTTATATAATATATCAATAATTTTGGAAAATATTTTATTAGGCAGGCTCGTGCTATGTATTATATACAATTTTATTGTATAGAGTAATGTGCAACACTGTGAACTTAATGTACATCATTTTATTACAACCGATTAGCTTTCTATGTGGGAAATATTTTAAGTAACTCGCACATAGTCATGTGCATCCGTCAACTATTATTATGGTCAAGTTTCTTAGATTATATAGATATGTTGTAACTTTCTCTATCATGATAAACTGTGAAAGTTCTAGTGGAATCGTTGAAAGATGTCTTTTTGTCCCTCCATAAGGGTTATTGATGGAAAATTTTGATGGGCATTCTCCTATATTTGTCTATGAATTTGGACATTTTGGCCAAAGATTGTTATTTATTGGAGAAAGACTTAGATTTCGTTTGGGGCGGCTTTTTTAATGCTTTGTAAAGCAGCTTTCTAGTACAAAATTTTTTAATTCAAGAAATTTTGTACTAGAAAACTGCTTTAGAAAGCAGTTAAAAAGTAGCCCCAAACGAAGCCTTAGACCTTTTTTTTTCATGCAAGAAAAATAGAATTGGCTGATTTTATTTTAAGATCATTTCTTACAAATCCTTTGAGGCTTCCCACTTGTACCATTATTTGAGGCATGAGTGGTTTTTGATGTGAAACCAGGAATTGAGTCTTAGAAAATTAATAAAAGTTTGTTAAAATAATAAAAGTTCAATCTTGATGATTGTCTTAATTGATACTCCAAAAAGATCTTAGATTTTAACCAAGTCTAGGCAAGTTATCACCGCTAAATTAGCAAGATCAATAAAATAACGACGGCAAATAACAGTAATGACGATGAAAAGCCAACTAGAATCCGGCGGTTAACAAAGCGATTGTCTCACCTTGAGGCTTAAGCTCCCTCATTTATGTCTAGGGTTGTTGGAAGAAGAAGAACCACACAAGGGATGAAACCACTCCGAGGTAGACGGTGCCGGCGAGCCGTAGTGATGGAGAAGGAGGTGTAGGATGTGGAGGTGGCGTGGAATGTCGAGCGTCGATGGTCCACTCGTAGTCCGGACGTTGTCTGTCGATGACTTGGATGAGGGTCGGGAGGATCCGATCCAAGTAAGCTCCAACGGTGTCTTCGTCGGAATCAAATCCCGCGTCGAAGAACGGCGATTGTAGAACGTCGAGATTACCGTAGGCGTCGAACACAAACCTCCATTCTAGCCCGGGATCCGCCATGCGACATGGAGGTGAAGATGAGTGGTCGCCACAAGAAGCTCAACAATGGGAGGGAGAGGGGGTCGGCGGGTTGTAGAGATGAGGGGAGGCCGGCGGTAGAGCTAGGGTGAGAGGGTGAGGTTTGTGTTAGAAAACTGAAATTAATTTCAGTTTAAGGGATTTAGGAGGGAAAATATTTGGGGTCTAATTTTGAAATCCCAAATTAAAAGAGAAATTAATGCTCACTCAATGGGAGAGCCAATGGGGAGGCCGGCGGTGGAGAGAGAGAGGGGAGAGGGAAATAAAACTGAAATTAATTTCAGTTTTGGTGCAATTGGGGGGAAAAATATTTGAAATCAATTTTGGATTTCAAATAAGAGAAAGGGAGTTAATTGACTCATTAATGGGGAGCCCAAGAGGGGGGCCGGCGGTATAGCTAGAGAGAGAGGGAGTTAGGGAGAGAGGAGAGGGGGTTTCCAAATTGGTTGCTGATGTGGAAATAGGATTTAAAAACTCCAAATAAATTAATTTGAAATTGGATTCAATCATGGAAACTTTCCTAATTTGGAATTCCAAATTAGGAAATAATTTAAATTTTGAATTCCAAATTTCAAATTTGAAATTGATGGAGAGAGAGGTTGGCCGGGTGGAAGAGGGCCATCGGGCGGCCGGGGTTGTGCGGGTGTCCGGTGGCTAAAATTCAAGGGGTTGGGGGCGGCAGCAAGAGGGCTGGGGTGGGTTTTTAGGTGGGGTTTTCTTGTGGTGGAGGGGAGGTAGGTGGAAGAGGAGAAAACTATGGTTGTAATTACCTAGAGAACTCACAAAGAGATCTC
Source organism: Dendrobium nobile (assembly GCA_022539455.1). Taxonomy (NCBI): domain Eukaryota; kingdom Viridiplantae; phylum Streptophyta; class Magnoliopsida; order Asparagales; family Orchidaceae; genus Dendrobium; species Dendrobium nobile. The sequence continues at coordinate 33,610,366 of CM039732.1, read as the reverse complement.
AAACAAATAACTCACCAAGAGATCTTCAAGCACTCACAAAGAGAACATAAGATTAGAAAATTTTCATTCATCAATAATCCATCAAATACAATGACAAAGCCTTTATATAGGCTATCCGAAAATAAAAAACATAAAGACGACATTGCCCTTGGGCTACGACAAGCACTAACTCCCTCATAGGGGTACAAATGGAAAAACATGAAATATAAATGACATGAATAAAATAAAACATAAAAAATAAAGACTCTGAATCATGACCGTCGCTCAACGAACCCTCCGATGGTACGTGTGTCGGAATCTCCTATGGATGTCCTCATCAGTTTTACTGCTGGTATTTAAGGCGGCAATAGTAGAAACTTGAGAATTGTTGGAGATATTATTTATTATATTGTTTGGGCTTTTATTGTGGATCAATGCCTAATCAAAAGATATTTGTATGTTATCATCAGCATTATGATCGACATTCCCAACTATATGATTGATGGAATGTAATTAATCATTTTTATTGATTGGTATTTGTAGATATTTTTGAAGACCATCACAATGAATGTCGTGTCCCACATTGTTGGTTTTACATTTAACAAAGTGATATTACCTAACCATAAAAAAAACCATGGTTAGGAATTTCTGAATCCCAGACCATGCGGACCATTGACTTGCAACATTTCAATATATGCTACTTTACATGAATCTTCTTTTACTTGTCTTCAAAATGCAATATTTTTTCAGTTAGGTGCATTCGAGAACCATAATATGGTTAAAACTCTAAAAAAAAAATTCTTAGCAATATTAGAGCCTTGTATTGTCTAAACTGGCAGTAGTGGTAATTGCCTTTAGCTCTGTTCTAATGATTTCTAAGTAGGCATGTTGGAAACAAAGCATTTCTTAGGCTCATGTTAGACTTATCTGGGCATACCATTGCCAAGTAATTCTATAGTTCTATAGTTGACTGGTATTATTATTTTATGTACCAAGGGGATATAATTGAGTTAATCTTCAAGTCCATTGAACTAATAGAGTTCCCATTTTTTCCTAGTAATTGGTGATAAGTTCTTTTTTTTTAATCAAAATGATGGAGATGCATTCATGCCTGTAAGCAAAAAGTTTGTTGGAAAGAAGGTCATAAATCCATCCAATTCATTTAATTTAAGTATGAACACATATTTAGTTAGGGGTTAACAAAATTCCATCACATTATCAAGAATAGGAGTATCTCTTTCATATGTAAGTCAATAAATTGCAAATTGAAACTTCGTATAGTACTATGACATTCCTGTTTTCAATCTGAATTAGACATTTCTAGATCTAAGTCTTATAAAAAAGAAACTAATATTATTCATAGTTAGTTTGATCAATAATTTGGCTGATGATGCTTCATCTCATGATGATTTTTCTTTGAATTTTGACATGGAAATAACTTGTAGTGGAACAACTATAACTTCTAAAATGTTTGATGCAATTCACCATATGAGCTTTGTCTCAAAACCACGCATTAGGTTATTCTAACTCTTCTTATGTGTGCTGCATTTCATATCAGCTTTCTATTTATAATCTAAATGCACAAGCAGAGCAATAATAGAATTGCACATTTTTTTGTGTTTTGCCTTCTATGGCAGGGGGTTAAGATATTGGATGAGTCTCATGACCAAGACACAACCGACTTACACAAGTGTGTAGCTTTCGTTTGTGATGGCCAACACATCTTGGAAAAATCAAATGTAAGTACATAATGCTAAATCATAGGCATCACTTAAACAGTGAAAAGAATTTTGTTAGCGGTGATGGTTTAAACCAGGATTTAATTGCAATGCCCAGATTCCTTTAATTCTATATTTTAATAAAAAAACATTTGGGGGTATAAATGAACGTGTTGACCCACGAAATTGCTTTCTGTTCTTATAATGACGTAAAACTTATTGTCTTTAATATGAATTTGGAAACTGCATGAGCTTAACATTACACTAAATACAAGTTTCCCAGAAACCGTACCACCCCATCTTCTAAAGAATTAGTAATTTTGTCATCCCTAATTTTTGTTTTAAGCTTCTAGGAAACCAGACCTATCAATAATCGGACCTTTGATGGATGATTATAATTTGGGGATCTATACTATAAGAGAAAATGATCAAAATGATCCCTCAACTCTTTATGAGTGATCAAAATGACCCCTAACTCTTTAGGGAGATTAATTTGGTCCCTCGACTTTTTAAAATAAGACTTTTTTTATCCTAACATCTAATGTTGGAGTTAATGGTGTTAAATATAAGGATATTTTGATCATTTTTTAATTAAAATTTTATTAATTATAATTTTCAAGTAATTATAAATTTAAAAAAAATTATTAGATGTTCTTTAATAAAAAAATTTATAATAATTTAAGTTTTAATTTCAAACATTTAATAAATTTTTATTTAATAAATTTTTAATTAAAAATCAACAAAATACCCTTACATTTAACACCATTAACTCCAACATTGGATGTTAGGACAAAAAATGTCATATTTTAAAAAGTTGAGGGATCAAATTGGTCCCTCACCAAGAGTTCAAGGGACATTTTGATCATTTTCTCTATACCATATGATGCGGACATTCAACCGTCCATGCCTGTCCGAGGAGCTGAAGATCGACGGCTATCATCGTCCCACGTTATCTTATATTTTATTTGTAATTTTTATTTTTTATTATAAATTTTCTGTTTTTACCCTCACTTAAGAGGGTCGTCCTATGTAAGTCATAAGGGCATATGTGTCTTGTTTTAATTTCTTAGGCCTATATATAGAGGCCCTTTCTGTGTAATGGGATGATGAATTGTTAATAAAAGTTTATTCTACTTGTTTGATCTCTTAGTGAGTTCATGAGAGGAGAATGATCTCTTTGTAAGTTCTGAGATTCCCAAGATCTCTTTGTGAGTTCTTGAGGAGGAGGATCTCTTTGTGAGTTCTAAGTTTTCCCAAGATTTCTTTGTGAGATTTGGGGTGGAAGTACTTGAGGTGAGTAAATCCCTAGCTCTTCAAATTTCTATTCTTTTTCCCTTAAACTGATCTTCCCCCTCCCCATAAGCCCCTTGCCACCGCCCCCCCATTGGGCCGTCCAAGCCGCCGGCCCCATCTGCTGACCACCCACCACCGGCCTTCCTCCCCATCTTCCCTTCCCCACCTCTTTAGCCGCCGGCCTCCCTCCTTGGGATTTCGAATTTGAAATTCAAATTTTCCCAAGCAACATTGAAGACTTTCCTAAAATAACTCCATGATTTTAGGCAATCCTCTTAATTGAATTTCAATTCAAATTTGAAATTCAAATAAATTCCAATTAATTGCCCTTAGATTAGGAAACTTCCCCTTCAAAGAAAATATGAAATTTAATTCAGATTTTTTTTCTTAAAAGCTTTGATTAGTATGTGGGACCCATCTAATTAAAACCCAAACCTCTCTTTCCAATACATGTGGCCGGCCCCCTTCCTTGTGCTTCTCTCTTTCATATTGCATTAATTGCTCCTCTTTAATTCCTCTTAATCCCTCCCAAAACCGCCGGACCTATTATGGGATTAAATGCATTTTCAATTTAATTCCCCCCATCCTCACTTGATATTTGAATTTCAAATCAAATATTTTTCCCACCAATTTCCCTTAAAGCTGAAATTAATTTCAGTTTTTTTCTTTTCCTTGATTCCACCCCACATCTAATTAGACTTAGCGCCCCCCCCCCCCCTTCTCTCTCTCTCTCTCTCTTGCCTCATTAAATCACCTCCCACTAATTGCTTCAATCAACCCCTCATTAAGGAATGAATTCCCCCCCTTTCTACGTTATTTGGGGATTCAAAATTCAAAACCTAGCTCGCAAGACCTGCTCTAAGTTGCTGTCCAGCAATTTTCCACTAAGAAACTGCTGTCCTGGAAACTCCGACCAGCCATAGTGCTGCCATATCTGCTCCTGTTTGCTGACTGAAATCCCTCAAGTGCTGTCCAAGGCGTTTTTAACCTCAAAGGCTGCTGTCCAAAGTTGTTTAAGGGTCAAAATTGCTGGCAGGCTTTCCTAGTGACCATCCAAATATCTTTAGTTGCTGTCCAGCCATCCTAGCAGATTTCCTACAGCTGTCTAGCTGTCCAGAGGGTCTCCGATTGCTGTCCAGGAGGTTCCCAAACCTTGTGTTGCTGCCCACTTCTTCCCCAATGCCAAAGTGACTACGTCGGAGCTCCATATTTGTCTTTCCCTTTGGAATATTAAGCGTGCAAATTTCCTTTAAGCAATTTATCCATGCAATTATGTTTCACATCACTATAATATCTTCATTTAGATGGGAAATTATTCAATAATGGTGCTTATATCATTAGTATAAAATTGTTGACATTGGCTACCCTAGTCATGTTTGATTAGTGGCATAGTTTGTCAATGGCCATCACAACTAAGTCTCAGATTTATCAGAACCATTCAATGTTTTTTTTAAGTGTCCTCTTCTATTCATTGCTGCCGACTTCTATCTAATAGTGCCAGATCTCTTTTATGTTACCGGTCAGCTGTACTATTCCTTTTGAATCATTTCTAGTAATTTTATCTTTCTGCCTCAATGATGCACCTAATGCTCTTGGCTATAAATGCTGAAACCACCTAGTCATAGGCGGAGGGAGGGGGGGGGGGGGCACGTGCCCCCCCCCCCCTAAAAAAAAGCTGATATGTTAAAAACGGTGAGCACTTGCTGTCTTTGTTGTAGTAAGAATTTTTTCAAGTACGTATTGGCAGGGAATTTGTATGCACCTTTCAAGTATTTCAAGCGTGAAGGCCTTCAGGCTCCTTTTATTCTCTTTTTTCTCTAATCATTGATTATTTCATGTTTTTTTTTTAATTCTTATTTTTAGCCCTATTATAATTGATTACCCTTTTATCTAATGTCTCAAAGGCAGCATCTTGAAGTGATTAGGTTATAATAACCAGGAAAGGTTGGATTCTGCTAACGAATCTATTTAATGTTTGAAAACTGATATGCAACTTTCATTCTTGAAGTGAATTTTAGGTAAAATCAATTCTGCATGATGGTTATACAATCTGATGTCATTTACGAATTTATTTTTGTTTCATATTGTTTGCCTATGTTAGTTTTATTTCGTTTGTATTCATTAAAATATAATTTTTTTCTAGTAGCCTTGTTCGAATTCTTCAGATTTATATCTAAATAATAGATATATGCACTTAGGGGATGTTTGAGTATGAGTTTGAACATCTATGAAAAGATATTTCAAGCGATCAACGAACTCAAAAGCATCAAATACTATGAATGAGAATAACAATAAAGATGAAGAAGAAATAAAAAAAAAAGCATTTGAGTTTGATAAGGATAATTGAGTTTAATCCTAATTATCTTATATTTAATATTATACCTTTTTAGATAATAATTGATTTTTTTTAAAAACTGCCTACGTCGGTATCAAATTCGGATGAAAAAAGTTGAGAAAAATTTTAAAATAAATAATTTAGGCCCCCCTTCGATAAATTTTCTGGCTCCGCCACTGCACCTAGTGTTTTGTTTACTACATTATCTTCAATATTTGCAAAACCCATTTTTTCTTTTTATTTTTATTCTTTTATTGTATCATCTAGTTTCCGATCACATTCATCTTAACATTTTCATTAGTGTAGTACTCTAGTCTAGCAATTGATGACTATTTTTTATTTAACACTCAATGCAATATTATATGGCTGGTTTTTAATTTTCTAAATTTTATGTTTAATTCGAGATGATGTTTTCTTAGTGATTTATAGTAGTGAGATTGAATTTTAAATACTCAATTTTAATTTTAAACGTTATGTTTGTATCTCCATCCTTATTATTTCCATTCATTAATGCAAGGTTCTCAAATATATCCATTTAAGTATTCTTGATCGTAGCATATTATTGATTGTAGTTATCAAATTTGCATTTCATGTATTTAATATTCTATACAAATCTTAAGCTTCTTATTTTTTAAGAAAATAATATTATTTTAACTTAATTCAGAAGAGATTTTACTTATCAAATAGCAAATAACATATGTCAAAGTATATTACATCAAACTCTTTTATAAGCATTTTTTAATCAATACAAAGTATGGAGTTGCTGTTAATCTTTGATATATCTTATTATAATTAGCAATTCTTTCGTTTATCTATGCTTATTTCAAGTAGTACTATTTACATTTTTAATAACTTAACCATAACTTGGACACATCTTTGCTTTTTAATCTATAAAAAATCAATTTCTTAGTACTCGATCATATTTCTTTCTATAATCAATAAAACCATATTAAAGTCCAATTATTCTATATTAATATCTTAGCATAAAAATTGTCTTAATAGATCTTCCTCGCATAAAATATATTTATTTTTTTTGTATTGACAGTATTTACCAAATCCATCTCCTATTATCATATCTTATTGATATGTCATTAAAAAACCATTTTGATCAAACACGAATCTCGATGCAAATATGATAGGAAACACTTGGATTTACAAGTGTTCCTAGCCAAAATCAGTCCAATTGCAGCAGTTTTATTGCTGTCCACAGCAGAAAATCGCCCAAAACAGAGGAAAACAAGAGATTTTTGCTAGAAATCTGAGAGAAAAACGAAGAAAAACTCTTGTATTCCAATAGGAGATGCAAACAACAAACAAGATACAATTTTCCTTCAATTTGAGAGGAAGGAAATACTCTCCACTATCTCCGGCAAACCCTAGATCTCAAAGAGAAAACTCAAATTCAAGAAAATCTCCTAATTCTCCCATAACTCCCTAATTAAAGCAAAAGGAAAGATACAAATTACATAAACACCCTCATTCAAAAATTCCCTCCAACGAAACGCTCAAGCTCCGCCTAGGCCGCTCTCTTCTTCCGCCGTTTTTGCGATGGGGTTCTGCCCGGCTTTGGACCGCCGGGTGTAGAACCGGACCGGTCCAGCTGGGACCGGCCCAAGCGTAACATTACTTCCCTCCCAAATATTCACCTTGTCCTCAAGGTGAAAGTACGGAAACTACTGTTTCATCATCTCATAGGGCTCCCAAGTGGCCTCGTAGTCGGGGAGATCCTTCCATTTGATCAACACCTCTTTGTTTCCTTTTTTATCCCGCCTTACCCCTTCTAGCCCCACTGGTTCCATAACCACTTCCAAATCCTCTGTCAGTGATGTTGGCAATTCCACACTAGCTGCATGCTCTCCAAGTGCTCTCCTCAACTGTGACACGTGAAACACCGGGTGTATGGTAGCGGAGGATGGTAATTTCAGATGATATACCACTGCTCCAATCTTCCCCAAGATCTCATAGAGCCCGTAGTACCTCGGGGCCAATTTCTCGTTCCTCCGGTTAGCCACTGACTTTTGCCTGTAGCTTCAAGTACACCTTCTCCCCTACTTCATATTGTATGTCCCTCCTGTGTGTATCTGCTCTCTTCTTCATGATTTGTTGTGCTCTTCCCAAATGTTTCTTCAACTCCTCTAGCACAAGGTCTCTTTCCTCTAGGTATTGCTCCACTGAAGAATTAGGTGTACTTCCTCTCCCATGGTGCACTAGGTGTGGGGGGTCCCTCCCATACAACGCTTTGAACGGTGTCATCTGAGAAGCAGAATGGTGCGAGGTGTTGTACCAGTACTCCGGCCATGGTAACCATTGTGCGCACTTCCGTGGTGTTTATGAAGCAAAGCACCTCAAATATGTCTCTAAGCTCCGGTTTACAACCTCTGTATGTCCATCTGTTTGGGGATGGTAGGCGGTACTTCTCTTGAAGACAGTGCCCTGCATTCGGAACAGTTCCCTCCAAAACTGACTAAGGAACACTTTGTCTCTATCAGACACAATCGATTCAGGAATCTCATGCAGTCTAACAACTTTCCTGATAAAGGCGGCTGCTACTGACACAGCAGTGTAGGGGTGTCGTAAGAGAATGAAGTGTGCATATTTGCTAAGTCGGTCCACCACTACCAGGACGACCGTGAATCCTTCTGATCTGGGTAAGCCGTCGATGAAATCCATGGACACTTCCTCCCAAACTTTGTTTGGAAGTGTCAATGGTTGTAGTAGTCCTCCTGGAGCCATCGCCATGTACTTATTTCTCTGGCACACCTCACACCTTGCTACCATCTCCTCCACATCTTTATGCATCCATTTCCAATAGAGCTCAGCAGCTAGCCTCCTGTAAGTCTTCTGAACTCTTGAGTGGCCTCCAATCGCGCTGCCATGGAACTCCTGCAACAAGTGGGGAATGTGGATGGAGGTTATCGGCATCACAAATCTCCCTTGATACAATAGCCTCTCCCCCTCAATGCAGTAACCTGGATGGCTACTCTTGTCTGTCCTCAGATCTTCTCTGATCTTTCCCAGTTCTTCATCCTGCAGGCTTTCTTCCTTGAGGGCACCCCAGTCGACCATCAAGGGTACCGACACCGCTAATTCTTGGAGCTCCCCAACACATCTGGATAAAGCATCGACTGCCCTATTTTTCAAACCCGGCTTATAATGGATCTTAAAATCGTAGCCTAATAGCTTGGATAACCACCTTTGATGTTCCTCAGTCACCATTCTTTGCTCTAACAGATACTTCAAGCTCTTCTTATCAGTCCGTACAATAAAGTGTCTTCCCAGGAGATAAGGCCGCCACTTCTGAATAGCCAGGACAATGGCCATCAGCTCTCTTTCATAAACTGACTTCAACCTGGCTCTGGTTGAAGGCACTTGGCTATAGTATGCTATCGGTCTGTGATTCTGCATCAGCACCGCCCCTAGTCCATATCCTAACGCATCCGTCTCTACCACAAGACCTAGTTGAAATCTGGAAGTGCCAACACTGTTACTGTAGTCATGGCTTCCTTTAGCTTCTGGAAAGTCTTGGTTGCTGCTTCTCCCCATAAAAAATTATCCTTCTTCAGTTTCTTAGTCAACGGCCATGCAATGGAACCGTACCCCTTCACAAACTTCCTGTGGTATCCAGTCAATCCTAGGAAGCCCCTCAACTCCCTGAGGTTCCTAGGCAGTGGCCATTTCTGCATTGCCTCAATTTTAGTTTGATCCGCTGCCACTCCTTGAGATACCACATGTCCCAAGTACTCCACACTTGCCTGAGCAAAACTGCACTTCTTCAGGTTAGCTTTTAACTGATGCTCCTGAAGCACTTCCAATACCACCCTCAAATGTTCCTGGTGTTCCTCCACAGTCCTGCTGTACACCAGGATGTCATCGAAAAAGACCAGGACCTCTGTTTAAAATTGCGCAATAAGCCTCTGCGCAATTTGATCCAAAACCGCCTCGAGGCTTACGCAATTCCTCTCCTGGCAGAGGCGTACGCCTCACTTGGACTGAGGCGCGCCTCAGAGGCGCAATTGCACAATTCTAATTGAGGCGTACGCCTCAAATATATGCTTAGTATCGCTCAGTATATGCTCGGTACCGCTCAGTATATGCTCGGTATAGCTAGGTATTTGGTCGGTACTGCTAGGTACATGCTCGGTACCGCTTAGTATATGCTCGGTACCGCTCAATGCCTCAATATATGCTCGGTATAGCTAGGTATTTGCTCGGTACTGCTAGGTACATGCTCGGTACCGCTCAGTATATGCTCGGTACTGCTAGGTACTGTTCGGTACCGCTAGATACATGCTCGGTACTGCTAAGGAACATGCTCGGTACCACTCGGTATCTTCCCATAAAAACAACTTACGAACTTCAAAAACAAATAGAACTTCAAAATTACTCTTACAATAAATTTTTTTTCCGGGGGCGCTGCCCCCGGAAACCCCCGCAGGGGCACCTTGCCAGGGGGCAGCGCCCCCTTGGACCCCCGACAGTCCGGCATATTGTTCTATTCATCATCTTTAGTAATAGTTGTTGGTGTTAGTCTACTTGTTCATGAGTGCATGCTTTGATTGGAAAGACATTGGACTCTATAAGAGAGGAGGAAGGGGTGAGAATATTCTCTTGAAGACCCATTTAGTGATGGGACATGATTGGATTATATATGTTCTTTCTTAATTGTACTTTGGGAGTTTTGATAGACTAATATTTTGTGGTTTTGTACTTTGGAATATGATTTTATTGCATTTATTTTCTTACTTTCCCATAATTTTAATTGTCATTTAGATGTTTTTATTGTATGATAGAATCTTACTATTTTTTACTTGCTAAAACCCTTAAATTCTCATTTACGCAATTCTTCGTCGGTGAGGCTTTCGCCTCACACCGACTCAAGGCTTTGCGCCTCGCCTCACGAACGAAAAACGCCTCGAGGCTTATTTACGCAATTTTAAACCTTGACCAGGACAAACTTCCTGAGGTGATGCTTGAATACCCGATTCATCAAATATTGAAAGGTTGCGGGAGCGTTAGTCAAACCAAAAGGCATTACCGGAAACGCTCAAGTAAGCATTCTTTGAACTCTCGCCAGCTCTGGATAGGCTCCCGTCTATCACGCCATTGATACCAGGTTAAGGCTTTCCCTTCCAAGCACATCCCTTCCGCTGTTAATTTTTCTTCTTCTGTTAACCCATTGACAGCAAAATATCGCTCCACTTTATAAATCCAGCTATGGTCGTATTCCCCCTCGAAAACGGGCATCTTCAATTTCCTCACCTTGGGATCTCCCCGGTATCCTCCGTAGCCTCCCATTCCCCTTAGAGGAGGCATTCCCCAATTGTCCCGATCGTCCCGATCGTCCCTCCGACGAATATACTCTAACCCCTCTTCATACTCACCTCTCCTCCCTTCAACATCATCACCTCGACGCTGAATACCTTCAAATTCAATACCTCGACAATGACGTTCCTCCCTTCTTCCTTCAAAATCCCCCCCTCGACGCTGAATTCTTTCGAATTCAGCACCTCGGCGGTAAGATCCCTCTCTCCTCCCACCAAAATCAGCCCCCCTTCTGTCATATCCCATTCTCATCTCTTCCCTCGAGAGCGGCTCCATATGAGGCATGTCATTCTCTTCCTCTAGGATCTCCACCTCCGTCTATCTTCTCCCCCTCAAGGGGTTGGGATTTCCTCCCATGCCATGGCCGTCGGTGGTCTCCCTTACTTCTAATGTCGCCGGATGGGTTTTCATTTCGAGTAGTTTCTTCATCATTTCCTCCATTGCGGTGAATTTCCCCTCCAACCTTTCATTGTTGGAGGTGAGTTGATTCTGAAAGTTGAAGAATCTTTCATCCAAATCGGCTTTCAATTGGCCGACTTCGCCTTCCAAGACGTCAACCTTCTTTCCGGCCATCGTTCTTCCCAACGGATCTCAAAAATATCACTTCCGGAAGCCAAAAACTCGCTGAAAACAAAGATTTCAGCCGCCTAAGGTCCCCGAATCGATGCTCTGCTACCAATTTGATAGGAAACACTTGGATTTACAAGTGTTCCTAGCCAAAATCAGTCCAATTGCAGCAGTTTTATTATTGTCCACAGCAGAAAATAGCCCAAAACAGATGAAAACATGAGATTTTTGCTAGAAATATGAGAGAAAAACGAAGAAAAACTCTTGTATTCCAATAGGAGATGCAAACAACAAACAAGATACAATTTTCCTTCAATTCGAGAGGAAGGAAATACTCTCCACTATCTCCGACAACGCCGAGAGCCAAGACAAACCCTAGATCTCAAAGAGAAAACTCAAATTCAAGAAGATCCCCTAATTCTCCCATAACTCCCTAATTAAAGCAAAAGGAAATATACAAATTACATAAACACCCTCCTCATTCAAAAATTCCCTCCAACGAAACGCTCAAGCTCCGCCTAGCCCGCTCTCTTCTTCCGCCATTTCTGCGATGGGGTTCCGCCCGGCTTTGGACCGCCGGGTGTAGAACCGGATCGGTCCAGCTGGGACCGGTCCAAGCGTAACAAAATATGACTCAACAACAACAACATCAAGCCTTTGTCCCACTACGTGGGGTCGGCTACATGAATCTTTTTTCTCCATTATGTCCTGTTAAAAGTCAAATATGACTCAAAATCTTCAAAAATTAAATATGAGATCATTTGAACTCCAATTTTAGCAAATTTATAGTCAAATTGATCGTCTTAGTGGGATGAACCCAATGACACCAAGTTCAATCCAATCCAAGCCCAATGAGCCCAAATCGAAGGATCAAAGTCTATTTGAAAACTTCAGAGTATTAATTGGATGACCAAATGATATCTGAAATTGACATGTTTATAGTCAAATTGAGACGCTCGATAAGACAAATCCAACAAACCCAAGACCACCTAATTTTGACATCATTAAGGCACTTAAAATGCTTGATAAACGATATGTGATTGAGTGAGTTGATATAAGCCATCCGTTTCTGTTGGAATACTCTCAACTTGTCCTTGATCTTTTCTATATTTATTAGTTATGTCACTAAAAAAAACTATAAATAAACTCTTTATTTTTCAGCTGAGGCAAGGAGGAAGAAGAAAGAAGAAAACGTAGGAGCTCTCTTGCCGCCGACATCCGTTGGATTTCTTCCCAGCCACGAGCTATCGCTGGATTTCTTCCCAACCACCGACCGTCGCCGAACTTTCACTCATTCGTTGGCTGCCGTCGGATTTCTTCCCACTACGAACCGTCGCCATAATTATGCTCATTCGCCATCAGATTTCATCCTAACCACCGACCGTCGCCAAAATTCCACATGTTTGTTGGCCGCCACCAAATCTCTTCCCAACCATGGACTGCCGCCAAATTTATGCCCGTTCGTTAGCCGCCATCGGATCTCTTCCTGCCCATCAATCGTCGTTGGACTTCTGCTCATTTGTTGGCCACCATCGAATCTCTTCCCGACCATCGGCCATTGTCAGACTTCCATAGTTCGTCGGACGTCGATGGGTCTCTTTCGACCACCGTTGAATCTCTTCTCGACCACCGTTGAATCTTTTTCCAACCGCCGATCATCGTCAGACTTCCGCTCTTTTCGTTGGACATCGTTGGATCTCCAAATATTGTTAGACTTCAGCTGAACATTTTTCTGACTATTGTCACCAAATTTTCAACATCTGTCATTCATTCAAGATCAAGAGTACCTCGTCTGAAATTTTGCAAAATCTTCAACATATTGTATTTTCTTTGTCTTTGAGTTAGAGGACGGATCGGTCTTTGTAATTCATTCAAATAATAGTTGAATCATTTCAACTGGGCGAGGCCCCGTTGTTTTATCCCTTTTTAGGATTTTCCCCGTAAAGATTTTTGTATTACTCTGTCATCTTAATTGTTTGCTTCTGTGATGAATTTTCATGCATCGCTAAGACGTAAAATATTTCCACTCTATCATCGCGGATTTCCCGGCCCGCAACATTTATGAACTAGCTGTATTCTTATGGATTGAATTTTATGGTAATTGTCACAATTCTCATTTTCTTCTTAGTATTTAATATTTTTATTAAAATTATCCTTTGAATTGTTTGATACCATTTTAGCCTTTAAGATTTTTTTTTTTTAAAAGATGCATCAACTTACATATTAATTTGCGATGGGGTGATGACTAATAATCGCTAAGACATTTTTATGTGGTATGAGAGCAAATTATTGAACAAATACTTTATAGGGTAGGATTGGATGACATGTATCATGAATAAAAAATTTGCTAGACCTATAAGGTTAGTAGATGCACTTCAACTTTGATGTATGATGCCCTCATGGGAGAACCTTTTGTTAATTCCATGTTGCTAAGCTACTAATCCCAAGTAAAGATTGGCAATATCATGCTTATTTAGAGCATTCCATGTTGCTTTGAGTAAACTTGAAATTTTACAATATTGAATCAGATCGTGCGGGAGGTAGCCACGCGTAGAAGCGTGGGGGTGGGCCATGGGTCGGAAGCGCGAGAGTGGTGCACGCGGAAGGCAGGTGGACAACGACATACAAGAATACAGGATTGCGGTGGGCATACGAGTTGCGGAAGAGGGCGGCCTCGGGTTGGAACTGCGAGAAAGAGCACGCAGGCGAGGGACCGGAAGGTAGCGCAAGAGTATCATGCGCGGGACGGTCGCGTGATTGCGGGCCTAAGTCGAACAAGGGACGAATAGGTAGAATGATTTAAAGTCATATGTGTGCATGACCTTATGCATGAAATCGCACAAGCGGACGGGCCGAGGGTGTCACAATCTGCGGGTGCGGGTTTGGATCAGGATTAAACTGCGTACAGGAGGTCGCGTGATTGTGCGTGAATGTGTATGGTAACAAGCCACACAGGCGCTAGGTCTGGGCTCTGGCAAGTAGGCTGAATGGGAGCAGGGAGCCGGTCAGCTCGCAGCAGGTGCGGGTGTTCTGTCAGAGCAGAGCACGCGTGACATATTGCACGGGAGGGTTGGTGTGGTCGTGCATGGGCAAGAGGGTTGGCATGTGGACTGGAAGGCTGGAGTGCGCGAAGACTTTCATGTGGGCTAGGTCCCCTGTAGGTGTGCACACGGGATGCAAGTGGATCCGTACTGGAGTTCATGCGAGCAACCAGGCGCGGGAGACGTGAGTCGGTGCTTGCGTGTGATGAATGATCACGAGAGACAAGTTGGTGTATTGTTGGAGTCCAGACCAAGCACGGGAGTTGGGTTGGTATCTTGTGGGAGCCCAGGCCTAGTGCGGGAGACAGGCTCATGAGATCAAAAAACAGGGTCATGCAGGTGAACTAGCAGGATCGGAAGCGGGGCTCACACATACGGGCTCACGTGGGATCAGAAGTGGAGCCAGGACGTTTTAGCAGGCGCGGGTTTGAGGGAACAAATGGATGTGAAACAGGTAACCGTCCTGTGGAGTCTTTTTCTTGGGATGTTCTTTGTGAACAACAGGTGGAGGAGAAGAGGCAATTGGCAGGGAAAACTGTTCTTGTGCTGTTCTTTATGAACAACATGTGATTTCTCAGCATTGTAAAATTGGACAAAAATGGTGATTGTTAGTATTTGGTCCAATTTGTGATTATTTTCTTTTTATTGATTACAGTTTTAGTGAGCTGGTCTAGTCCCTTTGTAGGAATGGGTTTCTAAAAGGGGGTTTGTATTTGTTTCCTGGTAAGCGGAAAAGAATAAAGATTTTATTATATTTTCTCTTCAAAATCTGTGAGTGCTCTTCCTTCTCCCACTCTCCTACGGTGAAGCCATTCAAGAAGCTTGTCTTTCTCCAAGAATTCACAACATTTTCTCAGTTACTCTGGTTGATGTACCAATCCTGTATGTTAGTTTTTTTGCAAAAATACAGGTGTAAGATTACATGTACTCTTAAATATTATCACATCTACTATTATTTAAGAGTATTGTACCATGAAAACACCTTTATAGTTACCAATAACGTCTTCATGTCAATCTTTAAATACTTTTAACATATTTTTGCTGCACCATTTTGCTGATTTCAAGCTTAAATATAGTATTTATATCTTGTTAGATTAATTGCTAAGATTCACTTGCAAATATTTACACTTCAAATTTCAGCTTTGTATTCTTGTGCTGGGAGCGCTTGGGGGAAGATTCGATCATGAAATTGGCAACATTAATGTGCTTCATCGGTTCTCAAACATGCGCATTATTCTCTTGTCAGATGATTGCTTGATTTATCTTCTGCCAAAAACTCATCGCCATGAGATCTACATTGAGCCGTCTGTGGAAGGCCCCCACTGTGGCCTTATCCCTGTTGGCGCACCATCAACTTGTACTTCCACAACTGGTCTTCAATGGAATCTATGTGAGTATCCACAGTTCTTTTTATAAAATAATTTGAAAACTAATCTAGATTAAAATTTGATCAGGATATTCTAATCCAAAAATTTTCATGATCGTTTGTCTCCAGCTGAAACAGGTATGCATTTTGGTGGATTAGTGAGCACATCTAACATTGTGCGCGAAGCGAAAATTACAGTTCATTCTGATGTAGATCTCTTATGGACAATTAGCATCAGGAAACCAAGCTAATTAAGGCTTCGTTTGGGACGGCGTTCTTACTGCTTCTTAAAGTAGTTTTGTAGCATAAAAATTTTGATCTTTTAATTAAAAATATGCTTTAAAAAACAGTAAGAAAATTGTCCCAAACGAAACCTAATTAATGCTTCTATTGGTTGTTAATATCTTTGAAATCATAGCTGATTGCATAGCATAATTCTTGCTTGTAAATGAGAATATTAAACATGAACAGTTAATGCAAAAATGTTGCTCGTGATTTGTGTATGCTGTTCTTTTTCATTATTATGGATCCAATGCCATGCTTAGCCTAATCCTTGAGTTATTTATTATATAATCCCTGCAAGGGAGGAGAAATTATTTTGTGCGCAGACCGGATGCAGAACGTCATCCGGAGACCAATCAAAATGCGGCATGTCATCAATATCGAGCTACAGTATCGAGCAAGAGGTGATGTGACGCATTTTGGTTGATCTCCGGACGACGTTCGATGTCCGCACAGAATAATTAATCGTCTAGGAGAAATGATTAGGAGCTGTGTGTAGGCCTATATATATTTTTTCACATTACTCTGCACTAATATCTACGGATATTGGATTTATAACAAAATTTCAATCATTCATTCAATTCAGTTTATTGTTTGGATTATTTATTAATAAACTAGAGTGATTTTGATTAAAAAAATTTCAATTTCGATAATTTATTTATTTATTTGGATAAGAATAGAAGATACATGACTGATGATGATCAACAGAGTCTGGATCATAACACTATCCATGATATGATCAAATAAAATATGATTTTGTAATTGAAAAATAAAATCATACAAAACATTTAGCCATTTATTCCCGAATTAAAATTAAATAAAAATGCTCTAAGGCAATTTATTTATTTATTTGGATTATCTAGTTACCATTTTAAAATTATAGTATCAACTTCATCAAATTGTTTAAAATTTCGATCGATTGTAAGATCAAATGGTTCTTATATAGTTGTATTATGAGCGTAAACATCTCAACCTTCTAGATCTAATAAGGTGAATTACTCTTGAGATAAGCTCTATTTTGAGTTGTCCCCCAAGGGCAGTACCTAAATTAGGTGGTCCATCCAACGAGAAGTTATTATATGCGGAGGTTGGACATAGCTCTAAGTTCAAAGGCGAATTTGGTGTAGCCACGTCAGTGGTACCGAGCCGCAGTACTGAGCAATATCGAGCCGTAGCACAAAGCAAAGGGTGATGTGGCGCATTCTGGTTGGTCTCCGGAATGCATTCGATATCCAGTCAACATAATTAATCCCACCCACCGGCCTGACATGTCCAATTTATCTTTAAAGTGAACTTGAGTAATACTTACGTGTTGATTTTTGGCTAAGAAGTTCGAGCGTAATTCTCAATTGGGCTAAAAATGACTAATAAATGAGCAAATCCTGGCTTAATTCAGCCCAATCTAAACTTTGAAATTTTGAATTTATTTTATTATTTGTCTTCTTCACTTCGAGTCATTTGATTAAATACGTCTAATGCCACTTTACTTGAAATCCGAAAACTATCACAGTAATATAAGTGCGTGCGAGCCAAGTCAACTTGTGGGCCTGCCTATGTTCATGCAAGGTTTAGGGATGAGAATTTGCCCATTGAGCAAACTCAAATTGGACTAACATAAATTTTGCATGCGACACTAAGAAGGGATTATGCCATTTTAAACTTCTTTCGAAATCCATCAATTCAAACTTTCACAATTAATCACTAATGTAAATAATTAATATAATTATTAAAACAATAAACTTAATACACAAATAAGTGAACAAGTGTATGATAATATTCATATTATGAATAAATTAATAGTTGATATCTCTTAAAAAAAATTGGCATATGAGGCATGTATTCCGAGGCAAAATGTAAAGTGAAATTTTCTGGAATTAAATTTAAGATCATATGAACTCTGATTTTGATAAATTTATAGTTGAATTGAATGTTTCGACAAAATGAACCAAAAAGTGGTCCAATTTGAGCATAAATGAGATCAAATCAAGGCATTGAAGCATAAATGGAAATGTCATACATTAATTGGATGACCAAATGATCTCCAAAATTGGCATGCTTATAGGAAAATCAAGCGGCTCAACGATATGAATTCAACGAGCTCAATATCACTCAATTCTGACATCATAAATATACTTTAGTCCCGAGTAAATTCTTTGTGATCCAATAAATCAATATAAATTGTACTATGTAGTTCTTTATATCACGATCAAATTTATCAAAATGCTCGTCTCAAAAAGTCTATAAATAGATCATCATTCTCTACATAAAGAAGATCTAAGAGTTGAGAGAGGGAGAGAGCTCCCTTATGAGCTCTTGCCGCTATTGATGACCACCACCAGCAATCGTCGTTATCGTCTGCATACTTCTGCCAAGATCTAACCCTATTATTTTGTTTCAATTGTTTGCTTTTTGGCACCATATTTTCGTAGGAGAAATAAAACATTTTATCCCCAAAAGTCCTATTCTTCATCTACAAGAAATGCATGATATTAAAACCATGAAAAATTTATAACTAAAGTAATGAAAGCTACTCATGAAAAATTTTTATGATAATGATTTTTATATAATTTAATCCCAAACCAACCTACTTAAAATTCCCACTAAAAATTTATCATTACATGTTCAACTCCTTTACTCATTGCGTAGATGGAGAAACTTCCATAATTTATATACTTTCCAACTAAGATAAGTGCAATTGTGTCATATAATTTGTATATGATATGCTAGCTACTAACATGAGAAATACTTTTCAACCAAAAGGTCTTTTAAACTTCGGAGATGACTAAAAAGATATCATTTAGCCATAAAATACAATACAATATATAAGTACAACTATTTGGGGTTAATACTATTAAAATCAACACATAAGATTATCCCTAAAGAGTGCAAGAGTAAAGCCACTGATAATATATCCTTAAGAAATTGGATGAATGCTTTTGTTCAAATAAAACAAAAACTTTAAAATGATTTTTTCTATGAAGAATTCAATTAACTCGTATATATGTTATATTTTGAAAGTAAAGCATTAGAGGTAGTTGTAAGCTCCATAACAACATCCTTCAACACACTCCTAACAATTATAAATGAATCCCAAGGTGATTTGCAAAGTAAAAGTAAGAAATATAATCATGGATCATATGTTCAATCAATTCAAATAAATCTAAACTTAGTACTTAAATATGATCATGAATAGAAATGCATAAATGTAAGACAATTTTTTAACTAAATGTTGCATCAAATATTTTCACATAATGGCTATATATAAAATACATAGCAACAATATGTTCTAAATAGCTATGCCACAACATATATTATATTCAATCAACAATCATATGATTGATTAAGAATTGTATATATATTATACTATGATAAATTACTAACTTATAAAAACTTAAGAACATTTTCATTTAAATGAAATTTAATATAAATATTTTAATTTTTTACAAAGTAGTTATTGATTTATTTATAAAAATACTTATAATATGCTTTTTTTTTTTACTTTTTTAAAAAATATTAACATGTTTTAATCAAGCATTGACCTCCTTAAGATGACTTGGTAAATAAAACTCAACAATAATTCAAGTGGACACATAAATTGAGCTAAATTAGAGATCTTGATTCTTCAATTAAGCCTTGTTATCTTGAACCTTTGCTCTTATCTTATAAGTCATAAGTGATCTAAGTTGATTATCAAAAATCATCATCATCTTTATGGTTTCTATAAAATATTTAACTTAAAAAAAATATATTTAGTACATTATTTATAATAACTCATAAAAATTATTATTATTAAAACAATAATGAGATACACATTAGTGATATGAGCTCGTGGAGTTAGTAATCTCTCATTATTTGATGATAATAAGTCTCTGTTAGTATGAAAGGATAGAAATAAATAATAAAAAATTAAAATGTCAAATGATGTACACCAACCTAACAAAATCATTGTTGTCCTACTTAAAAGGAGTCATGTTAAAGGTAAACAACATCTTTCTTTGGCTTCATTGTAATAATGGAAGATCACTCTCATCATTGGTGAGAGGAGAGATGACAAAAGAGCATTAGCAACACCTTGCCTTTGATTATCCACCCTTGACGGATGAATAACCCATTGACCATTAACTTTTTTATTTCTAGGAATCGTATTGAAACAAGTATTGATGATATCCACGAATAAATCACTTAATTAGCCAGGGACTTGCTTAAATAGTAGCAACATATGTTAGTTAATCCACTTATCCAAATATTATATGAGGGGGTGTTCCGCTAATCATAACTTGCTAGCTTGCTTACAACATCACCCTTAGGTCACAATCAAACAAATGCAATCAATAAGCTCATTATTAGCCTACTATAAAAAAAAAGGTCATCAAGAATCTAGGGACCAAGATCTTTGGATCGCATTCCATTCCAGAAGCATGCTAAACAATAATGACAAACAACCACCAAATAATTTCTGTTTTCTCATTTTTATTGCGAAACAACAACTTTCTCAGTGACCCGCCACTTAATAATTTGCACTTAGGAAATGACCACTATGCCTTTAGAGCAAGTGTCATATATGATCCAAAATCAAAATTGGGGTGTTGAACCAATCTCAACCCCTTTGGGGAAAGAAGGGGTCTAGTTATACACCAAATAGAGGCATGCAATATAAAAGCCACTTAACTCCTATTTCATATGACCAATCTTGGTGAGCGGAGCACACACTTCTCATTAACCATCATATGTCTTTTCCTAAGCATATCAGCTATTTTTAACCCAACCATAATGATCTTCCAAAATAGGAAATCATATTTAATAGCAAAACATTTATACCGAATTTACTTAAACCAAAACAATTTGGGCAAGTTGTTGTGAATTGAAATAAGTCATTTTGTTAGAGAAAAAATATTTCCCCATCCAAGTACAAGAGTTCACATAATCATGAATATTGATGATAGGGATTTGGTCGGCAATGTGATTAGGTATACTATTGGGGAGAATAGAGCCTTTGGTATAAAAATGGAAAAACTCAAGAATCCTCATACCAAATTTTTTTCACAAGAAATTGATCATTCAACTAGAGATCTTAGAAGAAGTAA
Organism: Dendrobium nobile; assembly: GCA_022539455.1. Classification (NCBI taxonomy): domain Eukaryota; kingdom Viridiplantae; phylum Streptophyta; class Magnoliopsida; order Asparagales; family Orchidaceae; genus Dendrobium; species Dendrobium nobile. The sequence continues at coordinate 33,589,379 of CM039732.1, read as the reverse complement.
AGCTATCAAGTGATAGAGACTTTTAGGTCAATAACGAGTCTTATATCAAGGGTTGTTTTATGCAAGTTCTTACAGAATGGAGAAGTAGAGCTGTTGGGTTTAATCCAGATGGGATCATAAACTTTTTGGAACCACTTATAAAGAGTGTTATAGGAGTTGAAGTATCTCCAAGTGGTTTTAGCCTTAGAAATAGAATGGAGATTATCAATAAAAGGAAGACCCAAGCTATAGGGATAACAAGAAAATTTGAAGGGAGTATTTTAGAGCTTGGTGTTATAATAGAATAATAAAATGTTACTAACTTTTTTTTTTATGATTCAATTTCCTTTTCCATTTGCAACATTTTTTTTAACAAATTTTATTCAATCTATTTTATTTTGTTGGCATGGTTGCTCCTCCTTGATTTAGACTTCATTTGTGATGATTTTTTTACTGCTTCTTAAAATAATTTTATATTACAAAAATTAAAAAATTGTTTTTATTAGAAGCAGTAAAAAAATCGACCCAAATGAAGTCTTAGACATCGTTTGGGACGATTTTTTTCATGCTTCCTAAAGTAGCTTTTTAATACAAAAATTAAAAATTTTATACTAAAAAACTGCTTTAATAAGCAATAAAAACACCGTCCCAAACGAAGCCTTAGTATTTGCTTTCTAATGATATCACATGGGCTTCCATCTCTTCCATTATTTTCTCAAGCATATTGATGAATCCAAATATTATATTGATTTGTCATATTAATCCTAATGGGAGTCTTCATTAGTTTTTTTTTGTTTTATGGCGATTTTATTTTCAATTTTATAACATCCGTGAATTTTATAATATAATTTTAATTACTTTATAATAATCTCAGCCTCTCAGGCTCTGGATTAAAATAGAAAACAAAAAGGTGGTCATGCTAATAGCAAATTTGCTCTTCGGTTATTCTATTTTGTTATTGGAACCGCGTTCAAACCTCAAGGCCGCATTGGCAGAGAGCCAAAACTGTGTAAAACACTGAGCCCTAAATATCAGACCATCACAAAACGCGAGCATCCATTCAACATATCTTTTACCGGGGAGAGAGACAGAGAGGCATAAAAAAAAAAAAGAAAAGAAAAGAGAGGGAAAGAAGACCTCTTCAACTCTTTCTCTCTTCCCCCTCTTTTCTCTCTCCCCTTCGACCGTGGTCGACCGTGACGCACTTCGGACCCGAGAAAGCGAAAACTAGGGTTTTGTATTCGTGTACTTCGGTTCTCCCGCTCGTTTTACTACCCGAACTGTCCTCCTGCTTGACAGTGATTCGTCCCGGCAACTGTTTCTAGGGTTTCTGTACTCGATCCGCCATGGCGGCGGAGAAGCTTAGAGATTTGAGCAAACCGATCGACGTGTCTCTCCTCGACGCCACGGTCTCTGCCTTTTATGGCACGGGATCTAAGGAAGAGGTGGCCTTTCTCCCAAACTGCACTTCCTCTCAACTCTCCGCTCTCTTTCTCTTGATTATTTATGCTCCTTAGTGCCTTGGTGCCTGGTTTCTTTTTCGGCTTGTTGTACCCGTTATTGTTTTGGGCGCCGTCAGGTTTAGGGTTTTTAGTTGAACCTACATTTGGTTTTTCTTTAATTTGACAGTGATTGCTCGATTTTCTTAACATGTGAATCGTTGATTGTAATCGCTGCACTTTAGATATTTCTGCCTCTATAATATCGTTTATTGCCTTTTATTTAGTCGTGCTGGAACCCGTACTCAGGCAGAATTCTGTAGCTTTTTGCATGCATGGCACTATTTATCTCGTACTAGGGGCATTCCATCAGAAATTATAGTTTTCTTCAGTTTAAGGCGCTTCTATGTTTTTAATGCTGTTTGAAAGAATCTGGAAGCCGAGGGTTCTGGATCGTATCATATTCATATATTTGGTGAATGCCTGTCCATTTCATTTTGCTGAGTCATTTCCTTAGTCTTATTGAGCCTGCAGCTATTTTCTAATGATTACCTTCCATTCTTTTCATTTGAATTGGGTCGGTTTGATATTTCCAACTATCATCAACTAATTTTCCATCACCATGTGATATTCTATATAGAGGGCAGCAGCAGACCATATACTGAGGGAGCTGCAGAACAACCAAGATATGTGGCTTCAAGTTGTTCACATCTTGCAGAATTCTCAAAATTTGAACACTAAGTTCTTTGCTCTTCAGGTTAGTCAAAAAGCTTACATTGTTTTGACTTGTATATTTAATCTTTGCAGGATTCTTTTATAATATTTAAATGTTAGAATAAGATTTAATTCGATTCTATAAGATTTACCTGGAAAAGGAAAAGTTGTTAAACAAAACTATGCCTTTTTTATTAAAACAACTATGGGAAATATTCAAGGTTTTATCTTTACAACTTTAGTTTAGTTAGGTTTTTTATTGCCCCTTTAGAAGTTTTTATAAGCGCTGATCAAATTTTTATGGTCTAATTGATTTCTCAATGTCATGAGATAACATTGTAGCATGGTTTTCAAAAGCATGATCTAACTTTAATTTGAATGACTTGTGTTTTCATTATGTTGTGATGCAAAACTGTTAATTAAAAAATAAAAATAAGTGGTTTAGGTGTGATTTTTTTCCTGAATTATTCTGAAAACTATCCGCATTAGCACATTTTCATCTTTGTCGGGTTAATTAATTTAACAAATTTCAGTTCTTTCAAGTATTAATTAGAAAATGCCATATTAATTAAATATCTAATTAATATTAATTTATGGTTTACTTAGAAGGCAATTGGTTTGTATGTTATTGCCATTTAGCATTGTATTACACATAATCACTATTTGAACAATTGACAAAAGTTGCAGAGTAGTGCACGTAAGTTTTCAAATGCAAAATAAATGTTGTTGAAGTTAAATTTTGAATGTTTAAAAAGTTGAAAAAGTTAATGCTCTTACTAATTACCTGGTGTAAATATGAATAACACTCCAAAACTCTATAAATCTACTAAAAAGATTACCAAAATAAATTAAATAGCATTTGATGTTATGATATACCTGGAATTGTTGTTTATGATATCATGATATACCTGGAATTGTTGTTTATGATATCCAAAGAAAAATACCACTTTCTAATCAGTCTTGAAAGAACTTTAGCTCAAATAGGAAAAATTTAAGCTTGATTGCTTCTGTGTAACCCTTTAAGGTTTTATTCAGCTATTGGGGATTTGGTTCGACTTCTCTGTGAAGAATGTTTGTAAACTGGAGTGATTGGTAGATAAATGAAATGTTAATTCAAAATTTGAAGTATTGCTTAGCTTTTAAAACAAGTATAATGGTGTGGTGGAGGGTTTGATGTACACCATCTTACCATCATTTTAGAACTTTGGTTTCCTTCGATCAAATACTTGAAGTAGATAAGGGTGTACTCATGTAAATATATTTTGAACAAGCATTCTGATGTAATGATAGAATTTATCTTCTACTGGTGAAAATACTAGATTTATGAAGGACAAAAATTTGTTTGTTCTTCATGAAGCATAAATCTGGTTCTTTGATGGCTTTTTGGCTTATGTAACGTTGTTCTCCTTTAATTTATTCATTCTCTTTAATCAGGAAAATTTCTCATGATTAATAAAATATATGTCCATCTTCATTCTCAAGATTGATAAATTTTTTATAACTTCGACAAGATCATTGTAGTCAAGATATTATTTGAGCAAAAGTTAATTTATTATTGATAAAAAAAATAAAGTAGGTTCTTTGATGGTGCTACTTTACATCCTTTAACTTTGGTCTCCATTAGTTTCCTTGATCTTTAATCAAGTGAATCTCTTTTAATAAATAAAATATATGATCGTTTCATATTCAAGTTCAATACTTTTTTTAACAATTTCCCTCACTGAAAATATTTTCAAAGCTAAATTTTCATGGCCCATATGATTTAAATTCCTTATGAGTAATTAAATTTGTAAACCTTTAGATAGTCTATTATGAACATGACCTATGTGGATGGTTTTGCTGCTTATTTTATCTGAAAACTAATTAATTAATTCATCTTTAAAGAATGTAACTTGTTTTGCTTTTAAAGTTACCTATCCTTTGAAATAGGGCTTCGGATAATATAATTGGATTTGAGGGCATTGTCATTGGAATATTTGGGATATGAAAATCTAACAATACTATTTTACTTAGTATGGTCCGCCTATGAAATAGTTCCTATTTGTTCAACATATGAGTGGCTCTTGTTTATTGATGGTTATTAGAAAGGGTTCCTTGGAATCATGCTGCCAATTATTTTCTTGATTCTTACCACTCCAGGACCGCTTTTTACTGTTCATTGGAAGTTTGTGACAGCTTTATATGGATGTTTATTCCATATTTGACAAGCTTATTTTTCACCCTTTTGAAGGTATTAGAAGGTGTTATCAAGTACCGTTGGAATGCCTTGCCAACTGAACAGCGAGATGGGATAAAAAACTACATATCTGATCTCATTGTCCAGGTGATAATTTTAGTATTTTTAACTTCTTTCAGCATAAATTTACTTTTGGTGCTAACCTCTCGTACATCCTGTGTTGCTTGTTGTTTAACAGCTTTCAAGCAATGAAGTCTCTTATCGTAGGGAGAAACTATATGTTAACAAACTAAACATTATACTAGTTCAGGTAACCTCAAAATCTAAGTTTTGGTAATTAATCATTTTGACTACAGCTGTTTATCATGGTATTATGGTTTTAATGGTGCAATGTATTTTTTATTTAAGAGAATGTGAGTGCCACTTGTTGAACATGAGGTTATGAAAAATAGCCTTAGCTAGCTTGGCCCATGTACACTGAAGTGAGGAATGCTGAAAATAAATTGAACTTTTTCCATTTGAGGTTTTATAATTTGTAATTTTCCACATTTTAAATGTGATTAGCAATGTTCCTTTATGTTGTTGATTTTAAAAATTGTTTCTATTTTATAGTGAAATGACTATGGGAACAGCTTTTGTTTAGGGTATGATTATAGAAAATAGGCCTAGTTTCTGGGCATGCATGATGAAGAATGAAAAGTAGATGGCACAACAATACAATGGGGAGAAAATTTGTGAAGGAAGATGATTTAACTAAAGCAAAATTGGCTAGATGCAATGATAGAATGTTTACATGAATTAAAGTTGACACCACATCATACTCTTACTGTATTAATGGATACATAAAGCTGGCTTCTTGAAAGAAGGTCATTATGTGATGAATAGGGACATGTTTTTTACACAGTGCACTGTAGGAGTTACCAATGACTTTTCTCTCTCCATATAATTATAATTATTCTTTTATTATAGTTAATATGGCCATCTTTTCATTTAAATATCTGAAGTAGAATCTTAACAGGACACAATGGAGAAAAATGATTCATGTACCCACGGAGTGGGATAAAAGCTTGATATTGTTGTTGTTGTTGTTGAGGCGTACACTTTAGCTCCTTCCTTTTATTGTGTTTGTGAAAATATCAGGTTCTTAAACATGAGTGGCCAGCTAGATGGCAGTCCTTTATTCCTGATCTGGTCACTGCCGCCAAAAGTAGTGAAACAATTTGTGAGAATTGCATGGCTATATTGAAGGTATTTTCCTCAGTCTCCTTCTAATCTATGATTGAAGTATGCTTAAAAAATAAAAAACTTACATGCCCAGCCATAATACAGCTTCTTAGCGAAGAGGTTTTTGATTTTTCAAGAGGGGAGATGACTCAGCAAAAAATTAAGGATCTCAAGCAGTCATTGAACAGGTGGAGCCTATGTTAATTTCCTATTACTTTTCTTTCTCTGAATTTCTCTACCGAGGAATGCCTGATAGTATAAATGAATGGAAATTATTAACATGCTTCCAAGGGGCATTTTTTTGTTTAAGTGCATGAGTTTTTCAAAATTTCTTTTTAGCAGTTTAAATTTTAACTCGATGCCTTCTATTGATTTTATGTGTAAATATGTAAAGACTATTAATGCTTTAATAGGACTTTTCTCCTTTTCACGGCACTTACGTGAATTTCATCAATTCCAAATTATAATTTGTAAACTTGGCGACTTTATCTCCTCTATAATTTACAACTGGAAACGTATAGCCTGCCATGGTCTAGTGGAAGTTCTCAAGAATGTTGTGCAAATCAAGTTTTCCCAGACAGATGTAGCTAATTTCAGCTTTAAGCGACTTCCTTCAGTGAGGTTCACCTTTTAAGTTAAGGCTTTAATCAAGCCTTGCTGCACTGTGTTTGAATATTTTATTAAGTTTTTTGAAGTAGCAATTAATACCCAATGTGAAATCTTTTATTTCCTTAGTTAGCTGTGATATAGAAATGCCAAAAATCTGTCTTGGCAAATTGAATCAAGCGTTTAATGCATAAAAGAGTTAAAGCCCAGATACCAGGATCCCAGGTGAATGCAGCTTAAAGTTCAGTAGTGTCCCAGAGGTTGATGACCTTAAAGCACCAGAAAGATTCGGACAAAACAGGGGACATATCAATTTTGTTTCTATGAATTAATCATTATTCATGATCTTTATGCAACACATTTATCTTTCTGTGCAGATGCGTTCCATTGAATTTGTGTTGCATTGATAAATTTCAACCAAGTGGATGCAGCTAGCATATTCAATGTGCAGTAAATAATGCTTTATATGTTTTGTAATTCCAAATAAATGACGGAATATTGAATCTTACTAATAAGGCATCATTGAGCACCTTATTTATATTGTTTCTACAACTGAAGCATGTTCTTAAGATGATTTTGGTAGTCATACTTGGTTAATCGTTGCATAGAGGTTGGCATGTGCATACATTCAGTATGTATGTAAATGCATGTTTTACATCATTATTGGCTGATGATTTAGTTATGTATTAATGTATGATTGTATGTACGTGCAAATAAACATTGATTTGTGTCATTACATGTGTCCGCTCCATCTTTATTATGCCAGCTTGCTGGTACCGGAAGGCAGGTGAACATATTGATACAAACAGTAACACATGCATGTGTCCAGAGAATCGAAACAGCTAAAAGCTAGAAACATCCTCACTAATATCTGAAATATACCCAAGCGTTCTTCTTGATATAAATAAACGCATACTCATGCTTTAAATTAATGTTGATTTAGTCTTCTTTGATTACTGCTATTTCTCTTGATTAATGTCTGCACTCTGCACTTGATCATATGGTGATGTTTTCAGCATTTCAGTTCCAATATGAAAAGGCCTGTATAATGTCTAAAGCTTAGTTTTCTAACTCACATCTATTACCTTTGTCGTTCATTGACTTAAACAATTATTCTTTTGCATTATTACTTATGCTGATAAAAAATAGTTGAGGTATCGCTTCTCTGCATGAAAATGAGCATTCAGCGCATTCATTTTTTCTATTTTTTTATCCATCTTTTCCATCCTCACTTTCTTGTCTTATGATCTGTCTTTTGGTTATTTATAGATCAATTGTATTTCTAAAACTTTTCACTTGTTTTGTGAACAGCGAGTTTCAACTTATTCATGAGTTATGCCTATATGTGCTGTCGGCATCTCAAAGGACAGAGCTTATACGAGCTACCTTATCAACACTCCATGCTTTTCTATCTTGGATACCTCTGGGTTATATTTTTGAATCTCCATTGGTGTGTTTTTCTGGCCTTTATTTTTTTCTTAAACTAGAAATATATTTATGCAGTCTGAAAACAAAGCTCATCATTTTCCTGCTGATGATTTTGTCATAGCTGGAGACATTGTTGAAATTCTTTCCGGCTCCTTCATATAGAAATCTTACACTACAGTGTTTAACAGAGGTACATTTTCACTTTTGTTTCAATGAGACTTTAGGTATCTTCTATTGAATTTAGCAGATGAAAGTCATGGTATCATATGATCCTTGATTTTTTTGGAAGATTTGTCCTATGCATCCTAATATGCTTACATTTACGGAGAGTTACAGTTTCATAGCCATAAATTTTAATTGCACCTTTTTTTTAAAGATCTCTTATTAATTTATGATGAAATTTGCAGGTTGCTGCGCTTCAGTTTGGTGAGTTTTATGACATTCAGTATGTCAAGATGTATACAATTTTCATGGTGCAGTTACAGGTGTGGTGATTGCATCATTTTTATTTTTATTTTATTTTTGGCAAAATATTGGTTCTGTTGTTAACTTTATTATTTTTTCTTCCTGTTCTATGCTGATGCCATTTTTATTTTCAGTCTATTCTCCCACCGGGAACAAATATTCCAGAAGCTTATGCTAATGGTTCTAGTGAAGATCAGGTAAAGCTTTCTTGAATGAAATTAAAGTGCTGCTCTTTTTCTCCTTTGTGAATTTTATCTTTTTAATTAGTATCTTGTTTTTAACATATTATTTTTCTTATTATTGTCCTTTGTGTTCTTGTTCTATATTGGTAATTTTATATTGATCTGTTTTGCCCACTTCAGGCATTTATCCTAAACCTTGCTTTGTTCTTCACTTCATTTTTTAAGGTAATTCCATTCTATCACATAAATTTCCTTGACAGTACAATTATTACCCAGTTTATTACTTATAATCTAATGAGATTGATTTTATGATAGATATTTATTAGTTTGTGTAAATGACCAAATCAATTCCCGACTTTTTAGTTGTGTTTATTTTAATTCCAAACTTTTTCCAGGTATTCAATTTGGTCATTTAACTCACGTCCGACCATCAGCTATCATTTCTTTGTAAAAAAATTGGTGGGGAGAAGTTTTTCACCGTGGGCATTTTAGAGTTTTTAGAGTTGATCTCGTTGGTTTGAGTTGTAACAAGTAATGACATTGACCATAAAAAGTATAAGATGAACTCATAGAACAAAGTTGATGGTGGGATCAATTTGGTTAAATTTTGGTGAGTTGAGTCATTAAATTGAATTGCTAGAGAAGTTCGGGCTGAAATGGCACTCCTAAAAAGTCTAGGGACCATTTTAGATATGTACTTCTATTAGTTTGGTAGGATGAAAATCATATAGATGTTGCAATTAGCTCCTGCTCGGTGCCTACCCATAACTTTTCTTTTAATACATTATCAAATTTGATTTGTTTCATCCATGTAAGCAACATCTAACTTTCTTGTTTTCCCTGGCAGTCCCATATTCAAGTTTTAGAAGCAGCTGATGAGAATAGGACTGCCCTGTTATTGGGTCTCGAATATCTCATTGGTGTATCATATGTTGATGAGACAGAAGTTTTCAAGGTAAATTATTGGTAGTATGCTTCATCCACATGTGTTTTGTGCATACAGTTCCATCGCAATATCCTTATTTGCAGGTTTGCTTGGACTACTGGAATTTACTAGTCCTGAAGTTGTTTGAGGCTCACAACACCTTGGATAATCCTTCTCTTGCTGCAAGTATCTTTGGGCTCCAGGTATTAGCATGATTAAATTTTCCCTGATATTTATTTTGACTTGAGTTTCGTTAGTGAGATTTTTTTCTAGACTAATTTTGTATTAAGTGCTTTGCTTCTTCCCTTATGAGTTCTTAGTTGTCTATCGGAAGGACTAAATTGCATAATTTCCTTTTTTTGGGAAAAAAAATCCATAAAATTCCTTTAACACCTATGGATGGCTACAAGTTGATTTTGGAAACCAAAACGTGCTTGTTGTCTAGCAAGAGTTTATTTATGTCATAAAACCTTTATATCCCTTCTGTTTAGCGTTGCGACAAAACGGATTTATCATTTGCCGTTGAACTGTTCTGCTGGTGCTTAAACCTCCTTGATTTATAAGTATTTGCTTGTGTTTTTTTTATGCTTTATTTGCATTAATTGAAATTTGTCTAATTGCAGGTAACTGCTTTAGATTGAGTGCAAACTAATGAATTCTTATTTTCAGATTTTTGAAATTGAACTGTTTTTCCTTCTATTTTTGACACCTACTTTTTCTGCTGGTTTTTTCTTGTGTACATGCAAGTTGGTGTATTTCTCTATTTGTAAAGGTTATTTGTTGTTTCTTTTTTTGGCCATGCTGCTTATATTAAAATAAACAGCTTTTCCTGTGAACAGAAGGTTGGCATATTCGCACATATTTAAATTTTAATTTACTTTTTAAATTCTTAGACATCTAACCATTGTCTAACTTTAAGCCTCTATAGGTTCCTGGCATGGTTGATGGTCTTGGTTCACAAGTCCTATTGCGCCGTCAACTTTATGCTGCTCCACTTTCAAAACTAAGAATGCTTATGATTAGTCGAATGGCAAAACCTGAAGAAGTTCTGATCGTTGAAGATGAAAATGGAAATATTGTTCGAGAAACAATGAAAGACAATGATGTGCTTGTCCAATATAAGGTTCAGTTTCTAACTTCCTTGTAATCTTCTTTATTTTCAAGATATGCTGCGAATGTCATTCTTATAATAGATTTTAAATTTGAAAGTCTGCTAAACGTTTTTTTGTTCTCTAATAGTTGCTTTAATTTGTAAATTTGCTACTGTTCCAATAATTGATTTAATTTGTTACTGTATATGGTATGGTTAATTGCTTTTATTGGATGAAGGAAATTTTGTATTTCATACTAGTTTTCCTATTGTTCTGGTTGGACCTGAGGTCACCAAGAGTTTCATTCCTGTTTGTATTTAAAGCTCCATTGTTTCAATAATTTCTTACCAGTTTGGTTGAATTTTTCAGATCATGAGAGAAACATTGATCTACTTGACACACCTTGACCATGAGGATACTGAACAACAGGTATTCTCTTTTGTATCATGCATACCATTTTACCTGAACTGCATCTTTAATGGAAATTGAACACTTTGTACTGTTTTTCTTTTTGTTCTTCACGATTGCTAGTTGCTACTTGAAAACATGAACCATCATTACATAGTTTTTAATTTTGGATGGCACTGAACTCCAAAGTGGATATGTAGATGCATAATCCTAGTTTATCACTTGATGATTGTTGCTAGGGCTGCAAGTGAACTAAGCGTTCGACAAGCTACTCGTTGCTCAGTTCGATTAAAGCTCGTTTGTGATTGTTTAATTAACTAAACAAACAAACTTGAACAATATTTTAAATACTTGATCCTTAAATAAACAAGCTTGAACACTAATATTTTCAGCTCATTTATGTTCGTGAACAACATCATTTAAAGCTCATGAACAAGCTTGACATTATGCTCGATAAGAAGCTCGATTCATGTACAAGAGATATTTTGGATTTGTCCATGTTTGCTTGATTGTTTGTTTAAAATATTCATGAACAAATATAAGTTTAATCATAGATCACTTGTTCGTGAACTAGCTCATTTGGTATTTTTTTAAAATCACTAAATATTTTCACAACATTCTCGATGTAATTATTTGTTAGGAGGCTCCATAAAGCTCGTTTGTTAAGATAATGAACATCTAGAAGTAGAGCTCGTTTATAGTTCATTAAGGCTTGTTTGTTTAAAGCTTGATAAACACTAAACGAACTGAACATGAACCAAACATGAACACTCATTAATTTAAACGAACCAAACATGAACAAAAATAATAAAGTTCGAATCAAACATGAACCAAACTTGAACAAGCTGATAATAAATGAACGCAAACATGAACACACATACTCGGCTCGGCTCGGTTCATTTGCAGTCCTAATTGTTGCCATTTCTTTTCTAGTAAAATCATATTAGATATATTTGTTTTATTGTGCTTATCTGAGTCCCTTGTCTTCTATAGTTTTTTTCACAGTTATTCTAAGTTTGTGTTTAAAATTTCTGCTCGTCTAATAAATCAATCTAATGCCAGCTTCATATGCTGTTATTCTTTCCAGTCTATTCATTGAAGGGGCAATCATCTAGAAAACGAATGCCTAAGGACTTGGTGATACATTTTATTAGATTTGCTATATTATTTTTATTTTTGCTCTCACTTTGGTTTTTATTTTTTATTTTTTGAGTCAGGAAACCTTTTTGTATCCACATGTACTATGAATATGTAATCACTTGATGCTACCATCAAGTCAGTTTTTTTTCCTTTTATATTGGGCATGAACTCTGCTTAGAAAGACATTATTTGTTCTAGTTAGTGCTTTTCTTATTTTTGTCTGACTGGACAGACCCTTTCCTTGCAAAGAAAGTATGTGTCCTTTGTGATCACAATTATAAGTTTAGATTTGGGTTCACTGCTACTTCAGCTTTCTTTATGCTTTTTTGTTACATGACTTCATTATGCAAATTTAGGAAATAGGCCCAAGAGCACTTCTACTCTATGGTATTTTTTATTGCATTACATCCCTTAGAACCACACGAAACTTTTAAACTTATTTGCATTTTTTATTTTTCACCGTGTCTTTTGACCTAAGAAAATTTGATTGATCACATTTAGTGATGGGTTAGCTATTGAGACTTGTTTGATGATTAAGTTGCTTGAATGACCTGCTATATTGAAGAAATAAACAATCTTACTATTGACTTTTCCTTTATTGTTACTTTGAAATCAAAATTTAAAACATTTCACTCTGCCTATAAGCTGATTGAGTACGACTTGTGGACTATTCTTTATGACTCTAGATGTTGAAGAAATTAAGTAAACAACTAACTGGCGAAGACTGGGCATGGAACAACTTGAATACTTTATGCTGGGCAATTGGATCCATATCTGGATCTATGATGGAAGAGCAGGTACTTTTGCCTTTGACAAAATTTTACTTTCCTTTATAATTTTGGTTACCTTTGCCTTTGCCAAAATTAGTGCATAGTAGGAACTTTAATAAATTGCCAAACAAATAACAATCTCTCCATGTTTTGAAACGAAATCAAAACCAGAAATGTTAATAAATCTTGTTATGGACATATTAAACCTTTCTTTGGGTATGTTTTAATGCTAAAAAATTTACTTGTAAAAAAAAAAAATCACTTGTATCAATCATACTTACCATCCATTGGGTGCACCTGCTTTTGGCGTGGGGTTCAATATGAGTTATGTCATGTTTGATTCATCTGCTTTTGGCGTGGGGTTCAATATGAGTTAAAGTTCTGGGCAATTGGATCCATATCTGGATCTATGATGGAAGAGCAGGTACTTTTGCCTTTGACAAAATTTTACTTTCCGTTATAATTTTGGTTACCTTTGCCTTTGCCAAAATTAGTGCATAGTAGGCACTTTAATAAATTGCCAAACAAATAACTAATCTCTCCATGTTTTGAAACGAAATCAAAACCAGAAATGTTAATAAATCTTGTTATGGACATATTAAACCTTTTTTTGGGTATGTTTTAATGTTAAAAAATTTACTTGTAAAAAAAAAAACCACTTGTATCAATCATACTTACCATTCATTGGGTGCACCTGCTTTTGGCGTGGGGTTCAATATGAGTTATGTCATGTTTGATTCATCTTTCAGTTTCCATATGATGACACGAGACAAAAAATTTCGAGGACTCTGGGATTCTTTCTTTGTGCCAAGATAGGAGTCTGCTTTTGTGTGTTTTTAGATGAGAAATCTCAGCCCATAACCAGTGTGCTATAGTGGGAAAGACTTGTTGCTAGTGCATTTTAGGTTAGAAAGCTTTGATTGGTGGTGAGTATTGACATTTCTTGCAGAGTCATTGTTTGTGCACAAGAGTTTTGAATGTCTACTGCTTTGTGCTTCATTATTTGTGTAAACATGAAATGTCCCATTTCTTTTGGGCTGCTTAAAAAATGTGAATTTCGATATGGTGCAGAATGGGATGTGTACTACCCTCGAATTATATTTTTTAAAAAGAAATAATCACCCTCAAGATATTGTTTATGCATATACGGGGTTAACTCCTTTGTATTGTAATCTACTTGGTAAATATTGCATCACAGGCTTTAAGTAGTTAAGCTCTTATTGTCATAATTAGAAATGCTTATGGTATCCTCAAATATCTCTCATAGTTTTTTTTTTTACTTTAATCATGTAAAATTTTTCTAGACCAGAGTATAAGCAGTTATGCTAAATTATAGGTAATCACTCTTGTTTTCATTATATGTGGTAGACGCATCCCTTTGTATAATTTTTTTTTTCTATCATTTCAAGTTGTGATATACACGTTTTTGAATATTTTTTATTATTATTTATTTTTTATACACGTTCTTGAATATGTGTTAGTATGGAATACATCTTTAGGTTTGCAATGTACATTTTTGCATTATAAAGATTAGCTTTCTTTTTTTCTTTATATACATTGTACTTCTGATTGTCTTCTCTTTTGCATTTTCATTCTTTAACAACACTTTTGACATGTGTTTTCCTATATCCCTCCTTAATTGAACTGAGATCTTCGAATATTTCCATCACTCCTGAGAACAAGGATGATAACTCAGGCATGTTGCTGCACCCAAACCCCAACCCCTATTGTAGTTAGGCTAGGTCGAGTTGGGATGATTTCTTGTTGAATTAAAATATAAAATCCAATTTTGGGCGTGGATTGATTGAGTCATTTATACCTTGAGGGTTGTTTAGCTTATGGCTATTTCTTGTTTTGTTGGTCATATTGGTTTTGGAGGTTGTAGGAAAAACTATTGTTTGAGGAGACATGAAAATTTTTGTAGGTTTGGCAGAGATCTGATTTATAAGAAAGGTGAAAATGATATAAATAAAATAGAAAAGGTAGGAAAATGAGTTTCGTAAACTTTGATCAGATTAATTTATATAGAGCGACTTTAATTGGATTATGCTTAAAGGAAAACACATTAAGGAAGAAGAACAAATTTATTTTGTCATATTACCAATTAAAGCTTTAAAAACTGTATTTATATGAACCAAACAGTGAGGGGACTAGTGTAGAACCGACTAATAGTGAAAAAAATAGAAGTTGAATTAGCTTTGAGGAACAAAGGTAGAAATTTAATGTTATATTGGCATCCATTCCTATTGAGAAGTTAAAAAAGATTGAATCAGTGTGGCTTACGAAAATTTTGAAGAAATCCTAAATATGAAAAGAATGCCAAATGAGTTGGAGAATGAGGACAGGGTTCAGGAATTGGCCAAAAAAATTGGATCAATTTTTGAGTCAATTTGAGCTCAAATTGAAATCAACCAGTTGACAAAAAAGTTGAGCTTGAGTAGAATCAAATTTGGATTAAGTTTGGCTTGGATTGAATTGAACTTATATTAAGATCGTAGTAAATTACATGTGTTCTCTATGCATATCCTTATGTTTAATTATAATTACATTTATGCATCTTTGGATTTATCATGCATGTATCTATGTTTATATAGCCGCTTGCTTATATTTTGGAATAAGGATTTGTATTAGAAGATCAAAATTTGATCTAATATGAACTCAATCTTAGGTTCAAACCATAACTAACAAGTCAAATTTGGCCTTATTCGATCAACCTGTGTAATTAGTTAGAAACTAGAGCAACAAAAAGACCTTGGTATAGTTTTCTATTTACCATGTAGAGGTTCATGATCAACTATTATGAGAATTTATTCTGCAGGTATTAATCTGAAGAGTTTTTTAAAGAAACTTAAAAGCATCAAGGTTTCCTATGATGAAACAATTTTCAAGATTTGGTCCTACTCTCTTGTTATCAGAATTTTCTCATATAGGAGCTTTGCATTAGGGTTTAATGGCATATTGGCATATTCATGTCCTTTTATATTTGTCGTTGATGCATTTAAAACTATTATTCAAATGTTATCTCATGTTATATTTTCCTTATCGAAGGTTGTCTTATTCAACGAGTCATTTTTTTGAAATAAAAAAAAATCAAAAAAATTAGGCAAAAAATTAGAAGATTATGGATTATAATTAGCTTTACAAAAACTAATTATATTATATGCAAATTTAATGGTAATAAAATTAACAATGTTCAATCAATGATGCAAGTTATACTTATCATTGGTAGATTTAATTACTATGATTTATTACTTAAAGAGTGGAGAGCCAAAGTTGTGTGGTTAAAAGAGAGTTCATGTGTGTGCCATCTAATAAGAGAATATTTTGGAGAAGAGTAGAATATTATGGAATCTCAACAGTATTGATTATGTTATATGAAACATTTGTTTAAAAAATGCAAGCGGCTAAGTTGAGTGTGATGAAAACGATTGTGTGGTGAACTAGGATGGATGTTTTCTGGAATGAATATAAAGAATGTTGGAGATGCCCTACCTCTTTATTCTAATATTATAATTATAGCCATATATAGGATCGACATTTATATGATTGTGCAAAATTTGTGCCAATGAGTTGGAGGGCAGAATTGTGTGGAAATATTGAGAAGGGAGGGGGTGGATGAACGCTAGTATTGTTGAAAGTTTTGGACGACTTTCAATAAACATCATATGCAATAATCAACAAGTATTAATGAATGAGAAGGATTCATAGATTGCACACCCAAATAATTTGGTTGAAGCTAGATGTCGTGAATGTTCTAATTTAGTGATGCTTGTACTTTCTTTATTGTAATGGATGGTGAAGAAGGTTTCTAAATTTATGACCAACAAATTTATTCTGCGTGAGAATGTTAAAATATGACCTAGGAAGTCTGGTGTGTGAAATAAATATAAAGATGGTTCTAGTACTGCTTCTTTGTTATAATATTATAGGAGTACATAATTTGTGCCATTAAGGTTGAGAGATAGAAATAGTGTGAAAAATATTAGAAAGGATGGGGTGGACCAAATCTAATATTTGTTTAAGTTGTGAAGAAGGCTTTTGATTTGAATTAATATCATCTACAATTGTCAACATGAATGATTGAGAAGACTTTATTATGCACACACCCAAACAATTTGGATTAAGCTAGAAGATGTGGATGGTCTGTGGAGTGTTGTCATTACGTTCCTTATTGGAATGGTTGGTGAAGAATGTTGTCTAAAAGTCAACACCAGCCAGTTTGATTTTCTTTTGCGTGTGTATGAAACAAGAAAAGCATTTGTACTCGTTTCTAAAGCAACAGCTTATGTCATCCCTGTTCGATTTTTATTTGATGACACAATTGGATCTGTATAATAAATGGTCCAGCATCACTAATGAATGCTAATGGAACATATCTAGGGCAATCATCGGTATGTAGGGATATTACATTTTGACAACGGGCTTTTTTCTTCAAACAAATTGGGGTCAAGCAGAGAAAATTCTTATGTTGTTAGGGTAAAGGTTGAATGTGAACCTTCCTATTTGTTTATTTATGTTAATGTTTGGATTTTATTTAGCCCAACTTCTAGCTTTTTATGTGTTCCTCTTGTAGAAGTACATCTGCAGTAATTTTTGTGCTTGAGAATCCATAAACCATATTTTTCTTTAGTAGATATCTTCCTTTTGTCACCTATTGTTTTTTTTGTCATCATTTTCTTATAAACATGGATACTTCTATTATTTTCATTTTCATACCATTTATAATTTAATAAAGGGCATTCAAATGGCCAGGTATGCAAAATTTTATTTGAGTCATTCATAGTACAATTTGCTATTATCATCTCATTGATAGCAATCATGTTTGACAGGAAAATAGATTTCTGGTGATGGTCATCAGGGACTTACTGAGTTTGTGCGAAATTACAAAGGGAAAAGATAACAAAGCAGTTATTGCTAGCAATATCATGTGTGAATCTTTACTTCTTTTAATTGTTTCTGATTTTTCTTTCGTCCTGCTCATTGATATATTGATAATTGCCAGGTATGTTGTTGGGCAATATCCAAGATTTTTAAGGGCTCATTGGAAGTTTCTGAAAACAGTTGTGAACAAATTGTTTGAATTCATGCATGAGACTCATCCGGGAGTTCAGGTGATATTTTTCATCCCAATTTTTAATCTATTTTTAACTTTTTCTTAATCATAATGGACTTTAAAGGTTATCATATTTATCTGTAGTGAATAGAGCATTATAGTGTATGGGTACTCTTGAGCCATAGCAGCTTGGTGCATAGTATGGCGTTGAAGAATTATATGTCGGTGAATTAACAATGTAAAATATAAACATCCTATAAAACATAATGGCACATATATAGAACATAAGAAGAGGGCGCACCTGAGCTGAAGACAACTATAGAAGACCTGAGGCGGCAAAGTCCTGCTAATTGGTGAACTTGCAAAGCTCAGGAAAACTCTGAACAACATTCACAACTTTCCCCAAAGGCAAGGGAAATTTTAAATATTTATTTGGGTCGATATCACGTTGAGTGCCGAGATCCCCAAATAAATATTTAAAATCTCATGCAAAATTATCAACATCACTAAAATACAACCAAGGGAGAGAAAAATGAAAGAAAATCCTCTATAAAATAAATGTATGATCATACAACACACTTCGGGCAAAGTACAACTAAAAGGTGAAATAACTGAGTACATCTCATAAGAAAGAAGAGAGGGGAAGACATGTCAGAGGAGACAAGCCTATATATACCTTAGCTGTGCGATGATCTCAGTCAAAGTTTGGTACTCAGCCTCAGCAGTATGAAGCTCTTCTACTGCTTGAGTCAGTGCGCCATACATTGCTTGATGCAACATCTAATGGCGTTGCTGCTCTCTCCTGGTGAGGTGATCCCGTCAATCACTCCCCTCCTGCAAGGCACTCTTTCGAGACATCACTCCCTTGATGTCCTTCCAAAGGTCTTTCACCCGAGATGATAGCCCCTCTATCTTGCTGGCCATGTTGGATGAACTATGTTGGTGTCTCCTCAAAGCCTCAATGCTCCTGTCAAACTGGTCATGTGCAATGTCGGTTGTTGCTCGACGTTTGCTAACTCTCTCTCATAGCTCAGACAATGACACTCTGGTCCATATAATGGAGAGAGACTTCAACCGCCTGATGTGGAACTCCGCCTCACAACATAATATCTCCAGCACAACAACTCTGGACTGTTTGACCCAAGGTGTGTTACTATACTAAGGGTATGGTTTGTTGTAGAAGTGAAGAGATCCATGGACTTAGGAGACCCAGGATTCATATGGGTTATCAAATCCTGTACCATTAAATTACGGTCATGGTCAGATCCTGTATGTTCTCTAATGATATTAAATCATTGAGCAATGAATCAATATGATATGATCGATAGGGCACAAAGTCCTCTGTTAGCTAAAGCGGATTTAAATTTGTCTCCTTAGACAAATATTCACCCTAGGTCTACTAGGTACCCTTGGATGAAACAAACCATGGCTGCCGACAAGGATATTTCTGTTAGGTTGGGTCAAGTACCTCTTCTGACTAACTATACTAAGGATCATGATGACCCGAGACGACGGAACCATAGGATATTGATCGGGTCTATCATCATTCCCCCCACCATCCACTTTAAGTATAGGGCGGTGAATTTCTAATTTTAAATAATAAATTTTTAAATACCTAATCATGCTGCTACTATATGTCGGATACTACATATCTATTTGACGACAAGCCTTAATCTAAAGATTTTTTTTGTTATCGGAAGGGGTAATTAACTATTGGGGCTTGTGTCTATATGAAACTTGAACTCAGATGATAAAGTCCTTAAAAAATGAGGGTGAAATATCTGTGTAATGTCTTATGCAAAACCCAATTTGTCTTCTGAAAATTTGCCTCAGAACATATTCGTTAAAACTCTCCTCGACAACCTGAAAAAGTGAAAGGGGGCTGCGGAAGGGTCGGGATGCAAATTTTTGGAGCCCACAGTCTTTCAATGATTGAAAATCCCAATACATATTTATCCCAGTGAAGTTTGAATGGTTGTTTTGTACCTACTAGTTTTTGCTTCAAAGAAAACATTACAATTACAATTGTAATTAGAAGAATTCATGCAACTGTTGTCATCTTGGAAGAACAAAATATATCAACAACAACATCAAGCCTTTATCCCAATTCGTAGGGTTGACTACATGAATTCTTTTTCTCCATCGTGTCATGTTAAGTGTCAAATTATCATTTAAATATAATAAAGAAAAGGTTATTTCTAATATTTTCTAACCAAGCCTTTTTAGGTCTACCTCTACTTTTCTTAACATAAGACAAATTTAATACTTCTAACCTCCTAACCAGGTCGTTGGAAGGTTGCCATTTTATGTGACAATACCATCTAAATAGACTCTCTAATTTTATCTTCCATTGGAACTACTCCAACCTTTTCACGTATATGCTCGTTTCATATCCCATGTTTAAGAGTAAACCACTCATCCACCTGAGCATCCTCATCTCTGCAATACTTAACTTAATATTATGCTTCTCTTTTAATGGCCAACATTCTGCACTATAAAACATTGCAGGTCTCACCACCATCTTATAATAAATTTTTCTCCTAAGTTTGAGGGTGACTTTTCTATCACACAAGAAGCCTAGTGCATTCCTCCACTTCAACCATCCTACTAGAATTCTATTAATAATATTCCCGCCTATTTCACCCATCATTATGAATAATAGACCCAAGATATCTAAAATGTGTACTCTTATTAATGACTTGATCGCCTAAAGTTACAATCCCCTACTAGATCTATTACTACTAAAATTACTCTCCATATATTCGGTTTTAGATGTACTCAAACAAAAACCTTTTGACTCTAAGACCTCCATAATTCTAGTTTACTTTCAACTTCTTCTCTAGCCTTATCAACAAGAAGAATATCATCAGCAAAAAGCATACACTAGGGTACAACCTCTTGCAATTGTCTAGTGAGAACATCCATGACTAAAGCAAAAAGATATGAGCTTAAGGTTGATTCTTGATGTAATCTAACTGAAATTGGAAAATACTTGATCAAACCACCTTGTGTTTGAACACAAGTAAGAACTCCTGCATTATACTTAATGACTTGAATATAAAATTATTAACCCCCTTCTTTTTTAGAACTCTCCATGGCCACTTCTCTTGGAACTTTATCATATGCTTTCTCTAAATCAATAAATATCATATGTAGATCCTCCTTATTATCTTTATATTTTTCCAACAAACCTCTCAATAAATATATAGCTTTCATCTTTAGACCTACCCGCATGAATTCAAATTGATTTTGAGAAACATTAATATCACGTTGTAACCTATGCTCATTAACTTTCTCCCACAATTTTAAAGTATGACACATTAACTTAATTCCTTTATAATTCTCACAATCTTGTGCATCACCTTTATTCTTAAAAATAGAGATTAACACACTTATTATCCACTCATCTTGAGGATAATAAGTGTGCATCACCTTTTTTATCCCATAATTTTAAAGTATGACACATTAACTTAATTCCTTTATAATTCACACAATCTTGTGCATCACCTTTATTCTTAAAAATAGAAATTAACACACTTATTAACTTAATTCCTTTATAATTCACACAATTTTGTGCATCACTTTTATTCTTAAAAATAGAAATTAACACACTTATTATCCACTCATCTGTCATCTTTTTAGTTTTCAAAATAATATTAAAAAATTTAGTAAGCCAAGAAATTCCTTCATCCCCTAAGCATTTCCACACATCTTTTGGAACATCATCAGGTTTAACAGCTTTTCGACACTTCATTTTCTTTAAGACCTCTCTAATTTCAGTTTTACTAATACGCTATTAAAACAAAATTCTATATTTTCATTTAAGGTGCTAAGGTCACTAAAATCAATCGTATTCTCATAATCTTTGTTTAAAAACTTAGCAAAATATCTCATCCACCTTTGTTGAATATCCTCTTCTAATAAAAACATTTTTGATCTTCATCCTTAATGTGGTTCACTTGAATTAAATCCTTACTACTTCTATCTCTTTGTTTGACTAACTTACACGTATATCTTTCGTCATTTTTTGTATCTAAACTATTATATAAATTATTAAAAACTAAAATCTTTGCATCACATATTGCTTTTTTAGACTTCTTATGAGATTGACCATAAAAAAACCACGGTCTCCTTTGTTTGATAACAACCTGTGTGCTTGAATCAATTTCTTGTATAAATCAAACATTCATTTGTTCATCACTGCTCTAGATAAGAAAACATTACCTTTTTACTCATTCCTTAAGATGATAGAGGCTTTTTAAGTCTGATTGTTGATCGCCTTATAAATCTTGGAGTTAGTATTGTTATTGGCCATGAACAAACCATGACATCTCTTTTGTATATCATGGATTTGAGAATCTTTTGTGTACTTGAATCCATTTGTTGCTGTCATTAAGCATCCGTCCTTCAGCTCTGCTCTACCTATTAAGTTATGAGCTATAAATCATTAATTCTGTACATAGTCGTAAAGCTATTGATTAGTTTTTTTAAGCCATGGTTAACATTAATCACAGTGCTTAACTTGAAAGTGATATTAATGATTCATGATGCTGTACATAAATAGTTGGGTAACATTTGAGGTCTTTTATAGTCTTCTTAAAGCTGTTATGTAATTAATTTATCTCAATGCTGTTGTTATACCTTCTAAATTACTATCTTATATGGTGCTGGGTTGTTTGCTCATATGCTCGATATTATTTTGTCCCTTTAGGTGCTTCCTTTTATACGGATCATGATGTGTTTTCTCATAAATCTTATTGAATTACGATATTTTTTGTGCATGGAGATGTCTTCTTCGAACCTTTTTTTTTTTTTTCGACTATTACTAGCAATTCTACCTGATGTTGTATCTATGATTTAGTTTATGATTTTGAATTTATATTCTTTCATTTTTTTTTACTTTCAGGATATGGCATGTGATACTTTTCTGAAAATTGTTCAGAAATGTAAGCGGAAATTTATAATTACACAGGTATATATTGTCTACTCTGTATTTTGTTGTGTAATCTTATTTCTGAATCTATTGTCATATAAGATTGTGGCCTTGTTCATAAGTTATAGTTTTTTATACTTCTTTGATGGTACCATCACTTTTACAAAAAAAAAAAAACAAGTTCTATAAAAAGTTTTTTGGCAAGGTATTCTGAAAATTTTGCGTTAATTTTTGTCTCAAGTTACTTGTAATCTTGATGCGCTATTCATCTTGACATGCTTTTCAGGAGGATGCTTGAATTAAAATTTGAAGACTACAGTTCCTTGTTTTATTGATAAAAAAATATTGCAAATTTTTTTTACTGTTGATGAATTTACATGGTGCAACACTGAAAAATGTTGAATACATTTGTGTTTCAAAAGGAAAAGAAAAGAAAAAAAGAAAGAAATGCTTTTAGTGCTGTCATTTATTTGATCTCAAGCAAGTGTGAAAGCCCGGCTCAGGCCCAATTAGTCATTCCTTTGATTCAAAATTGAAATCACTGAATGCTGTAGCTCAAGCTTGCCTCATTTAACTTCTAAGGATAATTGGAAATTGAGCTTAATAAAATTGGAAGACATCAGAGATTAGTATATAAGAAGGGTATTAGAACATCGTGTCAATACATTGTGGAAGCACAAAATGAATTGTGGAAGCACAAACGAAGAAATATGGCGAGGCTTTTTTGAGCTTGTGCTAACATGCAATCAAATCATTACCGAGTCTAACATTGTCATTTGCATTGGGTTCTCTGTTCCATTTTTTATCTGAAGTATGGAATAGTTGCCGAAATTAAGATAATATTTATTTATTTTTGGTGTCTCACCGTAGATCCGTAATAGCTAACCATAGTTTATAACGTCCTACACACAATGGAGTTTGTGTTTATTTTAGGTGTAACATTTCATGGATTCAAACTTATCTGAAATTTTTTGTCAGTGATCTAACCTTGTTTGACAAACTTTGTTTTTCATTTTTTTTCTGTGGTGCATCCTTGAAATTGTTTTTTTTCTTTTCCCTTACCAAATCTATTTTATTTTTCTTCATGATATTTAATTTTTTTAATTGGTTTATGAAGTAAGCATAACTTGATCTGGTTTGGTATAGTATGTGACTTCTCGAATTGCTTGTTATTAATGGCTTTTCTTGGTAAATCTCAGGTAGGCGAGAATGAGCCATTTCTATCGGAACTTCTTTCAAGCCTTGCATCCACCATTGCAGATCTTGAGCCTCATCAGATTCATACATTTTATGAAGCTGTATGTTGGATTTTCCTTATTTTGTGACCAATGCATTTATGATATTTGCTCATTTAGCAACTTTTTAAACTTCATTGCTTATATCTGTTTCTGCTCTCAGGTTGGGCATATGATTCAAGCAGAGTCCGATCCTGCTAGAAGAGATGAATACCTGAAGCGGTTAATGGATCTTCCTAATCAGGTTGTCTAACGTTCCAACTCACTGCAACCATTTCCTACCCAATTTTCCTTTTTTGTTATTTTTCTTGAATGTTAACTACTTTTTGTTGATCTATGTATGCACTTTGATACAGAGATGGGCTGAAATTATTGGTCAGGCTAGTAGGAGTGTTGATATATTAAAAGATCAAGATGTAATAAGGACAGTTCTTAATATACTTCAGGTTTGCAACCTTGTGACTGAGTGATTGTTTTTCCTGGCCATTACCAAGTTTCTTTAGCTTGTTTGTTCTTGATATAGTATGGCGTGTGGGTAAGTTTGCTCTGCAGATGTGACAATTTTGCTATTTAGTATGCACTTCGCTTAACTTGATTTGGTCCTAATTCATTAGTGATTATTTTTTGGATCACAATAGGAACTTTTCTTCATTGCAATTTATCCTTTTGATTATTTGATTTGGTGATTACAAGTTTTCTTTCTCCTTGACATGTGGAAGTATTACTTTCTACTGTTTACAATTGTTTAACTGATTAATAAAGTGGTTTGTAGTTTCTTCCTACTAAGAAGCTGAATAATTGCTGCTAATTCGCTTTTATTTCTGCAGTCGTTATTTTTTACATGAGTATAGATCTGGGTCGGCAAGGAAAAGCTTGCCATAAATTTTCATCATTTCCATGTTATTTCAAGCGCTTAATTCTTGACCATGAGTTGTTATCTTCGTAATCTGATTAAGGTGCATTACATTAACTTTATGAAGTTTATCCATTTTTATGCTGAAAAGCTGCCATGCACTTAAACAATTCAGTACAGCTGAACTGTTGCTGCCCTTGACAGAAAAAAGCTTATACTATTTTAGAACTGTCATTCCTCAAGTATTGAAAAAATTACTTATTAACGTTGGCTCTGATTTAAGGTACTATTGAGTGCTTATACTAGGTTGTATCCACTGGCATGCAAAAATGCAGCAGTTCAATTACACATGAAGGATAGTTGAAATATATTCTTTGGTTTTGATATGATAATTAAAATAAACTTGATATAACATTTAAGCATTTGTTTAGTAAACTTAATGCAAATCGAACTCTAAATCTGCTTTAGATGCACGTATTAACAATCATGAAATTTGGAGATTGAAAGGTATAAAACTAACACTACAATAGAAGAAATCATGAATCAGTTCATTCAATCTTCACAATTGGAGATCAGGGACTGTGCTTTCTTGAATGGAACTTTTATTCACAAAAACAATGACGTTAACATAACATAAAGGGAGATCTTTAATGGAACTTTTATTCACAAAAACAATGATGTTAGCATAACATAAAGGGAGAGAAGATCCCTTAAATGCTAGGGAATGAGAGCTTCTAGGTGTCTACCACGCATAAATGATGATAGCAAATAACACATCATGAAACAATGCCCTTTTGACCCATGCATAGCATGGCACATATTATTTTAAAATTAATGCAAATATTAGAAAAACATGAATATCCTTTTAATAAACCTACATTAGGAGAAATCATACTTTAAAAGGCAAGTATAATATTTTATTATTTTGTTGTCTTGCATGAAAATTAATGAAAGACAATTAGATTGAAAGTAAACTATGTTGGCAAAGCAGTCACGATGCATGATTGTTTAGGGTTTAGGTTTCTTAATGCAACTATTGTGATGTAATGAATCTGAATCATGCAATGAAATAGAAATATTAATACATTAGTAGTCCGCTAAATAAGTTAAAACTTTCTTTATTTTAAATAATAAATACGAGTATTAGAACTCAAATGATGTTGTGATGATCTAATAAATCTAAACAAATCACGTGAAATTTAAACCATGCAAAACTAGCAAATAATTGTAATAGATTCTCAGTTGTATGAAATTTGAATATTATCAGAAACACAGGCAACTTAATAACAAAGTATATAGAAATTAGATTATGGAAAGATATT
This sequence comes from Dendrobium nobile, assembly GCA_022539455.1. NCBI lineage: Eukaryota > Viridiplantae > Streptophyta > Magnoliopsida > Asparagales > Orchidaceae > Dendrobium > Dendrobium nobile. The sequence goes on along the minus strand of CM039732.1, from coordinate 33,563,436 downwards.
ACCAATGTAAAATTATTGCCTCACATTAGTGTAATGAGATTACTTCCTTCGGAATTATGTAGTTGCATTTCTATCACTTGAAGCAATCACATTGTACTCGCACTCTCAAGATTCAATATTGGAAGAAATAATTGTTATTCAATATATGCCTTGAAATATAACCTAAAAGGCAATACATCTTTATTTTTTTAAATATTTTTCTCTTATCTTCAATCATTTTGACTGGATAATTGTGCATATAAATCTCGAAAAAAAAAGTCATGTCACCATTTCATATCCAACATATTATCCAAATGAGGTTTAAAAAACATATATTTAATTGATATTTTGTTAGTTGCTCTACTCTCCACGCATATAGATGTAAGCTTCCATCTTCTAAAATCAAAGTAAAGCAACTACAGCACAAGGACTTGTAATTTACTTCATAATTTTTTTAGTAATTTATTAACTTGTCTCTGTAGTTGCACTTGTTTTATTGGATTCTTCTTATAATATGAAAAATTACGGTATGATGATCCATGCACTACATCATAATCTTATTTGTTTCTCAATGTTGGTAATAAATTAAAAAGTTCATCAGCATATATACCTTTAAAATCATCCAACATTTGATTAACATAAACAAACAAAACCATGATCTTGAACTCTACATGATTCAACTATATAGCTACTAAGGCATTTATTACACCTTCCTCCTTACTCTCTTTCTCAAATGCATATGTACTCAAAATATATAAGGATGTTTTCCCTTCGTTGGGAGCGCTTAATCTTTCGAAATATCATACATACTCTTAGGTTTTCTAGTTTTAAAAAATTACTCCTCTCTCATTAGTATGAAAAGCTTATTTATTAGATCTCTTAAAATGAATAGCATTTAAATTATAAAGCCAATGTCTGTCCCGAATTACATAATAAATGGCCATGAACAACATAGCTTTCCATATTCTATCAAAATAGGTAGCTGATTGAATAGGAACAAAAAATATATATTTAAGGCACCAAGCAGTTTTATCTACGTATGCTATTTTATATGGTTGTAGCTATGTTTCAGGTTTCTAATTTATGCAGTCTAAGACAAATTTTGAGACAATGTTTATACAATTTCCACTATTAATAATATGCTTGCAAAATTTTTCCTCAAACTGCGTTCTCTTTCAATCATATTTAAACTTAGTAGTAAATATAAGTTAACATGTGATATTCAAATAATTATTAACTAAACATTCCGCCCTATTACTAATTATTCATAAAACTCTTCAGCATCATTGGAATCATTGATTTTATTATGTTTCTCCTCCACATTTGTATATGGTCCTATGGTGGCACTAACATAATGACCATTTTGTTGCACTAAAACATGCTTAGATAAGAATTTTAGATCGATATGCACATGCAATTGATTTCCATTTAGTGTCTTGATTGATTTGTGTTGTTCTCTTTAGATGTAGTAGGTGTAGTATGCTGAATTTTATTTCTTTCTTGAAATGATCTGCATGAATACGTAGTAACCCTTTTTTACCCAAGAATTTTTATAATTTGATCAAAATCTAGTGCAAATAGAAAGCATGCTTAGTTATGGAATCCATGTCATCTCTCTCTTGATATCAGTTCTTAAACTAGACCTAAATCTGGTGAGTGATTTTAGGATATTCAATGATCTCAAATGCTTATATATATATATATATATATATTCATGTATTTAGTGTCACTTTTGGTCTCTGGTTTTACTAAACTAAAATTATCAAGCAAATGATTACAATATGAAAATGCTACTATTTTTCTTTTAGTAGTTATTTAATTTCAACCTAGGTGATGGTCTGTTTCATTCTCAAACTTTTCCTTTGTTCTCTTCCCGCTCATTCAATAGATTTTAACTTGTCTAGGTATGGCTTGCCATTCTAAGAAATTGTTCACCCAGCCTAGGAAAGCTTTATGATAAATTTTAGCATCATACTTAAAATTTTGTGTTATGTCATTTATGTCAAAATTTTGTTGTCTATTATCTTCATGAACATCAATTTTATACACCTTAATTCTTTGTCTTGATTATTTTCCTCTCCTGCAAGTTTTGATTTCAATTTAATTAGCTTATCATTATGGTTTGAAACTTTGAATCCTCCTTAGATTCTCGTGCAAGAACTTGATTGCCATCTAAATTATCAATTTTTATGTCAACCAAGTTAATATTATGGCATTTAATTTTTTGCTTATTAAACATATCATTCAACTGTCATTGTTAAGTGATCAAAACTCTCATGTCATTCTTAATCTATTATGTTATCCTAATAATTAGCCTTGCTTATAAGTAACATTATGACAACCTACTGCTTTGATATTTGATTTGATACACGACAATTTAATGTTATGATTTCATGATGCAGCTATTATGATATAATGTGTGTAATAATGCAAAAGACTTGAAATATTTGTAGATCACAAGCCACTAATTAATCCATAGCAATTTGCTTTTTTTAAATGCTAGTAATAAATATGGGAATTTGACTCTAAACGATATTGTAGTGATAAATAAATTTGAAGATATCAATGAGAAAATTTGAACCATGTAAAATATACGAGGAATTGTACGTCAATGACCACACATCGGTTCTCAATTGTGTCAGATTGAGCAAAATCAACTGGCAAGCAATAACAAATTTTGTAGAAGAAATTAGTTCAAATTAAGAAATTTAAGCTTCCTATTGGTACAGGAAGATGACTTCCTCGAAATGTGGTGGTCACACTTGTGTTGCATTCGATTGAATCATATATTTAATTTGAAAATTTGAAGAAAAGTTTCTTATCCAATCAACTTTATCTAATTACATTCCTTAAATTTTTTATTCCCCAAAACAGAAGTTATATACACAATGACCACATAACAATATTCCTAATAATACTAGTAGGGATATGTGAAAGTAACAACACCCTGACTATGCTACAATCTCATAACAAGAAATACTGTGGATTGCAGTGACATTACTACGCAATTATCCCACATCAAAATATCAAATCAATTAGATTGGAAAAATGAAATTATTCTTTTACAAAAATAAATTATTAGAGCAAAGTGGTTAACTTCAGAGTTTAGTCTTTATGAAAAAAGATGACTATAAATTTTATCTCAGAACACATGAAATAGTTTGTTTACAGTTCTAATATTTAATTGTGAGACTAATCTAATCATCTTATGAATTATCATCATCATAAATCAAAAGAGTTTAATTTCCTCATCATTACTCCCTCATATTAGCTTTCTTGATTACATTCATCTCCTTCAACAAAAATAGTTTCATCGTCATCATTTATCATGAAATAAATAAAATAGTGCAAGTTACTTGCATCATGCGCTATAGTGAACTTAAAACACAACTAACACTCATTATTTTAAATTATTTTTTATACCTTGCAACAACAGTCATTCCTAGGGCGAGCCTTGCTATTTTTGAGCCAGAGTGTGTGATGTTTTGTGCTTACTGACAAGTATCATCTTAACATTACCTTTGAAGCTCACATAGATGGAACGCACGTGTGATCATGCCAATTTTGATTTAGACGAAGATTGCTGTATCTTCTATGTAACTTACTGTTTATTGTTTATCTGTTCTTCATCTTATGTTATGCCACGATAATGCAACTTATGTTTGTTTCTCAAGAGAAAATGGCCTAATAAGAATGTGGGGTACAATGGGTGAGACATACCTAGTGTAATGAAGTATATTTACAGTACAATACTCCCCAAATGACTCTATGTTTTTCAAATTTCTGCTATCCACCACATTTCAAGTTAGACTCCTTTCCGAGCATGTTTTAGTAAAGCCTACAACTATTGATACCCTTTGAATGTCAAGAATGCCAACATAAAAAAAGAAAGAAATTAATTCCTCTTGCCATTGAGTGATTCAAACATGAAATAATGACAATGCATTTGTACAAAAGGATTGAAGTTAGACTAAATATATTAGTGACCAAACTTATTTCAACTCAAAAGTTGAAGCCTATGGATGAGGGCTAACCGGCTTGATATTTTAAACCAACAACATTTCTTTCAGCTGCTAGACAGAGCTCTGCATCAGTTTCATGCACACTAAACTATATTTAGTTTGCTTATTGATGCAGACGAATGTTTAATTATTACTATTTGGTTGAGAATACGGCACTGTCTAAAATATAATAGTTATAATTGACTTGGATGTACGGGCATAAACATTTAATGTTAGCTTCATCTTTATAATACTTGTTGACATTGTGTGTCCTTTGTGATTAACTTAATTTAATTTATCTGGCAGACGAACACAAGTGTTGCTAGTTCGCTGGGACCATTTTTCTTGCCACAAATAACATTGATATTCTTGGACATGCTAACAGTATATAGGTATAGCATCAAATCTCTTTCAGGGGTTCTTTTGTGCAGGTTTCCTGCAGCGAAGAGAGATGAAATTACTTTCATAATTTGCTTTAGTTAATGTTTTTTGAACCATTCATCTTCTTCCAACAGAATGTACAGTGAGCTAATATCTAACTCTATAGCAGAAGGGGGACCATTTGCTTCAAGAACTTCTTTTGTGAAACTTCTTCGGTTAGTTTGCAAAAAAGACTCAACCACTAATGAGCCATTGTCACTTGTGTCTTTCATACTTTTCAGTTCTCTTTTTATAAGTTTAAGCCATTGGTTTTTATTTATTAATTTAAACAGATCAGTTAAACGGGAAACACTTAAGTTGATTGAAACATTTGTTGACAAAGCTGAAGATCAACCTCAAATTGGAAAGCAGTTTGTACCTCCAATGATGGATCCTGTTCTTGGTGATTATGCAAGAAATGTACCTGATGCGAGGGAATCCGAAGTCTTGTCACTATTTGCTACAATTATAAACAAGTATGCTCATGTTCCTAACCCTGCATTATTTTCTATTGCTTCGTAGTCAACCGCTAATTTTTCTGTTTCTTTCGGCTTATTTATCTGTACACATGTATGCAGGCCTCAAATAAGTTGTATTGTTTCCCTTATATTTGCAACCATGCTATGCTTTTTCATTGACCTTTTCTACCTTGAGGAAGGTATTCTAGGAATCACTTTGTTTTGTATTATAAAGAACAGTTGCTTGTAATCGTTAAATACATTATACTATTTTTGCTTATATGCATAATCATGTTACATGATCAAATTTTAGAAGTAGTCACTCATCAGAGTTGTCAAAATCACTAGGTGCTATCTAGATGATATAGTTGCCTGAAGTTTGAGCCTAGGCTCTTGCTTAAACGAATTGGGGCACTAAAAAAAGAGATTGCAATATGACTTGAAAACTAATTTCATGGATGATAAAGAATTTAAGTTCTTCTGAAGATTGTAAGTTAATTTCAGCAGGCACTTTGATCACATAGCTTAAAATAGTTATTATGAATGTGCATTGTAAAGATATATTGAAACAATCAAAATAAATTATTGCCTGAGGATATTTTGGTGGGATTTAAAATGTGTTAATTTGGTAATCTTTTGAGATAAACTTCTGAGGTAGGAAAATTGAAATTCTTTAGTTCAACCAAAATTGATGTAAGATAAGATAGCTGGTTCTCATTAATAAGATTGACGTAGAAGTTTGAAGAGAATTCATAAATTGATTTTATATTGATAATAAGGTTTTTTATGGACTAATGAGGTGGAATAGATTATTAAAGGTCAGAGATACACTTTTTAGAGGTAGATTAAGCATATGATTTACAATTTTAGTGGATGTGAATATGTGATATTGAGATAGGTTTACCATGTTTTTAGTATGTTAGATTTATTGTACACAATATGAAAGATATAGACAAGGATATAATAATTAAAACTAATGATCCTAGATTGAAATTTACAATCTAAACTCATATAATATATGGTCAAACTCATAATCATTTGCTTGGCTTGAAATCTATTTGTCACTTATTTGTGAAACTCTCTTCACTAAATTTAGAGCTTTTTTTTTTAAGTTTTTCTTTTTCAACTATATAACCAACACGTATTCTTCTTTAATAGTAACTATCTTGCGGTTGTTAGGGTTCCTTGATTTCATCAAAATATTAAGTCATCTATGTTCAACCGTCATAAATGGATATTCTCGTAAAAAGATCATTTTAGGAATAATACTTTTAATTCCGTATGATCATAAACAACAGAGACACATAAAGGGAAAATTAATTTATTCTCCTCAATGTTCACAAAAAATGGATCAAGGAGTCTGTTTCTTCTCCAATCCTTATTTTACTACAATGATTATTTTGACATGTCTATTATCTTTAGATGTGCTATCTTCAAGGGCTTGGAATCATCCATTTGCAAGGTGTACAACTTCTTCTTGAGATAAAGCCTATTGACCAGAGAGCTTTTGAGATATAGAGATCCCAATTTTTTTCCAAATCTCTATAGCTGTTCCTTCATCTACAACCTCGCTTAGAACTTCATCTAATAGGCACAAAAGGATTGCACTATGTGCCTTATTAAGCACATCCCTGTGCAGTTTTTCTTCTATCCTCAAGATCCCTTTCTCCAATAGGGTTGCATCAAGACCTTGATGAACTAGAAGAGCCTTCATCTTCAATTTCCATAGGATAAAATCATTGAGACCTATGAATTTCTCAATTTTAAGTTGAGCCATGGACATCTTCCTTCAAGAATGTTGCTTCCAGCCATTCAGATCAGCTGCTGTACACAAAACAGCCAAAAGAAAAATTGCTCCACCACCGTCCACCTTCTGCTGTCCAGAAAAACAGCCAAGAAAGCTTCCACCACCGGCCACCTTCATCTCTTGCTGCTGGCCAGAAATTCCACAGCCAGCCAACTTCTTCTCCTACTGATGTCTTAGAAAAACCGCTTTCTGAAAAACCGCCAAGAAAGCTTCCACCGCTGGTCCCCCTTCTTTCCTCCACCTGCTGTCCAGAGAAAAAACAGCCCAGAAAAACCTTTCTTCCACTTGCTGTCAAGGGAAAAACAACCAAGAAAGTTTTCACTCATGTCCAGGGAAAAAACAGCCTAGGAAACTTCTCCTGCTGTTTACCCAAAAACTGCCAAGAAACTCCACTTCTTGAGTTCAAGAAACACTTTCCTCCTTCCCCTTGTTCTTTTTTGACGAAGCTCTGATACTATTTTTGAGAAAAACAAACCAAGAAGGAAGAGATCTTGAATTCCTGCACCTTCTCCAGCACCCACCGGCTCCACCTAACCCGCTGGCTAGCAGCACATGGGTATTTCCACCGTTGCTACTTCTTGCTGTCTGGGCCGAGAGCTCACTGTTTTGGACATAAAATCTGGACAGAATTCTTATTATGCATTCTCTTTTTGAAACAATACAAAGCACCCCTATTTATACTAAAACAACCCTTAGGGGCAAAAAGGTAAAATGCCTAAAACAAAAACTTAAACTAAAAATAGAAATAACATTTCAAATAAGAACCAAATATCTAATGTAAATATAAATGTGTATTGCTACTTTTGAAAATTTGCACTTTGGACACTTTGCTTCTATAATTTCCCAGACGTCCCATTGAACTCTTTGCAGAAGTTCTCACACTTTTTAAATTACTCTAAAATGAAATACTCATAAACACACAATAAAATATGGAGAACATGGAAGAAAACACAATTTGTAAATGAAGAAAGAAATAAGAGAAGAAATTAAGAAGCAGAAAAGCTACCAGTTGATATCACAATAGCGATAGCGATGACATAGTTGTAGCTGTGGCTCCTAAGTAGCATAGTGCTTGTGAATGAATGATTTGTGGTTATCGGTTCTTGTTTTTTTAATGAAATAGGTTTAGCTATGAATTATAATGATAATTGGGCTTTTGGTTTATAATTTAAAAAGGCCAAGATAGCATAACAGAGAAATTTAGGCTTACACTTCATTATAAATGCCTTACCTCACATGACTGAGGCAAACGCCTCACTTGCCCAACGTGAGGCGTATGCCTGAAGGCATTTCTGTGTGCCTTTGCTTGAGGCATGCCTTAGATTGCACAATTATAAACAATGTCAATTTGACTTTTTGGCTCATGGTTCAGCTTAAAGCATTTGAGCCAAGTTTAGGCCATGCCTTTTTTTTTAGAGATGTGATGTTCGAGTTAAATTCTCAACCACAGTTGGAGTGATTTATTTATGACAAGCTAGTTGAATATAAATCTTGTTAAATTGGAGACATTTACAACAAAGGCTAAAGATGCACCTATCTGATAAGCAAATCAAACTAGTGTTAGATGATTAAAAAGAGGGTAGAGCTGAGGTAATGTGGATCTATGATTTTTTTATCAAAATGATTTACAAAAATTATGTTTATTGCATTGAGGATATCTAAAAATGCTGCAGATATTTCTTTTTGAGGACTTTTTGAATTCACGTGAATCCAACAAATTTAAAATTTTATATCAAATCAAACTAAACATCCCCTTTGGGTCTTCTCTGATCAGTTTTGCTCTTATTATGTGCTTTAATGTTGTCTATATTTTTAATTCAGGCAAATTTCCTTCTACCATGTTAAGTTTTCTTAGTTTGCAATTTATCCAATCTGTATGCAGATATAAAAGCTTAATGATAGAAGACGTGCCTCGCATATTTGAAGCAGTGTTCCAGTGCACTTTAGAGGTGAGCTTCATGTGTAGACAGTCTGAAGGTTTCTAGCACTTCATCTAAATTTTTATCCAAATGCAGATGATCACAAGGAATTTTGAAGATTACCCAGAGCATCGATTGAAGTTCTTTTCTTTGCTGCGTGCAATTGCTACACACTGTTTCCAAGCTTTAATTCAGTTATCAACTCAGGTTAAAATCCCTCCCTCCCTCCCTTTGTACCTCCCTCTTTTAATGTATGCGCCATCACATTTGTGTGTTATCTATGTAATGCCTTTCAGTCTGCTTAAGATAATACAAACCGGCTTATTTAATTTGATATCATGATTCATTCTATATTCCTGTTTTTTACTGAACTATTATTCTACTCCTTGCCAGCAAGTAAAGGTGGTTATGGATTCGATCATCTGGGCCTTTCGGCACACAGAAAGGAATATTGCTGAAACTGGCCTCAACCTTCTAATTGAGTTATTGAAGAACTACCAGGTCTAGCACAACTCCCTTGCCATTTCTTCGCTTCACCTAAACTCAGTTGGTCACTGCTGTGTTATGTACAGGTTTCAGAGTTCCGTAATCAATTTTATAGGACTTACTTTTTGATAATTGAACAAGAAATATTTGCTGTCTTAACGGACACATTCCATAAGCCAGGTTTCAAGCTCCATGTAGTGGTTCTCCAGCTTTTGTTCGGCCTGGTAAGAAGTTTTTACTAGTTTCTGTTGAAGTATTTTACTCATTCTTACTTAATTTTATGTTTCCTTCGCAGGTTGACTCTGGCTCGTTGACCGAGCCTTTGTGGGATGCCTCATCAGTTCCTTATCCATTCCCCAATAACACAGCATTTGTGCGGGATTACACCATCAAACTGTTAGGAACTTCATTCCCAAATATGACTCCTGCAGAGGTGGCCAGCCATTTATTTATTGTCTTTCAGTTATCAAGCATATGAAGCCTTAGCTTTTGATCTTCTGCAGGTGACTCAATTTATTGATGGGCTTTTCGAGTCAAAACATGATATCCATGCTTTTAAGAACCATATTAGAGATTTTCTTATTCAATCAAAAGAATTCTCTGCTCAGGTAAGTGTCTTGTGGTTTAATGTCATGTACTCTTGTTATGATTACAATGGAACATGTTAAAAAGTAGCAGTGGATCACTTTATCAACGATGCATTGTTATTGCCCTGCTTGCTTGGTAGCCCATAAGTAGGAAAAAAAATAGGTAGTATTTCTCATTTCTTGACTGCCCAGTGGAGAACTTACTTCCTATTATCGATATGTTATCGATATTTGGTTGCGGAATAAGAAGTTTATAATAATTGAAGTAAAATTAACATCCAAAACGCATGTATGGCATATTCTTATGTACATATACGACGCATGCATATTACCTAATATAGACATGCAATAAATAAAACTTTTAAAACTTCAAAATCATTTAATTCATTATAGTAGCGCATGTATATTTATTGTAAATAGCATATTTTATACATTACAGTAATATGTTTTGGATATTATGTACATAAGTGAAGTTGACATTTTTTTCATCTAATACATTATTTTTTATACATTTTAATGTATTATTCATGTTATAAACTTATAATTAGTGCTTTATTATTCAAATGAAGAATATTTTGTTGTATAATTAATTTAATTACAAGGGATTTACATACATATCACAAAATTTTTATTTATATATCTAATACTTAAACTTTTATATTTACGCACATACTACCTACTGTCTAATCATATCAAGACATACATGAAAATGTCTATTTCATTTTATGCTTTCTTTGGTGAATTTTAGGATAACAAGGATCTATATGCGGAAGAGGCTGCTGCACAGAGAGAAAGGGAACGCCAACGAATGCTTTCCATTCCAGGGCTGGTTGCACCCAGCGAGTTACATGATGAAATGGTCGATTCATAGCTTGAAGAACGCGACACTACTAATCGATTGAGATATCTTTAGCCTTGTTTTTTACTTGAGGTGATCATAGAAGCCACTCCTCCGACTTCCATTTCCTTTTACGGTAATTTTTCTTACGCGATCAAACAGCAGATGAGTGGCAGCAGATGCTTCTGAGGCTTCATATGATGCTTTGGGATCTCAGAGGGTGTGCAGTTAGAAGATATGTTACTATGCCATTGTGTATTTACTATTTAGGTTTTGATTATAGTGATTGTTTTTTATTTCGGTTCTGCTTCTTCAATTCCTGACAGCACAATGATGCGATTCGTCAGCCTCATGTATTCTAATGGATTGTGAGAAATGTTTCATTCTGTGCTGGGAAACATCTCCATTTTTGTAACTTTTTTTTTTATTGCAAGTACCATTATTTTTTTTCTGGCTGCTGCTTTAGAAGAACAAAAATATTAGGCTATAATAAGACATTGGAGAGAGAATGAGTAGAGGTTATAAATATATATTATATATACATACCGTTTTGGTGGGTGCAATGACATGTGCGCTCGATGCCTGTTGAATATTTATTGTATGTTTTATTCATATTTATGTTAACCAATGAATTATTGCGTGCGGAGTTCGGATACGTCCGGATTTTAATAAAAATGTGACACGTGTTCTTGTACATAGTGTCTACAATTGTATATATTATACATAAATTATAAAATTATGTACATGGTGTATATGAACTTATATGTATTGTGTATAAATTTGTAAACACTGTGTACAAGAGCATATGTCATGGTTTTGTTGGAGTATGGATGTAACTCTATGTCCAGACCCTGCACGTAATTATTTCTCCTTAAATAGTGGATAATGTTGATGATACAGGCGATACTATGGTTCGTCAATGTGGGTGTTACATTATTTATGCCTACTTTTGGTCTTTAAGATGCATGGAAAACTTGATTTAGCCACATGCACTCCATTTACTTGCGACTATATATATGACATAGACAGAGTAATGTTTGTAATCAATTCTTTATATATGCAATATTATTCACACAAGTACGAAGGAAGCATAGCGATAAATACAAGAAAAGCATGACCAAATGGTTTATTGTTTTTACCGAAGCCTAACAAATCAATAAGAGTACTCGCGGCTTAGACGGCTAGTTGGTCTAATGCAAATTCATGGTTGATTCGTAAAGAGAGGAGCTATCAGTGTGGAGAATGACTTGACGTATCTCTGAATTGACAGTTTATATATTGGATCAACTCAGTCGTATCTTGATTGGGCTAAATCTAGAGGTGTTAATATTTGACACGATCTGAAAATTTAAATTTAAGGTCAAACCGTTTTTCAAATTGGTTAGATTTGGGTTCTCGGATTCATTCTGTTTGAAAAAATGAGTTGGTTTCGAGTTGACCTGGAAATTCGAACTCAATCTTGGTTAACCTGTTTGAAACAACTGATTGTGTTTGCCCGCCGTCATGTCTGTACTAACCGTGTTTGCCCGCCCGTTGCATTAGAGTTTGCTTGCTGTCCGCGCATCGCTTCAAGTGCCTGCCCGTCGTGTCTTTGCGTCTTCCCGTTGTCTCGCGCTGACCATGTCTGTCAGCAGTCACGGGGTGGCCTCGCCTACTGCTGTCAATGAGTGCCCCACTATCCTGTTGTCCTGGGTTTACAAAATGGTGTTGGATTGGTTCAACCCGGTAATCTGATGGGTTGGGTTAAGGTCTTAACTTTCAATCCGTTTATATAATCGGGTCGAGTTAGGGTTAACCCGTTTGAACCCAAGGTCAATTCCTTTTGTGCCTTATGTAGATCTATCATTTTTCATCATGTGTTGAATGACTCAACAAGCTTCGTTTGGGACGGCTTTCTTATTGCTTCTTAAAGCAGCTTTGTAGTACAAAATTTTTAATTTTTGTACTAGGAAGCCGCTTTAAAAATTTTGTACTACAAAACCACTTTAAAAAGCAATTAGAAAATCGTCCCAAACGAAGCCTTAGTCGAATGAATCGTCCTCATTTATAGACAGTTTATCAAGTTTTGTAGCGCAACTGCTTAGCTCGGGTTTCATGTAACATAAACTCAAATAGATCTTAAAGGACAATATAAATTAAATGATATGCAAGTAACGTTTATTTTGATTATCTCATATATATATATATATATATATATATATATATATATATATATATATATATATATATATATATATATATATATATATATAGTATTATAGTGCAACTGCGAATCTTGAGGTTTATATATTTAATATCTATTTTCTTTCTAAAAGTATGTTAGCCTTTTAATTCTCGTATTTCTTATGAACTGTAGATTTTTGTAACTGTTTTTACAGGACACTTTCGTAATTTATTTTATTGGTCAACTTTTATCAAATCATACTCCGTCTTTTTTTTTTTCTGCATTTTATTTATTATTTACTTATTATTTTCATAGTATATCTACGTTTTTTTTCATAATTTATTTTATTTATTTATTTATTCGATTACACAAAGAGAAAATCTGGACAATTTCGTTGCAGTGATAGTGCCATCCAATAAGGCAATAATATTCTGAACTTTTATCCATTCTCTAATACTAATGTAAGAAAATGTTATCCATTTATGGGGAAAAATCGACCAGGCTTTTTATTTTTTATTTTTTTTTAAATTGCAAATATCTTTAAAACTAGAAATGAAATAAGTAATAGAAAATATATCACAATCTTCACTATTTTTCTTAACAAATGATGGAGGTAGATTATTACAACAAGAAACATCCCAAAGAAAATTCTCAAAAGTAGTTGAGGAGGCACAATAGTCTACCAACTTATTATAATTTTTAATTAAATATTATATCATAAAATACTTCAAATAATTAAATATTAAAATAATTTATGATAAGGTAAGCAATTATCCTATTTAAATAGTTAAATATTTAGTATAATATTTAATATAATATATCTCCTTAAGAAATCATCAAATCCATTAACTAGCATTTTTTTCAGTTCTATAGAAAATGTAAAATTATTTGATATTTTTTATTTTTTAAATTATTTAATAATCACAATTCTATTACTAATTACATATTAAATAAGTTCATTTTTAAAATTACTTCTTAATAAAATAAAAAATAACATTATTAAATTCTTTGAGGAAAAATAAGTTGTCATCAATTTTGCCCAAGTGTTGATCATGCAACTTTTTTAAAAAATTATGACAGGCTCTCATAATATTCAAATTATACCTTTCAATAATTACGAACAATTTTTACGTCCAGAGGATGTAGAGCTACGTTCAGCCGTCAATAACATGTCGCCACGTGTTCTTACTCTTTATCGCCCGGCCTGACGACTTGACCCGGACCGGAACCCGGGAATGCTATGTTCGCGTATTGCGAGATATTGCTCAGTATTTGCTCGATATTGCTCGATATTGCTTGACAATAACGAGAAATACCGCTTTGTGAAGACCAATACCGAGTTGTACCGAATTTTTTTAGAAAATTTTGGTACAACTCGGTATTGCTCGGTATTGCTCAGTATTTGCTCGGTATTGGTTATTGCCGAGCAAAATCGACTAATACCTAGCAATACCTAGCAAAATCGAGAAATACCGAGCCATCCTGGGTCCGTTCCGGGTCGGGTTGTCGGGACGCGCGGTAAATAATGAGAACGCGTGGGACGATTCTACTGACGATCGAATATAGAGCTACGTCCTGTGACCGGACCAAATAAAAGCACCAATAATTACACCTTAGCTCGAACGACGGCGTTATATCCCAATACAATATTTTTCTTCCATACGCCATCAGAAATCTATAATAAAATAATTAGGGGAAAAATCGACTAGGTTGGGGGGTATATATCGTCAACTACTCGCGTAGGTGCGCGGTCTTGCCCGACATGGCCAGAAAACTGCGCGAAATGGGCATCCTGGTTTTCCTAATCTCGATCCTTCTTCTGACTGCTCCGTTGACTGGGATCGCTGCTGGAATTGGGGAGGATTACGTGAGGCCGGCACCTCGTAAAACCCTAAGCTTCTCCTGGCCTTGGAATCGCAAGCATTCAGATGGACCCCAACAAGTAAACTTTCCTATTTTCCTTTGCGAGGATTTGATTTCATTTTCCCCTTGATTTCCACGATTTGGTGTTTGATCTGCTGCTCTTACTGATAAGTGTTGTATAGGGCGTTTGAGGTAGTTTGGTGTTTCTTATTTTAATTGTTCGCTAGATAGTTTAGTTGGTGCTGTTGTTGCTGCCAATACTTGTTGGCGTTTGATCTGCTGTTATTTCTGATATAGGGTTTTTGTGATAGTAGCTGTTTCCTTTTTCGTTTGTCCTCGTAAATCCCTATATGGATTTTTGTATTTTTTTTTTTTTTGCGTTGACGGAGGTCTGAATGTCTGCAAATTCAAGAGCAGAGCCTGGAGCTTCTACTTGGGAATCATTCATTGTAGATTGAATAAGAAACACCTTATGTAGTTTTTTGTTTTTGTTTTCCTTAAGTTCCGGAGGGAACGAAGTAGGTTAGTTAGTTTTGAGGCCATGTTATTAGCATCACGATCGAAGGGTTTGAGTAAAACTGAGTTTTCTGATATGGAATTGAAGAAATTCAATTCGCCTTGAAAGATTGTTTATCGTAATCTGAACAAATGAGTATAAGTAAAGCAGTGATATAGCTTCTCAATAACCTCTTTTCTTCTTGATGTGAGGTAATTTAAACTATGTTCTCTGCTCAACAAAGATCCACACTATGTGAAAGACATTGCTCGAACAACTTCTGAAAAAAAAAAAAAAAAAAACTAATGCATGGTGTAGCCCTGATATGCCATTTTCTTAGAAGCATCCAGAAAGCAAAGTTCTACACTAGAAGGTTGATGAAGCAAGCTGTTTGCCACTTGGACAAAGTAGGAATAGATAAAATTTATTCTGTCAAAACCAAGGCTACAATATTGCAAAAGCTCTCTTAATTCCAGTCTATTAAATTGATTGATTGAATTTGCCACCAAAGGAGCTGTTCAAGATAATCTTGTAGATATTAAAAAAAAAATGTAAACCATTTATACTGAGAAACTGCAGGAATCCAGGAATCATGAGTAATGGAAACAGGCTTATCTGAATCTACTAACAATCTAAATTTGAATATCTGAACCTAAAAACTCAGATGCTTTGCATGGTGCATGTGATTTTGTTGAAGCATTGTCGTACTCTTTTTACTTAGCAGCATTGCCAATATTTGGAGAAAACTGACTTATCAAAGATATGAGGACTTGAACCACAACCAATGAACTTGTTTTGCTACGATCACAATTATCTTAATCACGGAATATCTGTAGTATTCAATTAGGTTGACAAAAATCTTTCCAAGTGGCTGCATGCAAAACATCTGACTGAACATTACAACTTCATAAGAAGCTTCAGGCTAAATGTTGAAATTTTAAGAATGGAGCTGTGATTCATGACTGGCAAAAGAAGTCAATTAACTAGTTCAGAAGTATCATATGACCAACAAAGCTGACATTATTACCAGTCAACCCTGTTAGCCAACATTTTGTTTCCCTTATATTATATGAGAAATCAGGTATTTTATACTTCTTAGCATAGATTGGAACCCAAGAGATCCTGAATGCAAACCAAATTTAGAGAGTTTTTATACTTCTGCGACTCCATTTTGTTGAGAGTATAGGGACAACTTGTTTGATGTATAATGTCAAAGTTTATTAAATGTGGTTGAAGGGTGGTGTTCACATATTCACCGCCTCTATAAGTGCGAAAAAATTTTATGGATTTTTTAATTTAGTGTTCAACTAGATTTTTAAATTGTAAAAATGTGGAGCAAACTTCAGATTTTGAATGTAATGGATAAACCCATGAATAACGACTGAAATCTTCAACAAATATGACATAATAAAGATAAGATTGCATTGATAAAGTTGAGGAAGGACCCCATACATCACATTGAATAAGTTCTAAACATTCAGTGGACCTAGTAGTACATAAAGAAAAGGATAACCAAGTACATTTTGCACAAGCACAGGCAGTACAATGAGGAATTTGAAGTAATTGAGAGCTGTTTGAGAAAATTATGGGGATCAGTTGTTGAGTTGTAGAGGACGGGTGGCCTATTTGTTTTGTCATCAGAAACTCTGTTCAGTCCACTCTTCTATATGAACGTGGTTTTCTTCATGCATGACGCTATGCTAGGGAAAAGTAGATACAGCCTCACCCCTGTTTTCCTCATCCATATCCCTTATTCATTTTCAGGCTTACCTCCAGAGCTTTCTACCATTCTCATTATCTTCTCTGCATTATTAATCCTTCATTCAGAGTAAAAGAGAATGGCCACTTTCCATTTTAGTTGCTAGTAAGCTTAAATTCATGTTATAAATGCTTTATTGCTTTTTCTATTTCAGACTACTAAGAATAGCGAGTGGACTTCTGCAGGTTCACATTTCTTTGGCTGGAGAGAAACACATGAGGATTTCTTGGGTCACTGATGATAAATCTTTTCCATCGTTGGTTGAATATGGAACGTCCCCTGGGCAGTACACAGAATCATCTGATGGAGAGAACTTGTCCTACAGTTATCTTTTCTACAATTCAGGGAAGATCCACCATGTTGTTATTGGACCTCTTGAGGACGATACAATTTACTACTACCGTTGTGGAAGGCAGGAACCAGAGTTTCAGTTTAAGACCCCTCCTTCAAAATTCCCTTTAACTTTTGCTGTAGTTGGTGATCTTGGTCAGACTGATTGGACTGCATCCACACTATCGCACATCAATGATTGCCAATATGATTTGCATTTGCTCCCAGGGGACCTTTCCTATGCTGATTATCTACAGCACTTGTGGGATTCCTTTGGCGAGCTGATACAGCCATATGCAAGTGCCAGGCCGTGGATGGTAACAGAAGGGAACCATGAGATGGAGAGTATCCCATTTATTAAATCTCCATTCCAGTCATACAATGCAAGGTGGAAAATGCCTTACGCAGAGAGCGGCTCCACTTCAAATCTCTATTATTCTTTTGAAGTTGCAGGTGTCCATGTGATTATGCTTGGCTCTTATACAGATTATGGTGAATATTCTGACCAGTATGCTTGGCTAAAGGTTATTTTCTTTGCATTTTTGTTTCTTACCCTCACATCAATACTTTTTCTATTTTTACTAGTGGAATTGATCATATGGTATGGTGAAATTTGCCTATTATGTGTGATAATAACGAACCATAAAGGTCAGCTTTCATGATAAATATTAGGCGAAGATGCAATTTACACACGTGAAATCATGCACCTCATTATATATTCTCCATTTAGTGTGGGTGACTTTAACCACCATCATCATTAGTCTACTCCGAATATTTTGAGCCAGCTTTATGAATTTTCATTCATCATTCATTCCTGTTTACGTTGCATATTGAATGATGTGCTAAGTTGATTATGCGCCATTTTTTATACAATTTCTAGTCTGTCTTTTGGTCTTCTATTTTTTAAAATGTTTTATCACTAAGTTTATTTACCCATTTTATTTGGTGAATCTTTTGCCTCCATATAGATGCCAAAATCATTATATTCTATTTTCAGCACTTTTATATCAAACATGTCTTACTTCCACAAATTTCCTAATAATCCCAATAATATTATTTCTCAATCTAGTTTTCTAGTTTCAACACATCTGTCTAATGGCTTCAAGTTTTGCAGCTATCAATCTTAGGCCATCTCCAACCGAAATACTCATTTTGCACTCCAAAATTCAATAATACTCGAAAATGTAGAAACTCATCTCCAACCGAACTCCATTTCATAACATCAAAAAAGAATATATTCGGTATATCCTTTCTCCAGCCAAACTACAACAAAACAAATGGCGAAAAAATGACGTTTGTGAATAGTGCGACGTCATTCGCCTGGCGCAAAATGTCGTTCGGTTGGAGCTCGCGGTGATTGCAAATATTCTTTTGGCTTTCTGTTGTAGATGACCTTAGACCCATTAAACTCGAAACTTTCTTTCCGTTTTAGTGGAAGTTAACATTATCTGTCTTTCTACCACATATGGTTGGTCAGCACGGTTTAACTTTTGCTATATCCTATATTTGCTTTTACATCGTTTAATGTTGCTGCACAAATGTATAGTTCTATTGTTTGATGTAGATTCTTTGGATTTATACGTTAAAACTATATGCATATATTCTTCATAAACAGGCTGATCTTGCCAAGGTAGATAGAGAAAGGACACCATGGCTTTTAGCTCTTCTGCATGTGCCTTGGTATAACAGCAATTGGGCTCACCAAGGGGAAGGAGATGATATGATGGCTGTAGTCGAACCAGTGCTCTATGCTGCTGGTGTTGATATTTTGATTGCTGGTCATGTGCATGCTTATGAAAGATCAGTATGTATTTAATTTCTTCTATAATAGTTTCTGAACCTTACTATCTTCTTAATGTATTTTAATTTCTTCAATAATAGTTTCTAATCTCTGCAATTCTTGAACAACAGGAACGTGTCTACAGTGGCCAACTAGACTCTTGTGGTGCCATACATATTACCGTTGGCGATGGAGGTAACAGAGAAGGACTGGCTCTAAGGTAAGCACCGCTTTCACAGTCGTTTCCAATAAAAACTTGCTGAATTGTATATTTTACCGGGTCGGTGTCAAATATTGGAGAGATTATTTTGTGCGGACACCAGACGGGAGAACCGTCCAAAATTTGTTACCATCCAATATAGTTTTGGATTTAGTTCATTCAAATTTTATTTTTGGCATATATCACCACCCTCCCCCTCAAACTTAAGGGAAAATTCTATAAGATGGTGGTGAGACCTGCAATGCTTTATGGTGCTGAATGTTGGCCGTTAAAAGAGAAGCATAATACTAAGTTAAGTGTTGCTGAGATGAGGATGCTTAGGTGAATGAGTGGCTTGACCCTTAGAGATAGGATATGAAATTAGCATATACGTAAAAATGTTGGAGTAGCTCTAGTGGAAGATAGGATTAGAGAGAGTTGCTTTAGATGATTTGGTCACATTAAACGGAGGCTTTCCGATGACCCGATTAGGAAAGTTGAGGTGTTAGATTTGACTTATGTTAAGAAAGATAGAGTTAGACCTAAAAAGACTTGGTTAGAAAATATTAGAAATGATCTTTCTTTATTAGATTTAAATGAGTATTTGACTTTTAACCGGACATAATGGCGAAAAAGGATTCATGTAGCCAACCCCACGTAGTGGAATAAAGGCTTGATGTGTTGTTGTTGTTATTGTTGCAGATATCACCACCCGAAACCAATATGGTCAGCCTTTAGGGAAGCCAGTTTTGGTCATGGAGAACTGAAGATTGTTAATGCAACTCACGCATTTTGGAGCTGGCACAGGAACGATGATCATGAATCACTCAGTTCTGATGAGGTCTGGATCAACTCTTTGGCCAGTGCTGGTTGCCTGAGAAGTGAAATGCGTGATTTCAGCAAGATTCAGATCGTTCCTTAACGCAAGAATTGCATGAAGCCCTCTATATTTAGGGTAGAGGTTCAAAGCGCTCATGTAAATATCACTAATCATATAAAGTTTTATGGCTTATATGCTGTATCTGCCATCTTTTAGTTGGCTTTTAGTGGATTGGTTTGCTGAGTTTTCGTATTATGCCAAGTGGTATAATGTATATGGTTTCTATGTTAGAACTCACATACACTGTTTGTTATATACATGAAACAATTTAGCAAAACAATTTGAAATGGTTGTAGCACATCTGATGCTGACATGAAAAGATTTTTAACCAATAATTGTTCAGAACTTCTAATCAGCAGCTTCCTCAGCTTTCTCACTTCAAGATCCTTTTGGTTCCTCAAGCGAGCAGATAAATAAATATTTGATTGCTGTCTGAAAATAAAATAAAATATAAAGAATATTATCTCAAATTGGAGAGATTATTTTGTGTGGAAGTCGAACTTAGCTCTACATTCGGATATCAATCAGAATAAGTCACATCAGCGATATTGAGCCGCGGTACTAAATAGTGGAGCTGCGGGCTTAGATATCCGGACGGGTTCCACTCCCTCAGATGCAAGAGAGAATTGAAAATGTTATTATTGTAACCAATTTAAAAATTAGGTGCTAAATAACTGTTTAAGAAAAGATAAATAATCTTCATTTTCTCATTCAATTTGATGTCTTCTTTCTTCTTTTAATACAAATTATAATTATGCATAATATAATTAAAAGTATGAAATTGATAAATTATCTTATGATTTTAAAAATATATCAAATAATTAATAAATTAAATAAGTCATTTTTTCAGATTAGTCTATGACTTTTAATTGTTTGGAGTGGGAAGTTTGTTTTTAGCAATTTGATTCTTAATATTAAATGAATATATAGTGAATTCATTATGAAAATATGGCATTATATCTATATTTGATTAAATGTGTCTGGAATAATAAATTGATAAAAATAATCATTTTATTTTTATAATTTTAATCTTTCTATAAATTTTTTTTTGTCTTTGAATTATCCTCGAATGAAACTCTTCAGTTCCTGAATAGAATATTATGCAAGAGAATAATATCTTAACAACACCAAATTGACAGAAGCTTCTGCAGTGGTATTCAAGAGATTGCCATTATATAAAATCACCAAGATTGCTTTTATCATGATTAAAGAATCAATCTTCTCTAAATTTGGATTAGTAAACTAATTAACTCAAGTTTGTGCTATATATATAATAAGTTGGTCTATTTTTACCAAATTCTGGTTAAAGGGCAGCGCAGAAACTGAAAGAATTTGGAAGATTGTACAGAGCTTAGTTATAACAGTATCAATTCGATAAAAAGGGATAAAAATTGATGAATTTCTTATGCTCTGTTTCCATTTAAATTTGGTCTTTAAAGAATTTTTGAAGAATAAGATTCAAACGGTTTTAAGTAGTAAATTAAAATTTTGGGCCGTGATAAACCTTTCCATAAATTAGTTTTTTCTATGGCATGAACCCTGAATGGACGATCTGGATTGAGAGTCAAGATCAAACGGTTTGACATCTTCCATCTATAATTGGCATATTTAATTTTAGAGAAATTTGAATGATCGTTGATCAACGCTAAGCAAAATGTTTCCATTTATGGCTCCAATGCTCTGTCAAAGACAAACCGTCACAAACTTTCTTTCTAACCAAAATCAATGGAACAGACGGTAAGAAACAAACGTTCATTATCTTTCTTCTTCTTCTTCTTCTTCCACTTTCCATGGTTTTCTAGTTTTGAGTTCTTCTCTCAAATTTTGAGAGTGGTGATAGTCTGGGCTTGGATTCACTCTCTGGCTATGCTACAGGAAAATGTAATTAATTATATTCTTCTCCTATTCATTCTTTGAAGATCTGCGACTTTTGAAGGTAGAAGAGGTAAGACAGAAGAAATAAGAGATTTTGAGGAGGAAGCTGAGTATGAGTTGTTTTCATTGCTTATTTTGTTGCAAGTCATCGAAGGATTCTAACGTGCAGTTGAGAAAGAGAGAGGAATCATCAGGGTGTTATTGTTATGAAGGGTCAGAGGAAGGGAATGACATAAAGAGAGAAGGTTCTGGGATTGAATGTTTATGTTGTGATGAATCATCATCATCGAAGGATGATTCACAGGAAAAAAGTAGTTGTTGTTTTCCTTGCAAGAAATCATTGAAAAAGGATACAAAAACTAGAAGGGAAGAAAAGGGAAAGAAATGTTTTGCTTGCTTTAAGTCCTCCCAGGAGGAGGGAAAGAAGAGAAAGAGAAGAAAGTGTAAGTTTGGAAGTTTATGTTGTTATAATTCATCATCAAATGATGACTCACTAAAATCAAATGGATGTTGTTGCTTCCCTAGTAAGAAATCATCTAAGGATATTGAATCCATAGGAGAAGAAAAGGATAAGAAATGTTGCTCTTGCTTTAGATCAAAAAGAACCAGTTATGGAACTGGATGTTTATGTTGTAAGGAATTATCAGCACAGAATGGTTCTGCTGAAAGAAGAGGATGTTGTTGTTTGTCAAATAAGAAATCATCAAAGGAGGATATTGAATCAAGAGGAGAAGAGAAGAACAAGAATTGTTTCTCTTGCTTTAAGCAATCCAAGGAGGACGGGAAGGAGAGGAACAATAGAGGTTGCGGGATTACATGTTTTTGTTGTGGTGAATCACTGTTAAAGAAAGAGTCATCCAAAGTTAGAGATTGTTGTTGTTTATCTCCTAAAAATTCTTCAGAAGAGAATTCAGAATTTAGAGCAGCTAAGGATAAGAGATGTTTCCTTTGCTTTAGATCATCTAAGGAGATTTCTTCAAATAACAGGAAAAGTGGGGCTAGGAGTTATTTATATTGTTGTGATAATAAATTATCAAAAGATGATTCATCAAAAAAAGAAGGAAAAACTATGGTTTTTTGTCTTCCTTGTTGTGTTGGTAAATCTTCAAAAGATAATTCATTTAAGAAAGGGGAAGGGTTTTGTTTTCAGTGCTGCAGAGGTAAATCACTGAAAGAACCTTATCATGAGGAGACAGTAAGTGAGAAGAATAAATTGAATAAGGATTATGCAAAGAAAAGAGAGAGTAATGTGGTGTGTTGTTGTGGTTTTTGTTGTACTAAATCTGTAAATGAGAGGAAACAAATATCAGAGACCAAATGCACCTTAAGTTGCTTCTGCTGTATTCAAAGTGAAAGTTGTCAAAATACATCCTTTAAGAAGAGAAAAGGAACTTTAAGTTGTTTGCAAATGAAAGATCGACCACAAGTTGGAAATCACCTTGCAACCACGATGCATACCTTATCGATAAAATCAGGTTCATTCTTATTTTTTTTTTACTTTTTTTTTTCATTCCAATTTTATCGGATTTCTCCAAAGAGACATTCTTATTTTTTACTTTGAGTTCTCAATTTAAGGATTTTTTAATATTCTTCTTAATAAAAAAATTAATTAAATAATTATAGTTGCGTTAATTAAATACTTGTTTCCAATGAATATTTAGTAATTAATCATGTATTGCAATTATAGTTAATTATGTTAGAAAAATAGTGCACCTAACTTCATGTTATGGAAGAATCAACCAAGGAGTAAGTAAAATAAAAAATAAAGTAACTTCAAAAGAGAATAAGCATCACACAATAGACCATCAAAACTTACATGATTAAGCTTAAGTAAGCCTATGGCTAGAGGAGAGTTTAATATGCTTATAAAGAGGTTACAATTATTATATATAATAAAAGAATTCTTTCTGACTCTTCCCAAAATTGAAGTTCACCCTCGCTTAGCAAACAAAAAAGAAGCCTTGATTTTATCAAAAAAAGTAAGAACGAAATAACTTAGGAGATATAATAAAAAAGAGATTAAATAAATACTATAAAATTACTCACTTTAAATTTTTCCCTAAAAGGTAATCAAATGGTTTATGAAAATGTTATGATGAGGACATCAGAGCTTGGAGGGTTTATCACCGTAGAGGCCGGAGATCTACGACCTTGATTGATTCTTTATATTTTTTTTTAGTCTTCATGTGTTGTGGGAGACTTATGTGATGTTATTTATTTTATTACAATTTTATCCTCACTTAAGGGAGCTTTTGTGTTGTTTGGCCCTTCAAGGGCTTTCTAGTCTTTTATTTCTTTCATATTTTTGGTGCCTATATATTGTGGACACCAAAAATTCGGCCCCGGCCTCCGCCCGCTGCTTTCTTGTCTTCGGGGGAGTTTTAACGGAATTAAGTTCCGGGGTAAATTTTGGGAAGGCATATGGGTTTGTAGATAAGACACTACCCATAGATTTCGCCCTCATTTTATGTGGACTTTATGATATGAGTTTTGGTTTCCTATAGGTGCAAGCCCCTATAGTTAATTACCCCTATCGAAAACGGGAGAGAACTTTTGATTAAGGCTAGTCGTCGATCAAATACGTAGAGATATGTGTTATCTGACATATAGTAGTTGCATGGGCATGATATTTGGAAATATGATATTTAAAATTGGTAACTTCACCATCTTGCTCTTAAAGCGGATGCTGGGGGAATGGATGATGGACCTAATTAAGATCCCATGGTCTGTCATCCCGGGCCATCGTGGTCCCTTGTCTACTTAGTCAGAGGAGGTAGTCGATCGACCCAACCTGACAGAAGGATCCTTGTCGACAGCCATGAGTTGCTTTGTAAAACCCCTTAGAAGTTCATTTTTTTGAGTGCAATTAGTCCGTACGAACTGACTTTAGTACGGGACGAACTGAAGAAAATTGTGAAAATCTGTATGGTTAGCTTGTACGAACTGAGTTCGTTCGTACGAACCTGAATTCGTCCGGGACGAAATTTGTCCAGAGCCCTTCGTCCAGAGTGTTCGTCTGGACGAAAATATCATCCCGGGATGATCGGGGCATCGTCCTGGACGATCTTGCTTAATAAATATCTGATTTGAGATATTTTAAGATATTTTTGGAGAGAGAGAAAAGCAGGAGAGAAGGAAAGAGAAAGAAGAAGCTTGGTTTCGGAGGCCGCGGAGCGATTTTCGTCCGTCGACGCAGTTGAAAGATTTGTTCGTCTCGTAGTAAGGAATCCGAATCCTATTTCTGATTTCGAAGATTTTGCATTTTCGTATTTTTCGGCTCAGTTTTGTATTTCTGTTACCGAAATTCTTGCATATCTTTGTATTGACGAAACTTTTACCGCGTAACTTTTAGTATGTTATGAAAATGATGATTTTGCATGATTTGAGTATTTTTAGGAAAGTATGTCGATGAATCCTTTCACTATAGATGCCTAGGGCGTCACAAAAATTGGTATCAGAGCGAGTGTAGTGAAAGGATTTGCTTATATCCAGAGTTATAGTGATGATTGCATTATTTATTTATTTATTTTGCTTTACGTGGTTTTGATTTTGATTCGATTTGATTTGAGTTTTGATTAGACGGATTTGTTTTGTATCGATTTTGTTTGAGCCCTTAAGGGAAATGTCGAGGACGAGATTTTTCTTAAGGTGGGTAGATTGTAAAACCCCTCAGAAGTTCATTTTTTTTAGTGCAGTTAGTCCGTAGGAACTGATTTTAGTACGGGACGAACTGAAGAAAATTGTGAAAATCTGTATGGTTAGTACGTACGAACTGACTGTACGAACTGAGTTCGTCCGTACGAACCTGAATTCGTCCGGGACAAAAATTTGTCCAGAGTGTTCGTCTGGATGAAAATATCGTCCCGAGATGATCGGGGCATCGTCCTAGACGATCTTCCGTAATAAATATCTGATTTGAGATATTTTAAGAGATTTTTGGAGAGAGAGAAAAGCAGGAGAGAAGGAAAGAGAAAGAAGAAGCTTGGTTTCGGAGGCCGCGGAGCGATTTTCATCCGTCGATGCAGTTGAAAGATTTGTTCGTCTCGCAGTAAAAAATCTGAATCCTATTTCTGATATAGAAGATTTTGCATTTTCGTACTTTTCTGCTCAGTTTTGTGTTTCCGTTACCGAAATTCTTGTATATCTTTGTATTGACGAAACTTTTACCGTGTAACTTTTGGTATGTTATGGAAATGATGATTTTGCACGATTGAGTATTTTCAGGAAAGTATGTCAATGAATCCTTTCACTATAGATGCCTAGGGCGTCACATGCTTCGTCCAAGGATACCTTGTAAACCTGGAGGAAGTTTTTGTCTAAGGGGATAAATTTGAATCCACCTTAGTTGACAGAGTGCTCTGTGCCCTATCGATTATATCCTATTGATTAATATCTCAAGGATTTGATGATACTAAGGAATGTATTGGCTCTAGACATAACCATTATCTCGTGATGCCATTTCGCGGCAAAACCACTTGGTTCAGAGAGCCCCGGGTCATAACTGTTTATCTTGCGGTGCCATTTGGCAACAAAATCGCCAATTGGAGGACACATACCACGTCCTTACTAGCAGAAGATTATTTGAGAATGGATCCTAGTGATATTTTCGACTAGGTATTAGATCTATGTGAGCTAAAGTAGATTTTAATTTGTTCACCCTAGCAAACTGTTACAGATGGTTGATAGATTTTGCTTTAAGTGTTTGGATGGATGAATTTTAATTTTAAATATTTTTTTTTTAAATATTTAGAATTAGAATTTTTCTCGGAGTTTTGATTTTGGGGATATTTGGGATGACATTTTAAATATTTGGAATTAATCCCTCCAGTTGAGATTTACAATCAACACGGCCATCATCGGGGTGGTCATTTCCCTTTGTGGATTGAACCTTGTCAACTCTGTCGAGTTGTTGACAAAAGATTGAGTTTCACAGACTTTATGCACGTGTTGATTAATTTTTGTTGTTGGAAGCCTTGAAGGTCTTATATGAATGTATAAAATAGATATTTTGGTCGACACTCTGACCCTATATCTATTTGATTGTTCGAGTCGTGTCGACTCCTATCTATCCATATAGAAGGATTGGGCTCAAACTACGTTCATTATCCATCTCTTTCTTATTCTATTTAGTCATGATTTTAGGAATCTTGATGTGCTCCATGAGTGTCTTTCTAAGCCCTTGTTGAATAAAAATTTTACATACATTGATTCTCCAAAGATCAAAATTCTCTCAATCATCGAACTTAATAGTTATTATAATCCTCATAAACTTCTGCTTTGATACCAATTGTTAGGAAAAGAGTGCTTTGAACTTTTCACTATGGAAGCATCAAACCATAAGAAAGTACGATGAACAATAAAATAACTCTAAAATAGATGAATTACTAATAAAGAAAAAACCAAAATGTGTGTGGTCCAGTTTAAGAAAGCCAACATCCATGTGAAAGGAGATAATCTAATAGAAAAAAACCCCAAATCAAGACGTGCAATAAAATGTCAAAGGTATTAATTCTAAAAAATTTGAGCTTGCCCTCACTCAATTAATAGAAGAGAAGCTTTAAGTCTATATCATGACAAGTAAGAGAGAAATAACTTCTAAGAGATAAGAAATAAAGAGCATTTAAAAAGTTACCCACTTAAGATGTTCCTTTAAAGGGGTTTATGATTTTGTCAAGATATACTTTGAACGCCTAAAGATGAGATTCTTGCGTGTATTTTTTTTTCATTTTCTATCTCCTTCTCTCCTCTCTTCTCTCTTCTAATTTCTTCTCAACTCCTTCACAAACAACTCAAGATTGTCTTATGCATCCAGGCTTCCATGCCAATTAAGCTTCCATAAATGGCTAGTAGCCCAATACAAATCTATCTAACTTGTAAAAAAATCACCGGACATATTTTCAAGTTTTCACACAAGAAACTTGATACCATTTCTAAGCTTTCACATAAGAAGCTTAAAGCCTACATCACCTTGTGATTTGTGTATGATAATTAGTCAATGTCTAAGAAATTAAAAAGGTTTACAATATGTTTTCTTGCTTCAAAATTGATGTGGCCCAGAAGAGATCAAATTTGAGCTAATGAAACAGTGGTTATAACCCCTTCTTTATAAAGAACTTAAGTCTATGGGAGATGGTTAGCCACTTAGTTTTTCAACACTAATTTTTACCTACCTAATATGAAATTCAGCCAAGTACTCTTATTGTCCTTAAAATTATTTTCTAATTTTTTTCATATTAGTCTAAATCTAGATTACATTTCTTGTACTTTATGATAGAGATGAGGAATTAACAGTTTGTATATTTGTACCCAAAAAAAAATATTTACTTGTCTCTTGAATAAAACTGAAACCTTTGAACAGATTATGATGGCAACGACATATCTCAAGCAAAAGAGATCCTTCCATCTGCAAATGATGATAATTTAGTACAAGTTTTCACATACAAAGAACTTGTTGCAGCAACAAAAAATTTTAGTGAAGATTGCATTGTAGGTTCTGGTGGAGCTAGAAGAGTGTACAAAGGAGAACTCCAGGGGAAAAATGAGGTTAAAACACCTTACTTCAGCTACAAAATAATTATAGTGATTTACGCATTTAGTATTAAATCTTTGTTGCATAATGCTTAACAAAAGACATCTAATTTGGCAAGGTCATTATTTTGTAGGTTGTGGCTATTAAACAACTTAAGAGGAATGCAAATCAAGGGAGCAATGAACTCCTTGTTGACTTAGCCATGCTCAGTCTCATTCGTCATCCCAATCTTGTAGAACTTCATGGATATTGTGGTGTAGATGATCAAATAATTCTTGTATATGAGTACATGCCTTTTGGTTCATTGCAGGATCACCTTCTTGGTATGTTTAATACCTCCTCTTTAAGTTTTTTTTTTTTTTAGTTTATTAACATTTATTTTAATAGGGGTCATTTATTTATAAAAATTAAAGTGACTAATGGTACAATTTTTTTTCCATATTTTAATCACTTTGCTATGGAAAGAAAAGGACCCGAATGTTTTTTTACATTTAAATTATTTTCTTATTATTTCGCTAAAAATGTTATCTATTTTCTCACATGTTAATACTTATCAATATTTCATTTGCTAATAACAATGCAAGTATAAGTACATCAAAGAGCAAGAAAAAATAGGCCCTACAAAGCTAGTAACTATCTTCAACACCTCCTTGTTGGTTGCCTATACATAGAATATGCAAATAGTGAATAATGAATTTTTCCGATCATTTTATGTGTCAAAATCATACATTTAAAAGATATTTTGGCAATATTTATGGGGATTAATATCATTTTTTAATTTAAAACACAACTAACCAAATGATGATGATTCTAACAAATCATGCTTTCTAACTTCTAGCAACCAAATGGGCCATAAATGAATTAGCATTTTCTTAAAAAAAAAAAAAGAATTAGCATTGAAAGCTCCCAAAAGTGCCAACATCATCTAAAGACACAACAAAAAATATGTTCATTCATATATGTATTAAAATCTTGCTAAACTTCCAAGTTTAACTTGATTCATCATAGAACATGTTTATCAACAATGACATAGATGTTTCTTCAATTTTATAGGTAGTTAGGTAGTATTCATCAAGCTATCACAAACATACAACTTATTACTATGATAATGGTGATGATGTCTATTTAAACAAAACATAGCCATATTAGCAATTAATTTCAGAAATGGTTATGCAGATATAGTACCAAATACTATACCATTGAATTGGTTCACACGAATGAAAATAGCAGCAGGAACAGCAAAAGGCCTGGAGTACTTGCATGATGTAGTCAAACCTCCTATAATTTATCGCGACATGAAAGCATCAAACATTCTTCTTGATGAGAACTACAATCCTAAGTTATCAGATTTTGGCTTAGAAAAGCCCACAAGAGTGATGGGAACCTATGGCTGTTATGCTCCAGAATATGCATTCACAAGGCAGCTAACCAAGACAACCGATGTTTACAGCTTTGGTATCTTGCTTTTGGAGCTTATCACTGGAAGGAAAGCTATAGACATCGCCAGAACAAAAAACGAACAGTATCTTACTCATTGGGTATGTTTTTAATTATTTTTAATGTTTTTTTTTTGTTTTTTTTGTTTTTGAATGTTTTGTTCTTAGTAAGCTAAAGATGAAACCTTAATTAAACATTTGTGAAATTAAATATAAAAGTTATTAATTAATCACTTCATAAGTTAACCACAATAAAGGATGAAATCTTAGGGCCCATTAACTTGGTGTATATATAAATTAAACTTAGTTGATTCTATTATTTGGCTTAATGTAACTAGAAATTGACATGATTTTGAACTTAATAAGCCTGTAATGAATTTTTCATTTAAAAATGATTAAAAAATAAAATCAACACTTTTCTAAAATTTGTGTTCTATATTAAAAGAAACAAAATTAAATCTTATAATAAAATATTTACAAATATGCTTAATATCAAAGAGAATCAAGTGGTGATTGAAAACAAGGAACATCAAAGAAATTGCTTTGCCAATCTTTGATACTTATGTGTCATAAAGACCTTTCAAAAAATATCTAGGACATGAGATAATAAAATAATTTGCTAATTTTGTAATACTTCTATAAATTAATATCCTTAGCTCTTGTGATAGTAACATCATGACATGCAAATCTTAGCTTTAATAAATCATAAAGAACTAAAATAAACCTACATCATGGCGAAAGATACTGACATTAATAGTTAAAAATTATGATTAAAGACCAATGTTTCACTAATAAACACAAATGATAATTAAACCTTTTTTCATGGAATGTTTGGTTAATGATCTTTCTTCCAACTTATACTTATTTTTCTGGGCAATGCAGGCTGCAACTTTTTTTAAAGATAGAAGGAAATATCCAAGAATGGCTGATCCACTTCTCAATGGAAACTATCCAATTAAGGGCCTTTACCAAGCCCTCGCAATTGCTAATATGTGCCTTCAATATGAAGCGAGCAGTCGCCCTTTAATGAGCGATGTTGTTACTGCAATTGAGTATTTAGTGAAGCCAGAGATTGATTGCTCTGAGCCCTAAGAAAAACCTTCCCTTCCTCATCAATTAATGCCTTCAAATCATGAAAACCTAAAGTTTCAACAAATTCCTTGCAATAGCAGAAGGCGAACCAGTGCCAGGAGTTTAGATGACGAGTGCTTTCAATCAATATCAAGCAAGATTGAAAGCTGTGGAAATTTAAGAGAAGAAGGTGAACAAGTAGAAGCATGAAGGAACAATGGTCAATGTAGAATTATGTTAAAACAGCGTGTCACATCAAGAGAATAGATAATCTTAACCTTAAGGAAAGCATATTTGGATGATCAAATGAATTTTATGAACTTGATGAATATGATTTGTTGTAATTTACAATAATGTTGAGCTTATACTAGCGGGGTGGACATTAAGGTTTCGTTTGGGACAATTTTCTTCCTGCTTCTTAAAGCGGCTTTCTAGTTCAAAAAATTTATTTTTTGTACTAGAAAGCCTCTTTAAAAAACAATAAGAAAGCTGTCCCAAACGAAGCCTAATAATCTTGAACGCCAACTTTATTCTCTTTTATTTATAAATGAAATTCTTCTCATGTACCTATAAATTACTTGCAAACCATTGAATAAAATGAGAGTGAAAGCCATTAAGAGGGGGAAAAGTTACAGCTAAAAGCTATGTCAAATAAACTTGAACCATTACAAATGCCAGATGTATGATAAAAGAAATCTTAAAGCTTGATGGGGGTAAGATCCATTGAGGGTTTCATTAGGTGATGGCTTTCCTTGACCAATCATGAAGCTCAGTCTCCCATGGGACAAAACATAAGCATAACATGCAACAATACAAATTTGTTTAGAGCTCTCAAAGTATAAAAATGCTTTCAACTTCTTGCAAAATAAGATGATTAAGAAATTTGAATTTCTACATGCTTTTGGTTGTGCTCGGTAGATTTGTGATTAAGGTATTGTTTGTGATAGCTTTTTTATTGTTTTTTAAAGCAGGTTTTTAGTACAATTTTTAAATTAGAAATTTGTTTACTAAAAAATCTCAAGCAAAGTCTAAGTCCCTTAAAACAAGTGGAGCTCAATTTGAATGAAGCTTTACTATTACAAAATATATCAATTTAGCATGCTTATTGCACATCTTGTTGGATGACAAAGTTTGGGGATGATTTATTTATTAATTTATTTTTATTCTTTTGAAGAAAATTCGTGCCTCAAAATGGGGCAAAAAATTTTAAGGCCTCAATTCAAATTAGTAAAAACGTCGATTTACGCCCTTTTTTGAAGACAGATTAGAGGCTCAAGGCAAAAAAATGAATATTGGTTGCTCCTCATAGTTATGTCCTTTCAAGGTAGTTGTTGGATATTTTTAGAAAAAATTGGAGCTAAAAGAGATAAACTATAATCTCTACATGATCGTTGGTGGATATTCATAAGATTTGAGAGGGCGATAAGGGGGATTTTGAAATTTGTTTTGGAAAAATTTTTACCAATTATAAATTTTTAAAAGCAAGAAATTAATATCTTCTGTTTTAAGATGGTTTAAAAATTTTAAAAATTCAAAGAAAAAAAAAAGAACAATGGGACCATGTGGTAGCCTTGCTCATAACATGGATAATCACACGTAATAGAAGCTTCAGACTCGCTTGTAACCATTTGGGCTCTTTTTTTGTCCCAACAAATATTTTGAAGCATTTTAGTACTCTACTTAGGATTATTTTTAAAGTTTTGGATTCATTTTTGAGACTTTTGGACAATAATGGAGCCTCTAGAGACAATTTTAAGCCATTTTGAAGGATTTTAAGGTGACAATTTTAATGATTATTATTCTAAATGAAATTTTGGCTCCAATGATAGAATAAAATAGAATTAAGTGGGAAAAACTTGGTTCAAGGCCCCGAGGATTAGTTTTTGTTGACTTCTAGGGCTTGCTCATGCCTTAAAACTTTCCCCAAAATTATAATTTTATGTCATAATTTTTTTAGGATGAGAGCATTTACAAATTCATTGAAGTCAAAAAATAGGTGGCAATTAATACACCCCTAGAAATTTTATTTAATTGAGAATGAATCTTAATTCAATTTTTATATCCAAGACATCCAAATATTTGAGCAAGAAACTTTTAGATTTTATTTTTATATCAACAAACTTTCATTTTTAGTAAACAAACATGCAATTTAACAAGTCAAAAATAATGACACTGGAAATGCCTCACTATCAATTCATTTGGAGCGATTATTTAAGATTAAAACTTCTTTCAAAATTAGTGTGCTTATAGCCAAAATGAGAATCTCGATAATATAAATCAACATGTCCATGATGAAAGTTTGAGGAGGTTGTAAGATCTCGTTGAATGGCACACCAAGAAGGGGGGGGGGGGGGGGGGGGGGGGGGGGGGGCGAATTGGTTATTTAAAAAAAAATTTAGCACAAAAAAAATCTCTTTTAAAATTTTCAATAACTTAAAATAAACAATTTGATCACTCGATACGGAAGCTAACAAACTTAACAATAATTACAATAATGATGATGATAATTTAATCAACTCAATATAACATCAACCACATATTTTTCAACATGCAAATTTTAGGAAAATAAATTGCAAAAAAGTAAAATACATAAAATAAAAATTAGATTGAGCACACCTATATTTTATAATGGTTCGGTCAAACAAATATATACATACGTCCACTTCTCCGATTCCTCCTCACTAGGTATTTCACTAAACATTTAGTGACTCTCCTTTAGCCCCCAAAGTTAGGCGAAGAGGCCCTTATAAAATCTCTTCTACCCATCCGATACTGCAGAGGACCGTAATCTTCTCACCCTCCTGATGAGGCAGATAACCTGAAATCCCTTTTCACCCTCCTCATGAAGCCAGAGAACCTTGAATCTCTTTCATCTTCTCTAGTGTGGCGGAGTAGCCGGGTCCTTTGACATTAAAGAGAACTTCTTCCCAAAGCTTCTCTCATGGCAAACCTTGAAACTTGGAGGAACTCAGGTTCAAGTTCACCGGAGCAACTGTGTGGAACTTCCTCTCACACTCCCTTGAAACCCACAAGGATCTTCTCCCTCTTCACAAACTCTACCTTTCTCTCTCAAGTTCTAGTCTCTCTCGTCAAGCTTTCTTCAGAAGAATATAACTCAATGAATGTCAAAAAGGCTCTTACAAAGTTTTATGAGAAAGTTTAAATAGAGGGCTTAAAAAAGCTTAAAAATTCAATTCATAAGTCAACGTTCGTATAGTATGATACCAGGATCGTACAATATGATACCCATAATTTGACCTATTAGTATTGTATGATCACTGATTAGTAAAATACGATTAGTTTAAATTTTCACTATTCGTTATGTACAATGATTAGTTAGTACAATCTGATTAGTTTATTTTGCATGTTAATGTTGTACTATTAGCATTTAGTGCAGTACGTACTATACGAATGAACAGTAGTACAATATAATTTTGATCAACCAAATTACATTTTGTCTAGGACAAATCTTGAGATGATAAAATATTATCTATGTCGATCGTACGGTACGATACAGTTCGTACATTACGATAAAAAATCAAAATTAAACATACTCGATTGATTAATCATAGGATTAAATTAAATAATATTTTAAACATTGTATAATATGATTAGGTTGGTACAGTACGAATAGAACAACATTAAAAATTCAAATTTTTGCCTAATTTAAAGAACGACAGAGTTTCTATTTATAACAGATCGTTCAATATTATGTGGTGTTTGTACTGTACTATTAGTTATATTTCAAAATTATTCTCTTAGATAAATAATGTATTTTAACTAATTTCTATTACAATATATCGTACAGTATGATCTATATTGGAATTAAAATATTTAAAAAAAATTTTGGTCCCCTTGTGTGTGTGTGCATGGTCACCAAGCTAGTATACACTTTTATAGGACTTCTCTAGAAATAAAAAATAAATAAATGAACATACTCTTTTAACACACTCTATTCTACTCAATCTTGTACCCTGAATTTTCATTGAATGTTATATGATGTACCTAAAATATTAGTATACACAAACAAATATGCAATTTAAATACTAGAAGAAATAAAGAGGCAATCAATAATATTTATTATCATCATAATCATAAACTCGGGATCCTAAGTTGCAACACATGATTGTTCAAATAATCATTGGGATGTCTAAGTGCTTGATTTGATTTCTAATCAAATGTTCAATATTTTGGTGGAAATGGTTAGAATCCCCTTTTATAAAATCTATAAAAAGTCCATGTTTCCACACATTAGGCGATAATTTTAGTAGAGAAATTTAAGGATTTAAATAATTCCAAAGTTCTGCTCATCATCACTCATTGATCAATAATTGTGCTCGCAATTGGCCATTACTTAATTTTCCCTCATATTAGGCAAATAATTCGATTGATCATCCACTACCAACATTTTTTAATAATCCTTATATGAAACCTAATTATCCGCCACCAGTATTTGATGCTTGCTTTTTTGGTGGATTATCCCTCTTTCCATCAAGAGAGATTGAACATCCCACTCACCAATATTAGACTTCCAATGTTTCAATCCACTTATCATCTTACACCCACCAACGTTCAATGTGCAACTTTTGTTAGCAATCTAAATTTTAAGCGTAATAATCAAGCTCATGTTGTCGAGCTATGCCACTTTTGAGATCCGATCTGGGAGATGAGATGAAGCTTTTCTTACTGGTCACATTGTCTTCATTCTTATCAAGGGAATGATTGAATCGACTCCATATCATCACTTGATTTATGTTCCCCATCCATCATCATTTAATGCCTACCAACAACCAAAGTGTGTTAATTATCAATATTTGAAGCATGCCTTATTTGGACCAT
Source organism: Dendrobium nobile (assembly GCA_022539455.1). Lineage (NCBI taxonomy): Eukaryota > Viridiplantae > Streptophyta > Magnoliopsida > Asparagales > Orchidaceae > Dendrobium > Dendrobium nobile. Next base: position 33,527,720 of record CM039732.1, on the reverse strand, counting down.
GGTCTTTCCTCAAGGAAGAGAAGTATTAAATCAATAATCCAATATCACCCAATCCTCCATATCTCTTATCGACTATCATATGACTCATGTCAATAGTTGACATCTAATATCCACATCTACTAATATTCGACACAGTTCATTGTCTCATCTTTTTATAAAAGAATTATCAGATCAATAACCATAACGTTAATAGTGGTTAGCAATATTGGTCTACCCTCTTTGTATTAGGAGGGAATGTCATATTAGCAAGTACACTAAAATATTATAAGATCTTAATAAAAAGAGTAATTTATGATAATCTTAATTAATGAATAGTAAATACATCGTAAAAACTTGTACTAGGATTTAGGATGTTCTGATTTAAATTTCACACAATAAAATTGTTGTTATTTTAAAATCAGTACAGCTTAGGATCAATCGACTTTTTTTGTCAAAATAAATTAAATGAATAAAAAAAAAACAACTTTGGTTGAATTTCATCCGGATTTTATATTCAAAGCCAGTTACACCATCGCTTTCTTGTTTTAAATTATGCTCTCCAATTTCCCAAAAAAAAAAAAAAAAAAAACGCTCTCCAAATATTAAACTTACAATTAAAGTAGATTTTCTTGTACCTTGGGCATCTGAGTTCCTGCGCTGTTGGAGAGATCTATGAGCTCAACGGTATGCTTATTTTCCGAGATTCCTTCGATATTATGCTTGTTCAAGATGCTGCGTGATTCTCACATGTTATGAGCTGGGATTTGTTTTCTATTTTTGGGGAAAAGATGAGAGCTTGGTGTGTACTGTCGCAGTCATGTCTGGAAAACCCTAATGCAAGGAAATTGACTCTCGTTTTGCGTTCAAGTTTTGGCTTCCTATCATTTATTTTGAAAATTTTAAACATCTTAACAGCTAAGTTTTGTATTTTTCCTGTTGCTTTTGTCGAGTTTTATTGCTGAATGCTGATGGTATTGATATTTCTGATGATTCTATTCACTCACTGTTGCCGGTCCATATCAGGGATTTGGTATCAAATCATAATCGCTTTTTTACTTCTTGATTCAAGATTCTATTTTATCCTTAAATGGAGCTAGGTTGTGGTGTTTTTGGTAGCTAACCTATTCTTGGTTTGATAGTGTTGAAATGATTTATGATGATAATGATGATGATGATGATGCGGGCCTTTCATATTTGTTCTTTTTTTTTGTGTAGGACGGGTTTGCCAGTCTCAGGAGTTGATGTACTTTGAGTTTAGGGTTCTTTTTGCCTTGCTTTTTTGTTTTGTTTGTTTAACGTTATTTCATGGTTACTCTGGTTTCCATGATTTTGTTGAAGGGGATAGATATGCATGTTGGTTTAAATGCTAAAATTGCTTGGGTCTTGGATTTCTTTTCTGTGAAGGTCAGGTTTAAATACTAAAATTGCTTATATTTTAAAATTCCCTTGCTTTGGAGGTTATGCTTTATAGTTAAGTAGAAATGAATGTGTTGTAAAACTAGGAAGTCTAAATTTAGAAAATTTTATATTAGACAGATGAAAAAGCTACACATAATTAAGATAAGATGCTAAAAAATAAACTTGGGTGGAGGATATGAGAGGCACTCATAAAATGAGTAGATAAAATTAATGTCGATAATATGGAGGAAACAAGATAGGCCAAAGATTGCATCTCTTGAAATTGGGCAGATACATTGACATAAATGAAGCACTCAATATAAACAAATGGCGGATGAGGATTAGCTATTGCAGTTACTACTTTTTCACTTTGAAATTTATCCGGTCTCAAACATGTTGCGGGAAGGGTCTATTGGAAATGCTATAGGCACGGAATTTGTTTTCTATCTTCCATCCTTTAGTTATTCTAATTTTAGGTGATTTTCACTTTCTTTTACATGTTTTTTAGCCTCATAACCAGCCTCTAGGCATGGAAATGTTCTATGTATGGAATATATCCTGTTCTTGCACCATGTTATCTTTTTTGTGGTCATGTTCCCTCCAGCCTCAAGCGAAGAAGGGATTTCAATAAGTTTTATTTCTTACTGGATCCTAAATTAAAGATCCTTTCCATCATTATTTTTTTCTTTTTTATGTTTAAGTTGTCTTCTTCATTCTAGAATTTTTTTAATTACTGATATTTTCTTTGTTGACAGATCTGTTTTCTTCTAGGTTACTTCAATAATATGAAAGTTTAATGGCATGAATGTGAAGAAATTTTATAGAACTAGGTTGCAAATTTATTAACAGGGACTTCAAGCTTGTGAGATAGGCTTAACCTATAACCGGATTAGTGAAAATTTTTGTTCAATATGTTAGGATAGTTTAAGTGAGGATGCACAAAAAGCATGCCAAATGTCATCAACCATCCCCCCTCGCGTGAAGTATCAGGCAAATTGTTGGATGGAATACATTAGTACATTTTTTTTCTTGGGAACACCTTAAAAATAATTTTTAAAGGAACAAGTCAACCAATTAGGTGATAATGACTGCCGCATATTTTGCTTGCATTGCACCCCTAGTCACTTGATTATTAAGCAACTCGCTCATGTTGCTCAATGATTAGGTGATTAGCCTACCATGCAGACACATGCATGGCTAGCTAGTTGCCAATTGAATCCGCTTGCCTATAAGTTATATAGACTTCACTGCTATGCTTTAAGCTCCATTCGTATGCATGTATGATTTTACTAATAAGCCCCACCACTATCAGACATAGTCTTCCTTCTATTGGAAGAGTAACATGAGATGTGTATGTTATGCGTGGAATCTGATTGTATTGATCAATCTGGTTGTTATGTTATCTCGGACCTTAAATTTTGTTGTGTTCGCTACGGGGTGCGGGGGGTTTACCCCCAACCCAAAATTTTTTTCTATACAATGCCTCAATGATGTGTACTTGAGTGTCCTAGTGTTGTGTTCCCGAGCGCCCCAGCGCTGAACGACAAGAGAAAAGCACCGCAACGATATAGATACGACACTGCAACGGTGCAAGACAAAGGCTTGAGTGCCACAACGCCCTGTGGGCTCCGAAAATTCCATTTTAGTGCGTGATCCCGGCCTCTCTGCGCCATCCGACTATTTTTTTCTTATAAGTATTTTTGCAACGATGATGGTAGAGAGTTTTAACGAGATTAGGTTCCGGAGAAATTTTTAGAAGGCAGATTGGGTTTTAGATAAGACACTACCCAAAGATTTCGTCCTCATTTTGTGAGGACTTTTTGATCTGAGTTCTGGTTTCCTATAGGCGCAAGCCCCTATAGTTAATTACCCCTCCCGATAAAAGGAGAGAACTTTCGATTAAAATGCTAGTCGTTAAGGAGGTCATATGGATCATAAATCCAATGTATAATAGCAACAATTTTAGGGTTTGAATTTGATCTTATGATTTGGATTTTTGAAGTTTGGAATTTAGAGTTTATCACTGTAAACTTAAAACTGGTGGTGGGAGAAATGAAGATAAGCCCGATCAAGATCCCATGGTTCCGTCGTTTCGGGCTGTCATGTTCCCTGGTCTACTTAGTCAGAGGTGGTAGTTGACTCAACGTCTCAACCTGATAGAAGGTACCTTATCGGCAGCCATGCGTTGCTTCATCCAAGAATACCTTGTAGACCTGGGTTGATGTTTGTCTAAGGGGATATATCTAAATCGACCTTAGCTGACAGAGGGTTTTATGCCTATCAGATATATCCTATGATTCATCGCTCAAGGGTTTGATGCCTTTAGGTAACATACGGGGTTTGGCCATGATCGTAATATAATGGTGTCATTTTGCGGCAAAACCACCTGATCAGAGGGCACGTGCCACATCCCTGCTTGCAAGAGACTATTTGAGGATGAATTTTAGTGATACACCCGACATGCATTCGCTCTTTTTGATCTGAGGTTAAATTCAGATTTATTACCTCCGACAAATGGTTGCGGGAGGTGGATGAATTTTAGTTTTAAGTTTTCAATTGATGTATTTCATTTCAAGAATTTGAGCTTTTGTTGGATTTGAGATTTGACCCCTCCGGTTGAGATTTCCTGTCAACGCGGTCATCATCGGGGTGACATATAGCATTTGCATTTGTGTAGTGAACCTTGTCGATTCTGTTAACTTGCCGACGGAAGATCGGGTTCATACTGGACTTTACTTGTTGACCCGCGCAGCATCCCTAAATGTCGCGTGTGTTTTTATAACACGCTCGTTGGGGCTCATGCAAGTATTTAGGGGGGGCATTTTATTATTCAGATCAGGTCGACTCCAGTCCTTTTTGAGGGAGAGGATGAGATTTAAATATTTGACCCGCGTAGCATTCTCGAATCGTTGGGTTTGGGTCTTAGATGTGACGATTAGAGCACATGTGGATAATATTTAGTTTAAGCATATAATGCGCATTTGACCCTGCGCAACATTCTTGGACATCGGCATTTAGAAATTTATTGTTTTTGTCGGAGCACATGCAGGGATTGTGTTTAGTTTAAGGGATCATATTTAATACATAGGAGGAGATTTTAAAATATTTAAATTTGATCTATTGCACAAGTGATTTCTTTTAGAAAGTGCCCTTGATTTCTTTTAAAGGACTACGAACGCCTTCTGTCCGCTTGTACACATGTTGCGGATCCGGTGGCGTTATTCTAAATTAGGTTTCATTTGTAACACATAGAAGATATCCCTTTGTCGTTATTATCCCACTCAACATAGCTTACAGTGAATGCTTGTTCAATAGGCATTAGGAGATCGTGCTAATATTCGTAGGAGAATTATCTTGCTTGCTATAAGTTCTACTATTCTCTCCCATAAATAGACTGATTTATTTGATACAAGCTTTTTGTCCTTGCTTGCAAACTAGTTGTTGTGGGCACTACGAATTCCCTATTCCTTCTCATAGGTGAATTGTAGTATGTTGTATTTTGCCTTTAGGTTGAAGAAAATAGTTTGACACTAACAATTTTAGATCTTGATGAATTGAGCTCTTTTTCCTCAGGTGACTTGCTCTATATTTTTAGTTGAAGACTTGGAATTGGAAGTCACATATATAACTGAGAGGAGGACCATCCACTTGTAAGGATGTTTGTTGAACATGAGATTTTGTTTCTTGCATTTTTTTTATCAATCGTAATTGTTCAGTAGTTTGAAGAGCTGCACTATTAGAGAGCTATTGTGTGAACTGCCACTTGTTGGAGAGCTTTTAGAGGCTTTGAGATTGTTAATTGGAGGTGGTTTCATTGTTTGGAGAGCTTTGGAGAGCCATCATTTGATTAATTTATACATATGTTGGATAGTGGCTGCATTAATTAATTAGATTAATCAATTTAATTAAAGTTAATTAATCAATTTACTCAATTAAGTTATTAAATTGATTGTGTTTTTTTTATTTAAGTTTGTTTGTTAATTAGTTATTTAAAGTAAATTGTGATTTGATTAATCAATTAAATTACAATTTCATTTTTAAATTGATTTTAATATGCTTGATCAAATTATTTAAATGATAAGAGTTTATTAATTAATTAAAAGAAGTTACTATTTCATTATTCAATTTAGTATAGTCAACTTAAAGACTTAGTTTTAGTTATAAGTTAATTGATTATCCAGTTTATTCATTACTTATTTACTTTAGTAAATTAACTGTTTTAATTATATCTTTATTTAGATTAGTTAATTAAAATTTCTGATTTAAATTTTAAGTTTTCTCTGATTTGAAGTTTTAAGTTTTAGACGATTTAAATTTTAGGCTATTTAATTAGTTATTATTTATTTAGATTTCCGTTGATTGGCCACTTGAATTTTAATTGTAACATTTCATATTAATTAAATTTCTCAAATTAATATTCTCCAATTTGCCTAAGTCCAAAATTTTCGAGAAAATTTCGGCAGCCTCCCGGCGTCCCCTCCCCGATGCCGGGAGGTAAGGGAGTGCTCGACTCGGTCGGATCAAATCGACGAAGAGGAGATTTGGGAGAGCGAATCGATCCCATAAAAGAATCTTCAAGTCTTCTAATATGTGCGACCTGCTAATTTAAGCAATTTAATTTAATTTTTAAAAAAAATTTGATCCCCTCGAAAATCCGGCAGCCTTCTGGCGCTCCCTCCCCACAAGGGGAGGTTGGGGAGGGCACTTGCCCTTTGGCTCGACTCGAAACGGCATCCTCCCATTGATTGAGGGTACTTATGGTGGAAAGAAAAGTAGAAGTATTGGAAGGAGAGATGCCAATTGACATTTGATTGTGTGGAAAAGATTTCAGAGTTTGAAAATCAATTCTAATCCGTCCATGAAAAAGATGGATGGAAAGTTTGTCATTGTGGAAGAAATGCCGAGGAAGTTGCTTGATGCCCAACCCGAAACGACATCGTCGGAGGCGAGGGGAGCCACCGGTGGCTAAGGAAGTAGGGGGAACCCTAATCCGATGAGGGGAAAATCAAGAGGTAGAGATTTTGGAGGGAGAAGATGGAATGCCTCCCTTAGAGCCTATTTCTAGGGGGAAGATGAGTTGTGGGTATGACCCAAGGGATTCTGATTTTGTAAGAGGATTGGCTGATCATGAGCGGAGTGCTAATTTTGAAGGAATAAGTGGGGATAGGAGGGAAAATTCATGAGAGGCTATTTTGGAATTTATTTCATTATTGTATGCTTCAAGTAGGATTTTTCCGTAAGGTTAGGGTTATCTTTAGTTTTTGCTAAAATTAATTTGTTCTATGGATTGATTGTGCTCTAGCTAGCGGCTAGAGATTAGGAAAGCCGGATCTTCCTATCGAATTGAAGATTCCATTGTATCTTGTTCGTTTTCTTTCATATTTCATCAATTAAAAAAGTTTTCTCTCGTTTTTCTCAATCGTTGTTTGGCCTTTGCTGAAATTCAAATTCAACCAAGAGTTTTCTTGGCTTTTTACAGGCTTTTCCTATCAAATTGGTACTAGAGCAATTGATTGAGGGTATCTATGGTAGAAAGAAAAGTAGAAGTATTGGAAGGAGAGAAGCCAGTTGACATCGGATTTTGTGGAAAAGATTTCAACGTTCGAAAAATCAATTCTAATCCGTCCATGAAAAGATGGATGGAAAGTTTGTCGTCGTGGAAGAAATGCCGAGGAAGTTGCTTGATGCCCAACCCGAAATGACATTGTCGGAGGCGAGGGGAACCACCGGTGGCCAAGGAAGTAGGGGGAACCCTAATCCGATGAGGGAAAAATCAAGGGGTGAAGATTTTGGAGGTAGAAGATGGAATGCCTCCCTTAGAGCCTATTTCTAGGGAGAAGATGAGTAGTGGGTATGACCAAAGGGGTTTTTGATTTTGTAAGAGGATGGAATGATCATGAGCGAAGTAGTGCTAATTTTGAAGGAAGAAGTGGGGATTTCGAAGAAGGTTTTGGGTGGTAGAAAGGAAGATCGGGACACTTGGGGGGGGGGGGGACCATTGCCTTGGGGAATGAGAGGTTATGGATGAAACAGGGGGAACAAAGATGATCTGAAGGTAAGGAAGCTAAAGATACCCCTTTTTGAGGGAGAGGATGCTTATGAATGGATTTACAAGGAGAGGTATTTTGTTGTCAATAGATTGACGGAGGAGGAGAGATTAGCGGCAGTTGACCTGTGTTTGGATGGAAGGCATTGACATGATACCAGTGGAGAGACATGAGATGGCCTATATGGAGTTAGAGGGAGTTCAAGGACTTTTTGTTGAAATGTTTCTGAATCAATAGAGGAGGGGATTTCTATGAGCAGTTCTTCACTCTGACATAGGAAGGCTTTATGGTAGAGTACCGTGAGAGATATCTAGTATCTTATTAGTTGACTGGACCGTCTTTCTAAGAATGTACTGGAGGGAAGCTTCATGAAGGTGCTCAAACTAGAGATATGGACGATAGTTAGAGTGATGAGGCCTCATGATTTGGAGGAGGCTATGGAGTTAGTTCAGTTAGTGGAAGATTAGAAGCATCTGGAGAGAGGGGGGGGGGGGGGGGCGGAGGCAATAGTTCAAGAGGCTCGTACAGGATGAACACTATTTTTTTAACACCCTAGGGGATGACACTGGGTAACTTTCGAGAGACCCCCAAGAAGAAAATCCTGTAGAAGGGGGAATTAAGGGAAATTTCAAGAAGCTCACTGAGAAGGAAAAACATAAGAAGAGGGCGAAGGGATTGTGCTTTAGATATGATAAGAGGTATACATTGGGGCATAGGTGTAAGGACTGGACTCTTCAGATTTATCGTCTATAATGACGACAAAGATGAGGAGGGAGGTGGGAGCGAGACATTAGTATAGAAGGAAGAGCTGTATCTAGGCATGACGGAGGTTTCCTTGTACTCAATGATGAGATTAACTCCAAATCACATCATGAAAGTGAAAGAAGAAATAATAAATAAGGAGGTGGTGTTGATGGATAGTGGAGCGACCTATAATTTCATCTCCGATCAGGTTGTAGACCAATTGGGGGTGAAGTTAGTGGACACATGGTGCTATGGAGTGATGATGGGCATTGTGAAAGTGGAGTTAGGTAGAGGAGTGTGTAGAGGAGTGGTCCTGACCATACAAGTGGTCCAAGTGAGAGAGGAATTCTTGCCATTGGAGTTAGGAAGCACTGATGTCATCTTAGGTATGAAATAGTTACAGACCAAGGGGGATATCAAGGTTAATTAGGGAGCATTGATGATGGAGCTGGTGATGGAGGGAAGAAGGGTGATGATCAGGGGTGTTGTAGGGTTCTCCAAAGCCATGGTATCACTTAAAACTATGGTGAGAACCATACAGGAGGTGGGAGGAGGATTTCAAGTGGAGCTACAACGCTTAGAGGGGATCAGATTGGAGGAGGGGGGAGACATTCCTCTTTCAACACAACCGCTTATACAATAGTTCGATGAGGTCATTCAGCAACCTCAAGGATTGACACCATCGAGGGAGCAGGAGTATGTTATCACCTTAAGGGAGGGGGTGTCACCGATTAGTGTCAGGCCTTATTGCTACCATCAGATTTAGAAGGATAAGATTGAGAAGTTGATCTAAGAGACATTTGAGGAAGGGATCATTAAGCTGAGCATGAGTCATTTTTCTAGCCCAATTTTACTAGTCAAGAAAAAGGATGCTAGATGGAGATTCTGTGTGGACTACTAGGCCCTGAATTAGGAGACTGTGCCAGACAAGTTTTTCATTCCTGTGATAGATGGGTTGTGTGGAGCATGGAATTTATGAAGATGGATCTGAAGTCTGGGTACCATCAGATCAAGATGAGAGAGGATGATGTCACGAAGACTGTATTCAGGACACATGAGGGACACTATGAGTTCTTAGTGATGCTGTTTGGCCTCACTAATGTCCATGCTATTTTTTACTCCCTCATGAACAGGGTGTTCTGACCATACTTCCAAAAGTTCATACTAGTTTTCTTTGACATCCTGGTTTATAGCATGTCAGCCGAGGAGCATTTAGAGCACTTGAGGGTGGTCTTAGCAGTTAGGAGCATCAACTGAGGCCCAACCTGCAGAAGTGTTGTTTTGTACAAGCCATGTGGAGTATTTGGGGCATCTCAAGAGGGGGTGGCCACTGATCAGGTCAAGATTGAGGCAATGCTGAAATAGCCTCTACCTAAAAATCTGAGAGAGCTGATGGGTTTCCTAGGTGCTACAGGAGATTTTTGAGGGGATACAACATCATAGTATGACCATTGACAGAGCAGCTGAAGAATGATAGCTTCTTGTGGGAAGAGGCAGCTACTCAGAAATTTGAGAGATTGAAGAAAGCCATGACCATGATATCGATCCTGGCCCTACTAGATTTCAGTCAGATTTTTGTGGTAGAGACTAATGCATCAAGCTATGGATTGGGGGCAGTGTTCACAGACCCATAAGCCCACTTCAGTCACATGTTGATAGTCAGAGTTAGGTTGAGGTTAGTCTATGAGGAGTTGATGGCCATTTTGTTAGTTATTCAGAAATGATGGTCTTACTTGTTGGGCAGTCATTTCATTGTCAAGACGGACTAGAAGAACTTGAAGTTCTTGTTGGCGTAGAGGATGATGACAGAGGAGCATTAGAGGTTGTTGCCAAAGCTGTTTGGCTATGCCTTTAAGATTCAGTATAGGCCAAGGTTAGAGAACAAGGCGACCGATGCCTTGTCTAGATGTGTGGGGGAGCTCAAAGAGTTAGCTATTTCGATACCACTGATGCTGGATTGGGGGAGTATTAAGGAAGAGATTGTGTAGGATAAGGAACTAGGAATGATTAGAGCAAATCTTCCGAGGGATGAGAGTAGCCAGCCAGGTTATTCCTTAGAGAGAGAGAGGGGAGGGGAGGGGGCGGGGGGACTGCTATACCAGGGAAGGTTTGTGTTGCCATGGACCTTTGTCCATATTCCACACCTGCTATAGGAGTTCTATGGGAGAGCTGTTGGGGGGCATTTTGGTGTGCATAAGACATACAGGAGATTGACAGTAGAGTTGTACTGGAAGGGGCTGCACAATGATGTGGAGGAGATGGTGACTAGATGTGAGGTATATCAGAAGAACAAATATATGGTCATGGCTTTAGGGGAATTATTTCAACCTCTAGCTCTTCCAGGCAGACTATGAGAGGAGGTCACCATGGATTTTATAGATGGGTTTTCGTGGTGATTGTTGAGTAAGTATGCTCATTCATTACCCTATGCCATCCTTACACGGCTTTGACAGTGGCAACGGTATACATCAGATAGTTAGTTTGGCTGCATGAGATGCCATAGTCTATAGTGTCAGATCGAGATAAGATATTCCTTAGTCATTTTTGGAGGGAGCTTTTCAAGTTGCATGGGACTTACCTACGATGGAGCACCGCTTACAACCCCTAGACAGACGGCCAAACGGAGGTGATAAGTAGGAGCCTGGAGACTTACCTGCGATGTTTCAATTCGAAGACACCTTGGCTGTAGGCCAAATGGCTATCATAGGAAGAATACTAGTACAACACTTCATATCATTCGGCATCTCAGATGACTCCTTTTAAAGTATTGTATGGAAGGGACCCGCCTCACTTGGTGCACTTTAGGTTGAGCAGCACACCAGTTTCTTCAGTGGAGTATTTCGAGGAGAAGAATAGATTGTTGGATGAATTTAAAAGATACTTATTGAGGGCTTCGTAGATCATGAAGAAGCGGGCGGATGGGCGCATGAAGTACATCTAGTTTGAAATATGGGATAGGGTTTTTTTGAAGCTTCGTCCCTATAAATAAAGGACGGTAGCTAACAGGAGAAATGAGAAGTTGACCCTGAGGTATTTTGGCCCATCTGAGATATTGAGAGGATCGGAGTTGTAGCTTATCGATTGAGGTTACCTCCGACTGCCACCATAAACCCAGTGTTCCACATATCACAGTTGAGAAGAGCTATTAGGGATCGGGCAGTTAGTTCAGAGCTACCCGTCACACTGACAAAGGACCTAGAGGTGGTGTTAGAATCCATGAAGTTGAAAGGGGTATGACAGGGAGAAGGAATGATCAAGGAAGTGCTGATAAAATGCAAGAACTTGCCTGACTATGATGACATGGGAGCCGTATGAGAGGGTGAAGCATCAGTTCTCGTTTTTTTTCGTTCTTTCACCTTAAGGATAAGGTGGGTGTTTGGGAGGGGGGTATTATTAGACCGGTCCAGCCAGTCCACCCTGGATCGGCTCGTGTATACAAGAGGTAGAACAAAGAGTTCCGCTAAGGAACTTCAGCCTCCACTAATTAGCGGGCCCAATAACCGGATGGAGAGGAAATCGGAGGGGGGGGGGTGTAGGAGAGAAAAGTCAAAAGGAGGGGTTGTTTTGGAATTTACTTCATTAGTGTATGCTTTAAGTGGAATTTTTCCCTAGGGTTAGGGTTTTCTTTGATTTTTCTGAAATTAGATTATTCTAAGGATTGATTGGGCTATAGCTAGCATCTAGAGATTGAGAGAGTTGGATCTTCCTCTCGAATTGAAGATCCTTTGTATCTTGTTCGTTTTCTTCCATATTGCATCAATTAAAAAGGTTTTCTCTCATTTTCCTCATCGTTCTTCTCAATCGTTGTTTGGCCTTTGTTGAAATTCAAATTTAGCCAAGCATTTTCTTGGTTTTCTATAAGCGCTTCCTATCACCCCTTCCCCATATTCCTTGCTTGTCTAGGAGAAAAGCGGAGAGAAAGGAAGAGGGATGAGGAAAGAGAAAGCATGGAACAAGGTGATATTTTTTGTCACTCCTTTTGAGAAAAGTGTTTTGATCATATTAGGTAATCCTAATCAACAACAACAACAACATCAAGCCTTTATCCCATTACGTGGGGTCGGCTACATGAATCCTTTTTCTCCATTGTGTCCTATTAAAAGTCAAATTCTCGTTTAAATCTAATAAAGAAAGGCCATTCCTAATATGTAATCCTAATCGTATCTCTATTTTTAATTATTATATTTTATCTATTTTCTCCCACCTAAAATTGATAAAAATGTAATTTATCTCATTTCATTAATTTTTTACCGTATAATTTTTTATATGTAATAGATATCATCATTTTAAACATTTTGAGTGGTTTATATCAAAATGTTATTGGATGATTTTGCTTATATGTTATTTTAATTGAAATGAATAGTATAATATTAAATATAAAATAACCAAAAAATCAATGTATTGCATTTGGACATAAAATACCTGACATTATTATTATTTTAGTTCAACATGCATTTTTGGAACTGTAGACATATTGATGAGTATAATGATAGTTGCATTTGATATATATGATGTTTGTTATTATACTATATATGATATGAATTTGTGTAAAAGCAAGAAAGACTAGTTGGAAATGATTGACTGATTCAAGTTGGCTAGATATATATTGTCCTGTATAAGAGGATGAGCCGATGAATTTTCTTTTAAATAAAGTTTGTGGTGCAATCCTAAGTGATATGAAAATGGAGGTATAAGGAGATAGACTGATATGATATGATACTTCGTCGGACAGAAAGTGATGACTTCTTGCATGAAATCTATATGACTTGTGATATTAAATTAATTCATTACAATATGAATGATGTGATTGAGATTGATTCATGTATGATTAACTTATAGGACTAGATACAGAAAAAACACCACAGGTGGTCAGATGTTCTATATTGCTTGTATAGACATATGACATGATATGTGTATGATTCAGGACATGACTGATACAAATATATGATAAGTCTGATAAGATTGTTTTAAGGACATGATATACATGATATATTGCATTTGATACATCACATTTATACATGATATAGTACATGATGTACATGTCTTAATATTGTACGATACTCATAGAACATATATAAAACACTTGCTTAATATTATATGTATACTGATACACATAAGGTGACATATAAATTGAGATAAAAGATATAATTTATAGGAATGATACAACTTATTGATCTTGTGTATGACCATCGATCATTGATTATGAATTTCATTGCTTAAGTTGATTTCTATTGCTCATATGAAATGACACTGCTGATATTGACTGCTAAATGCTTATATTTTGATTGAATGATTACATGCATATTGCTTGTATTGTCTTGCATTAATTTTAGTTGTAGGTTCTGATAACTTATTGAGTTGTTAGCTCACCTTATAATTTTTACATGTTCTTAGGAAGCGATCGGGGTCTAGTGGAGTAAGCAAATCAGGATTCAGGTTTTGTCTTGTTTTATGTATTTTCGTTTTATTTTTTTATAGCCATGAGAGAGAGAAACTAATTTATTGATTTGATCCCCTGATTATTATAAATGAAATTTTGATGAATGCATATAAAAATATTTTGATGTAAATGATTTATAGTTGCTTTGCTAGTTTTTATTAAATAAATGAGATTAGATGCTCTTGTAGATTAATAAAGAGATAAAATAGTTCATTCTTTTAAAATTAGATCTTGGGGCATGACATGGTATAACTTTTGAAACAAAGACATTTATCCCATTTGTGACTCTTCATCTTCAGCATATTCCCAGGGTAATTTTTGGCTAAATACCTTCATGTCTCTTTGCAACTGCAGGTGTTGAGCTGTGCGCATTAACTGGTATGACTTAGGCATGCATTAGTTGGAGCTTAATCTACCGGTATGACCTATTAATTATTTACTATATTTCACTTTAAAATAATTTTTTTGGCTAAGAAATAAAGTCTTTCATCTGGAATGAAAAGCCTATATGTTCAGACATAAAAAACCATTTTTACAGGTATAATATATATATTTTTTATGAGCGGGTGAATCACGCTATTTTGTTGAGTTCGTGGATGGATAGACTGAGAAGCTTGGTGCGGAATAGAAGCAGTTTTCACATAAGCGGCTGACAGGTCACGCTACTTTAAATATGGATTTTTTTCAGAAATATGTAGCTTCTCTGATTACCTGGCATCCATTTGGTTCTAATGTGGAGGATATTTTGTGTTCAGGACTATTCACAGCACAGCCTTAGATCCATCCTTGTTTTTTACAACAAAAGTTCCTCCTGTTGTCATACAAGATCATGACTCAGATTTCTGAAATACCTGAAGAAAGTGGTGATTCAATCAAGATTGGAACTGTTGGCACAATAAGCTCCTTAATGTCTCAAGAACTAAACTCCATGAACTCAACCCAAGTAGTAGCTTCATCCTATCAGAAGAAAATTTTGACGACTCCTATTTCAGTACTCTCTGCTGATGCCTCTAAAACAACACAGCCAAATAACATTCTAGCAAATGAAGCCAGCAGCAGCAACAACCACAATACTCACCACCTTTCTACTGCCCAGAAGCCCAGGCAAAAACCTCTGAAAAATGGACAGCGAGGTCCAATTACGACCGATGAAGTTCAGACAGATAAGAAGACAAGAAGAAACAAGAACAGCAAGAAAGGACGCACTTACATAGTCGAAGTTGTGGATATTAAGTGCAACAACCCTATGAGCAGCAGGTTGAAGAAGCTTGGCTTCACCAAACTATCTGAAACAATTGGTTAGTCTTGCACGAGCTTGTTTCCATAAGTTACTAGTTTTGTGTAGCTAGATTCCTTCTGCATAGCTGATCGCAACATTTAAGCAGACGCCGCTGCTAGCGAGTGGCTTATTCTTTTGCGTTTTGTAATTACTTAAGACTACTGGAGCCTATGCCTTAATCACTTTCTTTGACTTCTGAGAGCTCCTGGGATGATCTCAAACAAGCATTCAATCTTCCTAGGACCAAGGTTCTGATAGGGGTGTCAATTCGGGTCGGGTTTGGGTTGAACCTAACTTGACCCAACCTTAAACGGGTCGACACTAATCCGACCCGGTTTTGCAAATGGGTCAGGATTGCAACCCGGACCTGACCCGTGCGGGTTACCGGGTAGACCCAACCCGACCCGCGAGGGAGGGACGGCGACATTCGGCTCTCAAGCGGAACCGCGGCAGGCTGGCAGCAGTAGCTGGTGGTTGTCCAGCGGCGGTCTTTGGTCCGACAACTCGCGGGCATCCAGAAGTCTCTTCGGCAGTTTGGCTCTACAGCAGCATGAGACGCGCCAGGCCGGCAGCTGCAGCAGCGACAACTCGAGTAGGGCGTCGGGACGGCAGCATCAACTGACTGCGATGAGCATGACACGACCCTGAGTGACGAGACGCCACTGCGACGCGACCCGTGACCGAATGACTGATTGACGGATGGCGCGACCTTGAGTGCGATTTCCGGTTCAATTCGGGTCAACCCACATGTTAGCAGGTAAACCTGAACCCGACCCATTTTTCAATTGGATCAGAAATCCGAACCTGGACCCGACACGTTTCA
The DNA here is from genome assembly GCA_022539455.1 of Dendrobium nobile. Classification (NCBI taxonomy): domain Eukaryota; kingdom Viridiplantae; phylum Streptophyta; class Magnoliopsida; order Asparagales; family Orchidaceae; genus Dendrobium; species Dendrobium nobile. The sequence continues at coordinate 33,512,010 of CM039732.1, read as the reverse complement.
CAAATGGGTGGACCCAAACCCGGATTTTTCCGGGTCGGGTTCCGGTCGGGTTTCGGGTTATGTCAATTTTTGACACCTCTAAGTTCGGACTATACCACGCTCTCGGACCTTACCTGAGGAAGTTGAATCTGTATATTTTGTATTGCAGAATTTGGTGTTGGGGGATGGGAGATGAGTGCTAGTTGGGCAAGAATTGTTTTTTTCCCTGCTTTAGATGAAAATCTGACCCTTTTCTCTCATATAAATGTTAATCAACCCATACTGATTAGTTCACCTCCTCCTATGCTATATTAATGCTCTTTAATATTCAGGAAGGGGTATTCCCTTTTGTTTCCGTTAACTTATATTGGCATGCCACCATATTATTGTTATTTTCCCTTTTCTTTAGGGTTTGCAACTTTTGCAACCAGCAGGGGCCTGAAATATTCAAATTTAAATCTATTTTAGGTACCTTTGAGAAGGAAATCATGTTTTAGAGCTGAACTTGACATTTGCATTCATCAAACCAAAGGTGCAATACAAGTAAAAGTAAAGAAAGTCAAAAAGAGAAACTAACGGCCAACCGGCCTGTCTACCAAAGAAACCTTCCTATCTTCCTCAAGAATGTTCAAAAAATCTTGAGGAATAAATACATTAGAGCTATCCCCACCCCTCCAAACAAAAGAACTCTGGGTGGCCCTCTGTGCACAAAAATGGGCCACCAAATTGAGACGCCGGTTAGTATGTAAAAACAAAACTTTTTTGAATTGCTTGATCCATTCCAGGTCCAAACAATTCGTTTGCTGAGACTTCCATCGCTCCCTATCCTTGTAGTCTTGCATGAACTGGATGACACTTGCATTATCCCCCTCGACAATAACCCCCTCCACATCGTTCGTCCAGTCAATAACAAGCTTGTTGATGTATCGAAACGCCAAAAGTTCCACTTGTGTGCTATCCCAGTGAGCAATCCCCCAACCAGCCGCCGATATAAGAAGGCCATTATCGTTCCGAACGACAATGCCAATACCCCCGACATTCGACCTTCTGAGAGCACCATCCAAATTGATCTTCCACCATCCAAATCATGTTTTAGAGGGTAATATAATAACATCAAGTTTTTATACCAGTATGTGATGTTGGATACATGATTTTTTTTTCTTCATCGTATAATATTAAGAGTAAAAATTTATTTAAATATAATAAATAATTTTTATTTCTAATACTTTTTAATTATGTCTTTTTATGTTTATCTCTACTTTTTTTTAATAGGTTGAATCTAAAACATCTCTTTTAATCAGGTCATTAGAAAGCTGACGTTTTATATGATCAAATAATCTAATATGACTCTAATCTTATTTGCCAATGGAGTTACTCTTAACTTTTTCATATATATATTTGTTTTGAATTATATCTCTAAGTATAAAGTTATTCATCCACTTGAGCATCTTCATTTTAGTAACACTTAACTTAATTTTATGCTTTTTTTTTAATGAAAACATAAAGTTTAATGGTCTCACCAACATCTTATAAAATTTTCATGTATGTTTGAGAGGCATTTTTTTAATCATACAACAAGTTGGATGCATTCATGTGTTTTAACCATCCAATTTGAATTTTACTAATAATATTCTCACTTATTTCATTATTGTTTTGAACAATAAATCTGAGATATCTAAAAGGTGCACTCTTATTAATGATTTGATTACCCCAAATCATAAACTCATTATTAGATCTATTACTATTAAAATTATATTCCTTGTATTCAATTTTAGACTCACTCAAATCTTTAGACTCTAAGATTGAACTTCATAATTCAATATTTCCTTATACTCTAGTCTTATCAACAAGAAAAATATCATCAACCAAAAACATACACATTAGTGCATCCTCTTGCAATTGTATAGTAAAAACATCCATATTTTAGAAAGTAATGAAAATTTTTAAATCTATTACTACATAGATCCAGTTAATAGTTAACATACATTTTAAACTATCCTTAACTTCTAAAAGCTCTCCAAATGTGATAATTTTTATTTATATATAAAATGAGCAAAAAAAATTTCTTCTTTTTAAAATTAATATATCTATAAACAATCAAAGAGGCGTAAATTTAATTTATATACGTTAACTTCCATAATTAGAATGTTATTGGGGCTTATTTGATTGTTGACAGAACATTTTTTTTTTTTACGAAAAATAGTTTTGTTTTCAGTCTTCTATGCAAAATTGAAATCATCCGATTTGAGAACATTTTAAAAACTTTAAGGGGATTAAAATAAATAATAATTTTAATTCCAACTAATCTAATGTATTTAGCAAATTTTTATTAAAAAATATTTTTTTAATAAAAAAATATCCCAAACCAAGCCTTAGTGCAACTGAACAAACCCGTAGTTTATGATAAATAGTAATGGAGAGAATCAAATCTGATTGCAAAGTTGGACCTGCCAATATGATACCCACAAATGGAGAGATTATTCTGTTGCAGAGGACAGACACAACTCTATTTTCGAAGGCCAATCAGGTGCAGTCACATCAATAGTACCAAGCGTAACGAACAGTACCGAGTCGATTGGTACCGTGAAGGGGTGACGTGACGCATTCTGATGGGTCTCCGTACGACATTCGGCGTTGCCGTCCGCACAAAATAATTTTTCCCACAAATAAGTACAACAGCCAGCATGAAAAGCAATCGGCAGCCATTATGCATTGAAGGAAACTGATAATAATCCAATAAAGTTCATATCACATCAAGTAGCCATCCAGAAGAGCAACTAGTCATTATTTCATCTGGTTAAAAACCTTGACAACTTTCAGAAACATCAAATGCCGCAAAAGAAAGTTCCATACCGTATTATCAGACATCAAAGAGGGTGCTGAACTTCATTGCCAGTGGGAATAACAGTATGGCACTGGCAACTCCGACTCCAAAGATTCTGTGGGAAATAGAATAAGTTGCACTCAGCTGTGGCTTCTTCAAAGGCAAATGAGGCGATAAAGGCCGATTCAAGTAAGCCCCCTTAGCTGATTCAGAAACAACTCGGCTTTCATGGAAGGCTCTAGTTCCGGTCAGAAATCTCTTCACTGAGTTATCTTCAGTAGGCAGCTCAATATTTGAGGGGAGCTGCCTCAGTGCATTCTTTCCATTTGATCTGGTCGAATTAACGATTCCTAAGAAGCAAGATCAGGTTAGGGTTACATCAAGCAAACTCAGTCACTGCAAATTTCAATGTTATTAGCGTTCCAAGGAGTAATTGAGACTGCAGATAACGACTTGTATCAATTCATAGCTTCACAAATCATCCAAGACAAGAATGAAATGAATTTTAACGAAGCCTGGAACGGCTTTCTTACCGCTTCTTAAAGCAGGATCATAGTACAAAAATTTTAATTTTTATATTAAATAATGGCTTTAAGAAGCAGTAAAAAAGCCGTCCCAAATAAAGCCTAAATCAATTTGACCAGATTAAAACCAGGCAGGAGTTTAGACAAAAGTCTATGAAAAGAAGTTTTGCTGAATATTAGGATAAAATCAAGCCCTCAGAAAATCAGTTGTCCTTACTCTACCTAGAAGAATAGCACTATGATTTGCATACTCCAGGAAACTTTGCAAACATAAATTAATTTCACATTAAAAAAAGGCATATAAAATGGTCAAATCACTTACCCCGAAGTGCAAATGAAGTATCCATCTTACGTTAACCTGACCTACAGCAAAATATACAAATAATAAATCCACAAGTCCTGAAAAAAATTAGAGGCTAATTCCAAACACAATATGAACAACGGAATATGAAAAAAAAAAAAGGTGAGCTATCTGATGCTGTTTTCATAAAGGAAGGAAAGTTATATGTTTCTAGTTAGATGCACCATAAGCATGGTAAGAGAAAAAAATCAGAAAAAACTGGGTTCAAATCAGACTATAACACTATTTTGGAGCCTTTGCAATATTCTGGCAGAATAAATATTTTGAAACAAGTTAATTTTGACAGTACTAGATTATTCGAAGTTTTAAGTGATATATAAAAAATCTTAGAAAGCAGTGTGTTACAGTGACAGTGATAGGTTAGAAAATGAGAAATGGTCAGAGATTTAGGCTTCATTTGGGACGGATTTTTTATTGCTTCTTAAAACAACTTTTTAGCATAAAAATTAAAAAAAAAATTGTATTAAAAACTGCTTTAAGTAGTAATAAGAAAGCCGTCCCAAACGAGGCCATAAAGTGATCGATGGTTAGAAAGCAATGTTTAACCAAAATGTTAATTGTGAAAGCGGTAGTTTGTTACAAGTTTTAGGATTCATACAGAAAAGTTTGGAGAACTAGGCGAGTTATATCTAATACAACTAGTTTGTTGCGTAAATAAACTGTATGATACAGTAGCATTTGGAAATGGACGTTGTTATTCTCATTTCAGAGTATCAAAGCTATTGACAAATTAAACTATTTATTGGTTATACTTATTTCGAATAACACATGCGCTAAAACTATAGTGATCAATTAGTGATCAATTAAACCTCTCATAATGCTATAATGGTAAGAAAAATGGCTATTTTACAGCATGCCCAGTCACAGAAGAGGTAATAGGACCAGCTTGCCTTAACTTTTGAAAAAGTGCTATCATTCACTAATTCAATATGAAGATGCAGCTTCCCTAAGGCATAGATCCAATAAACCTTTTAACCTTTGAAGTAAATCTCAAACAGTACTACTAAAAACCCAACCACGTTATCCAACCAGCAGGCATGCATTACAATTGCACCAGTAATATATAATATACAATAACATTGAGCAAAATAGGAAACTATACACAGAAAGGTCCTTCAAAAGTAATTTTAGTATTTCCAATTATAAACATCCATCTCAAACTCAGTCAAAGCAAATGCCTTTCTCGTACAGATCAAATTTAAACTTTAAATCAAATATTTCTGTATTTTAGAAGACAATGACAATATTGGCTGATTGCTGATAGGTTCATATGCGATCTAATTGTTGTAAAACTACTAGATCAGATCCCCTACAAACATTCCACATATAGTTTATAGATTTTCCAGTATAACTTGTTTTGATTCCCTTATACACAATCTCATTCATAAATCAAGGTTTCTCATCCAACTGGCTATCTAACAATAAGAAAACATCAGGTAAAAATCTTCTAGCAATAAACTGTGCTATTTAATATGAAATAATATAATTAATGCTACTTTATAATAGTATTAGCTTAAAAAATATCAAGTTAGGAAACCTCTCTATATGATTATACTTAAAACAATATAAGAAAATAAATTTCCCCTCTAACATGATATCAAAATATGTTATTCATCACTGTAGCTGCCGCCCTTCCCCCTCTCTCGATTCCCATTTCATAAACCCCAGCAAAACATGTGTCTCCTACTACTGCATGCCTCCCCCAATATTCCATGCATGCGTCCTACAGCTACTCATTTGTAAGATACTAAGCTTGCACCTTGCGGCCCTGCCAGGCCACACTTGTTGATCTTTGTATGTGTCTCCTGACCAACTCGAGCAAATATGATGAGAATGACAGCATAATGGTGTATCGTCGTGCGAAATAGATCGTTAAAAAAGATAAACTACTTATTTTTATACAATCCGGTATTATTCATAAGCTAAAATGAGCAAACTTTGATAAATATAATTTGAAACACATATTCAATTTAATAAATGCTGATAACTTTGGAACAGAGAATCAGAATGGAAACTTCTTCAGAAAGTAAACTAATTTCGTAACTCACTTTGAGTAGTAATATCAAGCTAAGAAGCTCTCATTTTCCACACAATCCCAACAACTACTAATAAATTTATAATGAACCATAGGATGACATACAACCGTGACCAAACTATTGATACTGACTGTATCATCATATTTAAAATGCAATCCTTGTGATACAGGAAATCCTTAGGGATTAGATAGAATGATTAGAAGCGCGCAGACTCATCATTTCTTCAAACAACGAGCTCAGCAAATACGTTAGTTTGAACAAAATAACAAATTTTAAATCAAAATATAATAATATGTTGAGAGGCTCTGCAATTGAATGAAAATCACCAGACCAGGCGAGGATAGGAAAGGTTTGATCCCTACCGAACCAATATAATCCGGAACTGTTTCAGGCTGATCTGTCATCGCCGGCGTTAGGGTTTTTAGAGAGCCCGTGAGAGAGGGGGAATAAGAGAAAGTGGGTGAAGGGATGGAGAGAGAGAGAGAGAGAGAGAGAGAGAGAGAGAGAGAGAGAGAGAGAGAGAGAGAGAGAGAGATACACAGCTGAAACGGAGAGAGAAGACGAGAGAAGCGCACTGCCACCGTCAAACGCGACGCCGGTGCGGAAGCTGTCTTCCGACTACTTTTTTGCAGAGGAGGAATAGAGCCGCAAAGCGTAAGGAGAGCTGCTATTGTGTACGTCAATCCACGATATCGAATACCATGGACACATTTTATTAGAAGGAATAAAACTACGGGGCTGTTCGGCAACAGGATTTATGCAGGATTTAGCCGCAAAACAGGATATAAGCAGCCGGTAGATCTCACGGTAGAATAAATCCTCCATTTTTGCCATAAATCCTGGATTTACTAAATCCTGGAGTTCGGCGGATTTACGGGATTTGGCTGAAGAAGCACGCAAAAGCGAGAAAGATAGTTACCTTCACAGCTAGCGAGCTCCCGTCTCAACTTCCGATCCAACGGAAGAACGGCGAACTGTCGCGACTTCCAATTCGACAGGAAGGAACGTTGTCGAAGGAAGCGAAGAAGGCTTTTAGCGACTCCTTCAAAACCCTACCTCACGCAAAGCAGTCGAACAGCAACGAAGAAAATGGAGAAGAGAAAAGCAAAACGTAGCAGGCTATTGAAAGAGAAGAATCAAATAGTAGACGGTAATTAATTAGAAATTAATTTAAGTAATTTAAATAATATAATTAATGTAAATAATTAATTAGATAATAAATATGTAAATAATAATTAAATAATTAATTAAATAATTAATATTCTAAATAATAATTGGATAACTATTCAAAATAATAATTGTAGTTATATAATTAGTTAAGATATTAACATTTATAATAGTAATTAGTTAATTAAGTTAGTTAATATCCTTAAATTATATTGTTAGTTAAGTTAGATAAGTAATATTCTAAATAATAGTTATATTATTAGTTAAATTATTTGATAATTAAATTAATTTCTACTTCTATTATTTATAATTGTAATTTATTAATGGTAAATTAAATTAAAATGAATAAGTTACTTGTATTAAAAACATAAATTAAATTTGAATTTTTAATGAACTAATTGTCTTAAACCCTAAATTATGTTTTCAAACAGTTTCATAGGTTTTAACACTAACTATTTTTAAGATTTATTAAATATGGATTTACAAGATTTACTAAATCTTACTAAAATTAAATCATGAATGTTGCCAGAACAACCCATTAAAGAAATTCACATAAATTTTTTATTTATTTTATTAGTTTGCATCACATTATAGTTATTATTATTTGAGTCATTTACATATATATCGTTAAATTTTTATATTTATATATTTAATACTTAAATTTTATCTTTGTTTAGATTTCATTTTAATCTTTAAATTACATCAAAGATAATATAAGTCTGCATAGAAATTGAATAGAATAAGTGATTGTTCATGGTTGAGCTTGTTTATTATCCGCTTATTCAAGTTCTATTTGAGCTTGATTCGAGATTTTCTATTTGTGATTAAGCTTGCTTCGTTTTATAAGAATAGGTGTTCATATTTGTATTGTGTTTGATTCATGTTCAATTCATTTTGTACTTATCAAACAAAAGAGCATTATCAAGCTCACTAACAAACAATTATCTAGTGCATGGTCACGAACATATCTAGTAAGTGTTTTCAACCTATCAAATGAGTCTGTTCTTGAACATATCTAGTGAGTACTTTCAAGCTACCAAGCGAGTCCATTCATGAACAAAGCAAACCCCTCTTATAAAGGGGTGATTTAGTAATTTACCCCATTTATCTTAATTTTTCTCTTAATCGACCCTTTTCAAGCACTCACGAGCCCGCCTGCCTTATTCGTGTGTTTCGTTCGCTCATCATAACAACTCTGCGATATGAAGGTCGAAGAGGTGAAGCTCGAAGGAAAAAACGGTGGGTGGACATGCAGACCAGGCAGGCATGCGGGCAGGCCAGGCAGTATTTGGCAGTTGTGGCGGTCGGCTTATGATGATTGTAATCTAGCTACTATGCTAACCTTGTAACCTATTAAGTTGTTGGTGTGATTGCACTCCCCTAAATCAAACATATACTTTCTTGTGTTGTAGCTTGTTCAACATAGTTAAGGATGCTTCACACTTGAGGTTCCAACTTTGATTGAAACATGTTTGAATATGATTCCAGTCATGTTTGAACCTTTGTTGAATTATGTTCGAACATTGTCTAAATAATTTACAAGCTTACTCGAACTTGTTGAATCTTCACTCAAACCATGTTTGAATTTTTTTTCTGAACCTTCACAAAAACTTGTTCGTCCAAATCATGTGGACCATCTTCTAACACGATTGAATCTTACACTTATTTGAAATTTATTTAAAGTTAAAATTGATCCTTATTCACCAAGAAAATACATGAAAAGCATATTTCATCAATTACACCTATTATAAGTCATTAAAAGTCAAAATTTTAATAAATTTTGTGTTATAATTTAATCTCAAATTAAATAATATCTTTTTTTAATATCTTAAATAAGCTTTTAGAAAAGCAAAACAGTACCATAAAATAAAAATCCACTTTGCAAGAGAAATCTTCAGTTTGAATTCAGCATATATGCTTCCTTTATAAGACAAAAGGCCATATTCATTTTAATTTCAATATCTAATCCTAAGGAATTCAAACATGGATGGATGTAATATTTCAGCTTTGGAAAAGAAATTATCAAAAATTTGCTCAGAATATGTACAAATTTTATCCTAGAAAGTTTGTGAAGCCACCTAATACGATTTTGTCCTCTTTCATTCTTGCCAGAGCATTGTAATAAATTTGTCGAACTCTCTCCCTTGAAAGATTTATTGATCTTCCAATCTCATCAAATGTCAGTGAAGTTTCTCCATTTATTCCATAATATGACCTTATGATATGCTGCTCTCTTTCACCAAGTGCTTTGAGAAGCATCTCCATGTTTTGTAGCAATAATTGTCTATTGACAATAACTTCTGGCCTTCTTTCATCTGGCCCTTGGATAATATCCTATATCAAATAGAAAGTAAATTTAATGACATGCTTCATGAGTACTATATGATAAAAGATTACAAAATAATTTAATAAAATTACTATAAGAGTGCCTATTTTGTATATATTTGCCTGTTAATGTTGAAAGTTATTTTAGGAAGCAATAAGAAAACCGTCCCAAACAAAGTCTTAGACTTCATTTGAGACAACTTTCTTATTGCTTTTTAAAATAATTTTTTAGTATAAAAAATTCTTAAAATAGGAAGTTTTGTACTAAAAATTTGTTCTAGAAAGCAATAAGAAAACTATCTGAACAAAACCTTAGTGAGAATGCATAACTAGATGTACAATTCAAGTCCTATGCCAGACTAATATGAGTCGCATAGGTTTGGCTCCACTCAATGGCAAAGCAAGGCATTTTTTTACTGGTGCATAAATTGGCTATTTTAAACATATTTATCAATATTTGTCAATAAACATTTATAATCCTAAACTCTAAAATTTTGAAAAGGGACATATATTCAATAATTTTATGAAAAACATATTATAAAAACCAAAATATATGATATATAAAGATATTTTAGAATTTTGGAGAGTGCCCATGCCTTAATTAAAGAGTTGATCATATGAGACATCCAATCATACATTTCAAATCAAAATTAAATAAACATGATTATGACATTCATTTCAAAATTGATTATAAATTTGTCGTTAGAACTATCACCTATATTAATAAAAAATAATAATAATTCGCACCAAATAAGAAGTTAACACTTAGGCTTCATTTGGGACGACTTTCTTACTGCTTCTTAATGCAGCTTTTTTGTCTCAAACAAAACGTTAGTGAAGATCTAAGATTCATAAAATTAAACTCGAATGCTTAAATAAGGTTAATGATGATGATTGCGATATATAAGCAAATAAAATGTGATTACACAACTAAACAAACTTTGTATGGTTAACTAATATTTGTTAAAGATTACCTTAAGTGCTATTTTTTCACCATTAATAGGTTGATCAATGGATATCGGCCGATGACTTCTCTCACATATGATCCGCACACTGGAAGTAGAAATGCCGACTGTTTCTGCTATTTCTTCATAAGTTGGCGATCTCTTAAGCTTTTCCCTCAATAATAATTTAGTTTCCACCATTCTGGCGTTCATTGTACACAAATATCCCTACATAGGCACTAATGTCCATTTGTTAGCTCTATATTCTCAACAAAGCCCTGCAATGCTATAAAAAATAAAGAAATTATGTAGTTTTTCTGTATGAGTATCCATACCGGCAATCGAACAATGTTGGAATTTTTAGCTAAGGCTTTCATGATGGCTTGTCTGATCCACCAATACACATAGGTAGACATTTTATGTCCTTTTTTGTAATCAAATCTTTGTGCGCCTCGAAGAAGCCCTATACTTCCTTCCTGAAATAAGCAGAATTTAATTTCAGTGCAAGTGATGGAGAACTCTAATGGTAGATTGGAAAGAGCATAATGCAGAACTGGATTATCTGCAACTTTCTTTGTATTAGAGATAGGCTATAATTGTGTTGTAAATGAGCTTCAGGAACCAGCCTGAGTTTCATTTAACTAACCATGTCAGTGTTAGGTAAAAAAAAACTAGATTGACTGTTCATGTTTGTCTCACCTGCTTATTGAACCTGACACAATCTATTTAGGACCATTAAACCAAATTCCTCACTTGAAATTGAGTGTGTGTGTATATGTGAAGATAACTATAAAACAACAACAACATCAAGCCCTTGTCCACTACGTGGGGTCGGCAACATTAATCCTTTTTCACCATTGTGTCCTGTTAAAAGTCACATTTTCATTTAAATCTAATAAAGAAAGATCATTTCTAATATTTTCTAATCAAGTCTTTTTAGGTCTACTTCTACCTTTCTTAACATAAGACAAATCTAATACCTCAACTTTCCTAACCGGGTTATCTGAAGGCCTCCGTTTAATGTAACCAAACCATTAAGGCGACTCTCTCTAATCTTATCTTCCACTGGAGCTACTTCAACCTTTTCACATATATGCTCATTTCGTATCTTATCCCTACGGTTAAAGCCACTCATCCACCTGAGCATCCTCATCTCTGCAACACTAAAAGAATTATAACTTATAATATAATTGAATAGTTTTAATACTTATTATATCATCTAGTTCTACCCTGATCAAACCATTGAACAATGAACCTTTCCTTAATATGTGAAGATAACTATCAAAGAAATAAATGTTAGAGATAATTTGAGCTTCAAGTAGGCCGGTGGCTCAGTAAATTTTTTTCCGCATATAAGTCGTACTGTTTCCAATCTTGTTGGTAATCATCCAAAAAGTGAATTGTGTAGAGTTTGTTATTAAAAAGAAAGAAAAAGAAAAGAGTAAAACATGTAGGACATGGTTTATGACAAGACTAGCAATCACAGCGAAGTCTACCTGAATGAGATCCTGGAGGCTGAGCCCTTTCCCTTGATAAGCAGCTGCAACTGAAACCACAAGTCTTTTATAGCTCATGGTGATCCTCTCTCTACACTCTCTCGCCTTTAAGAGAGCCCTGTCATTTCTTCTCCTCCTCCTCATCCTTGCAACACCTGAAGAGGTTTTCCTACTTGAAGGAACCTCCATCATAGCAACAGCCTGTGCTCACAACCAATTTTGTAAGTATCAAAACTCTGATTAAAGGACACTAATAGAACTCGTAGTTAAACGAAGTACCTTAAGACAGCTAGAGAACTCAGCCTCTTGATCCCTTGTGAGATACCTCGGACGCTCGGTTTTTGACAAGCAACTTTCTGCCAAACCACTCCCTTCCACATTATCTTTGCCACTAAGATCCAGCTCTGCTCCCCTCCTCTGCCGCCGTCTCCGCCTCCTATCTCTCAAACAATTCTCATGCTGTTCAAATCCAAGTCTGTTGGATAACTGAGATGGATCAATCTCGGTAAGGGCATAAGCTAAGGGCAGAGCATCTCGAGCAGCCTCGGCAGCTGCAGTTGCCAGGCTTACTGCTTCACTTGCCGCAGCAATAATTCCAATGGCTGGAGAGGGCGGGGTAAGCTGCTGAGGGAGTGGAAGAAGATGAATGGAAGGCTTAGAAATCTGAACATGGTGGTGCAGCAGAGGAGCTTGGAGGGTGGAAGCCAGTGAGCGGCTCAAGGAGCATGAAGGCATGGTGCAGTTGATGCTGAGAGGTGTGAAATTAAGATCTCAGCCTTCTTATGCTTTTTCATCTTCTAGCGGAAAGATATTTATCCATGATGTTGACTTCTTTTGGTTCCCATATGAGGCAAAGAGATATTTTGATAAGGCAAATGTGGTAGGTATTTGAAGCGCTGTATCTCTTTTTTTTTTTTTTTCACTACTCACTTAAAAAAGTAGCTTCCATGTTTCTTCTTTGCAGCTTTACAGTAAGGATTACTGCGGTAAATAAGCTCCCCCAACAAAATGAATAAATAAATAAAACTCTAAACTCTCCGCTCTAAGTAATGGAAAAGATGAGCAAATTATGTTGAGAGGATTGGGTCCCTATCTAACCAACTCATCTCAGCCTAGCATTTAACATTGATGGCAGTGATCCAGCCAACTAAAAAAAGGGATTTTGACAATAAATTTGTGTACTGAGTAGATCCTAACCGTCCAAAATGAAGCCCGTCACTGATGATTTAGTAGACATCATATAATTATCATACAAGTTGTAGAAGATTTCAATGAAATGTTGAAAAAAGGAAAACTAATGAATCGAACAATAAATAAATACACTTCTAAGTTTCGTTTGGGATAACTTTCTTACTACTTAAAGCAGCTTTCTAATACAAAAATAAAAAATTTTGTATTAAAAAATTATTTTAAAAAACAGCAAAAAAGTCATCCCAAACGAAGCCTTAGTCATCCCAAAGAAGAACCTGCCTGCAGTTCAGTGCTTACAAGAGTGATAAAGGAGATGCTACTTGGGTATTCATCTATAAAAATTACATTTAAAATGAATCAAGAGCTGTCTGACTGATATGCTCACCGAAACCCAAAAACAGGTAGATTGTCAGTAGATGATAGCAAGCTTTTAAGTTCCATTAGACATCTCATAAATGGATAATAATTAGAAAACAGAAATTCCGAAACTCATCCCTCTCTCTCTTAATTTCCAGGGGAGTACTAATTGCCCATTAATCACTGGGGCACTTCATTTGTTTTCTCTGCATTATAATTTTCAACAGCATTTTCAGATCTACCACCAATCCATGAGAAAGAAGACCACCAAAATCGTGAGGGAAAAACTCAAAATTGGGCCCAAAATTAAATTTTAATTCACAACTGGGCTTGTTGATAAAGCATACATTGATCCAACTGGGTAGTAACGGCTTCCAAAAATGTCTGTGAAGGGTAAGCCCTGAAAGACTCCAGCCTTGAAGAAGGATCTCTCACCCCCTGCAAAAATTGATTAGACTGGGAATAAGCTTCAAGTAAATGAATTGATTAAGTAGGAACAGTTCGAATAGCATGTACTTTCATCTGTGAACACCGAAATTAGTCATCAATACCTTGACATAAAATCAACAATAGCTTTTCTTGAAAAGGGGTTAATAGGGGAAGTTGAATGAATAATTCATCAAAAAGGAATATAATAACATAAACTTAAGAAGAGGTTGAGATAGATTATTCCTGTTATTAATAATAATAACCAATGAGATGATTGACAAAAATAAAATTCGTTGCAGCTAAACAAATACTGGAAGGAATTGAGTCTCAAAAAGTTAGTTCATGCAAATCAAACAAATATCCATGAAACTCACTACAACGAAAATCACTTTTAAAGCTTAGTTTAACCCATTTCAATTGCGTCAAATAAATTGCCCTAAATGATTTTATTCATGAAATTATGAGTATTTACAAGAATGAAATGAGGAGAAGCAGGATAACAATAGTATATCTTATTTAAAAATAATCAAATAGTTCTCATTTAGATTCCATTTAGTTTTTAGTTTATTCAAATTTGACCCAAATCAACTTGATTTAGGAGCTATTTGGTTGGATGAAAAAGAAATGTAGTGAAGTAATGCAGCGTATTTGAAATACATTGGAGCTGTTTGGATAAGTATAAAATAAATGCGAGGAATTACTTTTTCTTGTTTGATTTGCAGTAAAATGAATGCACTTTAAAGTCCAGAGATAGGGTGGTCAGTGGCGGTGGTGGGTAGTGGTGGAGGCTAGGGGCCTTGGGGCGAGAAATCGAATAGGAATTTTTTTTTCATGTGAGCGGAGGGCTAAATTCGTCGCTAGTAATTAAACAAACGGAAAATGTCATTTTATGAAATGTTAATAATATCCTAAAAATTTGAATTTGTTTTAACACAGATGAAATTAGCACTCTCTACAAGAATACAAACAGCATAAATCAAAAAGATAAATAAATTTTTTTAAAAAATATACCAAATTGGTGGCATTCAAGCAATCCTCCATATATAATCATAAACAACAACCGGGTGATGTTTGAGTAAAGCATTTTAGGTAGTGCATCTGAATGCAAACTCAAGTATGTGAGCATGCGATTGAAGACTGACCAAAAGGCATTTAATCATAATGTTTAATCCAATGTTTGATAAAAGGTAAGGCAATGTTCGATCCATAAACAACAATCGGAATAAAATAATGATTGGATCCTAGTAGTAAGATGATCCTTACCTTCCTGAAGAAAGCATAAAAATATTTACACCATTTTTAATAAAAAAAGGCATTTAACCAGCAAAAATATTTTCAGTAAGTCATCATCATATTCAGCCTCATCGCAATAATTTGGAGTCTACTTTATAAATTATTATTTTCCATCTACTATGTAAAATAGGTTCTTATTTGTGGGGGTGGTGGGCCTTAGGGCGGGAAATAGAATAGGAAAAGTTTTTTTTTTTTTTTCATGGGAACAGCTTGGGTTTGGTGGATTTATATTAGGAAATTTTCTTGGGTGGTGGTGGGGGGGTTTAACACAGATGAAATTAGCACTCTCTACAAGAATGCACATCATGTCATCAACTTAAATCATAAAGATAAATACAAAAATTTCAAAAATCTACCAATTTGGTAGCGTTCAAGCAGTCTTCCATTTATAATCATAAACAACAATCGGGGGATGTTTGTGTAAAGCATTTTAGGTGGTGCATCTGAATGCAAACTCAAGTATGTGAGCATGCGATTGAAAATACACGAAAAGGCATTTAATCATAATGTTTAATCCAATGTTTGATAAAAGGGAAAACCAATATTCGATCCATAAACAACAATTTGAATAAAGTAAAGATTGGATCCCTATAGTAAGATGATCCTTGCTTTCCTGGAGAAAGCATAAAAATATGTACATCTTTTTTAGTAAAAAAGGCATTTAATCAGCAAAAATATTTTTAATAAATAATAATTCATCATCATATTTAGCCTAATCCCAATAATTTGGAGTATACTTTGTAAATTCTTTTTTTCCAACTATTTGTATTGAATATTGCATAATATGTTAAATCTAATCTTTGCAATCTTCTTTAACAACTTCAATCCATATTATGTTGGTCTAACTCTTTTTCTTCTTAATCATCGCAGAGTACTTTTATCCACACATCTAATGTATGCCCTTCATTACACATAACCAAAAACTCCCATATCTAAGCCTAAATTCATTAAAGATAAAGGTTATGATAGGAAGTGAATGCACTTTTCACAAAAATCAACATATGAAACACAAAATTAGGAAGTAAGCCCCAAAATAATTTTTATTGAAAGAACTATAAAAAGAAATGCAATATACAATTTGATTTTCCTTTGGAGACCAAGATCCGGCTCTCCCAAATCTCTAGCCGCCAGCTAGAGCCCAAATAACCTAAGAATAAACTAAATTCAACAAACTTCAAAACATAATCCTGTAATTACCCTATTGTTAGTCTTAAATAGGCTCCCATAATTCCCTACCAAATCATCCCCATTTCACTAAATAATTCCCTCTCATATTTGAATTCAAATTAAATTTATTTTCCTAATTAATTCTCTCCCAATTGTAATTAAAATTTTCTAAACAATCCCCTATTAATTCCTCTTCTTTTTCCCTAAATAATTCTCTCTTAGATTTTGAATTCAAATTAAAACCCTTACAGTAAATAATTCCATCTCAATTGTAATTAAAATATTTTTAAACAATTACCATATGATTAAGAACCTTCGTAAAAATCTCCATCTTGATTAGGAAACTTCATAATTCCTTCCCAATCAAATCGGCCGGTCTATCAATACTCCCCTCCCAAAATGCCACCTTGTCCTTAAGGTGGAACGAAGGAAACTATTGCTGAAGCACTTGACTTATAGCATTGGACTGAAAAATGAACAAACACTAAGTCGAATGAAGTCGAATGATCCCTACCTCCAGCATGTCCCTGATCAATCTCTCGATCTCATCCTTCTGGATTTGGGGATAATAATACATACGAACACTGATATATGAGACTACTTCCTTCAAGATGATAGCATGCTTATGTTCATGCGGAGGAGGCAGCCCATGGATTGGTTGGAACACCTCTCGATACTGATGTAGGAGTGGTTGAACCATATATGATGCTTCTATTTTCTTCCCATCTTCTTCGCCTTCCAAACTCTGCAGCTCCACCAAAATTCTCATTCCTTCACCATTTCCCCTCTTTGGAAGTGACTTTAAAATCACCTCCATGTCATCTGTCAATGCAACTGGTAATGTTCAGCTAGCAGAAACCAGATTCTTCATAGGTGAGCTCATTGAATTCTTGATCACTTGAGATTAAGAAACTACATAAGCTTTGGAATCTTGCCGAATATAAATAGGATTTATTAAACAAAACTTTGCATCTGATTCAGCTGCATTAGCAAATTTGTTCATGCTTTACTGACAGTTCTGCTTGACAGGAATTGAATGTAGTTGATGTTGATAATGTCCTTTGACGTGAAGATCCAACAGCTTCTTCATCATTCCTTCTAGATTGGAAAACCTTTCCTCCATTGATGACATTCAATCCTCAAACACTGATTTGACTTGGCCAATATTTTCTTTAAGATGCACTTCCAAGGCATCAACTTTCCTTACCGCCATAGCTCCCAAAAAAGTGCTATAATACCAATTTGATAGGAAGTGGATCCACTTTTCACAAAAAATTAGTGGACGAAACATAAAAAAAGGGAAGAACACCGCCCTAAAATAATTTTTATTGAAAAAACTATAAAGAGAAATGTAAGATACAATTGAATCTTCAATTGAAAAGGAAGATTTGGCTCTTCCAAATCCCTAGCCACCGGCTAGATGCCCAAATAACCTAAAAATAAACTAAATTCAACAAACTCTAAAACATAATCCTGAAATCACCCTATTGTTAGCCTTAAATAGGCTCTCATAAATCTCTCTCTAATCAGCCCTCTTTCCCAAAATAATTTCCTCTCAGATTTGAATTAAAATTAGATTTATTTCCCTAATTAATTCCTCTTAATTATAATTAAAACTTTCTTAAACAATCTCCCCTTATCTTCATCTTTCTTAAATAATTCCTTCTTAAATTTTGAATTCAAATTATACCTCTTACCATAAATAATTCCCTCCTAATTATAATTTAAACATTCCTAAACAATTCCCCTTTGATTAAAAATCTTCCTAAATAACTCCCTCTTGTTTAGGAAACTTTCTAATTTCCTCCCAATGAAATCGGCTGATACATCAATATTGTTAGACCTGTCTAGCGGACAGGCTCCGCCTATTGAGGCGGAACAGTTCTGCCTGCTTAGGTCGAATAGGCATCTTCCTATTTAATTGGGTGGGGCCAGCAACATTTAAGAGCATTGAAGAGGAAATTAAAGGGGATAATTAGAGGGAAATTCAAATTAAGGAGGCTGTTTCGGTAATTTACTATTTTTTTACTGCTGTAAGTAAGATTGTAAACCTAGGGTTAGGGATAGCTGATGTTTTCTAAAATTTGGAGAGTTCTTTGGATTTGTTTGGTTATAGCGGCATCTAAAGATTTGGGACAACCAAATCCTCCTCCAATTGAGGATCCATTGTATCTTGTTGTTTTTCTTTCATCATATATCAGTAAAATCTTTTCTCGTTAGTATTTCCACCAAATTCTTCTTAATTTCTGATTTCAATATTGCTAAAATTCAAATTCAGCCAAGGGAATTCGCTTTCTCTTGGAGTATTTTCTATTAAATTGGTATCAGAGTGATTTTCTGGGCTGAGATATAAGTTTTCATCGTTGATTTATGCTGTGTTTTCTCTCTAATCTTGTTTTTTTTTTTTTATTGGAGGTCAAATCACATCAAAGTTGTTTCTTTTTTTTTTTTTCTATTGGAGCCTAAATCCGGGTACCTACGGCAGGAAGAAAAGTAGAAGTGTTAGACAAGTAGATTAGACAATTGAAATATGAAATTTTAGATCTCCACACTTAACTTTAAGATGTCAAAAATCAAATTTCAGCCATTTGAGAGAAGATGGATGGGAATTTTTTCATCCTAGAGGAGATGTTGAAGAAGTTGCTTGAGGGCCAACCCAAAACAGCATCGTCAGAGGCAAGGGAAACCTCCAGCAACCAAGGAAGTAGGAAAAACCCTAATCTAATAAGGCAAAGGGAATATCAGGAGATGGAGATTCGGGAGGGAGAAGAGAGACTGCCTCTCCTAAAACCTATTTGTAGGGAGAAGCCGGGTAGAGGGTATGAGGAGAGGTGTGAAGAGGTCGGGCATGAACAACGACATGCTAAATTTGAGAGGAGAGGGGTGGAATTTGAAAGGTAAAGGGCTAATTATGATCAAAGGGATGCTGAATTTGAAAGAAGAATATGAGAATTTGATGAAAGATTTGGGTACGAGCGTAGAATGGAAGATTGGTACACTTGGGGGAAAACACCCCCTTGGGAAATGGGAAATTATGAAGGAAAAGAATGAAGGAGATCCGAGGGTGAGGAAGCTGAAGATGCCTATTTTGAGAGAGATGATGTGCATGGGTGGATCTACAAGGTGGAAAAGTACTTTACCGTGAATAGGTTGGCGGGGGAGGAGAAACTGACGACAACCGAGATGTGCTTGGAAGGAAAAGCTTTAGCATGGTACAAGTAGAGGGGTACGAGGCGGCCCATATGGACTTGGAAGGAGTTTAAGGCTTCATTTAGGGCGGCTTTCTTGTTGCTTCTTAAAACAACTTTTTATTATAAAAATTAAAATTTTTATACTAGAAATCTGTTTTAAGAAACAATAAGAAAGCATTCCAAAACAAGGCCTAAGAACTGCTTGATGGAATGTTTTCTAAGCACCAAGGGAGGGAACTTCTATGAGCAATTCTTCACCCTAACTCAGGAGGGGACGGTGGTGGAATACTGTGAGTAGTTTGAGTACCTGGCCAACCCACTTGACCAGCTTCCGGAGACTGTACTGGAAGGGAACCTTATGAAACCAGAGATACGAGTTGCAGTTAAAATGATGAGGCCTCATGATTTCGGAGATGCTATGGAGCTAGCTCAGTTAGTGGAGGATCATACACACCTGTATAGAGGGACTAGAGGCAACAGCTCAGGAGGCTTGTACAGGATGACCACCACCTTTTTGGCATCTAAGGAGCCGACACCGAGTACTCTTAGGGACACCGCGAAGGAAAATACTGTAGAAGGATGACATAGAAAAAACTTCAAGCAACTCCCAGAAACAGAGTTATAGGAGAAAAATGTGAAAGAGATGTGTTTCAGATGTGAGAAGAGATATACACCAGGGCACATGTATAAGAATCGAACTCTTCAAATTCTCATGAAGAGGAAGTTGATGAGAGAGTTGTCTTTCTACCTTGTAGATAAGGTGGGTCTTTGAGATGGGGGGGTAATTATTAGACCTGTTTAGTGAACAGGCTCAGCTTGCTGAGGCGGAATAGTTCTGCTTGCTTAGGTGGAATAGGCGTCTACCTATTTAATTGGGTGGGGCCAAGCAGTATTTAAGAGCATTGAAGAGAAAATTAAAGGGGAGAATTAAATGAAAATTCAAATTAAGGGGGCTGTTTGGATAATGTACTATATTTTTTACCGCTTTAAGTAAGATTGTAAACCTAGGGTTAAACATAGTTGGCGTTTTCTAAAATTTGGAGAATTCTTCGGATTTGTTTGGCCTCTAGTGGCATCTAGAGATTTGGGAGAGTCGAATCCTCCTCTCCAATTGAGCATCCATTGTATCTTGCTATCTTTCTTTCATCTATTTTCAGTAAAATCTTTTTTTGTTAGTATTTCCATCAAATTCTTCTTAATTTCTGGTTTGAGCCTTGCTGAAATTCAAATTCAGCCAAGGAAAGTCACTTTCTCTTTGAGTATTTCCTATCAAGTTCTCAAATAAATACCAAGAATTGAAGTAGAACAACCTTTTTTTTTTAATAGTTCAGTAATTTAAAGCATAAAAGCATATTTTTCTTTGAAACAAAAAATGGTTTTGATGCCCCTAGAACAGAAGAGTTATTGCGTGACAAACATTTCAACAATCGTATCATTACGGGAAACTATACTGACAAACTAGAAATAAACCACAAAACGAACCTGTCATGAACAAAATATAATAAGCTAATGATTCCGGAAGAAATTTGCAAGCATCTAGTGCGTAAAAGAACTGCGGTGCAGACTTCCAAGTTTCTCAAGGTATAATCTTCAAATAAAACACTACTGGAGATATCCAAGTCAACAGATGTTGCTTACTTGTCAAGAAACTTGTGAGATTAGAGTGAATTTGGCAGGCTCCTTTCAATGATAAAATGAACTCAGATGTTTGTAGCCAAAAAGTTTGCTGTAAAGCAAATTATGTTTTCATCAACTCCAACAAAAAGATAAAATTCTACAACATTTCAATCAAGTTCTTCAAAAGTTTCCCATAAATGGAAATATGAAATCAAGAAGCCAGTTAACTTTCTATTGAAGAAATCAACATAGGAACAATGAACTTTAGATCCCTTGGCTAAATTCAATTTAGATGTCACCAAACAAAAAACTGATCAAGTATTTAGACCAATCGAAGTTCCACCAACACGTTAGCAAGCTTGTTATGAAAGAGAAGGGGTGCTTCACCCACAAATCCGAAGGCCAACCAAAAAGCAATGAGAATCTTTGTAGATGTTACCAACCTATTTTTCGGTGCAAGAAACAAGAGAAACAAGAAGTTCAACCGTCATAATCAATTTAAACTTGTTGGGGTTTGCCATATGAAACATTTATCTCAGCATTCAATGACGTCCTAGGGAGATGTAACAGTTTCCTTGTAATGCTTGTGAGAAAATCTGAAGTGGAGTATAGCAATGTAGTTTCATGGCTGATTATGATTACCATTTTCTTCAGCATATTAGAAATTTTCAGTAAATACTTCACCAGCTTGATTTCTTCATCAATAACTTCCAGTATTTCATCCACAGTGTTGGCCGATTCAATTCCATTAGAAATATGCATGTTTCTGAATAAATTATTTATTGTAATAGTTTTAACTGTACATAAAAATGTCGGAAGAACAATCTCAACCAACTCCCAAGTTTCACTTCTTGGGTAGTTTTTATACTTCTTCCAGCTGCACCATGAGCTCTAGAAGAAAAACAGTCACGTTAATAAACAAACAGTGGAAAAGCTTAGTCAATAACAAAATCCTACGTAATATGATCTAATACGAACCAAATAACCGATATTTAATGTGAGAAATTCCAGACAAGGAGCACTGCCTAGTATATTTGCCAGACCTACAAGCTCGCGTTCATTGAATATGCTTTCCACTTCAAGGCATGATGTAGCAAAATGGGGAATATCCCACTTCAGTTCCTTCACATAACTTAAAACCTAGATATAAGGCAAAAATAAAACCAAAATTAATTACAACAGAAACATGAATTAATTAACTAATTTTATTGACTTTGAGACACATTATTTTCGAGGACAAATAACAGAATGTTTAGAGAAGGTTAACACTTAATTATAAATAAACAAGAAAATATGCACCACTAGGACAAGTGAGATGAGAACGCTCAAGTTTGTCTTAACAAATTGCTTATTAGTTGGCCTTATTAAGAAAACAAGCTAATCTAAAGCCTGCCTGTGCTCGACTCACAGGCTTGTCAGCAAGTTTGGTTAAGAAAAATATGTTTGAAAGTTCTAAAATTTTAGAAGTTTTGCATATAAAGTTATAGAAAGAATCCAAAACATTCTACCTTCCCTTTTGTTTCTCCCATTATTTCCCATTCTTTCCATGGATTCTACACACCAGTTCCCCAAATTCTCCTTCATCTTCTTGATTCCTGAGTTTATAAGCCAACTCAACAACTAGCTCAAGCTCACTTGGCCAGAGCTTGGGCTTTAGTTGTAACTGTATAGTTAGAGCTCAACGCAACCATTCTACACCACTAGATGCCATATAGCTAGGCTTTTCTTTAAGGAACATGTAAAATTATGTCTATGATGTAACATTATTAGAAAAAAAAAACATAAATGCACTTCATTTAGAAGCATGCGGATCTCAACGTTCTAGCTTATGAAGCTTTATTCATGAAAGTCTCATTTTGACTGGAAAAAATAAAAGATGTTTTACAATAATAAGATTTCAAAATCTCTATATTACCATGCTACATTTCATATATGGTGTATATATATGCACATATATATGAATACTTATTGTAAACCATATTTTTCTGGGCCATATCAATCAAGTTATTATAAGAAACAGAATCACGTATAAGTTGTAGACTGCGTATCAGCTTGAACCTCATACAATTCAAATTTTGTCAGGCTTGAGGTCAAAGAAAGTCTTTTGTTGCTTAGAACCAAATCCCATCAGAATCTCTATATTGTCATACTACTTTTCACAAATGACGAACATAAATGCACATATGTATGAATACTTATTGTACATACATATTTATTAATCTAGTCCTAATGAGAACCTAAATCAAATATAAAAAAGTGTTAAATGTGAACTAGATTAAACCTCCTACAACTCAGAATTCGCCATGCTTGAGGTCAAAGAAAGCCTTTCGTAGATTAGAACAAAATCCCATCAAATAGCTCGAGAGATAACTCTAACTCAGCCTTTAGTGCTAAGCTATTAAACTTGAAAAAGAGATTCATATGATTGCTCATTCGTCAAGGAAATTCGCCCAATGAACTCTCAACACAACAACTCGCACATAGTGCTCATCAACCAACTAGGGTTCTTGTCAGGAGAACTTACTAAGGGTGCTTTCCCTCAATATGAAATTCACTCATGATTAACTATAGACTAAAAGTTTGGCTTGGCTACCACACATTTGGCTATACCAAATTTAGTTTATATTATGATTATCAAATTGTATTATGTAACCAATTCAATAACGCTGACTTTGATCCTAGCCTATAAATAGGGTAGGGAAGTCAGAGTTGAGATCAAGCATACTAATCTTATTGAAAAATCCATAATATTATATTTGACATAAAAGCTCGCATAATCTCTCTAGGATTCTTTCAAATTTCTTTATTTAAGTTGTTTCCATGTAGCTCAATTTGACTCACCTTTTTCATCTAGAGGGGATCAACCGGGTTTTTTGTATATCAATTCACTAAGAGACGCATTGAGATCTAGTTTCTTTACCACCCTTTCGATCTTCATGGTAGAGTCATCCATCTAGTAAACTACTGATAGCTTTAAACAAACAATATTAGATCCAACCTACTAGTCTCTTTAACATATGTAGGTATCTAAATAAATAGTACACATTATAATTATAAAATAGTCATATTATTATTTGGTTAAAATCTTTTTGCTATTTTTAAGAATTTTTTATTGTAATAAATAACTTTTTATAATCATATTTACTAAAATATGGTAGCTGTAAGAAAATAGATATCCAAATTTTGAAAAATGAAAAAAGTCTATAATAATTACAATAACTTTAAAAAAAAATCTATTTTTCTCAAAATAATTCTACAGCTACTTTTACATAAAGTTACAACCATCCCAAACGAATCCCAAAGAATATAAGTCCGCATTGTTCTTGCTCCGAAGCAGAAAACATTCAAGATGAAAATTGTTCATAATATATTAGATACTAAGGAGGGCAAAAGATATATGTATAAGTTACCTAAACAAAGAGATAGAAATAGTAAGAATTTAGTTCAAGTGATGTACATTAAGGATGAATATCAAAAAGTGCTTTTATTAGAGGAGGATATTCAATAAATGTGGATGAGATATTTTGCAAAACTTTTCAATGAAGATTATGAGAATGCAATTGACTTTAATAACCTTAGCATCCTAAATGAAAATAAAAATTTTAATTTTTATTGGCGTATTAGTAAAACCAAAGTTAAAAATGCTTTAAAAAAAAGAAGAGTGGAAAAGCTGTTGGACCTGATGATATTCCAATAGAAGAGTGGAAATACTTAGGATACAAAGGAATTTCATGGCTTACTAAACTTTTTAATATTATTTTGAAGACTAAAAAGATGACATATGAGTGGAGAATGAGTGTGTTAATTCCTATTTTTAAGAATAAAGGTGATGCGCAAGATTGTACGAATTATAGAGGAATTAAGTTAATGTGTCATACTTTAAAACTATGGGAGAGAGTTATAGAGTATAAGCTGCGGTGTGACACTAATTTTTCTCAAATCAATTTGGATTCATGCCAGTTAGGTCTACAATGGAAGTTATACATTTATTGAAAGGTTTGATGGAGAAGTACAGAGAGAATAAGGAGGATCTACATAAGATTTTTATTGATTTAGAGAAAGCATATGATAAAGTTTCAAGAGAAGTGATATAGAGAGTTCTACATAAGAAAGGGGTTAATAATGCTTATATTCAAGTCATTAAGGATAAGTATGCATGAGCTATTACTTGTGTTCAAACACAAGGTGGTTTGACTAGGTATTTTCCCAGTTGATTTACATAAAGGATCAATCTTAAGCCCGTATCTTTTTGCTTTAGTCATGGATGTTCTCACTAGACATTTGCAAGAGGTTATACCCTGATGTATGCTTTTTGCTGATGATATTCTTCTTGTTGATAAGACTAGAGAGGGAGTTGAAGGTAAACTTAAATTATGGAGGTCAACCTTAGAGTCTAAAGGCTTTCGTTTGAGTAGATCTAAAACTATATATATGGAGTGTAATTTTAGTAATAATAGATCTAGTGGGGGGATTGTGACTTTAGGCGATCAAGACATTAATAAAAGCATACATTTTAGATATTTTGGGTCTATTGTTCAAAGTGATGGTGAAATAGATGCGGGCATTATTAGTAGAATTCACTTGGATGGTTGAAGTGGAGAAATGCTAGGACTTATTTTGTGGAAAGTCCCTCTCAAATAAGGAATTCTATAAGATGGTAGTGAGACCTGCAATGCTTTATGGTGCATAATGTTGGTCACTAAAAGAGAAGCATAATATTAACTTAAGTGTTGCAGAGATGAGAATGCTCAGGTGGATGAGTGGTTTTACTCTTAAAGACAGGATACGAAATGAGCATATACATGAAAAGGTTTGAGTAGCTCCAATGGAAGATAAGATTAGAGAGAGTCGCTTTAGATCATTTGGTCACATAAACGGCAACCTTTCGATGACACAGTTAGGAAAGTAGATGTATTAGATCTGACTTATATTAAGAAAGTAGAGATAGACTTAAAAAGACTTGGTTAGAAAATATTAGAAATGACCTTTCTTTATTAGATTTAGTTGAGAATTTGACTCTTAACATGACACAATGGAGAAAAAGGATTCATGTAGCTGACCCCACATAATGGGATAAAGGCTTATTGTTGTTGTTGTATGAAAGGCAAACCATAAAATTGTAAAATAGTCATTATTTATATTGGTGTGTTTATAACAACTTCTTCATAATTTGACAAGTTGTTGCTACAATTTTGTTTGACTATAACTTATTGCTACTTTTCATAAAATTTTATGGTGAGAAGAATTTTTTCACAATCATGCCCACTAGAGTATGATACAAGTAAGAAAACTGACGTCTGAAATTTTCTGGTGTGATTAAGTAGATGATACCCGCATCACCTTTTAAAAACTTTGTTTCTCCCATAAAAATTTCACAACTAATTTTACGAAAAACTTCAGCTATCCCAAATGGACATTACTTTTTAATTCTATGGAAGAAAAAAATTAATTATTCCCATAATGAAGAAACTTACAGTCGTGAAGAAATAATATAAAAGGGATCTGTCTGAAGTTCTAAGTTACGATTCAAATTGTAAAGCCATTACATATATCACTACTATCCTATTTGGACAGAACAATAACAACACATTTCAAGTAAAAGCATAACCTTTTTGTATATAAATACACATACCGTGATGCAAGACCTACAGAGCTTCAGAGTTTTTGCATGACTAACATTTACAATGAGATTCATCAGCATCATAAATGCATCATAACTCTCAGGAGACTGAACAATATCTAGCATTTCAGAAAAATCAAGCCTGACACGAATTACTGATGATAAATCCTTCATATCATAACTCGGCCGTAAGTCACCCGTGATGTCAATAAAGAGGACATGAGGAGCACGAATTATGCGACCTCCTTCACCCCATTCTGTATTGGAATCAACTATCTTCAGATTCCTGAGCTTTGTATTTGGAGCATGCAAGTTCAACGTACTCATAAAATTGCAATCTACCAACCTCAGATCTTCAAGAAGTGGACAACCAGAGATATCCAAATATTCAAAATTCGCTAATCTCAAGTCAAGCACTTTAAGGTATCTAAAACTGATACAGGCGTGCTCCTTCAAATCAAAGCATGACAGCCGCAAAACCCTCAACTCCCGGCAGTCAAAAAGACAGCTTTGTAATTTAACAGTATAATTCTTCAAATTCCTTCCATTAAAATAGTCCCAAAACCTAGCCGATAGGTGCAAATCCAGCTCTTCAATGCTATGCATCTTTACAAAAAAGAGCAAGAAATCAACAAACAAATCTTTCGCCTCCTTATAGTAGAAATTAGCACGAAACTTGAACAATTTAGAACCCTTGTAGTTCGTCAGATAGTTGCACAAAAACCGAAACATGAAATATTCTTCTTCCATCGAAATAGCCCCACTGAAGTCCAGGCTGTGGACTGAAGTCCATAAATCCTTCCACCTCTGCGACAACAAACTGGTCTTCATGATGACATCGGCAGGCAAGAACGAGAGTATATGATGGATTAGGGAATCTGGCAACACACTGATCCTATCTTCCCCGTTCACCTGATCCTCACCATGAAACCGCCTCTGCTTCTGAGCATGCCCCTCCATTCTATAGCAATGCCCTAGGCTATAAGATGTGCTCAACCAAGAAATAGACAGCAAGCAAAATGCCGCAACAAAATTGATGAATTTAGAACAGAAAGGATGGCTATTGCCATGGCCACCTCTCTCTGATGGATGAGCATTGGGGTAAATCCAAGAAAGAAATGCATAATTCGTGTTGGTTGAAGAACAAATGAAAGCGACGAAACTGATTTCAACTCTCCGGTAGTCCGTGGACGGATGAGACTGAAGAAGGAATGGCTAGTAAGGAAATCTTACTACTTTCCAATCGCAGCGATTTTTTATTATTATTATTTTGTTTTGGACATTTAGACACACAAGTATACAACACAATGCATACACATATACTCAATCTTAAATCTCTTAGTTAGAAGTCAAACCTCTCAACCAACAACAGCAAATTATTGCATCCGGTCACCGGACGCAAAAAATAAGTTCAGACATCCAATAAAAATTTGCCGCGTCACCTGCGCTTTTGACTGCGCTTTTTAACTTGCGATTTACCTGTACTTTACCTGCGCTTTTGACTGCGCTTTTGACTTGCGCTTTACCTGTGCTTTACTTGCGCTTTAGTTGCGCTTTAATTGCGTTTTAGTTGCGCTTAATTTAAAATAATATTTTTTTAATACCCGGACCTATCTCGGCATCCGATGACCGGATGCAATACTTTGCCACCAACAACAGGCCAAGGAGAGCTGTGAATGTCGTGGTCCATTTACCCATAAAAAGAATTGATATATGATCCTCTATTAAAACATTTGTGATCTGAATAAAATTTATGATAATATATACATTTTAAATATAAGATTTGACAAATTATGTACATAATTTCAAAATGAATTATGCGGTGGGTATAAATTTTTAATTGTAAGTTAAAACAATTTAACATTCAATATTGCTTATCTTTTTTTCTATTTGTCATTAACTTTTATAAATATTAGATAGCATCTTATGGATTGTTTGATTTGTCGCGTTTTAAATATGTAGATTAAAATAAATGTTTGGATTTTAAAAACTTAGAGGCATGGATGATTTCTTTTTTTAATATAATATTGGTATATCATCAAAGAATTGTCTTTAGATGCAAATCTCAATACAAATATAAATAAAAACTTCTAAAATTAAATATGGGACCATCCAAACTCCGATATTATGCAAACTTATGGTCAAATTGAACATCTCGAACAGACGAACCCAATGACACCAAAATCGATCCAATCCAAACCCAAATGGGCTCAAATCTAGGGGAAATTATTGGGTTTGGACACCGGACAACGTCCGGAGCCCAATGAAAATGCGCCACATCACCTCCTACTCGGTACTGAGCTCAGTACTTCACAGTACCACATTCAGTATTACTCGGTATTGTGAAGTTTCGAACGATAAGCTGTGTCCGATGTCCGAACCCAATAATCTCTCCAAATAAAGGGCCTAAATCTCATTTAGAAGGTTCAAAACTTAAATTTGATGACCCAATGATATCCAAAGGTGACGTGTTTATAGTTGAATCGAACTAATCAACGAGATGAATCCAACGTGCCCAAGATCGCCAAATTCTTACATCATTAAGACACTCAAATGTTCGATAAGTGGTCTATGGTCAAAGGAGTTGATATTGGTCATCCATTGAAATACTCCCAACATACTCTTGATTTTCTCTCTATTTACTATCCATGCTACTCCCAAAAAATTATAAAAAGACCTATAATGAAATAAGATAAATAAGAGAAGAGAGGAAGAGAAGTTTGGGATCTCTCTTGCCACTAGACTCCTCCTCAACCATTGCTCGGTCGTCGACTGTCACTGGACTTTAGCCTAACAACCAACCATCGTTGGACTTCCACCCGGCCATCGACTGTCACCAGACTTATGCCCGACAGTTACTGGACTTCCGCTCTACCACCGTCAGACTTCTGTTCCACGGTCATCATTGTAAACTCGTGAATATTCGCACGAAATTCAACCTACTTTCTAGACTACTATAATTTGATCGTCCTCAAGTTTTGGGATGAGTCAATCTTTGTAACATATTCAAATAATAGTAGAAACATTTTGGTTGGGCGTGGTCAGTGATTTTTTTCTTTTTTCGGGATTTTTCACATAAAAATCCTAGCGTTTTTAAGTTCTCTAATTATGTGATGGATATATGTGCAATGTTAAGATAAAAATATTTCTTACATTACCGCTGTGAACACTCTAGCCCGCAATAGTTTGACGATGTCAATGAAAACCAATTCCATTATTATAAGCATAGTTGAACCCATTCCAATGGTCAATACACGCAACAATCGCAACATCGGAGCCTCTTACTCCAGTACCCATCAATAAAGAAACCAATCTATAAATTAGCTAGGATGTCAGACATCATCCTATTTTTATCCCAATGGGCAAAACCTTGCTAGAGAAGGGACTTCAGGACTCTCCCTAAAAGACCACATCTAAAAAAATGGAGGAATCTCAGATTGAAATCCTTCAACTTCTATGAAGAACCCGACAACCAATACTAACACAACAAGAGAAGATTCATCTCCCTTAAGATCTGCAACTGATAGGAGACATCTGACCTAAACATCTTCAAGCAATGCCCCCTCTCCCTCAGTCAAGGATTCATCTCCCACCACATCAAGATATTGATCTCATTGGCACGACGAGTTTTACCCATCCCTCTCACATAGGACAACTGACATGTATTCCTCCAATCACTATTGAGGGCTTGGTCCAACCTTGTATTGATGAAATTTCATACAATTCTCTACGAGATGAAATGCATCGACTACTCCAGAAATACTTCCCTTTAAGAGGTGGAAGACAATCCATTTATCATCAGGACTTTTAAGAATCATCTCCCATAACTGAAGTCATCCTTAAAAACCTCGTTCCTGCGAGTTTTAAATAAATTGCCGAGCATAGACTGTTATGACGGGTTGTCCTACCCTTACGAGTATATTGATCTTTATAGAACCATTATACATGTCTTACTAGCCTTAGATGCACTCTTATGCCAAGTATTTCATACTACCCTCAAAGGGCAAGCTAGTACATGATTCTACTTGCTTCTAGTAGGAACTATTCTCACATTCATTAAGTTAGCCAAACTATTTGTCGAATAATTTATTGTAAATTAAAGAATTATTAAAGAATATTCCCACCTCTCTAGGATTTTCCAAATTGAAGGAGAGTCGTTCAAAGAATACTTTTAAAGATTCGCCACTAAGGCTTGACAAATTATAGGGGTAGATCCCAAGTTGCTAAGAGGAGTTTTTCATAGATGGCTTTGTCTAGACCCATTTTATTTGGCACTTATATGTGATACTATTCATTCAATGCTAATATGATTCATCGCGTGGAGGCATCAATCTGAGCAGTTGAGGCAATTGTTGTTCATCGAAAGTAATTTGAGCAATCATCCTTCAAACAAAAAAATTAGTAAGAATTTGATCTACCTATACTACGAAGAAGGCAAGGTAAGTAAAAAAAATGACACTCATCAAATTCATCCAAAATCACTTGACTACACTCCTTTATATACATTAAGGGCTAACATTTTGGTGGAGATTCGAAATTTTGAACATCTCAAGTGGCCAAAGCTTCTAAGAAGTTCAATGAATGGAGATCAATCTCAATATTGTAACTTTCATCAATCAAATTAGCTAAAAAATACATCCAATTGAAGGATGATATTGAACATCTGATTCATTAATGACATCTAGGTCATTGTTTGCAAAAGCAAATTATAAATCATCAACCTAAGAATAAAGAAGATCGAAAGAACCATAGCAAAAAAAAATGTTGGGCATTATGGATTAAGAATATCTCCATGTTTGAAAATACTCAAAAATCTAAATATTTTATAAATTTAAAATTATGTATCTTTGAAACAAGTTTTATTATTAATGATTAATAAGTTTTTTGTATAAATAATATTGCATATAATAATAATCCTAAGAAGGGTTGCCCATAAAGTAGCCTCAAAGGGATGTTAGTAATTGACAAGATCCTTACTAGAAAGATCTCATTAGGGTAGGTGGCAAATAAGATCTCCACTCTTAACCCCAAGAATGCTTGCCTATGAGGTAGCCTCAAAGAAAAGATGGTAAGGGACAAGGTCCTCATTAGAAATACTCCATGAGAGCAAGCGGTTGATAGGATCACCACTCATTCAAATACCTTATAAGTCTAAATGCTTCAAAAGGCATAGGTACACAAAAGACCATAGAAAGCTATCCTAAAAAGACACAGAAACACCAAAGGCCTTAGATTGCTAAAAGCCTCAAAAGGCATAGATATACAAAATATCTTAGAATGCTAAAAGCTTAAAAAGGCACCGATATATCAAAAACTTTAGAAAAATAAAAACATTAAAAGTCATAAGTACTAAAGTATATCAAAATCTCAAAATGCTAAAAGCCTCAGAAGTTAAAGCCTCGGAAGTTATATATAATTATTTGATTATTTAAAAACATTAGTAAAAACATTAGAAAACTAAAAGTTGCAAAAGGAATAAATTCCTCTAATTTAGTTTCTCTAACTATGAGGCAATATATTAATGCATTCTCAAAGATGCATAAAGGACTTAGTTTTTTCTTGGGGCAAATTCACAAATAAAAAATATTCTTGCATGAATGTAGAGTCTTTCTTACTTCAAAAATAAACATTAAACTCATATGAACATCTCAAAGTCATATACAGTGCCATTGAATTTACATGAAGTAAACATAGTAAAATTCTACATCAGGTTTGAGTGTACACTCATTTTTAAAAGGAACTGAAATTCAAATTACATGAAATGGAGGGCTTTCATCAACATTATCTTGTACACAGTTGTCACGACCCAACCCGATCGGGACGGATCCCGCTCGCATCGGGTCGTGACGGAACTGTTGAAAATTTAGGATCTAGCTTTGGAATTTGCTTCAGACTTTCTTCCAAATATTAAATAGACAGAAAAATACAGAGCTACTATAAATATCCAAATACAGAACAGTTCATCTATCTTTTCTTTCATCAAAATAATCATATACAATACACTCCATGGCTACAGACAGAAAGAACATAACATAAATAGAAAAGTCATGACTGTACAAAAATCAAAAGTACAAAATACCTAATCTCGGATCAGACACAGAACTTCTAATCCAAGACCTCCTTCCCTTTCCAGAACCTGAAAACCACGCAGAAAACAAAGATGAGCTAACAGCTCAGCAAGACATCACTCACCAATCAAAATCATCAGAAATACACATCAGAAAATACATCAGAAAAATAGCCGTATGGAAATCATAGAACAGACAGAACATATACTTGATCAACAGAAATCAAACAACTGATACAGAAAACTGAAGTCATTTCAAATCAGAGTTCAGAACAGATATCATAAAGCTTCAAGTCATAGAGCAGACATAATCGTACGGAATAACCAGAATCGTACAGAAATCAGAAATCAGATAAAATCACATTCATATCAGATAATTCATATCAGATTCCCTGACCCTGACAGAATCTCAATGGATTCTGGCCCTTTATGCCTCCCTTCCCAGACACTAACAAAATCTCAACGGATTCTGACCCCTTATGCCTACCTTTGTGCTTATAGCACCAGAACAGAACAGAACAGATATTCGGAATTCCGGAACATAACTTGTTTTCAGATTTCAGAGCTCATTTCAGATTTTCCTGACACAGATAGAATCTCAAAGGATCCTGGCCCCTTATAACTCCCTTCTGATAGCATACAAATACTTCAATTCATTCAATGTATCAATTCAGAAAAATCAGAATTCGTACGAAAAATCGACGGTATAACGGCAGTATACGGAATTTACACAAAATTCACAGATTCAGAAATTTACCAAATTACCACAGAATATCCACAATAATATTATAAGACTTTTACTGTACTGAAGTAATAATATCAGATATCCAGATAGATTGCAATTCAATTAAAACGTCGCAGAATTCAAAATATCAAGTAAAAATCTTCCAGAAAATATCCAAAACATGCATAATTATCATCTCAAAAACATACCTAAAGTTATGCGGTAAAACCTTTGTCAGAAGAAAATAATACCAGAAATTCGCTAAAGGAAAAAAAATCCGGAACAGAAAAGTCGTCAAAATCCACGTTTCTGAATATTGAGAAAGGCGGAATGCGTCTTACCTCGAGTCGATCAACTTTCCCAACTACAGCAACGGACAAAAACGGATCGGAGTAGCCCAAAAATCCTCTTTTCTTCCCCTTTCCACGGTTTTCTCTCTCCTGGACTTTCTCTCTCTTCAAAAATGAGCTCAAATCCATAAATATCCACCCGATCGTCCCGGAAGATCGCACATCGTCCCGGGACGATGTGCCCATTGGACCCATTTCGTCCAGACGAAAATTACTTCTAATTTTCTTCGTCCCTGGACGATGCTCTCGGGAAAATTTCGTCCCTAGACGAACCAATTTCGTACAGACGAACCATGCAGAGTTCTTCACAACCTGTACCGATCGTCCCGCGACGATCTACTTCGTCCCGGACGATCCTGGAAGGAAAACAGCCTTTACAATAGTAATAAATCATGGAGGAGCACATGCTCGATCAACCTTTACGGGGACGAAATAATCAACATGTCACAAAACTCCTAGCAAACCACTGCCAGACCATCAAGTCTCCACTTAATTATTTGTGTTGTTTGGATGTTGTGGTAGATACGGTGTTTGATTCTCTCAATCAGGATATCCACCATCTCCCTCTATCAAAATACTATCTCCAACAAAATAAATATTAATTTTCGCCTTCAGCTCCCTACCCAAAAGGCAATGTCGGGATAACTCCTAATCACATATGTTAGATTATTCCTTGTTTCAAAGGATCAATTTAAGATTGTCAGATCTCTTCAGATCTCTTCTGAATAATCATTTATTGTAGAACATCTACCTATCCGCTGATGTTCACTGATTCTCCTCTGAGTACTACTACTATCAAATCTCTTTAAACCATTATTTTATGCAAGAGGAGGTTAATCTTCTTTTATCATGGGTAGTTTGGGGAAAAAATTGATCACTCATCGGAACTTCTTCTACATAAAGAGAGGCACTGGAGCTTGATAAGATCATAACCAACTGGATGAGGTTGGCGCCCCAACCAACGCGTGATAATGAAGCAACACAGGCCGTAATCGTGCTAGTAATCATGGAAGTCATGGGTAGTGCGGAAGCACAAACAGGCTGGTTGGTGGTGGCGAGCTCGTGGGACGCACAATGGTGAGCTTTCATACGGTTCGACCGCTAAATCACTTCCTGGCCCGATTTTCGAATTTTACAATTCAATTTGGACATTTTTTGGATCCCTAGAATTATTTTTTAACTTTTCGGACTCAATTTTGACATCTTCAGAGCTAAATAGAGCTTTTACAGTCAATTTCAAGCAATTTAAAAAGATTTATAGCTTAACTTTTTAATATTTTTTATTCTGATTAATGCGCCAACTTCAGGATATGCTAAATTTATGATTAAGGGTATTTGACGTCCAAAAAGAGGTCACTCCTTGAAATTATTCGAAAATTATAATTTTGCACTAGGCAATTTAAAAAAACTCCAACATATATTTTCAGATTCTACAGACTTCGGCATACGAAAATGAAGGGGCAACTGATATATTCCCAAAATAATATCTTCTAAAATTAAATTTGGGATCATTTGTACTTTGATTTAAGCAAACTTATAGTCAAGAAAAACATCCTGAAGAGATGAACCTAATGATACACAAATCAGTCCAATCTGAACCTAAATGGGCCCAAATCGAGGGACTAAAGCACATTTAAAATATTCAAAATATAAATTGGATGACCAAATGATATCCCAATGTGATGTATTTATAGTTGAATTGAACGGCTCGACGAGACAAATCCAACTAGACTAAGATCATCAAATTCTGACATTATCAAGACACTCAAATGTTTAATAAACGATCCATAATCAAGGGAGTTGATATCGGTCATCCATTGAAACACTCCTAACATACCCTTAATTTTATCTTTACTTACTATCCATGACACTCCCAAAAAATTATAAATAATCCCTCATTCCTCATTGAAGGAGTTGAAGCAAGAGAAAGTAGAGAAGAAAGTAAGAAAAATCTGGGAGCTCTATTAATACCAGACTCCTCATTGACCACCACTCGACCACCAATCGTCGTAGAACTTCCTCCTAGCCACCGACTGTCGCTAGACTTCCACCCGACCACCAACTATCACTCAACTCCGCTCGACCACCGACCATCGTCATACTTTTGCCCGGCCATTGATCATCGTCGTACTTCTGCACAACCACAAACCGTTGCTGGACTTCTACCCAGCCATCGACCGTCATCGAAATTCCGACCATTATCATTATAAACTCATGAATATTCACACAAAGTTCAATCCACTTCTTGGACTAATGTAATTTGACCGCCGTCAAGTTTAGAGATGGATCAATCTTTGTAACATGTTCAAACAATAGTGGAATCATTTTGACTGGCATTGGCCTGTATTTTTATTTCTTTTTCAGGGGTTTTCACGTAAAAATCCTAGTGTTTTGAAGTTCTCTGCTTATGTGTTGGATATTCGTGCAATGCTAGGAAAACAAATTCTCTTAATTTACCGATGTGAATATTTTTTGCCCGCAACAAATATATTTGTAGGAGTGTATTTGGAACCATCATTTATTTCATTTTGAGTGAATTTCAAGTATACAAGTTGGATAAAAGGAATATCGGTCGGTCGCCATATTCGCTAGAAGTTGCACCCACCACTACCGTTTTGATTGCCATTGCCTTTAGTTGCAACTATTGGTTGCCTTTGCCATCACCACTCGTTTCCCTCATCATTTGCCACCTCCAATCAATTATTGTTTCAAATATATTTCTATTTTTACTATAAACCAAATAAAAATAAAATAAAATCTTGCATTTGTAGTATCCTCAAACAAATAATCTAAAAGTATTTTCATTATACTATTTTTTTGTAGGAGCGTATTTGGAACCATCATTTATTTCATTTTGAGTGTATTTGATATTCATCAATTTTGAGTGATTCAAGCATACAAGTTGGATAAAAGGAATATCGGTCGGTCGCCACATTCGCCATAAGTCGCACCCACCACTATCGTTTTGATTGACATTGCCTTTGGTTGCAACTGTCGATTGCCTTTGCCATCACTCGTTGCCCTCATTATTTGGAACAATTATTACGTCCTCCGACCGGATGCAGAGGAACATCCGGTTGTAGGCAAAATCGCGCCTATACCGAGGTATACCGAGTTTTTTCAAAAAACTCGGTACACCTCGGTATAGGCACGATTTTGCCTACAACCGGATGTTCCTCTGCATCCTTACACCGAACGAAATAAAAGTTCGCTCATTTGCCACCTTCAATCAATTATTGTTTCAAATATATTTCTATTTTTCCTGTAAACCAAATAAAAATAAAATTAAATCTTGCATTTGTAGTATCCTCAACCAAATAATCTAAAAATATTTTCAGTATACTATTTTTACTTTATATTGCATTATTTTTTTTACTTTACATTTATAGTATACTCAATCTACTTCTATAAGTTTGTTTCCTGCCTATAGTTATGGCGGACATGTTAAAGGAAAGGTGAACTTCGATATAATTCATCATTATCTATCATTTTAGACAAGCTGGTGATCATGCTTATGCTGCTAAAACAAAATTAATCAGTTTTATACTAAAAATTAAAGATTATCTCATGCTTGAACAGTAAAAATTTATTGCTTGGTTGAAAATAATAAGATTATCTCATGCTTGAACAGTAAAAATTTAAAAAAATTTGTGAAGTATTTATTTTAAAATTCTCTTTATGGGATCAGAATTTTCAAATGTTGATGATGATGTATTATTCTGCCATTTTGCATAAATCCTTCTCATGTTCTCTGGGGAATAATTTCAATGTGTTGTATATGTTATAACTTGACATTTCTTTCGAAGATTCAAAATGCCTTATAAGAGATTTGAAATCTTTAGGAAAAGTTTTTAGATTACAACAACATCAATAATATCAAATTTTTATCCCACTACTTGAAATTGGCTACATGAATCATTTTTCTCCATTGTCCTGTTAAGAATCAAATTCTCGTTTAAATCTGAAAAAAATAAATCATTTCTAATACTTTCTAACCAATTTTTTTTCGGTTAAGACAAGTTAAATACATCTATTCTCCTAATCAGATCATCGAAAGACCAACATTTTGTGTCCAAACTATCAAAGACAACTCTTTAATCTTATCTACCACTAGAGCTGCTCCAGCTTTTTCACATGTATAGTACTTATTTCACATTCTTAGAATGTAATTTTTTATTTTTTATTTCAAGTGTGAAAAATATTTTGACGGGGGAAAAAATAAATGATCAAATTTTGCATTCAATCTTTACATGAAAACACTCTTCTTCCCGTTTAATATATTTTAAAAATATATGAATTAATGGAATATTTATTCTTTCTTCCTGTCAAATTTTCAAAATTATCTGTGTGAGTACCTGTTACTGACAGGCAATTTCATTGACAAGGCATAAAAGAGCATTCTCAAACTGAAAGCAATCAAAACAAGCATATATTCATAGGTAAAATAAGGTCAAAGCCCGAACATAAGAGGATAAACCATGAGCAGCATAATTGCTGAGGCCAGCAGTCAACAACCCAAATAGCAAATACATTCAGTCGTCACTTTATAGTATAATAAACAGAAAAAAAAAAAAGTAATAGGATGAGTTGTGCACTTGGAGTTCTTCATAAAGATAATAGTAGAAGATGTTACAGAGACAGATATGTTCAAATGATTAGGGAAGAACTGTTAGAATTGGAATAATATTGCTGCATGACTTTGCAAATAATTCATGTGGATTTGCATTTGGGAAACATAGTGCCCTGCTTTTTGGACCATAATCAATTCAGATGGCTATTGTTAAGTCATTCACATTCTTACGAGAAGTAATCTTTACCAAACAGCTGAAGCATCAGAAATAGATGAACATATATGTAAATATATACCAAGCCTGACATATTTTGATTTTTTTAATTAATAATTTTTTTGAGTTTTTAATAGTGTGCTTGCTGAAACTTCCAGAAGATAGGCAGAAAATATTTTAGCACTCGGATAAGGGGCTGTTTGGTTGCCTGGAAAATGAATGCAATGTAAAATAAATATTTTGTAGTTGTTTGGATGCAATGCATGACTTTTTTTTTTTTTTGAAGTAAAGTGAATGCAATGTATAGTGCAAAATAACTGTGCTCGGGGTGGCCAGCAATGGTGGGTGGTGGCCAGCAGTGGTAGTGGTTTGTGATGATGGCCGGTGGCTAGCGAAGGTTGACGGCAGCGGTAGTCAAGCAAGGAGCAAGCGGTGTAAATCGTTCTTGCCCAAATTGGGGGAGAATGCTTTATATCAAAATTGAACTAGAATGAAGCACATTGTATTTACTATACTTTACTTTGTATTTACTTTTCACCCAACCAAACACCAAAAAGTAAAAAAAAAAAAAGCATTTACTATGCTTTGCATAGGGGTTGAATCCGACCCGATTGAATAGATGGGTTAGAAATCTGAATATGGACTTGACCCCACCCCACACCCGGGTTGACCCAACCCAACACAAGCGCAGGTCGAGCCCTTTTGTCGGAACGCATAGCAAGTCGCGTCGTGGGATAGAGGTGAGACGCGTGGGGCAGGGGCTGAGGTGCGGGCAGTGGGCGGGCGAAGGTGAGACGAGCGGGATGAGGACTATGGTGCAGGCGCGAGCTAGGCACTTGCGGTGCTGGCGCGAGCTCAGCACGTCGTCCAAGGGCTAGTTGGGCATGCAATGCAGGATAGTGAGCGGGAAGTGCGTGTGTGAACAGTCGGCGGGTCATTTCCGAGTGAGCAGGTTGACCCCGACCCAACCCGATTTTTCAAACAGGTCAAAAATCAGAACTCAAACCCGACCTGTTTGTTAAATGAGTCAATAACAAACGGGTCAACCCGAAATCGGATTTTTCGGATCAGGATTAGGTCGGGTTTTCAGGCCATGTCATAAATTGACACCCCTAGCTTTGCATTCAATTTTTCTCAAACCAAACAACACCTAAATACAAAATGAATTACCTAGAAACACAAAAAGCAAGTCTTTTTTTATAACTTAGCTATACTTCAAAAAAATCAAATCAATTTGTTGGCAAAAAAGTTCGAAATTGATGGGTGCGTTTCAATTAGACAAAGGAATGTTCAAGAAAGTAAATATAGATATGAAAGACATCTCAAACCATTACCAGATGATCTAAGTATTCTTGCTGATTATCCACAATAGCCATAACCAAATGGCCACAATTTCAAGTCCCCAAAACAAATCTAGAAGCAAAAAAATAGGAAGAGTCCAATATTATTATTTTAATCAAAATCCACTTCCTGACATTCATAATATGATTATCAAGATTTCCCTGTTCCTTCACTAACAGAAAGTGTTAGTGTTTGATCAGCTTCTAATTTGCAAAAAATGTTAATGACAGTCCATTGAAGCATAGTCCTAAAGAAAAGAGATGATATTAGATTTTATTTGGGGAAAAGTTATAATAGATATGCCAACACTCTAGAGTATAAAATTCATCTTAAGATTCTAGAGTTAATATAAAATGTTAAGCTCTGGATGAATGGAAAAATATGCTTCGTATCTTGTACTGTGAAATAAAAAAAAAATTAAAAAAAAAAAAAACTTGAACATAGAAAAATATATATAATTCATTTAAAATTGTTGTGGTATAATAAGCAGAAGAAATGCTATCAAAAGCAATTTTCTTTATAGTTCATTGTTGATGCTTCAACATCTAAGGTTCGTTTTTACTCCCGCAGCATGAATGAACAAATAAACAAATATAGATTGATTATAACTTTCTATAATTAATCCTTAAGGAAAAAAATAATACCATGAATTGAATTTCATACTCCATTGCCTCTCAGAAACAAGCCAATGCTTGGACAAAATAACAAGCCTTATCTCACTGGGTGTCGTCTACATAATTTTTTTTTCCCATTGTGTTCTACTAAAAGTAAAAAAAAAAAAGAGAGAGGTTTATGATATCTAACCAATCGAACATGCCTGTAAAACTCATTGAAAAAAGTACGGAATACATGTGTCAACAACTAAAAAAACACTTTTTTTCGAATATATTCGAACACTTAATCAACTCTATGTTTGACCCTTCATCAAACATGTTAAATTTTCTTCAATTAAATGAAATGATCGAATATATGTTTGATTAAGTGTTCGAATAAGTTTTAACTGTTTTATAAATTTTTTAAATAATATATTTTAAACACCTTCTTCGAACATTTAAGTGAACCTATATTTGACCCTTTTATCGATCAATTTCAATTTATCTTTGATGAAAGGATCAAACATAAATTCAGCTAAGTGGTCGAATAAGTTTCAACAACTTTATATGTTTTAAGAATAATGTATCAACCATATTTGAGCTTTATTTGATACTTACTCAAATCAATATTCGTCCACAACTAAAACAAGAGTATTTTAGTCCAAAGGGAACTTACAAGATGCTTCCCCAAGAAATGATATAGCATACATGTTTTTTCTAATTTCAGGCACTATGCGGTATATAAACTCCAATTTCCTTTAAACTATTGCAATATCTCTTATAACTTTCCAAACCCAATAAATATCTCAACTAGACCTGAAGTTTTACTTTGTGCATCTTCTTCACTAACTCAACTTCACTTTTTAGATCAAGCTACAATAAATTTCTTTCTATCTTTAAGCCCCCATTTAATAATTTTTAAAAATAACATTTTCATCTATTATTGATGACTTCATTTTTAATTAAGATTTGATTATATATTTATATTTGCTTCAATTGCGTCTAACTTTATCAAAATTTATAAATCTCTTACCTCTAGTCAATATCATATATATATATATATATATATATATATATATATATATATATATATATATATATATATATATATATATATATATATATAATTTTCTTCAACCTAGCCACCTAGGTACAAAGCCTATTATGCAAATCATCAAATACTATAGCTTTTACTTTGCTAACTACACTCTTTATAAGGCTTCTTTTCCATAATCATTATAAACTTGGTATATTCAATTTTTGTCATTTTTAGAGCACATTTATTTTTCTTATAATTTTTTGGTTGAAGCTTAAATTAAGCTAAGCTAAGATAAACTAAACCAAGTGATGACATGCTTAAGGTGTAAGGGAGATAAACTATAATAAACTGAGAATATTATTTAGTTGCATTTCGTCTTAACCTTATTTCTTAATTCATTATGATGTTATAATATTGCACAACATGAGTTAATGTACTATTAGGAAAATTTCATTACAATTAAAAACTTCATGATTATTAAATATATTTCAATGAATTTTAATTTTCTTATTTGTGAGAAGATAAGCTTATTTTTTTTGAAAAGAAAAGCTTATAAAAGCTTAAGCTTAATTAATTTAAAAAGATGAAAATATGAGAAGAATAAAATTAATTATTATTATAATCTTAATGATGATTAAATTGTCTTAATTGATGTTCAATTTATAATAATGAACTTTAAATTTACTTAATTATCACAAAAGACAAGATTACTCACCATGTACCCAACTTTTTCGCATCTTTAAGCTCTAATCAATATAAGTCATGCTTTAAATTGTCTAGTTTAACAGAGGTAAAGAAGTGGTGTTAGGTTGGAATTAGGGACTTTAGTTGACTTAAATCTCAATCAAACAACCCATTATTTCTAAGCATTTCTAAGACTTTTGAAAATAAAAATTTAATAGAAATCTTATCCCATAACAAGTTGGCTCAATAAAGAGTTCCAATTTACATTTATTCGCAACCTATTTTAAAATTTGAACATTTACTTACCTTTCAAATGCCACCACCTTACCTTATAGCAACTAGTTCTTTTGGTTAATTTATTTATACTCTACTGATATGCTCTATGTTGTTTGATCAAACTCTCATTTGAAATAAATTTACAATTTTCAAAAAAAAAAAAAAAACTTTTCTAAGCGAAAAAAAAAAATCTATCCCAACTTTTATATCTAATTAAATATCATATCATTTCTTAAGGGATTTATTCTCTCTTATAAGATTCTATTCTACTATGAAAGCAACTTCTTCCATTGCAATTTGATAGGAAATACTTGAGTTCGCAAGTAATCCTATCGGATCTACTTGAGTTCCCAAGCAACCCTAATTCAAAATTGATCAAAACAGCGAGAATAACCAAGAGCGGAGATGAAACGACCAAGAAAACAATAGAACTTTATTGAATACTCAAAGCAAAGAAAACATAAGAAAAGATACAATTGATCCTCTATTCGAGAGGAGGATCGTTCTCTCCCAAATCTCTAGACACTAAGTCTAAAGCCCAAAACTTCAAGAGAACACCAAACTAAGCATGCTTCACCCTTCCCCCCTCATCTCTATTTATAAGCCTTCCTAGCCCCCCCAACCGCCCCTCTCACCTTCCATATATTTTTAATTTAGAATTTAAATTCCCTTCTTCCATATATATATTTGCTTTAGAAATTAAATCTCACTAGTGGACCCCACCTTGGATGGCAAGCCTAAAAGAGGCGGTGGGCCCACTAGCCTAGGCAGCAAGGCTAGGGAGAGGCGGTTTGCACCGCCTCTGGTAAACCCGGCTTCGCTGGGTTGGTCCGGGAGGCAACGACCTCTCCCAGGTCGGTTGGACAAGATCCTAGATTATTTTTCATAGAATCTTCTCATAGTCCATCCTACTAGGAGCTATATGCATATATATAAGTCGTACCATATAAATAATGTTTCTTCCTCAAGTATATGTTATATTAGTTTATC
Organism: Dendrobium nobile; assembly: GCA_022539455.1. NCBI lineage: Eukaryota > Viridiplantae > Streptophyta > Magnoliopsida > Asparagales > Orchidaceae > Dendrobium > Dendrobium nobile. Next base: position 33,468,641 of record CM039732.1, on the reverse strand, counting down.
CATCTCTTTCCCAGATTAGTTTAATCAGATTAATTTATTAAACTATCTTCTAGTTTAATTTAAGAAACATAAACATTGACCACATTCAATGTTATCATCATAATTATCTTAATGGATATCATGCTATCACTAATCTTATTCACCTCAATAATTTTATCATTAAACTTTTTATTCCATACTATTCCAACCTCATTTATATTATTAAACTTTACAATAAAAATAACTTGTAACATTACCCAATTTTTTTATTTTCCCTCATTTTAAGTCTTCAAATTCCATATAAAAAATATAATCTTATTTTTATACTAGTAACCCATTTCTTACTTTTCATTACAACAAGGCTAAGTTGTGGCACATTTATTAGGGGTAACATCCTAGTTAACCCTCGTCTATGTTTTATTGTAATCAAGTTAAGCTGTAGTACGTCACTTGATGATGATGTCTTAGCAAACCCTTACCTACTTCTTTATAATTTTCTTAAAGCTAAAAGCAAAATTGGTACCTATTGCCCAGTTAAGACTTTTATTGGTACTCATCACCCAAGAAAAGCTTTTACTACATCCTCTTACACTTTAGATTGATCAAAGAATGCATATTTAAGTACATCGATAACAAATCAACTTTGAATAAGCTGACCCATACTCAAATTTAAGATTTAAATGTTGTTTCAAGTCAAGTTTCAGAAGCCAACTATGGAACTTCAAAATACATGCACACAACTTATATTAAAAACTATATGGTACGTCTTGGTATTAAAAAAACAGCCAACAAACTAATAAAAATTCAGCAAACAACATGTTTTTATTGCTAAACAAGGAAATATGCAAAAGCAAGATACAATGGTCCTCTTTCGAGAGGAGGACCGTCTCTCCCATGCCCTATATGCCGCTAGGATCCCTCACAAAAATATTAGATAGCAAACACTCACAAAATTCTGCATACAAAATATAATATAAACTCAACTACTTATAGCAAATAATAAACAACAAATTCCAAAACAGCCCTACCCCGATTCCCTCTAAATTAGCACTCAAATATGCTCTATTCAATTAGGAAATATTTCATAATTAATCTCCTCCAAATCAGCCCCCAAACCTGCCTTTTTTAATAAGAAAATATCTCCTAATTAATCCCCTCCAAATCAGCCCCCCCTTTCCTAAATAAATATTTCCTAATTTGCTCCCAAATCTGAATTCAAATCACCCCTCTTTATCTAAATAAACCTTCCCTAATTCCCTCCCAATTTTAGTTTTCTATGATAAGTAATTAAAGAGAAATTAATCCACTTTGCTCTTCTTGCCCGCCTCCCACCCTAGTGAGGCCCACAAGCTCAGCCGGTCCATCACTATATTATTAGTTAATGCATATCTACATAGAGGTGTAGACACATACATGGAATATATATGAATATATTGACTTAAATGCAAGTTGAATCTAATATACATCAAACAAGCAATCCTCGGGTCGAAAAAAATCAAATTCAATTTTGAGATGCCCAATATTCAAACTGTTATTAAGCATGCAATATATTTGCCTATGCGTGTGTATAGACACATGCACACATATGTGTGTATATATAAACACATTGACTTGATTTCAAGTTGATTTGAAAAAATATCAAGCTATCAATTTTTGAGTTGAAGCAAATCAATTTTAATTTTTGAGACAATCAATAGCCAATTGATTCTCAACCCAGTTTCACATATAATCAACAAGTATAAAGGTAAGAGAGAAAAATAATATTCATATTTTTTGGAAATAAATTATAGTAATTTACTTTTTTTTTTTAGTTGTCATATAGCGGGGCCATGCGTGTGTTTTGAGAATGACTTCTAATGTGGAAGTCAAAAACAAAATAAGAAGACAATTATAATGGCCCAACAACCCTCTTACAATGTAATCTTGCAGAGGAATTCTATGAAAATTGGAATAAAAGAAAAAGGAAACAAAAATTCATTGCAATATTATTCATTCTGCCTACTTGCCACTAGATATGACAACAGTAAATAAATTCCATGATAAGGTATGATGGACTACAGGAAGATTAAGCTGAAACATTCCCCTCAAGCAATGCAACTGCAATGCGAGGCTACCACAAGGAATGCATTTACTAATAGTTCCAGGGGATGAAACTTGATAGATTCAAAGGTCATACAAGCGGTGTAGCTTTTATGTAGGGGAATATGGAGATTGATAAAAGGGAAACAAAAGATGTAACATTATGAAACATGTTTTCAAATGGTTCAGGCAACAGAAATGGATAATACATTTCACCCTTTTGCATAGTTAATGCAGTAGAAAATGCGAATGAAATCAAACTCACACCTCAAGTTTCCAAACTAGAGGAAGTTTCAGCAATCCCTCTGTTCAGTGCTCTTTCAACCCGCGCTTCAAAGGGAGTGGCATGACAATTTATCATCCTATCCTGCACTATAAAAGAAAATCAGTATGTTTCAAGCTTCAGCCATCATAAGTTCATGCATTATGTTTCAATATCATACCTCTCTATACTTGCTTGTCGTGTTTGGAATCCCTCTTATCTCAGAGAAGGAACTCCACGAATAAGCCAATTCCTCTTTAGGAAGGAGATGCGCGTCCTCTGTCTTGCACTCCCCAGACATCATGATATCATTATCGTTCTCCGCCTCTTCAATCCTAAACCTCACTTCTCTGCTTGCAGCTAGCTTCTTTTTATTACCACTAACTAACGGTTTCTTCTTTTCTTGCCCTTTCAAATAAACTAAATTTAAATCTAATGAAGCGATCATTTTCTTCTTCTGCAGATCCTTTGGGCCCCTTGCAGAGCTGACCACGACCACATCTAAAGCCCTACTCAAACTCCCCTCTACCTTCTCTCCGATGGCCGCCGACTCCAATACCTCACCTTTTCTTGAAATCCTACTCGAACGACCACCCCTCTTGCCTTTTGCCCTCTGCTTCCCTCTATTATTAGCTGGCTCATCCACCTTGTCCTCCTTAATCTCCGCATCTTCTCCCTGGTGCACGTTTGAAACCAACGCACTGCTTATAGATATAGTTGACAACCTTGTCCGTCTTCCCTTCCTACCCTCCAAGACAACTGGCTCCAAAACATCATCTTTCGAAGAGACTCTAGAAGATCCACAACCTCTCTTTCCACGCGCCCTCCCACCCCTTCCGTCCTTAACTAACCCTTCTATCTTCTCCGAAGTTTCCACCTCTTCGTCCTTCATAATTAAGACCCTGGCAGAGCTAGCCGCTGATAAAGCCTTCACATTCCTCCCCTTCTTCTCTTCTATAGCCACAGGCCTCAAGGGTGCATCTTTCCTCAAAACCCTAGCAGGTTCAACCCCACTTTTGAGGCGTTCCATCCCTTTCCTGCCATTCTTAGTTGGCCCTTCCACCTCCTCATTCTCGATCTCCCTCTCCTCATTCTTCTCCTTCAAAGCTCTAGCAGAGAGCTCAATTGTCCTGGTAGAACTTCTAATATGCTCTTCCACCACCGGATCCAAAGCCTTGTCGCTCTTCGAAGCCCCGACGGATATGATATCCTTCTTTCGCTGTGCACGTCCCACTTGATAATTCTTGGTAGGCTTCACCTCATTCTCCTTAGCATCAATCTCTTCCAGCAACTGGGGAACCCTAGAAGAGCAAGACTTTGCGGCAGCCTTTCTTGGCATCCTTCTCTTGCCCTCCTCGGGCATACGTTTCACTGCGTAGTCAACATTAGCAGATTCAGGACAAGCCTTACCTTGAGATGCGCCATTTTCCCCATGTTTCGCTGGCTCGACCACCTTCTCCTCCTTGGCTTCCTTTACAATCTGAGAACTTACATCCGCTGCTACCCGCCGCCCACGTCTCGTTCGGGGCTCTGGCACTGAAGATGGGGCGTAGATCTTAACTGACATCAAGGTGCTTTCACCGATCTCGATGATATCGCCGTTGGCGAGGGTAAAGGCGGCGTTGGGCGATATTACCGAACCGTTGACGGTGGTGCCATTAGAGGTGCCGAGGTCGGTGACGGCCCACCGAGAAATCTCTGGGTGGAACTCAACAATGAGATGCTTCTGGGAGATTCGGGCATCCTTAATGGCAAGTGTATTTCCGCGGACAACGCGCCCGATGCGAATGAAACTCCCAGGCCTGCGATCGAAGGTTTCCCCCTTCTTAGGCCCTTCATCTATGGATAGTATAAGGTTAGAGGCCTCCATGGAGGAGAAGACAGGAGATAGTAGAGAAAACCTAAGAAACCTAGAAATTCTGGGGAGATGGAAGAAAGGAAGAAGGAGACAGTGGGAAAGAAGAGTGAGTGCCACTTGACTGTTCCGGTGGGATTCGAAGAGTGAGGTCTCCTTGCTTGCTCGGGGCTCCGGACTCCGGAGGGATTTCAAACAAGGGGGAAGGATTTGAAATATGGTGTTTGCAATTAAAACCTATAAAATCTCAGATATTTCGTTATTGAATTTGAAGGCAGATAAAAATTCGGGTTAAATATTACTCATACAAAATCCAAGGGCTGCTTGATTGGATGAATAAGAAAAGTTTAGTAAATTAAAATAGAATATACAAAATATATAATTGTTGCATTCTGAAAAATTTATGGCAGTATAGATACATAATTTAAAGTTTTAGTTTTGTACGAAGATCTAGCACACACACAAATAAGAGAGAGAGGAGTATGAGAGTTCTAAGAGACGTCATGATTTTCATGTGGAAATTCTAAAAAGTGAAAAAATCACGGGATCTGACCTAGTTAAAATGATTTCACTAGTATTTATACTCAATTACAAATATAGAGCATATTACATAGTTGGAGTTGGAAGAATCCAATGATAATGGAGTCATTCTCAAGAGAATATTGGCCTGTTCATTTTGTTGGCGTGATAGTATTTGGGCGATGAAGATCGGAGGTACCATAGTCGGCGGGCGATGGAGGTCCAAGGGATCGAATTCAGTGAGCGATGGAGATCAAAGGGAGCCTAGTCATCGGGCGACGATGGTCGGAGGAACTGTAGTCTACGGGTGACAATGGTCGAAGGGACCGTTGTTGGCGAGCAACGGTGGTTGGAGGGATCGTAGTCGGCAGGCGGTGGTGGTTGGAGTGGTGTATATAGAGCAGCCGGGTCGGTCCAACTACGGTCGGCGGACGGGAGGAGGTCCGAAAGTTGTTGACAAGCGGGAGGTCCTGTCATGGTCGGTAGCGGGGCGACGGTCCAGCAACGACCTACGGTCGGACAATGGTGCTTAGGTAGAACTCTAGTATCCTTGAAGTCTCAAAGTTCTCTCCAATCTACAGTCAAAGGTCTCAGCCTCCTTTCATGTGGAAAGTGGGGGTTTATTTATAGAATTTTAAAAGTGGCATATCCCATAAATATTCAGAAGATATAGGAAAAATTATGAGTGCTCCATCAGATGGCTGATATTAATCCCCTCAATATAAAAATTTAAATTTCTTTTTAAAATTTATCGAAACTCATCAACTAACTATTGAAAATTTCAAAATCAACCTAAAATTATATATATATATATATATATATATATATATATATATATATATATATATATATATATATATATATATATATATATATATATATATATATATATTGAGTCGTCTAACAGACTTAAAACACGCATTCTACCAGCAAACTGTCCAAACATTTTAAGATCTTATTAGCATATCACATAATTTTAATAATTGATAATACACAATTATAAACATATAATTCAAACTGATATCATTTTTTTTTATTATTATTTTGAAATTATATATGAGCTAGCAGCAGAGTTACTAATATTGGTTAAATTAAAATTAATCATAAACATAGCATTTTAAGTCTCTTACTTTTAACATTATTACTAAAAATTATTTATAATTGGAAGGACATCCAAGATGAGCTTGTCCGGGCACTTAATCCTCATAATTAAATTCATGATCATCCAAACTCTAATTTCAATAGACTTATGATCAAATTGAATGTTTTAACAAGTCGAACATATCTACACCAAAATTGATCAAACTTTACTCCAGATGAGCCCAAATTAACATTTAAAGAGTAATTAATAATTTTGATATATTAATTGAAGGATCAAATGATCTCCAAATCTCATATGCTTATAAGTTAAATTCATTGATTGTCTTGACTAAATAATCCAATGAACTTAAAACTATATCATTCTTATATCATGAATGCACTTAAATGTTGAAAAAAAGGGTATATGATATTGGGAATTAATATAAGTTCGTCTATTGGAGTATTTCAAATTTTATTATATTTATAGGATATGCTACTATTAAAAATCTATAAATATGGCTATAAACTCTATATGATGAGAGCTGGAAGAATCTTAGAGCTCTACCTTAGCATTGTTGTTAGACCAAAGACTTGAAGAATCTTGGAGCTCCACCTGAGCATTGTTGTCAAACTATTGCCCAACAATTGCCTTATTACTACCATTGCCATCAAACTGTAGTCGCTCGATTACTATCCTCTGACTACCGTAAACCAACAATGGTCTTTCGACCACCATTTCTCTGTTTATATTCTCCAACATCCATTGTCCGACTATAATCCTCCAATTACTATCGTCGAGCTACAATACTTCAACCACCATCACCCAATGATGAACAACCAACCATCTTAGCCTGGCAATGATTCTACAACCACCTTTGGCCACAAATGCGTAACTACTACTACAATCATCTAAATATTGTCACCCAATTACGATCCTCAGACCACCAACGCCCAACTACGGTCCTTCGGCTAATCATGCATGATTTATTAATCAATTATTTACCTAACTAATATCCCAAAAAAATTAATTACTTTGGAAGTGCTTGATTTGGCTAATTAGGAGTTGCATAGAATCAATTTTAACTCAATAGCCTCATCTTATCAAGACATTTAGTCTAACTTAATAAAATCGGAGTTCGAAAGATATTAAATTTACTTATAAAAGTTTCAATATATGGCGAAATTCATGCCAAATCATGTTGATTTTTTGGCTTACTTGTGGTGTAAGTGAGCCGAGCCAGTTTAAGCTTGACTCTTTAATGAACTCACAAGTCTAGCTTATTGAGCCACAAGTTCAAGCTCGAACTTATACTCGAGCTTGTATCGAAAGCTCGTCGAGCCACTTGATTAAATTATAATGTATTTAATAATTAATTTAAATTAGCATTTTATAATAAATTTTAAATTAATTTTAATATAGAACTGATAATCTAAATAATTATAAAACAACCTAATAAAATAACATGAATCACCTCTAAAAAGATGATTGTGCTTGCATCAAAATAAATAACTGTTACATTTTTTTTTAAAGATTAAAAGTTAACTTTTCATAAATAACTGTTACATGTCTCTAAGCTAATGACAAGAAACTCTAAGCCAAAAAATTATCAACTGACATAGCTACGAGGGAAATAATTGGAAGATCCTACAAACACTGAAGTCAAATAGTTAGATGCACGCACTTCAAAGCATCCAAGCTAATAGACATGGCTACAACCACAATGTTATTCTTGGAGTTATATACCCTACATCTTGGAGTTATATATATAATTGACTTGGTTTCCAATTACAACCTCTTACATCTTATTTATAGACAAGCTAGAAAACTCTAAGCAATGGCTATACAATACTACAAAAAGAAATGTCAAAAGAAAGTATACCTATAACTAAAATAAAATTGGACCAAAAATATTAACATATTGCCATTCTGGGACCTCACCATATGAAGTCACCTACATTTTATTACCCCTCTTTAGCACCTTGTTGATAGTTTGACATATTATAGCTATCGACCATAGTCATTTGGTTAGTACCTTCCTGAACCCAGTCTAATGATTTTTTTCCTCTCAACCTTTACTTTCCTTGACCTTTGCCAACAACTGATAGATAATAGATGTCAACTTAGCCATTTGCTTCCTAATATGTATCCATCTCCTCCTAGCAATACTCACATACTAGAGTTGTCGGCTTTGACATTTTTTTAATTGAGATATTTCAAAGACTCAATCTCGTGAAATTTGATACTCAACATTTTTCATCTCAATGCTCGCTAATAGTTATATATCCTAGAGTTGTTAATTTTGTGCCTTTTTAATAAACTTGCCATCTTCAAAAACCACCTTTCTTAGCACTTGGCGAAAACTAGGCATTGCAGAGTTATCAATTTAATCTTAGCTTTTCTGCAAGTCATATTCTCAAGACTTAATTGATAGCTTGACATTATATAGCTATGGGATTATAGCTAACTCCTTCATGTCTTCTTCTCAATAACTCATCTCCTTAATAACTATCCTTCCCATAACTTCTTGATTGTTCCGAATCCTAGAACCATAGACTCAACAACAAATTCATTCTTGTGTTCTTCTAGGTAGCATCAACTTGCCTACTTAGCATGTTTCCTTCTCAATTCTTATTGACAAGTTTCCATCTTTGAGCTATCGCCTCAACATCAAATTCATTCATGCCTTATTGTGACTACTTGGCACTTTTCTTCTAGCTTCATGTTTTTTTGCTTGACATCCTAAAGGTGTCAACGTTAAAAATGTTGTCTTGGAGAATAAACTTTATATTGGAATTCCTACTAAACTCCACAATATTGGTTGGCTATTAATGGAATTTATGTCATCACATGCCCATACAAGGATACCATATTAGTGCTCCAAGCATATGTTGTCACCATTTATCCTTCTTAATTTAAAATAGATTCAGCATGGATTCTTTCAAACTCATCCTTAGTTCATATCTTAAAAAAGAAGAGAAATATTTTCCTTATAAGTGAGCACTCTTTCGATTCTGTGCTGCCCACTCATCTGCTTTCATGCTCTTTAAAAGGGACCGTTAGACATCTTATGAAGTGTTTGTATTTTAAAGGTTGAAGCCTTTTATGGCAACTCACATATAACTTTCCAAATGTCAATTTTTTGAGTTCTTACACCAATCTCTATCACTCCTAACACTCATCTACTATATGAGGAACCATGAAGCCACCATCAATTGAGCCCTTAGCATCCTCTTATAAAATCATCTGCCTTTCCATCTTTCATTCACTTCGAGTTGTCAACTATAAGGATAGATATTACATAAATATAAATAATGTTTTATATATTATTTTTATATTAAAAAAAATTATTTTTTAAACTAAAGTATAAATGATAAATATATAAACTTCACTTGTTAAATCCAACTTATTTGTCAAGAATAATAGGATTATGGAAATATATTAAATACTATAAGTTAGATTATATTTATTTATTTATATATTAAATCTAACAAATTCCAATTCGCTGGATAAAACATTTTAAATATTCCACCCAAAATAATGAATCTTTATTGCAAATTATTATAAACCCATTAAAGTTTAATTTTTTTTATTATAATAAAGTTGAAACTCTTCTTAACAATTGGGAAATGAATTCTTTAATTTTATTTTTAAAGAATTTGAGAATCTTAATAAAATCAAATTAATTAAAATGCCTCCCTTAAAAAGGTGCATAATATGCACAACACTAAAGCTCTTCACATTATGCACAACACTAAAGCTCTTCACATTATGCACAACAAAATACATGAGCTGTGATAGAATCTTTTTTTGTCTTAAATTCAAAATCCATCAAATGATTAATGCTAATTTACTTTTACCTAAGCGTTTCAAAGGTTTTATGTCTTGTGCTAATGTTTTTCATATATCCTTTGATAAAGTCAATATTAGAAATCATTTTTAGTGTGGTTTATTCGCTTAAACTGTCTAGCCTCCCACTTACCCTTTAGATCAAGAAGCCAGCATTTGGCCCTTTCATCTTCGCCTATTCTCCTCCAATCAGTCAAATGGAAGGCAGCGTTGATCCTTTTCATCTTAGGCTTCAAATTTGGTCAATTCAAAACTCTCTCCCCATTTAGGTGTTAAAATACGTATAGGTTGTTAAACCTATGCAATTGCCCAAGGCTAACCAGGAGGGGGGGTGAATTGGTCATTTAAAAAAAAAACTCTTGGATTTTTAATAGAAAACCGATTTAATAATTTTCCAAATTTGATTATCTTTTTTAAATAAGCTTTTCAACCACAAAGATTAAATTCTGAAAATTAAAATGCTGAAATTAAAAAAAATATAAGGATTTATAGTGGTTCGGTCCAACAAGGCCTACGTCCACTCCCTGAAGACTCTCTCTTCATGTATTACATTATTACCAAACATGTCTCTCTTTTACCCCCACAGCAAGGCGGAGAAACCTTTACAATTTTTCACTCTTCCACCTATCCCCGGTGCGATAGAGTACCATCGTTCTTTCACACACTCCAAGTGTCAGCAGAGTACCATCGTCTGTTCACACTCTCCAAGTGTCGGCAGAGTATCGTTGTTTGTTCACACCTTTCAAGTGTCGGTAGAGTACCGTCGTCTGTTCACACTCTTCAAGTGTCGGCAGAGTACCGTTGTCTTCTTCAAAGATCCTTTCTCGAGCAACTAGAAAGAAGAAAGGAAGAGTAGCAACCAAAAAACAAAAGAGATTCTTACCTTTGAGTAATCTTGTGATCCCTTCACACTTCACTTGCAAGAACTTTCTCTCAAACACTCTCCCAAAAATAGTACTCTCTCACCTGCTCTCAAAGAAATCATGAAGAACAACACTTTCCAAGTCAGTTTCTATGGACTTTTTTATATGAAAGACATTAAAAAAATGTACATAAAATAAAAAATTGTCATTTTGAGCGTACACGATCGTACAGTATGATCGTATTTCGTACGTACGAATAGATCAAAAACTGCTTCATATGAACTTGTACGAAATATTTTCGTACACGATAATCGTCCAGTACAAACCATGTTTGTGATGTTTAAGAAATTTTTTTGATTCATCGAGACAAAAAGGTTCCCCACATTTTCATACTCTAGATGCCGTCTGTACGAACAAGAGATCGTACAATACGATCCGTTTGGAAAACTTTGGGATTCGTTCGGACGAAAAGGGACCAGTCCAATTCGTAATTAATCTGGACGTCGTCTATACGAATAAGAGATCGTACAACACTATCAGTTTAGAAAAATATTTGAATTTATCGGGACAAAAATGGACCCGTTATTTTTGTACTCTATACGTCGTCTATACGAAGAACCCTTCATACAGTATGATCAGTACTTAGAAAAAATAAATTTCTTTCTTCAGTTCGCTTAACTGCTTGTGGGAGAAAATAACTGAACAAATCGTCCCGTACGAAATTATTTCGTATAGTACAATTACTTTAAAAAATTATAATTTTTAATCCTCCCACAGTGTGTGTGTACACAGTTATCCAATTACAATCACACTCTGTCAGACTCAATAAAATAAAAAATAATATATACTCCATTTACAATTAACCATAATCTAATCTGATTTGAAGTCTTCAACAATCTGGAATATGATTTCCCTGAAATATTAGTACACACAAACAACAAAAATAATATATCCAAAATATATTAGGAGAAACTGTAATTAAAACAATAATATTTGAAATCATCAAAAACACACATGTTACAATAATCTAAATAATCAAAAAACTAAATTGCAACAATCTTAACATTAGGGTCATATGCTCTAGTTTTGTTGGTGCATTATAAATCAATCATTTTAACTTGTTCAAATATTTATTTTACTAAAATTCATTTTTTTATAGCAATATTTAGTGAAGTTAAAGCCAAGGATACTACTGAACTTATCTCTTTTTTAAGGAATAACTTTAGTTGATATTGTTACAGTATTTGCATGCTAATTATGATATATTTTCATGCAAATATAACTCTTTTTTTATAAGAATTTGTCTTATTCGATTTGTTTAGGGTTTAGGGTAATCTCTATTTGCTCTATAACATGCTTCCTTTAATCACATTTACATCTAAAATTTAAATTGCAATATTACATGATATTAGAATGCTAAGAATTGAAAAGTTCATATAAGACAATTTTTTGTAAATCAAATACATTTTGCTGTTTGTATCCTGCAATGCTAACTATATCAATTTTTTTATATAATGTTTTTTAAATATACACTCAAATTTCTTTTTATTTGACAATTTTGATTGTATATACCATGGATTTCTTTCTTACAGTTTCTCCTAAATTCCAATTTTTTTATTTTAGTTCGAATCATAAATCATTATTTTTCTTTCCATTTTATTAAAGTTATTCAAATAGTTCAAATTTTGTGGACTGACTGTTATCTTTCAATTTTATTTCCCACTTATATCAAAAGTAGGGGTGTCAATATTTGACACGACACGAAAATCCGACCCGAACCAGAAACAAAATTTTCGGGTTGGACCCAAGTCGTTTGAAAATCGGGTCGGGTTCGGGTTCATGAATTCGACCCGTTTAAAAAACGGTTCGGGTTCGGGTTGACCCGGCGGGTTGCCGGGTCAACCCGCCAACCCGTTTGAACAGACCTGCCCGCGACCCTGCCCCGGCTGCCCGCCCAGCTGCCCGCCGTCCGCATGCGTAACGAGGCCGCCCGCGCGCCTGCCGAGGCCTCCCGCCCGCCTGCCGAGGCCTCCCGCGCTCTTGCCAGCGCATGCGACCGCGGTCGCGCCCTCTCGCCCGCTCGCCCGCTCGCCCGCTCGCCGTCACGCACCAGCTCGCCTGCTCGCCCGCACGCGCCCCTGTGCCCGCTCGCCGCCGCGCATCCGTGCCCGCTCGCCCGCTCGCTGCCGCGCACCAGTGCGCGCTCGCCGGTGCGCACCCGCGGTCCGTGTCGGGTCGGGTCAACCCGGCAACCCGCCGGGTCGGGTTCGGGCTTGGATTTCTGACCCGTTTTCCTACTCGTGCCGGATTAGGGTCGACCCGCTTGAACTCGGGTCAGTTCCGGGTTCGACCCGAACCCGACCCGTGACCCAAAATTGACACCCCTAATCAAAAGCTTTGCTATGTAGGGAGCTAGCAGAATAAAGCCTTAGAAAATTTATTTGTCATAATTGGTTGATGTAAAATGACAAACAACATTACTCATTATGAATGTTAGAATGAGGAACTATCTGAGCAAGCATATTATCATGTATCTTTCTTTTTCATTACTTTAGCTTCATGCAACTATTTCATTAAAAAAAATCTTCTTGATTGCAAATATTCTATTTTTTTTCTTTTGCATTTTTGCATAACTATAAACTGTGAGTTTCATGAATAAAATTATTAATTTCATGTACTTTGACAATCAAGTGTTATTTTTTATACTTATATTCAAATTTAAAGATATTTTATCATATTCTTGCTAGCTCCACAATATACTTTATGTTGATTAATATCAGTATGAAGATCCGTGTCCTTACATTGATGTATAATAGAGAAAATTCTGATTTTTGGATTATGCAATGTTAATCTTTTCATAAAACCTACATTCATAGATAGCCATTTAAATTTTTATTTAGCAAATGAATACTTTGTACTCCTACAATTAAATGTGGGTCTACCTTGATTATTATTTTTAAGAAAATAGCTACCATTTGAGTTGCACAAAGGGAAGCATTTAATTAAACTCTTAAATGCGCTCTGCTAGGGTTAGGGATTCTGGGGCGATTTCTGTCGTGCTCCTCTCGGGCGGCGTTTCGTTTCTCCATGAAGTAATCTTTTCCTTCCCTTTGTGCCTTCAACTCTAGATGGCTGGTAATCGTCTTCTTGATGGTGGTTTTCTTGATGGTAAACCCTCGTTTAAGTCGTTTTAGGAGGGGCTTCACGGTAAGGTCTCCCCTTTCCCTGAACTTAAAATCTCCTCTCATCGTGGGCTTCCCTCGTTATGGATTTATGAGGAGGAAATCTTTTCACTTGCTACTCCATTCGATTTTGCGTTGATGGAGAAGTTTCCGACCAACAGTCCGTCCCTTGAGGCGATTCGTAAATATTTTTTAATCTAAAACTCAATGGTGATTTCTCTGTTACAGTTTTGAATCCGAAGAATGTTTTGATAAAATTAAGGAATGGCTTGGATTATTGCAGTGTTTTTGCTCATCATTCTTATTTCATGAACAATTGTTACATGCGTTTGATTAAATGGTTGCCTGCTTTTTTGTCGTGGATGTTGAATCTCCTATAATCCATATTTGGTTGGCTTTCCCGAATTTGAGACCTCATCTTTTTATGCCTAGAATTCTTCAGGGCCTCAGCTCTATCTTCGGTCGCCCCCTTACAATCGATCACGCTACTTTCTCTGGTTCTCGTCCCTCGATTGTTCGAGTTTTGGTGGAATTGGATATCTCTAAGCCGTGTCCTGACAAAATTTGGGTTGGTACGGACAATTTGGGGAATGTTCAGTCGGTTACTTTGGAGGATTTGCCTTTGTATTGCTTGCATTGTAAATTCTTAGGTCATTCCAAATCGGAATGTTGTATCTTGCATCCGCATTTATCTCAATCTCATTTGCATAAGGACATTCCTTCTGTTCCCGTGCCAGAGTTTGGGAATGATACTATTATTAATTCGAGTCCTACTCTACCTGCCCTGTCTCCTGTGGCTTTGCCGTTTGCAAATCTGGATGTAATTATTTCTTCCATTGCTGTGCCATCTATGAATGTGGGGAATTGCTTTAATGCTGTGGTTGTGTTAGGTTGTGAATCTGTTTTGTTTCCTCATGAGGAGGTGGTAGCGTTTATGTCTTCTTAGGAAGATCCCGTTGTTGTTGGGGTCCAAACTGAACTTGTTTTGTTTCCTCGTGAGGAGTTGGTTGCGGCTGTGGGAGATTTACAAACGTTTATGTCTCCTCAGGCGGATCCTGCTGTTGATGGACTTTAGGTCATTCCAAATCAGAATGTTGTATCTTGCATCCGCATTTATCTCAATCTCATTTGCATAAGGACATTCCTTCTGTTCTTGTGCCAGAGTTTGGGAATGATACTAGTATGAATTCGAGTTCTACTCTACCTACCCTGTCTACTGTGGCTTTGTCGTTTGCAAATCTGGATGTAATTATTTCTTCCATTGTTGTGCCATCTATGAATGTGGGAAATTGCTTTAATGCCGTGGTTGTGTTAGGTTGTGAACCTGTTTTGTTTCCTCATGAGGAGGTGGTAGCGTTTATGTCTTCTCAGACATATCCTGTTATTGTCGGGGTCCAAACTGAACTTGTTTTGTTTCCTCGTGAGGAGGTGGTTGCGGCTGTGGGAGATTTACAGACGTTTATGTCTCCTCAAGCGGATCCTACTGTTGTTAGGTTCGCATCTGTTGTCCTGGCATCCCGTTTTTGTGTTAGTGAATTTGGTGGTGGTTTAAATTCTAATGTTACTTTGTCTCGTTTGTGTACTGTGTCTGCCCGTGTGTTTTGGTTGAGGCTGTTGCACCCAATGTGCTTGTTGAGAATTCTGTTTCCTCGATTTCTCCTGTTGTACTGTCTGAAGAATGCTTCCCTTCTCCCTCTCTTTCTTCTATTATGGTTGCATCTGGTGGTGGTGTGGCCGTTAATCAGGTGGTTATTCTGGTGCAAGTGGGCTTAGCTTTTAATAATGATTTTGAGGGTAATGATAATGTTGTTAATATACTTATATATGTTGTGTCTAGTGCTAAAGTGCAAGATCATTTGGCTCAGTCTGTTAAAAACTCGGTTTTTTACAAAATGACTGGCTTTATTTAGAGGATGCTATTTCGTCTCATTCTAGCGGAAGAAGGGGACTATCTTGAATTTGAGAAAGGTCATTTTCCAGGTCCTGGTCGAGGTAAATTTAAACGAAGAGGTAAGAAGTAATTGGGCTATTTTTTTGGTCAATTACATCCGTGGTTTTGGTGTTGATTGGACTATGATGAGGAGGCCCCTGCTTCCCCTATTTGGCTTAGCTGATTGACAACCTGAGTGCCTCGTTTGTTGCTTGGTGGTCGACTTTCTCACCTATAGATGATCTGTGCTAGCCTCGTGGTCGGTGTTTTGTTTTTATTGTTTATTTTGTACCCTTGTTTTTTGTGGCTTTGTCTTGTTGTATTTGGGCTGCTGGCCTTTGCTTGTCACTGTTGTACTTTTTTATCCTTTATTTGAATAAAATTATTTATTGAAAAAAAAGTCCTATCATCTCGCAAATGCACCAAAATTATTTTAATTTGCATAAATTCAATAAAACGTGCATTACAATATTCATTTTTTTACTGCAAATAGATAACCTTGACAACCTATAAGGCCATAACCATTATCATCCTCAAAGATGAAAGAATTTTGTTGTTTGTTTCAAATTCAAAAGAGATTATGAATATACTATGTGCATTTTGCCTCGAATAGTTAATTATAATTTTATTATATTTTCATTTATTTTTAAGATTCTAGCAATTGTGCACTATGTAATAAACAAAACAATAAATAATTATTTTTGATCGATTAAATAAATAATTGAGAAATGAGAACAAACCAATAATGAAATAAATAAATAATTATGATGATGTATTTCAGTTTATTGCATTTTATCTTTTTAATTAAAAATATTAAATAAATCTAAAATAGAAAAATAGTAAAAATTGAGAACAAAACGGGTTAGCAGGTCAATTCAGGTTCGACTTTCCGACAAGTTTCTATATCCCGGTCGGGTCAACCTAGCGCGGGTCAAATTCGGGTTGGACAGAACCCGACCCCATAACCGCTTTTTGACATCGCTAGAAAGCTGCCCTAAAGGCTAAAGCTCCGACATCGCAAGTCGAAACCAGTTCGGGTCAATTTGAGCGGCTTTGATTACTTGCTGCCATTTCTCGCTCGTCGGAGATCGTCAAAAGGCCCGCGGGAAGAAATGGAGGAGGGAATATTGGGGGGGATGCTGTGCATGATCCTCGTGTTTGCTGTATTTCCGCTGCTATGGTGGAGGCGCCGCCGGATGTCTTGTTCATCGCACGAGCACGAGGAAGAGCCACAGCAGCAGCGGGTAATCCTCCAAGCTTTTTTCCTGTCCAAGACTATTTTTTGGTATTAGGTTGATTCGTTTATATCGAATGAACGACGGTAGCAGCTTGCTAACTATGGGTGTCTTTGGTGGAACGTTTTTTCTTTGAGATTATGGTGAAAAACCGCAGATTTAGGCATGTTTATGCCATTATTCTGTTCCAGTATTGTTGATGAATTCCTTATGGTTGAAATCCATGTTTTCGATCGCCAGACAAGGGAACATGGAAAAGTAGTAGCAGTTTTTGTGTTTGAACAGGCTTGTAACTGTATCCCAATCCCACACCTAACCGTGCGATCGGGTTTGTAATTTCTAACGGGGGAGTAGAAACAATATGACCCGTGGAATGGTTGCTTATAGATGCTTCCTTTTTGTTTTGTCCGTCGGAAACTGTAATATCTTGAGTTAGGATTTGTAGCAAATTGTTAGCATCATAGGCTTAGTTTTGATAACTCAATAATGGTAAATTATAAATTTAAATAAAAAGAGACATTTTTCAGTACAAAATGAGGGGATCTGGGTTTTCTGGAAACAATTGATAAGTGGGGGTCAAACTTAGGAACTGTTTGGGTACAAGTAGGATTTATTAAATCTTGTAAATTTGTATTTAGTAAATCTGGGATGGTTAAATCCATAAAATTATTTGGCATGATAGATGTTAAATATGGTTAACTTCTTGTGAACTGTTTGACATAGAAGAGGGATATGGGGATAATTGAAATCTCTTAAATCCAACTTATCCCAAGTTTTACTAAATTCAGGATCTAGCATAAAAGGGGAGGATAATGAGATTTAAAAAGGTAGTAGGATTTTTGTGTTAAAAAAAATCATTTGGTAAGATTTAGCCTAAACAATTGCTAAATATTGATTAAATCTTGCAACCAAGTAACCTCCTAAAAAGGTATAGTTAGTAGGAATTGAAAATAAGAATTATTATCAAATACAAGTCTTTATATGTCAAAGAAATGTCCCTTAGGTCAATTAGAATTCTAAGCATAAAGATGAGCAAAGAAGGTGTTAGAAGCTTCCACCAACAAAGTGAACTTCCTATTAACAGAATTCAATTAACCATACATGATATTTTAAAATGTTTGTCTTGTTCAACTTATTTTCCAAATCTTGTAATATGTATATTGCATTTTTCTAGGAAATGATTGATAGTCTTGTATGAATGGATTGAAATGTGTAGCATATGTTTGATGCTTGAAGATTGAAATGTGTAGCATATGTCTGATCTTGCTTGTGCAACTTATGAATTGATTGTTGCTTGAAGATTGACATTTGTAGCATATGTTTGATTTTGCTTCAAATTCGATTTTTCTAAAAATATATTCCATTTTTGAATTCCTCATTTTTAGAAGTTAGAGTTTATAGAAGAAAGATGGAGTATATGATATAAAATTTTAGTGGGTTTAATATAAGTATTCACTACTCAATATTATCAGAATATAAAATAATATCTAGGTGTGATAGGTTTAATATCTTGTATATATTATAGAGAAGAATGGTGATATAAATCCTCAAGTTTAGACTTAATGATCAAACTAGAGAAGTGCCTCAGGAGTAAAAGGTGCTAAGAGGGCATCATTGAGATTTTAAGACAAATTTTATAAACTGAAATTAGGTTTATGATGTTGAAATATTAATGTGTTGGATAGTAAAAAGTCATTGATTGTGGTTAAGCAGTTTTCTTTCTTGTTTTTTCAAGGGTGGGCGTCCCTTGGTGTTATTAACTTGTTTTTTCTCTTATTTTTGTTGAGTGAGAACGATGCAAGAGAGGAGAGAAGCAAGGAGAGAGTGAGAGAGAAAAGAGATATGTATTTATTTCTCCTAATTTTCATAGTGGATTTTTTGGTGTGGTGTGGCTCCATAGTTTTTTTTTTTTCCATTTTCGGGTTTTTTACATTAAATTGTGGTGTCTTTTACTTTACGTAGTATTTTTATTTTTCTTGTTTGTTTCGTTGTGGTGTTTTACTTCCATCCCAAACAAACATATGCACCGAATAATAGAAATGCAACATAACACTAGTGGGAAAAAATAGTTTCAAAGGATTCAAAAGGAGAAGGGGTACATTTAAGATAACATGGATATAAATTGTTTAAAATAATTTGCGAAGATTAGGTTTAATTCTCATTTGGTCTCAACATGAATATATGGAAAATAAAGATTGATAAAGCCGACCCCAAATAGTGGGATAAGGCAAATAATGATGGCAATGATTTGAAACCCCCTTAACTTGCATGAATCACATTGTTTTTAATAAGAAAACAATAAGTCTTTTGACTATTTTCTAACTCGCATTGATGCATCATTAAGCTTATTTCCTAAGCTTTTCAAGTCCTTGCAAAGTTTGAGTCTTAAATCTAAAGAATGGCATCATTGTAAAACTGCGTTGACATATTATGTAAGTAGAACCACAAGAAAATATCTGTCAAGAGTGACATGCACGTGTGAATGTAAAACAAAGAAATATGAAATGCAGAAATAAGCCAATAGGATATATCATAACAAAAGGAAACTAGGGGAATCTATGAAGTTCTCTAATATTCTTTAATTCTGTATATGAGGCCATCCATCTTGTACCTGAGCAAGCTATGATGTTTTGGGGCTTTGCAGAAACTACTCTACGCTACCAACATGTTTGTTCCCAAGCTTGAGGAGACCATGTTTCTCATAGCCTCTCTGCATTTACAAATTTATAGTTTTAGAGTATTTGTCACATATAATCTTGCATGCACTAAATCTATGACTGTTGATATAATTTTTTGACACATGGCATTCTTCCATATGAATTAATTATTGATGATTATTTCTTTCACAATATACATGTGAATTTGATTAATATACTACATTCTTACACAGTTAAATTAAATATAATGACAACGGAAAACATCCTTGTGATATCTCATAAGATCAAGAACAATAGACCATTATTTGAGTAGCACAAGAATTAACAATTTAAAACTCTTAAGACAACTCTTCAGTTCCGCATGGCATGAGCCACCCAACAATTCATAAGTTCAAGAACAATATTATATTGTTTGCGTGAAGGCTTTTTTGGGTCAATGATTATTGACGTCCAAGTGCATTCTTTTTGTAAACATACTTATATGTTGCCCGGGCAGAATGCTAATTTTTTTCTAAATGTCAAAATGGATGAAATCATATCAGATATACTGCCATCTTGTAGAAAATTAAAGCCTTTTGTTGACTTAGGTTTCGTTTGGGACAGCTTTCTTACTGCTTCAGCTTTCTAGTACAAACATTAGAATTTTTGTAGTGAAAAGCTGCTTTAAGAAGCAGTAAGAAAACCGTTTCAAACGGAGTTTTAGTTTATTGTTTTCATTGGATTATATGTGTTTGTGTTTTAATATATTAAATTTCATGTTTTTGGGTACTTTTTAGTTCACAGAGTGTGAAACAGGATAAATATTATCACCTAATAGTTGTTTCTTTACAGAATGTCTACGATTTAAGGTCCTTTTGAGTTCAAAATGCTTAGAATTGTTGATGACAGACACAGTTCCTCTCTGTCTATCACAATATGCTGATAATAGCATTCAATCAGTTAGTTGATATTAAGCTCGTTAGTCTTCAATTTTTTTTTTCCTAGCTTCTCAATTCAAATAATAAGATAGAAAGATGTTGCTGCATCTTCAAATAATTATTGGTGCATCCATTTTTAAAAGCAAATGATAAAGAAAATTGATAATTAATAATTGTCGCTAGAAGTATCAGAGTTCAAGCAATATTTATTTTTGAATCAGCACAGGAAGATAACTACATCAGCACCTATTTATTTTTATGAATTTACCCTCCTTTTTCCGCTAATTCCATTTTCTTAAAAGCCAAGCTAAGCGCTTCTCTCGCTTTGTCTCTAATTTTGTTTTCTATCTCATGATTCCTTTGCAATATTTTTATTTTTTACATTTTTTGTTTTTCTATTGATTTTTCTTGTTTAGTTTTCGTCAGCATGTCTTCTTTATAATGTAAATTAGACTTGCTGCTCGTATTTCTATACCTGCCTTTCTTTTTTTTTTTTTGGTTTTTTAGATCAGGAAGATTCTTGACTAATTGCGCATAATATGCTTTAAGAGAGTCATCTTGCTCATATTACTGTAACTAACCTTCAGGCAGTTGTTATTTGCAGGTGGAGAGAGTGGTTCATCACTCGGGAACTCGTCGCATGCGCAGGCGGCCAACTGCTGTTAATTCTTTTGTTCCCTCAACAAGTGGTCAAGGTTCATTTTATATCATCCTCCCGTCATCTTTTTTTAGTTTTCTTGTGTGAAATGAATGGTGATAATCTGTCTATGCTAATGGCATCGCTTTCTCATATTTTGATAAATTGTTTAATTCTTTTCTCATATCTCATGATATAATAAGCAAAATGCTATATGGTAATATAAAAAAAACTCTCAGTATTTCAGTTGTGTAGCCTCATTATCATTATCATTATTCTTAACTCGATATTATATATCCTAATTTTTTTATTGTTCTATTGATTGTTGTTTAAGGTGTTTAAAAATTATTATTTGCGAGTGTTTTTGAACATTTTCTATCAATGCAATCTTAGATCTATTCTCTTTCCTTAATAATCCTCTGATATTAATTTTATCAAGTAGTATAATACACTTTGTTGTGCATATTCAAACCAACTAAATTTAACTTTAGACAGTAGACACGTTATGCTGGATGCTGCTCTAGCATTTTCTCTAATATAATCATGCTTCAGTTTATCCTTTTTAGTTTTGTTGCATATATATCTTAACATTCTCATTTTTGTCATGCACAACTTAAATATAAATCACTTTCTTACCATTTAATATTTAGACTCACACAACATTGTAACATAATCGTAGTTTTATAAAATTTATCTTTAAATCTTCGTAATATCCTCTTATCACACAAAAATTCTAAGATATTTTTCCATTTTAACCATCCAACCTTAATTTCAATAGTTATATCCTTATATATATCTTTATTCTTCTGTCTAATATATCTAAGATATTTTAACTTATCACACTTATGTATCACTTTATTTTCTAATAATATTAGGTGTTTGTTGTTAATATGATGCCATTAAAAACATTTATTGAGAGGCTTGATGGAGAAGTATAGAGAGAAAAAGGAAGATCTTCATATGATTTTTATCGATTTAGAGAAAGAAAATGATAAAGTTCCAAGAGAAGTGCTATGGAGAGTTCTAAAAAAGAAAGAGATTAATAATGCTTATATTCAAGTCATTAGGGAAATATATGCTGGAGCTATTACTTGTGTTCAAACACAAGGTGATTTGACCAAGTATTTTCCAATTTAAGTTGGATTACATGAAGGATAAGCCTTAAGCCCATATATTTTTTACTTTAGTCATGGATGTTCTTATTAGAGATTTGCAAGAGGATGTTCCCTGTTGTATGTTTTTTACTGACGATATTCTTGTTGATAAGACTAAAGAGGGAGTTGAAGACAAACTTAAATTATGGAGGTCAATCTTAGAGTCTAAAGGTTTTCGTTTGAATAGATCTAAAACCGAATATATTGAGAGCACTCTAATTTCTTTGAAGTAACAGTATTGGAGGCACGACTAGGCCAATTAAGGCTAGGAACGCATCGCCGGCATATGGGACGAGGCGGGCGGTGCACACCGTGAGATGGACCGACCAACCAACCCAACCTAAGGTCCAACTACGAGCTTTTTAATTGCAACAACTTATCTTTATTCTACTCTATCTTCTAACTTCGAAGTATTTCTTCCATTATTCTAGTTTTCATTGATTTCAGTAGATGTCTCACTAATTAGTATTATATCATTTGCAAAAAAATATTCACTAATGCATATTGCTTTGAATGTCCTTTGTAAACATCTTCATAACTAATATAGAAAATATATATACTAAATATTGATCCTTAATGTAAGCATAAGGCCATTGAACTTTTGAGTCACTCCACAGCTTTTTCTAGTAGTCAATATTTTATCATACACATCTTTATTACTAAAAAAATATATTTAATATGTAACTTTCTGTCTTCTCCACAACAAATCAATTCTTGTGCTATTTGATCTTGTGCATTCTCGATGTCAAAATCATATGAGCATCCTTTATTTGTGATCTATGCTTCTTTATTAATTATTTTAACATAAAAATTGCTTTCATGGTTAATCTTCTTTTCATTAAAACAAATTGGTTTATTGAAATTGATGTAATTTTTCTATACGTTTATTACATTTCTCAATCCCATAGTTTCATTGTATGACTCATAAATTAATTTCCTTATAGCACAATCTTGAACATTGCTTTTTTTCTTAAATATCGGTACTAAAATTCATCTTTAACCAATAATTTAGCATACTCATATTCTTCAAAATTCTATTAAAAAATTTATTAATCAAATCACCACAATAGTTCTTAGAATTCTCCAAATCTAAATAGCTATCTCATCTTAGACTTGAAGTCTTATATTTATGCACCTTTTTTTGAGGTAACTCTAACTTGCATTTTTTGATCAATTTATATATTATTATATCTAACTATGTTGCCAATATTCTCTTCCAAAATAATCTCTTAAATTTAAATAAAAGAAAATATGAACACAAAGGAAATGTAGTCATGCCTTTGGCTCAAAGAACCATTCAAGTTTTCTTATCAGAATTTAGTGTGCTTTGCTTTATTTGTTAATGTTGTAGACGACAATGATTATGAGGATTTAAGCCCCCTTAGCAGAGCATTACCTTTCATACTAGATCTATTTTTGTAAGTGTTAGAAGGTGTGCTTGCAATTCGATATTGAATTGATTTTCTATAGAAAGAATTAATTATTCAATTATTGCAGTTACTAGAGTTAAAATCGTCACAAAACATCCATTCTAAAAATTTCTTTCTTAATGGTAATATCAAAAATTAATTCCTCAATACTAAAATTATCGATTAGAGGGATCCCTCATTCAAAGGGACTTTATTTTTCAATTTCATTTTTCCTTTTTTTTGTATATATTTTATTTCTATTTCTATGTACAACTTATATAAAATCACTTGTTACTTCAATTAGAATTAAGTGAGATCAAAACAATTTTTTTAGATTTTCTCATATGGCATTAGGGCATTAGGATTTTTCGTTGTCTTACGCCTTGATCTTCATCATCATTACCTATTGGGTCTCATGCTTAATCACTTAGGATTTTTTGTTTGTCTTACGCCTTGATCTTCATTATCATTACCTATTGGGTCTCAGGCTTAATCACTTAATGCATTTTTTTAAAATTTATGTCCTGGTGGTCACGCTGTGAATAGCAGTTGTCTATCAATCTTGGCTTGTCGGTTTTTGCTCGTATTTGATTTTTGCTTGTGGATCTCTCCTCTATAACAACCTCAACTCGTTGACTTTTGCTCGTCTATATTTACTCATCTTTGAGCTCTACTCATTAATCTATGCTTGCCATCTCTCTCATCATCAATATTTTGCATTTGTTGGCATGGCTCATCTTTTTTGCATATTCTCTACTTAAGTTCTCAAGCAGTCATGACTCGTGATTTTATGTTTAAGAGATAAATATGTCAAAATGGTCCAAACATTATTTATGTGGAGCCATTTTAGTCCTGGACTATTGACTGTTCAAACATGTTTCAAGATACCCCACCAGAGGGATTTTTTTGGATTATATTTGAGAAGTCAATGGATTATATTGAAAAAAATTATAGTCTAAGAGTAAAAATTAACCCTATAAAATGGTCCATGGTGTCTCCTCTAAGAACCTTTGAACAAATAATGCCTTATTTATCATCTAGATATCCTTAAAATATTTTGGTCTTATGTAGACTAAATGGAAGAGAACTGCTTAATGTGATCCCATTTAGTTCAAGTTTTTCTTAAAGGGAAAGGGAAACTAAATCACCTGCTAGTTGTTGATTTTAAAGCTAGGAGATCTAGGATTTGATGCTTAGGGTGAGAATGATTCCATGATTAGATAATGACTGGAATTCAATGACTCTAGAAATCAATTATACATGATATTTGGGATTCTATGAGGCAAACATACTCAAAAGCTAAGAATACATCTCAAATAAATGAGATTGAAGTAAACGTTGCCACTATAAAATAAGATAATCTATTACATAGTATGCCAAACTCTTGAAGAGTATGTGGCAAGAACTGAACCATTAGCGGGCCATCAAATTGTGTGATGACTTTCTTGCTGGCTTTAATGTACAACATGGTCTAGTTTGAATTTAGATTTTGGGAAAAGATGAGGTGCTAAATTTAGATGAGACTATCTATATAAGTCGAGCATATAGGATAGCAGGTATTAGAATTAAAGCAGTTCAGCAAATTTCATTATGGGAATGACTCCTTATGGAAATAATTCAAATTAATTTTTGGATCTTGAAATTATTGATTGGAGAATCACTCATTGACTTTATTTTTTAATTTAATGTTTCCTTTCACCATGTACAACTCATATAAAACGCTGTTGCTTGTAATTATAATCAAGCAAAATCAATACTACTCTCTTTGATTTTATCACATAAAAATACCAGCATATAGCCGGTTGCATGAATTTAGCCAAAGGCACATTTTGCCGACAATTTAAATCAATTTGGGTGGGTGGGTGGGTGGGGTGGGTATTTAGGTTGAAGTGGTATAAAATCCACTTAATTTGCTTGCAGTATTCATAACAAAACTTAGGTTTTGTTTGGGACGGCTTTCTGTCTGCTTCTTAAAGCAGCTTTTCAGAATTTTTGTACTGAAAAATTGCTTTAAGAAACAGAAAGAAAACCGTCCCAAATGAAGCCTTATTCTTTTTCATAGTTACTTGATCTATTTTAATATTAGAGTTAATGTTATTAGCAGAGCCTCTCTCTGAAAGTGATGAGGAGGAGGTTCCTGAGGATGACAATCATGTTGCTAAAGCTTCTACAAGAAAAGAGAAGAAAAGACAAGAGCGTGAAGCACAAAGACAGGTAATCACCTTTAAAATTTTCCTTTCTTGTGGTTAATTTTTTTTCATAAATAAGAATTTTGTAACATCACATCTCTTTGTAAGGCTGAGGATGCTGCACGTGAATCTAGAAAAATAAAGCAAGATCGCTATGAAGAGCTGCGTAGAAAGAAGGATGAGGATCGTGAAGTAAAAGAGCGTGCTATGGTTGGTTCCTGCATTACTTGCATGCATTAATCAGACCACGAAACTCTAGCCTAGTTAATTTCTTATACTTGCACATTTTGTAAGCTGATTTAGGAAGAAGAAGCTCTAGCTCGGAGAGCCAAGGAGGAGGAAACTGCTGCTTTGGAATTTGACAAATGGAAAGGGGAATTTTCTGTTGATGCAGAAGGTACCACAGCAAGTGAAAATCAAGAGGAAACTCAGGGTTTACTCAACAACTTTGTCGAATACATCCAGGTGGATTGACTTTGCTGATTCCTGGTTTTTCCTATTGAGCCCTCTTAAACGTTTTTCGTTTCTCTGATAATATTAGTCAGTAAACATGAAGTGTTCGCATCAAGCTGTTGTAGACTCTATTTTCTTTAATATTCATATTTCATTCATATTTTTTTCCGTCTTTTTGTCAGTGCTTAAATTTATAATGCTAAGCATGCATGTCATAATCTTTCATACTCTCTCTTTGTCATGGCGAATGCATGGTGGAGGCACACGCTAAAGGCTTGGTACTTTGTTAGACCTGGACTGGTTCAGGTCTACTCCTGCCGGTCCAAGGAAAGAAAAAGAGGGGGTGGGGGGATGAAGGGCGGTGGCCTTGGTGGGGCCCATGGCTTAAATTAAGTAGGGTTTGGGAGGGAAATTTTGAATGAGGGGCTGTTTAGGGATTATGTAATTTTTCTTTTGCTTTAATTAGTCTTCCTTGTTAGGGTTTGGAGGATCTTGAATGGGGAGGAGATTTTGAGATCTAGGGTTTGTTCTTCTTGGGCTCTAGGCGTTGCTAGAGATTTAAAGAGTTGTTTCTTTCTCTCGAATCGAAGAAAACTTGTATCTTGTATTGATTTTCTTGTTCGTGAATTGAATAGAAGTTTCCTTGTTTCTTTCCAGTTTTTTCTGAAATTCCTGCATTAATATTGCTGAATTCTCTCTGAAATCAGCAAGATTTCCCACTGTTTTCGCCAATTTCGTCTTGGTTTGCTTGCGAACTCAAGTATACCCTTAGGGTTACTTGTGAACTCAAGTAATTCCTATCATACTTCCACTGGCTTGACATGATAGCTCTACCCACCGGCACTGAATCACATTTTATTAGTCTCAAGAGGCTTCATTGTCATTAAAAATTGAATATTATGCTCTCTTCTTGGAGAATAGCAGCTGAAAGGAAACAAGAAGGATTTCTCCTCCGGCACAGGGAGATCAGCGAACAATTAATCCTCGATGGGAGGATGTTTTACTTACAGTCCAAGGATGGGAAAAGAAGTGGCTCGGGAGATCAAATTCTCATTGTTGTGTTCAGACTAGTGCTGTGCCTTACACGTACTGCTGATGACACAACTTTTTGAAGGCTTTGCTGACTGCTTCAGTATCTTATAATGCCTATGAAGAAAAACCGGAAAGATAGTATACAGCGATGTTTGAGGTCTTTGAATAGGAATTCAAATTTTACGTAAACTTAAAAATTGAACTGCAAAGACTCGACCTCATTTTGACATAGCCAAGTACAAAAATGCAATGTTATTCTAGATCTACATGTTTGACACAATTAAGACTATGCAGTATAAATTTGCTTCAACGAGACTTTTATTGAGTAGGATTAATTTTTGTAACTTGGGGTGTGTAACTAAATACTGCAATTTCTTTTTTCTCCTGGTTACAATGGACATAATCCTTTTTTAATATTTTTAGAAAAAAATGGATTAGTCATTGAGGAATTCACGAATGGTTTTAGTAAATTGTAGCTTTAAAATATTTAATTAGAGAGCTTAAGCGGATATATCCAAAAGGAAGATTCATTTGGAATGGCTTGTACTGTTAAAAATTATTTTATCAACTATAATTTCAAACATGCTTTCTTAAAGCAACTTTTTTAAGGAAAATTTGTGGAAA
Source organism: Dendrobium nobile (assembly GCA_022539455.1). Lineage (NCBI taxonomy): Eukaryota > Viridiplantae > Streptophyta > Magnoliopsida > Asparagales > Orchidaceae > Dendrobium > Dendrobium nobile. The sequence goes on along the minus strand of CM039732.1, from coordinate 33,440,738 downwards.
AGGTGTCATCCAAATGGGCATGCAGTTTTTATTTACCTAGTTTCCTACGGCAAAAGAAGTTATAAAGCTAAACAAAACGAAGGCTAAAATAACTTGCACATCATAAACATGTTTTATATGAACAGTACAGTATATCTCTAGGTAAATCTCGGAAAATAGTGAATAGAGAATATGCGATATTGATGGAGAAAGTGCAATAATCATCTAGATCCTCACCCATTGTATTCTCCAAAGGTTTTGTGAACAACAAACTCACAAAGACACTAAGCAAATACTTGTTTTATTACTTTAAATGTTTTACTTCATTTCTCACACTAGGTTTTAATGTTTCCTTTGAGCCAACATCATGCAACCTATGAAGAAGGTAGACAAAGACTACCACATAGAGGTGGAGATGAGCTCAAAGGGTAGCGCCCAAATGGTGCAAGGGAAATCAACTACTGTCTATCGAAAACAAATGTGATCTAGTTTGTTGGATCAAGAGGTATCAAATACAAGGTTGTTGTCAGGAAGCTACGGGTGGAGTCAAAGTTAATAGATCCACGAGCAGTGAGTTTGGGATGGATGAGCAGTGGCAATGCTAAGCGATGATTTGTCTGGAGGAGCCAATGGACCAGTCTAGGGTGAAAAGGCCATCTTGTGATGAGACTGTGTATGCCTTCTCGCAAAGGATGATAAGTCATTGCGATGTGGGACAATAAGATGTCTCTTGACACTGGATAATTCACAATCTTGTTAGAAATAGAAAATTCCCCCCAATTATATGGTAGGAGGCACTATGACAGAGCGATGGATATGAGGTAACAAGAAGGATGCATAGTACTTGTTAGATGAGATCTCCAAGCCTCATAAATGGACATTGAGGTCTCCAAACTTGCAAGAACATAATGTTTTCCTAAGAGGTGTTTTGCTCTTCCACACTGCTTTGGGAGGGCAAGGTTGGGAGAATGAACATGAGATAAAAAGTGGGGAGAGAGAAAAAGTATCTTCTTTATGACTTTAGGATTCGAACTCATAAGGGCAGTCCTTGCGCAGAAGTGAGATAATCTATAGTGGACTCCAACTTAGCTCACCGATGACCCTCGTTTGGATGAGAATGTGGATCGATGATGACGACTTGGGGTGCAAATGATTGATATAAACAAGTTTGTAGGAGTGTATGGTGAAGATGATGATGAACGTCGACAATCTGATGAAGGCGGCTACAAATAACAATGACATCAATCTCACAAAATGGAGCTGATGTGGAGAGAAGATGTGTAAAGAAAGAAAGAGAGGTGGAGATGTAAAGAGAGGGACAAGCTGAAGAGGGGAGGGGCGGAGGGGTGGGTGGTAGTCTATGCTCGGCTTGAAACGGTGGCTTGGAAGAGAACACAAGAGAGAGAGCATGAGAAAGAGGATGGACCCGGTAAGAGGATGATTGGGATAGGCTCATGATTAGTAATAGGGAGCAAGGGTGGCATGAGCTGATGGGATAGTTCAGGTAATGAATTACTATTATTATTATATTATTATTATTATTATTATTATTAATATTATTATTTTTTCTATAGTTGCTATATTATATTTACTTTTAAACTTTTTCTCCTTATATATATATAAATGCGCAACTTGACATCGAATCATGACAAGCAAGGGCACATTGAACCTATCGCATGAGTTGAGCTTGAACTAATGGGCTGAACGCTCAGTTCTTGTGGAAAATCTGGTCTGGACTGATTTTGCCAGATTTTGGCTAAATCTAAAATCAGATTTCAATCAAGCTGAAGTCTGTCTTTTCACCCGATTCTATTCAACTCGAGGCAAGCTTGAGGCCAAGCAGGGATTGACTCGAGCCACCCTCAACTTTCGAGGATGAGGTCTGGCAACCTGGGTGGTGTCAAAATGCGATCAGCAGTATGCCAATCACTTAATGGCTATTTTATACTCAAGCATGACCAGTTATTAAGTTTATACATGCTATGCGGAATCTGCATTTAGGATCGATGATCTCTTCATAAAAATCACATTTTTTTCCCCACTATGTTGAATTTGTTCTTTTAATGTTCTCTGATTTCTTAGTTTGCATGTTGAGGTAAGATCTTGATTTAAAATGGTGTTTTAAGGTTACTAACGAAAATAACTGCAACTTTGGTAATAAATTTGTCTTCATACCTGTTATGCAGAAGCAGAAATGCATTCCATTAGAAGACCTTGCTGCTGAGTTCAAGTTACGCACCCAGGTTCTTTCTTCCATCCAAAACCGTGTAGCATTAAAGTTGCCATATATTTTCATGCCTGGAATTTGTTCACTTGCTGCATTATTGCATGTTCAACATTCAATTTTTGGACTCTACTATCGTTTCATGACAAGTCTATCAGTCTGTAAACTTCATTTCAATCTGAAATTTCACCCCTCACCCCATTTTGGTAAACCCTAATTAGCACCTATCATTACCAAGCCATACAGGCATATCTGAAGTAGTAATGTTTGTACTTGCCATGAGATGGAAGGAACGTGGATGGGGGTATTTTGGCTTAAGAAATTAATTTCTTTTAAATTTAATTAAAAGGAATGTTTCATCAGCCAAATTAACAATTTATTTAATGTCATGCAAAATGGACCTCTTTGATGATATCAAATCAAGCTAGGGGATCATGTGAAGTCTCAAAAGGTGTTAGGGACCAATGTAGAGGGTTTTTATAACATGAAACACTGCCTAAACTTGAAGGACCCAAATGATATTTACTTATGATTAATAACATTAATTTGTTAGATAGGAAAGCTAAAATTTATAAAAGCGCTTTTCTGAGAAGCTACCTAAATTATTACTTAAAGAAAGTTGATTTCATACAATTGGAATTTTCTTACAGTTGTTGAATCATACATGCTAAAACTGCTTCTATCATTCAAGGAGGCAGGAGTGAGCAAAAGTGCAAGCGAAATGTAAATATCGCTTAACACTAAATTTTTAGATGCTACAGTGCTACCCCTTGCTTAGCTACCACCATATATCCTTCTCTCAACTGTGTGATAAACTACATTAGTAAAACAATGAACACTTGGCATTCTATCCAAAAACGTTATCCCCTTACCTTCTTTGCTGCACATGTGAGGCACATATTGATGCAAGAACCCCTTTTTCAGGATTGTTTGCATGCATAGAGACGTTATGTTCTGGATTTTTTCTTCAAGAAGAGCTTTATAGTAGTATCCATGTAGGTGTAAAGTTCTAGATTTTTTAGTGTAAATCTATTCTGAGATGTAGAAAATTATGCAACATGTAAATAAAGTTTCACAAGTCATAAACCCTTCATCTTAATGACCATTTGTTACGTGCAATTTGACGTGGGCATGCGAACTTGCCCAGCTACTAGTTAATGATAGAATTTAAGTAGCATTTTTCGCTGGTACATAAATATATTGGTCAGTCTTTTTCATTTTTTTAATGCGTTCTTGCTATCATTAGATTCAAGAGACAAGAAAGATCCGGTTGAATATACTGTCAAATTTCGGTTGCTCACTTTATCTCTCCTTTTTTTAGCTTGTGCCAAGGTAGACCTGGGTGATTATATTTGTCCAATTTTGGCTGCTCACTGTTTTAGCAAATGTTGTTGAAAACAACTGAAATTATGGTTGGGAAAGTTATCATGGCTTTTGTTGTCAATGATAACACTAAACATCAATGTTTAAGGTTGTCAACTTATCATGGCTTTTGTTGTATCTGGTTTCATTGGGAAAGTTGATGCCAAAATGATTAGGAAGTATAAAAAGCTTGCTATATATAAAGGCTTTTAAATAGAGATTTAGGTGAAATAGATTTAGTGGGCTGCAACCTGGCTTTTTGGGATTATCACATTAGGTCTCTAGTCATAAGGCAGGCCTTTGCACATAGAACTACGGCGACATCATTAGATGCCCTTGTGTTGTGAAGCTTTTTGTATTCCTTATAGTGAGGATAAGACTTGAGGAATCTGGCAGATTGGGTAGTTCTTGCAGTACCTATATTGATGATGACCAAGGGGACTGCACAGTGGAGCATTCCCCAAACTTCGTATTTGCATGCACCATTTCTTCACAGCTGCTTACCAAAAGATTACATGAGAAAACATCAATGATAGTTAAGGCTATTCAACCTTGGAAGTACTAAACCCTAAAACTTTTGTGACGTGTAGGCAATTTTTTTTTTAATGATACATTCTACGTCTGATACTGTCGTTGTCAGTTCCCAAGTTCTGGATGAGAAAAATTGAGGGTTGCGTTAGGTAGTCGACAACCAGTGTAAAACTTGTCGAATAATCATGACATGAATCAAGACATACATTCTACGCCTGAACTCTTGCTGTTTTCTTATGCAAGTGAGGCTATGTGACTTATCCAATGGAGAGTATTCTCCAATAGAACCATTCAAAATCTGTTTTTTTCTATGCAACAGTGTTTAGAATGCTGAGCCTTGAGAAAAATATTAATAATCATAAGTTTAAGGATGACAATATTGATGATTGTGAAAGTTATTCGGTTTAATACAGCTAGAGGCCAGTTTCCTTCAATTTTCCTCAGATATATTGATATTATTTGATCTACATTTTGATGCGGATCTGTCTTTTGTCTAACTTGTCAATCTGTAATAAAGTTCGTGTTGTGGATTTAGCATATAATCGCCTGATTTTACCGTTTTTTTTTCTGGTTGTTTTTCAGGACTGCATAAACCGAATACTGGAATTAGAAAATATGGGTAAATATTATAAATATGCCTGTTTTAGCTACGCCGGTGATAAAGTTAGATTCAAGTTACTATATGTATGTGGTGTTTCAGGGAGACTATCTGGTGTCATGGATGATCGTGGAAAATACATATACATATCTCCTGAGGAAATGAAGGCAGTTGCTGATTACATTAAAAGACAGGGAAGAGTAAGCATTTCGCATCTAGCAAGCAAGTCTAACCAATTCATTGATTTGGAGCCTAAGCCACATTTTGATGAAGAACATAGTTCAGAAGCAGTCGCTGTCAACTAAGGTTTCATTTGGGATGACTTTCTTACTGCTTCTTAAAGCAGCTTTTTAATGCAATACTAAAAAACTGCTTCAAGAAGCAGTAAGAAATTTGTCCCAAATGTAGTTTAAATCAAACTAATGTATATGTTCTTGAGCTTACTAACACAAGGTAGAGTGCTGATAATATAGGATGAAGCTCTCTGTATTGCATCCTATATGAAATAATAAGTAGTGGTTTTGCTTTTAGGGGAGGAGAATACTGTTAAGCTCCTCAAAAAATTTATACAAAAGTTCTTGTGGAGCCATTTTCTTAGATGGGAGAGCTTCTTACACCTGTTTAGAGAATATTTTTATTCATTCTCCTGACTAAAAGTTGATATGATTTAAGTTTATATACAATTTTACTTAGAAATTAGTATAACTCTTTCAGGACATATATGCAACTATATAACTAACAGGCATGAAAGGGAGATAAGAAAGAGAGGACACCAATATTGGAACTACATGTTCTGAAACTCCATGTACTGATGGTTGTTTATAAGATTGTTTTTAAGGAGCATGCATAATAAATATATTTAGCATTAGGTGCACGTAAATTCCAACAGTATTGTGCATTCAACGGAATGTGTTAAACAGTATTGCGCATTCAATAGAATGCGTCAAATTATTTGACTTATTTTAAATATATCAAACAGTTTGGTGCATTCAATTATTACATCATTCTGTTTGGCTAATTTATTTTTTTAAATTTTTTTTTAATACTCTGCTCTTCCTAATTTAAATTAAACACTTGCTCCTTAAAAAAATCCGTTGTTTTAGTGTCTAATGTTATAAGTTGTGTGGTTAAGTGGATCTGTAATCATTGTGCATGCCAGTTTATATATTCAATTGTAGCTTAATTTAAATTTTTTGTATTAAAAATCTATTTTATGAAGCTGTAAAAAAAAGCTGTCTCGAACGGAGCATAAATATGAAATCATTTGTGTGAGGTAGGTCAATCACTTGGCATGTCTAAATCAAAATATTTTTTAACAATCCGATTTAGGAGTGTGAATTTGATAAATTTAAATAATTTGATTGAATGGTTTGTTAAACGAATTATTTATGGATCTAAATTCCAAGCAATTGAACAGAATTTAGACCATGGAATCTCTACAAAAATTGTAAATATTGTTATTAAGAACTAAAAAATGAATAGGTAGAAATTTCAAAGGTTAAGTGCTGTATCTCAAAATAAGAAGGAATGCATTACGAATTTACGATAACTAACAAAAAAATACATCCGCAGCTGAGCAAGAAAAAAAATTAGAGCCGACTCACCTAATAATGTCCCTTGCAGGACCTACATCGCAAAGCCACCGATTGATTAAAGGCGTTATCAGACCTTGCAAAATACGACTTGGAAGTTAGAGATTAAGGCTTCATTTGGGACGGTTTTTTTATTGCTTTCTAAAGCGGAGTTTTAGTACAAAAATTTTATTTTTGTACTAAAACTCCGTTTCAGAAAGCTATAAAAAAGTTGTCCCAAACGAAACCTAAATGAGAAGAAAGGTTGTTTGGATAAGCACGATGAGCTCGTTGCGTCATTCGATGAATGGATGAGAGGCTATGTGAGATTTTTTAAACTCTCACATGTCTTAATAATTCATATTTAAAGCTATCCACATTAGAGGTGCAAATGAATAAGTTATGCTTGATTCGAGCTTGGCTCGTAGGTCAGATTGCGAGCGAGCTCGACACGAGCTCAAATGTTATGCTCGAGTTTGGCTCGTCGCAATGGGTGCGAGCTCCCGAGCAGCTCGTGAGGCGGAAGGACTGTTTCAATATTGCTTTTGTTCTTCCACGAGATCGCGTCAGCGCTTCCACGCTCGCTCCAGCGCTGCTGCTTCCACACCCGTGCCTGTGCCCGCACTGCTGCTCTCGCTCACGCGCCCACACTTGTAGTTCTACCTTCCATGTTCATGCTTCAGCGGTTTGCATTCCGCGGTTGAGCTGCTCGATGAGTAATCGAGCCAAGCTTTATCTCGATTAAACTCAAGCTTGATAATTCCACGTGCTCGAAAATATCCTCAAGCTTAAGCTCGAATCTTGATAAGTTAGAATTGTGAGCTTGTTAACGAGTGAAGTTCAAATAAACCCATGAGTCAACTATACTAATTTGCACCCCTAATCCATAGCAATCATCTATGTAGAAAACATAAGTTTTTAATGTCATTGAGAGACAAATTATTCATAAAGAGGGGGCATATGAATTATAAATAACTATTTCTTGGGAGGGGCCAATTTAATGTTTATTGTTGGCAAAATCAAATAGTGGGAATACATTAATATAAGTCTATTTTATTAAAAATACTTATTACAAACTTAGGGGAGGGAAGCTCATGTCTCCAATCCCCCTTTAAATCCATCCTTAATCTTTTCTATGAAAACCAATTATTTAATATTTACAGGTATGTAAACAACTTGAGTAGAGCTGAATATTCCAAAATTTCAAAATATTATTTGAGCTTGTTTATTAATTTTCTTAATGAATTAGAGCAAAAATTTAACTTTAATCAAGCCTAGCTAATCATATATGTTTGATGCTAATAAAGTAATTAATTCAAATATATAACCTAATTACTAGACATTATTAAAATTATAATTTTAATTAAAATTGGCATTATTCATCTACTATTAATTAAATTATTTTGTTAAATTTAAATATAAATACGAAAATATTTAAATATATATACTTATCTAGTTAATTATTTGATATTTTCTTCATACATACATACATCTAATAATATATATTATTTTAACAACATATAAGTTATAGAATAATTAATACAATAACATATAATAAATCATCAAATAAAAAACTAAATTATCATCAAATAGACATTTTATTATATTTTTACTGAACTATTTGTTAAACAACAAAACAAGCAAATTGCAAATCAATATTCAAACTTATTTATTTGTATGACGAGCTTCTAAAACTTCATTAAATTTATAAATTAATAAATATAAACAAGCATTTCATGAATAAATATCACAAAATATTTGCAATATAGCGTTAAATCTAAACGCTGAAGCGCCTTAAAATGCGTTAATAACCAATATTTACAATATAATATTCATTCCAGCTTTATATAAACTGAGGCAGCTGACATCGTCAAGAACAGTCGGAAGCCATAAAATGATCGGTTTCTTATGCTTGTATCGCCGAGAGATGGCGACGACGTCTAACAGATAAGCAAAACACGAGGATTCGCCATTGGGAGGTCTTAAGTTTCAGCCCGAGAGCTGAAGTGTTAGCTGTCAGGAGAGTACTGAATACAGATACTACGATCAAATACAATTTCTAGCAGATAGAGAACTTATTATTATTTTTTTTGGGACATTTAGATAGATTAAAGCAAATTCACACATACATTATGTACTGAAGATTCTAAGCCAACAAGCCAAAATTAATAGAAAAAATTAGTGCTTAAAAATATTAACTTGTAAACAGTGGCGGAGTTAAAAAATGTATTTAGGGGGGCCTAAATCATTTTTTTTTAATTTTCCTTCAACTTTTTACATCTGTACTTAGACCAAAATAGTCAGTTTTAAAAATGATAAAACTTTGATAATGAATTAGTTTATTTTTTTCTTTACAAAATGACTTCCAATCATCAAATAACTTGATTACTGCTATAACGAGTTCAATATATTAAATAAATACGTGATATTAAAAATCTCTTCGCACAAAAAAAATCATAAAATCCCTTTAAGATTGAATGAATACATAATTAAGCTAATATCAACCAAGAAAAAAATTTAAATGCATAGGAAATTAAATTGGTAGTGATTTGAATGGACTGTCGATCTTAAATCTCTTGATTGTGGATTGTTTATTGGACATTTAAATGTCTTAGAGATGTCAGAATTTGAAGATCTTAGGCTCGTTGTATTCGTTTCGTCTAGCCCGCTCAATTCGACTATAAGCATGTCATGTTTGGAAACCATTTGGCAATCCAAACTATGGTTTAAACCTTCCAAATATGCTACCAGTGTTTGATTTGGAGTCATTTGGGTTCGGATTGAGTAGAATTTGGCGTCGTTGGGTTCGCATTTTTTATACGTTCAGTTCGATTGTAAGTTTGCTGAAGTTGGAGTTCATATGACCACCGATTTAATTTTTGAAGTTTCCTCCACCTATGCTTGTAAGACTTATTTAAATAGAACATACAAGCTTTGTATTGGATAACAAAATCACTCCTTGAAACGATTAATTATTCTGTGTTTAGGGTTTAGGTTGTCCGGAGACCAACTAGAATGCGCCACATCACCTCTTCGCTCGGTACTACGGCTCAATAACACTGATGTGGCGCATTCTGATTGGTCTACGAATGACGTTTTGCATCCGAACTCCGCACATAATAATTTCTTTCTTGAGACACATTCTATGAAAAATTTCTTCATATATTGATTTTTTTTAACAGCACTTTGCATTGTTTTAAGACTTTGGGTCAAAATTGAATCGAAAAATTAATAGATCACCTTAAAACTTAAATTTAATTCATCATCAATATATTTATTCATCAGTAAATTTCCCTCACCCTATTTTTTTCCTTTATTTCGATGACTTCAGAATTAATTAACAGCTACAGAAGGATTTGTTCTCATCTAAAACCAGTAATTTTGGGAAAAGCCTCCCTTCAATCCTTTTCAATTATTTATTGCCCTTGAGCCATATTTCTTGAAATTTAATTCTAATTCATTTTTGAAGAAAAAATTATCAATAATTATTTTGGAAGAAAAATTATTTAAAAAAAATTTGACTCAAAATACTTCAGATTAAATTTTATAATATTTAAATATACATTAAAATTAATAAAAATTAGAATATCATATAGCATAAATTTAAAGCATATCTGCAAATATGCCAAAGTTCTTCACCATTAAAAACAAATTGTAAGCCAAAAAAATAAAAAAATAAAAAAAAAAAAAAACCTTCAAAATTTTCACATATACAACTTCCTCCTCTCTCTCTCTCTCTCTCGCTCGCTCGCTCCATGGAGACGAAGAAATCCTTGAAAATATGCTGCGCAGTGACCTCCATCCTTCTCCTTCTCCTCGTCATCACCCTCCTAATCCTATACTTCACCGTCTTGAAACCAAAGAAACCCGCAGTTGTGGCGACTCCCGTTGGCCTCGACCATATCGATTTCTCTCTCCGCCCAAACGTTTCTCTTACTTTATCAATCCGCATGAACATTTCCATCAAGAACCCAAACTACGCAGGTTTCAAGTACGAGAACTCCTCTGCTTCCATATTCTATGGAGGAGATTTTGTAGGAGAAACTCCCATCGAAGCAGGCGTCATCCATGCGCGGTCGATCAAGAATATAAGCACAGTAGTAAATATTATTGCTAATAAGGTAATTGGAAACCCAAAGTTCTTCCCAGATGTGTTTAAGGGATCTTTGAATATGAATTCTGAGATGGGGATGGAAGGGAAGGTGATTCTGCTTGGGATCTTTAAGCTTCATGCTAAGACTCATTCGACTTGTGATATCGCCATTTTTGTGTGGCAGGGGAACAGCACAGAGAATTGCAACTCAAAGATTGAGCTTTGATTGTATTTTTTTTACTTCTGTAAATATACGGTGTTTAATTTCCTTGGTAGAATCTGTACTTTTCTTTTTTTTAAAGAGCAAATTAAGCTATAGGCTCTGTTTGGTTTGATGGAATTTTATGTGAGGAATTAAAAAACAAAAATCAAGTATCTGATTGAAATTAATTTTCATGAATGTTTTTTAGTTGTGGAGATATTGATTTTTTTTATTAGATTGAATCGATTGATAGTAACTTTAGCTTTTATTTTTTTGGAAGAAAGATATAAGAGTCATAATAAGGGCAAATTATTTTGTACTCACACCGAACGTTATCCAGAGATCAACCAGGATGCGTCACGTCACCCTTGAAATGAGACACTCAAAACAAAATTATGAACAAAATATGTTCCCACTAATTTTTTTGGTACTAAACATACCCTTAGTTTTCCAGTGTAACATAAAACCCTTGTTAATAATATATATGCCTGCTCTCTCTGCTAGAATTTGAATTACCTTATGAAGTACTAATTTTTTTTTTAAACTAAAAATTATATTATAAGCAAAAAAGAGAGTACACGAAGCAAAGTAGTAAAATGATAAGAAAGCAAAAGAAAATACAAGGGAGATTGAATCCCAAGGGCTTAGTAATTGGCCGTGGCTTCCAGCTTCCCCGAAGCCAAGATCGGACCATCTAATTTAGTGAAGAGAAACGCGAAGCAGCCAACCCAACCGAGCAAGAGATCACCACCAAAGGTTGCCACGAGCCATGCCGACGGAGAAGCGAGCCCCAACCACACCATTGCCCGGCAAAACCAACGGCCAATAGAAAATATAAATCGGAGCTCCATTAAACCAGCATAATGTTTCTCCAGCAAAAACTAGCATAGAAAGATAAACCAAAGGGCCCACTGCGATAGCCCAAAAGATCCATCCAATCACCTTATGAAGTACTAATGCAATTAGCTGGTGCTCCTATTAGGTTTGCTCTCTATAAGCCTAAATGATAAAAATTGAATTGAATTAGTACTAATTAATCCTCTTTCATTTACCATGGATCAACAATAATATCAAACTTTTATCTCACTATATGGGGTTGGCTATGTTGTTATTGGTCTAGCTTTAGATTTGTAATTCCTTAGTACATTTTATTCATTTAATTCTATTGTTCTATAAATAGAGCTGATTGTAATAGGTTTTGGATTGAAGCAGAGGAATATAGATTTTTGTTCTTTTTTGGTCTCTCCCATTCTTACCTCCCTCTCTCTCATCTCATCCAAGAAGCTCGAGATGCTTCTTCTTCTGCTAAAAAATTCCTACCTGCTACATGAATTCTTTTTCTCTATTATGTTATATTAAGAGTCAAAATTTTCATTTAAATCTAATAAGAATTTACCATGGATCTAGGTTGAAAAAAAAAATTAGAGTTAACACAAACTTAATAGCTGAATTAATGCTTCAAGTGTTGTATTACTATTCGTTTGTGATAGCTTTTTTAATGTTTTTTAAAGTAGCTTTCGAGTACAAAATTTTAACTTTTGTACTAAAAAGCTGTTTTAAGAAATAGAACAAAAGCAGTCTCAAACAAAGTCTTAATCTTAGGCTTTGTTTGAGACAACTTTCTTACTGCTTCTTAAAGCAGCTTTTTAGTATAGAATTTTTAATTTGTTTACTAAAAGCTACTTAAAAATAGTAAGACAGCCGTCCCAAATAGAGTTTTAGTAAAAATTCAAATACTTTTAAGAGTATGTTTGGAATGACTTCAACTTTTTATAAAGATGGTTATAAATTATTGAAGAAAAAGTAAATTTTTTTAACCGGTAGGAAAATAGCTTTCTAGCAAATTTTTTTTAAATCAATAAAAATATAATAGTCAAATAAAAATTATGATTATGATAAGAAAATAAAATATTAAAAATATTATCTCCAAAGAAGTCTAAGCTCATCCTAAGCTTTTCATCTACTTCCTTTTCGTTTGGGTCAGTAGAAGGAGAATTGCACCTTTATTTTTTTTTTGGGACAATTAGGCCATTTAAGGCAAACTCACACACACAACGCATACACAAGGACTCGAACCTTGGACCTCTTAGTTGGAAGCCTAAGCTCTCAACCAATAGGCCAAAGGGAGTTGTGTATGCACCTTTATTTGTGGGGTTGAATTTGCTCTCTTGTTTTTTTTTTGGATATTTTATTCTGCCAGCTTATAAAACAATGGTTTTTTTAATCGTTATAAGATTGTATACCACAGCTCTTTATACTAATCAAATCTTTAGGATATATAGATTTCTATGCTTTAAAAAAAGATAAAAAATGATTACGATTCAAGCTTCATTTGGGACGGTTTTTTTACTCATTTTTAAACCAACTTTTTTAATGCAAATATTGTAATCTTGGTACTAAAAAATTGTTTTAAGAATCAGGAAAAAAAACTTCCCGAATAAAACCTCAATTATAAAAAAATGATAAAAAATGAAGAAAAAAAAAACATCCAATATAAAGAGTAAGATATAATTTATTACATTTCTAATAATTTTATGCTTAAAATCAGAAATGCTAATATATTTTAAGTGCATTTAATTTATACTAATATTTTGTAAAAGAGCCGGCTCACAATCTAACGAGTCTAACGAGTAAACCGGCTTATGAGTTGGCTCAACTCACTTATCCTCTTAATTTCATTCTAATAATTAATAATTTTAAATATAATTAGTTGTTTTACAATCATAAGTCATAACAATATTAGAGTTTGCTTTCAATTGATTAAAGCTTTTCAGGAAATTAAAAATTATAGCTTTAAGATATTATTAGCTTGCATGCCATAATGTTTCGTTGATATTTGTTCATTAAAGATAACATCCATAGCGCGTTTGCAAAGTTATTGATTAACTCAATATTTATTGTTATCAGAGATGTTTACCTCTGCGCTTTGAATTACTGATCAACGCCTTCTAACGAGAAGAAAATTATGTCAGAATATTTTATTTTAATATAAAATGTATTAAAACGAATTTTTTATTTTTTATTTTTAGTTTGCGTTGAAATTAATATAATTTAAGCAAATTAGCTAAAGAACAAGAGAAAAAAATATTAGCGTAACAACAAGAACTTTATTTTCCGTGGAAGGTGGTCGAGAGAGAGTTTGATTAAATTATTTATAATATCAACAACCAATAGTTTACACGTTAATGCAATCGGATTTTGGGCGATTGCTTGGCTAAGTTTCTCAATTAAATAATTAGATAAATTAGTAAGACCCCAAAATATATCCACAGCCAACCGACTTTTTTTTTTTTTTTTTTAAGGATAAAACTCACTATTGGGGCCTATGAGTTAACATAAATCAAATATTACAAATCCTTAAGAATCAAGAACCCTATAAAATTACATCATTTAAAGAAAAACCTACGAGCCGTTAATTAAGACTATTACAAAAGTCAAACAAATGAAAAGAGAACCAAATAAAAACCACAAAACCACCAAATAATTAACCCCCCTCAAGACAATCCGGATAAACCAACGAGGGGTTGAAGTAGAACAACAACCCGAGCAAGATGAGCATAAAACCTCAACAAAGAGCATCACAGAGATCTGTAAAAGGATACACAAAATCAAACAAGCCAAAAGAGCAACTCACAGAAGGACAATAACGATCAAACCACAAACCCCAACGAACAAAAGTAGGAATCCAGATTACAACAAACAGCAAAAGGGAAAACCAACTGAACAACCACAAAAAGAGCACCCAACACAATTCCCGAGCCAAACCCAACCTAACAGCACAACCGAAAACCACCACAGCCGATTCACCAACCCACAAAGCCCACAACCTAACTGCAACGCCAGCCAACCCAACCCAAAGACCAACAATAAAGCCAAACAAACACACAAAGCTCCCCCAACCAACAAAGCACACCAACCAGAAGACAAAAACCAAAGAAGAGCAGGGCCAAAAAGCAACATACAAGAACAAAAACCACCAAAATTACTTCCTTTTCCTCCTACGACATTTGCCACTGTCAATAGAAAAGGCTTTTTGAACTATGTGATCCACTTCCAAATTAGTCAATCTCACCAAAATCCTCCTCAGGTCCATCCAAGTCCTCCCCAATGCTACATGATGAGGAATAAGAGTCATCAAGTCAATCAGAATTATCAACACAATTATGAACTAGAAATGAAATTTGATCTAAAACCGAAACTACCGGGAGGACAACTTCCACTTTCAAAGGCGAGAGGGGGAGGAAAGCTATTTCAGTTTCCACAGGCCTGCCATCGAAAGAAACTGGTTAGCAACTTCTTCTCTCTTTTCCAACTACCGCCTATATAATTCTATCGAATGGAACCGGTAGTTTCACTTATTGCTTAATAAGGGACTTTACTAGTACATGAAGACTGCCAAAAGCAGCTTTCAAGGCATCACTAGATATAATAGAAATAGGAACCTCAACAAATGGCACTTCCCCATTTGCAATAGGATACAAATCTAAAACCGCAGAATCCAAAGGAGAACATCATAAGCATGCTAAGCTTTAGGTTAAAGCTTCATTTGAGACAGATTTCTTAAAGTAAGAAAGCCGCCCCAAATGAAACCTTAATTTCATATAAAATTGCTAAAAAATGCACAGATAAATAGATATGAAATGAATGATTTTCACTCATAGGGTTATTATTAGATAAAATAGTGAGATTAATATTCATATCCTTATATGACTCAATTTTAATTGCTTTCAAGGCGTAACTAGATTAATATTCAAATCCGCATGAGTTTTTTTTAGTATATTATATCTTAGTTGATCAAAGTTTAGGAGCGGAAGTGTATCTATGTGTTTGAATAGAATTTCAGTGCATGATATTTAATAAAAAATTTTTGGGGTAGGACACCACATATTTTGATTGCCTAATGTAAACAATATAATATTTAATAATAATAATAATAAGGATTTATTGTTCATAAGCAATAAATTAATTGAAGAAATCACTTCCTTCAAATGAAAAAAAAAATGATAATACAATTTACAAACAATTCGTAACGAAATGTTACAAATTATATAATAATTTCTCCATTCTTATTCCATTCTTGAAAAAATTGTTCAGCTCTGCTAGGGTTTGCGGATATGGGGGTTTTTTAACTCCGCGGTGTTCCCAGCCGCTTACTGAGCCCCTTTTTTGCCTGTAATTTTCCTTTATTTTACTTTAGCTCCCCTATTTTCCACTGTTGTAACCGTTTCGATTTGATTAATGAATGTTTTTGTTATAAAAAAAAGCATCACGGTTCGACCTAAAAAAAATATAATAATTTCTGCAAAAAAAGAAAATAAATAAAATGAATATGCAAATTGAATAAATTTTCACAAATTTTATTCCAACCTAATCATTTTTTAATTAAAATTGATAATATTAAATAAGTCAATAATTAATTATATAGCTGAAATAGAATAAATTAAATATTAAAAACAATCAGGTCTTACACCAATATTTTAACTACTTATGTATTTTATGTACTTTTAAAGGGACAAAAAAACCTAAATATACTTATTTTGATATAGATATCGAAAAACAACTTTTTGGTTTGCCAGAAATAAAAAATCATATTGTCCTTTTGAAAAATGCTTAGCCCCTAACGCATCATAGTCTCAGAGCTCTGCTAGGGTTTGTTCGCCCTAGCGGACTTCTATTCGTCTTCTCTTCTCTCCCGTCCCTCCTCCGGCTACGCCGGGGGAGGCTTTCTTTTCTCCCATGGCTAACCTCTTATCTTCTGAAGAGTTCCCTCCACTATCTACCAAAGTCTCTACTACAACTTCTCCCCCCGGGCTGAGCTATAGTAACGTTGTGGCCGCTCCTCGCCCGGGGAATGCTTTCAAGCTCTCGTCCTCCTCTCTGCCGGATGACCTCCTTGATTTCAATGAGGTCCATGTTAAAGCTGCGGAAGATGAATGGAGTTTGTCGCTGATTGGGTATTCTATTGGACGACGACCTTATTACGAATCCTTACTCTCGGCTATTCGTAAGTTGTGGAAACTGAAAGGTACAATGAAATTACTATCTTTGAGTGATGGTTTTTTCATGCTGAGATTTTCGGCTCTTGAAGACTTTGAGATGGCGTTGAATGGTGGTGTTTGGTTTTTTCTGGGTAAGCCTTTTGTCTTACAAAAGTGGGCTCCAAATTTTAAACATGTTAGGGAAGAGTTTTCTTCTATTCCCATTTGGTTCAAAATTCTAGATTTGCCTCTCCCCTGCTGGACTCCGGAAGGAATTTCTCGGATAGCTAGTAAAATCGGAACACCTATTGATGTGGATGATCTCACAGCCGACAAAACCAGGCTTACTTACGCCCGTGTGTGTGTTCAGGTTACCAAAGACTGCCTATATCCTGAGACTATTCCTATAACCATTCTTGGAGAACCTTTCTCTCTTAAAATACATTATGAATGGAAGCCAATGCCGTGTGAATTTTGTGGTTCTATTGTGCACTCTCCAGAATTCTGTCCCTCCAAGCCTCCGACTGTTAACACTGTTGTTCTGCCTAAACGTGGGAGAAGTACCAGTCGCAAGCCACCGAGACCCTTCATCCGAACCCAAAACATTCAATCTACTCAGGCGCCTCCTCCTTCGGACTTGGTTGATGCTCTCAAACTCAATCCTCCATCCAGCAATTCTGCAATCCAGGAATCCAGCAATCCTGTTGATCCCAAGCACCCCTCGCCACCTCAAAATATAATCCCTGCAGCTTCTACTCTCCCCGAGACATTACCATCACAGCCTCAAGTAATTGTTATCCCAGCTACAGAAACTGGTTCTAGGGAGACGTTCTCCAACATCCCTAACTTAAATTCCCCTACTGAGGAGGCCCTCCCCTCTTCTACTACTACTGTCCAACCACAGCAAGATAAAGTCATATCACCCAACAAGTTTGCTCTTCTCCAAGATAGCAATGCAGAGGATGTGAACTATTCTAACACTTCCTCTGCATCATCTCAGACCCGCAATTTACCAGCTACCCAAACGAAAGCTACTAGGAGTAAGCAACCCAAAAAAACTCCTGCCCATAATTCAAAGTCCAAATGACTTCCCCAATTCTCGCGGCTTGGAATGTGAGAGGTTTCAACAGTCCGGAAAAGGTTAAGGCTTGCAAAGATTTAGTTCGTGGATACAATCTTGAGCTCATTTGTGTTCTGGAGAATAGGATTCATGCTAATTCCTATTCCGATCCTTGGTTCCGACTCAATCATGAAATTTTTGAAAATGAGGATAGCTGTCATAATTTTAATCTATCCACTTCGGGTAGGATTTGGATCAAATGGGATCCCCACCGTATCCAATTCAAACCAAAATTTGTCAGTACGCAGTTAATATCTGGTGATTTGTTTAGGGGCCCAGTCTTTCTTGGGGTGCTTTCTGTGGTTTATGCCTCGAATTCCCATGCTGATAGGATTGTTCTCTGGAACAATCTCCGGACTATCGGGTCACCGGTTAGCTCCCCTTGGATTATTCTTGGAGACTTCAACTGTTGTTTACATGATGATGAAAAATCAGGAGGTTCTCCTCTTCATGCTTCACATTTGTGGGATTTCAATTTGCTCAATTTTGACCTGGGGCTAATTGAGCTTGCTTCTACGGGCTTCAAATACACTTGGTTTAATCAGAGGAATAATGACCCCATTCATCTGAAATTAGATAGGATGTTGATCAATGATTATTGGTTGAACTCTTATCCTAATTCCTTCTATGAAGTCCTCGCTCCCAACTGTTCTGATCATTCGCCCTTAGTTCTCTTCCCTGGCCTCCATGGAAAGGCCAACCACCGGTTTCTCTTCAAAAATTTCTGGACCAAATATGACAGCTACTGGACACTTCTCCTTAATACGTTCTCCCAACCTTCTCATGGGAATCCCATCATTGGGTTTTACAGCAAGCTGAAAATTTTCAGGGAGAATATTAAAGGGAAGCCGTGGGCTAATGCTTCTCATCTGTCCAGCCGTTTACATTCTCTCAAAGAACAACAATCTCTTTGTCTTGGGCTGATCAACTCTGATCCTCAGAACCTGATTCTAAATCAAAAATTGAAACTTATTAACTCCCAACTTTCGGATTGTTCTTCTTCTGTAACCAATTGGGCAATCCAGCGTGCTAAACTTAAGTGGCTTTTGCATGGGGAAGATGATTTAAAATTTCTTTATGCCAGAATTAAAAAGAGAAGGAATCACAGTTGCACTCCTTTAATTGCTAGTGATGAACCTAATGTGAGGCAAGACAAGATAAACTCTATTATACAAGACTTTGAGAAGCTCTTTAATTCTCCCCAACCGACTTCCATTTCTGATCACCACCTCATTCCTAAAGGTAATTCCATACCCCCACATCTATCTGATTTGCTGACTATGATGGTTACAGATGCTGAAATTAAGGATGCTGTTTTCATGGGATGCTCCACTTCTTCTCCTGGCCCTGATGGATTTAATTTCGAGTTTTATAAATCAAGTTGGCTTTTCATCGGCCCCTTGGTCTGTAAAGCGGTTAAGTCTTTCTTTTCTAAAGGATATCTTCCTAATATTGCCAAGGCGACTGCTATCACTCTTATCCCAAAATCAGCCCATTCTTCCAATATTTCTGAATTTAGGCCTATAGCCCTTTGCAATGTATTCTACAAGATTATCTCTAAGATCTTAGCCTCCAGGATGAAGGAAATAATGCCGCTCATTATTGGGGAAAATCAAGCTGGTTTCATAAAGGATCGTATTTCTTCAGACAACATTCTCTTGGCTTCTGAAATCCTCAGGGATTTCAAAAAATCTGCTAAAAAGAATACTTTCTGTGCCAAGCTTGATATTCGTAAGGCCTTCGATTCAGTGTCTAGAGAATTCATCCTTCTCAGAATGGGTCAAAAAGGCTTTCCGCCTAAATTTATTCATTGGATTCGAGCGTGCATTTCCAACGTTCATTTTTCTATCTGTATTGATGGTGCTCTTGAAGGATTTTTTGCCTCTTCTTCCGGTATAAGACAAGGGTGTCCTCTGAGCCCCTACCTCTTTTGTATTGCAATGGACGCCTTCACTTGCTTGATTGATAACGAATACTCTCAAGATAGATATATTGGTATTCAAATGAATGACATCAAATTGTCTCACCTTCTTTATGCGGATGATCTCCTCATCTTTGGGGAGGCCTCATCTCATAATTGCACTGTTCTTATGAAGAATTTGGATTTTTTTGCTAATGTTACCGGTCTTAAAGTGAATCATGAGAAAAGTAAGCTTATTATATCAAACTTCATCTCTGATCACACTGTGGTGTGTGAGGCTCTCAACATCTCTACTTGCTGTGAGAAGATGATATACCTCGGCCTGCCCATCTCTGTCAAAAAGCCTTGCAAATTTGATTTTCAGCCACTCATGAACTCCATTACCGATCACTTAGCCGGGTGGAAAGCAAGATTGCTTTCTATGGCGGGACGCCTTCAATTCCTGAAATACACGGTTTGCAATACCATTGCTTATTGGATAAGAGGGGCCATCATACCTAAAACCTGTCTTAAAAGACTCAGTAGAATATGTGCAAAATTCCTTTTCTTTGGTGATCTGGAGGCAAAAAAATTACATCTTATTGCCTGGAAGAATACGTGCAAACCAAAAATGAATGGTGGCTTGGGTATTCCGGATCTTTTGGGGCTTCAGTTTGCTAATCTTTGCTCTCTTATATTCCGGATTCATAATACAAAAACCCCCCTGTCTTCCTTTCTGATGGCAAAATATGGTTCCCTGTGGCAGCCACCTTTGAGTTTGGCTTCTCCCCTGTGGAAGGAAACTGGGGAGGTGGTCTCCAAAATCTCATCTACCATTAGGCTTGACTCAAACACTTTGTACTGGTCTGATAAGGTTAAGCCTTGTTTCTCTTCTTTCCTCAAATTTTATTACAAAGAGGCGGACATTGTGGATTGGCATCATCTTGTGTGGCATAAGCATTATGCTCTTAAATACTCCATCTATTCTTGGATTGCCATTAAGGGGGGACTTAAAACAGCAGAGGAACTTATTAAGAGAAATTTAAATGTGCCAGCCACCTGCATTCTTTGCTCTAGTCACTTTGAGACCTCTGCTCATATCCTTTTTGAATGTGACTATGCCTTTTCGGTTTTGTCTCAACTCATTCCTGATTTGGGTGAATTTCTCTTGAGACCTAGGCATCTCCAAGTTTTACACTTTTTGGGCGATAAGAGGTTTCAGACCAATAAACAAAAACAACTACTTCTTCTGATCACTTGTTGTGCCACTTATTTTATTTGGAGGGAAAGGAATGAAAGAAGGTTTAACTCTAAATTCAGGAGTTCTACCTCTCTTTGTCACTCTATTAAAATTGCAGTTGAGGCTAAAGTTAAAAGCTGGAAAAACTATGCAAATCTACAATTTCCATGGCAGAATTATGTATCTGGATCATGAGTGGAGTTCGGAGGTTGAACCCCTGACTGGTCCTTTCTTGCGGGTGTTCTGCTGAGCTGCTTTTGTTTTTTGAAGATTTGGCCTGTATTTTTCTTTGGTTCTTGGCTCATCCGTCTCTGGAGCATTTGGGGGCATGCTATTCTTCTGACGCGTGCTGGAATTTTTGGGAATTCTGTTTTCTTTCTCGAGCGGTGTATTTTTTATGCTGGTTGCTGCGATCGGTCTCCTGGATGGCTATTCTCAGCAACCAGGAATCGTTCATTTCGATGGATTTTGGCTGGGGACGATGATGTAGCTGCTAATCATCTCCTTGGACGGTCTTTTTGGCAACCAGGGGATAGCTTTCTCGACGGTGCCTGCTTCTCGTGCGATTAGCAGTCTGAGTCCAATTTTGGGATTTAAAACTACTTTTTGGTTGGCTGTTCCTTAACCAACAGTTTTTCGTTTTGTTCTCTTTATTTTGTCTTAAGGGGGGTATAGGTTTTTGGTTATTCTCAGTTTTTTAATCTGAGTTTAGCCTTTTTTGTTATACCTTACTTGTAATTTGCTTACATAGTAATATATGGGCTTCTTGCCCCATTTTCCCCCAAAAAAAAAAAATGCTTAGCCCCTACCCATGAAAAAGATAATCTCAAAGTGGAGGCCAAAGTCTAACCTTCTTCCCTTCTCATCTAAATGAAGGACTTATTTGATTGACTTTGTTAAGAAATCAAAATCATAAAACAAATCATTTATTTATTTATTTTTTGCTATCATATGTGAAAATAAAATCACATTGAAGTAGACTTAGAAAGAACTCAAGAGCTTAAAATTAATGTTACTAGCATGCTATTTTGAATCAAATACCCATTATCTTTAGAATTAGCCCAATATCTCAGTAGATTCAGATTGAGCCTATTTTTTATAGATAAAATTCACAAAGAGGTCTACCCGTTAATTTAAAAAGGAAATTACAAATACTAAAAGAACCAAAAGCTCTCTAACAATACAAGCTTTGAAGTAAAACCTACGAGCCAATGATTCTACCTATTACAATAAATAAGCAAAAGGAATGAAACTAACAAAAACAAGGCAAAAGAAGTTGAAGCCGGCTCAAGGAATCATCAGGAAGAACCTTAGCCACCTGAATTGAAGCCACACAAACCACAAATAGCAACATGCAGGAAATAAAAAAAAAAAAAACAGGCAAATTAAAAGGGATAAAAGAGAACAAAAAATCACAAGCAAATCAACAGAAGCATCACCACCACGAGCCACCACAGGACCACCCTCAACCAACATTAACACACAGACGGGAACAACAAAAAACAATAAGGACGACAAATTACAACCCACAAGAACAAAACCAGTAGGAAAATGATATAGATTCAAATCAAGCCTAAGAAAAGAAGAATGGAGAGAATAAGGTCTAAAGATTATTTTTAAGTGATTTAGATTAAAAGGAAATCTAGCTAGCCTCATAGAGAGAGAAAGTGTGAGTTTTTTATTCAATTTTTATCATAAGGAATAAATTTAAATCCATTTTAATCCCTAAGGATCGAGTTTTTCATGTGATAGAAAAATTTAGCAATATTATGATTTCAATAAATTTTAATTTCACCCAAAATTTTGTTAAACTTTCACGATAGTCATTCTTAGATTTTCAGTGAGAGCATAGCATTCTCATGGTGCATTTACTGCATTGGCGTTGTGTGCTTGTCATGGCGAGTGCATAGGCATCTTGATGAGTGCCTTGTCTAATGTAGGGTTGTCATAGTGACTAGAAAAACTTGTAGGATCCTAGGGATTAGGGGTGTCAATTCAGGTCAACGGATCAGGTTCAAGTTGAACCCGGAACTGACCCGGCACTATTCGGGTCAACCCGAACCCGACTCATTTTTAAAAACGAGTCAGGTTTCCGGACCCGAACCAGACCCGATTCGGGTCCGGGTCAACCCGACCCATCAAGAATGACCCGAAGTTGACCTAAAATTGCTAGTTTTTCGGGTCAAAATCGGGTCAATCTTCTATTTTTGGGTCAAAATCGGGTTAATCTCGAGTTTCCGGGTCAAATAGGAGTTTTCGTGTCATTTTTTGGTCAATTTCGGGTTGCTGACCCGATTTTTAAAACTGGTTGATTTGTTGAGCCCGAACCTGACCCGTTTCGGGTTCGGGTTGACCATAACCCGGATTTTTTCAGGTCGGGTTCGGGTCGTGTCAAAAATTGACACTCCTACTAGGGATTGGTAGTCAAATGTGATTGAGTACGAAGATAAGTAGCCAAGTGCCTATTACAGAGCAAATTATTATGTGCGGCGTGCGGATTCGTCCGGAGGCGAATCCGGACTCTCCACATCACCCCGACCCCTATACATCCGAGTGACGTGACGCGGCCGGATTCGTCTCCGGACGGTCTGTACACTGCACATAATAATTTTCCCTATTACAAGCTCATGAGAATATTCTAAAGTAGTATATATTTAATATATATTTTTTATAAACATCTCGGCATTGAGAAAATATAAATATTAGCTGAAAAATTAGTTTCCTCACTGGTTACAAGTCACGTATTTAAACAGTTACAATTCCTTAGATGTTTAATTAAGACAATGAACTCATCACTCATCACTCGGTAGGTCCACTTGACCAATAACAGTGTTGTCTGCGTGTTAATTGTTCATGTATATTTTTATATTTTTAGATGCATATTGGGCTACACAACTTTTATAAATGAGTATGTTTTTATATTCCCTTATAAAATTCCAAAAAAAAAGGTATGTTTTTATATAGTTTTTTTTTCAGCCCCATAATCTTATAAATAAAAACCTAGGGTTTGATCAAAAAGTGTTAAATTAAATAAGAAACTCTAAGCTTGATGGTTGATAAAAACTTGAATGCCAAAAAATTTTATTTTTGGATAAAATTTTATTTATGAATTAATGACTTGAAATTTGAGAAATATAAAATTTTAATAAATACTTTGTATTTCATTAATTTCTTATTTAAGAAAAATATTAAATAAAAAAATTTATTAAATAATTTTTGTTACCACATGTAATGAAAAATGTCTTTAACATAATGACAGCATATTAAAATGATTTTTATGATAGATTTAGGATCTTTTTGAGACAATTACAGTGATTTATAAAGTTAATTATGAAGTTAATAAAGGTAAAAAAATTTAACTATTCTAATTATAAAAAATAAATTTTCAGTGAAGAAAATAGTGAAAAACGTTAAGAAAGCAATACTCAAACTAATTTTCATTTTCTCCACAAAGCAATAACATAGTTCTGTTATAGTCATTGTCCAACCCGCCGCGGCTTAGCTCATGTGGGGGGAACTTGGCTGGGCAAAGCCCAGGTCCCGGGCTCGAATCCCATGGGCGGTCGCCGGTCGTGACAGTCTTAAGTGTTGGCCCAGATAAATTGGTATGGGTTGCTTGCTAGGTCGACTGCGAGTGGTTCCTTGTCACTAAAAAAAAAAAAATATTGTCCACTTGTAAGGACTCGATGGGTCGCGTCATTACCTAATTAACCTTTTTTTTAAATGAAATTAATTTCCCTATGATTTTGAAAACATTCAAGCTTGTGGCAAGACACATTCAGCAAATCAAGTAAGAAAATGTTTTATGTATCTTAAAGAAGAATATTTGGAATCTAAATGAGATGAGATTTTATACTAATAATTTTTAATTCCGGGCATAAATAGTAGCGACGGAGTACGAAATTTTTTTTTGAAGGCAGCAAAAATTAGATTTTTCAAATATATTCTTAATTTCTTTTTCTTTTGATGATTGAGACCATAATTTATTTGATATAAAAATATAAAAGGATGATAAGAGAATAAATATTATTAACTAAAATTTTTTTAATAAAAAATTAGTAATAACATAAAATAAAAAATTAAAAAAATAATTATATAGTTTTTCTTAGCTCCAGCCTTGGAGAGATTATTCAATGCGGACGCTGAATGCAATTTATTGTCCGGAGGTCAATAAGAATGCACCAAGTAAGTAGTATCCAGCTCAGTACCGAGCGGTACCGAGTAGTATCAAGTCAGATACCGAGCAGAAGGGGATGTGGCATTTATGACTGATCTCCGAAGCATTCGGAGCCAGCACAGAATAATTTCACCCGGCCTTGAAAGCAACTTTTTATTTTTCCCTTAGAGATCTAGCAACGGGAAGTATTGAAGATTTGATATTGTTTGTATATTTAAAATATTTTAAAATTTAAATATTTAAAAAATATATATGGACAGCTCCATTCGCATACGACTGGATCTATTTTTAACATTTCAAAGATATTTTTTTAAAAAAAATATATTAATGAAGTGTTCGTTTTAAAAAAAAAACTTTGAATGTGGTGGACAATCGGCTGGGCAAAGCCCAGGTGACAGGTTCGAATCCCTTCGACGGTAGTGCCGGTCTTAATTCTCAGCTTGGATAAATTGATGTGGGTTGCTCAGATCGACTGAGGTTTTAACTTGCTTTGAACAGTGTGTCCTCCTTAAAAAAAAAAAAAAATCGCGGCTCAAAAACGGCCAAAAGACGCCCAGATACAGAGAAGATATTGCCTATCATCTCACCAAATCTTATCGTCGGCCGCGAGGCACGAGATGGGAAACGACTACGAAAGCTCGAGCACGTTCCAAGTTCAAAGTTCAGCGTTCAGCAAGAATAAAGAATGTAAGAAACTGGCGTGGCGAGTTTTGAGTGCGAGTAACTTGAGGCGGTTGAAGGCCTTCCATTGGCTCGCATTCTTGAGTTTGCGGCGAGGATAAGATGGATGGATAGGCTAACGACTACAGCGAGGATAAGTTTGTAAAAGAATTTTGATTTTATTTATTTTATGTAAAATTGTTTAATACAATTCATAAGTATGGGTGTCAGTCAATACTTGACACGACACAGAAATCCGACTCGAACCCTGATATATCATCAAAAAATTATCTTGATTAGGCATGAATCTCAAGGCAAAATCAGGTTGGAAGCATCAAAAATTAAATCTGGGATCATCTGAACTCTGATTTTTAGCAAACTTATAGTTGAGCTGAGCGTCTCGAAAATACGAACCCAACGAAACCAAATTCAACTCAATCCAAGCACAAATGGATCCGAATCGAAGACCTGAAGCGTTGTTGGAAGGTTCAAACCACAATTTCGATTACCAAACGGTTACCAAACATGACATGTTTATAATAGAATCGAGCGGCTCGACGAGACGAATCCAACGAGTTGAAGATCGCCAAATTCCAATATCATTAAGATCTTCAAATGTCTTACGAAGGGTCCATAATCAAGGAATTCAATATCAACTGTCAATCCAAATCACTCCTAATTTGCTCTTGATCCCCTCATATTTACGGGTCATGTCATCTTAAAAAAACAATAAATAGCCCATCATTTCTCTTAAGAGGGGACCCAAGTAAGAAGAATAGAAGAGATGAAAGGAGGGAATAAGCTCCTCCACGACCACCATCGGAGTTCCGCCCGACTTTCAAGTGACGCCGAAGTTCCGCCCGACTTTCACATGACGCTGGAATTCTGTCCTATCTCCAAGTGACGTCAGAATTCCACCCGATCTCCAAGCGATGCAGGAGTTCTGTCCAACTTTCAAGTAACGCCGGAATTCTGTTCGATCTCCAATTGACGCTGACCGAGGAGCTGAGCGGGAAAATGAAGAATGGCAAGCGGGATTCTAAAATCAAGCGGCACGACGAGCTCGTTATGGTGTCGCGAGTAGAGCTTGAGCTCAATATTTGACTCCAAGTCGAGCTCGAGTCGACTCGTTTGCACCCCTGGCGTCGGGTAGAAGTCTCACGAAAGTCCGGCAACGGGCATGATGTCCGGCGATGGGCTGAAGTCCAGCGTCAGATAAAAGAACGGTGATGAACAGAAGTTCAATGTTGGGTAGAAGTCCGACGAAAGTCCAGCGACGGACAGAAGTCCGACGTTAGGTAGAAATCCTACGAAAGGCCGGCTGCGGGCATAAGTCTGACGACAGCGGAAGTCCAACATCGGGTAGAAGTTTGACGAAAGTCTGACGACAAGCAGAAGTCGGACATCGGGTAGAAATCCCCTACGAAAGTCCAGCTGCAAGTAGAAGTTCGACGTCGAGTAGAAGTCTGGAGGCTGCCAGAAGTCCTACGATGGGCGAAAGTCCGGTCTTGCGTAGAAATCCGGCGATGGGCAGAAGTTTGGTGTTGGTCGGTGGCCGAGGATGAGTCTAGTGGCAAGAGAACTCTTCATTCTCTTCCTTGCTTGGGCCCTCCTTACTCTGCCCCCTTCAATGAAGAATGAGGGGTCTATTTATAATTTTATGAGAATGACATGACCAATAACTAAGGAGAAGAGCATGGCATGTTGGGAGTGGCTTGAATGAACGGCAAATATCGATTCCTTTGATCATGGACTGTTTATCGAGTATTTGAATGTCTTAATGATATGAGAATTTGGCGATCTTGGGCTCGTTGGATTCGCCTCGTCGAGCCGCTCGATTCGACCATAAGCATGTCATGTTTGTATACCGTTTGATTATCCAATTTATAGTTTGAACCTTTCAAATGTGATTCGGGTCTTCAATTTGAACCAATCTGGGCTAGGATTCATTCAAATTTGGTGTCTTTGGGTTCGTCTTCGAGATGTTCAGTTAGACTACTTGCTGAAATCAGAATTTAGATGCTCCTCAATTTAATTTTGAAAGTTTACAACTTGATTTTGCCTAGAGATTCATGCCCGATCTAGATAAATTTTTGATGATATGCCAGACATAATTTTTTTCGAGGACATAACAGAAAATTATAGCAAAATAAAAAATTTATCACTGTTCATATATAATTAATCATAAAAATAAAAAATGATCTTAATAACAAGTCTAATTTATTAGTTGTCTACTCGGTAACTGCTTGGGATGAACAAAGTTTTGTCGCCAATCAAGAGAGCCAATTCGTTCACGCAAATGATAAATAACCTCAATTCATGGAATATATATATATATATATATATATATATATATATAATTATATCATTATTTTTTACTTTTATTTTATATTATTATTAATTTTTTATTAAAAATATTTTAGTTATTCATATTTATTCTTTTATTTATTCTCTTATAAAATTTATTTTTATATGAAAATGAATTATGATCTCAATCATGAAATAAACAAAAAAAGGAAATTATTTGAAAATTTTAATTTGTTTCCCCAGGCCCCCCACTAAAAAAAAATTTGTCTCCACCACTAATTGCCTTAGATAGAGACCACCAATTTAAAATTTGTGTAGTAATTATTATAAATTGTTTAATACATTTTGTTAAAATATTTTAAATATCATACTTTAAAAATATTTAAATAGTTAGCTTTAAATTAATAGATTTTAATTTTTTTAATTTATTTCAAAAATTTTACCACATTATTTCATTATTTAAAAATTTTGTTACTGAGAAGTTTTGATTGAGGCGAAATATTTCTTTAAGATAAAATTAGGTTTCGATTGAGACGGTTTTTTTATTGCTTTTTAAAAATAATTTTTTTAGTACAAAAATTTAAATTTTACACCTATGAGAAAATTCATCTACTATTAATTTCATAACATATTAAGATTTCATTTGAGACAAATTTATTATTATTTTTTAAAATAATTTTTTAGAATAAAAAACTGTATCAAATGAAGCCTAAAGCACCAAAGAACCTTTGTATGTTCTTTTCAGGAGAATTCTTTTAAGGGAAATTTACATACATACCACTTTATAACATCCTATTTACATATATTACACCCAAAATTTTAATATTACATGTATACCATCCTATATTATTTTAATATTAAAATGTACCACTTATATTTCTTTCCTACCACTCATATATTTCATTTCTACCACTCATATTTGATATGAAAATGAACTGTGGGTGGTATGTATGTAATATTAAAGTTTTAAGTGTTAAATATGTAAATAGAATAGTATAAGATAGTATGCATGTAAATCTCCCTTCTTTTAATGGACGAAGCCAATTGTACTATCTTGCAGCATTAATACTTTTCTTCTCATACCTAAAAACAAAAATATAACTATATGATCTGGATTAATTAAGGGTCAAATTTCAATTTCACCTTTAATTATAGACTTTAACTAATGCAATGAAATAATTCATCAAATAATCCAATCATAAAAACTTTTCTAAATTACTGAATCAATATAAATAAAACAAATTGTATCATGTTGAAATAAAGTAGGCCTACGCAAATAAATATTAAAAAAAAACTATTCCAAATAAATTTCGGTTGGTGGCTTTGTATTTTGTCTGAGAGGATCACACTTTCCAAGGCTAAATATGATTTTTTTAATTACTTTTGATCAGATAGGGATACCATTTCCCCATTATAAATAGAAGAAGCTGTAGTTGGGTGTTGCAGTGATATCATTAACTCCTATTGAAACACCTCCGTCTCAGAGTTCTCGAATGGCTTCTTTCTCCGTGTCTCCAATGGTAAGAAGTCCCCTCCACTCTCTCTTCTTTGTAACGTGACTCTTTTTGGAACAATTATTAGGTCCGGATACCGGACGTAGCTCTACATTCGGAGGCCAATAACATGTTGCCACGTGCTTTTACTCTTTACCATGCGGCCTGACGATCCGACCCGGATCGGAACCCGATATTGCTATGTTCTTGTATTGCTATGTATTGCTTGACAATAACAAGAAATATAGCTCTATCAAGACCAATACCGTGCAATACCTAGCAAAACCGGGGTATTGCTCGGTATTGGTCTTCACAGAATGATATTTCTTGTTATTGTCCAGGAATATCGAGCAATACCTAGCAATACCCCCGTCTGCACAAATCAGCCAATACATAGTAATCCCGAGTCCGGTCCGGGTCGGGTCGTCGGGCCGCACGGTAAAGAGTAAGGGCACGTGGCACCATTTTATTGGCGTCTGAACGTATAACTACGTCAGGACACCGGACCAATTAAAAATTCCTCTTTTTGGGTATAGGCCATTGAGCAATTGTTGATCTCATACGTACATGTAAGAGCATGCAATCTTGTTTCATGTGATGAATATATTTATATATATAATTAGAGCAAATTGTATATATATATGATGAAGTAATGAGTAAATCATATAACTTTAAGGGAAAGTTTAGATCATATCATTGGAGGAGTTCAATAGATTTTTTTTTCTGTTTATGTACTAATCTAATTTTATAATTTATGAAGTATTAATTCATATAAAATTATAGCACAATATATTTGTTCTATACAAATTATGTTAAGAATTTTTTCTTAGAACTTATATGTTAAGAACTTTATCTTATTATTTGAGATAGATGTTTTTATATATTTCAATAACTTTGTATAAGGGATTTTGATTTTTCTCTTACAACTCTAATTAGATTGTTCCATTTTTTAAAAAAATAGAAAAAATAATTGAATGAAATGATAAAGACATTTATTTTTATAAGATGGTATGAAAGTATTTTGTTGACCAAGTTTTTTAGGGTTTGGCTAAATTTTTTGAATCTAAAATCATTTTTTAATAAATTTTTTTGAAAGCAGCAAATAGCAAAAAATAATGATCAAAAGATATCTCAAACGAAGTCTTAATATGTAAAAGAAAAGATTCGAGTTTCAAAGTTTACAATTGGGATCTAATTGAAGATTCAACTATGATAATATAAGTATTATTAAAATTAAATAAAATTATTCAAATGTTATAAAATTTTTAATATGAGAATAGATATATGATAGTATGCAAATATTAAATTATGAATGATAATGCATATAAATAAAGTTAGTTAACAAATAATATCATTATTTTTTTCATTATAATTTTCACTTAAGTTGATTCAACTGCTCTTTATTTTTTTTGGAACATTTTGACCAATTAAGATAAATACACATATATTGATCATATACATAAAGATCAAAGTTTTGCCTCCTAACTGTTCTATTTAAGAATTGAGAAGTTTGACCGACAATTTTAAGTGTTGATCTAAGTTTCTTGGAAATTGTAATTTTACTCGGTTTAAGTGTTGATCTATGATTAATTATTTGTTTTATTTTTATTTTTATTTATTATTTTTTTAAACTATGTGGTATGTGGTCTTGTGGTCTAGACCAACTTTTTACGTATATCAGCTTTAAATATATATATATATATGCATTTTAAAAAACATATAATATTTAAAAAAAATATTATCCAAGATAATAATTCATAGTTGCCGTCATATAGATAGCCGAAGAGGAGGCTCGGTTTGAGGCGGAGGTGTCAGCGGTTGAGTCATGGTGGCGCACAGACCGTTTCCGTTTAACCCGCCGCCCGTACTCCGCCCGGGACATCGTCTCCCTCCGTGGAACTCTCCATCAGTCATATGCTTCCGATCAAATGGCCAAAAAGCTTTGGCGCACCCTCAAATCCCACCAATCCGCCGGTACCGCCTCCCGCACCTTCGGCGCCCTCGACCCGGTCCAAGTCACCATGATGGCCAAACACCTTGATACTATCTATGTCTCCGGTTGGCAGTGCTCCTCCACTCACACAACCACCAACGAGCCCGGCCCCGACCTCGCCGACTACCCCTACGACACCGTCCCCAACAAAGTCGAACATCTCTTCTTCGCCCAGCTCTACCACGACCGCAAGCAGCACGAGGCTCGCGTTAGCATGACACGTGAACAGCGGGCCAAGACGCCTTACGTGGATTACCTACGACCCATGATCGCCGACGGGGACACCGGGTTTGGTGGGGCCACCGCTACCGTTAAGCTATGCAAGCTCTTTGTGGAGCGCGGCGCGGCCGGGGTCCACATCGAGGACCAATCTTCGGTGACCAAGAAGTGCGGGCATATGGCGGGGAAAGTGCTCGTCGCTGTCTCCGAGCACATTAACCGCCTAGTGGCCGCAAGGCTCCAGTTTGATGTAATGGGGGTTGAGACTGTTCTCGTAGCCCGCACCGATGCTGTTGCTGCCACGCTTATTCAATCCAACGTCGACTTGCGTGACCACCAGTTCATTCTCGGAGCGACAAATCCTGATCTTAGACGCCGAAGCCTCGCCGCCGTGCTGTCCGCAGCTATGGCGGCGGGTAAAACCGGAGCAGACCTGCAGGCTGTTGAAGATGACTGGCTATCCCGTGCCGGCCTCATGACTTTCTCCGAAGCAGTTATAAACGTTATTAACCGCCAAAATATCCCGGAATATGAAAAACAGAGACGACTCAACGAATGGGCCGCCGCGACTGAATACAGCAAATGCGTTTCCAACGAACAGGGGCGTGAAATCGCGGAGCGGTTGGGAACAGGGGAGATTTTTTGGGATTGGGATATTGCTAGGACTCGTGAAGGGTTTTACCGCTTCCGTGGATCCGTGGAGGCAGCGGTGGTGCGCGGCCGGGCGTTTGCGTCGCATGCTGACCTGATTTGGATGGAGACGTCGAGCCCTGATCTTGTAGAGTGCGGAAAGTTTGCGCAGGGAATGAAGGCGTTGCACCCCGAAATAATGCTGGCTTACAACTTGTCGCCATCGTTCAACTGGGATGCGGCGGGGATGACGGATGAGGAGATGAGGGAATTTATACCGAAGATCGCAAAAATGGGTTTTTGTTGGCAATTCATTACGCTTGGTGGATTTCATGCGGATGCATTGGTGACTGATACATTCGCTAGGGAATTCGCGCGGCAGGGGATGTTGGCCTATGTGGAAAGGATACAGAGGGAGGAGAGGAACAATGGTGTGGATACGCTGGCTCATCAGAAGTGGTCTGGGGCGAATTATTATGATCGGTACCTCAAGACTGTGCAGGGCGGAATCTCTTCCACTGCCGCCATGGGAAAAGGTAAGACCTTTATGACGTAAACATTAAGCACTTATAGTTTGCTAAGAAATATTTGCTTCTTAATTATGGTGTGCAGGAGTGACAGAGGAGCAGTTCAAGGAGGAAAGCTGGTCTGGGACGAGGGGATTGGGTCAAGTTGGGATTAATACTGTTGATGCCAAGTCGAGGTTGTGAATGAGGAGTTGATGTTGTGGAGGAGTTGATGATCGTTTAGTTCCGAATTGCAGTCAAGTATTTGAATTGTGTTACCTTCATTATTGAATTTTACATATTGCGTCGCAGCATTAGTTATATCATAATTTGTTCTGCATTGGTATTGTATTGCCAGTACTGTCTGGTGAACTCCATATCTGATAGTTTATTTTGTCTTCATAATGATTATTCGATATTTGTTGACGTAACGATGTCATTGTCCATTGTTGCATCTTTCCCTGGAAATGTTAGGCATTGTTTAAAGGCTTGGTCCCATTATATTGCTCCGAATCTAATTAGTTGATTTGATTGATTACGAGGCACAAATTTTGAAGAAATTATTCGGTGTGGAATTCGGACGAGAAGAATCATATGGACTATTCGTGTACAAAAAATTGATACACATTGTATATAATTTGTACACTGTGTATACTCACATGTCCGGACGATTCTTCTCATTCGCACATAATACTTTCTCCATATGATTTTGGGACAAAAAAAAAAGGAATGTTTCATGACCGTAAAATAACGCATGTTTGCAAATATATTTTTCTTTAAAACAAAATTTTCTTTTTTCAATAGGATTGTCTTAAAATTTAATTTAGAGAAATTATTATGTGCGGATACAGGATGGTTCGAAGATCAATCAGAAGCGCCATGTCACTCGACATACAACGATAGCAAAAAATCGACGTGCTGCGTTCTGCTTAGTCTCCTGCTACTGGGGTTCATACAAAATAATTTTCCTCGTTGGAGGCATATTTTCATAATTTTTCTTGGAAGTTGGGATTTAAGGTGAACTAGGTTAGAGGATGTTAGGGTTTGGGTTAACCGATTACTCAATGTGGGATCCGAAGTTGGAAAAAAGACTCAACCAATTAGTTCCAAGAGCTTAAAATTTGACACATGAGCATCAAAACACCTTTCACTACGTGAATAAAAAAAAAATAGCAGCTGAAAAATTGTCAGAACATAAGATTCCCGCAACGTTGATGAGGGATACCGAGCCAATAGTGATAATTTAATAGCTTAGAGGAAATTTAGTGCATAATCAAGTAAGAGCTAGTAGTAGTAAAATGATTTGAAAAAATGTCAATCCATTTAGTCGAGCATTTTTTCGTTTCTTGAATTTGAGTTCTAACACATTCCTACAATGCTGAATGAATGATATATGAGTTATATTTCCATCCAATTTTTGTGCAATATGAAATATTTTTTAAAATTTTGATATTAATTTTAAAATAGATTTAACATATATATAAATTATAATTTTTGCATCATCATATAGTTCAACTCTTTATTTTAGAGTAATTTATAAATTTCTCCATATTTAATTTCAAATTAATGTTATTATATTTATATTAATTTAATAAATATTATTATACTACATTAATTTAAATCTAATTATTTACTTAAATTAGATCCCACTAAATTATGAGTTAAGGTACATTAATTTAATTACCCATAACTTAAATTTAATTTAATAAAATTATGTAATCCTTACTTAGTCATTTGATGAGTGAACAACTGGCTACCCAACCCCACCCGCCACGTCCTAGCCACCACTCGTGGCTGCCCGACCCCATCTGCCATTAGGGCTGCAAGTGAACCAAACGTTCGACGAACTACTCGTTGTTCGGTTCGATTAAAGCTCGTTCGTGATCGTTTAATTAACTAACAAACAAACTTGAACAATATTTTAAATACTCGATTCTTAAATAAACAAGCTTGAGCACTAATGCGTTCAGCTCGTTTATGTTCGCGAACAACATCAGTTAATGTTCACGAACAAGCTCGATTCGAGTTCGATTAAATATAAAAACTTTAATTATACCATAATATAATATAATTATTTTTTATTAATAAATTTTAAAGTAATAAAATATTATAACATATGTTCATATAAATTAATCATATTTTCATTTTAAATATACAATTGCTTTTATTTTAGAAATTTCATTTCATGAACAAGAAATATTTCATATTTGTCCATGTTTGTTAGATTGTTTGTTTAGAATGTTCATAAACAAATTTGATGTTTGCTTGTTCAATAGATTGTTTGCGAGATATGTTCACGAACATAGCTCGTTTAAAGCTCGATAAGCACTAAACAAACGAACATGAACCAAACATGAACACCCTTAAATTAAACGAACCAAACATGAACACAAATAATAAAGCTCGAATCAAACACGAACCAAACATGAACAAGCTAATGTTAAGCAAACACAAACATGAACACTCACATACTCGGCTCGGCTCGGTTCGTTTGCAGCCCTATCTGCCATGTCCTCGCTATAATGTCCTCCGCACTCGTCACGTCAAAGCCAGTCCACGCAACGACTAACATGCATTAGTTTTTTTTTTTTTGTTAATAACCACACGATTATGAGCCTTAGCTATGACGAGAGGAATAAAGAGCTAGAATAAGAGAAATTTTCATCAAATTCATAGAAATAATTTATAGATGAAAGGAGTGATGAGAGAAAGTTGCATAAAAAATATGATTTTACATATAAATAATTTTATCCTTGTCCAAGTGTTATATCATTGTTCTGTGTTATACATTTATATATCATAAAATAGTAGCATCCAATAGGCAGATATCGCTTTCCCTTTTCCTCTGCTAGGGTTTTCTTTTCCTGGGCTGTGCAGGGGTTCCTCCTTGCCCCGCTGGAGCTTCCCCGCTGGTGCTATCGTGGATTTCAGGGAAGTCTTCTTCTTCTTCTCTTTGTTCCCTACTTGTTTTGGTGATTGTTCGGTTATTTTTTTTCGTTCTTTCTCCGGCAGTGCCGATATGACACCGAACAAGTTGTGTGACCCTGGGTTTTTGGGGTGTTTTCTCATTCGCGCTCATTTTTAGAGGAGCTCGCTTGTTCTTCTTCGTCTTCTTCTTTTCCGGAACTACGGACTTCCACGTTCGTGGATTGCCCACTCTTTGAATTTTTGACCATGAAATTAAGGATTTGGCAACCCTGTCTCAATTCTCTTTAGTTGATTTTTTCCCTTCTAAGAGGCCTTGTCTTGATTCAATTCAAAAAATTTTTTTAACATAAATCTAAATGGCGAAGTCTCTGTTACCTAGCTGCCTTGACACATTCTGATCAAATTAGCTAATGACCTAGACTATTGTAGAGTATTTTGTCATAAATCCTATCTTGTTTTCAACTGTTATATGAAATTAACAAAATGGTTGCCTTGCTTAGACGTTGGTGTTGAGTCGTCTGTTATACTGATTTGGATCTCTTTTCCGCATGTTCGCCCCCATTTGTACACCCCTCGTGTTCTTCATGGCCTTGGTGCTATTTTTGGTAAGCCTTTGAAAATTGATGAAGCTATCTCTGTTGGATCCCGACCATCTATTGCACGTGTTTTAGTGGAGCTGGATATAACTAAATCATATCCTAATCAAGTTTGGTTAGGCTCTGAAAATTTAGGGTATGTGCAAGAGGTAGTTTTGGATGAATTTCCCCCCTTTTGTGTGTCTTGTAAATGTATTAGCCATGTTTCGGGCAACTGTCATTCTGGCTCGGATGATCTCCCTAATGCTATCTCTATCGATCCCGAACTCTAATGTAATCCCCTCTTCTGTTGAGAATACTGTTGTCCCTTCTTTGATGGTGAATGCGGAGCAGGTTTTGGATGGTAATGATGGCAAACTTGAGTATTATGTTGTTATTTTTTCACCTGTTGTTTTACCATATGTCCCTCTTGCTCATGACTTGGGGTCTCTGGTGCCGGTTTCTACTGTCCTGTTACCTGTTCAGTCGTTGGTCAGTTTGGTTTCTGTTGATGAGGTTGTTGCCATTGTCTCTACTGTGGAGGTTTCTTAGGGTGTGGTGGCTGGGGTCTTGCCTATTGTTCAGGGCTCTCAGGTTTGTTCTAGTGAAGGTGGTTGTTTGGGTTGTGTTGTTAATTCTTGTCCCTTTTTATCTAATGTGGGTGTTGTGTCTACCCCGTGTTGTTTGCCTAGTAACGTTGGGCCTTGTGTAGCTGTGGAGGATTCATGTTCGTTTGGCATCCCTAATGAATTTTCCCCTGGGTCTCTGTTTCCTTGCTCTTCGGTTAATTTAGGTGTGGATAGATCGGTTACACCTTATGGTGTAGGCTTGGCGAGTGAGGTTTCTGCTTGTGTTGATGTTTCTACATTTAGTTCCCGGTAACGCCTATCGTTCAAGTAACTGACCATTTTGTTGATGTCCCCGTTAATTTATTATCTCCTAAGGTTTTGGTTGCTCTTGTGGGTGCCAATTCGGGGGAGAGTGTTATGATGCAACTAGATTAACTTCAATGCTCATCTGATTCCTCTTCGGAGGCAAGTGGGGATGATGAACCTGCTAATGATTTTGCTTTGCAGAATGACCGTCCTGTTATTTTTGTTTCCTCTCATGGGAGGAGTAAATGTGGTAGGAAATAATTTTGGGCTTGTGTTGCTATTTTTGGTTGCCTTTGGTGCTTCTCTATGGTTGTTGGTTTCTTTGTGGTGGTGGCGATTTGGGCAATTGCGGTTGTGCTTTATAGTTTTTTGGGCAATGATGTGGCTATGGCTCACTATTCTGTAGCCGTGGCTCATGGCAACCTTTGGTGATGCGTTTCTTGCTCGGTTGGGATGGCTACTTGGTGTGATACTGCTCTCATTGGTGTGATACTGGATGGCTCATGCCTGGCTTCGAAGTAGTTGGAAGCCTCTGCCAATTACTGAGCCTGCTGGGTTGTTACCCCTTTGTATCTTCTGTAGCTTTCTTTACGTTTCGCTTTTATGCTTATTGTACTCCCTTTTTATGTTTTAATAAAATTTGTGTTTTTGAAAAGAAAAAAACATTCCTATATCATGTAGTTGTAGTTTTACTCAAGGTTTCTATCGTTGTTAATACTCAGCTTACTTCTCTAAGCCTTCCTTTTTCCCATCTCCCAGGCACATACAAATATTGATGCAAACAGTTGGCCTTATTGTTCCTCTACAAACAAGGGCGGCTCGGGCCTTAATTTTCAGGGGCAAACTTATAAGTAAAAGTGTTGAGTTTTCTTTTCATAAATATTCTTACAACCAAATTTGTTCCGAGGGCGCTGTCTCTTGACCCCTATTTGTTCATCATTGTACGTTTGTGGCGGGATTCGACCGTCAATGTGTTTAATTATATTGGGGCAATTGCCTAAAGATCATACTATTTTAAAACTTTACGGAGGGAAATTGTCTAAAAACCCTTGTAATAAAGACTAAAAAATACATGCAGGGGGACAAATTACTTAAACCCTAATTTCCCCCCTCGCCTTAAGGAGGATCCGCCCATATCTACAAAGTTTTCACTTTTAAACATGCACTAATATTACTAGATCATCTGAGATGGTTAATACTCCATTTTTTGGATTAAGATGCTAGCTACATTCCATATTGTTCCTCTACAATTATGCATGTTTCATTTGATCTATTTATGCTGTAAACTTTTTGTATAAGTTGAGTCACTTTCTATTAGCATGAGAACAAGCAGAGATATTCATGCCACCACAATACAGATATAACTCTTGTTTTATCCAGATATTACTCTTGTTCTTTGATTTCTGTATCCATAGAGTTAAGGTCTCTACAACCCTATAGATGGAAGTGTCATGGATCTTTTCTTTAGAACTGATGGCATGTAAATAGAATATTATTGGTTTTATTGTATATTTAATTTGCCTTTTGTCTTGTTGTTTTAATTTGAATCTACTAGATGAAGTCCAGGAAACATGTTCTTAATTGAAATTTAATTTGAATTTTTTTAGTTCTTTCATATAGCAGTGCTTATTTGATCTTTGATAATTAAGTTCTAGAATGATTCCTATTAATTTTTCTTAGTATATGTTAAAAATTTGTTTGTGAGATAGTAAAAAAAATAAAGTTTCTTATTCTATGTTTATTTTCTTAAATACCATATGATTAGCGTGTATTCCATAATCTTGTGCATTGTCCATTATTCTTCAATTTTATTGTTGTTGCTCCAACCTACTATAGAATCACTTAAATAAATTAAAAAAAAAATGGAAAAACTAGTCGCCGTTAATACTACCACAAAAACTGCCGCATTAGAAACTTTTTCCACTGGTTGCAAAATCACTGTGAAAACTCTTGTAGCGAATATCAGTTACAACAGTGTTGCAACGATTTTAGAACTGCCACAAGGTTTTTTGTGGTGGTTAAAACCGCTGGAAAAATCTTCCAGAAGTGTTGCGAAAGCCATTTTTTCTTGAAGTGGTGCTAGCTCAACTTTGTTTTAAATATAATATTAGAATCTAATTTGTATGATGAAGTGATGGAGCTAGAAATTTTTTCAATTGGTTACAAATTAGATTTTT
This sequence comes from Dendrobium nobile, assembly GCA_022539455.1. Lineage (NCBI taxonomy): Eukaryota > Viridiplantae > Streptophyta > Magnoliopsida > Asparagales > Orchidaceae > Dendrobium > Dendrobium nobile. The sequence goes on along the minus strand of CM039732.1, from coordinate 33,401,400 downwards.
CAAATGTTTTCTTAGTTTTTTTTCATTTATGTTTGGGAACGTAATTTATTTTTGGGAGATTTACATACATACCACCTTATACTACTCTATTTATATATTTAACACTTAAAACTTTAATATTACATACATACCACCCTTAGTTCATTTTCATATCAAATATGAGTGGTAGAAATGAAATATATGAGTGGTAGGAAAGAAATATGAGTGATATATTTGATATTAAAATAATATAGGGTGATATGCATGTAATATTAAATTTTTGGGTGTTAGATATGTAAATAGAATGTTATAAAGTGGTATGTATGTAAATTTCTTTTTATTTTTATATATATAAAAATAAATGTTATAAGTGTGTGAATAAAAGAATTAATGTGATTAAGTATAATTCTCTTTTTTCATAAAAAACTAATAATAATATAAAAATATAAAAATAAAAAATAATTAGATAATTTGTTTCTTTTTATGTGGGGGCCTGTCCCCAAAGGCTCCCCTTAGGTCCGCCCACTATGACTATGAAGATAATAATTAATAAAAAAAAATGAAGACAATAGCTTTGAATTGAAAATAAATGAACATCAAGAAATAAAATTATAAGATAAATGTTTATCTAAATGAAATATGAAAATTCAAAGCTCATTAGACGTTTTTGTAGTGAATGCAGATATTTTATCTTTCTTATTAAAGCATTTAATGTTTAAAGTATAAATATTTATCAGTGCGGATTAAAAAAAATTGGCATAGAATTATCTCCTTAGAAACGTAAATAATTTATATGAAAATATAATTAATTTTAAATTATCTCGTTTGCTGTTTTATAAATTAAAAAGAAACTTCTTGTAGATATTAAAAAATTTATCTTACAATTTAAGTGGATAAGTTTAATATTTTGAATAAAGCTTTTAAATTAACAATTAAAAAATATATATATTTTTATTGACAACATTGTTAGATTTGAATTTATTCGTTGAGGACACATGACTTATTATCAAGCGAATTCTAGGGAAGAGCTAGAGAACCTGGTGAGACTCTAATGGATATGGAGGGCGAGAAAATGGCCAGCATGTAAAGTATGCAAAAAATTCTTAGAAAACACCGAAAGGTCTAATGTATCAGTGTCAAAAGATTTGATTTTTTTTTTTTTTTTGGAAAAGGAAATTTTATTTCAAATAAGATAAGGACAATACAAGCAAAGACCGAAACTCAAAATACAACAGAGAAGAAAAACAAAAGCTAAAGCAACAAAGTAAGGAAAGATAATAAAGGAAGAAATAACATGAGCCAAAAGCGGACTCAGGGTGGCATCCACAAACTCCGCGTTAGACATAACAGAAATTGGAATATCCACAAACTCCGTGTTTCTCTGAGCAAGATTCACAATAGGAGAAAAATCTAGTGCAACAGAAGTAATCACAACTTCACCAGATTGGCCACTATCCTCAGAACCCAAAACCAGCCCATCAACAAGCATCACCGGAGATACAATAGAATGGTGAATAGCCACATCACCAAGAGACACTTCATTACCAACAATAACAGTAGGACTAACAGTCTCCGCAACTACAACCCTATCACTAAAAGCAGCAATGGAATCGATACCCTTAAGAAGCAAAAAAATATTAGAAACCCCAATATTCACATCCTCAAACGGACTACCTAAAGGAACAGTAGCAACCAGCTCCAAGGCAGCAGAGTCAAAATTCACAACATCATCCTTACCCCCATCATCAATACAATTCACCACGCAATTGTTCAAGGTCAACCTAGCCTCCTCTCCAACAGCATTCAGCAAGGTCATATGGGAGCCAACGCCCCCATCAGTTAAACCCACCACATTTCCAACATTACAATCATTCACCAGATGAACAACGTTATCCTCATTAACTACCAAAACCTTCCCTCCTTCAGATGTAACAACAACAATCACAGAAACATCATGACAGCCAACATCCAAAGAACTAGGAGACATAAAAGGACTAGCAACCGAATTGACTTAACATTGGTTCAACTCAAGTGCCACAATAACATCCTCATTAGACATATCGGATGGACTCACATTTTTAATAGAATTAGAAACATGAACCTCCTTATTCGTATAAGTTTTTGATAATTGCGGGTGCAAGATCAGACATTCCGATTTAGAATGCACTAAAGATTTGTAATGAAAACAATACAACAAAACATCCTCTACAATAATCGACTGGACATACCCCAAATTATTCGGACCAATCTAAACCTTGTCAGGAAATTGTTTGGAAACATCTAATTTTCCCAAAACACGAGCAACCGAGGGTCTAAAACTAGTATAAACTACAGCAGAGGTAGCATGATCAATTTTAAGGGGTGTCCAAACTTAGAACCGATGCCATGAAGAATACTCAGAGAAAAAAGATGAGGTCTCAAATTCGGGAAAGACACCCAAATAGGAATAATAGGTGATTCAACATCCACATCAAACGAAGGCGACCATTTGATCAACTGCAGGTAAAAAATATTAATAAAATAGGAACGATGTGCAAAGATACAACAGTAATCCAAATCGTTCACTAATTTTATCAAGACATGCTTCAGATTAAGTACCGTAATAGAGAAATTACCGATAAGTTTAAGATTGAAAAATTTTTGAATAGCTTTAAGGGAAGGCCGATTGGTCAAAAATTTCCCAACCAATGGGAAATCAAACGACGTAGCAAATGAAAGAATCTCGACCTAAAAAATCCACAAAGAGGGAAGCCCACGGTGAGTAGTGATTTTCAGTTCAGGGAAAGAAGAGACGTTATCGGATAAAACATCACGAAAGGACTTAGAAGATGTTTTACCATCAAGAAATCTGACATCAACTAAACGCTTACCAGCCATAAAAAATAGAAGGCACGAGAAAGCACAAAAAAAACAAGAAATTCACAAATTGAAAAGGAAAATAACATCCCTTAATGAAGAAGCGACGTTAGAATGCATGAGCAAGGCAGCACGACATGTTTCTCCATGGAGAAGAAAACCCTAGCAGAGCGCATTTTTGAGTCTATTGTATCATAGCTACTTCACTTATATTTAGATGGGCTTAGAAGGTTATAGAGAAGACTATACATAATAAATAATTAAAAATAAACAGTAATATTAATTATGTCCAATTACAAACTATACATGCCATGTGGCATGAGATGAAATGTGCTTATGTGGCTCTGTTTGTATAGTCCCAGGTCCTAGATTGGTCCCTCTGGGTGAGTCCTTTAAAAATAATCATGTAGAAGAGTTTGTATGGTAAGTAATCTGAACATGAAAGTGAGTTCGTAGAGGGTGTATTTAATCTCTAGGTGTGAAGGGCTACTCCTTTAACATGATGACAATCACAAATTCAGTATTGTCTGAGCTTGAGGGTTTGTAGTCATTGACACTTGAGTTGTGCCATATAATTTGTGTATCTAACATCCATTGAATTCACTTTACAGATAACTAAACAACCTTAAAAGGTTTATTTTTACCCTGCATTTATTTTGCACTATATTCACTGTACAGCCAACCAAACAATCACTTAGTAGTTGCTCTAGCTTGATAGAAAATGAATGGGTATATGTATTGGGGAGAAGAAATGTGAAGGGGATACTAAATAAGAATACTGCTTCTTGCTTTTATTGTAAAGATTCAAAAAGTCATAAACTAGACTTTGAAAAGTCTACAAATGATAGAAATTCTATTCTTGAGCTAATTCATTCAGATATTTGGGGCCCGGCTCCTGTAGTTTCTACTCATGGATTTTGATACTACGTTTTACTTATTGATGATTTTTCTCGATTTTCTTGAATTTTTCCTATGCGATACAAATCGGAGGTGTTTAATATTTTTACTGTTTTTAAGAATCAAGTTGAAAAATATACTTCTCATTCCATCAAAATGCTTCGTACCGATGGTGGAACCGAATATGCTAACCACTTGTTCAGAAACTATTTTCAAACTCATGGCATAACTCATCAAATTTCTTGCCCTTATACTCCCGAACAAAACAGAGTCGTCGAACGTAAGCACTGTCATATCATAGAGACATCTAGAACTCTTTTACACACTGCCTCCATTCCTCATATTCACTGGCCGAAAGTAACTTTGGTTTACTTAATCAACCGAATGCCTTCCGTGAATACCAACAACATTTCTCCATTTGAAACCTTTCACAAAACCAAACCCAACTATAGCCATCTTTGCACATTTGGATGTGAGTGTTTTTCTCTTCTTCCTTCACATACTCATCATAAACTTCAACCCAAATCAAAATCTTGTGGTTTTCTTAGATATTCTGATACTTACAAGTGATACAAGTGCCTTGACATCACTAATAACAAACTCTATATTTCAAGACACACTACATTTGATGAAAATTCGTTTCCATTCAAAACCAACACATCACCATCCACGACAACATCCTCCAATACTTTACCTTTTCTTCTTCAACCAACTTCGGTTCTTGCATCTTACATGAACATCACTCAACTCACTACCCTTCCCGTGTATATTCCGCATACATATTCCACTCAACAGCTTTCTTCTTCTAACTCCGAGACCAACTTGGTGGAGCCTCCTACTAGAATTCCTTCCACTTCTCACCACCATATGGTCACTAGAACCAAAACCGGTTCTCTTAAACCCTGCACTTGCTTAAATCTATTTCATACTAACACTATGATAGATCCCACTACTGCTCCAACTACTTACACCGAGGATGTTAAACATTCTGAATGGAGACATGCTATGGCTCTAGAATTCTCAGCTCTACAAAAGTAGGGAACATGTATTCTAGTTCAACCACCTCAAAATTCATTTATACTTGTCTATAAATGGATGTACAAAATCAAACTTCACGTAGATGGAACAATTGCAAAGCACAAGGCTCGACTTGTCACTCAGGGGAACAATCAAGAATATGGCTTAGACTACATAGAAACCTTCAACTCTGTTGCAAAGCTACCAATAATTCGTATCCTGCTCACTGTCGCTCTACATAATGATTGACAAGTAAATCATTTAGACGTTGCCAATGCATTCTTGCACGATAATCTCTCTGAAATCGTATACATGGTCCAACCAAAAGGATTCGAAGACTCGTCCCGTCCAGAATATGTATGTCATCTTCACAAGGCAATATACGATTTGAAACAAACACCAAGACAGTGATATAATACTTTTACATCTTATCTTGTATCCATTGGATTTTTTCATAGTAATATTGATCCGTCTCTACTTATTTTTAGTCAAAAGCATTTTCAAATTTATCTTCTCATGTACGTTGATGCCATACTTATTACAGGGAACAACCAAAAAGAAATATCAACCAATAGATAAACTAAGCAGTACATTTTTAGTATGAAACATCTAGGCAAAGCTAACGACTTTCTTGGTATAAAGATTGACTATATCAACCAAGAGTATTTTCTCTTGCAAAAGAATTATGCGTCTTCTCTACTTCAGCTTGCTCAGATATGAGATTGCAATCCTCTAGCCAATCTAATTACTTGCACAAAGTTACTATCCACATTCCCGGAAGATCCGATTTTGTTCGATCCGTAGTTATACAGACGCCTCACCGGATCACTGCAATATCTCACATTAAGTCGTCCAGATATAGCTTACAGTATCAATCAACTCTCTCAAAATACTTCCTCAACACAACTATTTTCTAAAACGCCTTCTTTGCTAAATCAAAGGAATGTTAGAGTATGACATACCTATCACTAAATCTAATTTGGTTCTTCAATCTTTTTCAGATGCTGATTGGGCCGATGATCCTATCTTTCGGAGATCTACTTTTGGCTATTGATCTTTCTTAGGTGATTCTATCATATCTTGGACCGTTAAAAAGCAACATACGGTTGCAAGATCCTCCACAAAATCAGAATACAGAGCATTGGCATCTCTGACATCCGACATCATCTGTCTTCATTGTCTTCTCAAGGACTTTTGCATACCTCAAGAACAACCCACTGACATGTAATGTGACAACATGTCAGCAATCACGTTAGCTAACAATCCTGTGTTTCATACGTGAACTAAGAACATTGAGATTGATCGAAAATTTATCAGAGATCATATCCAAAACAACAACATCCATCTTCTTTCGATCAATACAATTGATCAAAAAGCGGATATACTCACCAAGTCTCTATCAACACCAAGGTTCACTATTCTCCGAAACAAACCGACTGTTACTCAGCACCCATCAGTTTGGTCACTTGTCTAGCTGACTGTTGCAGGGGAGTATTAGCACATAAAAACAAATCTCCTGTAATAAGTTGTCCTAGCTGACGTGGCTTAAGTTCATTGGTCACTTGTCTTTTACTTTTCTATAAATAGAGTCTTGTATTGTCCAGTAAGTGATATAGATGTATTATTTCTTTCTCCTTTCTCTGTTTCTCTTTTCCACTGTTCTTGCTTTTCTTCACTAAACTTTGAACTCATTTTGTTGTTATTGTTTGTTTTTTGATTTTTGGTTTTACCATCCCCTTCTTCCAACGATCCACTACATTAATATGAGACATTTATGTAAATCTATTTAGATGTTAGATACACAAATTATATGGCGTTTAAGTAAATCTCTTTCAATAAAAATTGCATTATTGTAAGCTGTTATTTTCTTTCTTTTTTTTAGAGAAACTTCATTAATCAACAACTAACTATTACATTTATTTTAAATATCATAGCTCAAATGGGTAATATAAATTGTTTTTTTTTCAAATTACTTACATATGATATCAAATTTTTATGTAGTTCGGCTTGCGTAAATGCCCAACCATTTCGACAAATCAAATGTCATGATGATGACTCGTTTGTTGAAATGAGAGGCATATTGAAAATATTTAGGTATGTAACTCAACTTGATCTATAGGTTGGGAGCTTTGACTACTAACTTAGAGATTTTAGGTTACAATTTTGCGTATGTAATATACATATGATTTTGTCTTAATTGCCTCAAAATCCCAACAAAAAATTAGGTGACTAAAATTTGTGGGCCACTTTAAAAAGTTGGATGTAAAATACTAGTGCTACGTAGCTATCTTTTCCTAGGCCCATTTGAAAACCTAATTACGAGCATTTTCAAGTATATTAAATTGTGGACTTCAATCCTACTAACCTTGGAGCAGTGCTTCTCAAGTGCAATTGAAAGAGCTATAAGAGCCATATTTGTCAAACGAACGAAACAAATTCTAACCAGCCTTAGCTTGTCGATCTCATAATTGGGTTAAAAATTGACCAAATAACATTAGTGTATCCATCACGTAGAACTAAGGCAGGAGTCATTACTTACACACAATATTAACAGCCTGTTTATACAATTTTCTCAAGTTTGTTTTTCAAACCTCAACTACAATTCTATTTCAAAATTACTTTCATGTTATTTTCTTCCTTCTTTTCAACAATTTTGGAGGTGGGAAGCTATTTTAATAGCCAAAGTTGCTAACATGTGGTATCTTATCTATAAAAAGATAGTTGTTCGGTTTTCTTAAATATATTTAGAATATCTACAATACTTTAAAAAAATATATTTTTCCAAACAACTTTTCAATTACATTTACGGAATGCTACAACCATTTCTATGCTAAGTGTGCACTGAATGTTGATAAAGTTATATCATCTCATCTTTTATAGCTTATATATCTCTTTTTTTTACTATTTATAATAATAATAATAATAATAATAATAATAATAATAATAATAATAATATAATTGTTGTTGTTGTTGTTGTTGTTGTAGTTGCATCATAGAACATTCGTTGCAACAAAGAAACAAAAAGCTTTGAGTTCTAATTTTGAATCAAGATCAATCACACATACAAATAAAGAGAGAGGGTGCAAGTCATAAGAGACAACAATTTTTTCATGAAAAGACATGAAAATGGAGAAAAATCATGGGGCCTTGCCTAGTTGAAGCAAATCAACTTTTTTTTTTGTTGATTACAAATGATTCCTTTCCTTAGGGGAAGGCATTGGCTCAATGTAGAAAATATATAGCACATTATATAGTTGGGGTTGGAAGAATTGAATGATATGAGAGAGATTCATAAGAGAATGTTGACCCATTTGATTGGTTGGTAGGATTGCAATCGAGCGACAGAGGTTTGAGGGATCGTAGTTGGGAGAATTGAGGAACTGTAGTTGGGTGAATAAGGTTAGAGGGAATGTAGTTCGACGATGATGTTGGAGGGATCGTAATCGACAAGTGACATTGGTTGGAGGGACCGTACTCGCCTAGAGACAGATGAGGAGGGACTGTAGACTACGGATGACGGAGGTTGGAGTGACTGTAGTTGGCAGACAACGGATGTCATAGGTACAATGAGGTCGGAAGGATCGTAGTTGGCGGACAACTATGGTTAGAGGGATTGTAGTTAGTGGTTGATGATGGTTGGAGGGTTCACGGTTGACAAGCGATGATGGTCGGAGGTACTGTACTCGGTGGATGACGGAGGTTGGATGGATCGTAGTCAATGGGCGACGGTGGTCAGAGGGACTGTAGTCGGCGGTGATGGTGGTCGGAGGGACCATAGTCTATTAACGATGGTGGTCGAATGAATCATAGTATGTGGGTGATTTTGGTCGGAGTGATCGTATTCTGTGGGCGATAGAGGTCAGAGGAACAGTAGTAGGTAGGCAACTGTGGTCAGAGAGACATTAGTCGATGGATGGTAGTGGTCGGAGAGATTTTAGTAGGTGAGCAACGGAGGTTTGACAAAGGTCTAGTGATGGCTTCCGAACCGAGGTCTGGCAAGGATGGTTGGGCAGAGACCCAGCAACGGTGGTCTGGTGGCAAGGGTTCACTAGCAGTGGTGTTGGGGTGGGGCTCAGAGATGCTTCAAGACTTAAAGCTCTCTTGAGTCTAGTCTAGGGTTTAAGACACCAAAAGTCCAAACCCCTTTTTATGTTGGAATTAGAGTTTATTTATAAATTTTTAGAGTACCAGCCTAATAAATATGTAGCAAATTTAGCGTAAATTTGGAGTGCTCCATCAAACACCCCATATTAATCACTTCGATTATAGAGCATTCATTTTGCATTTAAGTGCCTCAATGACATTAGAATTAAGTGATCTTGGGCTCGTTGGATTTATCTTATCAAGCCGTTTGATTCGACTATAAGCATATTATATTTGAATATCATTTGGTCATCGAAATAATATATTGGAGCTTCCAAATATGCTTTAAGCTCTTAATTTGATCTTATTTGGGCTAGAATTAGACTGATTTTAGTATCGATGGATTCATCTCATCGAGACATTTAATTTAATATAAATTTACTCATATTGGAGTTCATATGGTCTCGAATTATAGAAGTGTTCAATTCATATATGCATCAAAATTCATGCATGATCAAGACTATTTTTGGAGTTGTGTCAAATATTATTTTATTAAATAATATCTATTTCATATTAAAGATCAACTATAATTATTAGTTTAATTTGAATTTAACTAACATTTTATAGCTACTAGATATAACCAAAGAGATTCAAAGAAATTATAATTATAATTAAATTGTTTTGAAATAAATATAAATTTAATTTAATTTATAGAGCTATAAATCTGAACTAATTTAAATAGAAAAAAATGAACTGCTTATCTCAAAGCAAAATGATGATAATTCTAAATTAAGATTTCATTTGGAACCAATTTTTTACTTTCTAAATTAGCTTTAATACAAAAATTTATGTAAACATTTTATTTTAAAAAGTAATAAAAAAAACCGTGACAAATGAAGCCCAAAAAAAAAAAAAAAAAAAAAGTGGATGTCTTTATCTCAAATCAAAATGATATAAATAAGCTACAAGCTGACAACAAGAAAAAGGGCGAAAACGATTCACGAGACTCATTTGTGGGGACGAGTGGTCCACAGTTTTCATATCACACCACGTCATAATCAGGACACGATTCACACAATCCTCCCGATCTTTATTTCTGAACAAGTTCCAATAGAAATTTAAGCTTCAACAACATCACGGCCGTCTGATGACGCTATTACGATCTCCGGATGCACCGATCCAACGGTCTTGTCGATCGCATTTGGCCTCCCCAGAGCCTTAAGCGCCAGTTGCGCCGCCTTCTGTCCAGAGATCATCATCGCTCCAAAAGTCGGTCCCTGCAAGAAAAATGAAAAAAAAAAAAATCAAAAGATTTTTTTATAGAATCACCCAAAAACAAGAATTGTGCAATGGAATCACCCAAAAGGGTTTTTATATCTAAAATCGCCGGAGACTTACCATCCTCGGAGCCCCGTCGATCTCCGCCACCTCCATACCTGTAACAATCATACCGGGCACGACCTCCCTTGTGAGCCTAACGATAGCATCCTCTGCCGCGTTCATATCCAGAGCTTTCATCCCCGGCACCTCGTCAATCATTCCAATCCCCTTGAGCCTCTTCACACCGGTCGCCCCAAACGGCCCATCATGTCCACATGAACTCACCACAACCCTCGCCTCCATCACATTAGGATCCATACAACTCTGCGTATCATGATTCATCGAAACCAAAGCCCAATTCGTCACCACCCCACCCACCCTCCCTTCCCTCACGATCAAATCCTCCACCGCCACGGCGTTGAACAGCTTCACGTTCGGGCGGGCGAGAACCTTCGCCATGATGGTTGAGGTAAAAAGGGCGGCGTGGCGGACGACGACGTAGGACTCGTTTTCGTCGTAAGGGACACCGATTTCGTCGAGGAAGAGGTGGGCGGGCTTGCGGACCACCATGGCAGAGAAGAGCTGGCCGCCGAGCCAGGCTCCGCCGCCAGGGGAGACGGATTGCTCAACGATGGCGATGCGGATGGAGGGGTCTTTAGAGAGTTCGTAGGCACAGGAGAGGCCGGCAGAGCCTGCGCCGATGATAACGACGTCGGTGTCGGCGTAGGTGATCATGTCCGTCATGTAGCGGCGGGTCATCTCCCGGGAGACGATGGATTCGCGGATGGGTTGGAAGCGGAAGGATTGGAGGTCGTATTTGGCGGAGATGGAGAGGGAGCGATTTGGGGACGCGGCGGAGGTGGAGGTAACGCGGGTCGGAAGGGGGGTGCCGAGGATGGAGGGGAAGTGATGGTGGTGGTGTTCGAAGAGGAGGGATTTGGACGCGGAGGAGAGGGAAGAGGTAGCCATGGACGCCATGAGTGAGATGAAAAATAGCTTTGAGAGGAGGTTCTGAAAAGATTACTGGTGAGAATGAGCGGGGAGAGGCAATAAATAGGAGAGCGCTCGGCGCAGTTCTCGGCTTACCGGTGGGGCGGGCGTTTGAAGAAACTTTTACCACAAGTCTTAAACAAATTACGATATAAACGCTCATCGTTCCAAAAATTTTATGTTTTTTTTTTTTTTTCAATTGACTAGCATTTTATTTCATATTATTTTATAGGGCTTTTTACATACATAATATCTAAAATTATAATTTTTATATAACTACACCTAAATAATATTATTTACTTATATGCCACCTAAATAACATTACAGTTATCTAAAATATAACTCTGTAACATTCCGTCAAAATCCCACCCAAACTTCTACAAGCCCAGTCTTTTTTTCTCGTTAAAGCTTCTATGAAGAGCCATGCCTTTCTATACTTCTCCATCTTGTACGAACAACCACACTAAGGGGGCCTCCCCTCACCTTTTCGTCTTCAACATTTTTGTTGATGGGTGTGTTGGACCATGAAACTTGCCTTCAAGCTCTGTTGTTTCCTCTTCCTTCTAAAATACTTCAAGACACCATAACTTAACCACCATGTCATAAACAAAACATCAGCAACAACAAATCGAGTGCTTGGAAAGTATAAAAGAAGACACCAATTAATGAACAAAAAAAAATGTAATCAATCTTAAGTTTAAAAATTGGTGTGGAACCTAGCGGAGATCCTCCTCGAACACTTGCAACTGAAGACCTTACAACAAAAATAACACAAGCAATGGAGCAATAGAAGTAATATTGATTTTAGATAACTACTATTTTCATCCAACACTATAAGTATATACCTCTGTAGAAGAAACTAGAGAGGTTACTATGGGTAATGACAAAGAGTAATAATTAAGATATTACTAATTATGCATATAACGAAGGAGGTGGAGAACGTGGAGGTAGTCCTAAGGCGAACAGGCCAAGTTGGCATTCAGTTATGTAGGCGTTCTGCTATTCCTAAATTATGATATACTAAAACAGTTCCGCATCAAAAATATTGAAGAAAATAGAGTGACCGATTCTTTAGCTTTAGCCACTCCAACGAAGCCGGGGATGCGATGGTGTATAGGGTGAGGGTTCTGCACAATGTCCCCGGCCTCCATGGGGGCCTATATCCTCTTTTGTATCCTCTATTTTCATGACCGAGTGTCTTCACTGTCCTGCAATGTAGATGCCATTGCCGCCATTGCATCGTGAGCGGTTGTACATGTCAAGCCGGAGCTGCCCGATCTCGTATGCTGTACATTCGATCATTGAGCCCTCCACTTTCTGATGCCCTAGAATCTAATTTTGAAGAATTATTCATTGATATTTTAATAAATAACAATCATATATATTTAATATCATCCATTAGTAATAAACAAAAAAATCTATAATTCAAAGCATCATTATATACACATGTATTCAATTCCCTAAAATCATATACACTACTCAGGATCTACACAATCATATCACAACTATGATGTTTTGAGTAAAAAAAATAATCATAATAAAAAGAAATAGAACCTGAAGAATCCTGACCAACCTCATACTCTTAATCCCCTGCCCTGACCTAAAATCATTTAACCACATATAATGAGCTTAAAAAGCCCAGCAGGTTACTAAAACCTACAATTGAATTTAAAGCATGATAAATGTGCAATATGCAGGTTAGAGATCAAATTAAAACAGTAACATTCATATGATTATTGAATCAGTGTAGAAACAGTAAAATTCAAATACAGAAGTAGTAATCTATAAACAATAAAATACTATAGTATGAAAGTCTGTAAAGTAATAAATCAGTACAAGTGTCAAACCTACAAAGCAATCGTTTTATCCGTAATACTAATCAGTATAAAAATCATATAAGACATCAAATTAAAACATCGTAACGACTATTGAAATCATCTCAATGCATTAAAATTATATAAAAGTGTAATAATTTCTAGGTCTTCTATATCACGTACTCAGTATATCACATGATTAATATCATTCCCAAAAATCATATAAACTACTCATGATCTAAGTACAAATGTGTTCATTAATATTTTGAATTATAGAATATGTTTTGTTGTTTATTAATGATAGATGATATTAGATAGTTCTTGCTGTTGTTTATTAAATGATAAATAAATAATTCTTCCAAATTAGATTCTGGGGTATCGCATACACTTCCTGTGTTTTAGCGATCAAGGGAAGTAGATGCAAAGGGGAAGAGTCGAATAGGGACATAGAAGCTTTCACGGGATAAAAAAGATCGGCTCGCAAGAATCGTGGTGGGGTTTTGACGAAATGTGACGGAGTGATATTTGAGATTTTTGATACATGTATTGGTGGTAGATATATAAAAATATTAGTTTTAAGTGTTATGTATGTAAAAATCTCCTATTTTGTATTATTTACTATTAACGATTTTATATATTAACAAATAGTAATATTAAATGATATTAATGAAATTATCAATTAAATGGTAATAATTCTTTTCAAAAAGTAACACCTAAAAATCTCCAAATGATAGTTTATAGAATAAAGCTATTAAAAAAAGAATAAAGTTGTTTAAAAAAAATAAAGCCGTTTTAAAAGAATAACAATAAAAATTATATTAGGGTTTTTCTTATATTTTAAATTTTGTACAATATAAAATATCTATGTATGTTATTAATTTTAAAATAAATTTAATAACATTTTAAATATTTTAATACAACTTGCATGAGTATTTTTATATAATTTCATCTGACATTAATAAATATTTATATTATGAATATTGAATAATTCTCTCAATAAAGAATATAAAATAAAATATTAATTAAATTTTAAAATCTCCTGGGGGTGCAGAGGAAATAAAATATCTAAGGTGGACCTTAGGATGCTGAGGATGTGTAGGCTAGGGAGCACCGGAGCAAAGATGCTTGGCTGACATGCTCTGAAATTAAATAGTAAGCGTTTTTCTTATATTTATTTAGTATAATAAAAATATTTCAAAATAATCTCCAGATTATTTTTGTATAATTAATTTAAATAAAAATATTACAAAATAGTATCACATAGACACATATTGTAATTGGATTATAAAATTAATTTTAATTTAGTCCCTCAATTTTATAAAATTGAACTTAATTTAATTCAAATGAATAATTTTAGAACAATTTTGTATCTCAATTTGGAGCAACTTTATATTTTGAATTTAAAAGGGTCTCTTTTGAAATTTATCCCCATAATATAATCTGTGATGATATTTTTCTTTCTATGGCCAAGTGGGGGTGATAGGAATCCACATTGCACTGAAGGAAGGCAGCCAGCCAAACAAACATGCAACTTTGACTGTGACATTGAATGAGAAACTTATGGAGCTTTCTAGAGTTGGGTCGTTCAATGCTAGCATTAAAGATTAACTTTAATTTCCTTGTCTTTTTCTCGCATAACAAGGTGAACTGAATGGGGCCTGGAATCTACAGTTTTTGACCGGACTCATGTCATCTTGATCTATTAGTTTAGAGTTTAGACTATTAATATAAAATATTAAAACTTTTAAAATCAAATATATCATCAAAAAATTATCTTGATTGGGCATGAATCTCAATGTAAAATTAAGTTGGAAATTTTAAAAATTAAATTCATGACCATTTGAGCTCTTATTTCAGCAAAACTTATAGTCAAACTGAACATCATAGAAATACGACACCAAATTCAACTCAATTCATGATACGGAGCATCTTTAGTAACCTGAGACGACGGAACAATGTACCTGCACATGTTCGGTTGTTGCGGCTTGTGCTCCACTAACCTGCTACGTTTACCTTTCCACTTTTCCCTGTTTTAGTTAGTTGATACTCAAGTATAGCATTTTCGTTATTCCTAATATTAGTATAGGAGTATAGGCGGTGATACAGATGATATATGTGATAGGAAGGATAGGAGAAAAGTTAGTCTTGAATATAGAATTATAGAAGTTTATCTTCTTCCCTGTTTTACTGTTTTTACTGTTTGCTAAGCTTTGTTTGTGCAGGATCCTTTACATTAGTTTTGGTATCAGAGCCAGATGGTTGAGGGCAGTAGACGGGCGGCTCCCAGAAATGAACCAAGCCTTGAAGCCCTTTGGGCGGAGCAACGGGGTCTCGCGTAACGCCTAGAAGAAGTGGCTGCAGATGTCCACCGTTTTTGGAACGAAGTGACACAAGATTTGCGCACAATATTCACTCGTTTGGATCGCAATGTCCCACAACAGACAATGGCGACGACGAACGCTCTGCATGGCAGGCGGGGACCAGACGGATTGCGAAATCCAACAAGGGGTACACCAGGTCTTGAAGCATCAGACTCGGATGAAGCAGCGGAACAATTCAGGGGATTGGAGTTGTCTGATTCAGAGGAAGAAATAGCTCCACACCGTCGAAGACGTCTGAGAGATAATGAACGACACCACAGCGAATTTCGCGTCAAAATGGATATTCCATTCTTCGATGGAAAATTACACATTGAAGACTACCTGGATTGGGAGAGGGCGGTGGAGACTTTCTTTGAATATATGGAAATCGAACCAGAAAAGCAAGTAAATATGTCGCCTGTCGACTGAAATCGGGAGCTAATGCTTGGTGGTTGCAGCTATTGCAGTCTAGAAGGCGAGAAGGACGAGGGCCTGTTCGTAGTTGGTGGAGAATGAAGCAATTACTGCTCAGCCATTTCCTACCTACAGACTACGAGCAAATGTTATATCTTCAATACCAATATTGCACTCAAGGGGGCCGAACAGTCAATGATTACACCGAGGAATTTTATCGGTTGAGTGCATGAAATAATCTCAACGAATCTACAAACTAACTGGTGGCACGGTACGTTGGCGGGTTGAAGGAGGCTATTCAAGACAAGTTGGAATTGAACACTGTTTGGTCCTTGTCGCAAGCGGTCAATTATGCATTGAAAGCAGAACTTCAACTTGCGAGACACAGCAGGAGCAGCCAAGGAAAACAGGTATATGAGCAAGGAAATGATAATCAACGGTCTAACAGTTTTAGTGCAACCCAAGCAAGTAAGATGTAGTCTCCAGCAAGCAGTAATTTATCTCCAGCAAACATGGGAAGCAGGGCGGTGGAAGGAAAATTTGCTCCAAAAGGAAAGGGGGCACTCAAAGATAATCCATATGCTAAGCCAATGAATATCAAGTGTTTTAGATGTTTTCAACAAGGGCACAAGTACAACGAGTGTCCAATAAGACCCCAATTACATGTAGTGGAGGCGGAAGGAAATGATACTATTGGCGAAGCCGAGGTTGAGGAGGAAGATCTGCTAAAAGAAGTGGCTGGCGACGAAGGCGAACCCCTTATTTGGGTAATTCAAAAACTGTTGTTGGCTCCTCGGCAGCCAACCAAGTCTCAGAGGAATGTCTTGTTTAAGACTAAATGCACCATCAATGGTAAGATTTGTGACCTTTTGATAGACAGCGGATGCACTGAGAATGTGGTGTCAAAGGCGGCAGTGCAGGCACTACAACTTAAAACTTCTAAGAATTCCAATCCTTACAAGATCAGTTGGGTTAAAAAAGGAGTTGATATGTCCGTTACGGATTTGTGTCGAGTTCCCTTTTCAATTGAGAAGCACTACGCAAGCGAGGTTGTATGCGACGTAATCGACATGGACGTGTGCCATATAATCCTGGGGCGGCCATGGCAATTTGACATGGGAGCCACACATGATTGTCGGGCCAATACGTACACATTTGATTGGAAGGGAAAAACAATTCGCTTGATACCGTCGAGCCAAGGTATTGATGATATAGCTGACAAAAATAAAAATCCCATGCTTGTGGTTTCAGGTAATCAGTTGCTGCACGCGTGGAGGGATTCTTCCCATATGATGGCTTTGATTGTAAAGGAGCAAACAAGCCCCAGTGATCATCAAAATGTTTCAGAATCTGTTAAAGCACTACTCAAACAGTTTTCGGATATTGGTCCAGAAAATCTTCATGCGGAACTCCCACCATTGCGGAGCATTCAACACCAAATTGATCTGACCCCTGGAGCAACGTTACCGAACTTGCCGCATTACAAATTGAGCCCAACTGAGCACCGGGTTCTACAACATATAGTAGATGAACTTTTGGAGAAGCAGCTTATACAACATAGCCTCAGCCCATGCGCCGTCCTGACTTTGCTAGTGCTAAAAAAAGACGGGAGTTGGAGGATGTGCATAGACAGTAGAGCCATTAATAAAATAACGATAAAATTCAGATTCCCAATGCCGCGGATGGATGAGATGTTAGAAAGGTTGGCAGGCTCCCAGATTTTCTCCAAACTTTATCTCAGTAGTGGGTATCACCAAATCCGTATCCAACCTGGAGGCGAGTGGAAGACAGCATTTAAAACGCGGGAAGGTCTCTATGAGTGGCGCGTTATGCCGTTTGGTTTATGTAATGCGTTGGCCACGTTCATGAGGCTAATGAACGAAATCCTGAAACCTTTTCTAAATAAATGTTGTGTTGCCTATTTTGATGATGTTTTGGTGTTTAGTAGCATTTTGGAAACTCACATACACCACCTGTAAGGGATTTTTGATACCTTTTGTCAACACAAGCTGTACTTGAATTTAACAAAGTGTGAATTTACAATGGACACTGTATCATTCCTGGGTTTTAAAATATCAGCCAGTGGCATAAGTGCGGACCCAAATAAAGTCAGGTCGATCGTTGAGTTGCTGACGCCGAAATCGTTTACAGATATAAGAAGTTTCCTTGGGCTGGCAAACTTCTACAGGAGATTTATAAAAGGGTTTAGCATTATTTTGGCTCCCATGACTAACCTACTAAAACAGAAGCAATTCGTTTGGAAAGCAGAACATCAAGTAAGCTTTGATGCCATAAAGTCCACACTGTCATCTGCCCCGGTTCTGGCATTACCAGACTTTGATAAACCATTTTCGGTGGAGACTGACGCTTCTATAGTGGGGATTGGAGCTGTGGTGACACAAGAAGGTAAGCCCATAGAATATTTCAGCGAGAAATTATGTCCAGCCAGGCAATGGTGGTCAGTATATGAGCAGGAGTTGTATGCGGTCGTGAGGGCCTTAAAACAGTGGGAACACTATCAGCTACATCAAGATTTTATACTTTGCAGCGATCATAAGGCCCTTCAATACATCAACACGCAGAAGAATATCAATCGAATGCATGCGAGATGGATTTTGTTCTTACAAAAATTCACTTTTGTTTTGAAACATAAAAGTGGAGCTCAGAATCGTGTCGCAGATGCATTAAGCCGCAGGTCCGCCCTCATAACTCAGCTACAAATAGATTTTCATGGTTTGGAGTGTTTACAAGGGTTATATGTGGATGATAAAGATTTTACCAAAGCTTGGACTAAATGTCTCAACAAAGAATCCTCTGAAGACTATACTGTTAGACACGGGTTTCTATTTAAAGGAAACCTTTTGTGTATACCGAACTCCTCATGGCGGCAGCTGATCATTCAAGAAGTGCACGGTGGTGGATTAGCAGCCCATGCTGGGCAAGATAAAACACTATCACAACTGCAAGATAGATTCTATTGGCCACATCTCAGGCGAGACGTTATCAGGTACGTGGAAAGGTGTCCAATCTGTCAAAGCTACAAAGCAGGTGGACAAAACACGGGGCTATACCAACCATTGCCGGTGCAAGAGTCTATTTGGGAAGATTTGAGCCTCGATTTCGTTCTGGGATTGCCACGTACCAAGAGGGGGAACGACTCTATTATGGTTGTCGTTGATCATTTTTCCAAGATGGCGCACTTCATTGCTTGCAAAAAAAACTTTTGATGCATTGAATATAGCTACAGCTTTCGGGAGATTGTTAGATTACATGGGTTGCCGAGAAGCTTAACATCCGATCGGGATGTGAAGTTCCTCAGTCATTTTTGGTGAGAGCTGTGAAAAAGGTTCAAGACACGTCTCCAATTAAGCTCATCCTACCACCCGCAGACCGACAATCAGACGGAGGTCGTGAACCGGACCTTGGGAAATCTACTTCGATGCCTTGTCCAAGAACAACCAAAGTTATGGGATGAAGTGTTATGCCAAGCCGAGTTTGCATTTAACTCAATGCCGAACCGATCTACTGGTATGTGCCCGTTCAATATTGTATACACTAAAATGCCCAACAATGAAAAATATAAGTTGGATGCAGACCAACATCGGAGGAGGAAAATTTTTAATCCGGGGGACTTAGTTTGGGTCCGAATGAGGAAGGAGCGTCTTCCCGTAGGAGCTTGTAACAAACTTAGTCAAAGAAAATTTGGGCCGTTCCCAGTCTCGCACCGCATTAATGACAACGCTTATGCTATTCATCTGCACACTGAATTCAACACTTCAAACACGTTCAACGTTGCTGATTTGTATTAGTATTTTCCTCCAGAAGAAGACCCAGCCAGCATGGACAGTTCACATAACAACTCTTTTGCGGAGGGGCGCATGATGTGAAGCATCTTTAGTAACCTGAGACGACGGAACAATGTACCTGCACATGTTCGATTGTTGCGGCTTGTGCTCCACTAACCTGCTACGTTTACCTTTTTCCACTTTTCCCTATTTTAGTTAGTTGATACTCAAGTATAGCATTTCCGTTATTCCTAATATTAGTATAGGCGGTGATACATATGATATATGTGATAGGAAGGATATGAGAAAAGTTAGTCTTGAATATAAAATTACATAAGTTTATCTTCTTCCCTGTTTTACTGTTTTTACTGTTTGCTAAGCTTTGTTTGTTCAGGATCCTTTACATCAATCTGAGCCCAAATGAGTACAAATCAAAGACCCGAAGCACACTTGGAAGGCTCAAATCATAATTTGGATTAGTGAATGATTTTCAAATGTGATATGCATATAGTTGAATTGAGCGGCTCGATGAGACAAATCCAAGGAGCCTAAGATCGCAGAATTCAGATATCATTAAGACATTCAAATACCAAATAAATGATCCACGATCAAGGGAATCAACATCGGTCATCCATTTAACCCACTCTCAATTTATCATTGATCTTCCTCCTATTTATTAGTCATGACACTCTCAAAAAACTATAAATAAACACCTTATTTTTCATGGAAGGAGAACCAAACAAGAAGAGAAGAAGAGAATAAAGAGAATTCTCTTGCCACCAGACTCCTCATCGACTACCGTCGAACTTGATCATGGCCACTAACTATCGCCAGATTTCTACGTAGCCATGGACGCCGGATTTTCGCTTGACCGCCAACTGATACTGGATTTCTTCCCAGTCACAGACAAACTTTGTACTTCTGTTCGACCTTCAGATTTCAATCCGACTGTTGACTATTGTAATCTAATCGTCCTCAATTTCAAGGATGAATCAGACAATTATAATTTACTCAAACATTAGTGAAATCATTTCAACTGGGCGTAGCCCCGTGAATTTTCCCTTTTCCAAGGTTTTTCACGTAAAAATTCTGGTGTTTTATTTTTCTTTTGCTTGTGTGCTGGATATCCGTATAATGCTAAACAAAAATTTCTAACTCTAACGCCGCGTATATTCTAGCCCGCAAGAAGAATAAAACATGATGTTAAAAATATTCTGATGTGATTTACGTAATAACATTAGTACTTTGTATAATCCCTAAAAGGTTGTATTAATTAAAATTATAGTATTGAATAATTGATTTTTATATTTTAAATGGTGTCACTACATGAAAGAAAAAAGTTTTCAAAGTGTTTCATATAGACTATTGTAGTGATTTTAACCGCACAAAATCTCATATCGATTCTAAAACCGTTGCAAGACCATATACATTGCAAAGGTCATTTTTTAGCAATTTTAACGGCTAAAAATGCACAACATTGACCACGGTTAAAACCACTGCTATATTTGAATATTTATGATGGTTAAAATTGCAACAAAAATAACAAGCTTTTCCTCGTAGAATCTCTAGATTAGCAGCAATTTAAACCGTGGTAAAAGAATTTTTTTTTTTTTAAGATTGTACCCTCCACCTGTAACAGCTCTAGATTTACATTAGAATATTCTTTGATAAGATACTGCAAAAACTAGGTGATGAAATTTTGGATAAAAGTAATGTAGTTCTTATGGACATGCAGACAAATAAGATAAGTTAAAAAATTTTGATTATGCTGATCCAATCTTTATTGACTTCTAAGTTTTAGATAATTACTTAAATTATGCAAGTATGTGATGATTCCTATTGATCCCTTGGTGACCTTTAGCGATATAGTTTTTGATGTTGGATAGGCTTGAGGTTATTTCAATGAATTCATTTGAAGAGTATTATTATACCTTATTTTTTAGTTTTACAATTAGATGAGAGAAATTCAATTGGATATTTAGATCTATAGTTTTAAGCAACTTTTCATGAACTCGTTTATATTATGTCAATGGTGATTTAGACTTTATTTGTGACGGCTTTTTTGTTGCTTCATAAAGTAGTTTTCTAGTACAAAAATTTTAATTATTAAACTCAAAAGCTGTTTTAAGAAGCAGCAATAAAACCATCCCAAACGAAGCCTTAGTTTAACAAAATGGTTGAAATATGAGATTTAGGCTTCGTTTTGGATGATTTTATTATTGCTTCTTAAAGCAGCTTTCTAGCAAAATAAATTAATTTTCTATTAAAAATCTTATTTAAGAAGTAGTACGAAAGCCGTGCCAAACAAAATTTTGGGATAGCTTTCTTACTATTTTCTATAATAATTTTCTTGCACAAAAATATCTTAAAAATATAAAAAAATAATAATAATTGAAAACTGTTCCAAATGATGCATTAGTACTGTTGCGTCCAGGAGTATTCACGGCTGTAGAGAAATATCATATTTAACGTCTTAGCATTGTACGAAAATCCGGCACGCAATCAGATAAGGAGAGAGGGTCTAGCATTTATGAGACACCAAGATTTTTACATGGAAAACCCCTATAAAAGGTGGAAAAACCACGGGGCCTAGCCCAGTTTGAACGAATCCACTAGTATTTGCAGTCGATTACAAATGAGGCCCTTCCTTGGGAGAAGGCCTTAGCTTGATGTATATCTTATGGAGTACATTACATGATGTAAATACAAAGAGCTACTATCGACGTATTCTCTTTGTTAGAAGGACTGCAGTCGGCGGGCGACGTAGGTCAGGAGGACCATAGTCAGCTGGCGACGGAGGACTGTAGTCGACGGGCGACGTAAGTCAGGAGGATCGTAGTCGGCGGGCGACGGAGGTCGGAAAGACTGTAGTCGGCGGGCGACATAAGTCAGGAGGACCGTATTCAACGGGCGACGGATGTCGGAAAGACTGTAGTCGGCGGGCGACGTAAGTCAGGAGGACCGTAGTCGGCTGGCGACAGAGGTCGGAAGGATTGTAGTCTGACGACGAACATCAGTAGGACAGCGTCAGGTAGAAGTCCAGCAATGGAAAGAAATGCATCTTCGCATAGACGTCCAGCGAAGTCCGATAACCGTTAGAAGTCCGGCGTCGGGTATAAATTTGGTGAAGAGTGAAGGTCCGACGTCGGGTAGAAGTCCAACGTCTTTGGTGGCAGAGGAGAACTACGGCTTCACTTGGGCGGAGTTTCGGCGTCAGGAGGGAACTCTCTTGTAAATTGGGAAGAATTTCAGCATCCCATGGAAGTTGGGCAGAATTCTGGTGTTCTCCCGAATATCTGGCAGAGTTCCGACGTCTTCAGGCGGCAGGAAGAGCTCCGGCGATGGTCGAGAAGGAGCTTCTTCCTTCTCCTCCTTCTTCTCTTCTTCTTCTCTCTCTTCACTTGAGTCCCTTTGGTGTATAATGAGGGCTCTATTTATAGTTTTTCTGGAGTGGCATAGCCCGTAAATAGGCGTGAGATCAGGGGCGAATTGGGAGTGTTTTGAATGGACGCCCGATATCGAATCATTTGATCATGCACCGTTCGTTGTTCATTTGAAGGACTTAATGATGTCGGAATTCGGAGATCTTAGGATTGTTGGATTCGTCTCGTCGAGCCGTTCGATTCGAGTATAAGCTCGTCAAAATCGGAGACCGTTTGGTAACTCAAATTGCGGTTTGAACCTTCCAACAGCGCTTTGAGCCCTTGATTCGGACTCATTTGGGCTTGGATTGGGTTGATTTGGGTGTCGTTGGGTTCGTATTTCCGAGACGCTCAGTTTGACTGTAAGCTCGCTGAAATCGGAGTTCATATGCTCTCGAATTTAATTTTTGAAGTTTCCGAATTGATTTTGCCTCGAGATTCGTGCCCGATCAAACTAATTTTGTGATGACGTATCAAGTACTGTTGCTCAGATGATATATATCAATAAATTTTTTATCCGTTAAAATTTATGTTTACCGCACAAATTTTTTGAATCAAAATCTGATATATAATTATGTAATTTCCAAATATATTTCATATCATTCCTTAGGCTCATGAAAGGTACTAAAAAATTATATATAAAATTCACCATAGCCAAACTGCTAAGCTCTTACCATCATTGGAGATGTCTTCCGTGGTTCAGATCAATTATGTTGTATTAATATATTCTTTACTTATATAAAATATTATTATTTTTATAATAATTGACTAACAATAGTAAGTTATTTATCTTAAATTATTTTATGCTTGATCATTAGGGCATTATCAAACGGTCAATAAAGTTATTTGTGTGCTTAGTTTCCCTTTAATTCCAAAATACCGAATTTTTGTCTGGTATTTTCAACTTAATACTAGCATTAGTCGAACTGAACATATCGGAAATACGAACCCAACGACACCAAATTCAACTCAATCCGAGCCCAAATGAGTCCGAATCGAGTACTCGAAGCGTTGTTGGAAGGTTCAAACCATAATTTGGATTACCAAACGGTTTCCAAACGTGACATGCTTATAGTCGAATCAAGCGACTCGACGAGACAAATCCAACGAGCCCAAGGTCACATAATTTCGACATCATTAAGACCTTCAAATGTCTAACGAACGATCCACAATCAGGGGATTCAACATCTGCCGTCCATCCAAACCACTTCCCATTTGCCCTTGATCCTCCTATTACGGGCGATGTTCGCATGTAGGAAATCTATAAATAGACCCTCCTTCCTCTTGAAGAGGGGGGCTCCAAGCAAGAGAGCAAGAGAGAGATCGAAGATCGCTCTTGCCTCCTCGCTCCTTCTCAACCACTGCCTGGTGTTCCACCGGACCACCACTTAAAGCCCTAAGTTTTGCCGGACCACCACTTGAGGCCCTGAGTTCAACTAGACCACCACCGGAGGCCCTGAGCTCCGCCGGATTACCACCTGACGCCCAGAGTTTTGTCAGACCACCACCTAAGGCCCGAACTTCCGCGGAACCACCACACAAGGCCCAAAGTTTCGGCGGACCGCCACTTGACGCCTGGAGTTCTACCGTACCTCCACTTGACGCTCGAAATTCTACTAGATCATCACTTGACGCTTAGATTTCCACTGGACTATCATCTGACGCCAAACTTCCACCGGACCACGACCCGACGTTGAAGTTCTAGGCTACCAACTAATGCCCGAACATTCAAGTAGCACCGAACTTCAGTTATTCCACTAAGTGGCATTGGACCTTCATCCTCTTGGGTCGCTAGATTTCAACCACACGGTTGATATTTGTAATCTAATCGCCCTCGAAGGCAATTCAGCCCACCATAACCTACTTAAGTTTTAGTGGAATCATTTTCAACTAGTTCAGGCCTTATGGTTTTCCCCCTTTTCAGGATTTTTCACATAAAAAATCTTGTATTCTCTATGTGTGAGCTGGATATTCGTACTACACTAAGATGTAAGACTACAACTATATTGCTGCGTATATTCTAGCCCACAACAAAAGTAATAAAAAATAGTGATAGAAGTTTTTCACTAAAAAGCCGAAATTTATATTTAGAGATTCAGAATGTTGATGTTTTACAGCATGGTAAGTTAAACATTAACTGATGAGTTGGCTGGATAATTTGTAAGAGGACATCATAATCATTAACTGCTCTATACGTAGCATTTTCTTTGTTGTCTAAATCGATTTCTTAAGTCGAGAATTGTTGTATTTTGGTCTAGTTTTAGGGCTAGTGTGTTTCGCAAGACACCACATTCATCTCTAGTCTATAAATAGTGTATATGTTGATGTACGGATACACCCATGGATGAGAATATGAATATATAAAGATCTCCGTAAATTTCCCTGCCTCTTTATCTTCCAAGAAGCTCAAGAAGCTATCTTCCTCTTCCAAGAATTTCAAATAAGTGGTATCATAGTCTGGTGGAGGTGATCTCAAGGAATATCAAGAAGGTGAGGAGGCAGTCGAGAGGTCTCACGCAGAGTGGGGCTAAGCGCTGGAAAGGGTTCTAAGGTAGGAGAACCTTCAAATCACAGGCGGCGAGCAGAGTATTATGGCCGCCTTTAGGAATGTTGGCGGGCTGACGTCCATGCGGATAGTTTGCATTCGGGGTGTGGATCGTGTGAGGAATGGCGAAGGGCAGACACGTGCGAGGCACTATGAGAGCGATGTTAGAGAGAAATTATTCTAAATGAATGGAAGAGGATAAAAACAAGAGGAACTTCTATTATAAAATTTTCTCTCTTACATCCATATAACAAGACTCAATGCCTTTTTATACTAGTACAAAGACATTTTTAGAAACATATTCTAGAGATTTTTATAATAAAGACTCAACAACCAACCACCAAAGTTATTGCATTTTCTAGATTTTTCTTCCATACAATTTACTAGATACACAAAAAACTTAATCATTAATTTTGGTTTATATTTCCAACACTCCCGCTTAAACCAAAATTTTTATCAATCACTCCAAGAAGTATCTTTAATTTTATGAACTGTTCTGCAGCTAATGGCTTTGTGAAAATATCTGCAATTTGATCTTTAGATTTCACATACTCCACTTGAACTTCTTTATCTTTGATGTGATCTCTTATGTAATGAAATCGAACATCAATATGTTTGCTTCTCTTATGATAAACTGGATTTTTTGATAATGCAATTGCTGACTTATTATCAACATAGATTTTTATAGCTTCGCCTTGAGAATATCTAATCTCTTTCAATAACTTCCTTAGCCATATTGCATGACATACACATGATGATGTAGCAACATATTCAGCTTCACAAGTAGATAGAGCAATAACTGGTTGTTTTTGTGAGCTCCATGAGAAAGCAGT
Source organism: Dendrobium nobile (assembly GCA_022539455.1). Lineage (NCBI taxonomy): Eukaryota > Viridiplantae > Streptophyta > Magnoliopsida > Asparagales > Orchidaceae > Dendrobium > Dendrobium nobile. The sequence continues at coordinate 33,375,085 of CM039732.1, read as the reverse complement.
GTCGCCCATACAAAATAAAAATCCGCTTGTATTTTTTCTGTCGTCTTGATCTCCAGCTCAATCACTATCTGAATATCCTGAAAGTTGAAATTCGTTAGAATGAGAATATAGAAGTCCATGATTTTGTGTACCTTTAATATATCGAAGAATTCTCTTAGTTGTCTTCAAGTGTGCCTTAGTGGGATTTTCCATGTAGTGGCTAACAATTCCGACTGCATATAGAATGTCTGGTCTTGTACTTTGTTAGATACCTCAGACTTCCAATCAAACTTTTGAACATAGTTGGATCGACCGTCTTTCCTTCTTCTTTCTTTGAAAGTTTGATTCCACATTCCATTGGAGTACTTACCGGATTGCAATTCTCCATGTTGAATTTTTTTAGAACTTCCTTTGCATAAGTTTCTTGTGTGATAAATATTCCTTCTTTGTTTTATTTTACTTCAATGCCAAGAAAAAGTGACATGAGTCCAAAATGTGTCATCTCAAATTCTTGTACCATTGTTTGTTTAAACTCCTTGAATAAAAATGGATTATTGCCATTAAAGATAAGATCATCCACATATAAGCAAACAAGTAATATATCTCCATTATTATATTTCTTCAAATAGAGGGCATTCTCATAAGGGCATTGGATATAATCATTTTGTTTGAAATATGAATCGATTCTTGCATTCCATGCTTTTGGAGCTTGCTTTAACCCATATAAATTTTTTTTTAATTTGTAAACTTTTTGATTCATGCCCTTTTTTAATATATCCCAATAGTTGTTCGACATAAACTTCTTCTTCAATAACTCCATTTAAAAATGCAGATTTAACATCCATTTGATAAATAGACCAATTATTTTGTGAAGCAAGAGAAATAATTAAGCGAATAGTTTTCATACGAATAACTAGAGCAAATACCTCATTGCAGTCGATGCCTTCTTTCTGTTTATATACTTTTGCTACTAGCCATGCCTTGTACTTTTTTACTTCACCATTTGCATTTTTCTTCACTTTGTATATCCATTTTACACCAATAGCTTTATGTCCTTTTGGTAATGTTGTGAGCTCCCATGTTGTATGTCACAACCCAACCCGACCGGGACGGATCCCGCTCGTATCAGGTCGTGGCCAAACTCAAACTGACTGAACTGATTCCAGGATCTGGCTTTGGAATTTGTTTCAGAACTTTCTTCCAAATATTTACACACAGAAACAGACACACACACAGAGCTACTATAAATATCAAAATACAGCGGAACCGATCATCTATCTTTTCTTTCATCAAAATAATCATATATAAATACAGCTCATGGCTTTCCACGATAAAATTCCCTACTCTCTGACTTGTGCCATGCTCTGATCGTTCTAGGACGATACCCCAATCGGCCCGGACGATGCCTACAGGAAAATTTTCCTGTAACTTCTGTACAGATTCTGGAACAAACTTATAACTGATCGTCCCGGGACGATCCAGGATCGGCCCGGACGATTTGAGCAAAACTGCTGTTACATTGTATTCTTTACAAGAGATTTGATCTATTCATCCATAACATTTCTCCATCGTTCATCTTTTATGGCTTCTTCAAATTCAATTGGTTCATTATTTGCAAGTAAGTAAATAAAATGAAGTTCGTCAGTTACCTCATAAAGTTCTCTTAAATTTCTTGTCTTCTTTTGCCTTTGATTATCTTCTGAAGTACTTGGAGAATATGAATCTTACAAATTTGTAGATAATTGCTCTTCATCTTGTAGCTCCACTGGTACTTGCTCTTCTTTTTTAGTATCTTTATTTTGCCAATCGCATGCTCCTTCTTCATCAAACTCAACATCCTTGCTAAAAATAATTTTTGAAGTTTTGAGATCAAATAATTTATAAGATTTAGATTGATACCCGATGAACATGAGTTTGGAGCTTCTGTCATCCAGCTTAGTCCTTCTTTGTTCAGGGACATGTGCATATGCAATGCTCCCAAACACTTTCAAATGAGATATATTTGGCTTTCTTCCTGTCCATGATTCTTGTGGTGTCATATCTTGTAAGTTTGAAGTTGAGCACCGATTGAGTGTATAGACAGCACATGTCACCGCCTCGGCCCAAAATTCTTTAGGCATACTCTTGCTTTTGATTATGCTTCGTACCATATTAAGAATAGTACGATTTTTCCTCTCTGCTACTCCATTTTGTTGGGTTGAAAATAGTGTTGTTAATTGATGTCGAATGCCATGCTCTTCACAATATTCTTTGAATACTTTGGAGGTAAATTTACCACCTCGATCTGATCTAATGGATTTTATTAAAAATCCACATTCTTTTTCTATACTTGCTTTGAACTTCTTAAACATAGTGAAAGCTTCTGATTTCTCTTTCAAAAAATAAACCCATGTTTTTCTTGAATAATCATCAATAAAAGTTAAGAAGTATCGATGCTTACCAAAAAATGCTGGAGCATGGGTCCACATACATCCGTGTGGATTAATTGAAGAGGCTTCTTTGATCTAAAGCTTGCTTCATTTGGAAAACTCTTTCTTGGTTTTTTTCCAAATACACAACCTTCACAAATTTTGTTTGGATGATTGATATTTGGTAACCCATGTACCATTCCTTTTCTTGACATATTATTTAGATCTCCAAAATTTAAATGCCCAAGCCTCATATGCCAAAGCCATGATGGATCTTTTACACATGTCTTTAAACATTTTATTACTCTATTTTTTATATTAAGAATAAACATCCTATTTCTTGTCATCTCCACTTGGGCAATTAATTCATTTAAATTATTTTTAATTGTGAGCTTTTTATCTTTCATATGAATGTCAAATCCTTTTCAAGTAATTGCCCCAAGCTTAAAATATTGCTTTTCATATCCGGAACATAATAAACTTTAGAAATATATTGATGGGTTCCATCTTTAAGAAGAATAAGGATTTTACCTTTTCCTTTTATCGGAATTTTTGAAGAGTCGCCAAAATAAATTTGACTCTCCATCGCCTCCATTTCTACGAACATGTTTTTATCCCAGTACATATGATTACTTGCTCCAGTATCTAAGTACCAATTATTTTCTTTTTCATCTTCTTCTCCTTTCAATGCTAATAATAAGACTGGATCATCTTCCTTCTATTTCACAAGATTGGCTTTTTCTTGATTATGATAACATTCAGAAGCATAATGATCAAATTTCTTGCAAATATAACAACGAACATGAGATTTTTTATACCTTTGATATTTTGACTCTTTCTTCCACTCTTCATTTCTTGAGTTTTGATTTTCTTCATTATTTCTATAATATCCTCCACGTCCTCGTCCATGTTCTCAGCCTCTTCTAAAGCCTCGACCACGACCGCAACCTCGACCATGGCCTTGTCCATAGACGTCTCGATCATTTGAATTATCTTCATTTTTTGTGTCGTCTTTGTCACCTTTCAATGAGAGCTTTGATTGGAGAACTTGTTCGATAGTATCCTATTTTTTCTTATTTTTGCTCATAAGCCATCAAAGAACCCATTAGTTCATCAACGGTCATTGTCTCTAAATCTTTAGCTTTCTTAATAGCTACGACAATATGCTCAAACTTATCATTTACTGAGCGTAAAATTTTTTCTATCACTCAAATATCTTATAATGTTTCTCCTTACCTTCGTAGTTGATTGACGATTGTCAAGACTCTTGTAAAATAGTCCTCCATATTTTCTGCTTCCTTCATTTGAAGTGCCCCAAATTCGGCTCGGAGAGTTTGAATTTGAATATTCTTTATCTTGTCTATGCCTTTATATGCAACTTGAAGTATCTCCCATGCTTGTTTGGAGGTAGATGCACTGGCCACCTTTTCAAAGTTTGCCTCATCTAGTGCTTGATAAATGAAAAAGAGCGTCTTCTTATCTTTCTTTCTACTTTCTTTCAACAGTTCCCTTTGGGTTGTTGATAATACTGCTTCTTCTTGATGCTCGACATAGCCTTTCTCAACTATCTCCCAAATATCTTGAGAGCCAAATAGTGCCTTCATTTGAAGACTCCAATTCTCATAGTTCTCCTTTGTGAGATGAGGCACTTGTAGATTCATACTACTTGCCATCGAACTTAGCTCTGATACCACTTTGTTAGAGTGAAATTATTCTAAATGAATGGAAGAGGATAAAAACAAGAGGAACTTCTATTATAAAATTTTCTCTCTTACATTCATATGAGAAGACTCAATGCCTTTTTATACTAATACAAAGACATTTCTAGAAACATATTCTAGAGATTTCTATAATAAAGACTCAACAACCAACCACCAAAAGTTATTGCATTTTCTAGATTTTTCTTCCATACAATTTACTAGATACATAAATAACTTAAACATTAATTTTGGTTTATATTTCCAACAAGTGATAGGTACGTGAGAATTGGTTTCCATGTGGGCGGGCCGAAGCTTGTATGACGTGGGAGAAGGATTGAGCAGGTCTCATTGAAGTCGAGGGAGGAACAAATGCGCAGAAGTTCGTGCAGGATCGGATCATAGTCGAAAGCTGTGTCCGCATGCAAAGGGTTTGGTGGAAGGCTCATGCAGATGGATTTGACCGAACACAATGGGTCTCACGGGAGGCACTGGTTAGGTCGCTTAGGGAGGCGTCGGCGAGTTGGTCACAGAAGATATGCGGGCACATGTGAAACGTGCAAGAATAAGCGCACGGGCTCGTGAGCAAAGGCCATACTGGAGTGCTCGGTGTGGGCGCAAAATTGGAGCTGCAAGTCTACTATCGGGCATAGGGCACAAATTGAGCATCAAGATCGGGCATGGGACCGGCTGGAATGGGGATTTGTCTGTTATTGTTTAAAGATCTGTTTAGATCTTTTGAGTGGAGCCTCTGGGCCGGAATGCGGGCAAATCAGCAAGCACATTCATCGGATTTTATATCTTGGGGCAGTGGATTAAGAATCTTGGGGAAGTAGGATCAAGAACCTCAAAGTAGATCACGTGGGAGGCAGCCACATGCATGAGTCCACAAGAAGCTGGCACTGGACTCGGGATTGGACAGGTGTCTAAAGCGAAGTTGCAGGTTGGAGAACACATGGGTACCTAGGGAAGATGGGTGAGCCAGAGAGCGTGAGCATGCGCACAAGAGTTAAAGCTGCACACGCCACGAGCATGCAGATCATGAGAGGAATAGCGACGGGCAAAGGTGCGCATGAGTTAGAACGCGTGCAAGCCAAGATGGAGTTGTGGATTTTAACGCACAATGTTGGTCGAGCTCGAGCTGGCTTGGGCTCAGCTCAGCTCATTTCCTCGTGGAGTTAGTGCAAGTAGCATGTCATATTATATTAGGTGCGGGTTCTTCTGAATAAGTGGTTCTTTGATATTCATTGCAAAATATGGACTAAGGTAGAGATTGTTGTATTTTGGTCCAATTTTAGAATTAGCGTTGTTCCTCAAGACACCACATTTATCTCTATTATATAAATAGTGTATAGGTTGATGTTGGATACACCCCTAGATGAAAATATGAATCAATAAAGCTCTCCCACCCTTTCCCTGCCTCTCTCTCTTCCATGAAGCTCAAGAAGCTCTCTTCCTCTTGTAAGAGTTTCTAACAAGAATATAACATACTGACTAAATTAAATAACAAACATTAATGGGAAGCATGCTGCATTTAAAAAAGAGATCTATCAAACCTTATATTTCACTTTCATAAGTTTGATTAAATATTTTTATGAAGATATCAAGAAAATAGTTTCTACTGATATGTTTAAAACCTTTATTCTATCTGATATATTTTTGGTCTATTTGTCCAATTTATCGTTCACATGGAAGACTGAAAATAGACAAATAGGTGACGATTCCTATCAGAGATCTTCTTTCAGCTGTGTAATCATGCAATTGTGGTGTTTGGTTTCTCACTGCGTCTTACAGTGGAGCTTTTATTATTTCACTTCAGTCTTCAGTTGATACAGCAAGTATCAACAGAATGGACTTTCAAGTTCTCTGTCACAGTTTTCCTGATTCTAGTTAGCTTCTATGCTGTTTACTTTTTGTCAGTAGTGTATTTCTGCTTGCATTCTTGCAACTTACTGGTGCACAACTGAGCGTTTGAGTTTTTTTTTTCCCTCACTTCAGTAATCTTTTTGTTCCCTTCTCCATATATTAGGCCGAGCTCTCACCAGATTTAGAGCTAGCACAAGAACAAAGCAAGATAGATGATTTTGCTTAGCAATTGATCATTCTTTTCTAGAGCAGAACCATCCCCACTGCCATCACTGCAGTTGGAATTCTTTTGATGTTTAAAGGCAGCGACTATCGAAGATCAAGCAAAGAATTTTCCACTTGTCAAATGTGCAATTGATGCTGCAAAGTTAGACGCACGAATCTACTAACAAATTTCAGAGTTGAGCTAGCTCAAATTTAGTTTGATGGCTTACTGAACTTGATTCGAGTCTTTTATCAAATAGAACAAACATCAACAATGGCAGAGCTAAGGTTTTAAGTGAGAAGGGGGAGACATAGTAAAGCTTCAATAATATACATAATTTCCATAGAATTTTATGATTGAAATTTCATAATATACATAAGTGTATGAGATTTATCTCAAATTTGAAGGGGCCGAGAACCATCCACAACTCTTCCTTGATTCCACCACTAAACATCACCTTAAGTAAGTTACAGTTTAGTTCCTTAGATTAGATAGGGCTTGCTAAAAGCTGGAATCTTATACTAAAAAAACAGCAATGTTCACTTAGGTTTCGTTCGGGGCAGCTTTCTTACTGTTCTTATAGCAGCTTTTTAGTATAAAATTTTAACTAGAAAGCTGTTTTAAGAAGTAGTAAAAAAACAGTCCCAAACGAAGCCTTACACATCTAGTAACTTGTGACCATACAATGCTCTAGAAGCCCATATCTTAACTAATAATCTGTTTCTCACCTAACGTTACACAGAAAAAAAAAAAAAATTAAACAGTGGCCCTAACTTTTCTTGAGTTTCCCCACAATGCAGAGGCTCGGCCCTTATAATCTCAAAGCAAAATCTTTGCTACGTAGTTGACCAAAGTAAAAAAAAGGGCCTGGCCGGTCCGGCCCCTCTGCATTGCAAAAGAAAGCTCTCTTCACATAATACTAACGCTAGTAGATAAATAAAAGCAATAACTAAAAGCCTTCAAAAATTGAAGATGAGAAAGGCATTGTAATTCATGAGGATCAGTTCGAGATTAAGGCTTCATTTGGGATGACTTTCTTATTGCTTTTTAAAGCAGTGTTTAGTACGAAAATTAAAATTTTTATATTAAAAAATTATTTTAAGAAGCAATAAGAAAGCCATCTCAAACGAAACCTAACATAACTATCACTATCACACGGTAAATACACCAACACTGACATGCTTCTTTTTCCCTTGTGCTATATATACATAGATCATGGAGCATTGGTGTTGCCGCCTGCCATTTTCCCAAGCGAAAGTGTAAAATATAGTAGAATTAGGGTTCCCATGCTGGACCTACACCAAATAAAAAAAAATGGACACATTTGCTAACAAAAGAAATTCAAACTTGAAAACATTTTAGTCGTGTTTGGATCAAATGAACTGAAGAGAATGAAAAAGAAAGCAATTGTTTATACTCTGCAATCAAACTTTCAATATGTTTTTCTTTTCATTTCACAGAAGCCTTACCTTCAGATTACAGAATTTGTTATCATAATTTACAATTGTTAATAATTTTCTTTTCATTTTTCATTTTGTTTAATCATAATTTACAATGTATCACCTAAAAAATAATGTTAGCTCTAAAAAAAATAGATAGACCTCCATGATTCTTCTATAGAAGATTGAAGTATAATGTTTTACGTTGATGGTCAAATGCTATAAAATTATGGAAGAATTCATATTATTTTGTAGTAATTAGTTGAGAAATAGATCTAGAAAATGGGAGTATGCCTCCAATAAATTTTAATGTTCTTTGCAATGTCTTATATGAGGTAGTGTTAAATAAAATATATTAATCTTAAAATAAATTCAAAATTTTCAATTTTTTAATCTAATGTTCTTTAGCATATTCTATAGTAGTTTTTTAATTTTAATTTTATTATCACTAACAGTTTTAAATGAATAAAAATAACTTATATTGCATCCTCTCTCTGTCTCTCTCTCTCCCTCTCACCTTCCCCCTCTCCTCACATTTGGTCACACTATTTAGGATTAGAGACTCCTCGTCATTTCTTGATCAAAACTAAAATTCCTAGCCAACCAAAGATCTAACCTCTCTACTACAACATAGACCTAGCTCATTACACACCATAGACTCTCTCATCCTTGATGCCGGTACTCACACGGACTTTAACTTGCTAACCAAAGCCCCATAATCTATATCTCCCTAGTCAAATTGTCAAGCTTTTGTTAGGAACATGTGAAATTTAGCTCTATATCTTAATTTTATCCATTGACTTTGACATTATCATTCTCACCTAATTTTATCTTTGAACATATTTTATCCTTTTTCTCTTGAGACACCTACACCTTCGTAAATTTACACATTATTAATATAATATTGCTATATGAATATGCAGAACAAACTCTCTCAAATGGCAAGGTACTAACAACAACACTTCTAGAGAAATCAACTCGTAGTATTCCTAAAGTTTCTATTATTTGGTAGCCTACTAGCTTTACCAAAGATAATTCTCCATTTTATCTTTAAGAAAACTATTGTTGTTATACCATTTTGTCAACTTTAAATGAGTCTTATACCAATCATGAGGCTTTTTTGGATCCCTATTGACAATAAGCTAAGAAGAAAGAATTTTATGCCTAGGATTTAGTTAATTTATCTATAAAGATAGAATTATTGTTAATAACAAATAAATATATAAAATTAAAACTTGCTCAGTTGAGTTTGTTGAGCATCATAAAGCCCACCTTATTACCAAAGGGTACAAACATCAGTATCATTTTGATTTTAGCAAGACATTCACTCATGATGCTCGTCTTATGCGTTAGGAATTGGCTTAGATTTTAGTTAATTTTTTTTCGTTATACTATCTTTATGTTTTTGTGTAGCTTTGTTTTGCCATTGATGCTATAAATAGTTGCAATAGACTGTATAGGGATTCTCGAAGCCAAGGGAATTAAATTTCTTTTATTTTGATTTGATCTCTCCCTCCCTCTGTCCACTTCTCCCTCATCCAAGAAAGCTGTCTTCCTCTCAAGAAAGTCCAACAAATTGGTATCAGGGTATGGTGGAGATGATCGAGGGGAAGGAGGAGGAAGTTGCTTCTTGTATTCAAGAAAGAAAGAGGGGAGGTTTCACGGCGGGCGCACTGAGATCACGAGCGATGGAGTCAGGCAAGGGAATTGAGCTGGTATCATGCTTTCAGTGGATCAAGAATCTCAAGGAGGCAAGCAGCACGGGAGGTCAGGTCGAAGCGGGTTGGTCTCGCACATAGCGCAGGCGTGTGAGAGATCAGGACTGAGCAGGTGAAGCACTTGGCACAAGCGATTGGACGCACGAATGCACGTGGTAACCATGCGTGTGGAGTGGAGGTGGGGCTTGGGCATGCAGGCACTAGGCTAGCAGATTGTGGTAGTTTGCTAGAATGCACGGGAGGCAACCGATTTTAGAAGCACGAAGGCAGTCACTAAGCTCGAGTTCGAGAAAATGGCAGATCGAGTATCAAAGCTGCGCGAGCAGGCGAGCGAAACTAGCGTTGTGTGGATGCTAGCCTTGGGCATAGTCATATGCACGCAGGGTTTAGGTGGACTCAGGGCGTAGTTGAAGCCTGGGCGCATAATCACGGATCAAGGAAGACAAGACCACAGTTGGGTTTCCTTCATGCAATATTCAGTGGAACAGGAGCCGGATGAGAGGCGGCTGATTAGGATGTGTTGGCCTTGGGTTTTTAACGTTGGATTCGAGCAATCAGTCTGACCAAGACTCGTGCCTGGACAGGCACACGGGCAACTACCCGGGTCGTACGAGCAGACTACGGGACCATGGTTCAAAACTCACATTAGAGTCTGCTAGATTACATCAAACGAGAGTTCTTACAAGCAGGTGTAGGAGAGCAAATAGGTGGAGGAGAGCCAGTTGATCTTGGACTGTTCTTGTGAATAGTAAATTGTAAAACATGGACCAAAGAGGAGATCGTTAAGAATTGGTCAAGATTTTAGTTAGTTTTTTTTTGTTGTACTTTCTTTAGGTTCTTGTGTTGCTTTATTTTGCTATTGATGTCTTTTTTTTTTTAATAAATAGGGAATAAAATTTCTTTTGTTCTAATTTTCTCTCTCCTCCCTCTCTCTCCCTCTCCATCATCCAAGAAAGCTTCCTTACTATCAAGAAATCCCAACATGATGTCTATACACTCACTCATAGCTATTGCTACTCATTGTTGCTAGTCTTATTTTATATGCCCACTACCTAGTATTGATGTTCTATTGGGCAAGATTTATTTGAATCTATCAAGCCCTTTATGGACTCAAGCAAGCTCTTCTTGCATGGTTTGAAAAGTTGAAAAAAATGCATGGTTTTAAAAGTTTAGCCACACTATGTATGATCTAAGGCACTCTTCCAACCGGCCTCATGGCTTTACTCTATGCATCCACACACACAAAAAGCATGATATTACTAATTTATATCAACATGAGTATCACTAATAATGAAAATGATGGTATATATGCTCTTAAAAGGTAATTCCAACAATTCTTTGAAATGAAAGATCTAAGTTACCTACATTATTTTCTTGGTCTTAAAATCTCTTCAAATTGGAGGATTGTTTTATCTCATTATTACTCACTACATTGTAAGTGTTATCTACTATTTTTTTTAGAACACAACTCACATTAGTCTGTTGGTTGGGAGCTTAGACTACCAACAAAGAGATCTTGTCTTCAAGTCTTGTGTATGTAATGTGTGTGTAAGTCTCTCCTTAATTGTCCTAAATGTCCAAAAAAAGAACTGTTGGTTGGGTTGCTCATTCCAATGCAAAAGCTAAATATTGCGCCATTTACATATGATGGGGGGGGGGTAGGCTTTGATGAGTTCTCACCAATAAGTATATTATTATCGATGGTCCCTCTGTTGTATATTTTGATAATTAAATTGTAATTTTCAGTGCTTAAAATATTATTTATCATAAGCTCACCAAGCTTAGACAATAATTTTAAATTCTTGATCCAATTTGATTTAACCTGATTGCTTAATGTCTAAGTCTAATCAGTTGGCCACAAAAACCTTCCAAGTACATTAAAATAATCAAAGGGAGGCAACCTTATTAATGCTTCGGCACAGCAATCTCTCACAGAAAAGTCTACCTTTCAGTTTCATTATTTTTTTATTTAACCAATTAAAATCCCAATCGGGTCCAGCTCAATAAAGATGTGCCAAACTATACAAAGTATTACGGGTAGAGTTCGGAGAAATTATCACGGGCAGAGTCCAGATATAGAATTATGTACGGACTCTAATGAAATCGTGATACATGAGTTTGTACATATTGTGTATAAATTTGTACATATTGTATATCAAGTTTGTATAGTGTATACAAGTTTGTACAATGTGTACAAACTTGTACACTGTGTACAAATTCACATGTTTCATTTTCTTTAGAGTTCGAACGTAGAGCTACGTTTATACTCTGCAAATAATAATTTCTCATAATACAGAGGGAGATGTGACAGTGATGACGGTCGACGGACGAGCACAAGCTTTAAGTACAATACTTTATTATTTTACATGAATAATTAAAATCTTTAAAACTGTATATATATATTTGACAACATTTGGCTTAACTTCACGCAAATTTAAAGTAGGACCGGGTGAGGTTGGCCAATTGGATTCCACGCTGTTTTTGAAATGTTCTGATGTCTATTAGGAAGCAAACCAACTTAACCCGTACCTGCAGTCCAATAGGACCACTATCATATTTTTATACTATGGACCTGTCATCATGGTCCCACACTCCCACCCAATTTTTTTTTTTTTTTTTTGGAATTTCCCACCCAAATATGACTAACCTAAAAAAATGTGCCTCCTAAAATTTTTAATAAATATATAATAATATGTCCCTAATATTTAATATCTCTTCTTAAATGAACTCATAAATAATATTTAATATCACTTCTTAAATGACATTGTATAGTGATATAAATAAAATAAAAATAAAATATCTCATACAATTCATCTTAATTTATTGATTGAGAATTTTGACTAATAATAAATAAATTTTTGATTAAAATTTTACATATATAATATTTTTGTGAATTTATATTTAATTCGCTCGAAATGTCCGCTACAATCCCTCACACTCGCCAATAAATTTTAATTTTTTTTAAACTTTAGTTGAGTAAGCATTACTCTAATTCAAGTAACCTTCTTATATAAAATTTTCCTCAATTCTCAAACGGCGTGAAATGCCCGCTCCAGACTATCATAAACATTCAATTCATAAACAAGTATTTGAGCAGCAGACTTACAAGGTGGCGAACAGCACGACGACTCGTCGGGGATCGAGCCGCGGGACCTGCCGCCGACCGGCGATGCGCCTACTGCGGCCGCCAGCTCCGACGAATGCTAATGTCGGGGTCTTTGCAGGAGGCAGCGCAGCGGCTTCTCCATCGGTTGCCACGTGTATAAGAATCGACAAACTTTCCCTATCTGACCATCAAAAGTTCAAAACCATCGCAGCAGTTAAAACAACGAATAATTGACCAAAGAAAAACAACCCCAAACGACAAAATTCCACTTCAGAATTATAATTCATAGTTGTTTAAAACAAAATATTTTCCCTATGATTCGATCATATCCATAATCCCTAAAGGCTTGTTAGCCATCGGGCGAATCCGTGCGAGTTCCGATGTGGAAATTGAAGATTTTACTTATAATTAAATACAAAAAGAGTCAAATATGATTAATTACATCTGTGAATCTTCAATATTTTCTAAACTTTATTTAATTTGGAATTGATCATACTAATTCGGAAGGATTACCCCTAATAAAAACAAATTGCTTCTCACTTTCCAGCGATCAAAATTCGAACTTTTATCACGTGAGTTTCGCTATTGACTTTCCAACATAACTAATAGGCCAGAAACTAACCGGTAGCGGCGGCAGAGGCGGCGGCGACGCAATCCGCCGTCCTTCTCTCTCCACCGCGCTGCGAGCCTTTTTTAGATAAAGTCTTCTTGAGCTAAAACACAAGAAATATATGGATAAAAAGAATTGGTTAGTGGTTAACTAATTATGGCAAAGATAGATTAATGGAAACAAAAGAGAGAACGTAAAGAGTTTACTGGAGCTTGGTTTCCGGCGATCGAATCTTTTTCGCAAGTTTCGACTATCGGAGATGAGGCCGAGGCCGCGGCGAGGAGCGCGAGACTTTCGATGTCGAGGACAACGAAGCCATCAGATGGCTCCGGCTTTCCCTTCACTTCTTCGAAAGCCACGCCGATTCCGCCGGATTTTGCTTCTCCGGCGAAACCTTTATTTTCAGGGATGCTCCAAGAAGGTTCAAAATCCTAGAAACGAACAAGAACAACATATATGAATACAGAATGAAACAGTTAAGGAAGTTAGATAAGAAGGGAAGAAAAAATGGAATTGGCAGTGAAAGCAGACAACCCTTTTTCCGATTTCCATCATCGATTCGCCGGATTCTTGAATCTTCGCCAGTTTGATACGAAGCAAATCAGAGGAAGTCTACGACTACGAGTTCCCCCTACCAGCGTCAAAAGATAACAAGGTGTATCTAACAGTCATCGGAAGAAGAAGCCATTGAGAAGCGTAATTAAGTTTTCGTTTTCTAGAGCAAACAAGGAATTTTATCAAACAGCAGCTGGGAAAAAAAAAATATGAGAAGACGGGAATATAGGGGCAATTTCTTCGGCGTCAAGAGTAAGAAATTCCGAAGAATTGTTCCTGGGGACAGAATGGAAATTGGATGATTCTTTGGCAATGTTGTGAATGGCCTTTGAATTGGTAAATAAATTTGTTCTCGTAACTTCCAATTTGAAATGGACACGCCCTTCGAACTCCCAGCCTGTTGTCTAATTTTCGGGTTTTCTCGCTGCAATTAATTCATTTCTTCCTACAGTGGAATATCAAAACTAGGAATGATCTTTCCATCGAGGCTTTGAAAATCGGATCAAACAATAAATCGGAAGAAGAGAAGTTAGTGATTCGATGATTCGATCAGGATCGAACCGAATGACATAATAAATATTATTTATATTTAAATATTATAATAATAACATAATTATTTGTAAATAAAATATATAATAAAAATTAAACATAATTATAATATGAAGCATAGAAAAACTTAACAATGTCGGTTGGAGATAGGACTCTGAACGAGAAGGAAAAAGGCTGGAGATGGGATGCCGAAGAACAAACATGACTATCTGAGGAAATTCGTCCGAATGAATGAAATAGGGTTTTTCAACTTCTTATAGGCTTCACCAATTCGCCTTCGCATAATACGATTTGTGCGCCTCGCCTTCACATCTCATCTTAGCCATCATATATGCATTGAGCTGAACCGGCCCGTTATAGGAAGCCGGAACTGGTTTGGCGCCGGTTTGATCTGTTCATTATTGGTTTTCATCGAGACAGGTGAGTAGACTTGGCGGCTATGTTAGTGCTTTAATGATACCCAAAGATAATAAATTTGACAACTCAATTAAGTTCAACTTAACCTTCTGGTCAATTTGAACTTGAACTCGGCCTATTGAGATGGGCTGAGTTGCATTGAAATTAGCATATTTGGGGGGATATTTAATTCTCTAATAATATTGTATCTTAAGGAAGTTTGTAAGAGAATAAGAATATACCCTATTGTGATGGGTTATGTAAATTTAATGGCTTTTGTACAAGCCAACATCAAGATGAATTTTAAGTATCCTAACTTTTTTCGGAAGACTTCTTTTGTACTCTAGAGACATGGAGAAAATTAAGAACTCCATCAAGCAATTTTTTAAAATGCTGCAGAAAAAAAAAAATAATGAGTGAGACTGTGAGAGAGACAGATGAATATGGATGAGTACCTTTCAGCTCCTTAATTAAAAAAAAAAAATTTAAAATTTTTTGAGGGAGCTAAAGAGAGAAACAAGAGTGAAATCATTATCGAGATGCCATCTCTGAGTGATATTCTTCAAATAAATCTCCTGACAAAAAATATTAGTTATGATTATACTTCAGTGAGCTCATCTTGGATGAAAATAATAAAGAAATTTTTATGGAAGGGGTGTTGTGCAAACACAATGGAAACAATTCAAATTACATAATCAACATAAAGAATATGGCAATTTATGTGGTTCGGCGAATATGTCTATGTCATGAGAAGGGAAAAATAATTTCACTATAATAAAGAAGAATAAGATTACAATTACTCTCTAGCTCTCTCTTTCACACAGTAGTCCTGAAACCCTCAATTTATAAATTTGAGGCAAAACAAATAAGGAAAAAATTCATAATTAAATCCTCAATCAAATCACCTATCTAGGAAAATAATTAGCTCCATAATCAATTACAATAATGAGCCATTAAAACTTTCCAAAATAAAACTTTTTTTAGATTTGAAAATAATTTCAAATCAATAATTTCTACCTCATCTTTCACCTTAGAAAGTAGAATATGACAAACCAAGCTCCAATATTAGAATGACTGCACCTAGATGATTGCCTACGTACCCCCCTCCCAAGGATTCAAGCCAAGCGTAGTTCTTAGTCATGAGTTCTGCACCACTCTCATGGTGACTACCTCTCAAATATCAAGCTTTTATCAGTTGTACCATTAAGGATACTCTTCACAGCTTGCAAATGACTCTTTTATAGATCATGTGTGAACCTACTCACTACGACAACTTCTTGTGCAATGTCTGGATCGAGCTGCTGCAAAATCAGACTATAGTGTGCTACAAGTGCCAAGTGACTACAGGTCGAGGAATGCTTAATCACTGGGGAGAACACCTCATCATAAGCAATCCCTTCCCATTGCACAGAGCCTTTTGTCACCCTCCTAGCCTTGTATCGAACATTAGCTCCATGATATCCATCCTTCTTTACACACACCCATTTGCACCAAATAACTTTCCTTCCTTGAGGAAGCTTCACCAACCTCTAAGTAATATTATCTTAAAAAATTTATATATATTCATTCATAGCCATCTTCTATAAATCACTACCAAGATTGTCCACTGCTTCCTTATATTTGACTAAGAACTAAAACCTTCGTGGCTGAAAGTGCAAGTGTAATATGAACCCTCGACTAAATTGGTTTTGGGACATTCTAATGCTTGGACCTATTCCTTGCAATATATTTCTGAGCTAGAATCTCATTCTCAACATCATTTTCTATCTCTTGATCTGCAGCTAAATCTGATACCTGGGTAGAAGTGATCTGTCTCTGTGGAACAAATGGAGTTGCATCAAACTCCAACTTATGCAGTATATTTGTGGTCATAATAGAAGTCTCTACCTACTTAGAGTCTCGAGGTTTCAACATGCTCACCTCGTCAAATACAACATATCTGCTAATGACAATCTTTTTTTCTATTAGATTAAAGATTTTGAAGCCCTTGACTCAACGCTTAAAGCCAATAAAGATCATCCTTTTGCCCACCGTTCAAATTTATCATTTTGAACATGCTTGTAAGTTGGACATCCAAATACTCTCAAGTGCTTATAATCTATAGCAGAATCCCCGAACAACATTTTCTTTGAGGTCTTCTTCTCAGTAACTACAAAAAGGCAGATGGTTCACTAAGCGACAGGCATAGTCTATCGACTCAGCCTACATGTCTCTATCCAACCTAGTATTGGATAAGATAAACCTAACTTTCTCCACCAAAGTTCGATTCTTTCTGTTTGTCACCTCGTTCTTTTGTGGTGTCTCTCTAACAGTGAAGTGGCGCTCTATCCCAAATAGCTTAAATTAGTGATATATAATAACTTAAAATTTTATGAGTAAATAATAGTCGATGTGTAGAAGGGTTGAAATGCTATTTGTATAGGAATATGAACATATAAAGAATATTTTAATCTGAATTGTCATTCTTAATAAAATAAATAAGAGATATATTTCTCTTATTATAGTTATTATACATAATATAAAATCAAAATTTTATATTCATATATATATTTTTTCTTAAATCCCTAAAAAATTCGTTCGTGATAAATACTAGGGGTGTCAATTTCGGGTCACGGGTCAGGTTCGGGTCGGACCCGGAACTGACCCGGGTTCAAACGGGTTGACCCTAACCCGACCTGGATAGGTAAACGGGTCGAAAATGCGAACCCGGACCCGACCCGGCGGGTTGCCGGGTTGACCCGACCCGACCCGGGAGCGAGGTCGCACGCGAAGCTGGGCAGGGTCGCGAGCGGAGCAGGGCAAGGTCGCGACGCGCACGCGGGGTCGGGGTCCAGCTCGGGTGGGGTTCGCTTGCGCGCGGGGTCGCGCTTGCGCGGCATGGCGGCAGAGGGGCTGGGGTTCGCGCGCGCGGGGTCGGAGTCCAGCTAGCGCGGGGTTCCCTCGCGCGCGGGGTCGCGCGGCACGGCGGCAGCTCGGACGGCAAGGTCGAGACGCGCGCGACAGCGGGGCGTGGTCGAGCCTTTTTTCGCGCGACAGCGGGGCGGGTTACGCGGGTAGGTCTACGGGTTACGTTAAAACGGGTTCGCGGGTTGACCCGGCAACCCGTCGGGTCAACCCGAACCCGACCCGTTTTTCAGACGGGTCGATTTCTGGAACCCGAACCCGACCCGTTTTGAAATCGGGTCGGGTCCAACCCGGATTTTTCGGGTCGGGTTTTCGTGTCGTGTCAACAAAATTTCAGCAATAATGCACATTCTCCAATAGCCCTTTTGTGTCCAAAACATAATTTTCAATTAAAATAAGTTTTTAAAAGAAATTATGACATAAATAACCCATCACCTAATCCAAATAAAATCCAATTAATTTCCTTGCTCCTACTCACACGATTCTTTTTAAATAATTTCTTGCGTGGGCAACTGGACAACGCCACTTGGAAGGTAGCTGATTATTGTTTTTCTCGCCTTATCTACTAGAATTGGGTTTTTTTTTTTTTAAATAATTCTGTGAAAAATACTGTCATTTGAAACCGTTATACGTTGATCAGACGGTGAAAAGAGTGGGATCCACGTTAAGCAACAATTGATCAACACTCAACTAATACATATATGACGTCAGGAGGCAAATCATAACGTGTCACTTCACCTACTTGTTGTATATAACGGCTAGTAATGTTGTGTACCGGGTGAAGTGGCTTGTTCTAATTTGCCTCCTGACAGCCCCGGTGTCTGCACAGAATAATTTCTCCAATTTGTGCGTTTCATATTCGACTTAAGGATGCCAATGAAAGCGTGACCAAATAGGCTTGTTTTCTAAGATGAAAAATTTCTGCTGATCAAGATTATAAAGAAGCTTCGCTTTGCATTGGTTTGATAATTTTGAGTTAATTCTTAGATGGCGCAAAATTTTTTTTTCTTAAAAAAACTCATGGTAAGGTGTGGGTAGTCTGATAGGACTTGTTTATTTACGGACCTTTTATGTTAATAGCTGGGTTCTTCGTGATATGAATGCATAGACCAAGCAAAAACAGTCATATATGGGTTTAGTAGATCATATCTATACATTTTTTTGGGCTTTCGACCGAGCTGTGACCTCAACTTCATCGTTTGTATTCTCCAAGTATATATATCTCTTGCACTTTACTCATTCCTTTCACATTATCCTTTGTTTCCATTGACCAAGTGACCTTTGACCTCTTTTTCATCATTCTTTCTCCATAAATTGTTTATTTGCCCATCTTGGTTTGCCGATCGCCAAACGTAGGGTTACAACTCATTCCGGTAAGACTCACAAATTGGAAATTCGGCAAGTCTTATCTTGTTGATTTGCAACAGATGAGCTACAAGATCTAAGTTTTCAAAATTACTGAAAATTTTCATCTTATTTTAACTTTAAACCAACAATAATTATAGAGCTATTAAGAACATCTAGTGTACTGAGAATTAGGGTGTCAATTTTTGACACGACCCAGAAAAATCCAAATTAGGGTCAACCCGGACCCGGAACGGATCGGGTTCAACAAATCAATCTGTTTTAAAAATCGGGCTGGGTTCAGGTTGACCCAGCAACCCAAAAATGACCCGAAATTGATATGAAAACTCTTATTTGACCCGGAAACCCGAGATTGACCCGTTTTTGGCCCTAAAATCAATGATTGAACCGATTTTGACCCGAAAACTATCAATTTTAGGTCAACTTCGGGTCATTCGTGTCGAGTCGGGTTGACCCGAACCCGAATCGGGTCGGGTTCGGGTCCGGAAACCTGACCCGTTTTTAAAAACGGGTTGGGTTTGGGTTGACCCGAATAGTGCCGGATCAGTTCCGAATTTGACCTGAACCCGACCCGTTGACCTGAATTGACACCCCTATTGAGAATAACCTTATCCATAAAATTCTATTTTCATTTATTATCAAAATATATATACAAGTACAATGCATGACTACATACTGAGCTATTGAATAGAACAATAAAATTAATTAGCCAAGATCAAAGGCATAATCAGCCTTTCTTTTTAAGGGGGGTGGCAAAATTTTCATATAAATAAACTAATATTTTAAAAAATAAAATAAAGACATAATTCAAAGCAAAATCTTCTATTTCATTTCGAAGCTTATCTTTATCATTTACTAATAGCAAACTGTACAATGTGCAAACAAAATAAAATCTAAAATAATTTTAATTAAGTGTTACACAACCAGTACAATATTCATTTTTAGCCAAGCTTCAGCCTTCAGTATCACAACAGAATAGCATATACATGGATAAACTAACCCAATATATATGAATATAAATTATTCGACGGTGAATCGATAGGTTTGCTCTTCGTGGAAATGCTATCGGACCCTATGGTGCCCAAATGCAAGTTCTGCAAGGTCGATTCGGCTTCCCAGGATGAGATTGTCTCTAAGGATTTTTAGGGGGTATGACCGAGCCTATCTCTTTGAAAAAGGGGCAAATTTTAACATGTTGGATGGACAATTTACTAAATGGTCCTAGCTCTAAGGTTGGGAATGTGTTGATGCCGCAAGATATTTCTTCTATATCATTGAGGTATCCTCAAAATTTACATTATCATGACTTGAGGAATGAGCAACTTCACATAATGTTGATACAGAAAATTGAAACTTTCTTTGAATCTTCTTTGATACATTAGCAGACACACTCATTATAGTGGTCCATTCCCTAAACTACACTCAAAACCTACACAAACAAGATAATAGTGGTGGGATCTTGATAGTTATGTTCAACTTCCTTTTATTCTATTTTTCTTCTTTTTGTTTCATCTCATTCTTCTCCTCTACCTCATTGGGCCATCCTGATATCTCCATTATACAAGAGCATGATGCAATAACAGAAGCTGCTTTGGAATAGGTTTCGTGCACTTACCTAAAATGTTGTTCAAATAAGCTTTATGGTAGCTAGTGACTTAGGTTTTGTTTGGGATGACTTTCTTATTGCTTCTACAAGCAGCTTTTTAGTACAAAATTTTTTCTTTTTTTTACAAGAAAGCTGCTTTAAAAAGCAACAAAAAAAAAGTCCCAAATGAAACCTTAATCTTCATTGCTCCTAATGCGCACTCTGACTGCGAATACGTGCTTGAAGATAGCTAATCGATTTTCTTTTGAATGTTAGAAAACAAATTATTTTAAGCGTACAACCATATTTCATTTCATAGGTAAAATAAAATATTATTAGGTCTTATAGAAAGTAAAGCGTCATTACATTTGAACAATTTCATTAAAAAGATTAAAGTTTCATTTGTAACAGTTTTCTCATTATTTTTAAAATAATTTTTTAGTACAAAATCTTTTGAATTAAAATTTTTTGTATTAAAAAGCTGCTTTAGAAAGCAATCAAAAAGTTTGTTCCAAACTAAGCCTATGACTTTGGCTTTGTTTGGGACAACTTTCTTACTGCTTTTCAATTCAATTTTAAGCTAAAAATTTTTGTACTAGAAAACAGCTTTATAAAGAAATAAGAAAGTTGTCCCAGACAATTTTCTTCCTATTTTGCAAAATAGCTCTAGAGAGTAATTTTTTTAAAATTATTGTACAAAGTAATTTTCTAGTACATATTAATTCTTTTAAAAGCAACGGAACAAATTAAGATGGTCGAATAGAAATTATAATTGTAATCTTAAAAATAAAGCAGAAAAAAAGCTATCCCAAATGAAACCTAAAGCTGTATAATCAATAGAGTTATGTTAAAAAGCATTGCACCAACTACCTAAGACTTATTTCTTTGATGACAAATGGAGCAAATGGTTTTGCTCTTACAATTTCGCATGCTTCTTTATTCCAAAAGTCAAACTCATTTAAAATATATGCTACCAATCCGAATATAGCTTTGAAACATTCCTAAATTTCTACTGATCCATAACATATAATTTTGTTATATCATCATTTAATAATGAATAAATATATACAATCTAATTCTATGTGATATATTTATCATAATTAAAAATAGACTCTAAATGGCCAGCTTTTAAATATGAATAAATTTAAAAATATATTTTAATTTTGTATTTAAAATAAAAAATTTGTCTTGAAATATATTCTGAAAAATAAATAGGAGTGTTGTTTGCATATGGATCTATAAAATATATTTCTTTATTTTATTTTTGTATTGATCACTTCATGATCAAATCCATAATTTAAACATTATTTTATTTCCATTAATCAACTTGCATATAAATAAGTATGTGCAAATAGTTCTATTTATTTTGTAGTGCATTGTTCTTATGATATTTTATTTACATTAAACACAAAAATTAAGCAAAATTTATTTAATATTTTTAATTTTAATTACGTCTACAAATTAACCTATTTTTAATAATTTAATAATTTAATAACTAAATTTATTTAATTATTTGTTTGTAAAAACTTAGCATGAAATTACCATAATTACAACTAGTAAGATTAAATTATTGATTTACGCAAAGTAAAATAAGAAATTTATGTAAAATTCATAAAAATTTAATATTTTCTTGATTACAAAACTATAATATTCTTTTATGCTAATAGTCTATGCATTTCATATTAATAATAATAATAAAAAAATCTATTAGGTTATTCTTTAGAATTTTATGTCAAGATGTTGTCAATATTATTATATGTGTGCAATTTTTTTTTTTTTTTTGCATTTTTCGGGACTTTTGAGCTAGTTAAATCAAATTCACATGCACATCAGATACTCAAGCTATGAACTCAAAATCTTTTGTTATGTAGCTAAAACTATGAACCATGCAACATATTAATGTGCACGGCATGTGTTCTAGTTATACATTTAAACTATTTGATTAAATAGTTAAGATCTTACCAAACTGTTAGATATTTCCATAGGGCATAACCCTGCTTAAATCCAATGGTTACGAACGACAATATCAAAGAATGTAATCGTAATGAACTTCTTTAGAATTTCATAGAAATAAAATATAATGCTACATATATATATATCTCTTCCTCTGATTGATCACACATATAATGCTACATTCTGCTGTAGACATGTGTCATTCTCACTGATTGACTAAGGAGAGATGAGACTGATGATTTGTCTCTGGGCTAGTTCGATGGTGCCGAGTGTGTATTGGACGAGTTAAGCTTGGAGCGAGTTCGTTGCACTGAGGGAGTTTGGCATGCTAGTGCATAGCATGTGTAACTTGTTTTTTTTACCCGACCCGCATATCCTTTTTGGCAGTTGAGGCGTTGAGCTACGAGCGGATAGACAGCAAGCTCCCTTTGATCGTCGTCATCGTTACTTCCAATCCAACAACAAAATGGATGGCGAACCCCATCCTGTCATCGTCGTTTCTTCCGATCCAACTACAAAAGCAAAACTGTGAGCTCCTTGTCGTCGGTTCGTCGGCGTTGTTGCTTCTGATCTACAAATGAACGACAAGGTTGTCCCGTCATTGTCGTTGCTTCTGTTGCAACTACAAATGAACAACGGTCCCTTGTCGGCGATAGGGGACATGACAGGATGGGTCATGTCAATGCTGACAGATGGGACGGGCCGTGTCAGCATTGAGGGGACGGTGACAGCGGGGACGGGACAAACTGTATCAGTGTAGACGTGACTCACTACACATGCGATTTTCTTGGGTTAACCTGGGTTGAGTTTGGATTTTTGTGTAAACTCAAACCTGACCCATTTTTTCAAACGAGTCACATCTAGGAATCTAAACCCGACCCATTTATAAAATGGATGAACCCTAACTCAAAATTTTGAAGTCGGACTTTCGAGTCATGTCAAATATTGACATCCCTATTGGAACTTGGAAGCCCCGAGTTATTTATGATGAGCCTTGAGTCACTATAGAGCTGGAAAGTAAGCTCAAACAATTGAGAGAACTGGCTATTATTGATTTAGATAGGGTGAGTAAGCTCATTCCTATAGCAAAGATTGGATGAAGTGATGATAGCTTTGGGAGAGAGCGAGTGACTCATAATAGAGTCCTAGTTCGTGGTGGGTGACAATCTATTGATTTAACGAGGAATTTTTAAGTTGCCGTGTACAGGATGAGTTCTCTAGTAGGCTTGAGCAACCAATGCCTGTTGATTTGGTTGGGGCAACTTCCTGATTGACTTTCAGATGCGTACCACTTCCCTTAGATTGCTTAGGCAAGTTTGATCTTCTCTGACTCCCCTTGAAGGGCCAGTCAATTAACAATGATTCAAAAATTTTGTTTGCATGAAAGAAAAATATATGATATATCTAGTGGTATCTAGGGCGTCAAAATTTTCGGAGATCTAAACAGAGGCATGGTCAACCAACTGAAAGGCTGCCATATATTTTGGCAACTAAAACTAACGGGCAATTCCCATTTCTTTTTTGTTATTTGCACTTCCACCATTATAATGTTATTTTTGCAAATTTCTTGTGATTCTCCTTGACCATGCTCTTCTCCTATCCTTCTGGCTACAAACCTAATCTCCTCTCCAATTCATACTCTCATTAAGCCAAATGAAGAATAACAATAGGAGGGAGAAATTCCAATGAGTCATATAATTTTCAAATTTAGAGCTGAATTATGCACTTAAAGAAAGAAAAACAAACAAGAATTTCTAAAATTTTCTTCACCAAATAATACAAGCTACACACATCCTGATCATATCTCCTTAAGGATTTAAATTAATTGTGAGACACATTATAATAACCCCTAGAGCTCAAAGTGATCCTACATTGAATTCCTTGAGGATCCCTTTAGATGTCTCCAATCTCCAAGGTCTAATTAATCATTTACATCAAGATCTATGCAAACTCTAAAGCCTAAATCACCTAGTCTATATATTAGAATTTCAAACATGTATTTATTAATATCGAAATTGAGCTTGCAAACTCCATGAACCCATCAAGCTCACAACCACAATCATATTATGTGGGCACTTGTTCTGTATTT
The DNA here is from genome assembly GCA_022539455.1 of Dendrobium nobile. Classification (NCBI taxonomy): domain Eukaryota; kingdom Viridiplantae; phylum Streptophyta; class Magnoliopsida; order Asparagales; family Orchidaceae; genus Dendrobium; species Dendrobium nobile. The sequence continues at coordinate 33,350,661 of CM039732.1, read as the reverse complement.
CTTTGATGTTTAATAATCATAATAGATCATAGCTTATATAATAATATTCATCTATGTATATTGAATTTCCAAGTTATGATACTTTCACTATGTTCAACATTATAGTTCACTAGTGTTTTTCTTTTGTAAGCTAAGTTAGAGATCTAATGTGCTTGTGTTAATCAAGTGAAACATTTATCAAATTTCTTAGTGCATATTTACTTAAATTACCATAACCATCCCTCTCCACTCACTTACATTATGTGTTCATATGATTATACTTGTAAATTTCATGAATACAAGCCAAGCGACATGATATATGTTATGCTCATAATTTACTCTAGCTTCACTTTTCTTATACAATTCTTATACATGCGAGATTAAGGTTTCGTTTGAGACAGCTTTCTTATTGTTTTATGAAGTAATTTTCTAGTATAAAAATTATTTGAATCTGAAATTTTTGTACTAGAAAACTGCTTCAAAGATCAGTAGAAAAACTGTCCCAAACGAAGCCTAAATTAAAGACTCTCATGTGCATTATCGAGCTTTACACGCTATTTTATCAAATGTAGGGAATGCTTTTGGTTTTGATGTAACTTTTTTTTTCTTATTTTCCTCTTTGACTTCTTTTGCAATATAGAGAAAAATTCAAGTGGTTAAACCTAATAATGCACTTAACAATTATTTTATCAACTACAATATCATTTTTATTTTGGGATGAGTGGATTAGTTAACAAATTACAATATCTTTACGCAAATTTCTGCAAGTAAATTGAATAGTGTCCCTTCTTGGCTTCATAACTTTAATTAGATGAAGTTACATCACGGCTAATTAATTTTTACAATAATTTAACTTCAGACTATGCTGATTGAGATGCCAATTATTTCATTTAATTCATTGGAAGAGGTCCAATTTGCTGATTCTAACAAGTACCAACTACCATACTTATTTCTGGATAGTTACATCAAGAATTTCATTACTTCCAACGCAAAATTTCCGCTGTGTTATACACATCTCTATAATTTTAGAAGAAGTAATTCCCAGCTCCATGCGGTGCTTAGCAAGGGTCCAGCTAGCAAACAAGCTAAATAAATAATCTCAAGTCAACTTTTAAAGATCAGTTCGTTATGACTGCATCTCCTTGCTTATGAATATATAAACCATCCATGCGACATAACAATCATAAAGAATCCTATCAATCCAAGTTTATTAATTCCACTTTCGAAGCAGTCTCCCATGGACGCCTTCAAAGGCTAGATAACAACTCATAGAGCATTAATTATATATATAGGAGCTATCACAGAACTAAGTAGTTATGTAAAATGGCTTCCTTAACACTACTGCTCTCCTTTGCTCTTGCAGCCCTTCTGTTTGGCTTCAGCAATGCACAAGTGATGTTTGGCTTTTACAATTATGTGTGCCCTAATGCTGAAGCTATTGTTAATAAGGAAATGGTGGATATCATGGCAGTAGCTCCAAGCCTTGCCGGTCCTTTGCTGCGTATGCATTATCATGATTGTTTCGTTAAGGTAATTAACTTTAATGCTCCATCAGAGTAAGGTTTTGTTTGGGACGGCTTTCTTATTGCTTCTTAAAGCTGCTTTCTAGTTAATTTTTTTTTAATTTTTTAACTAGAAAGATGCTTTAAGAAATAGTAAAAAAGAGGTCTCAAACGAAGCCTATTTTTGCGTAAGTAAATTGCTTTGTACAGTGCTTTAAAAATGATCATGAATTATAGTTATTTATTCTTGCATCACGAGTGGGCTTAGTCCTTATGCAGAAGCTATTAATGTTATAAAGTGCAAAAAATTTAGCTCTCTCTCTCTGTCTAATAAATATTAAAACATTATTAATCAAATAATTATGCGCCAGGGATGTGATGCTTCAATCCTCGTGAATCCTTCTGCAAAAAAAGCTACAGAGAAAGTTGCGCCACCAAATCTAAGCATTAGAGGCTTCGAAGTGATTGATCGAATTAAGGAGAAATTAGAAGCAGCTTGCCCTGGGATTGTCTCCTGTGCAGATATCATAGCTCTGGTCGCAAGGGATGCAGTGGCCCTGGTATTTGTAATTATTTTTAAATGTATAGATTTAGGCTTCGTTTGGGACGGCTTTTTTATTGATTCTGAAAACGGAGTTTTAGTATAAAAATTAAAAAATTTGTTCTACAACTCCGTTTTAAAAAGCAATAAAAAAACCGTCCCAAACGAAGTCTTACTTCTAATGCATCAGTAAATTCTTAAATGTTCTTATAAAGTTTGCAAAATTTGAGTGAGAACAACATAATAAAATTGAGCTTATATCTTAAATATAATTATAGGTTGCATTAGTTGTAAGTCAACAAAATATTAATGGTGGGTTAAAAATATCTCCTGCGATTTTTCTAAGATTTTGACACGTTAAATTCTATTTTTATTCTTTTATTTTTTTTTTGCAAATGTTTTAATCCCACGTAACCAAAGAAAAGAGGTTGAGAGACAGTTTGAGTTATATGATAAGAAAAATTATGCGATAACCCGAGCAAATGGGGGTACATACCTCCAGTGCTCACCTTAGATCTGCCCACAGAAAATAGCTTAGATTTCTTAGAAGGAACGCTCTTACGAAAATAGAACAATTTTTTATAAGAATCGTTCGGACATTTAAGTATATATACTGTGTATAAATTTTGCTTACATTGTATCAACTTTTTATACATAAGAAGCCTCCAGAATCCGCACAAAATAATTTCTCCTACTTAGTGCTTACACAGAGTTGGCAAGCTTTGTTGCCAAATGGCATCATATTACTATTAAAACTTTCGGTTTTTTTAAGATATTACAAAATAACGTATAATTATAATCTTATTTTCAGACCCATGGACCGTGCTACCAGGTAGAAACCGGCAGAAGAGATGGGACCAGATCAGTAGCCCAAGACGTGATCGGTAACCTCGTCCCACCGACTTCCAACATAACTGCTCTCAAAGCCGTCTTCCTTCAAAAAGGCCTTACCTTGAAGGATCTTGTTGTTCTGTCAGGTCATATACATATCAAATATAAATAAATAAATAAATAAAACTTCTATACATATATATAATTTCATGAACTATATTAATTTTAAAATAAATTTAAAGACTCTTAAGTTCATTTTGACTCTTAGTTTTATCTTTTACAAAGAAATTTAACTTCTATTTTCATTTCTTTGCATGCTAATTGATATAGGAGCTCACACTATTGGAACTTCTCATTGCTCATCATTCTCAAGTAGACTGTACAATGCGACTGGTAAGGGCGACACAGATCCGACGCTAGATAAGAACTATGTGCCCAGGCTGAAGAGCAAATGCAAGCCCAACGATCAAAAAACTCTGGTGGAAATGGACCCTGGCAGTTTTAAGACATTTGATGTTGGCTACTTCAAACAAGTTTCGAAGAGAAGATCCCTTTTCCTCTCAGATGAAGCTCTTTTGCACGACAGCGAGACGAGGCGCTATGTGGAGCACCAGGCCATGGCAAGCCCTGATGAGTTCTTCAGAGATTTTGCTGTTTCTATGGTCAAAATGGGAAGGCTAGAGGTTCTCACAAATGAGAAAGGTGAAATCAGGAAGAGGTGTGGGTTTGTTAATTAATTAATTAATCTGAATGGTTGAAATAATATTGTGTTGTTTCATCACTTGTTATTGTTTGTGAGAAGATAGAGACCAAGAATGATTTTTCTAATGATTATTTAAGCTGTTATGAGTAAGATTATGAATGTCTTACTGATAATTTATACATTGAAGAAAAGTGGGATTTTGAATAATATTTGATTACTGATTATTTATACCAAGCACGAGCATGCTTGGTAGCATATGCCTAGCTGGGTGAATACGATCGATGGAGATTGGGCTGTGGAAATTGGTTCACACACGAGTGTTTGTTTGAAGTCGCCGTGCTCGCACTAGCGTATCAAAGGTTCATTGCAAATATTATATGAAAAAGAAATTGATTTCTTACAATTTTTAAATTAATTGACACCCTAGTTGAGTCAAAATTACTTATTTATGATATTTAGAAAAAAAAAAGCTATTGAATGAAAATCAGTTTTGGAAAGAGGATGTTGAAATAAGGTGAACTTTGAAGTGTGTGCATATATATATATAGGAGAGAGAAATATAAAGAGGAAATCTAGATTTTTGGGCAACTTCGGGTCGTTTTCGTTCGTCGACGTTATTGGGAAAGTTGTTCGATTCGAGGTAATGTATATAATGCCTATCTCAATTTTCAAATGTGAAATTTTTTGACGAATTTTTCGATCAAAATTTTATATCCGTTAGCAAAAAACTGGAATAACTTTGCACCGGTAAAACTTTCACCGTGTAACTTTCTATATGTTATAGAGAATATGATTATGCACATTCTGAGTATTTTATGAAAACTTTTCACCGGGTATTTTGAAATCTGAGAGGTAAACATTGAATAGAAAATTATCGGAACATTGAAAAATAAAGATATAGTACAATGAAAGTCTTAAAACAATAAAATTGTAAATATTGTTTTACATAATCTCTGGTAATTTGATAATTTTCTAAAACTATGCATTTTTATTTCGTTGAAATTTCTATTGTCTGCCGTTATACAATATGTGATATCTTGACACATGCTTAATTGCTCTAAAAATATTATAATGTGATGACTTATGTGTTCATGTGACAAATGTTAATGTGCTCATTGATTAAATGTATATGCTAGGAGACATAAGGGGTCATAATACTTTGAGATTCTATCTGTGTTAGGGAATTTCTAGGAGATTCATTGAGATTCTGTTTGGGTTCGAAAAATTTGATCTAAATAACTCTGTATATTTGATATGTTCTGATGTTGTAAGTACAAAGGGAGTCATATGGGGTCAGAATCAGTTGATATTCTATTTGGATCCGGAAATCTGATCTAAACAACTCTGTGATATGAATTTCCATTTACACAATTATTCTGTACTATTATTAATTTATCTATTATGTATAATTATCTGAATTCTGAACAGTTCTCTGAATTATGTATGGTTGTTTATTTCATTTGTTCTGTACTTGATTTATCTATTCTGTACGATTATCTGATTCATCTGTTTTGTATGGCTATCTGAATCATATAATATTTGCTATGTATATATTACATTATTCTATTTTGTGATTATCAGTTCAGCGAATTATTTAAACTACAAGTAACTGTTTTTAAGTCTTCAGTAAAATATTTGATATAAAAGAATATTTGAAAATTTAGATTGGCTTGTGTGACTTGCTGACCTGTTATAGCTCACTGTGGTTTTATTCATGGTTTTCAGGATCTGGTAAAGGAAAGAGGTTGTGGACTAGCTGAGGATCTGATATGAAGTTAGAGGTATATTGCTATTTTTATTTTAGTACAGTCATGACTAGTTTACTTTTCAGTTCTGTAACCCCTGACTGTAGCTATGGACTATAGTGTATATGATTATTTTGATGAATGTAAGAAACTTTATGGATGAGTTTTATAGTATTTGGATATTTTAGTAGATCTGTGATTCACCATTATTTTAATGAATATCGACAAAAAATCTGAAACAATTCCAAAATTAAATCATGGGGTTAGCCTGTCACGGCTCAACATGTAGGCCTATCCTGATCGGGTTGGGTTATCACAGGCATGACCCGTAAATAGGAGGATCAAGGGCAAATTGGGAGTGATTTGGATGGACGGCCGATATTGAATCCCTTGATCGTGGACCGTTCGTAAAACATTTGAAGGTCTTAATGATATTGGAATTCATTGAACATAGGTTCGTTGGATTTGTCTCGTTGATCCATTCGATTCGACTATAAGCGTGTCATGTTTGGAAATCATTTGGTAATCCAAATTGTGGTTTGAACCTTCCAACAGTGCTTCATGTCTTCGATTCAGACTCATTTGGGCTCGGATTGAGTTGAATTTGGTGTCGTTGGGTTTGTATTTCCGAGACGCTCAAGTCGACTGTAAGTTTGCTGAAATCGGAGTTCAAATAGTCCCAGATTTAATTTTTTAAACTTTAACTTGATTTTTCCTTAGGATTCATGCCTGATCAAGATAATTTTTTGATGATATATCAACGTTAATATTCAAAAACAAGTACAAGGTCCTTAAAGAGACATCCAACCCTCTACTTCTCAAAATAGCTACAAAAAAAGTCCAAGAAAAACATTTGAGAGCCGCGGCCGGAGAGGCCGGGGAGCACAATCAATGAAATTTTCGGAGCCCACAGGATTGTATACTAAATTGACACTTTTAAAACACTTATATTGTGGAAATTTTATTTTTAAAAAGATTTCGTGCAACATTGAAAAAATTACGAAGCAAGAGTTTTGTTTTATGAAATTTTAACGAGACATGTAATTACTCAGAGGTTGAAGGAAAATAAAGCCAAATTCAGCCTGACCTACACTCATAAAGAATGAACTCCACTATAGTTAGTTCAATCATTCGTGAGTATCAGCTAACCAGATTTTTTCCAAATAAAAATGGTCAATACTCTTTCAAGGATATAGACTATAACATCTTTAGTCTTTTGTTACTCATTTACTTTGTTTTTCATTCATGATAAAAAAGTTCTTACACTAGATACAAACCATTTCAAATTGGCTCTTATGTCCATGAATGCATAGGGAAATAAATGCACACTATAACATGAAAATATTTAGCTCACTTATATCTTTCTAGAATTCTCTCTCTCTCTCTCTCTCTCTCTCTCTCTCTCTCTCTCTCTCTCTCTCTCTCTCAGCTTTAGCATGGTTCCTCCACCGACGATGCTCATCTAAGATAAAGTAAAGTAGTTCACCTCTTGATGGGGACTATCCTAACCCGCAGAAGCACCAAACACTGTTACATTCTCAACCTCAGTCGTTTTCCTTTCTATTATGCTCGTTCCTTGTATTTTTGCCTTTTCCTTTTACTCATTTGAAATAGCAAGTTAGTTAGTAGAGGGAATATATATACCTCAAAGAGATTGAGCTATATGATGATATATGAAAATTACTATTCCATTACTGTTCTATCAGTTTTTTGTGTTCTAAGTTCTCTTACAGGCATTTTTAATTTATAATCTTTTTGCCTTTTAAAATTTTGAACTAGCTCTTTTTATTTCATATTCTAATAACAAACATTAATTTCTATGTCTATAAAACATACAACCATGAATATAAATAAAATAAATAAAATAAAAAATACAAGTAGTTCTAACAATGTAATTAATTCAAGAACATGGTTAAAATTATAAAAAGTAAAATACTTTCTAAGCAATGGAGCCATAAACATGATGGGGTATGTGGAGTAAAGTTTAGAATTATATAAAAGTTTATAGCTCTATCACTCCTTAAAAATGCTTAGGTTTTATTTGAAATAAAATTAATAAAACCCCACTTAATATATGCAAGTATTTGAGATGAATCAAGAAATAAATTGGTAGAGTAGAGTCACAAACCCACAAGAAAGTTTGCTTACATGAAACAAACTACTACTGTTTAATCTAAATGAAATAATTGTCCTACTAAAATAAAAATGATAATTATAGAATATTTTTTTTTCTGAATAAAAAAGTAAAAATATTGGATATTATATTTTATTTAGTGTTTTAGATTTATGAATGTAAATTTCATATCTTTCCTAATACGACTCTTAATTATGGATGTGATGCAGAGCATATACATCCCTAGATCTCTATCGAGCTTGAAGAATGAAAAGGATATCTGTTGACCTCCTATAGTTTTACTATCTTCTTAAGAACCTAGAATATTTTACATCCCGTGTTTAGGTTCGCAAACATTTTTTTTTCAATATTCCTGGTTCTTCTTGTAGTCCTCTATTGAGGCAAAACATCACACTATATTTTAATTATATATATGACAACTTTGTGTATTAAATTAAGAACAAGATAATATTGAAAACATCATTTAATATTTATAGAACAAGAGTATTCATTAGTATGTAGCATGTACCATCTGTCAACTTTTATCTATGGTCCTTCAATGCTCTTTCCCAACCATCTAACATAAAATCTCAATATGACATTGGCCAAGGCAACTATCAATCTCTAATTACTCCACTCGCTTCTTGACTTAGTGAAAGGACAGTAAGCAGCAAGGTAAACAAAATAAAAAAAAAACATTTATACATATTTCTTTGCATGTTGCATTTAAGGGTTTCATTAAAACCATTGCTGAATTACTTATTCCAACTACTCACTTAAAGAGAAGTTGAACCATTACAATTATACCTATTTTTTCTGTTTACTCTGATTCACACAATCTGTACTGCACATTATTGATGTAATTATCACATCTTTTGAAGTTCATATCAATTGAAAAAAAAAAATCCGGCACACAATCAAATAAAAAGAGAGGGTGCATCATCCATTAGAGACACCAAGATTTTTACGTAGAAAACCCCTAAAAAAGGTGGAAAAATCACGGGGCCTAGCCCAGTATGAATGAATCCACTAGTATTGTAGTTGATTACAAATGAGGACCTTCCTCAGGGGAAGGCCTTAGCTTGAGGTACATCTTATAGAGTATATTACATGGTGAGAATACAATGCATAACTGTTGCAGTGTTTGCTTGCTCTGAAGGACTGTAGTCGACGGGCGACGTAAGTCGGAAGGACCGTAGTCGGCGGGCGACGAAGGTAAGAATGATGGTATCAGGTAGATATCCAGTAATGAACATAAATCTCGCATCAGATAGATGTCCGATGAAAGTCCGACAACAGGCAGAAATCCGGCGACGGGTAGATACTTGGCGACGAGCGAAGGTCCAACGCCGGGTAGAAGTTCAACGTCAGTTGGAGGTCGAGGAGAACTCCAGTGTTAGATGGTATTCGGGAAGAACTCCGACGTCACTTGGAGTTCGGGTGAAACTCCGACGTCACTTGGAGGTCAGGTGGAATTCTGGAGTCACTTGGAGGTCGGGCGGAATTTTGGCGTCACTTGGGCGGAGTTTCGGTGTCGGGCGGAACTCCGGCGGTGGTCGAGGAGGAGTTTCTTCCCTCATATCGTTCTCTTCTTCTTCTCTTGCTTCTTGCTTGGGGCCCCCTCTCATGAAAAATGAGGAGTCTATTTATAAATTTTCTGGAGTGGCATGGCCCGTAAATAGATGAGAGATAAGAAGCAAATATGGAGTGGTTTGGATGAATGACCGATATTGAATCCTTCGATTGTGGACCGTTTATCAGACATTTGAAGGTTTCAATAATGTCAGAATTCGGCGATCTTGGGCTCGTTGGATTCGTCTCGTCGAGCCACTCGATTTGATTATAAGAATGTCATATTTGAAAACCGTTTGGTAACTCAAATTATGGTTTGAACTTTCCAACAGCGCTTCGAGTGCTTGATTTGGACTCATTTGGACTCGGACTGAGTCGAATTTGATGTTGTTGGGTTCGTATTTCCGAGATGCTCAGTTTGACTATAAGTTTGCTGAAATCGGAGTTCAAGTAATCCCGGATTTAATTTTTGAAGCTTCTGGCTTGATTTTGCCTCGAGATTCGTGCCCGATCAAGATAATTTTTTGAGGATATATCAATTATTATAATACTTATTAATTTATATGCAAATGTAACAATCTCAAGACATTTGTACTATGGATTCTATAGTAGAAACAAAAAACTATGGACTCTATAGAATTTTATTTTGCATCTCAATTATCATGCATTGAAGAGTAGACACCATATCAGTTTTTCAATCTTAGAGAAAATTGAATTTTTGTGTTTTTCATAATGCGACAACCATTATTTATTCACTCTCCTGCAATTAAGCCGGATCTCTCCTTCTTTCCCAGTTAGCACATTTACCTCACCCAATTTTATCATGGACTGCGAAAACTGTTTCCTAAACAAATTTGGTCTGTCGACATATCGACTTACTATTTTATTTGTAACATTGGTGAATGCTAACTGCTGGTCTAGCTGGAGAATAGCCTTTGCATTGAGCACATTTTGGAAGAATGATTGATCAAGCTTGAAAGGAGTTAATGTGCCCTCGTTCATGAAAATATTCGGATCTATACTAATATTTTGGAGTGTTGAAGCAGGGCATTTCTGTCTTAACCTGTTGAGCAAGTTACTGTCCATCTCATGATCAGGTAGGCCAGTACCATTGAAGTTGTAGAGCCTGTCAATGAAGAAACCACAATGGCAGAAGCCGATGCTATGAGCACCTGAAAGAGAGGCAAATGTAGTAACATGGTATCAATGATTGTAAATTATGTTGTTATATAGCATATAATGTGGTTATGATATCTTTTGTAAAGTTTTATTTTAAAGATTTAATTAAAATATGATAAGGCTATTATCATAAACAAGAAGCTGGAAGTGATGGTAGGTTAATTTGAACAACAAAGGATTAGCAGCATATTCAAGTTCCATTTCTAGTGAAACATTGAATATATTTATAGTGACAATAATCACTAAATAATTTTTCATATCCTCAACTGATGTTTTTTATGTGTTCCTTCTTATTGTAATAAGGAGGCGGATTATCGTGCCTCTTTAGCTACTTATGTTGATTTTCATTGGGATGTTGCTTCCTTTTTTGATCTTCCATCATCTTTTATAAAGATGGTTGATGTGGGGAGATAATCGTTGGATCGTTGTAAGAATCGAACTAGCAAGAAGAAAATTCCAATCCATGGACAAAGACAAACACAACTTCAAAAGCTTCAAAAGAGGATAATATTCATCAATAATAACTCCTACTATAACACTTTGCCTATTTATAGGCTAATAAGAACATTCTAGAAACCCTGAGTAACAAACTGTTACGCTGGCCCAGGAGGGGCCGGCTGGACCGGTCCAACCCGGACCGGTCCACTGTTACTCCAGGCGGAGAAAACAGGGGCGGGCGGATACGTGAGGTCCACGTGGGCTCTTGGGGGGAGGTTTAGGAGGGAAATTTTGAATGCGAGGGCTGTTTTAGGAAGTTTATTATTGTCCTTTATGATTAATTTTGTATAATTAGGAGTTTGGAGGGGAATTTGCATCTTATCTTGAATTTGAGTTTTCTCTTTGAGATCTAGGGTTTGCTTTGGGCTCTTGGCTTCGCCGGAGACTTTGGAGAGTACGTTCTTCCTCTCGAATTGAAGAACAAATTGTATCTTTGCTATTTATTTCGTCTACTAGTAAAATACAAACCTTTGCTTGCGTTGTCTCTCAATTTTCTCGCAATTTTCACTGTTTTCCTGCGCATATTTGCTGTCCACTGTTGGAGACAGCAGTTTTCTCCTTGTTCTGCTTCAGTTTTGGCTAGGATCTACTTGAAATCAAGTATTTCCTATCACAAACTATGATATGCTAGTCCTAAGAAAATTCTTAGCTAAGATGTTCCACATCAATGGTCATAGAGGATTGGGATGGACTTGCTATCACCTAGTTTTTATATCTCTTCACTATTTTTGTAATGCGTCTTGCAACAAAAAAAAAAAAAAAACTGATGATTTTTAACAATCACAAAACATCAAATTTGATTATTTGAGCAAAATGCTAATGTTCGACCAGAAGCCAAGAAAAAAATTCATTTTTTTATGGTTATCTATCAAGTGTGAATTCATGAGTCATGCATTAGCATTTTTTTGATCTCCAAGGTGATTAAATTGGTAGGCCCATTCTTCTTCATAAGCACAATATCATTAGCCTTTCCAATTATTTAGATAATCTCTTATCTGGCTTATCAAATTTTGTATGGAACTTTTGGCTATTTTTGCTTTGGTTGTTTTCTTTTCATTCATAACTTCATATTTGTCCCATCTTACTACAGACCTTCACTCAAAATGTCTAATCAACTGAATTTATTTTTCGATATCCTCTCTTAAATAGGTATTTTTTAGAAATCCTCCTTAGTATAAGTATTCTTTACTCTTAGGCTTCATTTGGGACGGCTTTCGTATTGCTTTTTAAAATGACTTTCTAGTATAAAAATTTCAAATTCAATAAATTTTTATACTAGAAAGCTGTTTTAAAAAACAAGAAAAAAGCCGTCCCAAACGAAGCCTTACTGTATCTGACTTCTCTTATTTTTACTGAATTATGTTGATTGATGAATGGTCTGCCGCTTCAATTGCAGCCTACATTTCCATTGGATTTGGATACTCTGCAATCCACGTTGAATTATTGGGGATGTTTCTAACTGTTTTTTTTTTTTTGGGTCAACCTCACCTGATTTTTAAAGAATTAATCCAAATCCCTGCTGCTAACAAATATTTAATATCCATAAAAACAGCATAGTTACGAAATTGAATTTTGCAAGCCTAGTATGAAATAATGTCACCAATGAATGTTTCCTAAGTGAGGTCTAATATATATAAGCACGCAACCATGACAACTTAAAAAGCTATGAAACATTGAAACACTGAATTCCTGCATCAAAAGCTCATACCCTCAAATAAATATAAGAACTTTACCTAACAACGTAGTGAGATCCACCAAATCAAGCTTGATTCTCTGGAAATCAGCCAAGGCTTGGGAAACAGTGATGGAAGGACTTGGTATGTGAAAATCAGCCATCCTGGAGACGGTCCCATCCCTCCTTCCAGTCCGCAGAGCATAGGAAAAGCCTCCAGAAAAAGCTACACTGTCCCTTGTTGCCAATGCCAGTATGTCAGCACAGGAGACTATTCCCGGGCATACTTTCTCAAGTTCAGTCTTTATATCATCGATCACTTCGAACCCTCTAAGTGAAAAGTTTGGGGGAGCCTCCTTTTCTGCTATGTTATCATCAGTGCTGTCGATGAGTATTGAACCATCACAACCCTGTACGACAGACAACATAGCTCTTTCATTTGCTTTGGATGAAAGAATGATGAAATGTGAAAACAAAGGAGATTGGAGGTTACTGTGGTGAAACAATCATGGAAGTGAAGGCGTAGAAGTCTAGCAGGAATTGATGGGTCTTGTTGAATATGCCTGTGCAGCACAGCTCTGACGATGATCTCAGCTTTGGGGCATGTTTTTCTGTAGAAATGAAGCTCTAAAGAGGAGGCAAAGGCAACCGAATTGGCTAGAAGGAGAAGAACTATGGTGAGAGCTGCCATTAAAGAGTAGATCTAGTCTATGTCAATACAGAAGAAGTTGGCACTTAAAGAATTGGGTGGCTTGTATGGGAGATGTGCAGTTTATAAATGCCATGAGATTCTTTAGAAGTTGTTAAAGTTACTAGTATGCGTTCTCCTTACCTTTCCTCTTTCTTAGGATTCAATCTTTCGCTCTGCGACGAGAGTGGTAAGCACATGGAATCTCAGGACTGCTCTATTTTTTAAGGGTTTAGCTGAATTCGGCATGAGCTGAAGCCCACCCAGTTACCATTACTATGTAATATCAATATATTTGACTTAAATTCTACATCTTTTTCAAAATATTTTTGAAAATGGGGCTGCTGAGCTATTGTTTATAAGCTTTCGTCGTGCCTTATTCATTAATTTAGGTATTTGGAATGGTTGGTTAAGCTAAGCTATCTATATGGTTTCAGTGCACATGTCATGTGGTTTAATTTTCATAGCACATTTATGCGTTCAAAGGGGAGAAGGGGAATTGTCAGACGGCTATCAAGACCGCAGATTAACATCCGACATATATATTATGGTACTTTGTTCATGATGGCGTCATGGACCTAAATTCTATCGATTAAGTCATGGGTGTTGCAATGTGCTCGCAAATCTAAGATGCCTAGATAGTTAATAGATTTTAGTTTAGCCTTCTCTGTTATAATTGTTGCATCCCGGAATATTAGTGATGGTAGAGAAATATAAAGTTTAACGTTTTAGTTTTGTACGAAAATTTATCACGCATGCAGATAAAAGAGAGGGTGTAGCGTTCATAAGAGACGAGTTTTTACGTGCAAATCCTTGAAAAGGAGAAAAATCACGGGATCTGGCCTAGTTTGAAATGATTTTTAGTGTTGCAGTCAATTACCAATAAGGCACTTCTTTGGGGGAAGACCTTGGTTTGAAGTAGCAAATATACATCATATAGAGTGCATTACATGATATGAATTGGAAGAATCAACATTGACATATTTGTCGGGTCAGCAGGATCATAGTCGGCAGGCGAAGGAGGTTAGAACGTATTCGAGTGACAATGGTTAAAAGGACCACAGTCGGCGGGTGACGGAAAGACCGTAGTCAATAGGCGATGGACGTCAAAAGGATCGTGGTCGGTAGGTGAAGGAGGTCATCAGAAGAACCATAGTCGGCAGGAAACAGTGGTCAAAAAGACCATTGACTTGCAACGGAGATCGGAAGAATCGTAGTCAGCAGCTAGGTGGCAGTCCGGCGTTAGTCAGTGGTCGGACAGAAGTCCGGCGTCAATTGATGGCCAGGTATAAGTTCAGTGTCAGTCGGTGACCGCATGGAAGTACGGCGTTAGTTGGCAGTCGGGTGTAAGTTTAGTGTTAGTCGACGCCAGTTGGCTTTAGCTCGAAGCAAACAAATGGAAGAACACATGTTGTTTTTGTGGGCCTGGGTGACAGACTCCATATCAAGTCGAGCAGGAGCTAGGGCACAATGGTAGCGATTTGCAAACCAGTTCTATAAACCACGATAAAAATATGAAATTTCTTATAATTTTTTTAGCAGCGATGAAAAATGCTAATTATCAATCTATAGCAGCGGTTTAAAATTCGGCGCTTATAATTGTTATGGAACCCCCATATTTTTTATGGTGCACAGGTGATTAGAAATTTACAAATTTTTGGGCATTTATTGAGACTTTTTTTGTCTAGAATATTATTAGTCAGATTCAACCTACAATATCATCCCAATTTGCCACGCTCAACCCTTGAAAATCCTTTTTTAAGTTTTTCTTGCATTTAGTGATACTTGGCTTCACATGCTCTTTGTTCTAATTGATCAGTTTTGCAATGTCTCCTGCATGAGATTGGTTTTTAAGAGAACCTCTAATCAAAGACATTTATCTATAGTGGCAGATTTAAAATGAAATGGGGCTGTAACGGTTAATCCAGACAGGGGTGTTAATAGATAACTCAACCTAAAAAATTATGATATAGATTGACTTATTTAATAAATGGACCGATTTTGGGTCTTGCATTTAAACTGGTTTATTAAATGGACTTGGATTGTGTTGACCTGCCAACTCGATTTTGACCTCAAAAATGCCCTATTTAATATTTTTCCTTTAAATTCTTTTATTTGTTGGTATATCTTTTATATTTTTTAACAATTAACTTAAAATCTATAGACTATAATTAATTAGTAAAATATTATTCTAATTGAAATTGGTTCAGGTCAGATTTGGATGCTAGTGGATCAAGTATATTTTCTAACATGCTTATTAATAGGTCAGGTTCGTGTTGATCAAGTTCTAATTAGGTTAATTTTGGGTTGATTTGAACCCAATCAGTTGACCCGTTTTGACAAGACTAACTACAAGGATAAAACTTTTATATAATAATTATGATAGGGTGTAAGAGGCCGAGTTGGCTCAAGCTCGACTCATTAATGAGCTCACAAATAAGCTTACCGAGTCAGGGGTTCGAGCTTGAGCTCAACATGGCTTGGCTTGTAATTTTGTTGAGCCATTTGATTAATTTAATTACTTAAAATATATTTAGAAATTAATTTGGCTTAGCATTATATAATGTATTTTAACATTTACAAATTAATTTTATATTAAAAATAAAAACAAAAAGGAAAAATTGATTTTTTTTTAAATTAAAACTAGGAAATCGAGCCAAGCTCAAGTTTTTCGAATGAGCTAGAAGAGCACAAGCCTATAAATTTTTTAAGAAGCCGAGCTCAAGCTTAGTAAATGAGCTCGAGACAAGTTCGAGGTTGCTATGAGCTAAGCAAACGTAACTTGATTAGGCCAACAAATACTCCACTTGACTCAAGTCAACTTATTTACATCGCTAGATTATGATACAAGAATTTATGAATTTAATTAATATATTATATATAATTACAGAAAGCCAACTTATTTACATCGCTAGATTATGATACAAGAATTTATGAATTTAATTAATATATTATATATAATTACAGAAATATTCTTACAAAATTTAAGGTCGCTAATTCTACAACTATCTAAACAAAGCATTAATGTGATGATTGTCACATAAATTCTCTAAATTAATTATATGACGATCGATGTTAGGGGTGTCAATTCGGGTCAACCCGTCGGGTATATAAACTGGTCAACTCGAACCCGACCCGTTTTTGCAAACGGGTCGGACATTCCAACCCGTACCCGACACGACCCGCGACCCAGTTTAGTCACACGCACGGTAGCAGGGCAACGACGCCGGCGCGGCAGCGGCGCAGCGCTGCAGCGACAACGGTGCAGGCGGCACGCGGGTTTGGCAGTCAGCACGTGCGGGCGATGTGGCTCGCGGGGCAGCGGGGGGCAGCACGGCGGGAGCAGCCGAAAATTCAATTTTTTTAAATTAAACGGGTTTTCGGGTTGACCCGGCAACCCGCCGGGTCAACCCAACCCGACCCGTTTTATCAAACGGGTCGAATCTGCAAACCCGGACCCGACCCGTTTATTAATGGGTCGGGTCCAAACCGAATTTTCTGGGTTGGGTCAGGGTCGGGTTGTCGTGTCGTGTCAAATATTGACACCCCGAATCGATGTGCAGTAACAGACCATGCATCTTTAAAAAATATGAAATAAAATTGTTATTTTATAAAGACTCAGTCAAAAAATTAGGGTTGTCAATATTTGACACGACACGGCCCGTGCACCCAGCCAGCCGCCTGCCGCCCCAGCCAGCCACGCACCCGCTGCGTCCCGTCGCACCTGCGCGGCTGCGTCCTGCCGCACCCACGCGCCCGCGTCCCACGCACCCACCCACGTCCAGCGCACCTGTCGCCCCAGCCAGCCCGCGTCCGTCTCCTTCCCGGGTCGGGTCGGGTCAACCCGGCAACCCGCCGCGTCGGGTCTGGGTTCGAATATTCGACCCGTTTACCTACCGAGGTCGGGTTAGGGTCGACCCGATTGAACCCGGGTCAGTTTCGGGTTCGACTCGAACCCGACCCGTCACCCGAAATTGACACCCCTACAAAAAACATATTTTAAATAATTGTTAAATTTGTTATTTAATTAGATATAACCAGAAATCAGCATTAACTTTTAAAAAAAATCTTCTTCATTATAATAATTGTAATTCAAGCATATAAGAAAATATATATACAAGAAAAAAATTCTATACTTACCCACTGATGCTTTGTTTGGTTGGTGGGCATCTCGGTGAGTATGATTGGGAACTCCCAACTCGTGTTTGATTCTCCTCCAGCGGCAGCGCCTCTTAAGTGGGATCCAATCAAATGCGGGCAAGGAGTTTTTTAGGATGGGTGTCTCTTCTAGGTCAGCCGAGGATTAGTCACGCTGTCAAGCGCCCTTTCGGAGATGTCACTGGGGGAATTCCGAGTTCCAAAAAAAAATAATATACCTAAATTTCAAGTCTTTAATCAGCAAGTAAACAGATGGGTCCCATGGAAAAGAAAATTCTCTGAATTGCTTGGTTGATTTCAGGCGGTATGGACTTGTATGAATGCCTAGCAACAATAGCAATAGTCTGCAGTCTGCACTTCAAGTCTTTTGCGTGAAGGACGCTAGCTCTTATAAAAACAAGAGCTTAAGACTCCGAGTCTTCACGACAGAGTTATGTGTTCAGACGGCCCAAGTCAAAATATTATATCATTAGCCATTTCGTAACTATGATTAATGCTGTGGCGATAGAAGGTCGACCATGCAAGATTATGTGTCCCTCGGCTTTAATTAAACAAGTTCTATTATTTGAAATTTTTGCAAGACGAAATTTCTAGGCGAATGGTTTTTGTTTCCACGGTGTTACGTACTAATCAATAATTAGTCCAGTTGAACAAGTTGCGGCGACCATGACCAAATCAGAACTACTCAACTTAGGCTTCGTTTGGGACGGCTTTTTTACTGCTTTCTAAAACGGAGTTTTAGTACAAATTTTTTTATTTTTGTACTAAAACTCAGTTTTAGAAAGCAATAAAAAAGCCGTCCCAAACTAAGCCTTAAACTAAATTCTAATTAATTTTCTAAAGATCATCCTTCTAAATTAACCTCTAAAATTTTAGGACTATTTAGGTTTCATTTGAGATGATTTTCTTATTGCTTCTTAAAACATCTTTTTAGTGTCAAAATTAAGTCTTCGTTTGGGATGGCTTTTTTACTATTTCTTAAAGCAGTTTTCAAGTTAAAAAATTTTAATTTTTGTATTATAAAGCTATTTTAAAAAACATGAAGGATGGTTTTGTTACTGTTTATTTTTTTAATTTTTGTATTAAAAAGCTGCTTTAAGAAGCAATAAGAAAGCTATCTCAAACAAAGCCTAAAACTTTTATACTAAAAAATTATTTTAAAAAACAACAAAAAAACAGTCCCAAATGAAACCTTAATCACACCGTTACACCATCTTTATCCCTTTATAAATATCCACCTTCTATACCTCTGCTCTCAGCATAGATAAAAACATCCCATTACCATTCGATCCCCAAATCCTCCCAGCTGCAGCCATGTCACGTTTTCTTCCATTACTCCTCCTACTCTTCCCCGCAGCACTTCTCCTCCACCTATCTCCTTGCACCTCCCTACCTCTCCGTATCAACCTCACCCATATAGACTCCAAATCTCCCAACCTCTCCATGGACGATCGCAACCTGCGAGCAGTTAAGCGCAGCAAGATCCGAATGCAATTCATTTCCTCTACGCTATCGACGTCCTCAGTCGACGTCAGCACCACCGTCCACTTTGCCAACGACGAATACACGGCGGACTTCGCCATAGGCAGCCCTCCCGCTTCTGTCACCGCCATCCTCGACACAGGCAGCGATCTCATATGGACTAAGTGCGAGACAGGTTCCTCTTACAATCCCTCCGCTTCTTCCACATACTCCTCTCTACCTTGTGGCTCCAACTTTTGCCGGGACGCCCTTACGTCCTGCTCTGATGGTAGTACATGCAGGTATTATTTTATTTATGTTTTAATTGAAAGTTGCATTGTTGGGAAGAAAGTATCGCTAAATGAGGCCAGCCAGTGGACTCATTTGTGGAAATTAGAACTAAAATATATTCAGGCTAAAAAAATCTTCTTAAATCTTTTTTACGAAGTTATAAGATTTCTTTTTCAATTTTTATGGTAAGATTACTCTATATGGCATCCGTCCGGAGGCGAATTCGGACATGTCATGTTTCCGACTTCGCTTCCGAACATGACTGGATGCTGCACAGAATAGTTTTACATTTTAACGAGGCAAGATTAAAGATTTAGTCACACACAAAATTAACAATTTTTTGGTCATAAATTATTAATTTTAAAATATTTTTTTTTTAATTTTTTTCATCAAAATTTGGGACTGGTAGTTTACTTTTTATTTATTTAGAGTTGTTTAAGTAATTTTATATAATAAAAATATTTACTTTACTTTAATATAATGTTATTATTAAAAAATATAAAGATTTATTAAGAGCCATTTGATTTAGCTTATTGAAATACGAATTATATTTGCATAATAAATAAATAAATTTTGTAAAACTTAATTAAATTAATTTGTTTTATAACTTTGCAATTTATCTTTTTGATTTTTTTAATTAAAAAAAAAATGGGCTGTGGGTTAGGGTCATGCCCCAAGATCCTCATTATGGCTTTGCCCTTGTTTAGTTATAATTTTTTTTACAAGATGAAATAATTTTATATTACAAAATAAAAAGAGATATTTTACACTTACAGAAGGTTTTTTTTTTTTTTGGCAACATGCATGATATTCTTATGAATTGCGCAAACAATGTTCTTTTTTTGAATTTTTTAAGGTATAACATGGGAAGAAATAATTTGATAAAAACAGCTGAAAAAATTCAAAGTTAATTTTTGGTGATAGCACTGCTGTATAATTCAATTTCAATGAATTATAATTTTTTTTCTTTTGTGATAAATATTTTTTCCTTCCAATAAATAACTATTTGAGCTATTGTAAAATTAAAATATATTTTTCTTGAAAAAATAATATTTGAAAAATAAATTCTCTCAACATAACAGAACTTAGTTTCCCATTGCTTATACATTTTCAGTCCATTCGATTGCAAAATATTTCCTTTTATTATTAAACAATCTAATCTTATATTAAGAAAAAAATAGCCTTACAAACACACTCTTAATTGACTGTAATCTCCTGGGTTATTTTTTCTCCTAAGTCAAAAAATATGGTGCAAATATCAAAAAGCCTGGCATGATTGATGATTTGGACCTTAAAACGTAAATTTTCGTTTGTTAATTCTCTGGGATTCGAAAATACGTATAATTGATCACAGAAATGTTCCCTAATCATTGATTAATCAAAGCAGGTCCAATCAAGAATAAAAAATTTTTGAACATTTAAGCAAATGTTTTATTTAATTGAAGGAAAATTAACAAAAGGAAATCCATGTTACTTTCAAAACAGTTTTCACGCCCCTTACGGTAGCGCCACCGTCGACGGAACCATGGCCACCGAAACCTTCTCCTTCGGCGGCACAGATGTACCCGGCTTAGCTTTCGGATGCAGCAACTCCGAAATGGGATCTGCCACGATGTTCTCCAGCCTTTTGGGCATGGGCGGAGGACAGCTCTCCCTCATCTCTCAGCTCGGCTCAGGGAAGTTTTCGTATTGCCTTACCACTTACGGCCAATCCATTACCAGTCCTCTTCTCCTCGGTTCCCTAGCAACTCCAGATCCTTCTGCTCTGTCCACTCCCTTAGTCCAAAACGCTAATATTCCAACTTACTACTACTTATCTCTCCAAGGAATAACTGTGGGTTCTACTCTGCTCTCCATCCCGAGCTCCGCGTTCGCAATTTCATCAGATGGCAGAGGCGGGCTTATCATTGACTCGGGCACAAGCTTCACCATTTTGGTCCCGTCCGCCTATGATGTTTTGTCGCAGGAGTTTCAGTCGCAGATGGGATTGCCGATGGTGAAGGGGCAAAACTTTGATCTCTGCTTCTTGACTCCTTCGGATGGGTCTTTTCAGCCGCCGAAGCTTATATTTCATTTTGAAGGCGCTGATATTGATTTGCCGGAGAATAACTATTTGGTTCGTGATGGGGGAGGCAGCGTAGTGTGTCTGGCTATATTGCAAGGCAGCGAAGATCTCTCCCTGTTTGGCAACTTTCAGCAGCAGAACATGCATATTGTTTATGATGTCCAAGAAGGGAAGATTTCCTTCGCGCCTGCTCAGTGCGAAAACTTGTAGACACCTGCAAAGCGTTGGAGGTTTGATGTGGGAAATTAAAAGCGTGTTAATTGTCTGGTAATTTAGGCTTTGTTTGGGATGGATTTTTTATTTTTTTTTTTAAATTGAATTTTATTAAAAAATAAAAAAATTTATACTAAAACGGAGTTTTAGAAAGCAATAAAAAACCGTCCCAAACGAAACCTTAATGTTGATGTGGCTCTATTCATTGGTAAGGTAATAAATTGTTATTATTGTATTTGTATGCGTCAGGCATTTTGCGTCTGTTTTACTATGGGATATTATTGTAATTTTCATATTTTAGTAGGATTGTGTTCTTCTGAGAATTATCTCGTACGAACGGGCAAGAAGAAAAGAAAAAAGAAGTTGAAAAAAAAGTTAAAAAAAGATCCAACATTAATAATCGAATGTGAACAATTTTTAATTGAGAGCATTTATAAATTGATTCCATGGTATTCAGGTTGTTAGTACTTGTGAAATTTAATTATGTCGATCAATTAAGTTGTGTTGACTCAGAACTCAATTTCGTCGGCCCAACATGTCGGGGCTTGCAGGGAGCCTCTCTATGCCTAGGTTTGAGGGATTTATCCATCCCAATTTTATTTTATTTTCATATAGTACTGGAGCACAATATATACACAAGCACTGGGGCGATGTAGTCTCTAATTGGATATAGAGGGCAAAGTGTTTGTCGCACTGCAAGTCGAATCAGAAATATAGAGTGAAGTGCCGGGACACTCCAAAGACTGGCGCTGTGAAACTGTGAGAATGGTTGGGCAATTTTTTTTCTCAGTTTTCATGTTAAACTTGAAGGATTGTGTCCCTCTAGGTGGTTAATGTATGTCTCTCTATAATTTATGTATCATATTAGTATGAAGAATGGAGAGAGAGAGAGAGAGAGAGAGAGAGAGAGAGAGAGAGAGAGGAGATCATTTGTTCAATTTCTCCCACTTTCATAGTAAATTTCTTGATGGCATAAATCATGGTGTTTTTTTTTCTTTTCATTGTTTTTTTTTTGTATTCACTGTGTGATTTTATTCCCAACATAGAGTGATGTTTGGTTTGAAGTAAAATAGGATTAAATTCATTAAATGCAAAAGTTTTAAAAAATATTGATATTAGGTTTAATGAAAAAAAAATCTAGAGTAAATTTTTTATATATTTGATATTTACCCTCAATTCAATTTAAGTGTACATGAAAGTTATTAATTTTGATCACGTTTCAAATACAATGTAATATGTTTATATTGTTGCCTTAGCTGCAGCCACCAGTCAATATCGTCGCCCACTACTCGAAATATTGGGAAAGTAAAACCACATAGTAAACACAAATAATAAAGAGAAAAAGAAATGGAAAAGAAAGGAGGTCAGGATTTAATGTGAAAAATTTTGAATTAAAAAAAAAACGTGGAGTCACACCACACCAAAATATTCTCAATGAAAATTTATAAGAAATGATATCTTCTTTCTCACTCTCTATTTATCTCTCTTCACTCTTACATCATTCTACACTTAGAACTAACGAAGAGACGCACTTAAATAACTCCTTCTGATGCAACCCTTCAAGTTAAACATGAAAAATAGATTGTGGCAAAGATTAGACAAAATTTTATTCAATCATTTATGGATTGATAAATGGCCTTTAACTTCGGTTGAGCATCTTAGTAGAAGCTTATCGGATCATTGCCCTTTACTTCTTTCAATTAAGAAAGAATTTAGAAAAAATGGTGTTCCTACTTTTAGATTTCAAAATATGTGGATTTTACATAATAATTTTTCTAATATTGTTGAAGCTAATTGGAATGCTTGTTTAGCCCCTGATAATTCTGTGAAAGGTATGATTAGATTATGGATGAAATTAAAAAGGTTGAAGCATTACCTTAACTGGTGGAATAAAAATCATTTCAAAAATATTTTTGCCAACATAAAAGAAATGGAAAAAGAGGTTTGTCGTTTAGAAGAACTTACTGTTTATGATTCTTCTTTTCTTAATGATTTGAACATAGCCAAGGATAATTTGGTTAAATTTCAAGATATGGAGGAAACCTATTGGAAACAAAAATCTTCTTCCAAACTTAATTCTGAATGAGATAGAAACACCAAATATACTTTCATGCTTTGGTTAACAAAAATAAATCTATCAATTTTATTGATAAGATTAGAGATGAAAATGGGAATTGGATTTCTAATACTTTACTTCATAAATCTGTTATTGATTGCTTTTCTAATATTTTTTGCAATGAGGTTCATGTGAATCAACTAGATTATTCATTTCTTATTGAAAAAATCATATCTGTGGAGGATAATATTGCTTTAACTGCTACCCCTACTGAAAAAGAAATATTTTCAGCAGTTACTTCTATGAATTCTGAGTCAACGGCTGGTATGGATGGTTATACTTATCAATTCTTTCAAAGTTGCTGGAATATTATTAAAATTGATTTAA
Organism: Dendrobium nobile; assembly: GCA_022539455.1. Taxonomy (NCBI): domain Eukaryota; kingdom Viridiplantae; phylum Streptophyta; class Magnoliopsida; order Asparagales; family Orchidaceae; genus Dendrobium; species Dendrobium nobile. The sequence continues at coordinate 33,327,007 of CM039732.1, read as the reverse complement.
TTGATGCTGTTATTGATTTTTTCAATGGTAATGCTATGCCTAAATGCTTTACTTCTTCTGCCATTGTTCTTATACCAAAAACAGAAAATCCTGTTAGCTGGAATGAATTTAGACCTATAAGCTTAGTACTTTTTTTCAACAAATTAACTTCCAAAATCATTACTTTAAGATTGGGTCCTTTGTTACCTAGTATGATTTCTCTAAATCAAACTGCTTTTGTTAAAGGTAGATTGATTTCGGACAATATTCTTTTGGCTCAAGAAATGGTTAATGATCTCAATAGGAAAGTTAGAGGTGGCAACATGTTTTTTAAGCTTGATATTTATAAAGCTTATGATAACATATCTTGGAAATTTATTTATAAGGTTTTAGAGCTTTTAGGGTTTTCTGATTAATTTATAAGGTTGATTAGAAATTCTGTGGACAATGTTTGGTTTTCTATATATCTTAATGGTGGTTCTAATGGTTTCTTTCATTCTAAGCATGGGCTTAGACAAGGGGACCCATTATCTCCTTCTCTTTTTCTCATAGCTATGGAATATTTTTCTAAATGCATTAATTTTAATTTTGAGAAGTATCCGTCCATGTATTATTCTACTAAAAATGGATTTCCTATATCTCATCTTTGTTTTGCAGATGATTTCATGATATTTTGTAATGGAGGTTTAAACCATATTAAGAAAATAAAATGTTTTCTTAATAATTTCTTTTTAGTGAGTGGTTTATCTATTAATGAATTGAAAAGCTCTTTCTTTACTTCTAAACACTTCACCTTAGCTAAAATAAATAGAATTTCTGCTATTACTCATTTTGTTCATCAAAGTTTACCTTTTAAATATCTAGGTGCACCGATTTTTAGAGGCTTAAAAAAATCTCACCTCTTTGATGAAATTATTAAAAAAATGTTTGATAGAATTTTCTCTTGGGATTTTCACTTTTTATCTTATAGTGGTAGATTAACTGTTCTTAAAAGCATTCTTAATTCTATGGCTTTTCATTTATTTCAAGTTATTCAAACCAATAGTGCCACTGTTTTAAGATTAGAGAGAATTCTTAATAATTTTTTTTGGGGCTCTAGAAATAATGTTACTAGAATACATTGGACTTCTTGGCATAAATTGTGCGGTCCTCTTAATGAAGGTGGCATTGGCTGTAAGTCTATATCTGATTCTATTATTGTTTCCTCTATGAAAATGTAGTGGAATTTTAGAAAATAACAAAGTCTTTGGGCTTTATTTATGAACTTTAAGAATTGTAAAGGCAAACATCCCTTATACTGTTTTTATAAGCATGGTGATTCTTTAATTTGGAAAAGGCTTTTTCAAATTAAGATTATTATGGAACCCCTTATTGCTTGGGGTCTAAATTCGGGAAACAGTTTTTTTGGCAAGATAATTGGCTCTTTGAAGGTTCCATTGAACATCTTCTTTCTACTATCTCTTGTTCTACTTTAAAAGTGAATAGTTTTTTTCTTAATAACACGTGGGATATTCAAGCTATTCTTGACTTGGTTCCTTCTGAGATTCGTAATAAAATTATGGTTCATACCTTGGATAATCAATGCAAGGATCATATTCTTTTCAAATTATCTAATAATGATGTTGACCCCTACATATAAAATCATGCAAAAAGAGGCGAAACTGATGATTTAAAAATGCGTGCACTGACAAAATATATCACTTAAGGGATCAAGTGACCTCCGAATATCATACGGACAGTGGCATTGCTATCATAACATCGAATTCTGGTAAGTCGAGGCCCCTCGCCGTCAAACCATACGAGATCGGTCAAAAGGGACGACCGACACCCAAAATTAAAGCGCGAGACTGATCAAACAAAGTCAGATCGATAAACGGACAGCGCCATTACGTCCGGAACGTCGTCGGCATTAGGAGTCTACATTTTATTTGACCAAATTGGAACGTTTGAGGTGCCGTCGTAAATTTCAAACACGATTCAAATATGTTGCAAAGGCACGCATTTCGAGGGAGATTAGCCTCGACGATGCTCAGACAAAGTCCGATCGACAAACGGACAGCTCCATTGCGTCCGAAACGTTGTCAACATTAGAAATATATATTTTATTTGATTAAATTGGATTATTTAATGTAGCGTCGCGAATTTCAAAGGTGATCCAAATATATGCAAAGGCACGCGTTACGAGAGAAATTAGCCTCATCAGTGATGAAATGATGTCCGATTGCAAAACGGATGTCGTCGTTGTGTCCGGAACGTCGTCAACATTAAGAAAATATTTTTTTTATCAATTTGGATTGTTCGAGGTGGTGGCACAAACTCCGAGATGCTTCAAATACGACAATACGCATTTTGATAAAGATCGATCATGCCTCGACGATGTTTGGATGACGCCTGATCGCAAAACGGACTGCGTCATTGCGTCCGGAACATTGTCAACCTTTAAAAACTGTATTTTTTATTCAATTTGGATCATTCTAATGAGTGACGAAATTTCGATATAACACGCATTACGAGTGAAATGAGACATCGGCGATGCTCGAATGACCTCCAATTGACGAACGAATTCTGTCACTGGTCTGAAACACAGTCAATACCCTAAATACACTACCAATTCATCTAATTCCCATATTCGATGAGTTCGACACATTAAAAGAAAAGAAATACACGCAAACTGAGACAAAATTCACAAATGTCAAAGAAAATTTGAACGAAACAATGTGATTTTGGCCAATTGACACGTCACTGTTGTTTCAAACTTATGGGGGATTATTGCTGAGCAGTAATTTAACTTCACACAGCTCACCTTGGCTTGTTGGTTGAGAGTTTATGCTTCCAACTAAGAGGTCTTGGGTTCGAGTCTTTGTGTATGCGTTGTGTGTGTGAGTTTGCCTTAATTGCCAATATGTCCCAAAAAAAAAAGTAATTTAACTTCATTTTGATTATATATATATATAATATAAATTATATATATATATAATATATATATATAATATATATATATATATATATATATATATATATATATGATACGGCATCGCAAAATCATCTTGATCGGGCACGAATCTCGAGGCAAAACCTAGTTGGAAACTTCAAAAATTAATTTTGGGAGCATATGAATTCCGATTTCAGCGAGCTTACAGTCAAACTGAGCATCTCGGAAATACAAACCCAACGACACCAAGATCAACCCAATCCGAGCCCAAATGAGTCCGAATCAAGGGTTTAAAGCGCTGTTGGAAGGTTCAAACCGCAATTTGAGTTACCAAACGGTCTCCGATTTTGACGAGCTTATACTCGAATCGAACGGCTCGACGAGACGAATCTAACGAGCCCGATCGCCGAATTCCGACATGATTAAGGCCTTCAAATGCCCAACAAACGGTGCATGATCAAAGGATTCAATATCGGCCGTCCATTCAAAACACTCCCAATTCGCCCTTGATCTCACGCCTATTTACGGGCTATGCCACTCCAGAAAAACTATAAATAGAGCCCTCATTCTACACCAAGGGGGCTCAAGTGAAGAGAGAGAAGAAGAAGAGAAGGAGAAGGAGAAAGAGGAATAGGAGATTCCTCACCTCCTCGACCACCGCCGCCGGAGTTTTTCCTGCCGCCTGAAGACGCCGGAGCTCTGCCGGATTTTCAGAAAACGCAGGGAATTCGCAGGATTTTGTGAAGTTCGTGGAAGAAACAAGTTGTATTTGGATTATCCCAGCTTGTGGGACGAAATCCGCCATTTGTAATCAACAAAAACACTAGTGGAAATTTGCAACTGGGCGAGGCCCCGTGGTTTTTCCCATTTTTGGGTTTTCCACGTAAAAACTCTTGGTGTTCACTCTTTCTTTCTGTTTGTGTGTTAAACTTACGTGCAACGCTCGGACGCAAATTTACAAACTCTACCGCCGCATATTTTCTAACACGCAACAGTTTGGCGCCGTCTGTGGGAAACATTATCCCACTACTTCGAGTACTGCTACGATGGTGAATAGGCGCAGCAGTCGTTTGGTTGGAGCTTCTCGCTCCAACTCTCATCAATCCAGAAACTCGTCTATTAACCATAGACGACCGATCTCAGTATCTTTGCACCCTGGGGGGCAAAATGCTGCCGGTGAAAGGACGTCAGGGCCTTCTTTGGAAGACAGGATTCGGAAAATGGAAGAATCACAGAACGAGATTCTTCAACTCCTCCGGGAAAATCGACAGCCTGGATTAGCACGGCAGGAGGAAGTCTTCCTCCCCCAAAATCCACCACGGGTTGAGGATATCCAATTCGGACATCCTCAAGCAGAAGTTCATCTCCCCCCACTTAGAAGATTTCCCCCGTCTCGACAGGATAACGAACTTGCCGATACGGCAAGTTCTACACATCCTCCACCTTCGATTCGACAGCCTCGTATCCTCCCAGATCTTCCTGAAAACTCTGCTCAACCACATGAAGCAGAACTCCCTCGCGGCGCCCTGCGCCACGAACTGCGAAAAATAGTAAGGGAAGAATTCCCCCAAGGAGATACAAAACAAACTCTCCGACAGAGAGACTTTCAGGAATCTTCACCTCTAACTGAGGCCATACTGCAACACCCGATTCCGGCTAGATTTAAGCTACCTAGCATCGAGTCGTACGATGGGACATCCGACCCGTACGAGCATATCGACCACTACAGAACCATTATGCACATTCAGCGAGCTTCGGACGCTCTCCTCTGCCAAGTCTTTCCCGCCACTCTCAAAGGACAGGCTCGCACATGGTTCTACTCGCTTCCATCAGGAACAATCCATTCCTTTGTAAAATTAGCAAAAGCTTTTGTCGAGCAATTCGTAGCCAACCGAAGAATTGCTAAGGATTCCTCCCACCTCTCTGGAATCCGCCAAAACGAAGGAGAGTCTTTAAAGGAGTATTTTCAGCGATTCTCCAATGAAGCTCGACAAATCCCGGGAGTAGATCCCGAACTATTAAGGGGAGTCTTCCTTGGAGGTCTTCGCCCTGGCCCTTTCTATTCGGCACTTATGCGCGACACCGTTCCATCATATGCCGATTTAATTCACCGGGTGGAAGCGCAGATCTCGGCGGATGAGGCTATAAACGCCCATAGGAAACAGTTCGAACAATCTACTGGAAAACGCAAGGGAGCACCAGGAGCGGATAATTCTTCCTCGCAACGAAAGAAGCAAGGAAAGAATAATCTACCCCCGAGGCCTCCCTTACCGCGACGAGAACCTCGACAAGAGAAAGAATACACTACTCTCAACACTTCTCGAACAAATGTGTTAATGGCTGTTCGGGATCAGGATACGGTAAAGTGGCCACATCCCTTAAAACCGAACACAGGAAATCAGGATCAATACTGTCATTTCCATCGTAGCCGTGGTCACACTACCGAAGCTTGCAGACAACTGAAGGAGGAGATCGAAAGGCTTATCCGCCAAGGTTATCTCCGCCAGTTTATTCAGAATCCCCCTCCCCGAGAGGAAATTCGTCCCACTGGGGGGCAAGAACGACAGCAGAGGCCACCAGTAAACAACCGAATCGCAGTTGGAGAGATTGAGACAATAGCTGGAGGCCCCCTACTATCCGATAAGATCTTTCTGGCCGTGGACAAAACCCCAACTCCAAAGAAAGCCCGTGTAGATCACTCCATCACTTTTGATGATTCCGACTTGGAGGGAATAAAAACCCCTCACCAAGATCCACTTGTTATAAATGCAGGCATAGGTGACCCGTGCTACAACGTTAAGAGGATTCTTGTAGACAACGGCAGCTCTGTGGATGTCTTATTCTACTCTACCTTCCTCAATATGGGACTCACAAGAGAAAAACTCCAGCCCGCTGCAGGCCCTCTATATGGGTTCGATAATCGGCCTGTACGAGCAGAAGGGATAATTAGTCTCCCAGTTGTACTTGGAGAATTTCCTCGGCAATCCACACACTCCGTTCAGTTTATTGTTGTAAAATCTGAATCGGCTTATAACGCTATCTTTGGAAGGCCGCTCCAATCAATTTTCGGGATTGTCACCTCTATCCCTCACCTCAAGTTGAAGTTCCATACTCCAACAGGAATCAGTGTGGTACGCGGGGATCAGCAAGCAGCGCAAACCTGCTATCTCAGGCAAGTCAGAACACACCCGGCCGATACTTTAAGCATAGAGGATTTTGATCTTCGAAGCGAGGATATACCTCAGAGAGCCTCACCAGTAGAGGAACTCACCACTATATCTATCTCTGAAGAACATCCTCAGAAGACGGTGCAAATTGGGTCGCTTCTCTCAGAAGACGAGAAGAAAATATTTACAGATTTTTTACGAGAAAATCAGGATGTTTTTGCATGGAGTCCGGCGGATATGCCTGGAATTGACCCTGAAGTAATTGTGCATTCCCTTAAGGTCAATCCTGCGAACAAACCAGTCATCCAGAAGAAGCGAAATTTCGCACCAGATCGTCAGCAGGCAATCGAACAAGAGGTGGACAAACTTCTAAAAGCCGGATTCATACGAGAAGTGCATCATCCTAACTGGTTGGCAAACGTCGTCTTGGTTAGAAAAGGAAGCGGTGCATGGAGAATGTGCATAGATTATACTGACCTCAATAAGGTCTGCCTGAAAGACAGCTTTCCCCTTCCACGTATCGACCAATTAGTCGATACCACTTCTGGTCACCAAATGTTAAGTTTCATGGACGCCTATTCTGGCTACAATCAAATCAAGATGAATCCAACCGATGAAGAAGCAACGGCATTTCAAACAGACAAAGGACTGTACTGTTATCGGGTAATGCCCTTCGGGCTGAAGAATGCTGGAGCGACTTACCAACGCCTCATGAATAAAATCTTCAAAACCCTTATTGGCCATAACATGGAAGTATATGTCGATGACATGTTGGTTAAGAGTCTCGAAAAGTCTCAACATATCTCTGACTTGGAGCAATGCTTCCGTCTGCTGAGGCGTTATAATATGCGACTCAACCCCACCAAATGTGCCTTCGGAGTTGCTTCTAGAAAATTTTTGGGTTTTATGGTAACCCACAGGGGAATCGAAGCCAATCCCGAAAAGATCAAGGCATTAAGAGATATGGTGCCCCCGAAGAACATCAAGGAAGTCCAAAGGCTGAACGGGAGGATTGCAGCATTGTCACGCTTCCTGGCGCGTTCAGGAGACAAATATCTCCCTTTCTTCAAAATACTCAGAGGTGCCCGCAACTCTGGTTTTCAGTGGACGGACGAATGCCAAGAAGCCTTCGAACAACTGCGAAAATATTTGGCCTCCCCGCCATTACTTTCCAAACCAACGTCAGGAGAAAAGCTGTATTTATACATAGCTGTCTCGGCCCAAGCCATCAGTTCCGTCCTAATACGGGAAGAAAATGCCACACAACGTCCTGTTTATTACGTCAATAAAATCCTATCTGAGACAGAAGGGCGTTATCCCTTAGCAGATAAGACAGCATTAGCATTGGTTTATTCCGCCAGAAAACTACGTCCCTATTTCCAAGCCCACTCAATAGGAGTTTACACAAATCTGCCACTGAAGAGTATTCTGCAAAAACCGGAAGCATCGGGTAGACTCGTCAAGTGGTCCGTAGAACTTGGCGAATTCGACATTCACTACTTGCCTAGACCCGATATAAAATCTCAAGCACTCGCAGATTTTGTGGTTGAATGCACAGTCCCAGCATCCGATGTCCAGCCCAATACTTTGCCTTCTCCTCCGCGTTGGACATTGTATGTCGATGGATCCTCGGGAAGTTCTGGCGCGGGAGCTGGAATTCTACTAATATCTCCGCAGAAGATTACTCTTGAGTATGGACTCCGACTCAAGTTCCCAGCAACAAATAACGTGGCAGAATATGAAGCTCTTATTGCTGGGCTAAAGCTAGCAATCGATTGTGAAGTACAGAATCTGGTAGTTCACACCGATTCGCAATTAGTTGCGTCCCAAGTAGAGGGAGAATTTGAGATCCACAATTCCCAACTGGCTGAATATTGTAAGATCGCAAAAATGCTTTTCACCCGAATAGGAGAATATCAGGTCATACACATTCTCCGAGAGCAAAATGCGAGAGCAGATGCTCTTTCAAAGCTTGCGACATCAACGACCGCAGACATCTACAAGAGGAAACATGTTGAGGAAATCCACTTTCCAAGCATTCAAGGCCCATGGGTTATACAATCGATCAACGAAACAAGGGAGGAGTCTTGGATCAATCCTATTTTGTCTTTTTTACAAAATGGGATACTGCCTGAAGAACCCATGGCTGCAATAAGACTTCGAAGACGGGCAGCAAATTTCACCATTATTGGTAATGAATTATACAAGCGCGCTTTCACCGGGCCATACCTGAAGTGTCTCCCACCTTCAGAAGCCGATTATGCGCTTCGGGAAGTACATTCCGGAGTATGTGGCGAGCACCTGGGGGGAAGAGCTTTGGCCTATAAGATCATGAGGCAGGGGTTCTATTGGCCTACAATGAAACAAGACGCGCTTGAGTTTACACGAAAGTGCGCAAACTGCCAATTGCATTCCAACCTCACCCACACTCCAGCTCTAGAACTTGCATCTCTTCAAAGTCCCTGGCCTTTCGCCCAGTGGGGAATCGACATAATGGGGCCTTTCCCTATGGCCACAGGACAACGAAAATTCATCATCCTAGCTGTAGACTATTTTACAAAATGGGTGGAGGCAGAGCCCTTAGCAAAAATCACTGAAGCGAACGCCAAACAATTCTTATGGAAGAATATAATTTGTCGTTTCGGTATTCCAGCCAAGATCATCACTGACAATGGAACTCAGTTCACCGGAAAAGTCTTTAAGTCTTTTTGTAAGGACTTTCACATTCAGCTCGTCCACACAGCTGTTGCCCATCCTCAAACGAATGGGCAAACAGAAGTCACAAACCGAACAATTTTGAAAGGGCTGAAGACACGCCTAGGGAAGGCTGGGGGGCAGTGGGTTGAAGAACTCCCGAGTGTCCTATGGGCTTACCGCACCACAGCTAGAACACCTACAGGAGAGACCCCATTTAACCTCTGTTTTGGCACAGAAGCAGTCATACCAGTAGACATAGGGGTCCCGAGCAATAGAGTTCAGACCTTCGACTTCAACAAGAATGAGGAAGAACTCAGGACGAATTTAGACTTCCTCCCCGAGGCAAGAGATATAGCCTCACTCAAGACCGCTGCATACCAACAACGGATCGCCCGTCACTATAATCGAAGGATAAAACCTCGAACTATCTCCATTGGAGATTTAGTTCTACGAAGCCTTGAAGCTGCTGGGAAAGGCCCTCAACGTAACAAGCTCTCCCCCTTATGGGAAGGTCCTTATTTGGTAGCAGCCATGGTCAAGCCTGGAACCTTCAAGTTAAAAGACGCGAATGGAAAAATGCTTCCCCGAACCTGGAATATGGACAACCTTCGCAAATACTATCAGTAGTAGATTGATGTCACTACTTGTTATGTGTAATGTCGTTCGTAACTCTCGTTTTGTTTTGTAGCTATGCATGCTATTTTCTTTGAGGTTTTTGTACGTTGTTGTAAAAGAACACTTGTTTTTGTATCCCTGAGTTTAATAGGGAATTATCGTGCTGTTTTATATAATATAGTAATATTCTTGCTTAGCAATTGCACTGTCTCTTCTATTCTGAGCTTTCTCTTATGATTCGAGAAATACACAACCTGTGTTGTATCTCAATCAATAAGCGACTAATCCCAGGGGGATCCAGTCTGACCTCTTCCACACAGGTTAAAATCACCAAGAAAATGCTTTGATTAACAGCCTCGGATAGGTCAGAATATCCCAAAGCGGATATCTCTCACATTCATGCAGATTAGAAAGACTTCCTCAATACAGGAGTTAACGTATATAAAGAAGAAAATTGTCTTTTTTGTATATAAACCCACGAACATCAAGTACAACGTCCAAAAATAGCAACATGCAAACAGCAGCAACACACGAACAATCATTGTGACAAAAGCAATAGCGACACGGAAAGCATCAAAATAATTCTATAGAATCTCAAGATCATCCTCGTCGTCCTCTTCCAACGCGAAGATTCTTTGCATATCACTCTCCAATTCTTCGCCGTCAGAATTTGGAGAAGGATCACTAGAAGCTTGGCTTGGGGTCAACCCCTCGATGTCCCCTCCGTTCCTACGTTTCACAGCACGAACACCCTTCATAAAGCCTTTGATAAAACCATCCTGCATGAGCTCCGCCTCTAAGGCCTTCACCTCCACGTCGTAAAAATGATCGCGAGCTTCTTGGACTTGATCCTCGATAAAAATCTTAAAAGTGAAAGATTTTTTGAACTCCTCTACGGCTGAAGATGGAGACAATTGAGCTACCTTCTCCGACAATTTGTCCAGAAGTTTCGTATTCTCGACCTCGAGGGCTTGTATATTTTTCAGTTGTTGGTTGTTTGTTGCCTCTGCCTCCACTAACTGAATATGCAAGCGATCCATGCGCTCGTTCTGAGAAGAAGATGAAGCAATCTTGTTCGCCAATTCTGCTCTACATTCATGAAGCTGACTCTCCACTAACTCCATTTCTTTCACCCTGCCGCTATATTTCTTCTTGTATTCTCCCTAGAGGTATTTGACCTTCACAAACTCATTGTTCCAGACATCCAACATTTTGTTCGCCTCAAGGAACTGCGCAAGAAAAAGATAAGTGAAAAACATATCCTCAAAATTATATACAAAAAATGATAGAAACGAAAAGAAGGTCAACTCACCAAATCTTCGAGCCGTCGACGACTGATACACTTATGCTTCAGCACTTCCTCAGGGATGTATATCCTGGACGGAGAAAAGCGAGGGGCTTTGCCGCCAACCGCAAAAACTTCGTCTGACTTTTTCTTCTTCGGTGTATGAGAATCTCCATCGCCTTTAGGTCGCCTGGATTGAGTTATCGGGACTTCTGAGACTTTTGTGGATATCTTCAATTTCTGTGCACTTGACCTCCCTGCATGAGTGGATATTCCCACCTTAAATAAATATTCCTCATCCAAGCACTTGCTTAGAGAAAGCATCTCGTAACGAAGAGCTTCGGTAGTAGGAAGCTTTAACATGTTCAACAAGTCATCCGCTCCTAGATGAAGAGGAACGGGTAACTCCTTCAACGTTCCCCACTTCTCTTGGAGACCCCAATCATTTTTCACAAAAAAGTAATCACTGATCCAATCTTTGGATGGATCCCGAGTACGAACCTCCAACCACTTTGACCTAAAAGAAATCTGACCCTGTGGATCGTTGTAAATACGCCCTATCCGGGATAAGCAATCGACAGACAACACCGCTCCACGTTCTCTAAAAAATGCAATTAAACCCACCACCACCGACATGGCCCGATAAGAGAATTGAGATAAACTCAATCCACAAGCCACCAGAATGTCAACCAGTTCAGACGGCAGCGGAAATCGCAACCCCGCTTTTAAGCTAAACTCATACACCGTTACATATCCTCGAGGAGGGAAACAGGCGCGCTCAGATCTTGCTGGAACTCTCATCACCAGATCATTAGGAAAATGATACTTTTTCCTAAAAGCGATAAAGGAGTCTTCTGTAATAGTAGAAATCACATCATCAACTTTTTTCGCCTTAGAGGATTTCTTTGAACCCTCTGAACGCGCAGCTGGGCGATTTTCCACGACGGACACATCTTTGGTAGAAGTTTGATCACCCATTTTTGCCCTGCAAGAATCCACCAGGAAGAAATCCCGTTGGTTTCTATCGCCAGTAAACCGAAGGGAGAGGAAGAAATCCCGTAGGTTTCTATCGCTAGTAAACCGAAGGGAGAAGAAGAAATCCCGTAGGTTTCTATCGCCAGTAAACTGAAGGGAGAGGAAGAAATCCCGTAGGTTTCTATCGCCAGTAAACCAGAGGGAGAAGAAGAAATCCCGTAGGTTTCTATCACCAGTAAACCGAAGGGAGAGGAAGAAATCCCGTAGGTTTCTATCGCCAGTAAACCGGAGAAAGAGGAAGAAATCCCGTAGGTTTCTATCGCTAGTAAACCGGAGGGAGAAGAAGAAATCCCGTAGGTTTCTATCGCCAGTAAACCGGAGGGAGAGGAAGAAATCCCGTAGGTTTCTATCGCCAGTAAACCAGAGGGAGAAGAAGAAATCCCGTAGGTTTCTATCACCAGTAAACCGAAGGGAGAGGAAGAAATCCCGTAGGTTTCTATCGCCAGTAAACCAGAGGGAGAAAGAAAGAGAAGTTGCAGATTTTCTGAAGGCCTGAGGGGCCTATTTATAGGTTTTTGAGAGAATGAGGGGAAGTTACAATCATTTTGAAATTTTTTCTATTTTTAGAAATTTTTCTGAATTTTTTCGGATTTTTTGGGATTTTTTGGGAATTTTTAAAATAGCAAAAAAAACTCTTATTTTCGGCTGGTGGGACCCACCTAAGTCGGTGCATTGAACCGACCACGCGAAAAGGCGCGACCAGCGCGGCAATCCGCGGCCACAGCGCGCGGATTGCGGCTGGCCGCACGCTGCCAGCGGCCGGCAACTGCCGGCGGCATTCCACGCGCGGCAGCCACGCGCGGCAGGCGCGGGTGCAGCTAGCCCGGGCGCGGCTAGCCTGGGCGGCGCAGGCGCGGGTGCGCCCCCCCAGCGCGGGCGCGGGTGCGCCCCCCAGCGCGGGCGCGGGTGCACCCCCAGCGCGGGCGCGGTTCGTTGCCGCCGGCGAGCGGCGGCGGGCAACGGCCGGCCGGCCGGTCCGGCGGCCAAAGCATGTCCAACCCGTTTTTTTCGCCCCGAAAAGTCCAAATTCGACGTTTTTGGGGTCCCCGGGACCGTTTTTCGACGTTCCGGACTCAATTTTGGCATTTTCGGAGCCGTTCGGGGCTTCTACAATCCAGATCAATCCTGGGTCACTCAGAAAAATTTTTCGAAATTTGTGACACATATTTTCGGACCTCTGAAGCTACGACGTCCGAAAATAGGGGGGCAACTGATACGGCATCGCAAAATCATCTTGATCGGGCACGAATCTCGAGGCAAAACCTAGTTGGAAACTTCAAAAATAAATTTTGGGAGCATATGAATTCCGATTTCAGCGAGCTTACAGTCAAACTGAGCATCTCGGAAATACAAACCCAACGACACCAAGATCAACCCAATCCGAGCCCAAATGAGTCCGAATCAAGGGTTTAAAGCGCTGTTGGAAGGTTCAAACCGCAATTTGAGTTACCAAACGGTCTCCGATTTTGACGAGCTTATACTCGAATCGAACGGCTCGACGAGACGAATCCAACGAGCCCAAGATCGCCGAATTCCGACATGATTAAGGCCTTCAAATACCCAACAAACGGTGCATGATCAAAGGATTCAATATCGGCCGTCCATTCAAAACACTCCCAATTCGCCCTTGATCTCACGCCTATTTACGGGCTATGCCACTCCAGAAAAACTATAAATAGAGCCCTCATTCTACACCAAGGGGGCTCAAGTGAAGAGAGAGAAGAAGAAGAGAAGGAGAAGGAGAAATGGGAATAGGAGATTCCTCACCTCCTCGACCACCGCCGCCGGAGTTTTTTCTGCCGCCTGAAGACGCCGGAGCTCTGCCGGATTTTCAGAAAACGCAGGGAATTCGCTGGATTTTGTGAAGTTCGTGGAAGAAACAAGTTGTATTTGGATTATCCCAGCTTGTGGGACGAAATCCGCCATTTGTAATCAACAAAAACACTAGTGGAAATTTGCAACTAGGCGAGGCCCCGTGGTTTTTCCCATTTTTGGGTTTTTCACGTAAAAACTCTTGGTGTTCACTCTTTCTTTCTGTTTGTGTGTTAAACTTACGTGCAACGCTCGGACGCAAATTTACAAACTCTACCGCCGTGTATTTTCTAACACGCAACATATATATATATATATATATATATATATATATATATATATATATATATATATATATATATATATATATATATATATATATATATATATATATATATATATATATCAGAATGTCAAATGAAAAGTCAAATTGTAATTAATACCTTACCTCTTATGTGTTGAAAATCTGCTCTGAATCCCTTGTCTAAATCCCATAAAATCCGCCCGCAGCCAAGCAACGTCAATCGCAGCTTGTCATCATCCTTAAAATGAAATAGAAGAAAACTTCTCAGGGCGGGCTGCTTTTCATGCACACTAACTCCAAACAATGCCTCTTCCTCCAAAACGTCTGCATCTCCTTGTTGCAACCGAGAGCCTTCCGTCCCAAGCTTCCTCCTTCAAACTCCAGCCCAAGATACGCCTCCTCTCACCTATACCTTCCCTCAGTCATGTTTTCCCACTAAAGCCGAACCCCGCACCACCTCTCCACATCTTCAATAGCAAAAACACCTCCCTTCCACTTCTTCCTCACTTAACATCCAAAGCCTCTAGCCATCCAGACCTTCTTCCACCTACAGATTCCCACCCATTTACCTCCCTCCTTCAGCCTCCTTCAGCCTCCTTCAAAACCTTTCTAAGGATCTTAGAAGAGATATCAAGTGATACCTTTGTTTGGCTTTGCTGATAAGGGCTTCCTTTTGAAGAATGAGTTGAAGCTGAAGGATTTCATCAGCCTGCTGGAGGAAGACTGCCAGAAGATCGAAGCTTTCAAGCGCGAGCTTCCTCTTTGCATGTTTCTCATTAACAGCGTGATTGATGAGTTGAAACTTGAGGTAGAGAAATGTCAAGGCAGCAATTGTGTTATTGAGGGATTCTTCCTTCTCAAAGCTAGATCAGATGAAAACAAAGAAGAACATAAAAAATAAGAAGAAGAACAACGTATGACGACTACAAAATGATCGAGATGCTGAGGAAGATGAAGAAGTAGTGACGGTGGCTCTTCATATAGGACTTCAAAGTCCTAGCGCAGCAGATCTAATCTCAAAAGTCTCCTGCACCCAACGAGTTGGAGAAGAGACAGAAAAGGTGGAAGAAGTGGAGGTTGTGTTAGACTATTCTGGGAATTCCATTGGGAAGCTCAACAAGCGCCATACAAGGAAGTGACCTTGATAATCTGTAAAGAATCTTAAGAGGGCATCATCAGCAAAGATTGTTGCTACGGAATGAACAAGAAGAGTTTGCTTCGATGACTGATCCGATTGCATCACTGATCAATACCACATGCATTGGGCAGATAGGCCTTTTGGAGCTTGCTGTTGTTGGTATGTTAATTTTAGTGTTTAATCAAGTATAAAGAGTTGCCATCTTCCCCTTAGTTGGTGTCACAACATCCTTTGTTGCTTGCAAAATGGCTGATGAAAAGCTTGAAGTTGGAAACTTTAAATTCCCCAGTGAAATAAGAGAATTGGTTCCTCATAATGATTCTACGGAGAGATCTATGGTGCTTTGAGACCAACAACCATATTTATTCCAATTGATGAGATACTTAAGGGTAAGAATCTTGAGCTAGTTACAACAGAACTTTTTGGCCCACTTTAGATTTAACTCAATATAAGCAAAATATCAGTTGGCACTTGTGTTGGAGGCTTATGAAAGGATGCATGCACATTTAACAGCTGCTGTAGTTTCAAGCAATTTAATATTCTTACATATTCATGTTATTCTTAGATATTCTTGTATTTATTTGTATAAAAAAAAGAAAAAAAAAAGAAAGAAAAGCAGAAAAAAAAAGAAAGAGAGAAAAGAAAAGAGAAAACAAAAAAAGAGAGAGATTTCTCCAAAAAAAAAAGAGTGAAAAGAAAAAAGAGAGAGAGAGAGAGAGAAAAAAGGAGGAAATGTGTTGTGTTTTGTGCATCTCGCCGACTTCACCAACCCCGCGAAGGTACGGATTTCCTAAACTCAGATTCTCGTCCTCGGAGTTGGCGGCGGACCGAAAAACCGCCCCAAGCACGCCTTTGGTGCGCGTGGTGGGATGGGACCCCGGTGCGGTGCCTACGATGAGGCGGGTAATCACCTAAAACCCTACTTCAATGTTCGTGGCAAATCGGAGAACCGTCCTATGCACGCCTTTGTTGGCCGTGGTAGGATGGAACCCCGGTGCGGCACGTGTGGCGAAGCGGGGTCACTCATAAGTACCCCCGAGCGGGGGGAAAGCAAAATGTCATCTTTTCAAATAAAACGCTTTTTAAAACCCCATGCACGCCTTTGTTGGCCGTGGTGGGAGAAAAATAAATAATCACCGCCGCGGTGTCTCTCAAACACCAACCGTGCACGCCTTTGGTGGCGTGGCGGGTAGGCGGCCTCTTTGGTTTTCCCCTAAACGGGGGAGACGCCGGGAGGCTGCCAAAATTTTGTCTGAAAAAGACAAGGACTTGGACAAATACAAGGGGCTTTATTTGGACTTGATATGAATAATCAAATAGACAAAATGCAAACTTGAAGATAAAAGATTTGATTCAAATTTAATTTGGACAACAAAGACTTGGACTCAATTGCAACATGAACTGCAAAAGGTGTGAGCTTGATTGAACCTACACATAACTCATGAAAATTTGAATTCAAATGAAATAAATGCAAGAGAACTCAGATTCAAGTGAACTAAATGTATTGGACATGAACTCAGCTTGAACATGAACTTGAACTGAACTCAAGCTTGAACTTACTTGGACAACAGGGGACTCAAAGAACGGAAGAGGCTCATTTTGAGCCTGAACTTTATTTGAACTTATTTTTGTACTTGAACTTGATGCCAAGTTGGGTGACATGAAACTTAATTTAAAACAAAATTTTTGATAAAGTGACAACATGCAAATAAGAGCCAAGTGGAAAATAGTTCAATAAAATATCTGCAACTAATAAAGCAAAATCTTCTTTGAAAATATTGATATTGTCACTTTAATTGGGTGACAACTACTTACAATCCATTTTGCAAGCATAATTTGACTTCTAAATAACAAAGATCATGTGGAATATGGCTTAATCATAAAGCTATAGTTTGAGAGAATCCTTTGGATCATGATAATCCATTTGCAAAGGTGGACATGATACATTTCTAAACAAATATCAAATGGTGATGTAATGACCTGCTGAAAATAAATGATACAAAGTTTTCATTCAATATTAAGAGGACACCATACCGATTGAGACACAAGCATTAGTGAGCAAACAAAAGACTTGTTAAATATAACGAACGATAAGTGCATTGTTTATGAGCAAAGGCAATGGGCATGTCAATAGCAACTACAAATAATGATCGTTGATGAATGAGTTCTCTATATCTCATTCAAAAGCAACAAACATAATAATATTTGTGCGATGAATAGCAACTCAATGTCAAGTGAAATACATTGGTCCTCTCAAATAAAAGTGACTAATCTGCAATAGATATAAGTATGTGCGAGCTCTTATAGCAAGGATATCCAAAAATCCTTACCAGTCAACCATATTCAACCTTTCAAGCTATATGAAACAATGGTTATTGAAGATGTATTCGAAAAGTTCAGGAGACCTTCTTGCAAGTAGATATCAGATTAGAGAGATGGAAAGAATATTACAACACTCTAACAATCAACATCAAAATACAAATAAGCATGCTGGTCTCATACAATCAAGGGTTAATGATCTGCAATATATACAATCCCTCTATGAATACAGATGTATGTATAACATGCCATCTATGTGTAGATATAGAAAGACTTTAGTAAATGCGGTATCCTGAAGTCAATTCCAGTATATAAAGGAAGACATCTACCTACTTACATGCAGCAGTAGCGGATGCACTGAAAAGACCAAAGATCACAACAAAATGTATAGAGGATACGACAAGTGCAAGCTCCTACGACCCAAGGCAGGAGATTAGTTAGTGCACTACGAGCCACCTATCGAAAGTAAATAGTGCACGACATTCTACCTGTACGAAGTAGCACACCACTGATCCAGAAGCTGCTACAATACGCCACCAGATCTGTAACATTCGTACAAGCAGACAGAAGGCGTCTATTTAAAGAATACCCCTGCACGTGCACTATAAATTGTATACACATAGGTACACTAAAGGAGAAAAGTACAATCTCAACCCGCATGGGCCCCGGCGAGCGTGTTATTGATACACACGTGACATCTAGGGATGCTGCACGGGTTGACAAGTGAATTCTAGTTCGAACCCGATCCTCCTATACGAGTCAATAGGAGTCGACAAGGTTCGAACTCTCAAATAAATATACGATTGCTACGACCGATATATTTGTCTTAATACATTCATATTAGGCTTTTAAGACCTATAACAATATGAATTCACTAATAAAGGCACGAAGCCTACGAAACCCAATCCTCTGTCGACAGCCCAACAGAGTTGATAAGGTTCAATCCATAAAAAGAAATAACCCCCGAACACCCCGATGATGGCCGTGTTGAATGTTTATCTCAACCGGAGGGGTTCACAAATATTTCAAATGACTCCCAAATATCCAAATGTCTTCCAAAGCTCCACCCAAAACTCCATAAAAATCTCAAAAACCCAAAATCCAAAAAATATTCAAAATTCCAAAAATATTTAAAATTGAAATAAATCCATCAACCCGCTTAAAGCAAAATCCATCCACCCTCCGCAACAGTTTGCCGAGGTGGACAATCAAAATTTACTTCAGCTCACAAAGAGTCAAATGCCTAGTCGAAAATATCACTAGGATCCATTCTCAAGTCAATCTCCTGCTAGTAAGGACGTGGTACGTGTCCTCTAACCGACGGTTTGCCGTCAAATGGCACCGCAGGATAAACGGTTATGATCCGGGGCCCTCTGAACCGAGTGGTTTTGCCGCCAAATGGCACCACGAAATATCGGTTATGGCCAGAGCCAATACGCTCCTTAGTGGCATCAAATCCTTGAGATATGAATCAATAGGATATGATCGATAGGGCACAAAGCCCTCTGTTAGCTAAGGTGGATTTAAATTTGTCCCCTTAGACAAACATTCAACCCCGGTCTACAAGGTCCCCTTGGACGAATCAACCCATGGCTGCCGACAAGGATCCTTCTGTCACGACTACCTCCTCTGACTAAGTAGACCAGGGACCACGATGGCCCGGGACGACGGAACCATGGGATCTTGATCGGGTCTATCATCCATTCCCCCACCATCCGCTTTAAGTGCAAGATGGTGAAGTTTATATTTTAAATATCAAAATTTTCAATATCCAAATTTTCCAAACTTTCCAAATACCCAGATTCAAACACAATTTCCCAAAATCCAAACCCAATTTCCAATTTCCAAATCCATATACATTGCTGCTACTATATGCCAGATACCACGTATCTTTACATATCTGATCAACGACTAGCCTTAATCGAAAGTTCTCTCTCGTGATCGGGAGGGGTAATTAACTATAGGGGCTTGCGCCTATAGGAAACCAGAACTCAGATCATAAAGTCCTCACAAAATGAGGGTGAAATCTCTGGGTAGTGTCTTATCTACAAACCCATCTGCCTTCCAAAATTTACCTCGGAACTTAGTTCGTTAAAACTCCCTCGCCGAATAAGAAAAGCGAGTGGAGGCCGTGGCCGAATTTTCGGAGCCCACAAATGACAATTTTGTTTTTAGAGTCGCTTGGGATTTCATTAGGAAAAAGAGAGATATTACCATGATTTTTAATAAGATTTGGAGAAATAATATTCCTTCTTCTTATTCTATTTTAGTTTGGAGAATTATTAAGGGTTTTATTCCTGTAGATGTTGTTCTTTGGAAGAAGGGGTTCTATCTTCCTTCTAAATGCTTATGTTGTTATCATATAGAAGACATAAACCATGTTTTTATCAATGGCCCTATTGCTGCTAGAGTTTGGATTTGGTTTGATAATTTTTTTAATACCAATTATTTTAGTGTTCATTTATCCTTTAATCATTTTCTTACTATTATTTTTCACAATACTACTAGGGGGCATATCAAAGTTGTTACTGTTATTTCTCTTATATGATTTTTATGGATTGATAGAAATGATGCTAAACATAGGAATATTCCTATGAATTATAATCGGATAATTGCTCGAACCAAAGAGAAAATCAATAGACTTTACAAGGTTAATTTGATTCATCATAAGCAATTTCGTGGCTTTAAATTCATTGCTAACAAGCTTAATGCTAATATCTTTGAAGATCTTCATGAAGCCTGTTTCAAATATGTTATTTGGAAAAAACCAAACATTCACTATATTAAAGTTAATACTGATGGATCCGTTTTTGGAGGTAATTTTGGATGTGGGGGTATTTTAAGAAATGACAAAGGTAATTTAGTTGTGGGTTTTTCTTCTCCTCTAAATAATTACTCTGTCTTATTTGTTGAACTCATGGCTATTTTTAAAGCCCTTCAAATTTGCCTATCTTCTGACTTCTTTAAAATATGGATAGAAGTTGATGTTATGTTAGTTATAAACTGTATTTCTGCTGATCATATTGGTAATTTTGATACTTTTTATATTTTAAAAGACATCAAAAAATTGCTCTCTCATTTGTACTATAAAATATCTCATATTTAGAGAGAAGGAAATTTGGCTGCTGGTTTTTTAGCTAAAACTGGAGCTAAATTGAATCAGTTTACTTTATTTCATCAACATAATATACCTATTTTATTAAGGGGTATAATTAATCTTGATAAATGTGGATTACCATATATTCGGAAATAATTGGTGTTTTGGCTATGATGTTAAGTTTATTTAATTTATTATGGAAGTTTAATTTGCTTTCTCTCTTTGAAATTACTGGTTAGGATAGCTGGTTGGTGGAATTTTTAACATACTTATCATGGTGCAGTATCTATTCTTCTATAACTGCTAGGGATTTTATTTGCTATTTGGCTAACCATAGTTTGGTTAAGATCTGGAACATTTGCTGTTTTTATACAAATATTCAATTGAGATATTTGGTATTCTATTTCTTCCATAATATAATTTTTAGAAGTATTAATTTGTTATGGAAGTCTATTTTGCCATATCTCTTTGATTTATTTGATTGTTATGGCTGGTTAGTGACTTCATTTCCTATTTTGAGGATCAATTGTCCCTATTTTTTCTATGGCTGGAAGGATTTGGCTGTCGGTTATACTTGGATAATTGGTATTTATTCTGATGATGGTATGGTTGTTTGAATGTTGTTTGCTGGATCTATAGCTTTCCCAACCAGATTTTCTTTGAGAAAATTGATATTTTATTTCTTCTGTAATAGATTTCTAAACCTGAGCCATTAAGATATTATATTGATCCATTTTTTTATCATGTCTATTATGAATTGTTATTTAACTTCTATGATTGTAAGGTTTTTTTTAGATCCAGAATATTTCCTCATCATTGATTCATATTATTTTTGGAGAAAAGATTTTGCTGAAGAATTGAAAAGTAAAGCTTTAAAGTGTTGGAGATGGAGTTTTTCATTTCAGTGCTTCAATCATCTTAGCCTCCGGAAGTTTTTTGGATCTGTTGATATTATAGGTTTTTATTTTCATTGTATTATATCTAGTTTAGAGACTTTTGCCTCTTTAGATTCTTTTTCCTTTTCTCTGTATTTTATTTTTTTTCTATGTATTTTCTTTTCTTTTAGTTAAGTTTTTAGTCTCTTTAAGGACTTTTTGTAATCTCTTATTTTCAATAAATGTGTAAGCCTCAACAGTGGGTTTTAACAAAAAAAAAAAGAAAAAAAAAAAGAGAAAGTAAACTGCTTGGCTTGACCTGTAGCGCCATGGTGCCAAGTTTGAGCATTAGAGTGCTCTACTCTCATTCTTTAACCTAACTACAGTGCTGTGGTGCTCCGCTCTATGTCTCCAAATATAGGATGTTTACAACATCATAGCACTATATGATTGTATAGAAAAAACTATTTTTCAAAGTCAAAGCCCCTGAACCCAAGCAAGAGGAGAATCCCCTACAACTCCCCTAGAGAGCTCCATCGATGGAATTTGATGTCCGAGCACTACAGGAAAACAGCTCATTTCCGGCGTAATTTCCGGCGGATTTAAATTCGTCACAAATTCCGGCGGATTTTCCGGCGGAGTTCCGACGGATTCTTTTTTACAAATTTCCGACACATTTTTTGACTGGTTTTCCGACGGATTTTTTCTGACAACATTTCCGACGGATTTCCGACGAAAATTAAAAAATTAAGTTATATTTGAATAACTCATTATCAAATTAAATTATAAAAATAACTTAAATTATAATTGAATTATTTAATAACAAAAAATTAAATGATTTAAATTAAAACTTAAATTATAATATTTTTTTATAAATATTTATTTTGTTAAATTAAGTTAAATATTTTAATATTTTATTGTTAAATTAAATTATCTAATTTAATAATTAATTATTAAATTAAATTATATTTTTTTTATCATTTAAAAAAAATTACTTTTAAAATAATTTTTACTTTTAATATTTAGATGTTATAAGTTAAATAAAATAAAGTATGAAAAAATATCAGGTTTTCTTAATTAGCTATGTGGTAGAGTGCAAACGTTTTTTGTGCGTGCATGATGGAGGCGGGCGTTCGATCCCCGCGGAAGGCACAGCACACTCCATGCGGGCGGGCTCAGCTGGTGCGGAACTGGTTCACGCGCGAGAGCGAATCGCGGATCCAGGCTTGGCTGGCTGGGCGGAGCGGAACGGCGGGTTCACGTGGCCTGTTGTTGGCCGGAGCTGATCGCTGATCCAAGCTAGCTGGTGGGCGGGAGCGGAACAGGGGTTCACGAGGGTGGAGCAGTGGCAGCTGGGCTGCGGGTATTATTTTTTTTATTTTTTTTTCTTAAAATTCCGGCGTAAAAATTATCCGACGGAAATATTTTTCCAGCGGAAAATCCGTCGGAAATACGCCGGAAATATTTCCGTCGGATTATTTTGCGTCGGAAAACATTTATCGACGCGCGCTAAACCGGCGGACAAAAATCCGCCGGAAAGTAAGAAATTCCCTCGGATTTTTCGTGTTACCGGCGGATATGGTCCGCCGGTAATAGCGTGTTTTCCTGTAGTGGAGGCAATAATATAACCCGATTTATTGACACTATCAAATTCCATACATTACTAACACTTGCCATTGATCACCACTTGTCATTGAATGCTGGATGTCAACCTCCTCCTGCCACCACTAACACTAACTGTCGTTACGGGCTGCAAATGAACCGAACTGAGCCGAGTATGTAAGTGTTCATGTTTGAGTTCATTTATTATTAGCTTGTTCAAGTTCGATTCGTGTGATTCGAGCTTTAATGTTTGTGTTCATGTTTGATTTGTTTAAATTAATTGTGTTCATATTTGGTTCATGTTCGATTTATTTAGTGCTTATCAAACTTTAGACAAATAAGCCTTAACAATATAGGGAATTGCTCCTCATCTTGGAAATTATTGAAGGAAGGTTGTAAGATGCTTAAGCCAATTGTTAGATAGACATTGGTAGACGGTGAATATGTAGATGTTTTTAAAGACATATGGATCTTGGATAAGTGCATTAATCTTTAGCCCATGTTTGTAGTTCCATAAGAAGATGAAGCTGTGTTTGTAAAAGAATTGATTCATGATGGATGCTGGAATGTACTGAAACTGCTGAGTATGTTTGGTACAGAATTGGTGAATCTTATAATGCAGGTGAAGATAGTGCAAGACGGGGAGGGAGATAGAATGAAGCTAGTTCAGCAAAAGTCTGGTCTGATATTTGCTGGAATGGCGTTTAACGCTATGGTACAGCAGAACAATGATTCTCAACATTAGAATTGGCTTAAAAAATGAAGCTAAATGCTCGGGTGGAAATGTTATGGTGGAGGGTGTGTAAAAATGCTAACCCAATATTCAAATTCCTAAAGCATAGAAGGTTAATGGATAATGCTAATTGTCTAAGAGGATGCATTGCTATTGAAGATACGGAACATGTTGTATATACATGCTTTAAGTTAAAAGAGGTAATTAGACTTCTAAATCATTGGGGATTTGGTATTCCTGTATTTCAAAGCCTAGAAGAAAGTATTACATGGCTGGATATGATAGCATTGAAGACGGGTGTATGTTAGCAAACTTATACTGTAATGTAGTTTTTTTTGTCATGGAAAGCTAGGAATAAGACCATTCATGAAGGAGTGGAAGAAAGTCCATCTTTTATTGCATCTAATGCTATATGCTATACATCAGTACTTCATAATTATAGCCATTTTATTTTGGGCAACTTGGATGTCAACCAGTCGATCAGCTGACTGTCTAATTCTTGGCAACCTCCTCTACCTGAATGACTAAAGATTAATGTAGATGCATCTCTTCTACCTTCTTATAAAGCAGGCATTGCTGGAGTATTCAGAGACTATAAAGGAAGATTTCTATTTGCTTTTGGTAAAACTTGCATTCATTGGGATATTTCACAATTGGAGCTTTTTGCAATCTAGTCTTTGAAGGAAGTCATCAAGGATTGAATGTTCAAATATAAATGCATCATAATTGAAGGTGAAAACTTCAACATCATTTCTTTTATGCAATGGATTTGGAAAAAAGGTATATACATAGAAGAAGACCTTGACTTTGTTAAAGATTTTAATTTTGCTATTTTCAATTGTATTAGTAGAGAAAGTAATAAGTTAGCAAACTTGTGTGCTAACTATGCTCTTGTTAGTAGCTTTAGTTGGGATGAGTTCACTTTGAATAAGGTTCCTTCTTCATTCTTTAACATTTTGAAGGCCGAGGAATCCACTATTTAGTTGTATCTTTGCTTTTGCTTTATTAATATATGCTAGCTTCGGCTTTTTATTCAAAAAAAAGAACAAGCCTTAACAAACTATATTCGTGAACATATTTAGCAATTTTTTTGCACTATCAAACAAGCACGTTCATAAACAAATCTAATGAGTATTATTGACCTATCAAATGAGCAAGATCATGAATTTGATAGTGTATGATGGGTAGGAGATGGATGTTATTATATTGTAGGTGATCTCTTATGAATTTCTAGTCAATTTCAATGTGTTTTGTAAGGGCATGGAACACCGGGTTATTAGCCAGTGCAATAGCAAAAGTATTATCATAGTACATGTCTGTAGGACGATTCTGAGGAATGCTAAAATCTGAGAGAAGTCGACGAACCCAGATAATGTCGGACATAAGAGTAGCTAATGCACGGTATTCGAATTCTGTTGAAGATCTAGCAACCATTTGTTTCTTTTTGATCGTCCAACATATGATTGTTTCACCTAGAAACGAGCAATACTCGGATGTTGATTTTTGAGAAATTGGATCTCTAGCCCAGTCAGCATCTGAAAAGGATATAAGAACCATATTAATTTTTGTAATAGGTATACCGTAGTCAAATGTACCTTTGATATAGCGTGGAAGATGCTCGAGAATATAAATGTGTTGAGGTAGGGGATTGAGCATATATTGATAGAGATGATTAACACTGTACGGGATGTCGGGGTGAGTGAGTGTTAAATAAGTGACCCGGTAATTCTTTTATATAGATGCGGATCGAAGAGCATGGTTTCCTTAAGAAAAACAGTAGGAAGTTTCGCACATGTGGGATTCGCTAACGAATTGTATTGAGTTAATTGAGTTTGCTGAAGGATCAAAAGAGTGTATTGCTTTTGTGAAAGAAAAAACATTTTATCATGTTGGTCGATCTTGATACCGAGAAAGTTTTGAGCAGTGCCCGGGTATGACATTAAAAAATTGTTGTCGAGCTTATCAATAACCATGGAGATTGCTTTATTATTAGTATTATTACCAACTATGTGTATGTCATCAACATAAATGAGAATAAAGATTTGAATTTGTTGTTGATGGAATATTAGAAGCGGTATTGTGTGAAAATCCTAGAGATACCAAGTATGTCGTGAATGTGTTGTACCATTGACACGGGGCTTGTTTATGTTCGTAGATGGCTTTGTGAAGAGACATATGTAATCGGGATGAGTAGAGTCTTCGAAGCCTTTTGGTTGAGCCATATAGACGGTTTCTAAGAGTTTTCCATGGAGGAAAGCATTTGCTACGTCAAGTTATTGAACTAGCCAATCATTATGAAGAGCAACAACAAGCAATATGCGTATTGTGGGTAACTTGGCTACAGGGCTGAAAGTTTCAGTGTAGTCCAAGCTAAATTCTTGGTGATTGCCTTATGCAATAAGACACACCTTGTACTTAGCCACCGAGCCATTAACATGTAGTTTGGTTCTATAAGTCCATTTACAACCTAGAATGGTTGATCCCTGGGGTGGACTAACAAGACTCCATGTCCCTTGCTTCTATAATGCCAAAAATTCTGTAGCCATAGCTTGGCATAATTATGGGTGTTTGACAACTTATTTGTAGCTATTTGGAGAGACAATGGGATCAGTCGAGGTATTAAAATGGAAAGGTTTAGTTTGACTCGAGGTTTGAGTGATCCCATTTGATTTCTAGTGATCATGTGGTGGTGCGGCAAGTTGTGAGAACGTGATTGTTGAGATGTAGTTGACTGTACCTTCTGTTGATTGGGAGAATATATGATAGGAGATGAATGAGAGGGATCAGGAGATAACTGTATTGAAGGATTAGTGTGGAGATTTGGTTAAGGCAGTGACGATAATGGGATAGATATGGGAGTAGTAAGAAAGGGAGAGATATCCGTAGGAGTGGTAATATGGTTAGAGGATTTTGTAAAAGTAAAGGAACACTCATCAAAGGTCGTGTGTCTTGATATGATGATTTTATTGTTTGTAGTATCCAAATACTTGTAACCTTTGTAAGTATTTGAATAACCAAGAAACACGCAAGATCTAGCTTTGGGTTGAAGTTTCTGATGAGAATGAGGGGGAGCTAGAGGAAAACAAGCACATCCAAATGTGCGGAGATGGTTGTAGTTAGGTTTAATGTTATGTAAGAGTTCAAATGGTGATATATTAGCTGTTGTAGGTGATGACATGGGGTTGATAAGATAAACAGAAGTCAGGATAGCTTCCAGCCAGTGTTTGTTAGGAACATACATAGTCTTGAGTAATGTCCTAGTCGTTTTTATGATATGCCTATGTTTTTGTTCAGCTACTATGTTTTGTTTCGGAGTGTAGGGACAGTAAATTTGGTGGGTAATACCTTGATTTAGAAGAAATTGATTGAATGATTGATTAACATATTATGTACCCCTATTAGTTCATAAGATTTTAATTTGTTTAGATGTATATTTCTCGATTTGATTTTTAAAGTAATGAAAATATTAATAACTTCTGATTTATGCCGTATTGGAAATATCCACGTGAATCGAGAAAAATCATCTACAAAGATAACATAGTATCTGCATCCCTGAATCAATATGATCGGAGCAGGACCCCAGATGTTCAAATGAATAAGACCAAAATTGAGTTCTGGCGAGTTACAAAATTGTCAAAAGCAAGTTTGTGCCTTTGGACTCTTTACAAGAAAACAAGATGAAGAATTCACAGTTATATGAAGATTTGGGCTACACTTTGCTATGGTGTTGAGCAGCCTATGGTGAGGATGACCAAGCATGTTGTGCCACGAAGGAAGCGAGGTAGTAGTGGCCGACGATGCTTGAAGCAGGTGAGGTGTGCGCGGAGCTAGTCCGAATAGGGTAGAGCCTGTTTTTACATGGTCCTTGAAGTAGAACTTGATGAGTCTTCAGGTCCTTAAACTAAAAACCCGAGGGATTAAAAGTTATAGAAATATCATTATCTTTTGTTAGTTTAAAGATGGAGTATGGAGAATTTGAGATAAATTGAGCTTACGAGATGGGTTCGGTAACAATCCTGCCCCTGAGTTAGCAATGTTAATTGATCTCCCATCAATGATGGTGATACTATCAGAGCCTTGGTAGGGATTTGAGATAGACATGTTGTCAAGCGAGTTTATGAGATATGATGTTTCTCTCGAGTCAAGATACTAGTTCGTGTAAGAGCTATCTGAACTGGCGACTAGGGCTTTATTTTGATTGGTCGAGGAGGGCGGTATGTAGTGCGGATCCAACCTATGCCAGCAGTTAGGTGACGAGTGACCTTTCTTAAAGAATATTTGATAGATTGTGGATTGAGCAGATAACTGGCGACTTGTATTATTGGAATACTTGGAAGTTCAGCCTCTGTTTTTACAGCCTCTTCCCCTGGAAGAGAATAAGGCAGTGTTGGGATCAACAGTCGGAGAGGCATCAGCAACATCAGATGCTATGTTGATTTCTTCACTAAGATGTAATGGATAAAGTTGATCGAGGCTAATCAGAATGAGCATGGTTCGGATTACAGTTTTAAAAGACTGATAGTAAGTGGGAAGACCATTGAGGATGTAAAGAATTTCATCTTCGGTGTCAACAATCGAATCGGAAGTGGCTACTTGATCAACTAAGGACTTGATCTCCGATAAATATTGCGTTATGGTCATATTCTTGAGAGATATGTTGTGGAGAGAATTCTTGAGTTGAAAGACTTTTGATCTATTTGTAGATTGAATTCTTGTTTCAAGAGTGGACCATATGGCAGTGGAGGATTCAAGATTGACAACGTAGGGAAGGATAGATGATGAAATGGTAGAGCATAGTGATGCGACAAGATTTTGATCTGTTAAAATCCATTGGTTGAAGAGTGTGATGGGAATAGAAGATCCGTCAGATTGTTGAATGAGGGTTGTTGGGGAGAGAAATTTTGAATCAAGAAACTTGCCAAATATATTGTCATAAAAATTTTTGATGATTTGAGATCTCCATAAAGAGTAATTGTCGGAAGCGAGTTGAGCGGAAACGATGGTCTTTAGGTTCGAGACGACAAATTTCAGAGTCGATAGGATGGATGAATCTTCAAGATTCACCGGGTCTGATTATTCTCCGGGATGGGAAGTGACGAAACTCATCATTGCCGGCAATCAGCTTAACCCGCCCTTGATACCCTGAAGAACGCAAGCAGCAACGAGAAGAATTAAGAGAGAGAGAGAGAGAGAGGAAGAGGGAAAGAGAAGAAGATGAATAAGAGAAAACTGAAAACCTTGTCTTATTACATATTGATAGCATATAGATATAGAGAATAAGAATGGCCTCATTACATAATACCCAATAGTTGAGCGCCACTCCACACAAATAAATAAATATAAAGATAATACAAATTTATATATTTTTATGCACTAATAGCACCATCATAATAATAAGCACTAATTAATGATTGACGAAGAAATTTCATCAAGGCCAAATTTTCGAAAGTAGCACATTTTAAAAAACATTATGTAAAAGGAGCAGGATTAAAAAAAATTTAAAAAGGAGCAAATACGTTGAATAATTTGGCGCATTTAGAATGCGCCAAATATTTAAACCTTTTCTAAATACGCCAAACTATTTAGCGTAATAGCCTTGAGAGAGATAAAGAGAGGGAGTGGAGATGACGGGGAGAGAGAAAGAGGGAGAGAGAGTGGGTAGGAAGAGAGAGAAAAAGCTGACCGGTGAGAGAGAGACAATAGAGTAGAGAGGGAGAGCATGTGGGTGCATGAAGATAGTAAATATTTAGAGAGTTAAACTAATAGGAGAGAAAGTTAAATATTAATTAAAATAACATTTAAATTAATATTTAACTAATATTAATTAAAAATAAGATATTTAAGTAATATTTATAATACTAATAAATATTTAATTATTATTTAAGTAATATTTATAATACTAATTAATATTTAAATATTAGCATATATATTTAAATATTAATTACTTAAGTAGTATATATTTATAATACATTATAAGCTTTAAATATTTAATTGTCTTGAATTTGATTAAAAATATTTAAAATAATAGCAAATATTTAAGAATAAAGAAATTATTTCAAATTTGAAATTTGTATAAATTTGATAATTTAAAAAATGCAATAGTAAAAAAAATATTATCAATAAAACTAAAATATCTCTCTCATTTTTTTATTTTTTTATTTAAACAGTCCATTTTCTATCAAATTTGAGTGGAGTTTGTATTAAAAAAAAGTATATCTCTCGGTTGCTATTTGAAAAATGATAAAAAATATGTCGAGTATAAATAATCAAAATAGAAAATTACAAAAATAAAATTAATATATCTTTAAATAAAAATAGTTAATATCATTTTATCATTAAAATAATTATTTAAATATTAAATATAAATCAGTTAAATATTATTTAAATTATTTAAATATTAGTTTAATTACTTAAAAACATATATATAATATATCAATTAATTGCACTTATTATTTAAAATATTTAAGTATTAATTTAATATTATTTTAATTAATATACTCTCTCTCTACCGTGAGCTTTTAACTCTCTCTCTCCGTTCAATTTTTTTCTCCAGTTAGCTTTATCTCTCTTCCTGCCACTATTTCTCTTCTCTCTCCCTATCCTCTCCCCTCACCCAATCCTTTTGGCGTGTGCCAAACTATTCCACGAATCTGCTCCTTTCTAAATTTTTTACTCCTTATGCTCCTTATACATAATATTGTTTTAAAACCTGCTGCTTTTTAAAATTAGGCCTTTCATCAATGAATTATTGATTCCATCTTGACGAAGACTCCGCGCAGTAGCTTTTTCTACCTTTAGAACTGAAGATCCTCTTAGAATTGTTGATCCTTATGATCTGCATCACATCCATGGCCCTTCTTCTCCTCATCCTCCTATCCTTGTTCGCCTCCCCTTCCGCTGCAGAACCACTCTACTATATCTGCAGTTCAGGAAACTTCACCAGGAATAGCACCTACAGCTCAAACCTCAACCAACTCATCTTTACTCTCTCTTCTAACGCCTTGGCCGACGCCTTGGCCACCGGCTTCGCCACCGCCACCATCGGCATAGTCCCTGACCGTGTCTATGGACTTACTCTCTGCCGCGGCGACACCGACATCGCCAACTGTCGCTCCTGCATCTCTACGGCCATTTCCGACACCAACCAGCTCTGCTCAAACAAGAAGGAAGCCACCATATGGTACGACTTATGCCAACTCAGCTACTCCAATCAGGAAATCCAATACGGCCCCAACGTCAATACTAGTGTCCAAAGCTTGTTAGTTAATACCCAGAATGTCTCGGCAGACCAACTTCAGAGGTTTGAAATCCTGAACACCGAACTTATGGGAAACCTGTCAGAACTGGCCGTGAGAGACACATCTCGGCTTTTTGCCACCGGCGAGGCAGCGCTCACGGCTGCAGATAATATATACGGTCTGGTGCAGTGCACGCTGGACCTGTCCGTAGGCGACTGCCGGGCATGCTTGCAGCAGACGGTGGACTTCAGCAAGATTTACCTGCAAGGGGTAAAGGGAGGAAGAGCATTGGGGATCTTGTGTAATATAAGGTATGAGTTGTACAAATTCTACAACGGCACGCCCATGCTTCAGCTTTCTTCTGATCAGTCGCCATCGTTACCATTGCCCACAAATGCCTCAATGCCAAATGTTACCCATCAACAGGCCGATTTATCTCATGGAGGTATTGTTCTTAACTCCGTGTTGGTTGCGATTTTGCAAAAGAAACAAGATGACCGTCAACTAGTGCTTACAGCTCGGATGACCGTCAAAATTTATTCTGGCAACAGAGTTGGATAAACTGTGTTAATTGTTAAAAAGTATTCATCTCGCGAGCTCCTAATATATTTTTGCATCACAATAATAAGATATATTTAAAATAGAAATATTTTTTTTGTAATTACGGGCCGGGGATATCCCGATTTTTTTTTTGGTGATATGTTGCAGATTAGATGGAAAACAAGGTACCCAAATTGAAACCTTAGCAAATCTGTCCTCCATTAATTTTCGGAGTTTAGAAAATCATAATGGCTTGTAGAATCATTAAAAATTTTCGGGATTTCAGAAATGTTTTTTGATATGTGCAGTGATTCTAAAATAATTTTATTATTGTTCTACAAATACTTTTATTCTTAGAAAATTTTTGGACTCTTTCTTAGCACGGATTTCTCTGTTATAAAAATCAAATTTTGCCAAATTTGATTTCTCGATCACTAAAAAAAGCCTTCAATTCCTGAGAACAATTTGTGTGAGGAGGCGGATTTGTTGTTTTAGATATGGAAAATACTTTTTAAAACAGCTTGAGGCAATACATAATAGAATTGTCAATCTTACAAATGGTGATTTAGTACCAAAATTTTATAGACTAAATACAAATTACAGGATTATGCATCTAATTGAATTTTGCCAAATTTCATAAGGGAGTATGTTATCCTTCAATCTTATATGATATCACCCCTGAGTTCTAGCAGGAAGAATTTTTTTTAAAATTATAATATACGGGATAATAAATTTTGATCTTCTTCCACTAATGGTAGAGTTACTAGGATCTTCTTGAACTTAACCCCTAGAAGAGACCAAGTCTTTTATGTGTCTTTAAAAATATATGAAAATTCCTAGTTTCATTAAAGTTGGTGGCTATATAGGTTATAAAGTTTAATTCTTAAGCTGATAGAAATAGGATAGTATTTCCTTCCTAGTGTTGTCTTGCATCTTTTTGAAAATCAATCATGTTTTTATATTCTTTTAGGGACTTTCTAGTGAGAATTTTATCCAGCTTTAGGTGCCCTTGGGGCTTGTGAATGCATGTCCTCCAGATCATTCTAAATATGTGGAGACCCTCTTTAATATCTTTTGGGTTCCATACATAATGGAACTCCATAGGGGATATTTTAGTGAAGAATTTCTGTAGTAGTAGGTGTCTAAATATTTTTATATAAGTGGATACTTTTAATCAGGGCTTTGTCACAGTTTCAATACTTTAAAAAGGCCCTAGATAGCTTCATTAAAATTTAGTTTTAAATTTAATTCAACTTTAGCTAAAATCCCAATAATTCCAAGTTTAAATGCCTCAAAAAATGGTAATCCCACCCAGATTTTGTTGCAAGTCACATTCCAAACTGCCTTTATAACTTTTCTAATATATCTACTCACTTTTAACTTGAACAACTTGTCTATCACTGCACTGTTTTTAACTTTTATGAATAATTTTGAGCTTGTAAGTATAGGTGAAATAATCTTATGTATGCAGGAAGGAAGATTGTGATCCGGAGAGTCGCCATTTACTTGCCAGTTGGAATACTACTCCTTATATGTACAATAATTTATTTAATATGGATGAGAAAAAGAAGAAGAAAAGGTATGCTTCGAAAAATTATTTCTAGCAAAAGTGGACTCATTCATGAATTGATGAAATCAAATTTCTATATCAATCAAGAACAGACCGATTACAGAATGATCAAATGTCATTAAATCAGGGCACAAACTTAGCATCAAAACTTGAAATAAAAGAGAATGGTATGGAATTTTCACTGATCAAATTTTCAAGCATTATGGAAGCAACAGACAACTTTTCTTCTACTAACAAGCTTGGTCAGGGTGGCTTTGGTTCTGTATATAAGGTGAATAATTGCTCAAGGCATTTTTTGAAATTCCACAAATGAATTTAGTAAACTTATTTCTTAATCATCATTATGCATGTGAAAGCAACATTAACTTCACGTAAAACTAGAAAGAACATGTATGGGGTGTATGGTGAACATTCATTCTAGTTCTTGCATTATTTTGGTTTACTCTATATGTTATGCTCAAAAAATTTTTTTGATGAAGAATGCCTTGATTATGGACAAAATACCATGAGTTTGACCATCAAATTTCAACCTTAAATAGGTGGGTTAAGATCAAGTATTATCGATATGCACCATTTTTCTGATATCAATTGACTAAATGTCTTTAAAGTAAAAAATGTTGAATTAAATTTTAACATTATACTTTCCATCTTGATATTTTAGGTGCAAGTTTTTCACTAATCAATTGTTTATCATTTCAGGGCTATCTTCCATCAGGTGAATCTATGGCAGTTAAACGATTGGATGAATTTTCAGGTCAAGGATTGGAGGAATTTATGAATGAAATAAAGCTTATTGCCAAGCTTCAACATCAAAATCTTGTTAAGCTTTTGGGTTGTTGCATTGAAGGAAATGAGAAGTTACTCGTCTATGAATACATGCCTAACAAAAGCTTGGATTATCATCTTTTTGGTATGCTATTCTAAATAACTTACATTACAATTCATATGTGTGTACCCATTCCAGCTTTTGATTATTAATCCACTTGATGAGTTTTTGGCATTTGCAGATCAAACTAGAAAAGAACAACTAGATTGGTCAAAGCGCTTTGCCATAATTGATGGGATTGCTCAAGGACTTCTTTACCTTCACAAATACTCTCGAGTTCGAATTATCCATAGAGATTTAAAAGCTAGCAACATTCTCCTGGATCTCCAAATGAACCCAAAAATATCGGATTTTGGTTTGGCTCGAATTCATGCTAGCACAACACCAACAAACACAAATAGGATTGTTGGTACATAGTATGTGATTTTTTTTTTTTTTGCAAGCTAATGAAAAACACTATACATATCACATATTTTATCAAATAATGAGGTGCTTTCTTTTGTTAACATGTAGTGGTTACATGTCACCTGAGTATGCAATGGAAGGCTTTTTCTCAGTCAAGTCTGATGTCTTCAGCTTTGGGGTTTTGATGTTAGAAATCATCAGTGGGAAGAGAAATACTTCATTTCATAAGTCTGGGAAAGCTCTAAACCTGCTTGTATATGTAAGATATTATATTTGTATTGATTTTTTTAAAATATGATTAATACAATTTAGGCCATAAATTTATGACTTAATAATTAAAAATGGTATGTTTCAGGCATGGGAGTTATGGAAAAATGGAAAATGGATGGATTTTGTTGATCCATCATTAGGTGAAAAAATCCTATCAAATGAGGTTTCAAAATGTATTATTGTGGCACTTATGTGTGTTCAGGAAAAAGCAGCAGATCGACCTATAATGTCAGAAATTATTACAATGCTTGGTAGTGAAAACATAATTTTACAAGATCCAAAAAAGCCGGCATTCTTCACTGGAGGAAATGAAGGGCCTTCAGAATTTTCAATATATGCTTCACAAAATGAAATCACATTGACAATTTTAGAAGGTAGGTAATGCCATTGAATCTTTTTATGTAATGAGTAAGTAGTTGTTATGTCGCAAGAACTTTGAAATTGTATATTTATGAAAGTTCAAAGTTGATGCAATTTATTTTGAATACTCAAAACTATTTTTTTTGCGTATCAAACTTAATGAGTTAAATGGTTATCTTTCACGGAATAATTTACAATGAATCATGTATCTACACTTTTGTTCTCCAAGGAGATTAATTTGGTAGGTCTAGCTTTTTCCATAGCACAACATCCTTAACCTTATCCAATTATTTATTTATACTTTTTATTAATTCCTATTCATACTGTCATTTAGTTTATCAAGTTTTTTGTGCAATTTTTGACTATTTTGGCTTTCTTTCATTTCGTTTTCCTTCATATTACTTCAAATTTGTCCCATTCTACTATCTCTTGTGCCTCTTTGACCTTCAATAAACATTCCTAAAAGATTAAATTTAATTCTGAGAATCTCATCTTTATTAGATTTTTTTCACATGTCCTACCTAATATAATTATTCCTTACTCTTTCTTTTTTTTTTTTTTTTGAAGAAGAAGCACAAGGCTAGAAAATATTATTCAAAGAAAACCTAATTACAAACTAGATTCCTTCTTTAGCAAATTGCTAAATAGTAAAGGAATATTATTACCAGAGAATTCTTCCCAATAGAAATCTAAAAAAATGGCATAGCTAGCACATAGATTTGCTAGCTTATTACCTTCTCTATTAACCCAATTGAAAATAATGAATTTATGATCTTTTAAAAGAAGCAATTCATCTTTCCACTTGTCTCCCGTTTTTTGCAAAAACTTGATAACATTGAGATTATCCCCTTCTATGATAATACCTTGGTAATCTTGCATCCAATCTCTTTTTATATTCCTTACTCTACTTTTATATTACTTTCTTAATTTTATTGAATAATGTTGATTGATGGATGGCTGGATGCTCTTCATCTTCGATTATAGCTCACTTTTTCATTCTTATACATGGGATTTGGATCCTATGTTATTATCAAGATATTTTTATATGTCAAATTACTTTTATTCACCTCTGCAATCCACATTGAATAATTGGGAATGATTATAATTATTTTTTATGGGTCAAAATTTAGTATTTGCTTGTGCAGTGATTGGATTACTTGATGATCCAAATAGAACAAGTAATATTTACAAGTTCACTTTGCATCTATTAGGTCTCTATGAAAATTTTCAATTATTTCATGTTTATTTTTATCTTGAGAAGTTGTAGATTGAATTTAGAAAGCTAAAAATATGTCGAGTGGGAAATTGCTTGGGAGCACCATGACTTGTAGTTTCGAAGCTGCTCTCTCTTCCAACTAGAAGTTGCATGGAGTACTGCAGCACTGTGGAGATGCCTTCTTTGTATGCTAGGAGGCATTTGGGAGTGTCCGAGTGCTATAAGAATGGCGTTGTGGTGCTAGCATTTTATTTAAGAGTGCTGCAACACTGGGAAATCAACATTATGGTGCTAAGCTCTTTGTTTGCATGCATTTAATTTCTTTTGGAAATATTGTGGCACTCTTAAATAAAATGAGGATGAGTGCGAGACAAATGAGGATGAGAGAGAGAAAGAGAGAGGTAGTATGCATGAAGTATATGATGATGGATATTACGAATATTCTTTAAGAATTTTGCTAAACTTTAAATTATTTGATTAAAAAAGGGTAATTAAATGCGACATGACATTAATCATAATGCTGTTATATTATTTGGCTAATCTTTTTTTTTTATTCCTCAAAAATGAATAATTTGTGTTAATTTTTAAAATTATGAGTGTTGCGTCCAAGAGTATTCACGGCGGTAGAGAAATATAAAGTTTATCGTCTTAGCGTTGTATGAAAATCCGGCACACAATCAGACAAGATAGAGGGTCTAGCATTTATGAGACACCAAGATTTTTACGTGGAAAATTCCTGAAAAGGGGGAAAAACCATGGGGCCTAGCCCAGTTTGAATTAATCCACTAGTATTGTAGTCGATTACAAATGAGGCCCTTCCTTTGAGGAAGGCATGTGTTTGATGTACATTATATGAAGTACATTACATGTTGGGAATACAAAGAGTCATTGTTGACGTATTCGCTTTGTTGAAAGGACTGTAGTCGGTGGGCGACGTAAGTCAGGAGGACCGTAATCAGCTGGCGATGGAGGCTGGAAGGACTGTGTGAACAACTAACTAGAGCACGGAAAATGAGGAATAAAACAACTAGTTTAGAATCTTATGAACAACTAACTAGAGCACGGAAAATGAGGAATAAAACAAGGAAATGAAGATAAAAGATGTTGCTCTTAACTGCCATCATTTGAGCAATAGTGATGATGATGAGATGGCATACAAACTATGCAATAAAAATAAAAAAAATTGTTAAAATTTTAAATTAAATTAAAAAATAAAGTTATAGGTGAAAAGAAATAGTCCACAATATACGTAAATGTAACAAGCTCGATCATTTCAAGTTTGAATGCCTTTTGAGTAAAAGTAAAAGAGAAGAAAAAAAAAACTTACAAACAAAAAGAGCAAGAAGAAATAAAAAGTTACTAGGATGGATTGAGATAGTGAAGGAACAATCACAAAATCATTTCATCAAGAGGAAACTAAGATATGCTTATTGGCCATGGATGATACCTTCGATGAGACAATTGAAAACATGTCTTATGATGAGTTACACATAGGGGCATAAGTGACCTGAACTAGTTCGAACTCAACTCGATAATGAGCTCGAGCACTCAACTCGATAACGAGCTCGTCTGTTAAACGAGCTTGTCTGTTAAACGAGCTCGAGTTCGAGTGATGAGGCTTGACTCGCGTGCAAGCTCGAGTGCGAAAGGTGGAACCATGAAAGCATGGAAGGCGAAAGGGCAAAACCGTGGGACCGGAACCAGGAGTAGGAGGAATCGCAAGCACATAAGTGGAAGCAGTAGCGCAAAAGCGGAAGCTTGGACACGAAATCGCGTGGAACCACAGACGCTGAAGTTGGAATCAAAATCTAACAAATGTTGTTACATCTCCTCCTTCAAAGCCTGCTCATTCCACAGTGAACCTAAATTTGAATTTGAATTTTTGTGTTAGTACCCGTTTACTTGAGGATCAATGAAGGCAAAAGATACTTGGACAGCAATTTTTCGTAACTTATAACAGGAAACTGCACACACTATTTGCTTCAAAGGAAACTTTTTTTTTTCAATGGAAACATGAAATGGCAGCTACATATCATTAGGAAAATTATTACAATAAAGAGAATTGGAGTTTGCACACCATTATTTATGGCTCCTCTATGATTGAGAAGCTCTTAATGGTTAATGGATTAAACTATAACCTAATCAGCATCAACCAAAAAGGTGATATAGGGTATGTTGTTCAGTTTTCTTCAACATAAGTTTTGATTAGGCTAAATAATGAAATCTACTTTATGGGTCATAGGCACAATAAAGTTTATTTGCTTCAATTGAATAGTTTTTTTTATCTAATATTCTAAAATGTTTAAATGGATTTTATGATGACCCCTGGTTATGTCATATACAATTTTGCCATGCTAGCATGCATATCTTATCCAATTTGTTTAGAAATGAGTTGGTAGTTGGATTATGTCAGTTGCATTACTCTAAGGATCAATTATGAGATGGCTGTCAACTAAGAAAGCATACTGATAGGAAGCAAACCTAGCAACATCGGATAGAAAACGGTGAAAACAATTGCTGTTTACAGCAGTCAAACAGCAACTACAGCAGTTTTCCTTAGGAAAAATAGAGAAATCTGAGGAAACAATGGAGAAATTCACTAATAGACGCAGGAAAAACAGCAAAGATACATGTTTCTTCTATTCGAGAGGAAGAAACAACTCTCCGATTCTCTAGCCAAGTCTAGAGCCCAAGAACACAAATCCTAGATCTCAAATCTTTTCTCAAATTCAAGATGAAACCCTAATTCTAATATTAACCAATAATTAAAGACAAAAGAAAATTACAAATTCCCTAAACAACCGCTAATTCATATTTTTGCCTCCAAACAAGCATTACTCAAGGTGTGGGGCCCAAGGGAGTCGCTATCCCCCCTCTCTCTCCTGGCTTGGGCAGGCAGTGGTAAACCCAAACCAGTCCTGATGAGGACATCGAAAATCAACGGCTACGATCGTGTCTATTTATTTTCATGTATTTTATTTGTTATTTGTACTTTTCCATTTATACCCTCACTTGAGGGCTTTGTTTTATATTTGCCCTAGGGGCAATTGTGTCTTTTATTTTCCTTCATGTATTTGGCTATTTAAGCCCTCCTCTTCCTCTTGGAAGGGGATGATGATTATTGATAATGAAATTTTTATGTTCTTGTTGATCTCTTAGTGAGTTCACGTGATCTCTTAGTGAGTTCATGAGAGGAGAAGCCCGAGGAGGGTAATTCGCAATACCCGTCAATCTTTGGAAGAGTCCGAGGTTCGCGGTTCTTACGATCTCTTTGTGAGTTCATTAGTTATCTCTATCTTTCTCGTATATTCTTGTTAATCTCCTTTCTCCCCTATTCATCCGTCCAATTCTTCCCCTAGCTCCACCTCCCCAAGCTGACGACCATCACCCACCCGATCGCCGGCCTCCTTCCCACGGCCTTCCCCACCCGATCGGCGGTATCCCCTTCCTCCTTTGGACCGCCGGCCACACTCATGATCCAAGTCATTATGACATTCAAATTGTCATAATGACTCCTTAACTTGAGTTTTGCAATAAAGGGAGAATCTAATAATTTTGAATTCAAATTTGAAATTCAAATTTGAGGTTCAAACTTTCCATATTTACAAAAGTCTAAAAAGGAAAGTTTATGAATTTGATCCAATCCAAAGTTCATGACATGTGGAATTATTAAATCTTATCCTAGGTGGCATCGACTCATTTGGAAAAGCATTGAATTCTCCCCAAAATCCCCTCCCTCCTCCTTGATGCCGCCGGCCCTATGATAGGTCCCCATTGATTGCTTAATTAATTCCCTCTTCCATGTTTGAAATTCAAATTGATTTCAAATAACTTTTCCTCTTGTGGGCTCCGAAAATTCGGCCCCGGCCTCCGCTCGCTTTTCTTATTCGGCGAGGGAGTTTTAACTGAATAAGTTCCGAGGTAAATTTTGGAAGGCAGATGGGTTTGTAGATAAGACACTACCCAGAGATTTCGCCCTCATTTTGTGAGGACTTTATGATCTGAGTTCTGGTTTCCTATAGGCGCAAGCCCCTATAGTTAATTACCCCTCCCGATCACGAGAGAGAACTTTCGATTAAGGCTAGTCGTCAATCAGATACGTAGTAGGTACGTGCATCTGGCATATAGTAGCAGCAATGGGTTGGATATTGAAGATTGAGTTTGGATTTGAATATTTGGAAAGGTTTGGAAAATTTGGTATTTAAAATAGAAATTGCACCATCTAATACTCAAAGCGGATGGTGGGGGAATGGATGATGGACCCGATCAAGATCCCATGGTTCCGTCATCCCGGGCCATCGTGGTCCCTGGTCTACTTAGTCAGAGGAGGTAGTCGACCCAACCTGACAGAAGGATCCTTGTCGGCAGCCATGGGTTGCTTCGTCCAAGGGGACCTTGTAGACCGGGGTTGAATGTTTGTCTAAGGGGACAAATTTGAATCCACCTTAGCTAACAGAGGGCTTTGTGCCCTATCAATCATATCCTATTGATTCATATCTCAAGGATTTAACGCCATTAAGGAGCGTATTGGCTCTGGCCATAACCGCTATCTGTGGTGCCATTTGGCGGCAAAACCACTCGGTTCAGAGGGCCCCGGGTCATAACCGTTTACCTGCAGTGCCATTTGGCGGCGAAACTGCCGGTTAGAGGACACGTACCACGTCCTTACTGGCAAGAGATTGTTTGAGAATGGATCCTAGTGATATTCTCGACCAGGCATTTGGCTCTTTTGTGAGCTGAAGTAGTTTTTGATTTGTCCACCCCGACAAACTGTTGCGGAGGGCGGATGAAATTTGCTTTAAGTGCGTCGATGGATTTTATTTCATTTTTTAAATATTTTTGGAGATTTTGGGAATTTTGGATTTTTGTGGGTTTTGGATTTTGAATGGATATTTTGGTGGAATTTGAAAGCGTTTGGAATGGACCCCTCCGGTTGAGATTTTTGTTCAACGCGGCCATCATCGGGGTGTTCGGGGTCACTTCTCTTTTACGGATTGAACCTTGTCAACTCTATCAGGCTGTCGACAGAGGATCGGGTTTCGTAGGCTTTGTACCCTTGAAAGTGAATTCTTTTGATTTTAGGCATTGAAGGCCTAATATGAATGTATTAAAATAAATATTCTGGTCGCCACGGCCACATATTTATTTGTTGGTTCGAACCTTGTCGACTCCTATTAATCCGTATAGGAGGATCGGGTTCGAGCCTGAATTCACTTGTCAACCCGCGCAGCATCCCTAGACATCACGTGTGTACCAATAACACGCTCGCCGGGGCCCATGCGGGTTTCACAATTGCTTTTACCCCTTTTAGTGTACCTATGTGTATACAATTTATAGTGCACGTGCAGGGGTATTTTGAAATAATTGTAGACGCCTTCTGTCTGCTTGTACGAACGTTGCAGACCCGGTGGCGTGGCATAGCAGCTTCTGGATAGAATTGTTCGCTGCTTCGTACAGGTAGACTGTCGTGCACTACTTGTTGATTTCTACGGGTGGCTCGTAGTGCACTAACTAGTCTCCTGCCTTGGGTCGTAGGAGTTTGTACTTGTCGTTATTTCCATATATTTTGTTGTGGTCTTTAGTCTTTTCAGTACATCCGCTACTGCTACATGTAGGTAGGTAGATGTCTTCATCTTTAGACTGAAGTTGACTACAGGATACTGCATTTACTGTAGTCTTTTTGCATCTACCCATGGATGGATGTTGTACATACATTTGTATTCGTAGAGGATTTGTATGTATTGCAGATCTTTTTTTATTCTTGCTTGTAGAAGACTGATATATTTGACTGATGCTGAGTGGTTATTGACTGTATGAGTGATTTAGCACCACTACACATTAATCGTCATCACCCATTAGTGGACTTCTATATGAATAAGGACTCCTTTTCGTTCATTTGTGAATGTTCACATTCATCATACACATCACTATGTTCATTTATAGGAAACTCCATGCTACTGATTGTAAACATATTTAGAACTCCTTCAGGTTTGCTTGTGGAAAACACATTGGTTGTGCAACGGATCTTTTACAATAGCTCATAGGACTTTGTATGCTCGTATCCCTTTGCACTTGTTACATATTGAATCCCCTCTGTTTATAAGACTCAATATATTTGAATTCATTTTGCTCTTATGTTCATAACAGATGAGCATAGTTGTTTGCATATAGACAAGTCATATTGAATACTATAAGTCTTCTTAAATCTTGTATGATGAGTTTTGGAATGCTCTGCTTGCAATCAAATTACATATTCTCTTCAACTTCATTGCTTATGGGATGATAAGCACAAGCCCTTCACTATCTTTGAAAATAGTTTATACTTTGCATGATGATTTTGTTCATGGTTGCTTGTACTTTAACCACTCATTAAAATATTTCTTTTAATGCCCAATGTGACTTTGTATCATTGCTTGCAAATATATCAACACATTTTACTTTTGCTTTTTCTTGCAAATGAGTTGTGATTACAAGCCCCATTGTCTTCAAGGATCATTCAATGTATATGGTGGGTTTGATATCATTATTCAAGCCAAGTCCTTGTAGTCTTTTTAAGTTCGAACGAAAATCCAAGTTAGGTCAACTTGAGTTCAACTCAAGTCTTGCACAAATTCTTGTTTGAGATCAAGTTCAAATATATTGAGTTATTGTTCATATCTTCTTTGTAGTCCTTTGAGTTCATGTTCATAGGTCCTCTGTTCTTGTTCGAGTACAAGTTCTATGTCCTTGCTCAAATTGTTCAAGTCAAGTCCTTCACATGAGTTCGAGTTCTAGTTTTGATTTGAGTTCCTTATAGTTCAAGACTGATTCAAGGTTAAGTTCTTCATCTCCTTTACTTGGTTCAAACCAAGCTTTCTTGCAAACATGATTCAAGTTTTGAGCATAGTCCCATATAGTCAACTTGTATATTAGCTTTGATGTCAAAGTTCTTTGTGTGTAAAGTTTTGTTCAAGCATAGTTCAGACTCGAAGTGAGCCTCTTCCATTCTGAGTTCAATCAAGTCCTCTGTTGTTTTGGTAGAGTTCAAGTTCAAATGCACAAGTTCAAGTTCAATCTCATTTGCACATTTCTTTTATTTGGGTTCAAGTGTTCATTAAGTCACTTAGATCTTGTTCAAAAGTTCAAGTAGAAGTCCCATTTTGTTGTTCTTGCATGTCATCCGAGTGCAATCAAGTTCAAGTCCCAAATCGTTCTCTTGAGTTCAAATGAGATCCAAATGTAGCAATATTTCACCCGAAATTTCGGCAGCCTTCCGGCGTCTCCCCCGTTTAGGGGAAAACTACGGAAAAACTGGGCCATTCCCACCACGCTAAGAAAAGCGTGCATGGTAGATGCCCTCTTGCGAGGACACCGCGGCCGTGTAATTTTTCAATCCCCCACCACGCTAAGAAAAGCGTGCATGGGTATTATTTTTGTTTGTAAAAAAAAGTATATATATTTTTTTATTTTTGAAAATATTTGAGGAAGCAAGGCAGTTATTTCCCCGCAAGCGGGTACTTATGGGTATCCCCGCTTCGTCGCGCGCATCGCACCGGGATCCCTTCCCACCACGCTAAGAAAAGCGTGCATAGGCGGGGTTTCCAAGGCGATACGAACTTTGAAGAAGGAATTTGGGTGATTACCCGCTTCGTCGCAAGCGTCGGGACGCACTCCCTCCCACCACGCTAAGAAAAGCATGCATGGGTGGTCGTTTTGTCTCGACGCATGTGTTGAAACGGGTTCTCGGAGTTTTAGGGTTAGAGAGTTATACCTTGGCGGGTGTCGTCG
Organism: Dendrobium nobile; assembly: GCA_022539455.1. NCBI lineage: Eukaryota > Viridiplantae > Streptophyta > Magnoliopsida > Asparagales > Orchidaceae > Dendrobium > Dendrobium nobile. The sequence continues at coordinate 33,283,225 of CM039732.1, read as the reverse complement.
GGGTTGGCTCGAGGATCGAAGCAAGGGAAGGATTTCATTCTTTTTTTTTTTAAATTATAATTAAACTAATTAATCATAATGAATTATGATTAAAAAAAATTATAATTAGATTTAATTAATTATAATTAATGTATGATTAATTAATAATTAATTATAATTCTAAAAATTAATCATAATTAAACTTAATTAATTATGATTAATAATTATTAATTATAATTGAACACAATTAATCATAATTAAATTTAATCAATTGTAACTAATTTATAATCAATCTTAATTAAAAATAATTCATTATAATCAAACTAAATTAATTATAATTAACTCAAATAATTTTATCAATAAATAAAATAGGATTTAGGCTTGATTAAGGCAAAAAATTTAAGCAGGATTTATGCTAAATCTTGTTTAAATTTCAGAGGAGGTTAAGACCCCCCTCCTCTCCTTTAATCGGCTTCTTTACGGGATTTGGCCGAAGAAAGGCACGAAAGGGAGATAGTTACCTTCACTACAGCGAGCTCCCGGTGATGCTTCCGATCAGAATGTGGTAACTTCCGATCCAGCAGGCAGGGACGGCGTCGGAGGAGGAGCGACGGGTTCGGTTAGGTAAGACCGGCACTCTCTTCCTCTCTCTCTCTTTCTCTCTCTCTCTCTCTCTCTCTGCGTGGACGGAAGGAGTCGAAGCAGGTAAGGGGGGCGACGGGATGGGAGCTGGGGTCGGGTGAGAGGATCGGAGAGTGGGTCTTCCGGTAGAATAAAGAGGAGTTGGAGGCGGCAGGGTCTGGACGGAGGTCGGGAGAGGTGGCTTTGAGTCGTGGTTTGTGGTCGGGATCGGAGAGAGAGCAGGAGGTTGGGGATGTCGGGAGGAGAAGCAGAGAGCGAGAGCAGCGATCGACTCCGTTTGGTTCGGTATTTAAAGACGCGAATGGGAGCGGGATCGAGGAAGAGACACGGGATTCGGGCAGGATTTCTGGGAGACGACTGCAAGCAGCGCCGATTTCAGCTAGATTTTGGGGAACTGACGTGAACGACGCCGAATTGGCGGGATTTCTGCGAATTTTGTGCACAATTTCGGCTGGATTTGAGGATCCGTCGGGCAAGGTATGACTGTGATGCTTCTCTCTTTTTTTTTCTTTTGGTTTTTACATGAAGGTTAACAAATGCCCCCCAACAAATGTGGTACGCGTCTAAAGCGAATCACGTTTGTTGTAAGCTGATTGACCCTGTGGATCTCTAGATGTTTATTCTAAATGTCACACTAGGGCTTTCATTTAGTGGATCTCCAAAAGTTTATTTGGATGTCACACTGAGATTTTCTTTTAGTGGATCTCCAAATGCTTACTTTGATGTCACACTAAGATTTTCTTTTAGTGGATCTCCAAAAAGTTTATTTGGATGTCACACTAAAACTTTCTTTCTTCATAGATCTCTTGGATGTATCAATAGATAGTTGAGATACCGACTTCTTTTGCCCTGTGCTTTGTGTTACGGACATTGATGGAGAATCATCTGATTTGTCTTTACTAACTTGTCAGATGATTTTTGTTCCTTCGGTCCTATGCTTTCTAGCTTTGGCGGGCTTGCTGAAGGAGTAGGTGTCGATGACCTAAACCTTTAGGTTTGTATTAGGTCGATGGCGAAAAGTCATCGGTCCCGAGCTTTGTGCATAGCGGACTTGTTGATGACGGAATCCACTTAGTTCAGCCTTGGGCTTTTTGTGAACTTTGGGATAGTTTTCTTCGGTCCTTTGCTTTGTGCTTTGGTGGACTTGTTGAAGAAAATTTCCTTCGATCCTCGCTTTGTGCTTTACGGATTTGTTGAAGGATTTACAGGTTCTGGATTTAGTTGATAGTACCGAACGTAGGTAGTATCTTGATCCTTAACCACTTGAGAAAACTTTAATCTGAATCACTTGAGTTCATCAGATCGGGAGAGCTAGAATTTGATAGCTCTTTGTCCTCTGGTTGCTGAGATGGGGGTTCCTCTACTGCGGCCTTTCTTGTGGCTTGTTGAGTAGATGGAGCTGCCAGCGATCCGGCCATATTTGGGCTTGTTGGATCCGACCTCTTACACCCATTCAGGCTTCAGACTCGAGCTATGGGAATTGCGCTCCCCAATGCTGATTTTGCTGAAGTTGGTAGATCTGGAGTCTATCCTTCATGGTTTTGGATTTTAGAGCCTACGAACATTTGGTAGTTGCTCGAGACTCAGCTTCCCATTAGAAATTTGATTCTCCAGTCATTTAGGAGAATTTTTATGGACTACGATCACTTGAACTTGTCGGGTCAAATTTGCCTTCATTCTTCTTACAGTCCCTACTGACGGGTTGACGAAGTGGGGGTTCCGCTACTACGGCCGTTTTTATGGCTTGTTGAGTAGACAGAGCTGCCAGCGATCCGGCCATATTTGGGCGTGTTGGATCCGACCTTTTACACCCATTCGAACCTTAAGCTTCAGGCTGTTGAAAGACTTCAAGCTTCTTCGGCTCAATTTTGTAGGAGTGTGTAGCCACAAAAGTCTCTTTCTTGACTTTTGAGTCTTGGTTCATTAGAGAAGGTGATATCTCTGACTTTTGAAAGATCACCTGCAATAGTTTGAAAAAGAAATCTTTGTATTCTTTAGCACAAAATAGCATTTGGATTGATAATTTTAAATATTTATTCGGGGATCTCGGCGTGCGGCGCGATGTCGACCCGAATAAATATTTAAAATGCCCACTGTCTCACAGGGACATTCTAGAATTGAATAGATTTGGAATATGAGATTTTAAATATTCGTTTGGGGATCTCGGCGTATAGCACGATGTCGACCCAAATGAATATTTAAAATGCCCCCTGTCTCGCAGGGACATTTTGGATAGGCTTTTGTATCTTTGAGATTTTAAATATTTATTTGGGGATTTCGGCACGCAGCGCGATGTCGACCCAAATAAATATTTAAAATGCCCCCAGTCTGATGGGGGGATTTTGAAATGCATTCTTGCTATACAAGAGAATTTCAAAATATAAATGTAAATATGCACTGATAGATATGCATATAAAACTTTGACAATTACAAAGTACACTAGTAATGAAATTTTCATGCATGATATTTCTTTAAATATCGGCCGTTGATAGGCGGCATAGGTCTCTGACCGTTCAGATCGATCAACTGATATGCTCCTCCTTGGTACACCTTCTCTATGACGAAGGGGCCTTCCCAATTGGGTACGAATTTGCCACCGATTTTTCGGTGTGGAATGATTGGTCTTCTCAGCACCAGGACCAATTCCCCTTCCTGAAATGATCGAGGACGCACCATTCGATCAAAAGACTTTGCCATTCTTCCTCGGTAGATTTCTAGATTTTGTTGAGCTTGTAACCTTAGTTCATCAAGTGCATCGAGCTCTTCCATTCTGAGGCGGGCATTTTGCTCTCGAGTGAGATCGTTCTGGATTGCTACCCGGAGTGACGGTAGTTCAATCTCCAATGGTAATACAGCTTCGACTCCGAACACTAGAGAGTAAGGAGTGGCTTTGGTTGGTGTCTTGTAGGTTGTACGGTACGCCCACAACGCTTCTGCCATTTTCGTATGCCACTCTCTTTTGTTCTTGGTAAGAATCTTCTTCAACAATTTCACTAGCGTCTTGTTGAAGGCTTCAGCCAAACCATTGGCCCTTGGATTGTATATGGAGGAATATCGCCAATCGATTTTGTGCCGATCAACGAACTTGTAAATTTTTGTACTCTTGAATGCAGTACCGTTGTCTGAGATTATCCGGCGTGGCACACCAAATCTGTAGACAACATTGTGGGTAAAGAAATTGATCACATACTCCGATGTGACCTCTCTGAATGGAGCCGCTTCCGCCCACTTGGAAAAGTAGTCTGTTGCTGCCAGAATGAAACAGTGTCCCGCTGATGATGGCGGATCTATTGGTCCAATTATGTCTGTGCCCCAACATTCAAATGGCCAAGATGCTATTGTCGGGTGCAGAGGATTTGGTGGTTGATGTATAACATCACCGTGGATTTGACACTCATGACACCTCTTTGCGTGATCAATACAATCTCTGACCATGGTCGGCCAATAATAACCCATTCTTTTGATTTTAGCGGCCATTTTAGGACCTGACTGGTGTGCTCCGCAAAGCCCCTCGTGGACTTCTGTCACCACCTTATCAGCTTCCTTGGTCCCTAGGCACCTTAGCCACATTTGATCAAAGGCTCGTCTGTACAACATGTCATTGACAAATGCATATCTCAATGCCCTTTTTCGAATTTGTGCGGCCGTAGACTTTTCTGTCGGGAGTTTGTTTTCTTTGAAGTAGTCAATGAATGGCTGCCTCCAATCATTTTCGACTTCAATATCTAAACAATGCCACCACGACTCTGAAGCTTGACTAGCTTTACGTCTCTTGGCCACGTGATGTTCTTCTGGATAATTTTTCATAATGATTTGATTGAGCGGTTGAGGGTCAACTGGAGTTTCATTCTGCTGACTTGAATCTATAATTCCTTCTGCCCTCGGGAATTGTAATAGAGCGGGCTCCAAGACCCTACGAGTGTAAACCCCGATGAATATAGGACTCTCCTCGTTGATGTTCGCCATTTCTTTAGCTAATTTGGCCAGACAATCTGCTTTAGCATTCTGTCCTCGAGGAACTCGATCCATTTTGACATTTGGTACTTGCTTCAGAAGCTCGAGGGCTCGACGGTGATAATGGGCCAATTCGACTTTGCCAACCTTGTAGATACCGAGGACCTGATTTATCACGAGCTGAGAATCACCGTAGATTTGGAGGTGTTGGATTCTGACATCGATTGCGATCTCCAACCCTGCTAAAAGAGCTTCGTACTCAGCTTCGTTATTTGTTCGAGGTTCAGTCAAACTGAATGAGAACCTCATTATGCCACCTTCAGGTGCTACGAAAATGAGACCGATGCCGGCTCGGGCTCTTGCAATATTCGGAGGTCGGACAGGTCTAATGGATGATGCCCCGTCAAAGTACATCTCCCAGAACGGTAGCTTTTCATTTTCTTCGACCTGCATTATTTGCTCATCGGGCAAATCATCATTTAGTGGAGAATCGGCCGGGATTGGATGTGCAGCAAGGAAATCTGCCAATGCCTGTCCTTTCACCGCCTTTTGTGGCATGTATGTAATTTCAAACTGCAATAACAATACTGCCCACCTGGCCAGACGACCTGTCAACGCTGGTCTTGTCATCAAGAATTTCAGCGGATCGATCTTTGATATCAGTGTGATTTTGTGGGATAGCATATAGTGACGGAGTTTCTGAACTGCAAAAATCAGCGCCAAACAATGCTTTTCAATTGGGGAATAACGGCTTTCTGCTCCAATCAACCTTCGACTGATGTAGTAGAGTGCATTTTCTTTTCCTTCTTCATTATTCTGGGCCAATAGTGCTCCGAGGGACTCTTCTAGTGCAGCCGTATACAGTATAAGAGGCTTCCCCGGAATTGGCGCTGCTAGGATGGGCGGATTCAACAGATATTTCTTGATGCTATCAAACGCCTCCTGACATTCTGCATCCCATTTGAAACGGACATCTTTCTTCATTAATTTTGAAAACGGTTGGCACCTACCCGATAGATTTGATATGAATCTCCGGATGAAAGCCAGTTGTCCTTGCAGCGAGCGAAGCTGTCGAAGGTTCCTTGGTGGTGGCATCTCTGTGATGGCCTTAATTTTGTTAGGGTCGATCTCTATGCCTCGATGACGAACAACATAACCCAGAAATTTGCCGGAGGAGACCCCGAAAGCACATTTGAGAGGGTTCATCTTCAGATCGAACTTTCTGATTCTCTCAAACACAATCCTGAGATCTTTTAAGTGATCATTTCGGCCAAGACTTTTGACGACAAGGTCATCTACATAACACTCGACCTTCTGATGTATCAAATCGTCAAATATGTGAGTCATCGCTCGCTGGTAGGTGGCACCAGCGTTCTTCAAGCCAAAGGGCATGACTGTGTAGCAGAAAATGCCGATGGGCGTTCTGAACGATGTATGTTTTTCATCTTCGGGCGCCATCTTGATTTGATTGTATCCTGACGATCCATCCATGAAGGAGAACATGTCATAGTTGGAAGTGTTGTCCACCAGGAGTTCGGATACAGGGAGTGGAAAATCGTCTTTTGGGCACGCCTTGTTGAGGTCCCTGAAGTCAATGCAGATACGAATCTGCCCATTCTTCTTCTTCACTGGGACAATATTGGCAATCCAATCAGCATACTTTTCTTCTCGGATAAAGCCTGCCTCTATTAATTTCTTTGTTTCAGCAATCACTTGTTCTTCAATCTCCAATCTCATTCTCCTTGGAGCTTGTTTGACGGGCACTACATCCGGCTTGATTGCTAATCTGTGAACCGCTACATCAGGGGATAAGCCAGGCATCTCAGCATATGTCCAGGCAAAGCAGTCCCTGAATTCACAGAGAAGTTCTTTCATTTCTTCTATCTGTTCTTCGGGTAGGAGAGAACTAATGAAAGTTGGGCGAGGGTCTCCCTCAGTCCCCAAGTTGACTTCTTTTAGTTCATCCATAGTGGCTGCCTGACCACCATCTTCAAGCTCTTCTGGTGCAGGCTCGGCTTCCAATGGCTGTTCATCATAATCATCAGCTTCGTATGTTTCTTCAGCATCATCTTCCTCGGATTCAATTTTCGTGCATGTGATTGCCCGACAAATTTCTTTTTGGAGGAATTTTCGCTTGATGAATCCGATACCTCTATATGCATCTGTATCCTTCTGCCGTAGTGGACGCGGATTCCTTCCGTACCAGAGGCCCAGACATGTACGAAGTTGTCTTTTAGTGGTAGGAACATTGATCTGCTTTCGTAACATTTTCCGAATACTCTTGGTATTGAACCTAGGTAGCCTCGTAGGTAGTAACTCTTCGGAGTCGAGGAGCATGCAATCCCAGTCATGATTCTCCTCTTCGCGAACTCCCGTGGAATATAGCACATTCCCTGGCACAGTCCCATTTTTAAGAGGAGGCAAATAGAGGGTGGCGAGTTCTTCGACTTTATGCACCTCGCGAGAAATGAGTTCTTTGAAGTGTTGCAAGGGAACACGCGTGACCACGAGTACACTATCTGAAATTGACAGACTGTCTATTCTTCTGGAGAACACATTCTGCACTGTGTTCATGTAAATGGAGTCGTAGTCATAATCATCACTTGAATATGCGACTTGCCTACTCCATTCGTCTGTAGATTGGCATACTTTCCGAGATTTAGCAGGAGTAATATCATCTTCATCTGTATCACTCCCAAGATGAGGTACACATTTCTTTTCTTTTGGAATGGTCGGTGCCTTGGGAAGAGTCGACGCTGCCTTCTTTCTCCCCACCTGTTTTTTCTCACCTTCCCGTTCTGGTCGCTTTGCAGCTTTTGAGTTTGATGCTTTAGCTTCGAGGGAGCTCGAAGATTTTTGCTTCTTTGGCATGAAATATCGTGCATCCTCATAAACTGTCGCTTCATGAACTGTAAAAGGCTGAATGTCACCAGAGATCCTGAATTCTTCTCCATCTTTGAGATACTTCATACACTGGTGTAGTGTTGACGGGACAATGCCGTACTCATGCAACCAGGGACGACCCAGTAGCGCCTTGAATGAAGTATCCGCGTCAATCACATGAAATTTAGCTTCTGTATGGAGCTCTCCAAATACAAGAGGGAGCATGAATGATCCAAGGGTCTTCTGCCCTTTTTCGTTGAAACCATGTACCATGAGCTTATCTGGCCCGAGGTGTTCCACATCAAGGCAAAGGGATCTCAGTGCTTTCAAGCTTATCAGATTCACGGAGGATCCAGGATCGATCAAGATTCGACTGATAATCAGCTTATCGCTCTCTGCAGTAACGTACAGAGGGCGATTATGGTCCGCAGTCCCGAGCATCATGTCCTCTTCGGAGAAAGTAATGAATGGCTCATTACGAGCTTGTAGAACCTCAGTCAAATTACGTTCAGCAAAATACGCTTCGTATCTTTCGGGATCTTTGAGAGCCTGAATCAGAGTCTCCCGAAGGTCTTTAGACATTACCAGGGCATCGTATATACTGAGTTGTGCTGGGATCTTTCTCAGATGGGATAAAATATTATAATCTATCCCATTGGCTGGAGTCTTCTTTTTCTTGGGATCTTCAGAGATAATATCATCGTTGATAACTATCTCTTTCTCCTTATCTTTGCTGGAGACCCCCTTCTTCGGTGGAGGCGGTAGTACTTTACCGCTTCTTAACTGCACTTGAGCAATCTCCTCCGGTTCAGAGTCATTTAATTGTACATTCTCTTCAGAGTCGGCCATCGTTGCGTCTAGGGACTCGTCTGTTGATTCAGAATCACCACCCAGGTTTACATGTTCCATCCGAGATGCTATGCCAGGATCTGATTCGTCTCCCTCTGGAAAATACAAATCTTCCTCCGAACTGTAATCCATTGGCAAAACCATCATACAGGACTCAGAAGGTACTTCTTCTATGCATTCTCCTTTTGTCAATGTACTTGGTGTCACCGAGATGACCCGACATATTTCTGTTGGAAGAGAATTCTCATCATCTTCTCCGGCTTCGTCTATCTTAAGCTCTGACATGAAGTCAGCAAGCTTGATAGGTCGCCTCACAGTCTGGTAGTACTCATCCAGACTATCAATAACCCTCTGAGTTGCAGTCTTTTTCTCCTTTGGCTTCTTCAGCTTGGTTTTCTTTTTGGATGATTTCTTCTTTTCAGTCTTTGAAGAACCAACTTGGTTGGAAAACTGTTTTAAAGTAGAAGGTCGTACCACCGGCAGTGCCTTCAAATCTATCATTGGCTCAATAGGAGACTTCCACTTTACACCTGAAACTCCTTCAAGCTGCTTTAACATTTTCACAGTCTTCTTGGAGACCGCAGTCTCCCACTGTTCTTCTTGAGTTGGTTTCTTTTCGTTTCTCCTTTCTTCAACTAGGGGTACGGAAGAGGACGTGATCACCCGAGTTGATTCTTTTTTAGGGTGAGACAACACATTGTCTGATAGTGTGATTTCACCTTTTTGATATTTTCTTTCAAGCCAATCCTTGAAGATGTAGCAATCTTCAATAGGATGGCTGAGTACCCGATGGTATGGGCAATAATTTGGGTCACCAGTGTGCTTCGATTCTTCGGGTCTCTTGCATTCAGGCAGTTCTAAACCCGATTTCAACACTTGTCGAAATAATTTGGCGACACTCTCCCTTTTGAATGAATATTCTTTATTCATCTTATCTTTGAGGGATTGGAACGTTCTATCACCAGTTCCTATTGCCTGTCTCTGGCCTCCAGCTTGATAAGTCCGTGATTTATCATTTCCCCCTAATATCAGCTTCGGTTGGGGGTTGGGGTTGTAGGCCTGTTTGGGCTTTTCTTGATATTGCATCGGCTGTTTGCCCTTTTCTACATTATAAATCACCTGCTTTTCTCTATCAGCTCTGGAGAAGAACGTAGAGTCGGCTTCACCCCTTCTAGCACCCGGGGCCTTAGCCTTCTTGGGCTTATCAGAGTGATTTTCTGATCTGGACAAATTCAGTTTCTCAAATTTGGCCACTCTGTCGAGCAAATCTTGAAATGTGTTTATCGTAGCCATGCACAGGAAGGGTTGCATCTTGTCATCAATGTTGCCCATTAACAACTGTACGGCATGCTCTTCTTCTAACTGCTGCTCACATTTCATGCTCAAATTTCGCCAGCGAGTGATGTATTTAGTCACTGATTCTTCTCTTTTTCTTTTATCCAGAGCGAGGTCAGCGATCGTGATCTTCTCTGTTGCACTGGCGAATCTCTTCACGAACATATTTTCTAATTCTGCGAAGGTCTTCACAGAATCATTTGGCAATTCGGCATACCATTCGAAAGCAGTTGCTGTTAAACTACTAACGAACTGTCGGAAGAGTAGGGCGTCATTGCCTCCTGTGTTCCCGCAGGTGGCTTTAAACTGTGCCAGGTGCTGCCTGGGGTTGTTATTACCATTGAAAGTATTGAACTTTGGTACAGAATACCCCTTTGGGTATGGTACTTGGTCGTACTCAGCAGGGTACGGACGACCTTTGCCTACCAACTTTTCTGCTTGATCGACGGCTATAATAGCCCTGATCTTTTCTGTGATGATTCCTTCCAATTGTGCAGCAGTTACTGGTTCGGAAGTACTTGCAACATTTTGTGGGGTGGGCTGACGGATGACATTATGAGCCTCATGACCATCTTCAGGAATACCTCGTACTCCTGAAACTTGAGGTATTTGGAAATTTGGAGGATCAGCAGGAGGATTGGGCATGGCACCAACAGCAACAGTTCTCTGCATCAACTGCATCATTGCCCCCATCTGAGCCATCATCTCGGTCATTTTTTCATTCAACTGAGAGATTTCCCTATCTTTGGCTCTCATTTGCCGCCTCATCTGTCTTCTTATGTCAGCGAGTGTGGCATTTTCATCATCTAAAGGATTTTCATCTACTTCTTCCACCTCTTCTTCTTCTTGAGAATGACGACTTCTGCCAGTGGTGGACCCTTCTCGACGACGACGACGATATACTTGCCTGGGTGGCGGTTGCCAACGCCCTTCATCTTCATCATCATCGTAATTGGCGCCATCATTAACGTCTGTATGTGTCACCATATAGACGACTTCCATATCCAGAGTGTCATTTACTTCTTTGATTTCTTCTTCTAGATTTTCCTCTAGAAATTCATCAATATTTTCTTCTAAATTTTCCTCCATAAATTCGTCAATGTTTTCTTCAATATTTTCTTCTCCTTCAAGGAATTCTTCCTCCTCTAGATTTTGATCGTCTATATTTTCTTCCAGTAGTCGGATCTCCGAGCGACGACGCCATTGGATTTCCGGTTCTTGATCAGGCACGGGGACTTCTTCGATCAGTGGGCTGCGATCGAAGTTAGTCTCTTCCTTTGGAGGGGGTGGAGGACGATGGGATCCCCTGGAAGATTCTCCAAGGTGTTTACCATCTGGAGGAATGTCATTATGGGTCCTTTTTGGGGCCCACTTCTGACGTTGTTTGTACATGGGGGCGGATCTCCGGGAAGCCTCACCAGATGTCACGCCCAGATCAGTCCTCCTTTCTCTTCTTTCTTTTTCATTTCTCTGAGGCTTTGGCCTCCAGACTTGTTTTCCTTTCCACCGGAACCTTTCAGCAGCGGATCCCTGAACATATGGTTCAGGTGTCACACCCCGATGTTCACCGCGTGGAATATATCTTCTTTCTCTTCCTTCTGCAGCAAAGGACAGACGCTCCCTTGGCGGGGTTCTTCTGGCCTCTATTACTAAGGGCCGTTGAAACTTCTTCTTCTTAAGACCTTTCTCTTTTACAGTCTTCAGGACCCGATAGACCCGGGCTGAGAGAGTTTCAGGTTCCTTCTTCCTTGGAGGGACTGGAGCTTCAGGCCGTCGATCCCAAAAGGATTTCTTCAGCTCACCAGTAGAGCTGTTTCTTTTGACCCACTTCAGATTTGCAAATCCATTCCGAGTTGGAATGTTAGCTTCAGACTCTTGGGCCGGCAGATTGGAAGGGTGAACAGGGAGTTGTTGTTGCTGAGCTCGGAGCTCAGCATTCATCTTCCTTCTTTGCCTCCTTGTAGGTCTTCCTCTAGATGAGGAGGCCTCAGCATCGTATTCCCCAGATGCAGATAACCTGGTCGGCAGGGGTGTGGTGTTTGCAGTCACCACGGAGATTCTTCCACCAGCCACAATCCTCTTGGTTGATGGGATTTCAGACTGTGACAGCCTCTTAAACACAGAAATCCTCCCACGAGGAGTTTCAACAGTAGGTCGCGACGCTGGCAGATGCGCACGACGGGTAGGAGTTCCGGAAGCTCTTGCGACAACAGCTGGAAAATCAATACTACCAAACTGGATGGTAGCTCCAGCATTCCCGGTCTCAATAACAGCATTAGCCAGTTGGATCCTGGCTCCTCGTCCCAGTTGAACGGTCATCGGGGTGTTCTGTAGATCCATCTGCATAAATGAAAGGCAAGGGTTAGTAATCAGAATCTGATACATCACCCCGCACTTTCAAAATGCAGAGACTTGCACAGAACACAAAAATAAGAGAAAATAACATTAGCGAGCAGTTCAAATAATATAAATCTAAATTACTGCTAAATACGTTATCTCAAATGAAAGATTTTTGAACGATCATTCTTTAGAAAATTCAAATATTTAATTTCTTGAATGATCATTTTGAAAGATTCAGAACTTTGAGTATGATTTGAATAGCTGCTATTATAGCACTGAGACGACTAGCCAAAGATGGAAAGAGAAACCAGACCCCAGTGGAGTCGCCAGAAATCTGTGGGCTCCGAAAATTCGGCCCCGGCCTCCGCTCGCTTTTCTTATTCGGCGAGGGAGTTTTAACTGAATAAGTTCCGAGGTAAATTTTGGAAGGCAGATGGGTTTGTAGATAAGACACTACCCAGAGATTTCGCCCTCATTTTGTGAGGACTTTATGATCTGAGTTCTGGTTTCCTATAGGCGCAAGCCCCTATAGTTAATTACCCCTCCCGATCACGAGAGAGAACTTTCGATTAAGGCTAGTCGTCAATCAGATACGTAGTAGGTACGTGCATCTGGCATATAGTAGCAGCAATGGGTTGGATATTGAAGATTGAGTTTGGATTTGAATATTTGGAAAGGTTTGGAAAATTTGGTATTTAAAATAGAAATTGCACCATCTAATACTCAAAGCGGATGGTGGGGGAATGGATGATGGACCCGATCAAGATCCCATGGTTCCGTCATCCCGGGCCATCGTGGTCCCTGGTCTACTTAGTCAGAGGAGGTAGTCGACCCAACCTGACAGAAGGATCCTTGTCGGCAGCCATGGGTTGCTTCGTCCAAGGGGACCTTGTAGACCGGGGTTGAATGTTTGTCTAAGGGGACAAATTTGAATCCACCTTAGCTAACAGAGGGCTTTGTGCCCTATCAATCATATCCTATTGATTCATATCTCAAGGATTTAACGCCATTAAGGAGCGTATTGGCTCTGGCCATAACCGCTATCTGTGGTGCCATTTGGCGGCAAAACCACTCGGTTCAGAGGGCCCCGGGTCATAACCGTTTACCTGCAGTGCCATTTGGCGGCGAAACTGCCGGTTAGAGGACACGTACCACGTCCTTACTGGCAAGAGATTGTTTGAGAATGGATCCTAGTGATATTCTCGACCAGGCATTTGGCTCTTTTGTGAGCTGAAGTAGTTTTTGATTTGTCCACCCCGACAAACTGTTGCGGAGGGCGGATGAAATTTGCTTTAAGTGCGTCGATGGATTTTATTTCATTTTTTAAATATTTTTGGAGATTTTGGGAATTTTGGATTTTTGTGGGTTTTGGATTTTGAATGGATATTTTGGTGGAATTTGAAAGCGTTTGGAATGGACCCCTCCGGTTGAGATTTTTGTTCAACGCGGCCATCATCGGGGTGTTCGGGTCACTTCTCTTTTACGGATTGAACCTTGTCAACTCTATCAGGCTGTCGACAGAGGATCGGGTTTCGTAGGCTTTGTACCCTTGAAAGTGAATTCTTTTGATTTTAGGCATTGAAGGCCTAATATGAATGTATTAAAATAAATATTCTGGTCGCCACGGCCACATATTTATTTGTTGGTTCGAACCTTGTCGACTCCTATTAATCCGTATAGGAGGATCGGGTTCGAGCCTGAATTCACTTGTCAACCCGCGCAGCATCCCTAGACATCACGTGTGTACCAATAACACGCTCGCCGGGGCCCATGCGGGTTTCACAATTGCTTTTACCCCTTTTAGTGTACCTATGTGTATACAATTTATAGTGCACGTGCAGGGGTATTTTGAAATAATTGTAGACGCCTTCTGTCTGCTTGTACGAACGTTGCAGACCCGGTGGCGTGGCATAGCAGCTTCTGGATAGAATTGTTCGCTGCTTCGTACAGGTAGACTGTCGTGCACTACTTGTTGATTTCTACGGGTGGCTCGTAGTGCACTAACTAGTCTCCTGCCTTGGGTCGTAGGAGTTTGTACTTGTCGTTATTTCCATATATTTTGTTGTGGTCTTTAGTCTTTTCAGTACATCCGCTACTGCTACATGTAGGTAGGTAGATGTCTTCATCTTTAGACTGAAGTTGACTACAGGATACTGCATTTACTGTAGTCTTTTTGCATCTACCCATGGATGGATGTTGTACATACATTTGTATTCGTAGAGGATTTGTATGTATTGCAGATCTTTTTTTATTCTTGCTTGTAGAAGACTGATATATTTGACTGATGCTGAGTGGTTATTGACTGTATGAGTGATTTAGCACCACTACACATTAATCGTCATCACCCATTAGTGGACTTCTATATGAATAAGGACTCCTTTTCGTTCATTTGTGAATGTTCACATTCATCATACACATCACTATGTTCATTTATAGGAAACTCCATGCTACTGATTGTAAACATATTTAGAACTCCTTCAGGTTTGCTTGTGGAAAACACATTGGTTGTGCAACGGATCTTTTACAATAGCTCATAGGACTTTGTATGCTCGTATCCCTTTGCACTTGTTACATATTGAATCCCCTCTGTTTATAAGACTCAATATATTTGAATTCATTTTGCTCTTATGTTCATAACAGATGAGCATAGTTGTTTGCATATAGACAAGTCATATTGAATACTATAAGTCTTCTTAAATCTTGTATGATGAGTTTTGGAATGCTCTGCTTGCAATCAAATTACATATTCTCTTCAACTTCATTGCTTATGGGATGATAAGCACAAGCCCTTCACTATCTTTGAAAATAGTTTATACTTTGCATGATGATTTTGTTCATGGTTGCTTGTACTTTAACCACTCATTAAAATATTTCTTTTAATGCCCAATGTGACTTTGTATCATTGCTTGCAAATATATCAACACATTTTACTTTTGCTTTTTCTTGCAAATGAGTTGTGATTACAAGCCCCATTGTCTTCAAGGATCATTCAATGTATATGGTGGGTTTGATATCATTATTCAAGCCAAGTCCTTGTAGTCTTTTTAAGTTCGAACGAAAATCCAAGTTAGGTCAACTTGAGTTCAACTCAAGTCTTGCACAAATTCTTGTTTGAGATCAAGTTCAAATATATTGAGTTATTGTTCATATCTTCTTTGTAGTCCTTTGAGTTCATGTTCATAGGTCCTCTGTTCTTGTTCGAGTACAAGTTCTATGTCCTTGCTCAAATTGTTCAAGTCAAGTCCTTCACATGAGTTCGAGTTCTAGTTTTGATTTGAGTTCCTTATAGTTCAAGACTGATTCAAGGTTAAGTTCTTCATCTCCTTTACTTGGTTCAAACCAAGCTTTCTTGCAAACATGATTCAAGTTTTGAGCATAGTCCCATATAGTCAACTTGTATATTAGCTTTGATGTCAAAGTTCTTTGTGTGTAAAGTTTTGTTCAAGCATAGTTCAGACTCGAAGTGAGCCTCTTCCATTCTGAGTTCAATCAAGTCCTCTGTTGTTTTGGTAGAGTTCAAGTTCAAATGCACAAGTTCAAGTTCAATCTCATTTGCACATTTCTTTTATTTGGGTTCAAGTGTTCATTAAGTCACTTAGATCTTGTTCAAAAGTTCAAGTAGAAGTCCCATTTTGTTGTTCTTGCATGTCATCCGAGTGCAATCAAGTTCAAGTCCCAAATCGTTCTCTTGAGTTCAAATGAGATCCAAATGTAGCAATATTTCACCCGAAATTTCGGCAGCCTTCCGGCGTCTCCCCCGTTTAGGGGAAAACTACGGAAAAACTGGGCCATTCCCACCACGCTAAGAAAAGCGTGCATGGTAGATGCCCTCTTGCGAGGACACCGCGGCCGTGTAATTTTTCAATCCCCCACCACGCTAAGAAAAGCGTGCATGGGTATTATTTTTGTTTGTAAAAAAAAGTATATATATTTTTTTATTTTTGAAAATATTTGAGGAAGCAAGGCAGTTATTTCCCCGCAAGCGGGTACTTATGGGTATCCCCGCTTCGTCGCGCGCATCGCACCGGGATCCCTTCCCACCACGCTAAGAAAAGCGTGCATAGGCGGGGTTTCCAAGGCGATACGAACTTTGAAGAAGGAATTTGGGTGATTACCCGCTTCGTCGCAAGCGTCGGGACGCACTCCCTCCCACCACGCTAAGAAAAGCATGCATGGGTGGTCGTTTTGTCTCGACGCATGTGTTGAAACGGGTTCTCGGAGTTTTAGGGTTAGAGAGTTATACCTTGGCGGGTGTCGTCGGGGTTGGCTCGAGGATCGAAGCAAGGGAAGGATTTCATTCTTTTTTTTTTTTTAAATTATAATTAAACTAATTAATCATAATGAATTATGATTAAAAAAAATTATAATTAGATTTAATTAATTATAATTAATGTATGATTAATTAATAATTAATTATAATTCTAAAAATTAATCATAATTAAACTTAATTAATTATGATTAATAATTATTAATTATAATTGAACACAATTAATCATAATTAAATTTAATCAATTGTAACTAATTTATAATCAATCTTAATTAAAAATAATTCATTATAATCAAACTAAATTAATTATAATTAACTCAAATAATTTTATCAATAAATAAAATAGGATTTAGGCTTGATTAAGGCAAAAAATTTAAGCAGGATTTATGCTAAATCTTGTTTAAATTTCAGAGGAGGTTAAGACCCCCCTCCTCTCCTTTAATCGGCTTCTTTACGGGATTTGGCCGAAGAAAGGCACGAAAGGGAGATAGTTACCTTCACTACAGCGAGCTCCCGGTGATGCTTCCGATCAGAATGTGGTAACTTCCGATCCAGCAGGCAGGGACGGCGTCGGAGGAGGAGCGACGGGTTCGGTTAGGTAAGACCGGCACTCTCTTCCTCTCTCTCTCTTTCTCTCTCTCTCTCTCTCTCTGCGTGGACGGAAGGAGTCGAAGCAGGTAAGGGGGGCGACGGGATGGGAGCTGGGGTCGGGTGAGAGGATCGGAGAGTGGGTCTTCCGGTAGAATAAAGAGGAGTTGGAGGCGGCAGGGTCTGGACGGAGGTCGGGAGAGGTGGCTTTGAGTCGTGGTTTGTGGTCGGGATCGGAGAGAGAGCAGGAGGTTGGGGATGTCGGGAGGAGAAGCAGAGAGCGAGAGCAGCGATCGACTCCGTTTGGTTCGGTATTTAAAGACGCGAATGGGAGCGGGATCGAGGAAGAGACACGGGATTCGGGCAGGATTTCTGGGAGACGACTGCAAGCAGCGCCGATTTCAGCTAGATTTTGGGGAACTGACGTGAACGACGCCGAATTGGCGGGATTTCTGCGAATTTTGTGCACAATTTCGGCTGGATTTGAGGATCCGTCGGGCAAGGTATGACTGTGATGCTTCTCTCTTTTTTTTTCTTTTGGTTTTTACATGAAGGTTAACACCTCTAATCTTTTAAAACTGAAAATTATTTCAGTTTTCTTCCTAAACCACTCATCCATCTCTCTCATCGGTTATTAATTGCTACCCAATTTTCCTCCTTGATTCCTCTTAAACTGCCGGCCCATATAAGCTGCAGTAAATTGCTGTCCAGCAATTTTCCAAGTGGAAATTGCTGTCCGGGAAGTTCTAACCAGCCTTAGTGCTGCCAGAACCTGCTCCTGTTTGCTGACCAGAAATCCCTCACGTGCTGTCCAACGTTTCTTCTTTGGCTGCACTTTGGAAGGGCCACAACTTGCTGTCCCTGATCACCGACAGCCCAAGGAGCTGGTAGAGACACGTCTCCACCTTATTGGGTGTTCTCTAGGAGCCGCCCACAACAATCCCGCTGCTGTCCTGAATTTCTGCACCTCTTCCCGGGTGTTCCTTAGTGCGAGGAGGTTCGAGGTTGCTGCCCACTTCATTCCCAACTACAAACCGCTTTGCCGGAGCGCGTATCTCTCGTGTCCTTGGGTAAACTCTTCCCCCGGCTCTTTTATCTTAAAAGTGCTTCTCAATTGTGGTATAGTAGATTCATGACGATCACGTTAATTCTTCTCCGCTAAAGCCTAGTAATTAGAAGAGTTATGTGAGGGACCTTTCATAGACTAATCTTATTGTTAGTATTGGAATTTATTGTTGGAACGATCCATGTAGGCAATGTCGGATTAAGTTGGCTATCTTTTTGAACTTAACTTTTATTCATGTGATTTAACCTAAGCTTGTTTTATCACCTTATGATTTATTTTGTCGTTTAAATCACTATAATGAGTATAATTATTGTTGCTCCTAAAGTTAAGCGTGCAAGCTCTTACTTCAAACCAATTTTCGCATGATCGTTTTACATCATCTTGGTATCAGAGCATGGCTAGCATGCATTACATGTGCTAGATGCATCCCAGGAGTCTATTTAACTTTCCCTTAGCTTGTTTGCATGCATACCATCGCATAGTGATTTTTATTCACTGTTTTTGCCTGCTGCCATCTATATTTCTGCATCGTTTTAATCACTTAGAGCAAGTCTATCTCATTGTCTAAGTGCTGTCCTTGTCACAACAACATCCCTAATTGCTTAGGATGCTTAAACAAACCTGTTAGCTTGCTGTCCCGGTTATTCCTGCACTGATTAGTGACGTTTAGGTGACATTAAACTTGTGAAACTTGCTGTCCACACCCTAGAGTCCATCTAAATTGCTTAGATAACTTCGTCCCTCATTTTAGTTTGCTGTCCAAACAAAATCTGCACCTTGTAGTGTCATTTTGGAAGAGTTTAACTTAGTGTTTAGGTGCTGCCCAAGCCTTAGCAACCTCCCTAAACACCGGATGACTTAAACCCTTCTTGAAGCTTGTTGTCCAATACTTTTCCTGCACCTTATAGCAAGTCGAAATGGTGTTTTCCCTCTGTAGAGTGTGGCACCTTGCACCCAATCTTCACTAGGTTTCACTTGACACTTTTCAATGGACCCGATAAGACTCCAAAAGAGTTTAGATGACAACGTTAACCTAGTGGGAAATATGACTAGAATTATGACGGAGAAACCCAGTTACTATCCCCACTCTAATTACATGCCCCACTCAGCTTATCACCCGAGACCTGAGCCTAAGCCTCCACGACCTCACTTAGAGTCACATTACCGTTTACCCACCTTTGAGGGTTCCTCAAACCCTTACTACCTTAGGGAATGGGCTAGACAACTAGATGACTATTTTGAATCATGTCATATCCCAGAATCCCACCAGATTAGCATTGCTAAATCTCACCTCAAAGGTCAGGCTCTTCAATTTTGGATGAAATTGGAAGATCATAGAGAGTCTCACGGTGAGTACCTTACTTGGGGAGACATGAGACGAGAACTTAAGTTGAAATACCGACCCTCTGCTAGTGACCGTCATCTAGAGCATCACCATACCCCGTTTGTTGGGATGACCCGTGGACCTTACTGTGGTCGAGACCACCCACCCATTAGTAACATCCGAGTTACTGCCCCACCCTTTAGGTCCTCACGTAACCTAGATGGCCGACCCTCTATTGGGTATTCTGTTGGACAAATCTCTTATGACTCCCAACGTGGGCTAACTTCTGGCCAGTTCAGTCGACCGTTGGCCTCCCCAGCCTTTGACCCTACACGTGTCGTCTTAGTAAAGAATTGCAGTAAAAAGAAGAAATCTACTGAACCCGAGGCTGAATACACACATTTCGTGGATACTAACGATAACGAAGAATTCTTTGAGGATGAAACTAAAGAGATTGAATCAGACTCCCTGAATGACTTAAACCCTGAGCTAGGAAAGCAAGAACCTTTAAATATCGACACCTTAACCCACCCCGATCCTAGTCTCCTCGAGGATAAGCCTTTGGACAAAGTATGCCTGGATGATAGTAATGTGATCTCGAAAGGAGCCAATCAGACTTCGAACACTTTGAATTTAAATTTGGAAGATCCTGATTTAGTTGTAACACCTACTGAGATGACTCCAGATAATTCTGATTTAATTTTGGATAGTTCTGATTTAGTCTTGGATAATTCTGATTTAATTCTGGATAATTATGATAGCGACTTAGATAATTCTGAGTTGGAAGTAAGTCAATCGAATTTATCACCTGTTTTAAGTGAAATGGAACCCATGGATCTTAGGGTTGCAACCAAACTTAAGTCTCTTTCGGAAGACAGTACCTTGAGTCTGAAAGTTTTTTAGCCTGATTTGAGCAATGAGCCCCCTCTTGTTTTATTAGAGTCTAACTTTAGAGCTGCTCAATTGGGTTTATATTTGGCCGAGTGTGTCATTCCTGATTCATACATTTTGCCCGTTATAACCTCGTCCTACCAGGTTAAGGACCACTTCTATCCTAGTTGGATGAATTTATTAGACAACACTACGCCCACTAGGAGACTGCTATCGACCCTAACTGAAACCACCTATAGAAGTGCCCTGGTAGCTAAGAGTGTTTTCATTCCTCCCCCTACCCCAGTTCCCTTAGACCGAACACTTTAAAACCACTCTTTTGTGACTTGTCCATGTTTTTCTAGCTATGTTCGTGTGAGTTAGTATGTGTTGTGTGTGTTTTGTAGTCTGTTGTCTTCCAAAGTTTTCCTTGTTAAAAATTTGTGTGTGAATCCATATATCATTCATCTTGCATATCAAGTCTCTTGCACCACCTCATGTTCATTTTGTTGAGTCTTGAGTTTTAGACATATGAATTCGTATAGCACTTGTCGCATTTACATTACATCTGCATGACTTTCTTAAGAAAATTGCACGCCTAACTGAATAGAGCAATAATAAGTATAAACTTTATGTTGATTCTAAACGACAATTTAAATCTATTAAAGTTGGTAACTCGGTAATGGTGCGGATTCGTCTGGGAAATTACATGCTAGAAGTGCAGATCATTTAAAATAGTCAATAAAATCAATAGCAATGTTTGCGTGGTGGATCTGCTTGCAGAATTCAACATTTATTCCTTTTCTAACCTAAGAGATTTAGTAGACTTTGAAGGTCCGAAGTTAAACCCCCAAATCCAATTCAAACTAAGCCTTTGTGTGAACCCACCTTGTGAGAACCCAAAGCCCACCTCCACTCCCAAAATTATTCCCAAAATTCCTATAGCGGAGAAGGTTGACATGATTCCTAGTGATGATATTATTTCCACAAAAGAGGGTGGACGAAGAAGATACTGGACTAGGTGAAGAGGTGAACCTAAGTCAGAGGATATGTGGTCAAAGTGCGAGGAGCTACAACAGATAAACCCATATGCACGAGGAGTTTTCGAGACACCAACTCGACGGAGTCGAGTTTTTTCTCCCACCTGGGGAGAATGATGAGGACATCGAAGATCAACGGCTACGATCGTGTCTATTTATTTTCATGTATTTTATTTGTTATTTGTACTTTTCCATTTATACCCTCACTTGAGGGCTTTGTTTTATATTTGCCCTAGGGGCAATTGTGTCTTTTATTTTCCTTCATGTATTTGGCTATTTAAGCCCTCCTCTTCCTCTTGGAAGGGGATGATGATTATTGATAATGAAATTTTTATGTTCTTGTTGATCTCTTAGTGAGTTCACGTGATCTCTTAGTGAGTTCATGAGAGGAGAAGCCCGAGGAGGGTAATTCGCAATACCCGTCAATCTTGGAAGAGTCCGAGGTTCGCGGTTCTTACGATCTCTTTGTGAGTTCGTTAGTTATCTCTATCTTTCTCGTATATTCTTGTTAATCTCCTTTCTCCCCTCTTCACCCGTCCAATTCTTCCCCTAGCTCCACCTCCCCAAGCCGATGACCATCACCCACCCGATCGCCGGCCTCCTTCCCACGGCCTTCCCCACCCGATCGGCGGCATCCCCTTCCTCCTTTGGACCGCCGGCCACACTCATGATCCAAGTCATTATGACATTCAAATTGTCATAATGACTCCTTAACTTGAGTTTTGCAATAAAGGGAGAATCTAATAATTTTGAATTCAATTTTGAAATTCAAATTTGAGGTTCAAACTTTCCATATTTGCAAAAGTCTAAAAAGGAAAGTTTATGAATTTGATCCAATCCAAAGTTCATGACATGTGGAATTATTAAATCTTATCCTATGTGGCATCGACTCATTTGGAAAAGCATTGAATTCTCCCCAAAATCCCCTCCCTCCTCCTTGATGCTGCCAGCCCTATGATGGGTCCCCATTGATTGCTTAATTAATTCCCTCTTCCATGTTTGAAATTCAAATTGATTTCAAATAACTTTCCCTCTAATCTTTTAAAACTGAAAATTATTTCAGTTTTCTTCCTAAACCACTCATCCATCTCTCTCATCGGTTATTAATTGCTACCCAATTTTCCTCCTTGATTCCTCTTAAACTGCCGGCCCATAAAAGCTGCAGTAAATTGCTGTCCAGCAATTTTCCAAGTGGAAATTGCTGTCCGGGAAGTTCCAACCAGCCTTAGTGCTGCCAGAACCTGCTCCTGTTTGCTGACCAGAAATCCCTCACGTGCTGTCCAACGTTTCTTCTTTGGCTGCATTTTGGAAGGGCCACAACTTGCTGTCCCTGATCACCGACAGCCCAAGGAGCTGGTAGAGACACGTCTCCACCTTATTGGGTGTTCTCTAGGAGCCGCCCACAACAATCCCGCTGCTGTCCTGAATTTCTGCACCTCTTCCCAGGTGTTCCTTAGTGCGAGGAGGTTCGAGGTTGCTGCCCACTTCATTCCCAACTACAAACCGCTTTGCCGGAGCGCATATCTCTCATGTCCTTGGCTAAACTCTTCCCCCGACTCTTTTATCTTCAAAGTGCTTCTCAATTGTGGTATAGTAGATTCATGACGATCACGTTAGATCTTCTCCGCTAAAGCCTAGTAATTAGAAGAGTTGTGTGAGGGACCTTTCATAGACTAATCTTATTGTTAGTATTAAAATTTATTGTTGGAACGATCCATATAGGCAATGTTGGATCAAGTTGGCTATCTTTTTGAACTTAACTTTTATTCATGTGATTTAACCTAAGCTTGTTTTATCACCTTATGGTTTATTTTGTCGTTTAAATCACTATAATGAGTATAATTATTGTTGCTCTTAAAGTTAAGCGTGCAAGCTCTTACTTCAAACCAATTTTCGCATGATCTTTTTACATCAAGTCCACTAGGGACTGGTTCAGGAAAAGCAGTCGGCCCCTCCTAGGGCGCGTAATACATACTTGTACATCTTTTAAGTGTATATTATAGTTGATGATTATTCAAGATTTACTTAATATTTTTAGTCAACAAAAGTGATGCAATAATAGAATTCATGAAATTTGTTACATGGATTTAGAAAGAAAAGAAATCACCTACGTTATATATTATGAGTGATTAATGAGAAGAATTTGAAAGTGATAAATTTGAGACTTTTTGTGATGAAGTTGGGATTAGAAATAACTTTTTTGTATCTAAAACATCACAACTGAATGGTATAGAAATGTGGAAGAGAGATATTATTAGATATGTTTAGAATAATGCTTAGTGAACTCGATATGTATAAATACTTTTGGGCTAAAATAATGAGTACATCTTGCTATGTAAATAACATGGTAAATATTAGGACTGCAAATGAACCGAGCGTTCGACGAACTACTCGTGGCTCGGCTCGATAAGAGCTCGTTTATGTTCGTTTGATAATATAAATGAACAAGCTTGAACAACTTTGACTATACTCGATAGCTAAATAAACAATCTTGAACACCCTGGCGTTCGGTCGTTTATGTTCACGAACAAGATTGTTTAGAGCTCGTGAACATGCTGGTATAAGAAAATAAAAATAATATTATTAATTTAGATAACAATGTTTTAAGAAAACAAAAATAAATTACGAAATATTAGATAACAAAATGTTAATCATATTAAATTAGAAAATATTATTAACTTAGATAATAATTTACATATAAGAAAACAAAAATAATATTAACTTTTGACCACATCATATTAAAAATAATATAGTTTTAAGGTTATATATATATATATATATATATATATATATATATATATATATAATATATATATATATATATATATTATTGATGTATAAAAAAACAAAAATAAATTAATGGAATGTTATTTGGGCTAGCTGCTTCTCTCTCTCCTCCGTGACAATGCATGCTTAGATAACAGGCACGTTTTTACTTAAACAGACCAAGCTTGCTTCTCTCTCACCTCCATGACCCAAGCAAAAACAAAAAAAAAATTGCTGAAGGGAGTTTAGTCCCACACTGCCTAGAAATTCATGATGTTGTTGTATAAAACAAAATATGTGGTCAGATGTAAATGAAAAGCGGGCAGCAGAGGAACTGGACGGGCTAGTTGTTCGGCTCAGCTCGATTTGAATTGGTTGTTTGGCTCTGCTCGATTTGAATTAGAAAAGACTTTTTTGTGAATTTCGAGCGGTCTCGACTCAGTTAAACGAGCCGCTCGATAAGGCTCGATTTAGTTGAATATAAATGAGCTCAAACTAAACACGAGCCGAGCTAGAACATGTTGGTTTCAAGCGAGCTCAAACTCGAATAGTAGTCCAAGAAGCTCGACGAGCTTAGAGCCGAGCTTGAGCTCGGATTTGGCAAACGAGCTCGAACACGAACAGGCTGAAGCTCGGTTCGGTTTGTTTGCAGCCCTGGTAAATATTAAATTGGCAATTAGAAGATACCTTATGAGATTTGGAAAGAAAGGACGTCATATGCATGTCTTTTTCATATTTTTTTGGTGTAGATGATTTATATTGAGGAATGAAAAGGAAAATTTGATGAAATTTGATAATAGATTTGGAGTACTATTGTGATATTCATAGAATAATTAAGAACATGAAGTATTTAGTTAAAATTTCATTAATTGAGGAATAATCTATGTAAGTGATATCTATTTAATAAACTACTTAGGACAAGAAATTTGCATGATGAGGAGATTGAATAACTAGAAATCTTAAGCCTGTATCAGCTTGAAGCTTTTAAGGAGGAACCACTAGCATTTGAGTTACCTAATGTCACGCCCTAAGATCTAACTGGGAAAGAATTTCAGTCCATCCATTAAAACCATCAATCATATACCAGAGCTATCTATAGTCTTCAATCAATAACAAACAGTCTACCAAAATTCTATAATTTAAAACATCAATGTACAATTATATTCATATCCCAAAAGTTCATATACTACTCAGGATCTCACAATGGTCATATGAAATAAAATCTATCCTGTCTTGAGTACAAAAGAATCACTATAACCAAAAAGGACAAAAACCTGAAGATCTCTGATCAATCTCCTGTTCCCTTGCCCTGACCTGAAAATGTTAACCACATATAATGAGCTTCAAAAAGCCCAGTAGGTTACCTAATACCTACAACTGAAATCAAAGCACAATACTGAAACAATATGCATGTCAGTCAATCAAATCCATATCAATCAGTTGCACATGATCAATGAATCTATGCAGCATGTACGAAAATAAGTAAGCAATGCATGATCGATACAATCCACAATCATCGGTAAAAGAATCGATAAACAGTAGGAAGAAATCCATAAAGCTCGATAAATCAGTACATACGTCAAATCTGGGAAGAATCCATAAACAGTAGAAAAAAATCTATATTCAGAAGAATCTCAGTTAAATCAATCAGTCAAATCGATAGAGAAAAATCGTCGTCTCGATAATAACCATTAAATCAATATCGTATCAATAGAATCAATCAAATCAATTATCTCTGATCAATAACATCAATCTGTATAAAATCATATAAAACAATCAAACCAATACAGCGCAAGAACGGTGGAAATCAAATCAATACAGTAAAACCTATTCCATATGGATCAATGAATCACATGCAGCAGTTCAATACGGTGTATCAATGAAGCGATAACATCAATGAATCAATAGTATCCATGTCCATAGTAACAATAAATTAATGCAATATCGATATCCATATCAGTATCAGTATCAATATCAATGTTCAGTGACACAATGTGAATATCAATGAAATCGTACAGTAATAATAAACTCTTAATTCCGTTAGTAAATCCATTCAAATCAATAAATCAATAATCAATATAAGAAGTCCGTCGATATCAATAAATCTATAAATCCATAATAAGATCAATAGGTCAATACCGTATACATGCAATTCAATATAATAATCTTACTGAACAAGTACAATCACTGGCTATTAAGGCGTTTTTCAAGTCGATAATCCATTGTGCTGTTGTAGAAATCCATAAATATATATGTTGGCTCAATAAGAGTCGTCACTCTGTGCCCGTCGGCCGCCCGTCGGCATAATAATCTCCTTATGACTCCCAATCGTTATATCAATGATTAATAGAGGATATCGCCAAACCCTTTTTAAAGGAAAGCCCGTCGGCCCACCATCCTGTACAGGTCAAGTCAATCTCCAACCAACGGTTCAACCAGTCTTCACTTGTCTTTCAGTAACAATAATAATAATTCAATCATATATTCACATTCGTATGTATATTAATAAGGTATTGCAATCAATAAATATAATTTAACTCAATGCAGAAAACCCCTTAAAATATCGTATAGTAGACAGACGTCGTTGCAAAAATGCACAGTTGCCAAAAAAATTATCGAATTACCAGAAATAGAAGAAAACAATGTTTCAAAGCTTTACTTGTACTGAAGCAATAATTTCCAACATCCTGAAAATTTTCTATTCGCTAAAAATCGCACAGAACTCAAAATACCCAGTAGAAAATTTACAGAAAATACTCAAATCGTGTAAAAATGTCATATCAGAAACATATCAAAAGTTGTGCGGTAAAACTTCTGTCAATACAAAATTATGCACATTTTTCGGTAACGGAAACACAAATCTGAGCACAGAAATATCAAAACTCGAAATCTTTGAAATCAGAAATAGGATTTGGAGTCCTTACTACGAGACAGACAAATCTTCCAACTGCGTCGTCGGACGAAAAACGCACCGCGACCTCAAAAATCAAGATTTTCCTTCTCTTTCCTTCTCTTTCTCTCTCCTGTTTTTCTCTCTCCTCAAGATATTTCCAAAATATCTCAAATCCGATACTTATCAAGCAGGATCGTCCAGGACAATGCCCAGATCG
This sequence comes from Dendrobium nobile, assembly GCA_022539455.1. Taxonomy (NCBI): domain Eukaryota; kingdom Viridiplantae; phylum Streptophyta; class Magnoliopsida; order Asparagales; family Orchidaceae; genus Dendrobium; species Dendrobium nobile. Next base: position 33,256,212 of record CM039732.1, on the reverse strand, counting down.
TCCCGGGACGAACTCCTCTGGACACGGATCGTACAGACGAAATTAATTCCAATTTATTTCGTCCCTGGACGATGCTCTCTGTTCGGTTCGTCTCGACGGTTCGTCCCGACAGTTTCAGGTTCGTACAGACGAATCAGGCAGATTTCTTCACAATTTTCTTCAGTTTGTCCCGTACTAAAGTCAGTTCGTACGGACTAACTGCACTAAAAAAAATCAGCTTTGGAGGGGTTTTACTGTTTTACACCTAAGGAGTGGTGTTGTGCTTCAAGTCATCCTAGGGAACTTATCATTGACTTGTTTAAAATGAGTTAGAACTAGGAGTGCAACTAAAGAAGAGGTGTACTATTCTACATTTCTATCACATGTTAAGCTATCAAAAATACAGGAAACTTGAGAGGATGAATTTTTGGAAAGTACAATGCAAGTAGAATTGATTTAATTCATTAGGAGTGATATTTGAGAGTTAGTATCTAGACCCACTGAATAGTTATGTGATAGAAACTAAATGGGGTTATAACAATAAAGCAAATGATTCATGCACTATAGTTAGGAATAAGGCTAGGTTAGATAAAAGGGATAGGCTTTGCAAATATTTTCCCCTTGTAGTTAGATTAGTAGCCATTAGACTCTAACTAGCATTTGATATTTTATAAATTTTACTTTATGTCAAATGTATCTTAAGATTTGATTTTAGAAGGGATCATAGAGGAAGATAAGTTTGTAGAAAAGCTATCTAGTTTTATGTATTATGTTTTCTATGTCAAATGTATAAAGTGAAAAAAACACTTTATGGACCAAAATAAGCTCATAGAGTCCAATATAAGAGATTAAGCACATTTTTTATCAGTTTGAGATTTTGAAAAGAAAAGGTAGGCACTACATCATTTATTAAGCAAATTGAAGGAGACATGATAATGACTCAAATATATGTAGATGATAGTTTACTTAAGAGCCCCAAAATGTTAGTTATGTTATGAATTTGTAAGTACTATGAGTAAAGAGTTTGAGACAAACTTAATTGGAGAACTAAACTACTTCTTTGGTTTACAAGTAGAAGGATGAATGAATACTTTTATCTCAAACCAAGTACATTCAAGATATGATTAATAAATTTAACATGAAGGGATTTAAATTGGTTGGCACCTCTATGAGCCTAATAATTATGCTAGGAAAAAAAAATGCAAATGGGAAGGCAGTAGATTTTAAGCTTTATAGAGGTATGATATGGTCCTCATTATATTTGATAACTAATAAACCATATATTATGTTTCTATAGGGATATGTACTATATTTCAAGTAGATCCTAAAAAGTCACACATGACAGTAGCAAAAAAACTTTTATAAGCCTTATAGGAACGCCAAACTTAGGATAATGGAACCCTAAGAACAAGTTATCTTTTGAGCTTATAGGATACTCAAATGTTGACTATGTAGGATGTAGAGTCAATTAGAAGAACACTTCATGCACCTATTAGATCTTAGAACTTCCACTTATATCATGATAGAGTAGAAAGCATAATTCTATTACTTTATCCATTGCAGAGGCAAAGTACATAACTTTAGGTATTTGTGTTTCAAAATTACTTTATATTAAGCTATAACTTGAGGATTATGGCCATTCTAAATCACATTCAAGTTAGGTGTGATGTTATAATTAATTCTAATCTTGTTTTCAATAAATATAAATCGACTTTGGGAACTTAGTTTACTTTTTTACTAGGCAATAAAAGAAAGGCGAAAAGAAGAAGAACAGATTATCATACAGGAGAAAAAAAAAAACTTACCTTTGTGCATGCTACCATGCAAGTGAATTTAAAATCTTTATCTTTAACTTATTCTTGGAAAGAGTTATCAGAACAACGCTCTTTCTTCAGTCAGAAGCATATTGATCTGTGTAATGGGTGAGCTGTCGCATATTCTGTGCCTTCAACGTTAACTTTTGAACTCTTGACTTTGCAGCAACCATATTCTTCCTTTCAAGTGCTTCCAGCAATATAGCACTTGAATGACTCCTAGGAATGAATCCTTTTAATATCATTTCCTCATAAAATATGCATGCTTGCTTCAATTTCCCCGTCCGACATAGTCCACGCACCAGGAGTGTATATGTTCCAAGGTCTAGGCTGATATCCCTTTTAAACATATGGCCCAGTAAATACAGAAGGACCCTCATCCATTTCCTTGCACATGACAACTTAAGTAAAGGAGTATAAGTCTTGATATCAGGCTTGCATGAAGTTTCATCCATTTTCACAAGGAGTTTCAAAGCATGATCTGCCTGAGAATGATTACAGGCAGCTGAAATTAAGGTATTGAATGTGGTCACATTTGGAAAGATTTCTCTTTTATGCATTTCCTCGTATACATTATAGGCTTCTCTTAATTGACCAGCTCTAGCGAATATGTAAATTAAGGAGTTGTAGACTGAAGCATCAGGCAAACAACCATCAGTCTTCATTTGGTCGAGAACGAAAAAAGCTGCTAGAGTTTCCTTTACCTTTCCAAAAGAATGCATTATGATGGTATAGGTTATGACATTAGGTTGGCATCCCTGAGTTCTCATCTCATCAAGAACAGCTTCAACCTTCTGAAAATCTCTTTCCATGCAGTACGCTTCGATTAAACTAGTATATGTAATTACACAAGGCTTAAAACCAAATTCTATCATTTCCTCTAAAGTCTGCCAAGCTTCTTCAAGTTTCCTTGCTTTGCACCATCCATGTATCAATATATTAAAACTGCTAGCGTTGGGAGCTATTTCTCTTCTTAGATCCAAAAAGGCATATCTAGCACGCATAACACTCCTCTCCTTGCATAAAGAATCCAACAGAATGTTCATAGCCACAGTATCTTTGCTAATCCCAAATTTCACCATGCCATGAAAAGCCCTTATGGCCTCCTTCCATCTAGCAGCTCCAGCTAGCCTTCTGATGACCTTTGTAATAGTTGATAACGATATTAGTCCACCAATTCGACTCATTTCCTCAACCAAGCCCCACATTGTGTCAAATTGCTTCGATTTTCCCAATATGTCAACCATCATATCATACGAGTCACGGGAGTGCTTGTATCCCATACGAGCGTCGGCCCACCTGAAGAAACCCAATGCAGGGATCCATTCATTGCTAAACCTTTTCAATATCTTGTCCACCAAATCCTTTGAAACCTTTGGTGAGTAATTATTCACAGTAGAGACAACTTCTTCAGGAGAACTGAACCTTGCCTTCAGTACATTGCTGATTTGATCAACATCAACATCAACAGCCTCAGAATGCTCGATCCGAACAACAGCTTTTCTACTACCACGACTACCTTCCGAACTCCCCGACCGTGTGGGAAGCAGAAAGTCATCTTCCGAATCCAAGTCACAATCCTGCTCTCCCTCCGCAAACCTAAACCAATGAGGCAGCTCTGGTGAATAAACCGCGTTAGAGAAGTCACCGTAACGATGATAGATCGCTAGAATCTTTCGAGGAGAAAATTTGAAAAACGGAAGTGAAGCCCAGGTTTGCTGATGACGAGCAATCTTAAGTAAAACCCACATTTCAAATCCAGTCAAAAGACTCGAAAACCAAAGGAAGTACTCTAACGGGCATTTCGTCGAACAGATGGTCTGCCATAGCAAAGCAACAGAGGAGGTCAGCTCGGTTGTCTTGCAGATCGGCGACAGGACATGCACCCTTCTCCTTCATGAGAAGCCCTCGCCCTTCTCCTTCATGAGAAGCCCTCGCCCTTCTCCTTCATGAGAATGGCGCGAACCACTCAGTCTGCCATTAACATAGACAAATTCACTCCTCTCACGATATATAGGCGTAATTTATACGAGACAACTAGTAGTGCATCGCATACCTTCCTCTCTCTCTTGAAGATGATTAGTCTCCATCAATTGAGCCGCCATCAGTAAATTCTCCTGTTTTCTCTCTCTCTCTCTCTGACCAAGAATCACCACAATTGTAAGTATTCTTCTCATTATAGTCATACGCCCTTTTTCTGTCTCAAACTATAATGCTCCTCTCACCTTCCTCTTCATTATTATTGTATCTTCTCGATTTTCCCCATTATAACTATTAGAACACAACAATAAAACCAATACATAAAAGACACGTCAGTTCATTAGGTATTTCTCCCTGATGCTCACGTGTACAGTTCCTTGTATTCTATAAATACCGCTGTGGCAATCTGGATCTGGGAGATTGACTTTTAATTTGCTGGTTTTTTGGCTGCAGTTTATAACATTTGGAGGGAGAGGAATGAAAGCAAATTTGTCTAAGGGGCTCTTTGGCAACAAGTGGGATTTAACTTTAGTAGGATTTAGTAAATCTTATAAATCCGGATTTCGTAAATCTGAAATGTGTTAAATCCTGAAAACTGTTTGGTATGCCAAATGTTAAATCCTGTTAAATCTTAAGAAAATGTTTGGTAATATTTTTCAGGATTTATAGTAGTTAGGGATTTAAATGTGAAGAAGATAATTATAATGAAAAAATAAATTTGATACGTCATCACAAAATTAGCTTGATTGGGCACGAATCTCGAAGCAAAAGCTAGTTGGAAACTTCAAAAATTAAATCCGGGAGCATATGATCTCCGATTTCAGCAAGCTTACTGTCGAACTGAGCATCTCGGAAATACGAACCTAACGACACCAAGATCAACCCAATCGGAGCCCAAATGAGTCCGAATCAAGAGCTCAAAGCGCTGTTGGAAGGTTCAAACTGCAATTTGAGTTACCAAACGGTCTCCGATTTTGACGAGCTTATACTCGAATCGAACGGCTCGACGAGACGAATCCAACGAGCCCAAGATCACTAAATTCCGACATCATTAAGGCCTCCAAATGTCCAACGAACGGTGCACGATCATAGGATTCAATATCGGCCGTCCATTTGATCACTCCCTATTCGCCCTTGATCTCACACCTATTTACGGACCATGCCCCTCCAGGAAATCTATAAATAGAGCCCTCATTCTTCACAAGAGAGTATCTAAGCAAGAGAGAGAAGAAGAGAAGAGAAGGAGAGAGAGAAGGAAGAAGTTCCTCCTCGACAGCCGCCGGACCACCGCCGGACCACCGCAGAACCTCGCCGGACCACCGCCGGACCACCGCAGGAAGCTCGCCGGACCACCGCCGGACCACCGCAGGAACCTCGCCGGACCACCACAGGACCTCGCCGGACCACCACCTTAAGGCCCGACGTTCAGTCCCTACGTCCTGCCTAAGACCCGACGTCTTGTTCAAGGTCCGACGTTCAGTCCTTAGGTCCTGCCAAAGATCCGACGTCTTGTTCAAGACCCTATACTTAGTCTCAACTTCCTGCCAAACACCTGACGTCCAACTCAGGACCCGACGTTCAGTCCTTACGTCCTGCCGAAGACTCAACATCTTACTTAAGCCATTGTAATCTGTTCACCCCTGGAGGTGATCCAGTCCTTTGTAACAATTCAAAATCTAGTGGAATCATTTTCAACTGGGCTAGGCCTCGTGGTTTTTTCCCTTTTAAGGGTTTTCCACGTAAAAAATCTTGTGTTCTCTGTGTGTGCTAGTTATACGTACAACGCTAAGACGTAGAATCAAATCTCTATCGCCGCGTAATTTCTAGCCCGCAACAGATTGGCGCCGTCTGTGGGAAAGCTAATCCCACTACACTAAGGAATCCTCCAATGGTCAACAGGCGTAGCCATCGCATCATGGGAACCTCCCGCTCTAATTCACACCAATCCAGGAATCAGTCCCTGAATCAAGGACGACAGGCATCTGCCTCCTTTCACCCCAATAACCGACACCCTATAGGAGAAGGAACTTCAGGGCCGTCCCTAGAAGAACGTATCAGAAAAATGGAGGAATCTCAAAATGAGATCCTTCAGCTTTTAAGGGGAGCTCGAGGACCAATGCCGGTACCCCAAGAAGATGCTCTTCTCCCGCAAGATCAGCCAGGATTTGAAGACATTCTTCATGTCGAAGTCCCCCTTCCTCCACCAAGGATGCGTCCTCCTACACGTCTAGAGAATGAGCTCGCCGATACAGCAAGCTCTACCCATCCTTCGCGCACGGGTCACCGACAGCATATGCCGCCGGACGTCCCCGAGGACTTAGACCAACAGCGCGTCACTGAACTCCCCTGTAATACTCTACGGCATGAGTTACGAAGATTAGTCCGAGAAGAGTTCCCTACAGGGGGTATCAGGCAGTCCCTTCACCAACGGGACATTCAGGAGTCATCACCTTTCACCGAAGCTGTCCTCCGATATCCCGTTCCGGCAAGATTCAAACTCCCAAATATTGATTCTTATGATGGGACTTCAGACCCCTATGAACATATCGATCACTACCGCACTATTATGCATATCCAGCAGGCCCCAGACGCTCTGCTCTGTCAAGTTTTTCCGGCCACCCTTAAAGGGCAGGCCCGGACATGGTTCTACTCCCTACCCCCTCGGTCCATTCCCCTATTCGTTAAATTGGCCAAATTGTTTGTCGAACAATTTGTCGCCAACCGAAGGATGATTAAAGACTCCTCCCACCTTTCGGGGATACGACAGAACGAGGGTGAATCTCTCAAAGAGTATTTTCAAAGGTTTTCTACAGAAGCCCGACAAATTCCAGGGGTAGATCCCGAATTGCTACGAGGTGTATTTCTAGGAGGGCTTCGTCCAGGCCCTTTCTACTCGGCACTTATGCGAGAAACGGTCCATTCCTATGCGGATTTAATCCACCGAGTAGAGGCCCAAATTACTGCCGACGAAGCCATCAATGCTCATAGGAAGCAATTCGAGCAAACAACCGGGAAGCGAAAAAATCCCCCAGGGACGGAGAATCCCCCCTCACAAAGAAAGAAGCAAGGAAACTACAATCTTCCTCCTCGACCCTCACAGCCACGACGAGAGCCCCGACAAGAAAAAGAGTACACGCCACTCAATACATCCCGAGCAAATGTATTAATGGCTATCCGAGACCAAGAGAGTGTAAAGTGGCCGTACCCTTTAAAGCCTAATACCGGAAACCAAGAACAGTATTGTCATTTCCACCGCAGTCGGGGACACACCACTGAAGCATGCAGGCAGCTCAAGGAGGAAATTGAGAGACTGATCCGACAAGGATATCTCCGGCAGTTCGTCAAGAATCCAACAGTTCGAGAAGAAACTGTTCCAACTGGGGGGCAAGATCAACAAAAACAGTCGACGAACAACCGCCAGATGGTCGGCGAAATTGAAACTATTGCTGGAGGCCCATCAACGCCTTGTCAAGTTCTAGTTGCAGAAAATAAGGAGCCACCAACAAAAAAGCTTCATGTCGATCACTCCATCACTTTTAAGGAGACTGATCTAGAAGGCGTAAAAACTCCTCATCAAGATCCACTGGTGATTAGTGCAGGAATTGGCAACCCGTGCTACAATGTTAAGAGGATCTTGGTAGACAATGGAAGCTCAGTAGATGTTCTATTTTACTCCACTTTTCTTAGCATGGGCTTATCTAGAGAGAAACTCCAGCCTGCTGCCGGTCCACTGTACGGATTTGACAACCGGCCTGTAAGAGTTGAAGGAACCATTACTCTCCCGGTTGTGCTTGGAGAATTCCCCCGTCAAGTTGAGCACCCCATTCTATTCATTGTAGTGAAGTCCGAATCAGCCTACAATGCGATCTTTGGAAGACCACTTCAAACAATTTTCGGGGCTGTTGCTTCAATTCCCCACTTAAAGCTCAAGTTTCCTACCCCATCAGGGATCGGAACAGTACGAGGAGATCAACAAGTAGCACAGTCATGCTATCTTAGGCAGGCTCAACCACGCTCATCAGTTACTCTAAGCATCGAAGACTTCGATCTTCGGAGTGAAGATACCCCTCAAAGGGCCTCCCCTGTAGAAGATCTTACCTGTGTCTCCCTATCAGAAGAACATCCCTCGAGAACAGTACAGATCGGATCACTCCTCTCAGATACAGAGAAAGAAGAATATGTAGACTTTTTACGTACAAACCAAGACGTATTTGCATGGAGTTCAGCAGATATGCCCGGTATTAATCCTGAAATAATTATGCACTCCCTGAAGATCAACCCAGCATGTAAGCCAGTGATTCAAAAGAAACGAAACTTCGCCCTAGAACGTCAGCTGGCAATCGAACAGGAGGTTGATAAGCTTTTAAAAGCAAGATTTATAAGGGAAGTGCACTACCCATCTTGGTTAGCCAACGTCGTGATGGTTCGGAAAACAAACGGGACTTGGAGAATGTGCGTGGACTATACGGATCTCAATAAAGCTTGCCCTAAAGACAGCTTCCCGCTCCCCGAATAGATCAGCTAGTCGACGCCACATCCGGACATCAGATGTTAAGCTTTATGGATGCCTACTCCGGATACAACCAAATACAAATGGATCCCGCCGATGAGGAGGCAACATCTTTTCAAACGGATAAAGGGTTATATTGTTACCTGGTAATGCCATTCGGGCTCAAAAATGCAGGGGCAACTTACCAACGACTTATGAATAAGGTTTTTAAGAACCTTATTGGGCGTACCATGGAAGTCTATGTGGACGATATGCTGGTAAAGAGCCTCGAGAAATCTCAGCATATCTCAGATTTGGAAGAATGTTTTAACCTTCTCCGATCTTACAACATGCGCCTCAACCCCTCCAAATGTGCATTTGGGGTCACCTCAGGAAAGTTTCTGGGATTCATGGTTACCCACCGAGGGATTGAGGCCAACCCGGAAAAGATCAAGGCCCTAAGGGACATGCTACCCCCCAGAAACATCAAAGAAGTTCAGAGACTGAATGGAAGGATCGCAGCACTCTCTCGATTTCTGGCTCGTTCGGGGGATAAATATTTGCCTTTCTTCAAGATCCTCAGAGGGGCTCGTAGCTCAGGATTCCAATGGACTGATAAATGCCAAGAAGCTTTTGAACAACTCCGAACTTATCTAGCCTCACCACCGCTTCTCTCAAAGCCAATTCCAGGGGAAATTTTGTATATGTACATGGCCGTCTCTTCCCAAGCTATAAGTTCGGTCTTGGTTCGGATGGATGATTCGACTCAACGCCCAGTCTATTACATCAGCAAGGTACTTTCAGATGTTGAAATGCGTTATCCATTGGCAGACAAAACAGCCTTAGCATTGGTCTTCTCAGCCAGGAAGTTACGACCTTATTTTCAGGCACATGCGATCAGGGTTTATACAAACCTGCCGCTGAAAAATATTCTTCAAAAACCCGAAGCATCCGGAAGGTTGATCAAATGGTCAGTAGAACTTGGAGAGTTCGATATACAGTTCTTACCTAGACCCGACATCAAGTCACAGGTACTTGCCGATTTTGTGGTCGAATGTACTAGCTACACCTCCGAAGAATTACCTGATGTATCCCCTTCTTCCTCCTGCTGGACATTATATGTAGACGGAGCTTCTGGGAGTTCTGGTGCTGGTGCTGGAATCCTATTAATCTCCCCGCAGAAAGCCACATTTGAATACGGGCTTAGACTGAAGTTCCCGGCAACAAACAATGTTGCTGAATATGAAGCTCTAATCGCTGGATTAAGATTGGCAATTGATTGCGAAGTCCAAGACTTAGTGGTTCACACTGATTCCCAACTGGTTGCTTCTCAAGTAGAAGGGGAATTCGATACTCACAACCCACTTCTGGCTCAATACTGTCAGATAGTTAAAACCTTGTTGGCTCAAATAGCAAAGCATCAGGTCATCCATATCCTTCGAGAGCAAAACGCAAGGGCAGACTCACTCTCCAAGCTAGCAACCTCTACGACGGGAGATGTTTTTAAAAGGAAATTCATTGAGGAGATCCACTTCCCGAGCATTCAAGGTTCATGGGTACTTCAATCAATAGATGAATCAAAAGAAGTTTCTTGGATCGACCCCATTCTTGCTTTCCTACAAGAAGGCTCTCTCCCTGAGGACCCAGCTATGGCAGTACGACTTCGGAGGCAAGCAGCCAATTTCACCCTTATTAACGGAGAGTTATACAAACGATCTTTCACAGGGCCATACCTCAAGTGTCTTCCTCCTTCGGAGGCAAACTATGCACTTCGCGAAGTACATTCGGGCATTTGTGGGGAACATTTGGGTGGAAGGGCGTTAGCTCAAAAGGTCCTGAGACAAGGGTTCTACTGGCCGACAATAAAACAGGACGCATTAGAACTTGTACGGAGATGTAACAGCTGCCAGTTGCATGCCAACCTCACTCATCTACCCGCCGTAGAGATATCGACATTACAGAGTCCCTGGCCTTTTGCCCAATGGGGGATCGACATAATGGGACCATTTCCTATAGCCACGGGACAGCGAAAATTCATCATATTGGCTGTCGATTATTTCACGAAATGGGTAGAAGCAGAACCACTAGCAAAAATCACTGAAGCAAATGCCAAACAGTTTCTGTGGAAGAGCATAATATGTCGCTTTGGCATTCCTGCAAAAGTTATTACTGATAATGGGACACAGTTCACCGGAAGGGTCTTTACCACATTTTGTAAAGATCTCCACATTCATCTAGTACACACGGCTGTGGCTCATCCTCAGACTAATGGACAGACAGAAGTCACTAATCGGACCATTCTGAGAGGACTGAAAACACGGCTGGAGAAGGCTGGGGGGCAATGGGCTGACGAGCTCCCAAACGTCCTTTGGGCCTATCGTACGACAACAAGGACTCCAACAGGAGAGACACCGTATAACCTCTGCTTTGGTACAGAGGCTGTCATTCCAGTCGACATTGGAGTCCCCAGTCATAGAGTACAAACTTTCGACTCCAATACCAACGACAAAAAACTCAGGCACAACCTAGACCTCCTTCCAGAAGTAAGAGACGGGACAATACTTAAGGTTGCTGCCTACCACCAGAGAGTTGCCCGTCACTATAACAGAAGGATGAAGCCTCGACATATATCGGTAGGAGATCTGGTCCTACGCAGCATTGAGGCGGCAGGCAAAGGCCCTCAACGAAACAAACTCTCCCCCCTCTGGGAAGGTCCGTACCTAGTAGCAGCTATGGTGAAGCCAGGGACTTTCAAATTAAAGGATGCTGAAGGGAAGATGCTTCCTCGAACTTGGAATATCGAGAACCTCCGCAAATACTATCAGTAGAGCGTAATCGTGTCGTTTGTTTTAGAATGTTGTATGGCTTTTGCTTACTGTATATGTCTTTAATTTCAGACTTTGTTTGTGGTGTTTTTAGTTTCCTTCTCCCTTAAACTGTTTTTGGGAGCAATGTTCTTCGTTTAATGGCAGTAAAGACTTTGTTAAGTTTTGAACTTTAATTTTGAGCAGTAGATGATTATTGTTCAGTCGCTAGTTGATCAATCCCAGGGGGATTCGATCCGACCTCTTCCACACAGGTTAACGTCATCGAGCAGGGCTCTGACTCACTACCTCGGATAGGTCTTATATCCTTGGTGGATTCTCTCGACCTCTTCCACACAGGTTAACGTCATCGAGCAGGGCTCTGACTCACTACCTCGGATAGGTCTTATATCCTTGGTGGATTCTCCCGACCTCTTCCACACAGGTTAACGTCATCGAGCAGGGCTCTGACTCACAACCTCGGATAGGTCTTATATCCTTGGTGGATTCTCCCGACCTCTTCCACACAGGTTAACGTCATCGAGCAGGGCTCTGACTCACAACCTCGGATAGGTCTTACATCTCTTATAGATTCTTTTAACCTCTTTCATACAGGTTGGCGTCGTCAAGCAAGGCCTTGGCGTACAACTTAGAGTAAACAGTACATCCTTAGAGGATCCTTTTAAACTTTCAAGCACAGGTTGGAAGATAAATACCTTAAACAAATATAAAAGAAATTCACTCAGAATAAATAGATACACTGGAATATCTAAGTCATATAGCAACAGAACAATGATCCACTACTAAGTCAAAGTAGATATCACACAACAGTACAAAACATCAGGTACATCACAATAACTAAAAAGACAAACTAATACAAACAACAGGAACTAGAAAGCCTACTCAACATCTACTATCTCATCATCTGCATCAAGATCGAGGACCTTCCGAAGATCACTCTCTACCTCATCACCATCAGAGCCTGAAGGAAAGTCAGCTGAAGCCTGGCTAGGGGTCACCTCTTCGGCTGGAACTCCGGTCTTTCGCTGCATCAGGCGAACCCCCTTAAAGAAGCCTCTAATAAATCCATCCTCAGTGCACTGCTGCTCCAAACCCTTCACCTCTATAGCATAGATGTGATCTCGGGCCTCCTCAACACGATCCTGGACGATAGTCTTGAATGCTATGGACTTCTTGAAGTCTTCAATAACTCTTGAAGGTTCTGAACTAGACAAGGCAGCCTCCTTCTCAGCTATAATGGCCTGAGACTCCCTATCCTTCGTCTCCAGCGACGCAATCTTCTCCTCCGAAACTTTCTGCTCCCTCAAAAGTCTGGTGATCGTCGCGTGAGCCTCCTCAAGATCTATCTGGTGCCGATCTGCCTGCTGATTCCGGAGAGTTACAGAGCGCATTGAGTTAGCCAGTTCAGTCCTACACTCGCTCAACTCATCTTCAAGCACCTTCACCTCCTTAACCTTCTGATCATACTTTCATTTGAACTCTCCCTGGAGGTACTTGATCTTAACAAACTCAGTGTTCCAGTCATTAACTGCGATCACAGCACGTGACAGCTGAAAATAGAAAGAAAAGTTCATTAGAAGTCACCTAAGAAGAAAATGAAATAAAAAATATTAGGAGATGTTACTCACCAAATTACTAGTCTTGTTATGTCCGAGGCATTGATGATTCATGACATCATCAGGGATATGTATCTTGGCTGGGGAAGAGTCAGGTAAGGTCTTGTCAGTGTTTGTTCCTTCCAACCTCTTCTTCTTCGAAATCGGGGGGTCGTCAACCCTTGCCGGTCGTTTGGGAGCCGCTTTTGAAGTAGGGGCAGGGGGCTCAGGAATCCTGGATGTCGGCTTCAACTTCCTTGCATCAGATCTCCCAGTATGAAATGAAATTCCAACCTTGAATAAGAACTCTTCTTCAGTATATTTGCTCATATGACGAACCTCAAATAGAAGATGTTCGAGATCAGAAACTTTCAAAATCCTTATTATGTCTTCCTCGCTGACGTGCAGAGGGGATGGCAGATCCCTCATTTTCCCCCACTTCTCAATCAAGCCCCAATCATTCTTCACAAAAAAGAAAGCATTGACCCAGTTCTTTGAAGAATCGCGGGTACGCACATCCAACAATTTGGACCTAAAAGTCACACGCCCAGATGTATCGCTGGTGAACTTACCCATCCGTGAAAGATGCTCCGGGGTCATAGTAGCTCCTCGATCCCGAAAGAGAGCAATCAATCCCATAGCCACTGACATTGCTCTAAATGAAAGTTGGAATATGCTCACGCCGCACCATTGCAAGACTTCAATCAGCTCAGTAGGAGGCGGAAAACGTAAACCAGCCCGCAAGTGGGCCTCAGAAACAGTCACGTACCCAGCAGGAGGAAGATTCGCCCGATCAGACATCCTCGGAACCATTGTCTTCACATCATTCGGAAAGTAATAATTCTTGCGGAAAAGGAACATGAAGTCATTTGTAACAGTCGACGCTGACACATCCACCTCCTTATTTGGCCTCTGCTCGCCATCATGCGGCGCAACAGGGTCCCCCCGGATCGCAGGATCTCTTGGTGGGGGGCGATCACCTGACATTTCTAGAGGGAGAGGGGGAAAGAAGAAGATCTCCGAACTTCCTTGCCAAGAGAGGGGCCTCAGAAGACTGAGGGAAGGCCTCAATAGAAAGGACAGAGGGAGAAGATCTCCGAACTTCCTTGCCAAGAGAGGGGCCTCAGAAAACTGAGGGAAGGCCTCAATAGAAAGGACAGAGGGAGAAGATCTCCGAACTTCCTTGCCAAGAGAGGGGCCTCAGAAGACTGAGGGAAGGCCTCAATAGAAAGGACAGAGGGAGAAGAGAAGAAAAGAGAAGAGGAAGAGGAGTGGAGTGATTTTCTAAAGGGTTTAAGGCCCTATTTATAGGTTTTTGGGAGAAAGGAGAGAAGTTTCTAGAATTTTCAATTTCCCAAAATTTTCTAAATTTTTCTGAATTTTTTCGGAATTTTTTGGGATTTTTTAGGATTTTTTAGGTATTTTTTCGGCCTAAAAAGGCTTAAAAATGCCTAAAAAACCCTTTTTTCTGCACAGGTGGGGCCCACTAGGTCGGTGGGCTGAACAGACCCGCCCGTTCGTTCAAATGAGGCGGTGGGAAGCTTCCAGGCGGGCTGACCGCGCGGGCCCAGGCGGGCCTAGGCGGCCCTAGCGGGCCGCCGCGCGGGCCAGGAGGCGGCCCAGCAGCCCGCCGCGCGGGCTGCAGCGCGGGCCGCAGGCGCGGCCCGGGCGGCCCAGGCGGGCCGCCGCGCGGGCTACAGCGCGGGCCGCTTGCGCGGCCCAGGCGGCCCAGGCGGGCCGCCACGCGGGCCGGAGGCCCAGGCGGCCGGGCAGGCCAGGCGGCCGGGCGGGCCGCAGCGCAGCGCGCAGCGCGGGCCCGCGAGCGCGGGCCCAGGCGGGTCGGGCGGCCCAGGCGGGCCGCCGCGCGTTCCAGCGCAGGCCGGCGGTGCCGCCGCCGGCGGCGGCGGCCGGCCGGCCGGTCCGGCCGCCTAGCCCATTTTGGGCCCGATTTTCGTCCCGGAAACTCCGTTTTCGACATTTTTGGGGTCCCCGGACACATTTTTCGACGTTCCGGACTCAATTTTGGCACTTTCAGAACTCATCGAGGCCTCCTTGACTTGTTTTTTGCAAAATTTCAACTTATGGGAAGCAATTTTTACTATTCGGCCAACGCAAAATGTTGACCCTTATATTTTCGGACTCCTAGGGCTTCGACGTCCGAAAATAGGGGGGCAACTGATACGTCATCACAAAATTAGCTTGATTGGGCACGAATCTCGAAGCAAAAGCTAGTTGGAAACTTCAAAAATTAAATCCGGGAGCATATGATCTCCGATTTCAGCAAGCTTACTGTCGAACTGAGCATCTCGGAAATACGAACCTAACGACACCAAGATCAACCCAATCGGAGCCCAAATGAGTCCGAATCAAGAGCTCAAAGCGCTGTTGGAAGGTTCAAACTGCAATTTGAGTTACCAAACGGTCTCCGATTTTGACGAGCTTATACTCGAATCGAACGGCTCGACGAGACGAATCCAACGAGCCCAAGATCACTAAATTCCGACATCATTAAGGCCTCCAAATGTCCAACGAACGGTGCACGATCATAGGATTCAATATCGGCCGTCCATTTGATCACTCCCTATTCGCCCTTGATCTCACACCTATTTACGGACCATGCCCCTCCAGGAAATCTATAAATAGAGCCCTCATTCTTCACAAGAGAGTATCTAAGCAAGAGAGAGAAGAAGAGAAGAGAAGGAGAGAGAGAAGGAAGAAGTTCCTCCTCGACAGCCGCCGGACCACCGCCGGACCACCGCAGAACCTCGCCGGACCACCGCCGGACCACCGCAGGAAGCTCGCCGGACCACCGCCGGACCACCGCAGGAACCTCGCCGGACCACCACAGGACCTCGCCGGACCACCACCTTAAGGCCCGACGTTTAGTCCCTACGTCCTGCCTAAGACCCGACGTCTTGTTCAAGGTCCGACGTTCAGTCCTTAGGTCCTGCCAAAGATCCGACGTCTTGTTCAAGACCCTATACTTAGTCTCAACTTCCTGCCAAACACCTGACGTCCAACTCAGGACCCGACGTTCAGTCCTTACGTCCTGCCGAAGACTCAACATCTTACTTAAGCCATTGTAATCTGTTCACCCCTGGAGGTGATCCAGTCCTTTGTAACTAATTCAAAATCTAGTGGAATCATTTTCAACTGGACTAGGCCTCGTGGTTTTTTCCCTTTTAAGGGTTTTCCACGTAAAAAATCTTGTGTTCTCTGTGTGTGCTAGTTATACGTACAACGCTAAGACGTAGAATCAAATCTCTATCGCCGCGTAATTTCTAGCCCGCAACAAAATTTATAATTAAAAATAAAAAAATAATGTGTTATAAATTTAATAATATGTTAAGTACAAATTACTCATTAATTATTATTTACACAATTAATTATATATGTAATAATAGATATATTAAGTTATATTAATTAATCTAATTATATTAATATTTAATTACTAATTATACAATTAAGTTAAATTAGATAATTAATTGATGCACTAATTATTCAATTAATTATTTAACTAATTTACTTAATTATTAATAATTTAAATTATATTAATTAAGTTAATCAACAATAATTTTTAGAGGCGTCTTTTTTTTTTTATAAATGAAAACAACATAAATAGACGAGTTCAGATCCGCTAATATATCATCAAACTCCATCAGAAAAAACAAAACACTTAAACTACAAGAACTTACTCAACAACCGAAGGCAAACAAAGGGCACAAATTTTTAACTATTCCAAAACCTTATCAACGACGGAAACGAAAATGGGAGATCACCCCGAGATAGGAATTCCTTCTAATCAAGCAAATCAATCGATTTCCTGGAGCCATGGAGCAGCACCAGCCGCCACCTCTTCAGCTGAAAACTTGCCTTTCATCTTCTCTTTTTGTCGTTGTTGTTCGGCTTCGTTGCTTTGCAGGTGTATAGATTGCACGCGTCTCCTTCGTGGCTGTTCGACTTCGCTCCTGCCACGACTTCCTCGTCAACCCGGATCGAAAGTTACGACATTTTGATCAGAAGCAAGAACGGGAGCTCGCTGGCGGCTGTGAAGGTAACTTTCGCCCTTTAGCGTGCTTCTTTGGATAAATCCCATTAAATCCGGCTAGCCCTCGGATTTACTAAATCCCGGATTTAAGCCATAAATTCGTAAATCCGGGATTTACCAAATCCCAGGATTTAACGCGCGCACAAAAACTGTTTGGCTGGATTTAGCATAAATCCGACTTAAATCCAGCTGTAAATTCGGTACCAAACAGTCCCTAAGGAACTGTTTGGTAGAATTTAGGATTTCATTTAAGTGGGATTTCGTAAATCCTCCAAATCCCGGATTTACGAAATCCTGAGGGGTTAAATCCTGAAAACTGTTTGGTAACATTCATGATAAATCCAGTTAAATCCTTTGTGACTGTTTGGCTGTTCATTTTAGGATTTAAGGCGGTTACAAAGTTGACATACTTTATTAGGATAATTAAAGCACGACAAGAAAAGTTTAAATAAAATATAACAAAATTTTATTAATACTAATTAATTATTTAGTTATTATTTATAATATTTTATAATAGTTTTTTTTATTTTAGATCATATTTAATCCTATTAATTATTTTGAAATAACTAAGTATTTAACTAATAATTTTATCAATTATTTAAATATTATTTAATTAATTTCACTTAATTATTAATATTTTAAATTATATTAATTAAATTATTCAATAATTAGAAGTGTCTAGGTTTTACTTTTTCCCTCCTGTATTTCGTTCGGCTTTGTTCCTTCGCACCTAAAATTTTCAAGAGTTCTTCATCGTCGCTGTTCGACTTTGCTCCTTCGACTACATTACCTTCCTGTTGGATCAGAAGTTACGACATTTTTTTGATCTGAAGCAACAATGGGAGCTCACTTGCTGTGAAGGTAACTTTCTCCCTTTCGCACGCTTCTTCGGCCAAATCCCGTAAATCCGCCGAACCAAAGGATTTTGGAAATCCGGGATTTAGAGCGAATCGGTGGAATTTTCCGTCCACGGAGGATTTCGTTTGCCGTGAGATTTGGATTTGCATTTTAGGCCGTTTGGCTGGATTTCGCCCAAATCCGGCCTTAAATCTGCATACCAAATAGCCCCTAAGTGTTTTAAAAGCATTTCGACTATTCAAGTTTTGATTAAAAAGCGGTTGCTATTAAGTTAAACAGATGGAAGAAGGGGGAAGAATACAAGGCCTTCTTGTAGCTTTTCTATGTGAGAATTTTTGTTGTTTCTGGGCATGATTCTGTATGCTTTGTTTCTTTTGACAGCTGCTCTATGACGGTCCCTATTCGGTTTTATTTTTTTTTTGGCAGGGGCGATAATGTGCAGGTTGCATCCTCTCCCCCTAGATGGCGATTCTTCAATAACAGATTGCCCTTTAGTTTCATTGAGGCATCAACACCTTATCTTCTCTACTTACGTTAGTGAGAGGAGATTTGCTTATTAGTTTATAATTGATTAATTATTAGGTAACTATTTATTATTCAAAGTATAATTAGGATTTCATTTGGAATAATTTTATTATTATTTAAAGAAATTTTTAGTATAAACATTTTTTAATCTAAAAAAATTTGTTCTAGAAAACTGCATTAAGAAAGCTATCCCAAATCATATCTAAATTAACAAAGATTTTAATGAGACTCGTGATATTTTTTATGTAATTCTATGATAAATTTAGATAAAATTATAATTTAAGACATGGTTAAAAATTTAATTTTCGAAGGATAATAATTAATCTAAGTTTATTATGGAGTAATTCATGTTAACTTGGTTGCACTTGTTTTAGTTAATAAACTACTGATTTTTAATGCATATGTACATTTGCATACTTGTGATTGATGGAATTTCATATTATTTAGAGCTTTCGAGTAGATACTCATCTAATAATTTTATTTTGAATCTCAAAAGAGCGTAATTTCAAGACTCTTCAATTTTATTCATTAGAAAATAAAATTATTATTTTTTTTAGGAGTTCTATCTTTGATATTTATAGTAAGTTTCTTAGATATACGTGCGGGCTAGAATATATGTGGCAATAGAGTTATAGTTATATGCCTTAGCGTTGTACTGATATCCAGCTTTCACCCAGAGGATACACGATTTTTACGTGAAACTCCTAGAAGAGGGAAAAGCCACGGGGCCTAGCCCAATTAAATATGATTACACTAGAATTTGAGTTGGGCACAGTGGGCTAACTCGTCCTTGAGGGCAATCAGATTACAAATATCAACCGTATGTTTGTAGTATGGTAACAAATGGGGATGAAAGTCCGGCGTCACTTTGTTTCGATGGAAGTCCGGCCGTCAAGATAGTTTTTTCAGATTTATGCCCGATCAAGATAAATTTTTGACGATGTATTAGATATATATACCTAGTAAATTATTATTTATTCCTTTTAAATTCAGTTGTTATTGTATATATTTTATAAATTTCATATAATTTCTATAATGAAATACCTTGTGATATGATGGAGATAATTTTATTATAATTAATGTTTGAATATATTCTTTAAATTTGGAATGATCGATCGAAAGATAAAAAAATTGTTCTCACAAATATTATTTTAATTAAATCTAATAAATGTTCATCAATTCCATGTGATCACCATTCGATGACTTCCAGCTATTTTATTCCAAATATAAATTTTCAGTGCAAAGCATTCCAGCATTTTTTAGATTTAATTTACTTTTTTTATAATAATGTACTAAAACTTCATTGAAAATCAAGTTAAATGTTGTTTTAGTATAATCATCACTCATTCTAATATAAAATTGATCTTTGATAATCCTCGTTATGAAAAATACTCTTCAATTTAAAAATAATATTATTAAAATTATTGTTAAAATAATAAGCATGTAAACTAAGAGATTATAACAATAAAATAAATATTAATATGAACTATCATGATTCAAATACTAAACTTATATAATTTTATTTCATTTTCACTACTTTCATTCAAATAAAAGCCTAACATAATTTTAAAAATAAACTGTTGTTTCTGAACTTTAAGTGCAAGAGAAAAATGAAAAGTAGAATAAGACAAAAAATAAAATAAAATTCATTAAAAGATTAATGGACAATATTCTACATTGGCACTTAAATGCATAAGCACCCAAGCATGAAAATTCAACCAGTTAATTATAAAAACACAAAGCTTGAGGTAAATTTCTAACTCCCCAAAATATTAGACAATTCTTCAAAACATAATTTTTTTAAAAGGAAAAAAATTCTAAATTTACCTTGACTTATATTTTAAAAATAATTTTGAATTTGGGTCAAGTACACCCAGGTAGGGGTGTCAATTTCAGCTCATTGGTCGAGTTCGGGGTCAAATCCAAACCCAGAACTAACCTAGCACTATTCGGGTCAACCTGAACCATGCCCGCTTTTGCATACGGGTCGGTTTTTGGATATGAACCTGATCCGATTCAGGTTCAACAGCGGCAAAAATCACATTTTTGAAGGTCTCCGGCGGCCGGCAGCGGTAGGCGATGCGACGCGGCATCGCAAGCAGCGGCGTCACGCGGCAGATGTGACAGCTGCAGCGCCGCATCAGCTCGCGGGTAGCGACATCGCGGGTAGCACGGGCAGGCGAGTGGCAGAGCGGGCAAGCTATGCGGTCAGTGTGGGCAGCCAAGTCATTTTCAGGTTTCCAGGTCAACTCGAACTTTGCCTGATTTTTGAAACGGGTTGAAAACCCCAACACAAACCTCATCCTGTTAGGATTAGGGTCAACCCAAATCCAAATTTTGCAGATAAAATTTGGATTGAATTTTAGAATTGGGTCAAATATTGACACCCCTCTCCTGAGGTCCGCCCGTCCGCCCATTAACGTCACGGAAAAAGATTACCATTAGAATTTGTCTACACCAGGACTCAGCCAGATTACTTTACTGATGAAATCGGTTCTTTAAGTTTGAAAGAAATTGGAGAAAAAAACTAATAAAAGTCTTTGGGAGGTTGGACCCGTCGTCTAAAACGCAGTTGGCAATGTCATGATTGTGAAATGTTTCCTTGTTGCTAATTACTCTCGTTAATGGTGATGGTTGTATAAGATTGAAAAATACTGTAGAAAATGAGTAAAACCCGATTTCTACTTTTATCGTATGTAAAACTACCTTCGCCGGTTGGACCAATCTTCTAAAACGCAGGTGCATGCATCAGATGAATGCCGAAGAAAATTCAGCAAAGAAGTATGGAGCGATTTAAACGAAGAGTCCGTGCACGAGTCTTCTCCACATCTAGAACTGCAGAACCTGTAAGCCGGTCAAATTTTGATAATTCTAACTCTTTAAAACTTGTATTAGAAAAAATTCATAATTTTTAAACAAAAACTAATCCTGAGATTGATCCCGATTTACACCTTGTCACCTCAACTTAATTTTTTTTTCCCTCTTGCGCTCTGGAAGCAGAAAATCTTCGAAGATCAACCCCGTCAGTCCGGTCAGAGGAGAGAAATTGCCGATTTTTCAAACACATCTAAATGTTCTGTTTTCAAAATTCCGGCCATATAAGAACGGTTTTCGCTAACGATCAGCATAAAATCTATGGCCCTTCTCCTCCTTGTTCTCCTATCCTTGTTTTCCTATCCGGCGACTTCAGACCTACTCAACCACAAATGCGACACCGGTGTAGGAAACTTCATCAACAAGAGCACCTACAGCACAAACCTCAACCACCTCATCTCCAGTCTCTATTACACCGGCACCGCCACCGGTTTCGCCACCTCCATCATCGGCAGCGGCCCAGACCGCGTCTACGGACTTGCCATATGCCGCGGAGACATTGACACGGCCAGCTGCCGCTACTGCATCTCCTCCGCCATTACCAACATCCAGCAGTTCTGTCCAAACAACAGAGACGCCACCATATGGTATGATCACTGCCTATTCCGCTACTCCAGCCTGGACTTCCTCTACGTCCACGACGTAACAATGAATAGCCAGTTTTTAATGTATAACACCATGACCGTCTCGGCCGACCAAATGTTGCACTACGAAATCCTGACAACTGCAATGATAGACAACATAACGGATCTTGCCGTGAGAAATACGTCACGGCTTGTTGCTACAGGCGAGATGGGGCTTACGACGGCGGACATTATATACGGAATGGTACAGTGCACTCCAGATCTCTCGGCAGACGAGTGCCGTACATGCCTGCAAGGAATGGTAGGGGAGATCAAAGGTCCGCTGAAAGGAATGAGGGGAGGAAGGGTGATGGGGCTTTGGTGCTTTATGAGATATGAGTTCTACAAGTTCTACGACGGCATTTCCATGCTTCAGCTTTCTTCTTCTAATCAGACACCGCGGCCGTTGTGGCCATCGTCGCCTAGAAATTGGTCAACGCCGAATGCTACCCATCCACCGGAGGATTTATCTCATAGAGGTACTTTGATCTCCAAATTTTATGTGCTTATAATCAAATAAAACATCTTAGGGAGATGAATCGAACAAGCTTAATAATTTTTACATCATTAAGTTATCCAAATACAGAATAAACTGATTTATGATAACATAATTAATATGGGTCGTGCGATAAAATGTTTTAAAAATTTGTTATGTTTACAAAGATCACCCTACTAAAAAAACTATAAATGTTGGCTTGAAATAAGATAAAGCTCAACTGTCCAACTATTGTAATCCATTCTTCGCCATGAAATTGGAAAAGTTGAACCAATGCCATCTTCATTTGACCATCGAAATTGCATCACATATTGAATCAAAGTAGCTTGATTTTGATCCTCTATCTGCCATCACACTATTATGGTCCTCCCTCCATATTGCTTAGTTAAGGTCCTGCAACCACCTTTATCATATTACGATTCTTCAATTTCTGTAACCTAAGCAAGGTCATCCAACTTTTGTAGCTCAATTACGATTCTATGACCACTGTTGCATAACCTCAATCTCATCATCACAATTGTCCGGTTGTGTCAACATGCACTAACTTCATCGTCATCTATTGCCACCAATATCAATGACCACTCTCACTTATATGCTCAATGCGCTTCATCGACACCAACGACTATGACTCTTAAATCAATACTTAGATTTATACTCAACTTCTTGTTTTGTAGTCAACTTTGAAAAGAGAAAGACATGTTACGCTACAAATAATCACTTGAAGACAAGCCCAATGCCTCAAAACACTTACAAACCACGCCATGACACAAGTTCTCTATAATTAGCATTTATTATATTGTATCAATGCTTTTTACTGCTATAAAGAAAGGTATTATTTGTATCCAATAAAATACACTAATAAAATAATTTCAACTAAGTCATGCCCCATTTTTTCCTTTCTAAATTTTTGAACATAAAAAACCTGATGTCCCTTCCATCGCAATTTTTTTATTTATATCTATATTAATCTTCATACAAAATTAAGATATTAATTTTTTTTCCCAACCACCGTGAATCTTCATGCAATAATCATCAAATGATGCTTAAATTTTCTTTTTGAATTGGATAAAACCACACTATCTTATTTTTCTGATTTTTTTTTTTCTATACGTCTGATCAAATATTTTTATCTTCTGACCGCTGAGACCATTCACTTCTAATATATTTATTTTATATAGATTTTTTTTTTCTTTTTGACTGCCGAACTTCTGCTTCTAATTTATTAAATTTTGTTAGGAGCAGTGGCAATTTTTGTTAGGAAAATAATAATGTAGCCGACCTCATATGGTAGGATAAAGACTTATTGTTTTTGTTTGTACTCTATAAATTGAACAATTAAAACTCAAGGAAGGACAAGAGCTTAAGAAGAAAGATATTCATATATAAATGTTACTATGTTAGAGAAAGCGTCGGGGTGTCAATTTCGGGTCACGGGTCGGGTTCGGGTCGAAAACGGGTCAATCTCGGGTTGTCTGGTCAAAATCGGGTTTTCGGGTCAAAATCGGGTCACTTTCGGGTCAATTTCGGGTCAAAGGGTTAACCCGACCCGTTTCGGGTTTAGGTTGACCCTAACCCGAAATTTTTGGGTCGGGTTCGGGTCGTGTCAAATATTGACACCCCTACTTATGTTAGCAAAGGATATACAAAGTTTGACATAATGGAAAATTTAATCCCATAGGTTACAACATTTTAAATTTCAAGGTTTCAATCTTTTAAATCTTATTTGAATTAATGTCAATCATTATACTATTTAATTTTACAAAAGAACTAGTCTGATAGGTTATAATCATTCAAATTTTACAAGAGTTAATTTTTACGCTATTATTTTAATGAGCAAATTTTCATTTATTCAAATTTAAAAAAAAAAAAAATCAACAGTCCTCCAAATAAGTTACAACATAATCTTGTGAAGTAGTATTATATTGATAAGATATGTGCCTCAACTTCTTAGTATGCATAATATTTTATAAAAGATAATCAACCAATTGAATATCTCGTTACATTAAAAAAAAAAAGAATGACCCAAAAAATAATGTGTTTTGTTATTTTTTTAGAAAGATTGGGGACCAATAAAAAAAATAAAATAAGAGAATTTGTATCTTAGGAGTACTTGGCTTGCTCAAAATTAATTAACGATATTCATAATCAAGAAGAAAATAAAAGATTTTTTTTTAAAAAATTGATTGTGTTAAGGAAAAAATAAAATGCCTTATCCCTAAAACTAATAGTTATTAGGAGAAATACATATGATAATGATTGAAAATAAACTCTTCATGAAACAAAAATCAAGCCCCCGTAAAGATAGAAATATCTGAAAAAATAGTAAAAAGATTCCTTATAAGAAAGGATAATTCCCTTGAAAAATAGCCACCAACATGACATGATAAACCTCAAGGAGAAATCAATAGCTCCTATAAAGCAGTGAGAGTGACGGTGGTACTAGGAAAGACTGAGTACTCAAAGAAGCCTCATCATATAAGTGAGTTGAAATATTTCTCTTGAAACCAAATGATTGAAATAAAATGGCAAAATAATACAGAAGAAAGCAAGCCAAATCACCGCAATTGTGATTCATAATATTGCAAAATGAGCAACCAACATACATTTAATGTAAGGGTAACAATAAATCTCATTATGAAATAATTTATAGGGTGAATAATATTGATAAAGGGATATAACACTGCATACAAATCAACCTATCTCAAGTGCCAATTATAACCAACCTACATTACTAGCAAAAAAATGGAAAAGAAAGCAATTGAACTATACTAGATCACACATCCACAAAAGAATATAACTTAGTAACAATAACGAAACCATTGAGCAATGTCCAAGGAAATAAACAATGGCTATGAAGCCAATAAATCACAAAATGAAGTAGGTCACAAATTCCTGATATAACAACATAAAAATTAGTAAGGTGATTTACTAGGTATTTATTCAATATTATTGGATGAATCACAAGGTGTGGGACGCATAAAGTATTTTATATAAGAAGGCGGTAAGAAATATGTTATGTAGCTCTATATTGAATTGATGGCTATATAAGTTGATGTATGGAAACTTTATTAGAATGAAATTATAAGTCAATTTTGAGTTTTTCTATGGAGTTAAGAAGGAATTAAGAAGAAGAAAAGACGGGGGAAAAAGAGTAAAAGAGAATAAAATCAAAGAATTTTGATTTAAGGAGTTTGAAATATCATCTCAATGAATCAGTGTTAACTTTTTGAGAAAGTTTTGAAGTGGAGAAAGTTTTAGTATTATTTAATATTTTTCTATTCTTATTGAGCAAGGGTGTATTTCAATTTTTGGAAGGGCAAGTGTGTGTTATTTCTAGTTGATCATAATTATGAATTCTTTGATAGTAAATTAGATACTCTCACCTCTCTTATAGATGTAAGCTTATTTAAGTCAAGCCACAAAATTTTATATCTTCATTTTTTATGATGTGTGAACTCATTTACAACTATTGTCATCATTATATTTATTATTATTGGCTTGATGCTTTCATTTTATAAATTTTTTTTTTATATTTTATAACCATTTTCAAGTAATATATTCCATATATCTATGCAGGGAAAAGTATGATAGGCCATATTATGACAATTACCCTTCCAATAGCTATTGCGCTTGTTCTCATTACCACTGCTGGGATGTGCTTTTGGACAAGAAAAGCAAAGATGAAGATACATCGTAAGATTTTTATAACCTAAAGTGTTGCTTAACTAAATTTAGTATTGTCATGTTTATACATGTTCCCATTATTATAGGAATTATGTGTGTTCCAGCATAATAATGAAAAAAAAAAAAATCAATTAAGAATTATATAGGGCAATATAAAACTAGTGAAATTTGAATCTATTCATCATATACATTAGGACTCACATAATAGGGGACAAGTTTAAGTCCTAATGTGCGGATGGGAGGTACGTAATACTTAAAATGTTTTAGGGCTTTGATAGGTTTGGATATTTTGACAAAAGAAGTTATGATGCAAAATGTGAAATGCAGCTAGAAGAAAGAATCATGCAATATTTAATTGATGCATTTGGTTATATATATGTTTGTTGTGCAGTATTATGTTAGTGTTCAAAATTTTGTAATAATTCAAAAATATGTATACCTACATAGGTGAGGGTAACGTTGAAGAGATTACAAGTGTTGAATCTTTGTTTTTTGATCTACCTACACTTGAGGTAGCAACAACAAATTTCTCAGAACACAACAAAATTGGTGAAGGTGGCTTTGGTTCTGTTTACAGGGTAAAATAACTTGCAAATTGTTCATTATCTACCTTAAATAAAAAAATAAGAATCAAGTGTACTATTATGTCTCAAAAATAACATTTACTAATCTTTAATTTTTTATCTTTTCGTAGGGATTACTACCCGATGGACGAGAAATAGCAGTGAAGAGGCTATCAGTAAGGTCAAGGCAAGGGCTTAGTGAGCTAAAAAATGAACTTATTCTAGCTGCTAAACTTCGACATAAAAATCTTGTAAGACTACATGGTGTGTGTCTTGAAGGACAAGAGAAGTTGCTTGTTTATGAATATTTGCCAAACAAAAGCTTAGATACCATTCTCTTTGGTAAAATTCTAGTACTTAATATATTTTCTAAATCCAAACTTACATCTTTAGTAAAATTTCACAATGGTTTTCCTCATCTCACTTCAGTTTATTCATTATTATATAAAAAGAGGCCAACTTTGGATTATATTACACTTTCATCAACTTGATTCATTGGTTTTATTAACTCATGCAGTACTCATTATTATAATATATATTTGTTTGGAACAGATCCAAGAAAAAGTAAACTACTTGACTGGTTGAAAAGATATAAGATAATAGAAGGAATTGCTCGTGGCCTACTTTACCTACACGAAGACTCTAACCTAAAGATCATTCATATGGATATTAAAGCTAGCAATATATTGTTAGATGAAGACATGAACCCAAAAATATCAGACTTTGGCATGGCTAGGTTGTTTAAAGGAGATGCGACTCACGAGATGACAAGTCGCATTGCAGGAACATAGTAAGATGAATAAATCTTGAATTTTATTAATTTCACTACTTTTATTGTAACAACATCGTAAAAATATGAGTTTCTTACAGCGGGTATATGGCTCCAGAATATGCAATCCATGGCCATTTCTCAATGAAGTCTGATGTCTTTAGTTTTGGAGTACTAATTTTAGAGATGATAACAGGGAGGAGTAGCAATGGATTCTTCGATGACGAGCTTATTTCTGAAAACCTTTTAAGCTATGTATGTATTTCTTTTCGATGCTTTGAAGCATATTACATGTTTTTATTCTAAATATTATACATGGTGATTCACTTTGAATAGGTATGGGAGAATTGGAGTAAGGAAACAATCTTAGAGATTGTGGACCAAGCTTTAGGCAAACTATATCAAAATAGTGAACTCGTAAGATGCATCAATATTGGACTTTTGTGTGTGCAAGAGGATCCAGCTCGAAGGCCTACCATGATAGAAGTTATTGTGATGCTCAATAGCTATTCCATGACTCTTAAAGCTCCTTCACTACCAGCTTTTCTTGACAAGGGAAGTGGCATCCAGACTGGTACACTTTCAAGGAAATTTAATGTGTATGAGGACGACACTTACAGATCTTCAAGCAAGTCTATGCCAATGTCACCTAATGAAGTGCCAATTTCAGAGCTAGATCCTAGATAAATTAGTTTAAGAAAAAGCAAGTTTATATTTAATTATTTTCTAAGTCTATTATAGAAATTTACAACTGTAGCTCACTATGATACATTTATATGTTAGGAGTGCAAGATAAATATTTAAAATTAAAGGACATTTGATAATAAATCTAAGATAAAGCAATTTTATCTTAGAATAAATAGTGAGTTTGAAAGTCATTTTGCTATACAAAATAATTGCCTTGCAAATTTTAAACAAATTTTCTATATTGTTTTATCAAGTGTCCCACTATTTTGACCATGTATTGCACCCTTGACATAAAATGCAGTAGAAAATTTTCACATTTTTTCCGACCCTTATTGCTTCACCAAATTTTTAAGCATCCAAATTTTGAATGTTAATTACATTTTCTAAATGCTTTCAGATATTCAAATAACTTAGTAATATATTTATTTAGAGCTATTTATTGGCACACACTTCTTTTATTCAAGATTATGTATTATGTTAACATTGAGTAGCTTCATAAAGAGCTTTGCATATGCATGAACTTTAAGGAGTTGACACAAGGAAAATTTTAGAAATGTGTAACAAAGCTATGGTAGAATGAGATAGAACAGGTTGGTTCATATTACAAGATTATATGAAAGCTATATGTGTGATATAAAAAAGGATCAGTGAATGTTTAAGAGATTATGAAAGAAAATTTTAGGGAATGACATACAATGGCAAAAGCTTTTGAGCATATTTTTTATCAGATAACAACTATATGATACTAAATATATTAAGATTATGGAAAAGCACCACAAAAATGTTATATGATTATTGATATAGAGAAAGCTAACTATATAACCTTGTGATATTAAGTGCTAAAGTAGCTCATATTATGAAAGAGCTATAACTTGATGAAAAGTTAAAGTGACAAACTTACATTTATATTATTTGTTACCCAAATGGATTCATCCTTTCCATTGTACCAGGATTCTCACTTTATGTGTTTTTTACTATTAAGTTCTATTGATCTTAATCGACACCTCTACACTGTACTAACCAACATCCACCAATTCCCCTTTTAACCTACTGCTTACAAGTAGCTATGTAAGGAGCGCTTGGTTCATTACTATTAGTATATTATAAATTTAGGCTTCGTTTGAGACGGCTTTTTTATTGCTTTTTAAAACGGAGTTGTAGTACAAATTTTTTAATTTTTTACTAAAACTCCGTTTTCAGAAGCAATAAAAAAACCGTCCCAAATAAAGACTTAGTTTCAAAATATCACATTTCTTTAGTTTTATCCCTAGAATAACAAAATTGAATGAATTACTCCCTCAAGGACTAAATTGAGATCAAATTTATATAGTTAAAAAGCTAAAATGGGATCAAATTAGTACCTCGTTTTTTTATATGTGGGACCATTTGTGAGCAATTTTATATAGCCAACAGATTAAATTGGCAAAATGTGTTTCTATGATATTAAATTTATTATAAATAAATTCAATTTATATATTTTTCTCTATGTAAAATATACTAAAAGATTTTGCGCTCACCTATAATTAGGGAGCATTCCACTCTTTTTTTAAAACATTATCTTAAATGTTTACGAGGTGTTTATAAAGCTCTTTATTTGCACCTCATTCATTTTTTCCATTTCTTGTGTAGCACCTTACTCTTCAGAGGTATTAGAGTCTCATTTGGATAATGAGCATTTTTTTGCCTTTCTATTTACTTTGTTGCCTCAAATTTATTTATGGCTAAACTTGTCATTACCTAATTATTTAGTTGTTATTAACTCTATTGTTCTCATGTATTATATGGTCAGCTATGATACTTATTTACATTTGGTTTGGATTTTTGTCTTAAAGGGCAAAACTATGATTTTTAGAAGAGCAAGATGCAAATCATGTTTCGATAGAGCAAGTTATGCTTATCTATTATGAAATCTTATAAATAATAGAAGAAATTGAGAGCCAAAGATGCACAAAAGAAAGGGAGAAACTCAATGCTTGTATAATGAATATACGGGCGCATTATGTATGAATCATCAAATAGAAACTTCTTGGATATGAGAATAATAAAGTCCAATGATAAATGGAAAATGTTGCAAAGAGAATTTGAAGGAAACTTCAAGGCAAGGATTATCTACCTTCAATCCCTTCATTTAAAGTTAAAAATATTTAAAATGAGAGAATGAGGAATTGTGAAAGAAGGTTTCTTAAAATTATTATAAGGCAAGTGGATTTTTTTTTTTCATGCGAACGGATGCTCAGAGGAATTGGGTTTTGGCTCTCTGCTATGGTTTTCAGTTTCCTCCCTAGTAAGAAGAGATCCATTGCTCTTTTGTTTCTCTCTGCTTCAATCCACAGGCTTAGGACAGCAGCAACCCACGACAGCACAAGCCCTCACGCGACCTTGGCTTCCCTCCTCCGGCCTCGACTCCGATTTACGCAAGCAAAGCCGCCGAGCCACCTGAGGCTTTCTCCCTCCACCAGTGTCCGACTTCAAGCAAGGCCGAAGGCTTTAATTCAACCTATCCTGTGTGTCTGCCTCTTGCCCGATCCAACTAAGCCGGTGCCTGTAATTTCCGCTGCTTGAAATGGTGAATATAATAGAGGGGAGAAGGTTAGTAATTACTATTGTAATTACTATTAAACATTATCTATTATTTAATATATATAAGCAATACATATTATATATACAACAATTAGAGGCGTCCCCGTCAGCAATCGAAGACCAAATCACCAAATCTCCCCCGTTGACTCACTCCGGTTGAGTCGAGCCAAAAGAGCAAATGCCCTCCTTACCTCCCGGCGCCAGGGAGGGGACACCGGAAGGCTGCCGAAATTTCCTAAAAAATCCAGGACTTAGTTAAATTTCTGAAATGCAATCTTCGACAATCTTCGGCAACCAATCATGGCCAATCAAAGCTTCTGAAGACCAAATCTCCTCGACGTTGATTCGCTCCGGTCGAGTCAAGCCACTCCTTACCTCCTGGCGTCGGGAGGGGACGCTGGGAGGCTGCCGAAATTTTCTCAAAATTTTTGGACTTAGAAAAGTTTTTGGACATACGGATTTTGGAAAACATAAATTTCATTTGAAATTGATTAAAATGAGCATGATTTAACTAATAAATAAAAATGATTAAATGATTAATTCAAAATCCAATTTAAATTCAATTAAAGATATAATCAACTTAAAAAACTTTAATCTGAATCTTTAATTGATTTAATAATTAATGAATGAACTTAATGAAATCTGAATTTATATAAAATTCATCTGATTGGGCAATTCTATCTTAAATTATAATATTTAAAGTAATGTAAAACCTGAAGTCCAAACTTAATTGAAATTTAAATAACTGTTGCATCCTAGAGTATTCGCGGCGGTAGAAAAATATAAGGTTTAACGTCTTAGCGTTGTACGAAAATTCGGTACGCACACAGATAGATAGATAGGGTGCTTCAATTATAGGGACACCAAAATTTTTACGTGGAAAATCCCTAAAAATGGGGAAAAATCACAGGGCCTAGCCCAGTTTGAATGAATCCACTAGTATAGCAGTTGATTACAAATGAGGTCCTTCCTTGGGGGAAGGCCTTAGCTTGAAGTCCATCTTATGAAGTATATTATAATGTAGGAATACAAAGAATCACTGCTGATGTGTTCGTTTGGTTTGAAGGACTGTAGTCGATGAGCGACGTAAGTTAGAAGGACTGTAGTCAGTAAGCGATGGAGGTCGGAAGGACTATAGTCAGTGGGTGATGTAAGTCAGCAGGACCATAGTTGGCGGGTGACAGAGGTCGGAAGGACCATAGTCGGCGGGCGACGGGGTCAGAAGGACTATAGTCAATGGTCGATGTAAGTCAGTAGGGTCATAGTAGGCGGGCAACAGAGGTCGGAAGGACTGTAGTCGGCTGGTGATGGAGGTTGGAAGGAGTATTGTCTGACGACGGAGGTCAGATGGACGACGTCAGGTAGAAGTCCAATAATAGACATAAATCCAGCATCGGATAAATGTCCAGTGAAAGTCTGATAACCTGTAAAAGTCCGGCGTCAGGTAGAAATTTGGCAAGAGCGGAGGTCCGGCGTCGGGTAGAATTCCAGCATCAGTTGGCGGTCGAGGAGAACTTCGGTGTCACTTGGAGTTCGGGTGAAACTTCGACGTTACTTTGGCAGAATGCCAGCATCACTTGAGCGTCGGGCAAAATTCTGGCGTCACTCGGACGTCGGGCAGAATTCTCGCATCACTCGAGCGTGGGGCAGAATTCTGGCGCCACTCAGGCGTGGGGCAGAATTCTGGCGATGGTCATGGAGGAGTTTCTTCCCTCAAATCCTTTTCTTCTTCCTTCTCTTCTAGCTTCTTCTTCTTCTTGCTTGGGCCCCTCTCATGAGAAATGAGGGGTATAGTTATAGATATTCTGGAGTGGCTTGGCTTGTAAATAGGTGAGAGATCAGAGGTAAATAGGGAGTGGTCGGATGGACGGCCGATATTTAATCCCTTAATCGTGCACCGTTCGTCAGACATTTGAAGGTCTTAATGATGTTGGAACTTACCGGTCTTGGGTTGTTGGATTCGTCTCGTCGAGCCACTCGATTCGACTATAAGAACGTCATATTTGGAAACCGTTTGGTAACTCAAATTATAGTTTGAGCTTTCGAACAGTGCTTCGTTTGCTTGATTTGGATTCATTTGGGCTCGGATTGAGTCAAATTTGGTGTCGTTGAGTTCGTATTTTCGAGACGCTCAGTTTGACTATAAGTTTGTTGAAATCGGAGTTCAGGTGATCTCGAATTTAATTTTTGAAGCCCGCTGCTTGATTTTGCCTTAAGATTCGTGCCCGATCAAGATGATTTTTGGAGGATATATCAATAACTAATTGAATTAATTAATTAACAAAATCGATTAACTGCCAAAATGACTAATCTTAAAATCAATTAACTGAATAATTAAATTTATTAACTATAACCAAACCAATCAAACGATTAACTCTAAAAAAATTGAAATTCAATTTCAAATAACTAAGCAATTGATTTAATATAAGAATATAAAATAAAAATAAAATACAATTAAGAAACTTAGTTAAAACTTCAAATTCTGAACTAAAGCTTAGTTAATTGAACTAATATTAAATTTTGAATCAAATTGATAAATTAAAATCGTTAATTAAAGCTAACAGTTAATTAGTTAATATAAAACCTTTGAATTGACAAATTAAGCAAATAATTTAATTTCATATAAATAATTTTTTAAAATTCATTTGAAATCCAACCTAATGAACCAATCAATTCAATTTTAAAACTTAAATTCAATTAATAAAAATTTATTTGGTTAATTCATCTAATTAATTAATGCAAATCAAAATAAAATAAAATACATTAAATAAATGTTTCCAATAATCCAATTCATGTACAAACTAACAAAAGTTCTCCAACCGACATCTCTACAAAACAAATTCTCAAAGCACTCAACAAATTCTCGAAACTACACTCAATAATAGCCTCAGAACATTTGTTTTTGTGCTCTCGGAACACTATAAACTCTCCAATCTGCTACAAGTACCCTGTACTTGAAAGAAAGCAAACAAAAATATCAGCTCAATATATATAAATAAAGCTAGTATTGAAACAAAACTAGTACTGATAAAAAAAAGGAGAGCTAATGCTGTGAGTAAGAAAAACTACTACTGTAAGCAAGGCTAGTGCTGAAACAAACAATGAAAGCTAATGCTGAAAGTAGAACTGCTATGAAACACTAAAACATGTGTTGAGATGGGGAAGTGTGTAAAGCTACATCCCCACTAATCTAAGTCTTATAGGTTACTTCTAATAAAGTAGTAATTCCTATGAATAATTATTTCACTAAGTATATCTATTAAAGGAAACGATACTCTTAAAATTCACATGGCTACTTTCAATGAAAGCCGTAAGTCCAATCTTTAGGGGTAATAGTTAGAAAGCAACTTAACTCTAGACCCATTAGAAATATATATATATATATATATATATATATATATATATATATATATATATATATATATATATATATATATATATAATTTTAACTATGCTCTCTATTGCAAAAAGAGGTACGTGGTCATGTGCCAACATCATTAGAGCTACATACACGAATTCACCAACATCAAGTTGATCATGAGTGGGTTGATGAGAAAGCAAAAAAAGCTCATTTGAGTATCAATTTTTAAGTAGTAATCATAAAAAATATGCAAATAAAAATAAAATTTTATGGACTTAGTTTCTCACAAGATAATTTTGTACAATGTTGAGAAGGCCATGCTACTACTGCTTTGGGATTATCTTCAAGATCGACACAATACTCTGAGTACCTGATGTGGAATCACCCTCTGTCCCAGGGGTCCGCAGGAACATTATAAGGGGACACCTCCTGCTCTTACCGTTAGAAGCATATTTCCACTACTTTCTTAACTAATTATAGTACTAGAAGTCTTTAGCACCTTTTTCTTTTGCTATGGCATTCTTAGTATAGCAGCCTGCTTATATGAGGCGGATAGGTGTTCTTAGAAACACAGCTTTTATGATATAAAAATATTGCTCTTGAAGAAAGTTACTGTTCCATTGTTTTTTTTTCCTTGCTCTCTGTTCTTCTCTGTTTGTTGCTCCCACAGCAAGTTGGTATCAGAGCTCGGAGGGGACGGCAATGGCGGAGAGCAGTAGACGACCCGCTCTTGACGGCGATCAAGGCGAAGGCTCTCTGTGGACGACGCAAGCCCAGATTATCAAACAGTTGGAGGAACTCAAAACCGAGTTCCGTCGCTTCACCACAGAGGTGCGATTGGAGATTCAAAGCATCAAAAATAGTGGCGGCAATGCCCAACTGCCGCAGTTACATGTTTCCCCAACCCGTCGGCCAGTGCAGCATCGAGGTAGAGGAGGACGCCGAGCTCGGCATGAACTGCCTGATCTGTCGGATTCCGATGTGGAGGTTGGTTATCAGCAGCAAGGCAACATTTCGGATGTGGGAGAGGATGAAGCTCCACCGTATTTTTCCCCACCGCGAAATTGCCAAGAAGCATGGCCGCGACAGCAGGGTGAGTTCAGGGTAAAGATGGATATCCCTTTTTTCGATGGGAAATTACAAATCGAAGATTTCTTGGATTGGGAGCGGTCAGTGGAGACGTTCTTTGAGTACATGGACATCCCCCTTGATAAGCAGGTGAAGTATGTGGCGTGCCGATTAAGGGGCGGCGCAAGCGCGTGGTGGCAACAGTTGCTACAAGCGCGACACCGAGAGGGCCGGGGCAATGTTCGGAGTTGGGCTAGAATGAAGCAACTATTGAGGAGTCATTATTTGCCTACGGATTATGAGCAAATCCTCTATATGAAATTCAAACATTGTGCACAAGGCTATCGTAGCGTGAGCGATTACACCGAGGAATTTTACCGCCTTAGTGCTCGCAACAATTTAAATGAAACCGCTAATCAGATCGTAGCCCGCTACATTGACGGTTTGAAGGAGGTGATACAAGATAAGTTGGAATTGAACTCTGTTTGGTCGTTGTCGCAGGCAGTGAATTTTGCTTTAAAGGCCGAGATGCAGCTCAATCGGCCAGCACGGGTTCAATCCCAACGACGCCATTACGGTGACACTTTTACTCCAGATACGCGGACTTCGGGACTACCTCCTACAAGCAACTCCAAGGCCAGCTCCAAGGGTTCTCCGGTGACAACACCTGCTGCACCCACAGGGGACAACAAGACTCCAAATAAATTTAAGACACCACTCCGTGAAAATCCATATGGTCGGCCAACAACACTGAAGTGTTTCCGATGTTTTCAGCCGGGCCATAAATCTAATGAATGTCCGAGCCGACAGCAAATACAACTCCTAGGAGGGGAGTCCGAGAACAACACAGCACAGACTGAGGCCAAAGACGAAGCAGACTATGAGGAGGTAGCAGGGGATGAAGGTGAGCCGGTCATATGTGTACTTCAGAAATTACTTCTTGCACCTAATCAAGATGTCAAGTCGCAGCGCCATGCAATTTTTAAATCCAAATGTACTATAAAGGGCAAGGTTTGTGACCTTTTGATTGATAGTGGCTGCACGGAAAACATAATTTCAAAGGCCGTGGTGCAGGCGTTGCAACTTAAAACTACTAAGAACCCGAATCCGTACAGGATTAGTTGGGTTAAAAAGGGCGTCGACATCCAAGTGTCGGAGATGTGCCGAGTGAATTTTTCTATTGGGAGGCATTATAATAGTGAAATACTTTGCGATGTCCTTGAAATGGACGTCAGTCATTTGATACTAGGTCGGCCGTGGCAGTTCGACACAGGTGTGACGTATGATGGAAGGGCAAACGCATACTCATTCGAGTGGAAAGGCCGGAAACTGAGGTTGCTGCCAACACCTCAACGTGTCGCTAGCGAAGAGTCGGATTCAAGACCGGCCTTGTGCATTGTGTCTGGCAATTCGTTGTTGAAGAGTGGGCGGGAATTTAAGTCTCTGTTTGCAGTTATGGTGGCGGAAGCAAACCCAATTGTTAGCACCCGTGAGCATTCACCTGAATTAATGCAGATTTTGGAGGAATTTGCTGACATCGTTCAAGATAGTTTACCCAATGAACTACCTCCTGTAAGGCCCATTCACCACCAAATAGACTTTGTCCCGGGGGCTACACTGCCGAATCTCCCGCATTATAAATTGAGTCCGACCGAACACATGCAACTGCAGAAGATCATTGATGACCTCTTAGACAAACAGCTAATTCAACCCAGCCTAAGTCCGTGTGCGGTGCCGGCATTATTAGTTCCAAAGAAGGACGGTTCCTGGAGGATGTGCATAGATAGCCGGGCTATCAATAAAATCACTGTGAAGTATAGGTTCCCTGTCCCACGATTAGAGGACATGTTAGACTATTTGGCTGGATCTAAAGTCTTTTCAAAATTGGACTTACGTAGCGGATATCACCAGATCCGCATTAGACCCGGCGATGAGTGGAAGACTGCTTTTAAGACTCGTCACTGGTTGTTTGAATGGCGTGTGATGCCCTTCGGACTATGCAATGCACCCGCAACATTTTTGAGGCTTATGACTGAGGTCTTGAAGCCATTATTGGGAAAATGTTGTGTAGTCTACTTCGACGACATCCTGATCTTCAGTCCCACCATAGAGGAACATTGGAAACATTTAAAGGAGGTGCTGGAAGTGCTCCGCCAGCACAAACTATATTTAAATAAAGCTAAATGTGAATTCGCCACTTCTTCGGTACATTTTCTGGGCTACCTTGTCTCGGCTGAAGGTGTTGCAATGGATCCCAACAAAGTTCTTGCTATCCAGCAATGGCCAAAACCCAATACCTTAACCGAAATCCGCAGCTTCCACGGGTTGGCCAATTTTTATAGAAGATTTATCTGTGGCTTTAGCATAATTATGGCACCAATCACCGATTGTTTAAAAGCTAGCTCATTCAAATGGGGGGCGGAACAACAGCATAGTTTTGATATCATCAAAGCCTCGCTTACAGCAGCTCCAGTTTTAGCAGCCCCTAATTTTGACAAGCCCTTTCATGTGGACACCGACGCAGTTCTTTCGCAGGAAGATCGGCCGGTGGAATTCTTCAGTGAAAAGCTCAGTCCCGCTAAACAGAAATGGTCGGCATATGAGCAGGAGTTATATGCAGTAATTCGGGCACTTAAACAATGGGAGCATTACCTTTTACATAATGATTTTGTTTTGTGCAGTGATAATCAAGCCCTCCAGTACTTGAACACACAGAAAAGTATTAATATGATGCATGCCAGGTGGATTGTGTTTTTACAAAAATTTAGTTTTGTGCTCAAACACAAGTCCGGGCAACAAAATAGAGTTGCCGACGCTCTGAGCCGTCGCTCCACCCTCATAGTCCAGCTGCAAACTGAAATTACAGGATTGGAGGCTTTAAAAGACTTGTATTGTACAGACATAGACTTCGCCGATCCTTGGGGAAAGTGCTCAGCCGGTCAACCAGTGGGAGACTACACTCTGCGGCACGGGTTCCTGTTTAAAGGAAACTCGTTGTGTGTTCCAAATTCTTCTGTCCGATTACAGTTGATGCGTGAAATGCATTGCGGTGGAATGGCTGCTCACCTGGGCCGTGAGAAAACAGTCGAGCAAATGCGAGCACGATTCTTTTGGCCACATTTGAGGAAGGATGTCGCAAAGTTTGTGCAGAATTGCCCGGTGTGTCAAGTATATAAAGGTAACAACCAGAACACGGGATTATACAGTCCGCTCCCGGTCCCAACGTCCATTTGGGAAGATTTGAGTATGGACTTTGTGCTTGGGTTGCCGAGAACAAAGAAAGGCGTGGACTCAATCATGGTGGTGGTTGATAGATTTTCCAAAATGGCTCACTTTATAGCCTGCAAAAAGACGTCGGACGCTCTCTGCATCGCTCGCTTATTTTTCAGGGAAATTGTTCGACTTCATGGGCTACCGCGGAGTATCACTTCTGATCGTGACGTCAAGTTCATTAGTCACTTTTGGAGAGAGCTTTGGAAGCAGTTGCAGACAGAACTCAAGCTAAGCTCCGCCTATCACCCCCAAACTGACGGCCAGACTGAAGTAGTGAACCGTACCTTGGGCAACATGCTTTGCTGCTTGGTACAGGACAATCCAAAAAAATGGGATGATATTTTGAGCCAAGCCGAGTTTGCTTACAATTCCATGTCAAATAGATCCACTGGTATGTGCCCATTTAATATTGTCTACACTAAACCTCCTAATCATGTTGTAGACATCACCATCCTGCCCAAGTGTCGCAATGCGGTGGCGACCAAGCTAGCGGGAGATTTCAAGACCATGTTGGACCACGTCCGCAGCACGTTGCAAACAGCGAATGAGGCTTACAAGCAAGCGGCGGATGTCCATCGACGGTACAAAGCCTTCCAACCCGGCGATTTGGTCATGGTGCGTATGCGAAAGGAAAGGCACCCAACCGGAACCTACTCAAAGCTAGCCCCGAAGAAGCTTGGTCCAGTTGTTATCAAGCATAAAATCAGCAATAATGCATATGTAGTGGAGCTTCCACCTGATGTCTTTACATCGCCCACTTTCAACGTTGCTGACATTAGTCCATACTATCCACCTGATTCAGCACTCACTGAGGTTGATTCGACGGACACGAATCCTTCTCTAGGAGGGGAGAACTGATGTGGAATCACCCTCTGTCCCAGGGGTCCGCAGGAACATTATAAGGGGACACCTCCTGCTCTTACCGTTAGAAGCATATTTCCACTACTTTCTTAACTAATTATAGTACTAGAAGTCTTTAGCACCTTTTTCTTTTGCTATGGCATTCTTAGTATAGTAGCCTGCTTATATGAGGCGGATAGGTGTTCTTAGAAACACAGCTTTTATGATATAAAAATATTGCTCTTGAAGCAAGTTACTGTTCCATTGTTTTTTTTCCTTGCTCTCTGTTCTTCTCTGTTTGTTGCTCCCACAGCAGTACCACACGTGGTCACAAGCTATTAGAGAGAGACAGAAGGGAAGGGTGTATGGATTAGATTCTAAGGCATATGCATATGAGACCAATGCATCCATCTCAACATCTTTTGGTGATAGTGGAGTTGATGATATCGTCATCCAGAGGGTTACTGCTCTCACCAAAGAGATAGAGAAGATGAAATAGATATATGCCAACATGCTAACACAACAAACTGAGATACATGCAGAACTGCAACCATGTCTAAGCCAAAATAAAATGAAAAATGATTAGCAACCTGAGCATGAAGCAGAGGGGAGTGAGGAGACGAAAAATAATCATAGAACTTAATGTTTAAGTTGTTGTAGTAGTTTGGAGAACTTATTTTACAAACTTACAATTGTATTTAAGTTATTATAGTGGTTTAGTGAACTTATTGTTGTGTTTTGGAAACTTAATTGAATAGTTTTTATGTTGAATAATTGAATTTTGAGGTTGTTAGACTTATATTTTGAATGGTTTTATATTGTTTTGAGTAGCAATGTTGTATGATAATATATATTATTATGTATACATTCTTTAACTATTGCAGGTTTATAATGTAAATGTTATAGTGGAACAATAAGGGGCTGCCATTTTTTCTTAGTAGTTCTACATGCTTCTGGCGGCTTTCCGGCGAAATTTTTGCCGGAAACTTTTTATACAAGGCGATGCAACAAAATGCAAAAAAGGGTGAAAAGTCACCAAAATTTTTTGGCATATATTTCTGGCAGGCTTTTCTAGCAGTTTCGTTGTCTATAATGTTACCGAAAATTTCTGGCTACGATTAGCTATTTTCCGCCACTCTATTCGTTGCTCTCAACAAAATCAGAATTTGCCAGAAAACCACTGGAATTCCGGCGGAAAAAATGTTGTCACATTTCATTTTCTACTCAGCTTTTACTGGCGGAATATTTTTCATCAGAAAATTGTTAGAAACGTCCAAATCCATCAAAAAATTAGGGATTTCCGCCGGTAATGGGCGATTTTTATATAGTGTCTCATAATCGTATACCACTATGAGATAATTGGGAATAGACTACTTAGAAGGAGATGAGAATATGAAGAGTCAGGCGCTTAAAATAGAAAGGAATAAAATTTTAATGAACTTGTAAATAAAGAGCATTACTATTGATTCATGAGCATGTAGTGTGTTTTTTAAACAAATTAGGAGAGTATACTCAACATTTATAGTTGAGTTTAAAGTATTGTAGTATGTTTTAAATAATTCTAGAGTACATTTAAATTATGTTCAGCATATGGAATATTCTTAATGATTTCATTTTAAAAAATCTTAGAAAGTAAATTATTTCTCAACTTTGAAGAGGTAACTAGCTAGTCTTGTAGCTGATGTTGTGCACTTTGGAGGCTCTAGTTTCTCCAACCCTATGAATGGTGCGCCATTTGCTGCTTTGCTTTTTCTTTAGGTTTTATTGTATTTTAGTAGGGATCTTATGCTATTAGGTTTTGTTGTGCTTCGATTGTAGCTCTTTGAGTTTTAGTGGCTTTATGTCCCCTTGTAAGAACACATATCCCTTTACTTAAATTAATGAATATGCCTCTATGTGGGATTTAATTAAAAAAAAAAACTAGCTAGGCCCTCTATTTAAAGGTGCTTGAGAGGAATAGGCTAAAATAAGGAAGGAGGTGAAAGCTGGCATGTGCATGTGAGTGTAAAGATCATGAAGGGCATTGATTATGGAATGTAGAGATGGCTCAGTGAATCAAAGTAACTGTTTCTAAGGTCAAAAACAAATAAAGGGCACAAAACTACTTCAAATGGCCAAGAATATGTACGGATAAAGAGAGGCAATTTGATAAAAAATCTGAT
Source organism: Dendrobium nobile (assembly GCA_022539455.1). Lineage (NCBI taxonomy): Eukaryota > Viridiplantae > Streptophyta > Magnoliopsida > Asparagales > Orchidaceae > Dendrobium > Dendrobium nobile. The sequence continues at coordinate 33,215,119 of CM039732.1, read as the reverse complement.
ATAAGGAATGAATCTTAAGGTGATATTTTTACTTGTTTAACATTTCAAGTTCTTGCTATTTAAAAAATATGAGTTACTTTTAACACTTAATATCAGCACCAGGTTCTAGTATTATCTTCCTCTAAATCAATAAATTATTTGCCATTTTTGTGGTGCCTTTTCAGTATAATCTTATTATATTAATTATCATGTTTGTGTTATCTATTAATAAGAATGTGCTCAATACTTCTACACTTATGTATCTCATTACAATATTTTTATTTCTCTCTTGTCATCAAATTTTATACATTCCATGAAACATTTTTAAATCATTATTCAATCTTAAGTTCTTTGAATAGATTATGAAATCAAGTAAAGAGGTTGAAAAGAGAAAAAAAGTTCTTTGAATAGATGAAAGCATTTGGCATTTAGGGCTTAGATGCTTGGATATTTAGTATAGTCATTAGACTTGGAAATAAAAAAAGAGTAATAAGTTCTATATGTTCTTACATCTAGAATATAAGAAAAATGATCAAAATAGAATGACATGTAATCATAAATTTTAAATAATTATATGATGGGGACATCATCAGAAGATTTCGACCTGTCTACCATTGGAAGAATCGTAGATTGACGGCTACGATTCAAAGTCTCTATTTAGGAAGTATTTATGTATTTCTTTTATTTATATTTCAGCCTTTGCATTTTACCCCTATGAGGGATTTCTTTTATGTTATAGCCCTGAGGGTATTTGAGTCTTTTATTTTCTTTATTTTGAAGGCCTATATATTAAGGCTTTAGTCATTGTATTGGATTAATGATTGATTAATGAAAATATCAGCTTTCAGTTCTTTGTTTTCTTGTGAGCTCTTGAGAGAAGAGAGAACCCTAGGAGAGGGCCAAGCAACACCCATCAGCTGCCAGTAGAGGCTGGGCTCGAGGTTTGTATCTATGTTTATTATCTATTCCACTTCCTCTCTTCCCCACCACCAGCCAACCCCTCCTCCTCTTCCTACCCGTTGGCCTCCTCCCAACTCCACCCCAAACCGTCGGTCAACTTCCCCTCCATCTCCTCCATAACCGACATCCCCTTCTCCCATCCAACCCACGACCCTAGCTCCACCGCCAATCCCTCCCCACTAAACCCAAGACCGACCTTTCCTCCCCTAACTTCCAACTTACCCAACCACATCTCTAGTCGGCAGCCTACCTAGTTCCAAACCCTTGATTTCAAATTCAATTTGCCTCCTAAACACTTTCCTAAAGCATCCAAGAATTGATTTGGAAAGTTTCTTAACTTGAATTCAAAAGTATTTGAATTTCAAATTCTTTCTTAATTGATAAATCTAATTTAGGAAGCCTCCCTAATCCCCTCAATCTGAAATTACATTTCAGATTTAATTTTCTCATCAACCATTAATGCACGGTTCCACATACATTGTATGTGTACATATTTTCCCCTCCCCATTAGGCCGACCCCTCTCTACCTCTCTCCCTAATTAACTCCTCCCCATTAAGGCCCTCAAGTAAAGCCCTCTCCCCAAGGAAAGCCGCCCCACATAATCCTCAATTAGTTGACATTCAAATTTCAAATTTACTCTCTTCTTTCCATACTAAAATTCTGATATTAAATTTCTGATTTTAGTTTATGTCCATTTCACCAAACTAAACAAAAATCTGAGTTCAAAGTTGGCCTTTCCCCTAGTCTTGGTCGAAACCCACCATCCCTACTCCTCCATTACCTCCCTACTCCCTTGCTACACGTACAACCCAAGGAAGAAGATACACTATTACTGGTCTACATCCGTCCATGGATGGCCAATCCCGAGCTTGACTAAGGATTCTTCTACGACCATCAAGGCTTAGTGGATATTTTACAATCTCCCTTCTTCAACCTCAATTTGGAAATCGATGACACTGTTGACGACTATGTCGAGCGCATCCTATTCACCTTGAAGTCTGCTATTGAAGAACACCAATTCTCCGGACATTGACGAATCATCGGACATCCACTCACTTCTTACCCTCTGGCTAACTCTTCGTTGAGCAAGATCGTAGGCGTCCTCTTTCTTTTGGTGGCATCTCTAGGCTTGCTGAAATTATTCTTCCGTAAACCCCCACCATCAAGAGTGATAGTGAGGGGAATTCGAGGTGAACTTTCTATTTGTTAAACGATGAATTTTGTTATTTTGCAACTAATGTTACTACGCTTTTGTTCTTATTTTAAAATTGTCTTGTTAATCTTTCTTGTAACCGCATGCCAAAACAAACTGCAACTATGAAATTCTAGACTCTTAACTTGGTGAAACATTGAGTTTAAAATTATCAAAGCTTATCAACTTGTAATTAATTCTTAAGCAATTCCTATTTCCATATATGTTTCATATCATTATATGATACATTTAAGATTGACTCTTAATAGGACAATGAAGAAAAATGATTTATGTAGTCAATCTCACTTAGTGGGATAAAGTTTTATCGTTGTTATTGTATGATACTTATAAGATTTTGTGGGTCTCCGAAAGGGTTCCGCTCGTGTGGTTCGAATGCAAAGGGTACGATCACACTGTCTCGTAGGACAAAATGGTCGTAGACCTTTACACCCGGCACAAGCAGGCCGATGGAAGAGCAGATGGAGTTATAGATACGATTAGCCATGGAGGGTAGCGGCTTTCACCTACCAACCTCGATGGATAATAATATCCATAACCCAAAAGTTCACGAGATTTCCCCTATTCGATACATCAGCACCGAATAGGGTTTATTTGATTGTGGGGATCGGTTTCCTACGGGCGCAAGCCCCCGTAGTTAATTACATCCTAAGCCTTGACCTAGGAAAACTCTCGATTAGGGATGTTAGATTATCTCCTCTAAGGTGGGTTTAGTGCAAGGGATTTCTAGGCTTTCCTAATCAAAGGGGAATGTCCCAACTTGGCTCGATCAGTCATACAGGGTTCAATCACCATCCGGTCGGCTCGAAGAAATGAAAACTAGAGAAAAGAAAGAGGGACAACGCACTCAGACATGCACGAGAGAAAGAGGGAGGTGGCGTCATCTGTGTGACGCGGATGGGCAGGATTTATAGCCTCCGAAAGAAAGGAAGACTTACCCACTAATAAGGTGTGTAATGGTACACTCGTACTACTCACCTTTAGACCCTAAATCTATAAAAGATGTAGTGTTGTACAAACAACGCTAACATCTACGACCTAGCTAACGCGATCTGGACTTACTCCTTGTCTGACAAAGAAAGCCAGCTAAGACCACCTAGTCGTATAAAATCCATGCTGTCCAGTCTTTATGAAGAAGGGTGGGTAGTTAGACACTGAAATTGGGATCGACAACCTAGAGAAATTCCTAAGTGATCCCACACTTATGAATGGTACAATGCTCCTAAAACTAATGCAATTAATTCTTAATTTTAATTAGTTACTAATGCAATTTATGCTAGTCAAAGTCTCCAAATCAGTGATGTATGAAATTTTAAAAAGGCTTATAGAAAATAGTTTTTGAATGACTAAACTTCCCCAGGTCCGGCACTTCATCCTCATAGGCCAGATTATCCGGACTCTACCCGCAGGCGGGGAAGTTTGTCTAGGAGGTGAGAGAATGCATGTATGCCACCCCGGACGATTCCGGCTATTCCCTAGAGTCGTTATGTTTCTATGTGAGTTAATCTTAAATTTTTATTAAATAATTACGAGTAGAAAAATTTTATTCCTAAAGAGCCTAACGGTCAGACACAAGCACATGCAAGAAAGAAACCTATAAAAAGCATGCCGGTTCTACTGCGCAAACAAAGTAAGTAAATCATAACACAGAAACAAATCCCACGAAAAAGAGTGTCCATGGCAAGTGCCATACAATATTACATCTCAAAATACAGTAAGTAAAGGTGGCCGGGCTCCACCGACAACAACCCGGGAACGACGCAAATCTTAAAATAAGGCATTTTTATACTTCTTCAGCCTTCTTCTTCTCTTCCTTGATTCGTCTTTGGATCGTCTTTGTTCTCTTCGGGCTCCTCGTAGTGACTCTCCCAAAAGGACATCCAAATGAAAAAGGAAACCCCCTGTAGGAGTTTACTTTTCCCTTTGGACTCCTCGTAGTGAGTGCTCCAAAAGGATATCCAAATGAAAAAGGAAACCCCCTGTAGGGGTTTACTTTTCCCTTTGGATTCCTTTCTTTAAAAATGCCTTATTTTCAGATCTTCACAATAATCACTATCGAATACATCAAATCAGAAAATAGAAAATCTAGACTCTCCTGCAGGGGTTATCCTAAGCAGTTATAATAAAAATCCATCCAAGCAGTTATATATATGAAAATGCTGAAAAAAATAATTCACACTTGGCCGTGCTCTGATTATTGGGGGCTAAGCAGCTGAAGCATGTACCTAAAGCAGTTATGATTGACATTATTAATTTAGCCCCCTTTTTAGCGCTGTATAAGCACGGCCACCTGCAGGAAGACAACATTAGTATCAAAGAACGTGCCTAACCTATGGGTATTCTAACGTCACAGCAACAGTGCAGAAAAGAAGACTAGAAAAAGAGTACAGAAATCACATCACAGAAAGGCTACAACAGGTAGCAAAAACAAACAGCACACGGGTCACATGCGGAGCGTCACAGCACAGCACAGAAAAGAAAAAGGCAGAACAAAAGCCTAACCTAAAGCTAATAGTCGTGTCCTAGCAAACTCATCTATGTGTGTGTTGGCTGTGTGGTCTTGGTAGGTCCTATATAAGGTAATTTTAGTTAGAGTTGTATGCACATTTGATTTGTTTGTTGAAAAGGACAAAGAAGAGATTTAAGTTAAAGTTTAGATATTAGTGTTTTAGAATTGATTTTTAGGATGTTTTATTTTTAATGTTTGATTAACTATCACCTTTGTTTCACACCGAGGCCGTGAGGTTTATTTCACCCTCCTTGGGGCTAACTTAATAGCCTCGTAGGCCTGGGTTACCCAGTGATAATTAACTTTGTTTGATTATTTTAGTTTGTTCTTAAAAGAAAAGAAAAAAATGGTGAATTAAATCATTTATTAATCAAGTTTGAATTATGCCAATTAGAAAGATTAATTTTTAGGTTTTGACGCTCCATTAGATTCATTCGTGGCGTTGTGCCACCAGGCTCGAGGAACCAGCCTCCTTAGGACACTTAGCCCCGCAGCCCGGAGTAGTCCATCCAATAAACTTCACTTTTGGAGCGGTTGTTGCGTATTAAGGGATTTGTTGATTACTTTTAAGAGATTATTCTAAGTTTGGACCTTTAAGAAATCTTTTATCCTAATGAGTTTAGTTTGTATTTTAACCTCCTAATATAGTCTACACCTTTTAGATTTTAGATGGGTTATGAATCAATTATTAAATTAGTTAGGATTGATTTAGGTTTATGTTTTAGATTTTGAATTTAACAATTATAAATGTTAGTGATCAATTGATTAGGAATTAAGTGTTTTAATGAATTTTAAAGGATTAGATTAGAATTAGTTAGTTGATTATTAGTAGATTAAAAGAAAGCCAAACCTAGGAAAACGTGTCACTAAGTTTAAGTTTTAATGTCTCTATCCTATAAGGAGCATGCATCCTAAGTCTATATTTTCTAAGACTCAGTCCTTAATTTTTGTCCTTAAGTGTAGCTAATGTTGTAGTGTTAAAAACAGTGTTTTCTAATTCCTAAGACTTCTATACGGATGTCATAGGGTTTTAGGGATCTAAAAGAAATGTAAAACAAGAGCAATCCTAAATATATAATTGAAGTCTCTACAAGGCCCTAAGGTTAGGATTCGTACAATCAATCTAGGCCCCTAAAGGTTTTCTAAGTTTTAGAAAGCTTACAGCACCGGGGGCTACGACCCGGTGGTTCCGCCCGTAGCGCCCCTACTAGATGAGTAAGGACGACTGATACTTGGATCCGGTTGTCCTAACTCCAGCTCCAAATGCTCCTTATCCATTGCTTTCCAAAAGGTACCTCGCAACGCAAAAGGAAGACAGATATTAGAGCAGTTCTATAAATAATAATATAAAGAAATAGAAATGCAGTAAAAATAAAACTAGAACGTACCTTTTGTTATTTGTTGAGTCCTATGTCTTTTGGGTTCTCTTCAGTTTGTAGGTGTACGGTGCCGAGACACAGAAGAAGCAGTGAAGAAACTAATAAAGCTAAGCAAAAGACAACTAAGTGCGAAGAATAAAAAAAAAGAACGAAAGTCGAATACAAAAAGGGGTGTAGGCATTGTTGTTATTGGATGCACTTCGTAGAAGTCAAATGCATCCTATAATATCAACAATGCCCTTTGCTGTTCCCACTCCAAACGAGGCACTTGATATTTTTGACACTTCTACCCACAAAGACTTTCTAAACCCAGCCTACAACAACTAAAGGAAACTAACCTCTAAAACTCAATCTAAAATCTAGAACTTCTATATGTTTAGATTCACCCAACAATTCTCTTTTTATAGGAAATGATACTAAAGAGGAGAAAATCTAAGCAAGTAGAGACTAATCAAAGAAGCTATTAAAAGACACTAAACATTTATCAACATAAATTTCCCAAAATTTCAAAATCTCCTAAACTCATTCTTTTAGGAAGAAATATTAAGCAAACTCTAATTCTAATAAGACAGCACTAGTTATTCTTGAAAGACACTAAGGGATCTTGCTACACAAGCTTAACTTACAAAATTATAGACCTCAAAAATGATTTATAGGAACCGTTACATGAACTCCTACAAAACCCCCCAAAAGTTATCTACTAAAATCTCTTTCTCTTTTCATTTTATTTGGCACAAAACTCTACCAAAATCTTTTACCAAAATCCCCTATTTTGACACAAAATTCTACCCACAATCAAGTATCTCAATTTTCATTTGGAGTGGGGTAAAAAAAAACAAAGCTTTCCAACGAGGAGATTTTATAGAAATTCCTCGTTGTAAAGCACCTACTATAAAAAAAACACTCGCAAGACGAAAGACACATAAAATTCGAATACAAGCCGATCCGCAGAACTCACAACACAAAACTGCTCGACGCAAAATAACTCATGAAGCCCTTATCTATATTCTCATACCAATACAAAAGAAACACTCCAAACCACATTCTAACCATAAACCACTCCATGCGATATTCTAACAATGCTGTCAATGCCATTTCCATGAAACTCAATCAAGTGGAGCAATGAAACAAAGAGATATTTCACCATCTATAAACTTTTATACCTAAACATGCTTCTAATTATATGAATTGTTTCGAATACATGAAGTACATGACTACCTCCAAAAGAGTTGGTAAACTTTCTACTATATGCCAACAAAAAGTTCCAACCCAAACTCATTAACACTTTTGTTAAAGCCTATGATATTGCAAACCCCTTAACTAATGGGTACATGTAAAAAAAAGGTCTCCAATTCATTCCAAAAATTATCATGGAGCATGAACAAGTGAAAGCTTGCATTCGGGTCGCTCCCAAAACAATTTGGAGACTAAAATCATAACAAAAACTGCTCTTATTTCATTACTACAACCATCCGGAATCAAAAGTCATGAAAAATCTGCATGTAACATGTTCCCAACTCCATTTAGACAGCTAAAAATAATAAAAACTGCATGTATTTTTGCTTCCCAAAATCAGTTTGCAACATGAAACCAATAAAAACTGCACCTGACTCCTTTCCAAATAATTTTAAAGCTTAAAACCAATGAGCAAAATTGCGTTTAACTTGCTCCCAAGCAACCTAGTACTTAAAACATTAAAATTCTGCACTTGTTCGCTTGCCAAAACAGCGAAAGAAATCTCATAAAAGCTGCAGGAATTCATACAACAAAGCAATGCGAGATCTACCCAATTTCCATAGTAATTTTCATGCGAAAAACAGCCATAAGAACTCCAAAATATGCACTTATCCGCTTACGAAAACAGTAGTCAAATTTCTACAAAAGCTGTAGGAATTCCGCAAAGAAGCCACGCTTGCTAGTCGTGTCTTTTTGCATAAAGATCCAACAAGTGATGAAGGAATAAGTTCCGAATAAGCATAGAGATATTTCGTCTTCCATCAACCTTGCAACTAAGCATACTTCCCAAACATTATAAGCTCTTTTGTTTGTTTTGAGATAAATAACCAACACAATGTTTAGCAAAAATTGAATTTATTCATGCCGACGAAGTAAGCCTACACAACCACATTCACAAACTTGATCAATGAATGACATTTGGAATAAAATTTGGGTGTAAACTGACTCGTGTAGCTTCTAAGGAAGATGCCAACTCAAACTTCAAGCTTTCTTTTCTCAGTTTCAACAAGATCTACCACGCACATGCATCGCAAGAGACAAAACTTAAGCCACTACAGTTATTCAAATCTTTCGTATTGCATGGGGAGTTGATCTCGACGTAAGTATCTAGCACTTTTAGACATATAATTTTCTAATAAACACATGAATTTGCTCTTCTTTGAAAGTGCACATGATATTGGAATATAATCTTGCATGTAAGCATTCTTTAATGTCGAAACTTTGCCAAATATAAAACCTTTGTACATGAGAAACCTTCCAACAAGAAACCCCTTTTTTTTTTAAACTTCACAAAAGAGCATTCCAATCATTCATTTTGTGGAAAGAAAGTAAGAGAAAAAAAACAAAGTCCTTCGTTCCATAAAAGAAATGTTTCAAATCTTCTTAAAAGGGTCACATATGTGTAGGAAAAGATGCCCTTTGAGAGTTGCAAATAGAATTACAAAGCCCATGCTAAGCATTAAGTGTTCATATATTTGCACAAATCAAATAAGAGCCAATGTTTTCCATCATAAAATGACCACTTGAGCGCATGGCCGATGTCTAAATGAAAGAAATAATAAAAGGAGGTGATCTCTCTAAGACATTTGATCAAAACAACTAGCATGCGAAGTCTAAGGGATGATGGAGAATGCCACATTTGTACCCCTAAGCCACGCGGCATGATTCAAAAGTAAAGCTATACATCAACTATCCATTCCAAAATAAGACAAGTCAGCATAGATTGCGACAAAATCAATGATGATCATCATAAGACATAGACACGATGAAGGATTTCATAAAATTGCATGAGGTAAATTAACACGAAAACTAGCCTTTGGCATCCACACCTACTTACACAAAGCTTGTATGCACGCTTAGTTGAAGTGCATCACCCAAAATCTTACTTAAAATTCACCAATGTTCATCATAGATAAAGTGTCAACCACATGAAAAACTTACGAATCCACTTGGGGCAAAATTACTATAGAAGCTAAAATCTTCACAATCACCGATCCTCATGGGAGCTTAGATACATGCTTGAAAAGGGTACTTGAAATTTATTAAAAAGAACTCATTACCACCATTTGAAATCAAAAGAGTATTAGACATCTCAACAAGAAGATTTGGGAGGAACCATGCAAACGTAACTACGCTCAAACTCATAAAAGAAAACGCGTGAAACCTCTATATCTAAATATTGCCACACGACATTTGGTTAAGTGACTTCCTATGCAAACTCAAGCCTCATAAGTCACTAACCAAATATCCAACTCTTTTTCTCAAGGGCATTTCATCAAACATTTGATATGCATGATTCTAAAAAAGAAGTAATAAAGCTCTTCAAGACTTACCACCATTCACCACTAAAGCTTCTAAAACAAATGGCGTGAACCAAAGGCATGAACTTCCCATTGCTAATCATCACATAGGAGAAATACACAACTCAACACATGACACTAGAATCAACTATCCAAACCATCATGAAATCTACTATGGAGGAAGAATACATTCATTTAACAACCAAAAGCATCAATGGTGTGATGACATACACACCATGAAAGTTCAGTCCACATTTCCTTTGGCCAAAAACAACTTCACATAACACAATGAGAAGAAAGCTAAGGCCAAGGGAGAGGAAGGAGAAGAAGAAGGAGGGGAGGAATACTCACCTTGCAAGAGTTCAAGCTCTGTCCAATCGTCGGGATCGATCCGAAGGAGAGATCTAGGTCGGTTTGGGCGGCTCGGCGACGGGGTCAGTTCGGGATCGTGCAAAGCCAGGAAAGTCGGGCGGCTGCTGGGTTCGGTGGAGCTGCCGTCGGACAGAGCAGGAGGCTCGGGTTCGGCTGTCCGGCTCGACGTCAGCCCAGGCGACGGGAGCAGGGAGCTCAGGTAAGCACGGGGTTCGGCCTGACCTCGTGCGAACAGAGAAGGAAGGGAGAGGTCGGGCTCCTTGGCTCCTCCTGGCGTGCGTGAAAACAGAAAGAAGGCGAGAGGGAGGGGCGCGACGGGTTTAGCGAACAGGAAGGCCGGCTTCCTGTCTTGGTCCGAACAAGGAAGAGGAGAGACCGAGAGGGAGAGGGTCCGGGAGCTGTGCGAAAAATCCAGCGAGAAAGGGAGGGTCGGGCGCGAGAGAAGAATCCCCTGAACCAAGGGCCTTTGTTTCGATAAAACGAAGCCTTCTGCCAAGAAAGGAAGCCCGCCAAGCGTCGTCTCGTACTCCATCTTCCGAAAACTCCCTGAAACGGCTTTACTCTCTGCTCGATCTCTGCTTCCATCGCAGAAATCTCTGAGATGCGGGATACGGGCTGAAGCGACGATCTCGTTTGATCGTCGCCGTCGACGCCATTTCCTGATTTAGGAGGTGAATTCAAAATACCAAGAAAGTTAAGTGGCATTAAGTAGGATCAAATTAGGCTGAGCTAAATTGAAATTGGCTAAGATTAGATTAGGTTCGAGTACGAATTCAGCTCGCTTCGATTCGATTCGTGCTCGAGCCGGCGCCACGAAATTAATCGTATGAAATTAGGTTAAAAAAGAATATCAATTTAAATAAAATTGGGTACGACGCGACGAAAACCAACTATTCGAGTCTAATCGAACTAGTTCGAGTCCGATCCGGCCCGAATCGGGTCGATTCGAGCTCGAATTGGGCTCGACGGGGTTCAATTGGATCGATCGAACGAGCTCGAGCACATGTTCGAGCCAAAATCGAGGTCAACAAACGGACCCCCAACATATGCGGAGAACAACGGGTGAACCGTATATGTTGGCGTTGACCTTCCTAACTCTAGGAAGATACAACCTCAGGGTCGACTAACGAAACCACTGAGAGAATGCAATAAACCGACAATCGACTGACGAGAATCAAGTCAACAAAGAGAGAAGACAGCTCAACTTATTTGCCCAACCAAAGTGGAAGGATAAGAGATAGAAGAGAAGATATCATGCTCACATGGGTAGAATTCAGACATGATCACAAAAAGTCCAAATAAAATCCAACGATCATCTAGATAATAAATCTAAGATGATGCGGAGAGAAGGGAAACCAAAAGGAACCTGGAAATCAAAGGAACTATGAGACAGCAATAATCAAAGAAAAGCAATAAAGGATAGTAATTAAATATAGGGAAATCATCTGTCTGCCTGACCAGATCAAAACAGCGGAACAGAAGCAGGAAAAGGGAACCAACCGTCTGCCTGACCAGATCGAAACAGCAGAGCGGAAGGGAAAAGGAAAATCCCACATTCACCTGACCAGATCGAAACAGTGAATGGGGAAAGACTCAATGCTCACCTGACCAGATCGAAACAGTGAACATGAGTAGAAAAAGAGAACCAACCGTCTGCCTGACCAGATCGAAACAGCCGAGCGGAAGGGAAAAGGAAAATCCACATTCACCTGACCAGATCGAAACAGTGAATGGGGAAAGACTCAATGCTCACCTGACCAGATCGAAACAGTGAACATGAGTAGAAAAAGAGAACCAACCGTCTGCCTGACCAGATCGAAACAGCCGAGCGGAAGGGAAAAGGAAAATCCCACATTCACCTGACCAGATCGAAACAGTGAATGGGGAAAGACTCAATGCTCACCTGACCAGATCGAAACAGTGAACATGAGTAGAAAAAGAGAACCAACCGTCTGCCTGACCAGATCGAAACAGCAGAGCGGAAGGGAAAAGGAAAATCCCACATTCACCTGACCAGATCGAAACAGTGAATGGGGAAAGACTCAATGCTCACCTGACCAGATCGAAACAGTGAACATGAGTAGAAAAAGAGAACCAACCGTCTGCCTGACCAGATCGAAACAGCAGAGCGGAAGGGAAAAGGAAAATCCCACATTCACCTGACCAGATCGAAACAGTGAATGGGGAAAGACTCAATGCTCACCTGACCAGATCGAAACAGTGAACATGAGTAGAAAAAGAGAACCAACCGTCTGCCTGACCAGATCGAAACAGCAGAGCGGAAGGGAAAAGGAAAATCCCACATTCACCTGACCAGATCGAAACAGTGAATGGGGAAAGACTCAATGCTCACCTGACCAGATCGAAACAGTGAACATGAGTAGAAAAAGAGAACCAACCGTCTGCCTGACCAGATCGAAACAGCAGAGCGGAAGGGAAAAGGAAAATCCCACATTCACCTGACCAGATCGAAACAGTGAATGGGGAAAGACTCAATGCTCACCTGACCAGATCGAAACAGTGAACATGAGTAGAAAAAGAGAACCAACCGTCTGCCTGACCAGATCGAAACAGCAGAGCGGAAGGGAAAAGGAAAATCCCACATTCACCTGACCAGATCGAAACAGTGAATGGGGAAAGACTCAATGCTCACCTGACCAGATCGAAACAGTGAACATGAGTAGAAAAAGAGAACCAACCGTCTGCCTGACCAGATCGAAACAGCGAAACAAAGAATCAGCAGAAAACTCAACAACCCCCAAACAGGAAAATAAAACAGGGGGAATGAAGAGGTGGTGAAGTATGCCTCCCAGGGACTCTGTCGGGCACCCAACCAGAAAGGGGAGTCAACATTCGCCTGACCAGATCGAAACAGCGAATGAGAATGGCTCAAAATTCACCTGACCATATTCGCAACAGCGAATAATGAGCCCTCCCGAAAGTCTAATGTCCACCTGACCATATTCGCAACGGTGGGACAAAAGAAAAAGTCCAACATTCACCTGACCAGATCGAAACAGTGAATGAGGACAACCCAATGTTCGCTTGACCAGATCGAAACAGCGAGACAAAGGGGGAAAGAGAAAAGGGGTTCAGCATTCGCCTGACCATATTCGCAACGGCGAATGAGAACGGCTCAATATCCACCTGACCATATTCGCAACAGCGAATAAAGAGCTTCCCAAAAAGTCTAATGTCTGCCTGACCAGATCGAAACAGCAGGACAAAAGACAAAATCTCACATTCACCTGACCAGATCGAAACGGTGAATGGAGACGACTCAATGTCTGCATGACCATATTCGCAACGGCGAGACAAAGAGTGAAAGTCACCTCTACAACCACCTGACGCGCATGTGCGCGGTGCTGTGAGGGAAAGAGAAGTAGGTAATCCCTCGCCTAAGAAATCTCAAACTCATATTTCAATTACCCCATGGTAGAGGACAAATCGTCGTGGCCATGAATAATCAAAACATAAGTAGGACTTCTTTAGGTAGAATTAAAATCACATATCATGTAGCAATCGATCGATATACATCTCTCCAAGAAGAGGAATATATATACGACCGTGTAAAAAGAATAATCTCATAATGAATGAATAGAAATGACAAGGGGACACACTTGCCATCGAGAACAACAATCACCATCTCAAAAATTATTGATTATTAAAGAAATCACAGTGGTAACACCCATGCTAACTAATGGGACCCTGTGAAAAGTACAAGCAACATTTATGTATTCAAAAGAGACTGTTCTTGTAACTAAAATCAAGATCTCAATGACAGAATATATCATTTGAAAGAAGTAGCGGATCGACTTTCTGTTCGAAGATCAAAATCCACATAAGAAGTGATGTTAACATCTAAAGCCAGATGTACCACATCACAAATAAGGGAGAATAACATCCCTTTAAAAGTGAACAATCATAATCGAAGAAGTGAACACACAGTCATCTCCTAAGCAGTCATCGAAATGCTTTAGGAGAGACAGAAGGGAATTTGGGCTTTTGGAGCGTAGAACCGGGTTCCACCTATGACAAAGGCAACCGATTATGCTCAACTGAGAGCTTCCCTCTCGAAAGAAAAATAATTTTAAGGGACTTTGGGCTCTTGGAGTGTAGAACCGGGTTCCACCTGTGACAAGGGCAACCGATTCTTTCTCAACCAAGAGCTTCCTTTTTTTTTTTTTTTTTTTTTTTTTTTTTTTTCAAAGAGGGAAATCATTGGCTTTGATAACCCAGGCCATACTCGCCACATGAGTAAAACTGGGGAGAATAGACATTACAACAGATTTTGTAGAGAAATTCATATGATGACAATGGGTCAACATCGCTAGATTTGACTAGTATAGATCAAGGATGGACCCAGTATCATATTCCACAGAAATTCAAGCTAGTAGTTTTGGTATCCCAGACCACACTTGAAGGGGGCAAGTGAAACTGGGGCAGGTCAACCCTTATAGGGGTTAGAGAGGTGATTTTGTGCAACAAAACCAAAGTGACCAGTGAATGTGAACGTAAGCACAAACATCCCTACGGCGTATTTACACACAACATTTAAAGACAATCTCATACTTTGCATGACGAACATCACGTGGTAGAGGACAAATCGTCGTGGCCACGGACTGCCGAAAAGTATAAGAAATCTTTTAGAGTTATATTTATACAGAGGGATATTTACAAGTGGCGGGGGATGCCCCTTGCGATGTGCAGACTCAAGCGTAGTACTTTCTCAAGTACTGCCCATTGATGACGGGCATGGGATGAACACCATTCGCATCAACTAGCAAGTAAGATCCACCTTCGTATACTTGCTCTACAACAAATGGGCCTTCCCAAATGGGCTCGAACTTACCACCTCGACGACGACGCGAGATGATAGGCCTACGCAGGACCAGGACTAACTCACCGACCTGAAAAGCACGGGGTCGGACAAGGCGATCATGAGCCTGGGCCATCCGGGCCTGGTATAACTTAAGGTTCTGATGAGCTTGCAAACGGAGCTCTTCTAAACCATCGAGTTCTTCCAACCGTAGTCGGGCATTATCCTCACGAGACAAATTGTGGCTAACTGCTACACGCAACGAAGGGAGCTCAACCTCTAGTGGGAGGACAGCTTCAACCCCAAAAGCTAAAGCATATGGTGTACACTGAGTAGGAGTACGGTATGTAGTCCTATAGGCCCATAATGCTTCAGGTAATTTGTCGTGCCACTCTCTTTTATTTGCCACAAGTATCTTTCTTATCAACTGGACTAAGGTCTTATTGAACGCTTCAGCCAAACCATTAGCCCTAGGATAGTAAATCGAGGAATATCGCCAATTTATGTTATGGCGGCGGGCAAATCTAGCAATCTTGGTGCTTCTAAAAGACGGGCCGTTATCCGAAATTATACGGCGCGGAACACCAAAACGGTAGACAACATGATCGCGGAAGAAGCGCATCACATCTTCTGATTTAACTTCCTTAAGTGGGATAGCTTCCGCCCACTTAGAGAAGTAATCAGTAGCAGCCAGAATAAACCTATGACCCTTAGAGGAAGGAGGGTCAATAGGACCCACTACATCCGTGCCCCAACTCTCGAAAGGCCAAGAAGACACCGTGGGGTGCAGCGGATTAGGAGGTTGGTGGATAACAGTATTATGAATCTGGCATTGGTGGCACTTCCTAGCGTGCTCCATACAATCACGGATCATCGTCGGCCAGTAATAACCAAGGCGTTTAATTCTGACCTTCATCTTAGGTCCGGACTGATGAGCACCACAAAGCCCCTCATGTACTTCGCCCATGACTTTACGAGCCTCCTCGTTGTTGAGGCAACGTAACCACATCTGGTCGAAAGAGCGTCGGTACAGGGTTTCATTCACGTAGGAGAAGGACAAAGCTCTCTTTCTAATCTGAGCGGCAAGAGAGCGATCATCCGGAAGCTTTCCACGCTTCAAGTACTCCACAAAAGGGACTCTCCAATCTGACTCTTCCTCAACAGCGCACACTGTGAGGGTCTGATCGGGAGAAGACAAGTCTGCGGGACACAAGGCTTGACGATACTGAACAACAACTGACACCGGATTTCCATTCGGGTCGGCCAACTCCTTAGCAAGTTTAGCTAGTGCATCCGCTCTACCATTCTCAGATCGAGGGACTCTAACTAAAGTCACTTCAGGGATCAAACACAAGAGCTCCATTGCCCTGTCGTGGTAAGGCAAAAGCTCAGGTTTGAGAACTTTGAAAATTCCAGCCACTTGATTAATAATTAGTTGGGAATCTCCAAAGATCTTAACCCGCACAATGCTCATCTGAACGGCCAACTCAAGTCCTACAATTAGGGCTTCGTACTCAGCTTCATTATTAGTACGAGGCTCTGAAAGACTGTAGGAGTAACGAAGGGTATGGCCTTCAGGAGACACAAAAACAAGCCCCAAACCTACCCTAACCACGGGAGTTTCGTGAGGACGTAGTGATTTAATGGAAGAAGCTCCATCAAAGTAAAACTCCCAAGTAGGGGACTCCTGCTCCTCCACACTCATGACTAATTCATCGGGCAAATCGTCATTAAGTGGGGAATCCGCAGGGATCGGGTGAGAAGCAAGAAAGTCAGCTAGAGCCTGTCCTTTGACGGCCCGCTGAGGGACAAAGGCAATGTCGAACTGCAGTAAGATCATGGACCAACGTGCTAAACGACCTGATAAGGTCGGACGGGTCATTAGGTACTGCAAAGGGTTGACTCGAGAAATCAAACTGATCTTGTGTGAGAGCATATAATGTCTAAGCTTCTGCACAGCAAAGATCAAAGCCAAACACTGCTTTTCCATTGCCGGGTATTTTAGCTCTGCAGGAATTAATCGTCTGCTAAGGTAGTACAGGGCATTCTCTTTGCCTTCCTCATTTTCTTGAGCTAAAAGTGCACCAAGTGACTCATCCAAGGCAGTAGTGTAAAGAATCAAGGGCTTGCCAGGGATGGGTGCAGCTAACACTGGGGGATTCGTCAAGTAGCGCTTTATGCTCTCAAAGGCCTCCTGACAATTCTTATCCCAATGAAAGCGGGCATCCTTCTTTGCTAGAGCAGCAAAAGGATGGCATCTACCGGCAAATTGGAGATAAATCTCCGCAAGAAAGCAAGCTTACCCTGAAAAGACCTCAACTGGGTAAGACTCCTAGGAGGTTTCAAATCCACTATGGCTTTGATCATGGATGGATCAATCTCAATGCCACGATAGCGAACAATAAAACCAAGAAACTTTCCTGCACTAACTCCAAATGCACACTTTAGGGGATTCATCTTCAAATCATGCTTTCTTAAGCGCTCAAAAACGATTCGTAGGTCTCGGAGGTGATCACTACGGACCTTGCTTTTGACCACTAAATCATCCACATAGCACTCAACCTGCTCATGAATCAGCTCATCAAAAATGATAGTCATGGCACGCTGATAGGTGGCCCGGCATTCTTGAGGCCAAAGGGCATCACCTTGTAACAAAACACACCTATAGGGGTGCGAAAGGCAGTGAATTTCTCATCTTCAGGGGCCATCTTAATCTGATTGTAACCAGACGAACCATCCATGAAGGAGAAAATGCTATGGGACGAAGCAATATCAACCATAAGTTCGGGAATAGGAAGAGGAAAATCATCCTTAGGACATGCCTTATTCAAATCACGGAAGTCTATACAGACACGGATCTGACCATTCTTCTTCCGGACTGGAACAACATTGGCAAGCCAAGTGGGATACTTTTCTTCACGAACAAAACCAGCTTCTATAAGCTTCTTAGTCTCAGCTATCACCTGTTGTTCAATCTCTAACCTCATCCGACGAGGTGACTGCTTAACAGGGACTGCATCAGGACTAATAGCTAACTTATGAACTGCTACTTCTGGATCTAAACCGGGCATCTCCGTGTAGTTCCAGGCAAAGCAATCTTTAAACTCAGAAATGAGTGCAACATATTCTTGAGCCTCTGACTCGGATAGCAAAGCACTATGAAAGATAGGCCGAGGATCCGATTCAGTGCCCAAATTGATTTCACGCAACTCATCCATGGCAGAGCTGGCGCCATCTTCAAATTCACGTGGAGCCTCGAGGACCCTGTCCTCATTCTCCTCCGGGTCTTCATCATCGGAGATGGAAACAACCGGATAGGAAAGAGAAACAACCCGAATGTTGGCGGAAGGGGATTGATCTTCTTGAGAATAGCCTATACCCTGCCCAGTTCGAGGAAAATCAGTTCGCCAAATACGGGCCTGCTGTTGGGCCTGTCTACCTGACCAAGTCGAAGGGACAATGCCTCGCTCAACAAAGTTATCCACAGCAGGGGAAAAGTACCGCGGAACTGGCATGATCTCATCATCCACAGTGGATTCCACAGGATTCTGTATATCAGTACTCTGTGGGACACCTACACTGTGGAACAACGATGCATGCCAAGCAGATTGTGCTGGCACATAGAGAGTGTGCAGCTCTTGTACAGAACGCCTATCTAAGAGTGGTGCACCACGAACACTAACGGAAGGTGTAGGGGAAGGTTGAGGAGGGGATTCCTCAATTCTCATCCCGTACATCTGGCGAGAAAGGGATTGTTGACTAGTAGTCTGACGTCCGACATCTCCGTCGTCGTCTGAATCACTATCAACAACTAAACCACCCTGAGGTATCAAACTCCTATGGAAAGTAGGATAGGAATTGTGATCGACACTAAAGGCAGGCGAAGGAACTGAGTGACGAGGAATATCAACCATCTCATCATCAGAGTCAGACTCAACAATCAAAGGGGAAGTGTACAAGTGCGAAGGAGGAGGGATTCGAGTATCAAAGTTCCTCGGAGGGCGAACTGACTCTCTACCCCGACCTCTACCACGCAATCCCCTACCTCTACTAGGGGGAACATCTGCCTGAGTACAAACCGTAAAGATTCATCAAGGTCTTCAGTGGAAACATCTGCCCCAATCTAACCTGTGATGGACCCTGTGCTAGTGGTTGTATAGGACCCTGTGCAAGTGGCTGCATAGGACCCTGTACAATACTAGTGGGTATCACTGGTGACTGGGCAGGGGGGGTCTACGAGCTTTTCGAGGCATGTAATGCTCGGCATCATCATAAATGGAGACTTCATGTACGGCAAAAGGTTGAATATCTCCAAGGATGGAAAACTCTACGTCATTCCTCATATACTTCATACACTGGTGTAGTGTAGAAGGCACCATTCCATATTCATGTATCCAAGGCCTTCCTAAGAGAGCCTTGTATGAGGTATCTGCCTCAATAACATGAAACTTCGCCTCAGTCAAAAGATCTCCAAAACGCAAAGGCAAAGTGATGGAACCTAGAGCTCGTTGACCTTGATCATTAAAACCCTTCAGCATAATCTTATCTGAAGTGAGTTTTAAGTGACCAAGGGAGAGACTCTGCAGGGTGGCATGATTAAGGATATTAACTGAAGCTCCTTGGTCAATGAGGACCCTGTTCAACTCATAACCATTTACTTCAGTGGTGACGTACAAGGGACGATTGTGATCAGGAGTCCCTAAAAGGAGATCCTGGTCTGAAAAGGTAATGCATGGCATTTCTTTCAAATAGCATGCATCCTTAACTGACTCAGTGGCAAAGAAGGCTTGATAAGACTCTGGTTCAAGCAAGGCTTTCACCAAAGTCTCTCTCAAGTCAGAAGACATCATAAGTGCATCGTAAACACTAAGAAGAGAAGGAATCTTTCTCAAATGAGCCAACACATTGTAATCAACATCCAACTGAGGGCCTTTTCCCTTCTCCTTAGCAGGTGCTTGAGGAGGAGGGATGGGATCATCCTGTTGGGTAATGATGTTTCTATCTTTTTCTTTATTATTTTTAGCCATTTTAGGTGGTAGGACCTTACCTGAACGCAACTGTATCTCTCGTATTGAATCAGATTCAATAGAGGACTCATTTGGCTCAGGTGACATGGCTTGTGTTGGTTCATTAAGAAGTGACTGAGGAGTGTTCTCGGATTCATCTTCTGAATCCATGTAACAACCTCCTTCAGGAATAGCAAACACAGGCTCTTCCTCACACTCAAACTCTTCTCCAAAAGAAGGATCCTCATCATTTTCAGAGATAACTAATACAGAAGAAGAACGAGTGTTAGAAAAAGTAGAACTAGAGGGAGCAAGACACCAAAAATAGCCAGAATCATCTTCTTCCATTAATTCATCATCAGTTGAAGGGAGAACAAAATCCTTCAGCGTAAGTGCTGGAAGAGATCCTGTCTTCCCCTCAGAAGTTACAACAAGTTTCTCTCTTTCATACATCTTTCTAATACAAAGAGAAGTAGAAGAAATGTGCTCAGTAGGCACTACAACAGAAGAAAGAAAAAGAAACTGGCAAAAAACTGGGCTGGCAACTGTCGACTTGGCCTGTGGGGGCCTCCTCTCAACTGCCTCTGAACTCTGAACTGCCCGTCTGATCATACCCCTTGTCTTGCGAGAGAGTGCAAGCTGCCACTCCTCCCCAGAACTAAGAGGTGCTCTACTGTCACTGCTCTGAACACCACACTGACTGTCATACTGACTGGAGCTAGTAACCATCTGAACTATCTGAGCAACCTTGCCCCGAGGATGTACCAAATCACT
This sequence comes from Dendrobium nobile, assembly GCA_022539455.1. Lineage (NCBI taxonomy): Eukaryota > Viridiplantae > Streptophyta > Magnoliopsida > Asparagales > Orchidaceae > Dendrobium > Dendrobium nobile. The sequence continues at coordinate 33,194,574 of CM039732.1, read as the reverse complement.
ATCCTGCAAGTGAATCTCACCACTAGCCATAAGGCTTTCCACCTTATCTTTGAACACATAGCAATCTTCAATCACATGGCCAATATGCTTATGAAAGGGACAATACAAAGGATGCTCTGTTTGTCCTTCTTCTTCTACTCTTTTGTTGGGTGGAAATGTCAAAATATTTTTCTTGATCAAAAACTTGAAAATCTTTTTTACACTCTCCCTTTTAAAGGGATACTCCTTGCTAAGCTTCTCTTGTAAATACTGTTGGTTCTCTGGAGTTCTATAAGAGGGCCTAGGCTGCTGACCCTGTGGTCGTGGCTGAAACTGAACAGGAGGCTGTACTGGTGGTGGTAACTGAGGTCGGGGCTGAAACTGAGGTCGTGGTGGTGGCGGACGCTGTGGTACTGAACTAACCATGGGCCTCTTGCCCCTATCATGAGCATCAGAAGTACTATGCACCTCTCCCTTCCTAGGAGGTGGTGCCCCAGAAAACTCCAAACGCTGAGGTCTACGGATGGGTTGACTCTCAGCCTTAGGAGGGACTGTACTGGGTATGCTGTCCTGCAGGCTAGTGACTTTGGTTAACAACTTCTGAAAGGTTCGAATGCTAAAACCTTTCAGGTAAGGAGCGATAGGACCATCAATGTTCTTCAACAGAATCTCAACTGCATGCTGCTCTTGCAGTTGAGGTTCACACTGAAGACTAAGGTTCCTCCACCTAACTATATAGTTAGGTAGAGACTCGTGGGGGCGCTGTCTGGTCACTACCAACTCACCAACAGTCACTCTATGCTCTGTACTAATGAATCTCTGCACAAACAACTGCTCCATCTCAGCAAAAGTGCGAACTGAATCATTAGGGAGATCGGCATACCACTCAAATGCCACTCCCCCTAAGCTACTAACAAACAGTCTAAGCATCAACGCATCATTTCCTCCAATGTTACAACATATGGCCCGATATTGAGCCACATGTTGTTTTGGGTTCCCAAACCCATCAAAAACTCGAAAGCGGGGAGGAACAAAACCAGCGGGGTAAGGCTCCCTCTCGTACTCTACCGGGTAGGGGCGACCTCTACTAACGGAATCCCCAGACTTTCTAGAAGCTATAGCCTGGTCAACCCTCTGTGCAATCATATCCTGAATCTGAACTGGTGACAACTGTACTGACTGACTCTGGACTGGCACACTCAACGGTACTGCTGGTGGAGACATCGGAACTGCCCTCTGAACTCTATCAACTCTAACAGGCTCTGGGGCTGGCGACTGTGGCGCTACTGGCTCGTCTCTGGATGTAGTAGGAGTAACTACATCCATGACATGGGGTGTAGCCCCCAACATCGTCAACTGGGCGGTCATCGCCGCCATGGCTCTAGCCATCTCCGCCATCTGGGTCTGTAACTGCAAAACTGTGACATCCGTGTCTACTGAATGGGGAGGTCCACCCTGTGCTGAGGTGGAAGGTACATCGGCCTCCCCTTGCTCCTCTAAATCATCGTACTGCTCATGCTGATCATCTGACGTGCCTCGTCTCGTGACAACACAAACACGGTGAACGGGGATGTCTTCATCTGACTCTCCTCCGAGCAAGTCATCATCGAGAGGTCTGACAAAGGGCATCTATGTACGGACCCATAGGAAAAGAAATCCTAAGGGGACTAGAAGCAGCAACTGGCTCCACTCGAGCCGGGGCACTACTATCAACATCTACTGCATCAACATCCATCTGAACTGGCACTGACACTGAAGGGACTGTATCAACTCGTCGAATCGTACCAACTGTCTGCTCCGTCTCGACAGGCTCATCCACCTGCCGACGTCTCCAAACCCATCTACTACGACGGGACCCGGTAGGAACATCTAACTGAGTGGAGGGGGCAACAACAACTGAACCAAGCTGGGATCGGACAGGCTCTAACTGTGGGCGACGTCCATGACGGCGAGGGCGTCGTCCAACAGCAGGGGCACCTGCCTGAGGTCTATCAGTGGGAACAACTCTAGTCTGCTGTCGTGGTGGCTGTCCTCTCTGCCACCGGTAACTCTGTCTAACTGACTGTCGCTGCAACTGAGAATGCACCTGAGAGATCTGATGGAGTAACCTCTCCTCACTAACACGCCCTCTACCGCGCGCTGAACGGATAATGCTTCGGATCCTCTGAGTGAGGGTCCGAGTGACAGTATCCCTGGGGACTCGAGCGCGAGGAAGAGTAGTGGGGACAGGAGGGGCTGCTGCAATGTGGGCAGCGTCCTCCTCATCACCACTATGTACTAGAGGGGAAAAGCGTCCTCCCTGGACTGCGTCGATCTCAAGGGCAACTACAACATCCGGAACTGGGGTAACTACACGTCTGCGTGGCTCCCGCTGCAAGGGAACCATCCTCTGCTGAACCGGCTCCTGCTGAGCCACAGAATCTGCCATCCGCTGAACTGCCGCATCGGATGCCGCCAAGCGTAATCTCCTGTTCCTATTCCTCCTAGCCCTTCTCCCAAGGCCGGAGGTGGAGGAAGAAGCTACATCAGTACCCACAGACTGTACTGGAGGAACAGGAACTACTGACTGAGGGGGTGTCGGGGTCTCCTCGGCAGTCTCGGGTGAGAAAGCCGGGTGAACACAGAAACCCGACGGGTAGGAGGTGGAGGAAGCTCGGCCTGAGCAACCCTCTTCCTCGAAGAGGAAGGAGGAGGGGAGACCCGAGCGCGAGCAGCCTCTACCGGAACAACTGGTAAAGGAACTGCTACTGGCTGCCGGCGCTGAGGGGCCGGAGCTACTCGAACAACAGGAGCGACAGGCGCTGGCCGCCTGACCGCTGGACGAACAGGGTGAAAAGGGAGTGGCCTAGGCACTGGCTGCCTAACCACCGGGCGCACTGGCTGCGCACGAACAGCAACTGGACGAACGGGTGCCCGGGCTGGCTGCCGAGCAACGGGTCGTCCGAAAGGTCGCATAGCTGCGCGTCCTCTCCTCTGAGGTGGAGAGAATGCGGCAGCCTCGGAGGGGGTCGGCCCGCCAAGAGTGACGTACGCCGAATCAGTGAAGGATCCGAAAGTGATCCCCCCCGCCGGTGGGCTCGTCAACAGGGACTCAGGGAGTGTCACCCGTGAGTCAGAGCCAAAACAGAAAGTAACCGAAGGGCCAGAGTACGCCATTGCACTGTCTGCTAACACAAACTGCAACAATTAGCGTAAAACAAAACCACCGGAAGGAACGAGAAAGAAAGGGACGGGAATAGCCTGTAAAGGCTAGAAGAGGAAGAACCTAACTAAGGAACACTAAACCCGGAGTGCACACAAAAGGAGATAATTTAACATCCGAAGATGGAGAGAGAAACCTGTCCCACCGTGGTCGCCAGAAATCTGTGGGTCTCCGAAAGGGTTCCGCTCGTGTGGTTCGAATGCAAAGGGTACGATCACACTGTCTCGTAGGACAAAATGGTCGTAGACCTTTACACCCGGCACAAGCAGGCCGATGGAAGAGCAGATGGAGTTATAGATACGATTAGCCATGGAGGGTAGCGGCTTTCACCTACCAACCTCGATGGATAATAATATCCATAACCCAAAAGTTCACGAGATTTCCCCTATTCGATACATCAGCACCGAATAGGGTTTATTTGATTGTGGGGATCGGTTTCCTACGGGCGCAAGCCCCCGTAGTTAATTACATCCTAAGCCTTGACCTAGGAAAACTCTCGATTAGGGATGTTAGATTATCTCCTCTAAGGTGGGTTTAGTGCAAGGGATTTCTAGGCTTTCCTAATCAAAGGGGAATGTCCCAACTTGGCTCGATCAGTCATACAGGGTTCAATCACCATCCGGTCGGCTCGAAGAAATGAAAACTAGAGAAAAGAAAGAGGGACAACGCACTCAGACATGCACGAGAGAAAGAGGGAGGTGGCGTCATCTGTGTGACGCGGATGGGCAGGATTTATAGCCTCCGAAAGAAAGGAAGACTTACCCACCAATAAGGTGTGTAATGGTACACTCGTACTACTCACCTTTAGACCCTAAATCTATAAAAGATGTAGTGTTGTACAAACAACGCTAACATCTACGACCTAGCTAACGCGATCTGGACTTACTCCTTGTCTGACAAAGAAAGCCAGCTAAGACCACCTAGTCGTATAAAATCCATGCTGTCCAGTCTTTATGAAGAAGGGTGGGTAGTTAGACACTGAAATTGGGATCGACAACCTAGAGAAATTCCTAAGTGATCCCACACTTATGAATGGTACAATGCTCCTAAAACTAATGCAATTAATTCTTAATTTTAATTAGTTACTAATGCAATTTATGCTAGTCAAAGTCTCCAAATCAGTGATGTATGAAATTTTAAAAAGGCTTATAGAAAATAGTTTTTGAATGACTAAACTTCCCCAGGTCCGGCACTTCATCCTCATAGGCCAGATTATCCGGACTCTACCCGCAGGCGGGGAAGTTTGTCTAGGAGGTGAGAGAATGCATGTATGCCACCCCGGACGATTCCGGCTATTCCCTAGAGTCGTTATGTTTCTATGTGAGTTAATCTTAAATTTTTATTAAATAATTACGAGTAGAAAAATTTTATTCCTAAAGAGCCTAACGGTCAGACACAAGCACATGCAAGAAAGAAACCTATAAAAAGCATGCCGGTTCTACTGCGCAAACAAAGTAAGTAAATCATAACACAGAAACAAATCCCACGAAAAAGAGTGTCCATGGCAAGTGCCATACAATATTACATCTCAAAGTACAGTAAGTAAAGGTGGCCGGGCTCCACCGACAACAACCCGGGAACGACGCAAATCTTAAAATAAGGCATTTTTATACTTCTTCAGTCTTCTTCTTCTCTTCCTTGATTCGTCTTTGGATCGTCTTTGTTCTCTTCGGGCTCCTCGTAGTGACTCTCCCAAAAGGACATCCAAATGAAAAAGGAAACCCCCTGTAGGAGTTTACTTTTCCCTTTGGACTCCTCGTAGTGAGTGCTCCAAAAGGATATCCAAATGAAAAAGGAAACCCCCTGTAGGGGTTTACTTTTCCCTTTGGATTCCTTTCTTTAAAAATGCCTTATTTTCAGATCTTCACAATAATCACTATCGAATACATCAAATCAGAAAATAGAAAATCTAGACTCTCCTGCAGGGGTTATCCTAAGCAGTTATAATAAAAATCCATCCAAGCAGTTATATATATGAAAATGCTGAAAAAAATAATTCACACTTGGCCGTGCTCTGATTATTGGGGGCTAAGCAGCTGAAGCATGTACCTAAAGCAGTTATGATTGACATTATTAATTTAGCCCCCTTTTTAGCGCTGTATAAGCACGGCCACCTGCAGGAAGACAACATTAGTATCAAAGAACGTGCCTAACCTATGGGTATTCTAACGTCACAGCAACAGTGCAGAAAAGAAGACTAGAAAAAGAGTACAGAAATCACATCACAGAAAGGCTACAACAGGTAGCAAAAACAAACAGCACACGGGTCACATGCAGAGCGTCACAGCACAGCACAGAAAAGAAAAAGGCAGAACAAAAGCCTAACCTAAAGCTAATAGTCGTGTCCTAGCAAACTCATCTATGTGTGTGTTGGCTGTGTGGTCTTGGTAGGTCCTATATAAGGTAATTTTAGTTAGAGTTGTATGCACATTTGATTTGTTTGTTGAAAAGGACAAAGAAGAGATTTTAGTTAAAGTTTAGATATTAGTGTTTTAGAATTGATTTTTAGGATGTTTTATTTTTAATGTTTGATTAACTATCACCTTTGTTTCACACCGAGGCCGTGAGGTTTATTTCACCCTCCTTGGGGCTAACTTAATAGCCTCGTAGGCCTGGGTTACCCAGTGATAATTAACTTTGTTTGATTATTTTAGTTTGTTCTTAAAAGAAAAGAAAAAAAATGGTGAATTAAATCATTTATTAATCAAGTTTGAATTATGCCAATTAGAAAGATTAATTTTTAGGTTTTGACGCTCCATTAGATTCATTCGTGGCGTTGTGCCACCAGGCTCGAGGAACCAGCCTCCTTAGGACACTTAGCCCCGCAGCCCGGAGTAGTCCATCCAATAAACTTCACTTTTGGAGCGGTTGTTGCGTATTAAGGGATTTGTTGATTACTTTTAAGAGATTATTCTAAGTTTGGACCTTTAAGAAATCTTTTATCCTAATGAGTTTAGTTTGTATTTTAACCTCCTAATATAGTCTACACCTTTTAGATTTTAGATGGGTTATGAATCAATTATTAAATTAGTTAGGATTGATTTAGGTTTATGTTTTAGATTTTGAATTTAACAATTATAAATGTTAGTGATCAATTGATTAGGAATTAAGTGTTTTAATGAATTTTAAAGGATTAGATTAGAATTAGTTAGTTGATTATTAGTAGATTAAAAGAAAGCCAAACCTAGGAAAACGTGTCACTAAGTTTAAGTTTTAATGTCTCTATCCTATAAGGAGCATGCATCCTAAGTCTATATTTTCTAAGACTCAGTCCTTAATTTTTGTCCTTAAGTGTAGCTAATGTTGTAGTGTTAAAAACAGTGTTTTCTAATTCCTAAGACTTCTATACGGATGTCATAGGGTTTTAGGGATCTAAAAGAAATGTAAAACAAGAGCAATCCTAAATATATAATTGAAGTCTCTACAAGGCCCTAAGGTTAGGATTCGTACAATCAATCTAGGCCCCTAAAGGTTTTCTAAGTTTTAGAAAGCTTACAGCACCGGGGGCTACGACCCGGTGGTTCCGCCCGTAGCGCCCCTACTAGATGAGTAAGGACGACTGATACTTGGATCCGGTTGTCCTAACTCCAGCTCCAAATGCTCCTTATCCATTGCTTTCCAAAAGGTACCTCGCAACGCAAAAGGAAGACAGGTATTAGAGCAGTTCTATAAATAATAATATAAAGAAATAGAAATGCAGTAAAAATAAAACTAGAACGTACCTTTTGTTATTTGTTGAGTCCTATGTCTTTTGGGTTCTCTTCAGTTTGTAGGTGTACGGTGCCGAGACACAGAAGAAGCAGTGAAGAAACTAATAAAGCTAAGCAAAAGACAACTAAGTGCGAAGAATAAAAAAAAAGAACGAAAGTCGAATACAAAAAGGGGTGTAGGCATTGTTGTTATTGGATGCACTTCGTAGAAGTCAAATGCATCCTATAATATCAACAATGCCCTTTGCTGTTCCCACTCCAAACGAGGCACTTGATATTTTTGACACTTCTACCCACAAAGACTTTCTAAACCCAGCCTACAACAACTAAAGGAAACTAACCTCTAAAACTCAATCTAAAATCTAGAACTTCTATATGTTTAGATTCACCCAACAATTCTCTTTTTATAGGAAATGATACTAAAGAGGAGAAAATCTAAGCAAGTAGAGACTAATCAAAGAAGCTATTAAAAGACACTAAACATTTATCAACATAAATTTCCCAAAATTTCAAAATCTCCTAAACTCATTCTTTTAGGAAGAAATATTAAGCAAACTCTAATTCTAATAAGACAGCACTAGTTATTCTTGAAAGACACTAAGGGATCTTGCTACACAAGCTTAACTTACAAAATTATAGACCTCAAAAATGATTTATAGGAACCGTTACATGAACTCCTACAAAACCCCCCAAAAGTTATCTACTAAAATCTCTTTCTCTTTTCATTTTATTTGGCACAAAACTCTACCAAAATCTTTTACCAAAATCCCCTATTTTGACACAAAATTCTACCCACAATCAAGTATCTCAATTTTCATTTGGAGTGGGGTAAAAAAAAACAAAGCTTTCCAACGAGGAGATTTTATAGAAATTCCTCGTTGTAAAGCACCTACTATAAAAAAAACACTCGCAAGACGAAAGACACATAAAATTCGAATACAAGCCGATCCGCAGAACTCACAACACAAAACTGCTCGACGCAAAATAACTCATGAAGCCCTTATCTATATTCTCATACCAATACAAAAGAAACACTCCAAACCACATTCTAACCATAAACCACTCCATGCGATATTCTAACAATGCTGTCAATGCCATTTCCATGAAACTCAATCAAGTGGAGCAATGAAACAAAGAGATATTTCACCATCTATAAACTTTTATACCTAAACATGCTTCTAATTATATGAATTGTTTCGAATACATGAAGTACATGACTACCTCCAAAAGAGTTGGTAAACTTTCTACTATATGCCAACAAAAAGTTCCAACCCAAACTCATTAACACTTTTGTTAAAGCCTATGATATTGCAAACCCCTTAACTAATGGGTACATGTAAAAAAAAAGGTCTCCAATTCATTCCAAAAATTATCATGGAGCATGAACAAGTGAAAGCTTGCATTCGGGTCGCTCCCAAAACAATTTGGAGACTAAAATCATAACAAAAACTGCTCTTATTTCATTACTACAACCATCCGGAATCAAAAGACATGAAAAATCTGCATGTAACATGTTCCCAACTCCATTTAGACAGCTAAAAATAATAAAAACTGCATGTATTTTTGCTTCCCAAAATCAGTTTGCAACATGAAACCAATAAAAACTGCACCTGACTCCTTTCCAAATAATTTTAAAGCTTAAAACCAATGAGCAAAATTGCGTTTAACTTGCTCCCAAGCAACCTAGTACTTAAAACATTAAAATTCTGCACTTGTTCGCTTGCCAAAACAGCGAAAGAAATCTCATAAAAGCTGCAGGAATTCATACAACAAAGCAATGCGAGATCTACCCAATTTCCATAGTAATTTTCATGCGAAAAACAGCCATAAGAACTCCAAAATATGCACTTATCCGCTTACGAAAACAGTAGTCAAATTTCTACAAAAGCTGTAGGAATTCCGCAAAGAAGCCACGCTTGCTAGTCGTGTCTTTTTGCATAAAGATCCAACAAGTGATGAAGGAATAAGTTCCGAATAAGCATAGAGATATTTCGTCTTCCATCAACCTTGCAACTAAGCATACTTCCCAAACATTATAAGCTCTTTTGTTTGTTTTGAGATAAATAACCAACACAATGTTTAGCAAAAATTGAATTTATTCATGCCGACGAAGTAAGCCTACACAACCACATTCACAAACTTGATCAATGAATGACATTTGGAATAAAATTTGGGTGTAAACTGACTCGTGTAGCTTCTAAGGAAGATGCCAACTCAAACTTCAAGCTTTCTTTTCTCAGTTTCAACAAGATCTACCACGCACATGCATCGCAAGAGACAAAACTTAAGCCACTACAGTTATTCAAATCTTTCGTATTGCATGGGGAGTTGATCTCGACGTAAGTATCTAGCACTTTTAGACATATAATTTTCTAATAAACACATGAATTTGCTCTTCTTTGAAAGTGCACATGATATTGGAATATAATCTTGCATGTAAGCATTCTTTAATGTCGAAACTTTGCCAAATATAAAACCTTTGTACATGAGAAACCTTCCAACAAGAAACCCCTTTTTTTTTAAACTTCACAAAAGAGCATTCCAATCATTCATTTTGTGGAAAGAAAGTAAGAGAAAAAAAACAAAGTCCTTCGTTCCATAAAAGAAATGTTTCAAATCTTCTTAAAAGGGTCACATATGTGTAGGAAAAGATGCCCTTTGAAAGTTGCAAATAGAATTACAAAGCCCATGCTAAGCATTAAGTGTTCATATATTTGCACAAATCAAATAAGAGCCAATGTTTTCCATCATAAAATGACCACTTGAGCGCATGGCCGATGTCTAAATGAAAGAAATAATAAAAGGAGGTGATCTCTCTAAGACATTTGATCAAAACAACTAGCATGCGAAGTCTAAGGGATGATGGAGAATGCCACATTTGTACCCCTAAGCCACGCGGCATGATTCAAAAGTAAAGCTATACATCAACTATCCATTCCAAAATAAGACAAGTCAGCATAGATTGCGACAAAATCAATGATGATCATCATAAGACATAGACACGATGAAGGATTTCATAAAATTGCATGAGGTAAATTAACACGAAAACTAGCCTTTGGCATCCACACCTACTTACACAAAGCTTGTATGCACGCTTAGTTGAAGTGCATCACCCAAAATCTTACTTAAAATTCACCAATGTTCATCATAGATAAAGTGTCAACCACATGAAAAACTTACGAATCCACTTGGGGCAAAATTACTATAGAAGCTAAAATCTTCACAATCACCGATCCTCATGGGAGCTTAGATACATGCTTGAAAAGGGTACTTGAAATTTATTAAAAAGAACTCATTACCACCATTTGAAATCAAAAGAGTATTAGACATCTCAACAAGAAGATTTGGGAGGAACCATGCAAACGTAACTACGCTCAAACTCATAAAAGAAAACGCGTGAAACCTCTATATCTAAATATTGCCACACGACATTTGGTTAAGTGACTTCCTATGCAAACTCAAGCCTCATAAGTCACTAACCAAATATCCAACTCTTTTTCTCAAGGGCATTTCATCAAACATTTGATATGCATGATTCTAAAAAAGAAGTAATAAAGCTCTTCAAGACTTACCACCATTCACCACTAAAGCTTCTAAAACAAATGGCGTGAACCAAAGGCATGAACTTCCCATTGCTAATCATCACATAGGAGAAATACACAACTCAACACATGACACTAGAATCAACTATCCAAACCATCATGAAATCTACTATGGAGGAAGAATACATTCATTTAACAACCAAAAGCATCAATGGTGTGATGACATACACACCATGAAAGTTCAGTCCACATTTCCTTTGGCCAAAAACAACTTCACATAACACAATGAGAAGAAAGCTAAGGCCAAGGGAGAGGAAGGAGAAGAAGAAGGAGGGGAGGAATACTCACCTTGCAAGAGTTCAAGCTCTGTCCAATCGTCGGGATCGATCCGAAGGAGAGATCTAGGTCGGTTTGGGCGGCTCGGCGACGGGGTCAGTTCGGGATCGTGCAAAGCCAGGAAAGTCGGGCGGCTGCTGGGTTCGGTGGAGCTGCCGTCGGACAGAGCAGGAGGCTCGGGTTCGGCTGTCCGGCTCGACGTCAGCCCAGGCGACGGGAGCAGGGAGCTCAGGTAAGCACGGGGTTCGGCCTGACCTCGTGCGAACAGAGAAGGAAGGGAGAGGTCGGGCTCCTTGGCTCCTCCTGGCGTGCGTGAAAACAGAAAGAAGGCGAGAGGGAGGGGCGCGACGGGTTTAGCGAACAGGAAGGCCGGCTTCCTGTCTTGGTCCGAACAAGGAAGAGGAGAGACCGAGAGGGAGAGGGTCCGGGAGCTGTGCGAAAAATCCAGCGAGAAAGGGAGGGTCGGGCGCGAGAGAAGAATCCCCTGAACCAAGGGCCTTTGTTTCGATAAAACGAAGCCTTCTGCCAAGAAAGGAAGCCCGCCAAGCGTCGTCTCGTACTCCATCTTCCGAAAACTCCCTGAAACGGCTTTACTCTCTGCTCGATCTCTGCTTCCATCGCAGAAATCTCTGAGATGCGGGATACGGGCTGAAGCGACGATCTCGTTTGATCGTCGCCGTCGACGCCATTTCCTGATTTAGGAGGTGAATTCAAAATACCAAGAAAGTTAAGTGGCATTAAGTAGGATCAAATTAGGCTGAGCTAAATTGAAATTGGCTAAGATTAGATTAGGTTCGAGTACGAATTCAGCTCGCTTCGATTCGATTCGTGCTCGAGCCGGCGCCACGAAATTAATCGTATGAAATTAGGTTAAAAAAGAATATCAATTTAAATAAAATTGGGTACGACGCGACGAAAACCAACTATTCGAGTCTAATCGAACTAGTTCGAGTCCGATCCGGCCCGAATCGGGTCGATTCGAGCTCGAATTGGGCTCGACGGGGTTCAATTGGATCGATCGAACGAGCTCGAGCACATGTTCGAGCCAAAATCGAGGTCAACAGATTTTTATTTTGTACTTATGAATGATGTTCTAACATGTTATTTATCTTTAGTTATAAGTATATGTCTACATAAAAATGCATTAAAATAAGCCCATGTTATAATTTTCTTACAAGACTTCAGAAATATACAACCTAACTTGTTTTTTTCAATGTTTTTGAACTAGTTATCTAGGATCTATCTCTGTAATTGACACTTCATTAGGTGACATTGGCACCGTCATGCTTGAAGATTTGTAAGTCCCATCTTCATGAATGTCAGAGTTTCTTGAAAACTCATTTGTGTTGATACCACTTCTCCCTACAAAAAATGCTGGGGCTGAAGGGGCTTCAATGGACATAGAATAGCTGTTGAGCATAACAACCACTGTTGTCATTGTAGGTCTTTGAGATGGGTCCTGCTGAGTACATAGAAGTCCAATTTGAATGCATCTCATGACTTCATCTCTAGGAAAAAGTTTGGTTAATGCTGGGTCTACAATTTCTATAACAGTCCCCTTATTCCAATTCTCCCATACCTGTTCAAAGTCAATCAACAAATTCATACTGTTTAGAACAGAAACATGTAATTTGTTTCAAAGCATTGAAAGGAGATACATACATAGCTTAAAAGGTCTTCAGAGAGCTCAGAATTGAAGAAACCATTGTTACTCTTCCCTGTTACAATCTCTAAAACTAGTACTCCAAAACTAAATACATCAGATTTGACTGAGAAATGTCCATGCATTCCATATTCTGGAGCCATATACCCGCTGCAAGAAACTCATGATTTTGATATTGTTCTAATCTAAGAAGTGAAATAAGTAAAATTGCAAGATCTATTTAGCTTACTATGTTCCAACAATGCGATTTGTCATCCCTTGAGTCTCGTCTCCTCCAAAAAGCCTAGCCATGCCAAAATCTGAAATTTTTGGGTTCATTTCTGCATCTAACAATATATTGCTAGCTTTAAGATCCCTGTGAATGATCTTCAGTTGGGAGTCTTCATGCAGGTAAAGTAGGCCACGAGCAATCCCTCCAATTATCTTATATCTTTTCACCCAGCTTAGTAGCTTACTTTTTGTCGGATCTATCCAACATACAAATATATAAAAATATTAAGCATTGCATGCATCAATAAGACTAGCTAGTAAGTCAATTTGATGATAATGCTAAAGAAAGCAAAAGTTCTGCACCAAGTTTATGAAATGTGACATTGAATATCATGACGAAGATTTATTTGGGGCATAAATTTGTATATAAAAATCAAGTACTAGAAACATACCGAAAAGAATGGTATCTAAGCTTTTGTTGGGCACATATTCATAAATGAGCAATTTTTCTTCATCTTCCAGGCAAACACCATGTACTCTTACAAGATTTCTATGCTGGAGATTAGCTATTAAAACCAATTCATTTTTTAGCTCTTCAAGACCTTGCCCGGACCCTCTTGAGAGCCTCTTAACTGCTATTTCTTGACCATCTGGTAATATTCCCTGTGATGTCAAAAGAAGAAAAAAACTAACAAATTTTTCTATCAAGTAAGAGGTTAATAGAAAAATATAGGAAATATTTTACCTTGTAAACTGATCCAAAGCCACCTTCACCAAGCTTGTTGAGTTCTGAGAAATTTGCAGTTGCTACTTTAAGTGTAGATAAATCAAATAATATAGATTCAACCTCTGTAATCTCTTCTGGATCAGCCCCACCTACAAAAGATTATAGATATATATTTGAATTCCTTACTACGGATTGAATTCCCACAATGACTGACACATGCAATCATGCTAACTTCAATTTATTATCACTACTAAAAACATGAAGTTTTCGCAGGCTTTAATAGTGGCTGTTGGCGAACGGGTGCTATAGATCGGTATTCGCAATGGTTTTAACCGATGCTAGAACGGCTTTTTACAGCGGTTTTAACTGATTAAGGAAAATTGTACATGGGAGTTTATAGGTGTTAAGCTGTTTTCATTTTCAATATTGTTGTATTAAAACTCTAAACTATATAAACCTAGACATTAGCAAGAGAGAAATCTTACCGGGCACCTTTGTCTTTGACCTTCTTCTCCAAAAGCAAATACAAATTGTGGCAATTAGAACAAGCGCAACTACTACGGGAATTGTGATTGCTAATATAGTGCCCAGCTTACTGCTTCCTGCATTGTGGTGTTAAATTTATTATTTTAAAGAAAAGATTAGCAAATTCAATTGCATAACAAGTGTTTATTGCTCAAGGAAAATTGTAACCAAACTCGAATCGCCTGCTTGATTGCTTCTATTGATTAAACCAACATTAGAAGCGATTAAGGGATAATGGCACAGCCCCTATAAGAATTTTTTTAAATAATAAGCAATAAAAATAAAGTAAAATATATATTTAAATTAATGACCATAAAGAAATAGGCCAATTGATGAAAAGGATCCTGTTTTAAACTTAAATTAGCTTAAAAACAGGTTAAAAAAAAAGATTTAAAAGAAACAAATACGGAACTTCATTATCAGGTTTCAATAGAAACCGGAACTTCATTATCTAGTTTCTACTTTCGTCGGGAACTATATTCACCGATTGAAATCAATAGAAACCGATTTTATATTCATCGGTTTAAAAAAAAATCCCAAAGGAGAAACTGGTGAAGCTCTCCGATTTTAATTAAAAAAAAATCGCAAGTTTAACTTAGTATATCCTTGATACGCCATCATAAAATTATCTTGATCGGGCACGAATCTCGAGGCAAAAATCAATCCGGAAACTTCAAAAATTAAATCCGGGAGCACCTGAATTCCGATTTCAGCGAGCTTACAGTCAAACTGAGCATCTCGGAAATACGAACCCAACGACACCAAATTCAACTCATTCAAAGCCGAAATGTGCCCAAATCGAGCACCCGAAGTGCTGTTGGAAAGTTCGTATCACAATTTGGGTAACCAAACGGTTTTCAAACATGATGAGCTTATAGTCAAATCGAGCAGCTCGACGAGACGAATCCAACAAGCCCAAGATCGCTGAATTCCGACATCATTAAGGCCTTCTATGATCAAGGGATTCAATATCGGCCGTCCATCCGACCACTCCCTATTTACCCTTGATCTCTCATCTATTTACGGGCCATGCCACTCCAGAAAACCCATAAATAGATCCCTCATTTCTCTTGAAAGGGGGATGGAAAGAAGGAGGAGAAGAAGAGAAGAATATTAGGAGGGAAGAACTCCTCCTCGACCACCGCCGCCGGAATTCTGTCCGAACGACGTCGGAATTCCGCCCGACCTCTCCAAGTGACGCCGGGGTTTCACCTGAACTCCAAGTAACGTAGGAGTTCTGCCTGAATACCATCTAATGCTGGAGTTCTCCTCGGCCGCCAATTGATGGCGGAATGCTACCCAACGCCAGACCTCCGCTCTTCGCTAAGTTTCTACCTGACGCCGGACTTCTACCAGATATCCGACTATTGTTGGACATCCATCCGATGTTGGATTTATGTCCATTGTTGGACTTCTACCTGACGTCGTCCTTCTGACATCCGTCGCCAGCTGACTACGGTCCGCCTGACTTATGTCACCGGCCAACTACAGTCCTTCCAACCTCCGTTGCCCGTCGACTACGGTCCTCCTGACTTACGTCGCCCGCCGACTACAGTCTTTCCTACCTCTGTCGTCCGCCGACTACGGTCCTTCTGACTTACGTTGCCCATCGACTACAGTCTTTCCGACCTCCTTCTCCCATCAACTACGGTCTTCCTGACTTACGTCGTCCACAGACTACAGTCTTTTTGACCTCCATCACCAGACTATGGTTCTCCCGACCAAACGAATACATCAATAGTGATTCTTCGTATTCACATCATCTAATGTACTCTATAAAATGTACATCAATCTAAGGCCTTCTATCAAGGAAGGGCCTCATTTGTAATCAATTTCAATACTAGTGGATTCATTCAAATTGGGCTAGGCCTCGTAGTTTTTCCCCTTTTTCAGGGGTTTTCCACGTAAAAATATTGGTAACTTCTATGAATGCTACGCACTCTGTTATCTGATTGCGTGCCGGATTTTCGTACAATGCTAAGACATTAAATTTTATATTTCTCTACCGCCGTGAATACTCCTGGACACAACAATCCTTATTTTTTAAATAAATATATATATTTATTTATTTATAAATAAGTAACATTAAATTTATCTAACTATTTATAATTTAGATAAATTTAATGTTACTTATATAAAAGAAATATAATATAATTTAAATTATGTTTATAAAAAATAGTAGAATTAATCGTGAACTTATCTAACTAATTTAAATTAACATAATATGTTTAATTATATTAAAAAATACTTTTAATTAAAACTGGTGAAAAAAAAGTGTCGGTTTCGACAAAAATAAAAATCGGATAATGAAGTATTGATTTTTATTAAGTTCCGTATTTACTTTTTTTTATTAATATGTTGCTTAAACTAATTTAAATTTAAAACAGAAATTTTTAATCTTTTCTTTTAAGCCGTACTATTAAAAAAATCATACCAAAAACATTAGCTTTATGGACATTAAAAAATTATTGTAAAGCACAATTCGCATAAGCTACAGAGTCCACATTATATTGATCTGATAAAGGAGAAATTATTGTGACGCAATTCCAACGTGTTCGGATGCTGCGTACACATTGCTTATTTCATTGCGTATTTTTTGATACATAATTTTTTCGTGTCAAATAAATATGAAATAAATAATACTCACTAAATACACAAAAAATATGCAAAAAAAACTTAGAAAACATAATTTATCAAAAAATACGCAATGAAATAAGTAGTGTGTACGCAGCATCCGAACACAATTCTGCGTTCGGATTGAGTACACAATAATTTCTAGTAAAAGGCTAGCGTTGAAAAGTTTCAAATCCATCAATCAAACTCGTTACTTTTTTTTTCACTCCAGTATAGAATTTTCTCCAAAATTATAAACTTTAGAGCAGTAGTACCTCCTTGAGATGAATCCGCCCCAGCGCGGGTACTATTCGCCGTTGAAGACCCATTTGGAGGCGACGGCGGCTGAGCAGAAGAAAACTGCAGCATCGAAGTGCCGTTGTAGAACTTGTAAAACTCATACCTCATATTGCACCATATCCCCACCGTCCTTCCTCCCCTCTTCCCTTTCATAGGATCCCTGCTGATCTGATCCACCGTCCCCTGCAGGCATGTGCGGCAATCGCCAACTGAAAGGTCCCTTGCGCACTGCACCAGTCCGTATATGCTGTCCCCCGCCCTCAGCACCGTCTCTCCGGTGGCGAAGAGCCGCGATGCGTTTCTCACCGCGAGATCGGACATGTTGCCCATCAGCTCAGGGGCTAGAGTTTCAAACAGCAAAAGTTCGTCAGCCGAGACATTTTGGGTGTTAATCATGAAAACCTTGATGTTTGAGGAGATGTCGGGAACGTCGAGGAAGTCCTGGTTGGAGTAGCGGAGTTGGCAGTAGTCGTACCATATGATGGCGTCCTTGCTGTTTGGGCAGATCTGCTGGATGTCGGACGTGGCCACGGTGATGCAGGAGAGACAGCTGGCGGCGTTGATGTCGCCGCGGCAGAGGGTAAGGCCGTGGACGCGGTTGGGGATGCTGCCTGTGGTGAAGGTGGCGAATCCGGTAGCGGAGGCGTTCGAGGAGAGGGTGGAGAGGACGAGGTTGAGGTTGGAGCTGTAGTTGCTGTTGCTGGTGAAGTTTCCTGTGCTGCCGCAGATCTTGTAGAGAGGATCTGCGGTTGCCGGAGAAGCGAACAGGGATAGGATGACGAGGAAGAAGAAAGCCATGGATTGGGTACTGATCATACTGACAACAAATCTGATGACGTTCTGCGGTCTTGCTCAGTCAATAGAAGCGATTTTTTTTTTTTTTGGTGCGTTTGGGGGAGGGGGAATTACAGAAGCAAATTCTTCTTCATTGCTGAATTTGATTGGGAGGTCATTAATGAATGCTCTCATGGTGGGGATGGAATTCCAGGAAACCAAGTATTAGACCTTTCATGTAAGTCAAGTTGCGGGTCTGTTTTTGCTTGTCAAGTTAAAATGTGGGCGCCACACCCCGATACTATGAAATCCGATGGATAAATTGACATGACTTTGTGAATCAATGTAATTTCTCTTAAGCTATGAATATTTAAAATATAAAATAATGTGCCTGCAGTTAAATAAAATATATACTGACTTAATATTAACATGAACATTAAATATAAAATATCAAATTTAAAAAAAAAAAAAAAACAAATCTCTTCTTAACGCTATAAGCAAAACGGCAGTGTTTCAAAAATGATATTGAGAAGGGGAAGGGAAGGGTAAAAAAGAAGAGGAAGAGGACGAGTATATTTTTATTATCTTTTTAGCTTTCTTGAATGTTTTTTTGCATTTAAAATTATTTTCAGAAGATAAAAATTATTTTTCTAATTTGTTTCTGCATTATTTTATTATTTTCATTGCTTAAATATTATTTAAATAATTAATATATTAATTATTTTCAGATTAAAATTTATTTTTCAATTATTTTTGAAACCTTCTTGGGTGGCTAGTGGATCTCCCCTATAGTTATTTATTTTTACAAATTTATTTATTTTTAATTATATTATTTTTTAAAATTTATATATTTATATGTATTTTTAAATTATTTTAAAATTACATATATTTTAAATCCTAATTTTGAGAGATCCACTGCTTGAAATTTTAAACAATTATCATGCACATGAATAGCTTTCATGGGGGAGATAGATTAGTGGGTGGTTGAGTTCCAATCATTCACTAATATCATCGATAAGCGAGCTTATTTTTTCTTTTACTATCTTTTGCATGTGTAGGACGCGCGAGCACTTAGTTTAGGCCATCTTAGATCTTATGATTGGTGTGTTTACTATTTCTATGCATTCCCTTCATGTTTTCCTAAGGGTTAGTCTCAAACACCTGATTTAAACCCGTGTAGCGACACCCTAAGGACAATAATTAAAGACACGTCTAGCAAACTTAAAAAAATTCTAGGAGCTAGGATAAATCCATGATTAACATGAAACTTTCAAAATTTAAACTTAATGATATTATAAACCTCACAGAATTTTTTAAGAATTTTTAGAAGCCTTTAGACCCTTTAATTAACAAACCCTAATTCAACCCGTTAATCTGGCCCCGATAACTTCAGAAAATTATAATAAATTTATTTTTACTCAAAAAATTCTCTATAATATCTCAAACTCTTTAAAATTTAGCCCTTAACTTTAAAAAATTAGGGGACTTAATTGGACCTCAATCTGAACCCTAATTTAACTTTAGCTAAACTTTACCTTTTTGCCTTAATTAAATAATTAAAAAGTATTTAAAATTCTAAAATTTTTCCAAACACTTGGAAACACTTCTTTAGGTCATTTCAAACCTTTGGAGGTGGTTCCAATCAGTTAATTAGAGCTAATTTTGATCAAAATCCCTAAAATACCCCTTATTAAATAATTTTGATAATTCATTAATTACCCCAATCTTTGAAAATTCATAACTTGGCTTAGAAAACTCTAAATCTAGCAAAATCAAAGCATAACTATTCCTTTTAAAGCCTAATATTTAATTAAAATGCTAGAACCCCCAAATCTAGCTCGTTTCTAATAGTGGCCTTTTGGACCCCCTTAACTTAGAGTATAGGAGGACCCCGTACCTTTCAAAATTGGTTAATATAACTTAAACTTCAATTATCATTACCCTAAGCATTACAATGGATCAACAACATAGATTAACTAAAATACACCCTAATTTATTAATATTTAAATATTAATCAACGTTCCTTTTCAGACCTTCAACAAATCTAAACTTTAAATAACTTGAACTAAGTATCATATATAGGACCTATCTGAAGCCACAAAAGCCTATTACACACACATATATATGCTAGGGCACCACTTCTAGCTCTAGGATTAGGACCGATATTTACTTTTTATGCTTTATGTGTTGTTATAAGATGTGTGGCACGTATGATTGATTAATGTGTTTTGCTCTGTTGTATTGTGATTGAGCTTTATTTTATTATGTTTTCTATACATTAATTATGTTATTGATTGTGTGTTAGATTGCCCATGGGCTAGGGTTGCTTTGATAATAATCTAGTATTATGCAAGTGGTCATGCTCATGCAGCGCTAAAATAAAAGAGGCAAAATCATTAAAGCTTTAATACTAATGATGTTTTCTATAGATGCTCCAGAGACTGCTTAGCCCCCTACCTAAAATTAAAAGAGTGTGGCCAAGCATGTTTACTCTTATGCACAAATATTAACTGTATGGGTTGATATATCAATTGCTTGGAATGTTTTATTAGGATAACTATGCAGGAGTCCGGGTCTAGATTTTTTTTTCTAAATATAATATAATTTATAATAAATTGAGTTGTGAAAATTCTTAAAAGTCTAACATTTCAAACACTCAGTACCAAAAGAGAATAAGAAAGGCCCCCTTTTGGGGAATTTCTTAGTCATTTGGATACCCTTCCGGAGGATGAACCACACGGAGCCCGAAGGAGACAATCCAAAGGGAGATGATCCAAAGAAGGAAGATCCACTCGAAGATGAAGACTTGAAGATGAAATGCCTAGCTTTTAAGATTTGTGTCATTCAATAGGATTAGAATCCATATTATTGTCGGTGGGGTCTGACCACCATTATTTTTCTGCAGATTCTGGGTTATACTTATACGACACTTATTGTGGACTTTACTTTATTGTGTTTTATGGATTTATATTGATATTTGTATATTGATTGCGTAGTAGAACTTATCTATTTTTCTTAGGTTTCTTTTCTTGCATGTGTATGACCTGATTCTTGCTAGGCTCTATAAGGACTAAAATATTTTCTATTCGTAACTAAAATTTAAAATTTTAAGCTTTAAATAATTTAGAAATCTAACAACCTAAGGAATAGCCGGAATAGTCCGGGGTCACATGCATATTAATGCATCTCTCTTTCTCCTTACTATAAGACACTTTCCCGCATGCGAGTAGAGTCCGAATAATATGACCTATGAGGATGAGGTGCCGGACCTAGGAAAACTTAATCTTTCTTAAAAAATTATTTTTTATGTAAGTCTATCTTTAAAATTTTAAGCATTCATGATTTGGACTGCTTAATTAGCATGTATTGCATTAGAAATCAATTAAACTAAAACTTTAATTGTATTAGCTCTAGAAGCATTCACCCTACATAAATCCAGGGCCAATTAAAAAATTTTCTAAACATCAACCCTACTTTCAAAACACTCAACCTACCTACCTATTTTTCATAAAGATCTGGATAATATGGATTTTACGCGCTTAAGTGGTTAGCTGGCTTTCCTTTTCAGGCAGGATATAAGCCCAGATGCATTAGCTAAGACACGGGTGTTAGTGTTGGGTAGAACACTAAACTCACCTTAGATTTAGGGTTTAAGGCTACTACATTTGGTGTCTTGTAGTACGCCTTATCGATGGGTAAGTCTCCTTCTCTTAAAGAATTATAAATCTCATATATATATATATATATATATATATATATATTATATATATATATATATATATATATATATATATATATATATATATAATATATATATATCACATGGATGACGCCACTTTTATCCTTTCTCTTTGAATACTTTGAGTGATTGATCTGCTTCCTCTTCTCACTACTTTAGTCCCTCCGGATGCTGAGATGACCCGTGTATGTTGACTAAGTCGAGTTGAGCCCTTTCTTTCATTTTGAGTAGGATTTCCTAGTCTCCACTTTTGTGCCAATCTCCTATTCGGAAAGAATAATATCGGATTCTTAATCGAGAGTATTCTCGGGCTCCGGTCTGAGATGTAATTAACCACGGGGGCTTGTGCTTGAGGGAAATGAAATTCCACAATAAATAGAGTTGATGTATCAGATGGGGGAAACCCCGTGACACTGATTTGCATATTATCACCCATTGAGGTGCATGGACGAAAGCCGCTATCCTCAATGATTGATCGTATGCAGGATCTGATCCACCCTCCCATTGGCCCGCTTACGAAGAGCATGGATGCCTGCAATCATTTCTATCCCCCAGGGTGGTGCGGTCATATAGCCTTTGCATTCTGCCGTTGACGGTGCCCTTTTAAAGGTCCACAAAATATAAGAAACATTATGTTGAGAAGTCAATTTTGATACATTTATAAAGTGAATCATGGAAAGGTAAAAGTGTTATTTTATCAGCCAATGTATTCTTACATCTCTAACACCTTTGAGAAAATTATTCTATAAAAAAGGAAGTATAGATGCGTCAAAAACTGAGATAAGTTTAATGTAATCTATCTCAATCTGAATAATTTCTTGAACTGGACTAAGAGGAGAAAATAGATCAGAGTCACCAAAACTCAACTTTTATTCTCTAAATTCTCTCCCTCTCTCTTTAAAGAGAAATTATTGTGTGCGTAATCCGAACATGTTCGGAGGCGAATCCGGGCATGTCACATCACTAGGAGCCAGTACATTCAGTGACGTGGCGCATCCGGATTCATCTCCAAATGCATTTGGATTCCGCACATAATAATTTTTTCTCTTCAAATGGCTGAAGGGGGTTTGATTTTCTATTAAATGAAATGAGAAATGAATTTGGATATTTTTATAAAAAAATGACCTAGTGTCGCAGTGTTCATCCTTGTAGTGCTGCATTATTAGTTCATTTTCTCAAAATCAGTCTGAGAGCTTAGTGCTGCCTAAACAGCATCATAGCGCTCCCATAGGAAAAAATCTAGATTTTAATGCATGCACACAAATTGGAGGGACCCACTTGAGAACATATTTAGACATTCACATGACTGCAAACCACTCATAACAAATGTAAAAAAAAAAATTTCACTTCACTATACTTACCATATCGGGTAAGAACAGGTGCAACTATACCTGAATTCAGGAGATGGTACAATATGTGTTAGCTCAGGTAATGAGTTCTGGGTTTATTCTTCTATGTACATTCATGTTAAATAATTTATATGCTATATTCCAAGAATCTTAATATTAAATTATGAACAAGTTGATATTTAAATTCATGGCACTTATCAGACCGGGTAAGAACAAGCGCAATTGCACATGAATTTGTTGACCTCGATTTTATCGTAATTTTCCTCGAGCTTGCGTATTTTCCCTCGATTGTGCAAAATTTGAGCCCGAGCGAGGTTCAGTTATACTTGATTGACTCGATTGAGCTTCGTCGAGCCCATTATAGGTCAAATCGACGTCGACTTGAGCTTAACTTCATCAAATTAACATAATCAGATGAAATTGGACCCCAATAGAGGTGAGTAAAATCGAGTTCGACATATGCCCAATTTAAGTACAATCTTTGAATTTTAGCCCAATCATTCTAATATAAATCCCAATTTACTTTTCCATCAATTCAAATATGTTCCTTCAAATTTGATCGACGCCTCCAATTGCGCGTAATTTGCGTTTCAGACAATTTTCTGCGATTCGAGCAGACATCGGGCAGAGGTGCTACTTCTTGACTATAGAGAGAGACGAAGGAAAAGGGTGCGAAGATTCGGTTTTGATAGGCACGACTCTCTCCCGTCTCTGGCATTGGCACGCCCCTAGCGCGGGATCCATCTCCCTCGTCTTCTCTTGTTCGCACACCTCAGAAACCCAGGCCGAAGACCCCTCTACCAGCTCCAACACCGACCCATTCAATCCCGTCCGGCTCCTGCCCTAGTCCGACCAGCCACTGCCTCCGTCAATCTCCTGTCCGAACCGGCCCAGACGAAGGACCCGAGCCCTCTTCCACCTCCTCTCGACGAGCAGGTAGCCTCTTCCTTCCTCCTTTCCCCTTCTTCGCTCCATCTTCCTCCTTTTCTTCTTTTCTAGTTAAAAAAAAGAGAGAGAGAGAGAGAGTTACAGCAACATTTCCTTTCCTTTAAGAATGGTAATGGTAAAATGTTTTATTTGTTTCTTGAACAAACGCGTGTCTTCTCTCAAAATCAGAACGAATGAAGCATGAAACGAAGTAAAACTCATGGTAGATGATTTCTTGCCACATGAAAGAGATACATATGTTTACATGTCTTCCAAGCCACAACTTTTATGTTTAGGAAATCTGAAATGAATGATCACGTAGAGCGTGAATAAATTCTATGTCGCGGTTCATGTAATTTGGAGTTAAATCTTGAATGCAAAATCTATAAAAATCTACATTTGTTCATGATCTATATCATACAAAAGGTAATCCAAAGTTTCATGTATAGATTATGAAAAGCTATGTCACCCTTTATCAAATGCATGAAAGATGTTCGTATTTTTGTCCCTTAAGAGATGATACAAGTTTTTGATTAAGTAAAGAGCCATCGGAACTCGGAAGGCACATTTGCACTTTGTTTCACTTATATTTTTAAAAAGAATGAGTTGGAATAGGATAAGATATCCATGTTCCTATGTATATCATGAATGGTGGTGTTGACCTGTTTTTGAAATAAAAAAAAGAAGGAAATCAAATCGTTTTACCTGTTCGGCGCCATACCTCGCACGTCGACGTACCTTCTCCCACGATCTCTGTTACGGACTCGGCCCTACCTCGCGTTGTTAAAGCCGAATGAAATGAGAAGCCTCGGGTTCTGCCTCTCCGATCGCTAGCTCTCCCGCTCGCTTACTCTCAATTTCGCTCTCCATCTGTTGCTCTCGCTCTCTCTTCTTCCAGGTCGGATCGAGAGTTACGATATTTTGATCGGAGGTAAGAACGGGAGGACACTCGCTGTGAAGTAACTATCTCCATTTCGTCTCTCCTTCGGCTCCATTGTGGCTGCTAGACTTTGCTCTGTTCGACGACTTTCCCTTCCCATCGGTTCGGAAGCCATGACAGTTTGATCGGATGCAACCAGGGAGCTCGCCGGTGTGAAGCGACAACTTTCCTTACCCGTCAGATCGGAAGTTAAGACATTAGGATCAGAAGTAAGAACGGAGCTCGCCGGCTGTGAGATAACTTCCTCCCTTTCGAGTCGCTTCTTCGGCTCCATCCGTGGCTGGTTCGACTACGCATTGAGATCGGAAGCAACAACTGGAGCTTGTGACTGTGAAGACAACCTTCTCCCTTTCGCGTCTCCTTCGGTGCCGGTCGACTTCACTCCTTGATGACTTTCCTTTCCTGACGGGATCGAAAGTTACAACATTTTAATCTGAAGCAACCGACGGGAGCTCCTTGCCGTGAAGATAACTTTCTTCCTCCCGTGCGCTTCTCGGCCACATCCGAACAGAGAGAAAGAGAGAGGGAGAGGGCATTTTTATTATTATTATTATTAATTAAAATTAGTTTCTTTTAATTATATTTAATTAATTTTAAAAAGTAATTAATTATAATTGAATATTTTAATTATATTTAATTTTTTTAATAACAATTATTTAAAGTTAATTAAATTAATTTTAATTAATTATTTTAATTATAGTTAATTATTATTATTAATAATTATCTATAATTAATTAAAATTAATTATTTTTAATTTTAATTATTCGTTATTTATTAAAATTAAACATAATTAAGTATTGTAATTAAAATTAATTATTATAATTATAATTAATTATTAAAAAAATTAATTAGTTATAATTAATTAAAATTACTTTAAAAAAATAATATAAATAATAATAATAAAGAAGTGTGCCTCGCCTTTCCCTCAGTCCTCGAGCCGACACCGCCGGACTTCAAGGTATAATTTCTAACTCTAATCCCGTTCTCGACGTTTGCGGCGGACCGGGGAACCACCTATACGCACTCTTGTAGCACGGTGGGAGGGAGCCCGGTGCGAAGCATACGACGAGGCGGGTAAGCCCTATACACGCTCTTGTAGCATGGTGGGGACGGTCCTCGACCTCGACACCGACACCGCCGACGACTGCTACGAAAGGTATGATGTTCCAAACTCCACTCTCGACGTTTGCAGCGGACCAGGGAACCACCTATACGCGCTCTTGTAGCACGGTAGGAGGGAGCCCGGTGCGACGCATACGACGAGGTGGGAGAGCCCTATACACGCTCTTGTAGCGTGGTGGGGAGAGCTACTGGTGTTCTGCTGTACGGGTACTGCTGAAGGCCTCATACACGCTCTTGTAGCGTGGTGGGATGAAAATTACTACGGCCGCGGTGTCTAAGGACACATACCATACACGCTCTAGTAGCGTGGTGGGAAGGCCCAGCTCCCCTATTTTCCCCCAAACGGGGGATATGCTGGGGTGTTGCCGAAATTTTCACTAAAATGTACAAAGACTTAAACAATTTGAAGACCTTCTTGGGCAACAATATATAAGACCTATACTCGAACAAAAATGTACAAAACTTGAACTAAAATGAGCAGAGGACCTGTACGATGAACAATGGACTCGTGGACCTAAATTTGAACAAATTCAAATGACTTCTAAAGATCAAATCCAAATGAAATAAAATCAAAATTGAGCTCAAATTCAAATCAATTTGAATATGAAAATGAAATTGCAAAAACCCCAGAAGACTTTGAACAAAATGTGAGCATGCAATTAAATTCAAAGGACTGCAGGGGACTTGAACAATACTGAACATCAAACAGAGACTTTGATTTGGATTGGATCCGAATTCGAGTAAAGCAGTTGAACTCGCACTTGAACCCAGGCTATACGACTTCAAGTGGGGACTTGTAAATTTGATGAATTCAAGTATGAATGAAACTGAATTTGGATCTAAACACATGCAAAGATCAAAATTTGGATCGCACACGGGAAGCTCAAACTACAAGACCTTGATGCACAAACTCCTACAACAATTCCTACAAAGTCAATGTACTATGTTTGTAAACAACAACAGATAGTTGTAAAGCATACGAGCAATCAAAGATCGGTCCCTGCAGCAAATGAAATCATCAACCACCTGAGATTGGTGATAGGTGGACATGATGTAGGCAACAATGGGTCTCCTACAAACAGTTTCAGGAGCTCGTAGTGGCTACAACGGGTTCCCGTAAATATGTATAAGTCACTTGTGGATAATAACAATGGGCATATCTTAAGCATATCAAACCACTGTGGACACGAGTGCGGGTTCCTACAAATGAGTACAAACCATTTGTGGATAACAACAGTGTGTATATCGTAGAAACAACGAATCACTGTGGACACAAGTACAGATATCACCTACGACAGCGGTGATCAAAATCTCCAAGTATGTCGGGTACAAGGGCAACTCAATGTACAAAGGAGGACACCTCCTAGCAGAATGGGAGGAAAGTTTGAACAAATTAGAACCAAACTTCTTGGTGTTTCAAAGTCTCTTTTTGGTTCTATAATTAAGAAGAAAATAGTCCGGATGCCCACAAACACCGGAAATAGCAAGTACATATGCGACCGCGGTGTCATCTTTGACACCTACCTGAAGCGCTCACGTAGCGTCGAGGGGAAGGTTGCCTCTTGGTTTTTCCCCTAAACGGGGGAGACGCCGGGAGGCTGCCGAAATTTGGATTGAAAATCCAAGGACTTTGAACAATATTTGGACACTAATTTGAACGATGCAAAGGACTTTAACTCAATAAACGAGCTTGCACTTGGACTTATTTGGACTTATGAGCTTAAAATTCAAATGAATTTGGAAAATATAAGAGAATTTGATTGAACTACAAAATAATTTGAACTCAAGTGAACTCGATTTGAACATTGAGCTTGAACACTATAATGAACTTGATTTGGACATTGTAAATAACTGAAACTTGCATTTGATTTGAAAATCAAGTGATAAGAGCAAAGAACAAATGAATCAAGTATTGTGTGCATAAGCTCAAGTTGGACTCATATTTGAACTTTACAAGACAACCAAAGGATTGAATGTAATACATAAGCTTGGAACTTGATTCATATATTATGAGGGCTTGATTTGAGCATAAGCAAAACAATTTATAAGTTTCGACTTATAAGCTTGGATTTGATTGGAATCGAATTCAAATGAGAAATGGAGATGAGCTTAACTTGATAATGACACAAAATTTTAATGGAATTTTAAAGAATCTTCATTAGGAGATGTCATTGAAGCCCTATGCAAATGAATAAAGATGCTAGCACTTTGAACTCAAACAAGAGCGATAACTTGAGTTGGTTGCTTGAACTCAAGAAAGAACTTGAATCATATGCATAGAACTTGATATTGAACATCCAAACTCAAGCGACTTGAAGAATTTGGACCCAAATTCAAAGTAAATCATAACTTTGAACGTGGACAAAATACAAAGATGAACAATCAATAGAGAGTTTGGTTTGAATCATTGTACCAAATTCCTAATTAAGGTTATAAAACGACTATTTCACTACAGAAGGATGATGATGTCAAATTAATCATAAACTATTTTTGAGGACAAAGAAATTGCAAAGTGGAGTCCATTTGCAAGCAAATAAGAGCTCATCAAATCTCAAAGCATTCAAATGAATACCGATGGATGGACACAATGCTTGAAATAAACAAAGCTTCAAGGGGAACTTGCAATTAATCATCAACAAGGAAGAAATTGACATATAACAACATGTTCATGGTTTTATAATATAAGATTTCTTTAGCAAACATTAAGGATTTGTCACTTTGGTTGGAGAGGTAATTGTCATCAAGCAAATTTACCATACAAGACTCCAAGTCATTTTCAAGTAACAAGCAAGTGGAACTTCATAAGTGGTGATGATTGAAGGGTTACATGGGTGACAATAATAAACACACGATGGAGTTGGTAGACTCATCAACGACTATATATAAAGAATGTAAAAGCTCCCCTACAACCTACATCAAACATCTCATATATGTAAACGACGAGCATCATGAGTATTAAATGACGCATAGTCAAAGGTTGCAAATTATCAGTCAACATGCATGAGAAGATTGGTGATGAATGCAATCCATTCGGTAATTAGTGTTAGTATACAAAGTGGATGTGCTAGATCATCTCTACAAATCACCACAAGAAATTTATTGGACACAAAGTACACTACCTGCAAGCAAATGCTAAAAAGACTACGATAAAGATAGACTCCTATAAGCTATTGTAGAAGATTTTTTATGCATTGCATGTACCACTCATAAACAAAATATAGATATTACAAGAATACCCCCGCACGTGCACCGTAGTTTGTATACACGTAGGTACATAAAAAAAGGGAAATATATTCTCAACCCGCATGGGCCCCGGCGAGCGTGTTATTGGTACACACGTGACGTCTAGGGATGTTGTGCGGGTTATCAAATTTTAAACCCGATCCTCCTTAGTAGGTAAAAAGGAGTCGACAGGGTTTAATTATAAAATGCCCCCAAACCCGCATGGGCCCCGGCGAGCGTGTTATTGGTACACACGTGACGTCTAGGGATGCTGCGCGGGTTGACAAGTGAATTCTAGTTCGAACCCAATCCTTCTATACGGGTCAATAGGAGTCGATAAGGTTCGAACTCTCAAACAAATATACGGTTGCTACGACCGATATATTTGTCTTAATACATTCATATTAGGCCTTCAAGGCCTACAATAATGAGAATTTACTATCAAAGGGTATAAAAGCTTACGAAACCTGATCCTCTATCGACCAATAGATAGAGTTGACAAGGTTCAATCCATAAAGTGAAAATGACCCCAAACACTCCGATGATGGCCGTGTTGAATGCAGATCTCAACCGGAGGGGTTCCCAAATATTTTTAAATATCTCCCAAAAGTCCACACAAAATCCAAAACTCCACCCAAATACCCACAAAAATCCTAAAATTCCAGAAAACTCTACAAAAATCTCAAAATCCCAAAAACCAAAAAAATATTTAAAATTGAAATAAATCCGTCAAATCACTTAAAGCAAAAAATCATCCACCCTCCGCAACAGCTTGCCGGGGTGGACAAATTAAAATTTACCTCAGCTCACAAAAGAGCTAAATGCCTAGTCGAAAATATTACTAGGATCCATTCTCAAAAAGTCTTCTGCCAGTAAGGACGTGGTACGTGTCCTCTAACCGGCAGTTTCGCCGCCAAATGGCGCTGCAGGTAAACGGTTATGACCCGGGGCCCTCTGAACCGAGTGGTTTTGCCGCCAAATGGCACCACAGATAACGGTTATGGCCAGAGCCAATACGCTCCTTAATGGCGTTAAATCCTTGAGATATGAATCAATAGGATATGATCGATAGGGCACAAAGCCCTCTGTCAGCTAGGGTGGATTCAAATTTGTCCCCTTAGACAAACATTCCCCCCAGGTCTACAAGGTCCCCTTGGACGAAGCAACTCATGGCTGCCGACAAGGATCCTTCTGTCAGGTTGGGTCGACTACCTCCTCTGACTAAGTAGACCAGGGTCCACGATGGCCCGGGACGACGGAACCATGGGATCTTGATCGGGCCCATCATCCATTCTCCCACCATTCGCTTTAAGTGCAAGATGGTGCAATTTCAATTTTAAATATCAAAATCTATCAAACTTTCAAATTTCGAAACTCAACTCCTCAATTTCTAAATCCAACCCATTGCTGCTACTATATGCCAGATACATGTATTCTCTACGTATCTGATTGACGACTAGCCTTAATCGAAAGTTCTCTCTCGTGATCGGGAGAGGTAATTAACTATAGGGGCTTGCGCCTATAGGAAACCAGAACTCAGATCATAAAGTCCTCACAAAATGAGGGCGAAATCTCTGGGTAGTATCTTATCTACAAACCCATCTGCCTTCCAAAATTTACCCCGGAAATTTACCCCGGAACATATCCGTTAAAACTCCCTCGCCGAAGATAAAAAAAGAAAAGCGGTGAGCGGAGGCCGGGGCCGAATTTTCGGAGCCCACACGCTTATATGTTTAATGCTTTTGTGATAGTTTAAATCTAACATATATCTCTGAAACTTATATTAATGCTTTTGAAATTTGCCCTCTAACTTATATTCATAGAAAGTCAATTGGTGAAAACCTTTTATAGATCATGAAGGTTTTGAAAAAAATTTATTTAGATTTCAAAATAAGGTGGTAAATTATGTTCGTAAGTGTTCTGGAGAAAGTTTTTGCTATTTTCATCTATTAGTATTACACGTGTAATGATTTTTCTAAATATCGATAGTGTTAGTTATGTTCCTACTAAGATTAATAATTGACAATGTTGTAACTATAATAGTCCATTACGCTTGAAGAAGTTCACTTGAGGTGACTACGCAACAATAATATTCCTACTAAGGCCATCTACAAGTAATATTTTATTTACAAGTGAATACTACGAACTTGATTGAAATACTTTTATATCCTATTGAGGTCTATTGCTTAGACTAGTTAAACATGAATAGAGAAGTTATTGCTTAGTTTAGCACTTTATTAGGTGACATTGTCATCGACTTGCTTAAAGGTTTGTAATTGCCATCCTCATGCATGCCACATTTTCTTGAACAACTAATCTTTGTTGATGTTATGTTTCCCCACAAAATGCTGGCGCTAAAGGATCTTCAATGGACATAGAAGAGCTATTGAGCATGACAAGAACTCTTGTCATTGTAGGTCTTAGAGATGGGTCTTGCTGCACACATAAAAGTCCAATTTGAAAGCATCGCATGACTTCATTTCTTGGAAAAAGATCTGCTAAAGCTGGGTCCACAATTTGTAAGACCGTTCCCTTTTGCCAATTCGTCCATACCTTTTCAAAGTAAATACCAATGGTTATCGTCTAAAATAAAAAATATATAATATTCAAGTATTGAAAGGAGATACATACATAACTTAAAAGGTTCTCTGAAAGATCATAATTGAAGAAACTATTATTACTCTTTCCTGTTATAATCTCTAAAACTATTACTCCAAAACTGAAGGCATCAGACTTGACTGAGAAATGTCCATGCATTCCATATTCTGGAGCTATATATCCACTGCAAGAAACTCGTGACTTTATGATGTCGTTCTAGTAAAAATAGTGATATTAGTAAGACTTCTGAAGATTTATTAAACTTACTATGTTCCAACAACATGACTTGTCATCCCTTGAGTCTCATTTCCTCCAAAAAGTCTAGCTATACCGAAGTCTGAAATTTTTGGGTTCATATTTGCATCTAGCAATATATTGCTAGCTTTAAGATCCCTATGAATAATCTTTATTCGAGAGTCTTCATGTAGATAAAGTAGACCACTTGCAATCCCTCTTATTATCTTGTATCTTTTCATCCAATCTAGTAGCTTACTGTTAGATGGATCTGTCCACATACAAATACATAAAATATTAAGTTGTGTGAAATAATAATACTGGTAAATCAATTTGATAATAATGATAAAAAAACCTGCACTATGTTTATGTAAGAGAGTAAATGAAATTTGACATCCAATACAATGATGAAAATTTATTAGTGATTAGTTTAGATATAATACAAATGTTCGAGAAACATTACCAAAGAGAATGGTATCTAAACTTTTGTTGGGAACGTATTCATATACGAGCAACTTCTCTTGTTCTTCCAGGCAAATACCATGAAGTCTTATAAGATTTTTGTGCTGGAGTTTAGCTATTAGAACCAATTCATTTTTTAGCTCTTCAAGGCCTTGCCCAGATCCTGTTGAGAGCCTCTTAACAGCTATTTCTCGACCATCTGGTAGTATTCCCTGTAGAAGATCAAAAGAAAAGAATTGTCAAGTAATGTTTTTGTAGGGTAAAAGTTCGAGAGAAAAATGTAGAAAAATGCAAGTTAACATTTACCTTGTAAACTGATCCAAAGCCACCTGCACCAAGCTTATTGACCTCCGAAAAATTTGCAGTTGCTATTTTAAGTATAGATAAGTCAAATAATAAAGATTCAGCCTTTGTAATCTCTTCAAAGTCAGCATCACCTAAAATTGAAGACAAATTTTCCAATTATTATTTTTTTGTTTTTAAATTATCATGCCTTATTTCTTATTGATCAAATTCCTAAAATGATCGACATATGCAATAAAATACCTTCAATTCATCATGAACATAGATTTGCGGTAGTAGTTAAGCTATTTTTAATTTTAATACTATTGTAGTGAAATCCTAAAATCTGTATGTAATAGCTCACATGACTTAATGGTCACGTAGTTTTATCTCC
Source organism: Dendrobium nobile (assembly GCA_022539455.1). Lineage (NCBI taxonomy): Eukaryota > Viridiplantae > Streptophyta > Magnoliopsida > Asparagales > Orchidaceae > Dendrobium > Dendrobium nobile. The sequence continues at coordinate 33,161,724 of CM039732.1, read as the reverse complement.
TTGATATAATAATTAAGGAGATCAATCATCTTCGGGGTGCTTCCATAACAGCACATTTAATTTTGAAATATTTAATAAAACAGCATTATTATACCCCAAATTCATATGGATATTTAAAAGTTTAACTTCATTCTACATAAAAGATTTCACCCTAAAAACCTAGACATTAGCAACAGAGAAAACTTACCAAGTTCCTTTGTCTTTAACTTTCTTCTCCTGCAGCATATGCAAATAATGGCAATTAAGACAAATGCCAGTACTGCAGGAATTGTGATTGCCAAAATACTGCCCAACTTACTGCTTCCTGCATTATAGTGTTAAATTTATTATTTGAGAATGCTTAGAAAAAAAAGTCTTCATAGTACCCCCCAAAAAAATATTGTAAGAAAATTGTATACTAGCGTACATAAATTTTCTTAAGAGATTTATATAAATATACACTATATTAATATAACTCTTATATATGTAAATATTTAATTACACAACAGTCAAATTTTAAATTAAATAAAAAATATTATTAATGATAAATTTTTTAAAATAAGATCATATTTTTAAGTGACTGAAGTTTATATAATTAAATATCAAAATTTAAATATTAAATATATAAATATATAAAAAATTTGTTGAATGTATGTAATTTTTTTTCAACCGTAATGCCTCAAGAGCAGTTTACCTCTATGAGTTGGATAAGCTTGAGGGCGGGAACCATTTGGCGTTATGGGCGACGGCGGCCCAGCAGAAGTAATCTGCAGCATGGACGTGCCGTTGTAGAACTTGTAAAGCTCATAACGCATATTGCACCACATACCCAAAATAGTTCCTCCCCTACTTCCTTTCAGAGGATCCTTAGTGATTTCATCCACCGTGCTCTGCAGGCATGTCCGGCAGTCGCCTACTGACAGGTCCCGAGCGCACAGCACCAGTCCGTATATAGTGTTCCCCGCCGTGAGCACCGCCGTTCCCGTCGCAAACAGACGGGACGCGTTTCTCGCTGCGAAATCAGACAGATTGCCAATCAACAGACAAGTTAGACTCTCGAACCTCAAAAGTTCGTCTGCCGAGACATTTTGGGTGTTATGCACGGAGAACTTGATGTTTGAGTAGACGTCGGGAGCGGAGAGGAAATCCAGGTTGGAGTAACGGAGTTGGCAGTTGTCGTACCAGATGTTGGCGTCTTTGTTGTATTGGCAGAGCTGCTGGATGTCGGACATGGCGGTGGAGATGCAGGAGCGGCAGCTGGGGATGTCGGTGTCACCCCGACAGAGGGTTAGTCCATAGATGCGGTCAGGTACTCTGCCGGCGGTGAAAGTGGCGAAGCCGGTGGCTGAAGCGTTGGAAGAGAGAGTTGAGAAGAGTTGGTTGAGGTTTGAGCTGTAGGTGCTGTTGCTGATGAAGTTTTCTGCATTGTTGCCACAGATATAGGAAGGAAAGTCTGCCGTTGCCGGAGAGGCGAACAGGAATAGGAGGAAGAGGAAAGCCATGAATATGTGTTAATCATGCTAACAACTATAATAAGGTTCTGCGGTTCCAAATGAGGAGAAGACTCTTGCCAAGGTCTTTCTCTAGTCAATAGAGGCTAATTATTCATTGATGAATTTTCTCTGAATTTTCATTGGGAGTCTTTAATGGATGCCTTTTTGGTGGAGAAATTATTCTGAGCTGACACAGGATGTTATTTGGTGATCAATCAGAGTGCGTCACATTAATGATATTGAGCCGCAATACTGAGCAAAAAGATGACGTGATGTATTCTGATTGATCTGAAAATGAAGTCCGCACATAATAATTAATTCTTTTGGTGGGGCTTAGAATTCCTGGATACCAAGTCATTGACCTTTCATGAAAGCTAAGTTGCGGGTCTTATTTTGCTTGTTAAATAAGGAGACCGAACGTTAACAAATTTACTATGAAGCTAATGACAAATAAAGTGCGTTACAAACTCGGGTACATTTTTGTTTGAGAATAATGATTTGTATTACAATATCCATATTTTCAGTTGATTTCATTAAAAATTCCTTTAATTAAATATAAATTTTGATGAAATTGAAGATCTCCAAGTATCAAATACTTGAACTATAAATTCATAATTGATTTTAAGGTCATCTAAAGTATGTTATTGATAGATTTATGATAAAGATAGCGCTGTTCAAAGAGATGAACCGCAATGGTATCAAGATCATTGTGGTCTGACTCAAAACTGCCTTGCAGCTACTGCTCCAATAAATGGTGTCTAAGAACAAAATGAAGAGAGCAATACCACACAAAACAAAAGATAATAAAACAGAGAGCAGCTGTTGAAGCAGAGAACAGCAGAGTTACCGGAGTAACTAGGAACGGCGGTTGAAGAGCTTCTAAGCTTTAATTGCTCGGATGTGATGAAGACTGTGAGGATTCTGAAGAAGTAATGCAGAACATTAATGTAACTGTAAAGCAATAAAAAGGGCACAAAAGAAGAGTAGAAGAATACACGAAATAGTAAGAGTCATTCCTATAATTTTGATTTCCTTCGCCGGTTTCTATAATACAGTATACATGCTCCAAAAAGGTTAAGTGATCTTTGCAGAATCAGAATTAGTGAAGGAAGCATGTAGATTCAAGAAGTGCTGAGAAAGCAGCTTTTGCACCCCTATATATGCCTTTAACAAAGACTTTGAAGTGGCTTAATCAGGGGACAAGTTCTGCTTAGAAGGATGTTTTCTGGCAAAACAAAAATGAAGTCTATTTTAAAAATTTCCCTATTAATGGGACCTCACAAACTGGAAAGAACCCAATCCTGTTAATACATGCTGTTAGTTCTATGTAGAATCTGATTATTTCGATCAATCGGATTGTATTATTTTTTCGGACCCCAATTCAATCTATGGAGCTTATTGAAGGTTGAGGGGTCCTCTCCCTGCTTGGATTTTGGATATATTGCACAAGAAAAAAAAATTTCATAAAATACCTGAGCGTTGTGTACTCGAGGGCGTCAGTATTGTGTGCAATGCCAGAGCGCCGTGTAACAAAAAAAAAATTTTTTTGTTAGTACACCGCCCTGATGCTGCATGAGTTTCTTGGAGAAAAATCAAGTGCAGAAGCGCTGCGGCGCTTGACACTCAATGCAGCAGCGTTAAAAGAAAGTGGCGCCCAGACCTTGATACATGATTTCCAACACCATACGTTCATTCCAACAATGCCAAACCTGCTCAAGAATTGATCAGTTGGAGTTATCATCTCAAAAGAACTCCATTCCAAACAAGAAACATGTAGTACTGTTGACCACTGTAACAAGATAACCAAAAAAAAAAGGGCATGACTCGTTACCTGTGCTTGAGCCCATCCCGAACCCCTGCCGATATCCTGCTTCACTCACGTTAAAATCCGGTCGCAGATTTGCCATTCGGCGTCGTCTGAAAGCACGTCATTAAATGCCGAGCGAACGAAGCCTTCGGTTTCTCCTCTTTCACCAACGTGAGAGCTCTCCAGCCATTCGCAACCCCCTCGCCTATTCCGATCTTCCCCATAGCCTACCGAAGCCGCTGGAGCCACGACCTCCTCCACCCGTCAACCAACTCGGCCGAATCACCTAGCCCGGTTCTTCACACCCATTCAAGGACATCTCCACTCCATTTACAAGCTCTTCTCCTCCACCTCCTCTTCCTTCTTCCAATCCCGCTACAGCCGAACACCCTGCTCCCGTCACTGCCTCCGATTTCTTCACCTCAGCCGACGCCTCATCCACCTCAACCGTCATCTCTGACCCCATACACGTCAACGCCGAACGAACTCCACCGGATCGGCCCAAACCGAAGCCCGAACCTGCCCTAGCCGAAGACCTCCAGTCCCGTTCGACTCCTAGCACCCGTCACAGCGCCAACCCTTCAGCATCACAACACTCTCTGGCGCTCACTTACTAGCAGAGAAGATTGTACCACAACACCGCAACATTCTCAAAGAGAAAATTTCTACTTATTATTTTCACTTTTCTAGTTTAATAACCTCTCTATGGCTAAATTAAACATAAAATAACTATAAGGTTCATAGAGATTTAATAGGTACTTAATGAACTTGTAATTCTTATCAGATTCAATTTAAGTCAATGTAGGAAAATTCAGCATTCTAGAAGTGGATATTATATAATGTGTATCCTAGCATTTCTTGAGAAGAGTGGGCAAGGCTACAAGGCCAAGAAAGTGTCATACCTTTGTTGACTGACCAAAATATTCATTCATGGAAAAAATGTTGCTTTGAGAATTCTTATTATTTATATAAATATTTCTTATATGACTTCTTCTCTACAACTCACATCATCAACCCATTATTTTGACAAAATGTGACATTGGGACTTTACAACTAACCTAATGCAAAAATTTTAATGAAATCCCCCTACTCCTCCATGCATCACCGGGTACCCGTATAAGTGGTCATATTCCTGGTGATATTCATATCAATGATTGATGTATTTTGTCAGCTTAAGTCCCATGTCAGAAAGTGTAATTAACACCATCGCAATCACGAATTTATCCAATAAAACCCTAAACTGGAGACAATGCCTCCTTATCACCACAAGAAGCTCTAGCTCAATTCGTTTATTAGTCAGACAAGAGAGGAGATCGACTAAGTTGAGTTTGATAGCTATATGATAATTTGTTATATTGAAGTTAGGATTGAGGCTCAGTAATGCTTAATTAGAGAGTTTAATCATAAACATAAAACTTTTAATCATCTAGGTTCTCATCTCCTACACTTAGACGATTGACTGTTATATGTCTCCTAGGATGTTCACCTCCATCAAAATTATCTATGTAGTAAAAAATCAGACAGGTTTCCCTCCCAATGGTATGTATTGATCCTCTAACAACAAAGTATGATTGCTAGTAAGTCTATCAAATTGATGTTTTATTACCTTATGGGTGTGAAAGTAATGGTGCAAGTCACACCAAAAGGCATCCATTATGCTCATCATCCTCTCATCTATTTTTCTTCTTTTCTAGCAGTTTCAATCTCCTTTGCTAATCCCTTTCCTTGGAGGTCAAGCTCTTCTCTTAAAATAACTCTAGTCGATACTCGATAAGTTCCCTTCAACAACTCACTCGAAATGACATGAATCCCTTACTAGTTTTTGACTGTTCACTCTATATATGAATTTTTGTAGTCGGCATATTTCAAATTTCTCACTAAAATGCGATTGAAATAAAGCTTTGATACCATTTGAAGGAAGAAAGAGATGAACTATGATAACGAGTTGCTACTAAATATATCTCAAAACACATAAATTCACATTTATGCTAACACGAAAGTGGAGTTTCTATTTGCTCCGATCAGTGAATCATTTTAAATTTAAAATCCTAAGAGATGAATAGAAATATTAAATTTGTCAGAATTTTATGAGTCCCATTGAATCCGCGTTACGTGGAGTCCTAAGTAGCACAGGGACAACTAAGTATTTCTTCTAGAAATTTCATCAGAATGCATTATTCATAATACTTAAGGTTTTGTGGATGAAATCTTTTCTTGGGACCGAGAGCATTTATATCATTGATATCAGGTCAATTTTTTCAAGTCAGCATGAAACAGGTAATCTGTTTCAATGATTTGTAGCAGCAAAACCTGCTTGTATGTGTAAAAGAACGAAAAAAAAAAATAAGAGAGAAAAACTGTGTCAATGGAGAAGAACTGTACAGCTTCTTTTTTTAAAAAAAATTTGGGCAATCCTGCATATTAGTGAAAAGAACTTACAAGTAAAACCAAAAATCTCCGCCAGCAAGAGAGAATGAAAATAACATTCATCTTTATTGAATTTCAGAGGAAAGAACTTGCTACAAAAAAACAATCCTCCCATCTAAACCAGAAATTATTAGGTGCAGAGTTCAGATGTAGAGAAACATCCAAATATTCACTTATAATTTGACACGTGGAATGCACTTTGGTTGCACTTTTTTGGTGCGCTTTATTTGTGCTTTAGCTGCACTTTAGTTGCGCTTTAACTGTTCTTTTGTTGCGCTTTGATTGTGCCTTACCTACACTTCGGCTGCGCTTTTGATGCACTTGGTTTAAAGTTCCACAGACACATTAAAAATATAAAAATAAATAAATCTAATTGAATATTCACGTGTCCACTCCACATGTTAACATTTTATTGGAGTCCGGACTTACCTCTACTTCCGAACCATACACCTAATAATTTCTCCAGCTAAACTCTCAGGTATCCCGCCCTCCAGAGCTGCAGCAGAAACAAGTCCAGCTCATCTCAATAAAACCGAAAATCAAGAAACAAACTAAATAGTTATTTATATTACAGTATGGTAAGCGGACTTGGGGCTGTATTACAATAGCCTCTCTTGATTTGTTGGCTACACAATTTAAGCTTTCATAATCTCCAACTACTCAAGAGGAGAAGCAGGGCTTAATAGTCTGAAGCTCCCACTACAACTACTCAAGAAATCACTAGTCGACAGGTTCCCACGCAGTTCCGAATAATCGCTTCTCGGCATATCAATCTCTGAGCTATGCGCTACAATAACTTGCAGTCGCTGCAGGAATTCAGGCATTGAGGGAACTGGAAGCGTTACAGAGTGTCTACTAAGCATCACTGCTAAGGAATTCATGCTCGGCCTTTCTATAGGATCTTCTTGTACGCAAAGCAGTCCTATTTGTATGCATTTCAACGCCTCTTCCGGTGGATACTCACTGCCCAGGCTATGATCCACCAGTTGCAGTGCCATTCCTTGGTTCCAGTATTGCCATACCTTCATATCAAATTGCCGCACACAAGAGTTATAACTTATTACACTAATTAAGGCTTTCTTTGGGACGGCTTTCCTACTGCTTTATAAAGCATTTTTCTTTATACTAGAAAGCTGCTTTAAGAAGCAGAATAAAAGTCGTCCCAGTCGTCCCAAAAAAGCTAAGTGTACTCCGTCAATTCAGAAAATGTGAGGGCTTACATAGCTTAGAAAATCTAAATTGTTGCTTGCACTTAAGAAACAACTGCTGCTTCGGCCGGTGATAATCTCAAGTATGAGCACGCCATAACTGAACACATCAGACTTAGTAGAGAAGAGCCCGCGGAATGCATATTCTGGTGACATGTATCCACTGCATTATGGTAGTAAGAGCCAACTGTGACGATTCTTAGATATTGCATAATTTGGCAACAAAAAAATGTGGAGTACTCACTATGTACCAGCGATGCGAGTAGTATTATTGCCTTCGTGCTCATTAATGCCGGAAAGTTTTGCAAGTCCGAAGTCTGAGATCTTGGGGTTCATGTCGGCATCAAGCAAGATGTTGCTTGCCTTCACATCACGGTGAATGATTCTGAAACGCGAATCTTCGTGGAGATAAAGAAGGCCACGGCAGACCCCTTCAATGATCTTGTACCTTGTTGGCCAATCCAATTGTATTTGTCTATCAGGATCTGCATATTTTTTCAAAGAAGTTTCAAATTATATTATCTGATTTAACACATCATAAAAGCTGATAAGACCTTTAAGCTAATTATAACATTGGTAAACAATTGACTCGGATCGTCTCCAATTACCATGATATTTCTCTTAATTAGCGGCTAAGTTCATTTTAAATGGTAGAAAGTAATTTTGATTTTACTGTAATTATTTTCTATATTCAGCATATCAAATCAATTATATTAATAGTTCTATTAGGTACAATGAAGTATTGCAAAAGCATTATCTAAATATGCATTTAAATGATTGGATGTTGACTAAAATACAAATAATGCTTATTTCATATCCCTTAAGTTTATGAATGCATTACTTAGATTCAAGCATACATCTTAATTGTTATGTTCAACTGATTTTTGATCTAGTTATCATTAGAAATGTTGTTTTGAATTTGCAAAACATTCACCAAGGGTACATTTGCGTTTTTAATTAACATTTTTTCTTAAAATGTTCAAAGGTTTCATTTTTAAAATCAATTAACATTGATCTGATTAATGGCGAGGATATTTAACTTCACTACCCTCACACTCCAACTAATTCCTTTGTTGTCATCCGTCAGAGCCTGCCGCCACTTCCAATGAGCACTTTTCTACTTTATGTAACTAACTAGGGTATTTTAGTATTTACATCTTCTTCTTCTTCTAACACTAGTATAAAAACTCATCTAAGTATGCTACAAAAACAAAATTGATTACAATGGTTTATTGTTCATCTTATGTTTCGATTCATTTGCCTGCATGTTTAGCTAGCTACCAAGCTCTGCTCAGCAACTTCAACATGGTATCTGAGTCATGTGCCTAATGGCTCTCCCATTCACTGTTGATGGGCTGTTCTGCAGCGTCCGCACCATCCATGCCTTCGACACTAACCTCCGATGCCCCCGCATCGCCTGAAGTCTCAATACCACCCACCCTAAAGTTTCTTCTCTCTAACCTCAAGAACGTTATCAACGTTCAACTTCTCCCCGATAACTACCACACATGGAGATCTGCAATCCATAAGCTTTTTGCGGCGAACAACTTCTCCGGCTACCTCAATGGATCACAACCTTGTTCACCCAATCATCTGTTTACTGCTACCGGCCAACTCATCACCCCTAACCCTCAATTTTCTTTATAAACCAAAATCTCTCTGTTGCTTTTTTCTCCACCATTTCCTCCTCTATCCGTCCTTATATCCTCAACCTCAACACCTCTATGTCGATTTGGAAAACGTTTGAGCACCACTTCTTTTCTACTAACCGTTTTCGATTTATACAACTCAAAAACGAGCTTCACTCCCTATCAATGCATAACAAGACAATGTTGGATTACATTTCCTCTATCAAAACCATTGTGTACAATATCACTGCTGCTGGCGGCACCGTCGACAATGAAGACACTTGCTCTACATACTGAATGACCTTCCTCCATCTTATCAATCCTTTAAGACGGACATCAGTACTTCTCTTCATCCCATTAGTTTGGACAATCTATATTCGCTCCTATGTAGTGAAGAGGTAAAACAAACTATCGATGCCATTAAGGAGCTATCCATGTCCAACACTCCTCCAGCAGACTCGGCATTCACCCTTCTGTCCAACCGCAGTCATTCTTGCGGTTGTTTCAACTACAGTCGTAGTCGTACAAACTCCCCTACCTCAACTTGCCCCCTCCCTTTGATGGAGATTGCCAAATATGCGACAAACACGGCCACTCCGTGCTCACTGTTGGCACTAGGACAACTTTTAGTTTATCCCTCTGGCATCCACCTCCAACTTAACTATATTTGCTGATTCTGAACCAGATCCTAGCCTCTGTGGTATTTAGACAACGGTGCCAATGTGCATCTCACTCCTGATCCATTACCTCTTCAGCAGCCTACACCCTACGCTGACAAATATCAAGTATTCCTTAGCAACGATACCTTGCTTCCTATAAAACATTCTGGTAACTATTTGCTACCCACTTCCATTCATAAGCTTTCTCTCAAACCTTTATTTCATGTTCCCAATCATACCCACAGACTTCTCTCCATCTCTAAATTGATCAATAATAACAATTGTTCTATTATATTTGTCAAAATTGATTTTCATGCCAAGGATCAGACGACCGATCACACTCTTCTTCAAGGACCGTGACATAAAGGTCTCTACCCTATTCCTCTCAGCTCAACTCTGTCCCCCCTCATCACTGCTGCAACCATCGTTGTCACTCCATCTTCCGCAACTACTTGGAACCGATGCTTGGGTCATCCCAACTCTAGCATCCTTGCCACTCTCTCTAAGTATTTTCCATTTTTATGTGTTTCACAATATCGATCTATATGTATGCTTTCAAAAAGTTACATGCTTCCCTTCTCCCCCTCTAACCATATATCTAGTGCTATAATTCACGTTGATGTTTGGGGTCCCTCCTCTATTCTTTCTTATGATGGATTTCGATATTATGTATAATTAATTGATGATTACACACGTTGCATTTGGCTTTATACTCTAAAAAAGAAATCAGATGTTTCTCAAATGGGTGCTCCTCTACCTCTGAGGCATGATAAACTACGACCTTCTTCTCCCAAAGACTGAGCTCACTCTCTCTACTTTTTCTGATTCAAATTGGATTGGTTACTCCCTTGACCGCAATTCAACTACAGGTTACTGCAATTATTTCAGTAAAGCTCTTCTCACTTGGTATGTCAAGAAACAGTCGATCGTAGCACGGTCCTCTACTAAAGATGAGAATCAATCTCTCGCAGCTGTTGCTGTCGATCTCATCTAGATTCGTCTTCTTTGCTAAGATTTCCATATTCCCCTAGACACCACTCTGATTTTCTACGACAGTATTTCGGTAATTTCCATAGCATGCAATCCTATTTTTCATGCGCGCACCAAACACATAGAGATCGATCATCACTTCATCTGTGATTGTATTCAAGCGTAGCGCCTTGTCATTCTCCACATCTCTACAGTTGATTAAGTTGTAGATATCTTTACAAAGTCTCTTCCGTCTACCAGACTTTATACGCTTCGCAAAAAGTTAATGGTCCTCCCAACCATCAACTTGAGGGACGGTGATAAGGATATTTCAGTTTCACTGCCCTCACACTCCAACTGATTCATTTGTTATCATCCTTCAGAGCCTGCCGTCACTTCCACAGAACACTTTTCTACTTTATGTAACTACCTAGGGTATTTTAATATTTACATCTTCTTCTTCTAACACTTGTATAAAAACTCATTTAAGTATGCGGACATCAACAAGAGTGAATACAATGGTTTATTGTTCATCTTCTATTCGATTCGTTTGCCTACGTGTTTAGCTAGCCGCCAAGCTCTGCTCAACGACTTCAAAAATCAATATATATATAGTTAGCATTCCAATTAACTTATTTTATGCAGCCAATTAAGTGGTAGAATTAGTTTTGTGTGAAAAATCAATAATTATTATAATTTTTGTAAATCCTCTTGATGATGTTAAATGTAAGAAAAAAATTATTATTATTTGTGCAAATAATACATTTTACAATTAGCTCAAGAGTTATTTAATGATTAAGAAATTTGTTCGATGTCATCTATTAAACTTGCTTAGTATTTAATAAGTTAATTAATAAAAGAACAGCCATGAAGAAGATGAACCATCGGCTAAGCTTGTTTGAAGATCCTCTAAAAATTTATTGAGGCAAACTTCAAATCTTTTATTAAAAGAAAGTAAATTATTGAGTTGGTTCTAATATTTGACTTACCCTTTAGCTGTGGTAATATAAGAAATTATGATTGGAGCTTTGCGAAAGACAAACAGATTAATCTTTATAAAAAAAAAGAGAAAGGTAACGACAACTTAGAGGAGATACTGCCACAGATTTATCTCTTAAAAAAAAAAAAAGAGCTAACGACAACTTATAGTAGATACTGACATAAATAACTACAAGTTGAAACTAAACAAATCAATCCTATCGTTTCCTTATCTTAATTTGAATTGTTTTTATTGTTGATTCAAGGCAGGACCAGCGACTTCTTTTGCCGGCGGGAACCATTAGTCTATTCAACTGAGAAGATTTAAGTATCATATATACTATAGAACATACCGAATAATAATTTGTCCAAACTCTTATTTGGGAGGTATTCGTACACAAGCAGCTTCTCGTCTTCTTCCAAGCAACAACCCACCAGTCTCACCAGGTTTTTATGCTGAAGCTTAGCCATAAAAACCACTTCATTTTTCATCTCCAGTATCCCCTGCCCTGAACTCCTTGATAGCCTTTTCACTGCTATTTCCTGCCCGCCTCTCAGAACCCCCTGCTTAAATTTAAATCAAATAAAATCTTAATTACTACTATGTTCCTCAAATTTTAGTAATATTTCTGACAAGGAGATCAGGTAAGGTTTTACCATATAAACGGGCCCAAATCCACCTTCTCCCAGCCTATTTGCTTCAGAAAAATTATTTGTTGCAGATCTAATAGTGGCTAGATCAAGCGACAATATTGCATTACTGCTTATATCATCGTCTTCTGCATGCCCTAAACAATAAAAAAAGGATAAGATTTAACGTTGCTTATGAATATAATAACTCAATTTGTACATTAGAGAAAGAAACGTTACTGGATGACAACACTATTGGCTTCTTCCTCCTTCTTCTTATTAAGAAAATAAAGATTGCAGAGAGGAACAAGAAGGCAACTGCTCCTCCAGTGGTCCCAGCAACAATAATCTTTTTTGTATTGTTGTTTCTTTGACCTGCAAAGCAATGATGGAACTGAATAAAATACTGATTAATTTCGTTTGTGGAAAAGATGATATAAACTGCAAATTAAATGCTAAATGTCTTTTTTGAAGGAATTTAAATATCTCAAATAAACGATGATTAGTATTATAATTCACTGTTTAGAGTAATCCAGATAGGTAAAGTTTGCAGGCTATCTTGCATGCATAATGCACAAAACTTTCCTTTGGCAACTTCAATGAACAATATTACCACAAAACCTCCAAATTAGTGAAATAATCCTTATTCGTCCAAACAGAGATGGTAAGCGAGATGAGAGACTTCGTACCAAATGTCTAACCAAAAAGAGAGTCTAATTTCGTAGGAAAAGGAAAAGCTGATATAAGCTGCAACTTAAATGCTAAAAATGCCATTTTTTTGGTTGTAACTAAAAATGCTTTTTGATAAGAGATTTTATTATCTCAAATGACGATCCGTACTTCAACTTGGCGCATAAAGGAATCCAGCTTGATTAGATTTTTCTTTTTGCATGCATTATAAGCTCTCTTTCTTTTTTTTAGGGGGAAAATAAGCTCTCTTTCACAATTTCACCCCAATACATTCGGATCCGGGCATCAATCTCATAACGAAACAGAGTATTTAAGTTTCCCAACCAGACATATCTTAAGTAATTAGAAATTCATTTGATGTCTAAATTAAACGATCAACTCACCCGTCCCACCGTCGATCGCACTATTATCCCCATCACCGGAAAACGCCGACGGAATAGGCGGCGACGACACCAACTGCTGCGAAAAGAACAAATATTGCTCGAACCTCACGGCACAGCTCACACTCTCCACTTGAGCTCCAACCTTCGTCATGACTAGCTCCGACATCGCCCAATAGAGACATTGCAAGCAATCGCTGCTAGAGAGGTCCCTAGTGCACCACGCCATTCCGTACACATCCTTCTGATGGGAGCTGTTCGCGGCAAATCTCGATTCGGCAGCCGCCGCCGCATCAGAAACCTTTTGCATCAGCCGCTTCACCCTGCCGGAAAATACTTTGGGCTTAGAGGCGTTCTCGATTTCGTATCTGCCCTCAAAAGGCGTTAGCATTGGGATGCCGAAGAAGCGATTGTCGGAGTAGCGAAGGAGACAGTAGTCGTTACGGATGGCGGCCGACTTGTTGCCGCCACAGACGCCGGCCATGAGAGTTGAAGACGCGCGGGATAGGCAGGAAGAACAAAGTTCTTTGGAGGAATCTGGGCGGCACTGCGCGAGGACGAAGAGTTGAGAGGAGGAGGAGTTGCCGGCGGCGGAGGTGGAATAAAGAGATGGTGAGTTGGGGACGGAGTGGGTGATGTCGGCGAGGATGCGATGGAGGTTGGTAGAGTAGGGGCTTGAGGAGTTATAGTTGGCACCAAAGCAGTAGGTGAGGAGCGTAGTGCTCTGGGAAGAGGTTTTGATGGAGAGAAAGAAGATGATTTGCAGGGCGGAGAGGAGGAGAGAAAAGAGTGCCTGCATGGCGGGTATAGATGCCATGGAGGTGCCAAGTAGATACTTAAGTCTATTGCTTGATAGATGCCATTTTTTACTTTTTAAATTCGTTTGATGTTAACATTTTGATTTTTGGATCTTCTCATACAGATCTAAAATTTAAAAAATTTTAAATATTAAAATTTTATGGTGTACAGAAAATCTCCTAAATTGTAGATGGATAATTTTTTTTTTCTGATTTGTAAAATTGATCAATATTTATTTATATAGGAGCATAAAAATATATTTATTTTAAATGAAATTAAAACTGAGTTAAATTTTACGGCATTTAAATTCGCTAGTAATTTTTTTTAGAAAATCGTATAATTAGTAGCATAAAAATATATTTATTTAGGAAAAAAAATTAAAATTGAGATAAATTTTATGGTATTTAAATCCTCAAGTAAATTTTTGTTTAGAAAATCATATAATTTGTTTTGAAAGTTTTCTTATTTTGAAGAAATACCTTTCTAATTATTTTTTAATGATAAGATTTTTTTTCAATCTAATATTATTAAACATGCATAATTATAATTTTAACTACATATTTGAACAATCAATAATATGGATAAATCATGAGTTGAATGATTTTATCTTTTATCAACTAGATAAACATTAATACGTACTTACAACACATAATCCACTTATTTTCATAAGAGCAATATATGTGGCAAATGATTAGTAATCAATCAAAGGTAAAGTTCCCAAGTAGCTGCAAACTTGACTAAATAGTTTCATCATCATGGTTCGAAAATCTCTTAGGGTCTACCCGAATGAATTATTTTTGCTTAGGCATGCACAAATTACATGTGCCTAGCCTTTCAAGAGCAATTACCGAAAAATACAAAATTTTCAAGCGAATTGGAAACATTTATAAGATCTAGTGCTACAATAAATCATTCCACAAAATCTTTCATACTTTTCACGTGGCTACTTATTGTTGCACCCTATTGCGGGCTAGAATATACGTGGCGATAGAGTTAGAACTTTTTGTCTTAATGTAGTATGAATTTCCAAAACACAAACATAAGAGAAATAAAACATCAGTATTTTTACATGGAAAACCCTGGAAAGGAAAAACTACTGGGCCACACCCAGTTGAAAAAATTCTACTAGTGTTTAGTTGAATTACAAGAGGCTGACTCGTCCTTAAAATTTAGGACAATCAGATTACAATAATCAATTATCGGGTTGAAATTACGTTACAAATGGATATCAGAATGCTGGTGTTCGTTGTTTGTTGGGCATAGTTCTAACATTACTTGGAAGTCGGGAGGAATTCTGGCGTCACTTGGAGGTCGGACGAAACTCCGACATCACTTGAAAGTTGAGAGGAACTCCGTTGTTACTTGGAGATCAGACGGAACTCCGATGTCACTTGAAGGTCGGGTAGAACTGTAGTGTCACTTGAAGGTTGGGTGGAACTTTGACGTTACTTGAAATTTGGGTGGAACTCCGGTGTCACTTGGAGGTTGGGAGGAACTTCGACGGTGGTCGAGGATGAGCTCCTTCCTCCTCTTCTCTTCTCTTCTTGCTTGAGTCCCTTCTTAAGAGAAATGAGGGGCTATTTATAGTTTTCTGAGGATGACATGGTCAATAAATAGTGAAAGTTTGACAGGGATGTTAAGCCCTTATGAACTAGTCTTGAGGCTAACCAAGAGGGTGGGGGGGGGGGGGGGGGGGTGAATTGGATATTTAAAATTTCTTTAACTAAAAGCACGATCATAGCCAAACCAAGATTCACTACTGAAATCAAAGTGCGAAAATTAAATGCGGAAGAAATAATAAGAAATAACACACTAGATTTTATAGTGGTTCAGTCAAACCTTGACCTACGTCCACTCCCCGGAGGCACCCTCCGAGTATTGCACTAAACTCGGCATCTCTCCTTTAGCCCCCACAGCTAGGCGGAGAAGCCCTTATAAAATCACTTCCACCTTCCTCAATGCGATGGAGTCAACTGGTCCTTTGACACCAAAGAGATATCCTTCTTCCCAAAATTTTCCTCAAGATGAACCTTGAATCCGATGGTACTAAGGTGCGAGCTCGTCGGAGGAACCGTGTGACCCCCCCTCCGCACTCCCTTAAAACCCCCTCCAAGGATCTTCTCCCTCTTTCAAACTACACTCTTTCCTCTCTCCTTTCAAGTTCTCTCTTCAAGTTTCCTTCAGAAGAACAAAGCTTCAATTGCTGCCAAAGACATTTTCAAAGTCTTTGACAAAGCATAAATAGAAGAGATCCAAAATAGCTCTTAATTGTAACAAACCGACATTATCGTCCAGGACGATATCCCCATCGTCCTGTACGATTAGTTCAAATCGTAGAACATCGGTCAGAGCATCACCCTGATTGCATGTCTGGACGATGGAAAAGTGAATTGATCGTCTGGGCCGATTAGTACAAAAAAGGCACATATCGTCCAGAGCATCGCCCTGAATGGAACTAGGCCGATGTTTGATCGTCCATGAAGAACTAAGGTTTGTGAACTGATTGTCCCGGCCGATCCTGAGATCGTCCAGGACGATATGATCGAGCAATAAAACCTTAATTGCTTTCCTTAATTACCAGATTTATTTAGGCATATATAATTATATTGCATCGTCCAGGACGATGTCCAAAAATAAAAGATACCTAAATAGATCTGGCAGTAGATTCTTTCTGATTTTAGCCTATCGTCCCGACCGATACTAATATCGTCCAGAACGATGCACTTAATTGCGGTTGCCTTAACCAGAATGTCCTAATTAGGATTTATTTTTTCAACTAATTGTCCAGGCCAATTTTTGGATAATCTCGGATGATGTGATCAAAAACTCTAAAAAGCAGGCATAAAATAGAGAGCAAGGTTACAAAAAAGTATATACCCTTATAGGACATGACTAAAAAATACATCAATGAAAATTACAAATAAAAATTCTACAAAATCTTTGAAAGGTGCATTGTAATCCTGAAATGTGCAAATACAGGTAGACAACAGAAAGGTGCACTGTAATCCTGAAATGTTAGTATACACAGAAGCAAAAATATATTGCAAATACAGGTAGACAACAGAAAGAAAGTCACAATATTTGTTATCATAAAAAATATAAACTCATAAGCTTGAGTTGCAACAAATAGGAGGAAGATCGAGGGTAAATTTGTATCAGTTTAAATGGACGGCCGATGTTGAATCTCTTGATCGTTGACCGTTTATCAGGCATTTGAAGGATCTAATGATATCAAAATTTGATCATCTTGGGCTTGTTGGATTTGTTTCGCCGAGTCACTCGATTCGACTATAAACATGCAATATTTGAAAATTGTTTGATAATCCAAATTGTGGATTGAACCTTCGAAATGCTCTTCGGGTATTTGATTTGGACCAGTTTGGGCTCGGATTGAATTGAATTTAGTGTCGTTGGGTTTGTATTTTCAAGACGCTTAGTTCGACTTTAAGTTTGTTGAAATCGGAGTTCAAATGATCCCATATTAAATATTTGAAGTTTCCAACCTGATTTTGCCTTGAGATTCATGCCTAATCAAGATAATTTTTTGATGATATATCACACCCCAAGACTAATGATTGTATTCCAATGGCTTAATTTCACCTCATTTGCAAATCAAATCATTCATGTCTAGTCAATTATCACCATTAGAATCCAGAGCCATAACGTTGGCTCCTTCGGTAGCTCATTGGCTTTCCCTTCTCAACATTTAGGTGAGCCTTGACATCTTGTTGGCTCCTTCTACATCCAATAGAGCCGATCTCCCTAATCATTCATTGGCTTGCCCACCTCAGTATTTAGTTGGATAGTTCCTCCTACATTCAACAGAGCTGATCTCTCTAAAAATAATGATCCCGAATGATAAGGAGAACAATTTAATCAAATGATTTAAAGCTTTTAACCAGTCAAATGTTAAATCATATACATTAATACAATATACATAAAAAGACAACAAAAAATAATAAGAAGTAAAAGAAATAGCATACAAATGCTAATAGCTTATTAATGAATGAATATTATCAATATTTAATGAACTTCCTTCACCTTCCTTCGATGCGAGTTAATTATAATGCATAAAGGATTTTGAAGATGATGACAAGTGTTCTTGGTTGATCCACTAATTATGATTAATTGTTATAATACTTGAAGATTAAGTGATTAATCATTTATATTATTTACTGATTTAATTTCTTAATTGCAGTGTTTCCTTAGCTTTATTCAAGTTAATCTTCGCTCATGTATGATCTAATGGTATATACAAATTTATAAAAAAATAATAAATGGATATTAGAAAAAATGAAGTTTGATCTGAGGGGGGTGGAACTTCATTTCCATATGTTCATCTCTGATGCAATCACAGAAGTTGAAGGTTGATTTGAATTTTAATATTCTTATTTTTATTACATTGCACAAACAATGCTTATCTCAGACACAAGCTATGTCAGATTTGTGTTGTCACTCCTTTTTATTATTTAAGTATTATCATTTAGTCATAGTACAATCAATTTTCAAGAGCCTCATAGAATATGGTAATTCTATTTCTTAATTACAATCACATCCATTTCATATCTTATCATAAGTCGCGCCATGTTATTTGTAGTTTTGTCATAAATTTTCTCAATAAAGACACATAATTGAAATTTTTAAAAATACTCTAATAATTTCATCAGATTTAAGATCAATGTTGATAATAAATTTTCACCTGGCTCATTGGCTTCCTCTACTTGGGGTTCGAGGACCTTGCCCTCAAAAATTTGTTTTCCATATTGCCATACATCACTGTAGCTCTATACATTAGAGCGCTGCAGCGCTATACACTTGTGAACTGCAATATTGTAGTATGCAGTGTGACAGTTCTTTAGTCTTTACTTAAAGATAGAGAGCGAAGCGTTGCGGACCTCTAAAGCCAAAATCATGATGCTGCAAGCCAGGCTAGTGATAGAGAGTAGAGCACTAACGTCACGACACTGCGAGTCAGGATTGGCAATTTTCTTTCTCATTTTTCATGCTTAACTTGAAGGATTGCATCATTTAGTATAATTTAAGAGCATCTCTTTGTCTATTCTGAGTAGAGAATGAAGTGTGAAGTAAAGAGAGAAAAAAGGTGAAGTGTGAGAGAAGAGATCTGCTCAATTTCTTCTAAATTTTTATAATGAATTTCTTAGTGTGTTGTGTGTCTCTGTTGTTTTTTCCCAATTTTGAAAATTTTAAGTCAAATCTTGGTGTTCATTTTCATTGTTTCTTTATTATTATTATTTTTTGAGTGAAGAGAGAAATGTCGTAGTACTCTAAAGACTAGCGTAATAGTGCACCCAACAAGATTTTTTCCCCATCAATCTTAGACTTACCTATTTGATCAACTCTATGCCATTTTCTATTGCTAAATTATAATATCTAATAATGAATACAATATTCTTACTAGATTCTTTAGTAGCATTTATTACATTAACACCTGAGAAAATTGAGTTTGAATTAATGTCAAATAGTTATAAAATTTGCTTGTATTAAAGTAGTAGTAATTTGCTCTTACTTATGTATTTAAGATCTTATGTTGAAAACCAAGGTCAAGTTCAATCAAAGGCAAAGTAGACCAAACTTCCAACCCTACGACCCACTTTGTAACACTTGATCAGCACAACACAAGAGGACTTATGATGTGGGGAGAAAATCATTAGATCATTGGAAGAAGATGATGCTTGAAGAATTTCCAAGAACAAGATAACAAACTAAGCTCAAAGGCTTCAATTCATATAGTATTCATCATTCCCCCATCCAACTACAATGCTTCATATATAAGCTAGCTATAGAATATTCTAGAAAACACTAGAGAAAAAGGTACAAGAGGTATTTTATTCCTAAAACTGCACTTAGTTAAGATGCTCCTACATCATTCTTCCCATGAGTCAAAAGAGCTCAACTCCGTCGAAGCGCGTTATAGGGAGGGAGATATATGTGGAAATTATAATCAAATCCCTGGATCAAAAATTCTACGTCCACAAGCTCGATCAATAGCCTTATGAGTTCCTTTGGACTTTCACAAATTTGCATACTTCGATCAATAACAACATATTTGACCCTTGAAATGAATTATTTATCCCAACTAGAATCACATAGTAAGCTCATGATTCCATCCACAAACTTTTGTACCATTTGAGGCAGCTGGTTACTGCTGAACTCACCATTCAAAGAATTCCATGAGATAAGATTATTCTTAGTCAATTCATGAAATAGCTTGTGAGCTAATTCTAAGGTGAAAACCACTTAGATAAGCAAGCCTCCTTATTTGTACTAGTTTAATCATAGCTGCTACTTTTTAGCAAACTCCTTTAATCAGCACCTTTGGCTTGTAACCAACTCTGGCATGTACAGAATACACTCACCGCTCAATGTGTATACATACCTTAGTATTTCATAAATGCAATACCATGGCTATTTTATCTTAGTTATTGTAGCTCTTCCCTGCTTCTCTTTGCGTTTTGCTCTCTGTTCTGTAATGCAGGAACTCGAGCAATTGCAGCCATAAGCACCAGCATTCTTCATAAGCAACATTTGGCCTTACACCACAGAAGGGAATTCTGCACAAAAGAATCAGCTTCCAGTCCATATAGATGCAGCAAAACCATTAAATTCAGACTTCTCATTTACCTTGTTAAATCGAATTCCTTGATTGTTCCTTGACTGTAAGAAAACTTGTATGCTTCCAAAGTAACATTGACTATTCTTTTCTCCATATATACCACTCTTAGAGGTAGTAACTTTCATATTTCTAATAAAAGAATAGTTAGAAGAAAATGGCATGTATGGTTCGTAGCAAAACTCATCTTTATGCCATCTTGTGAGAGCATGAATGATGACATCCCCACGCCTGCATTGATAATCAAAATATTCAAAGGAAGATTTAGAGAATTGAAATCTACTGTAATTTTGCTCACATAAGCCATTAAATGGAGATCTAATTCCAAGGCATCAAATGGGATCTCCTTCAGAAATTCATTTCACTCACATTGCTATTAGCAAAAACATTTCTAACCCCTAGAATGACATGAACACCTTGCAAAGTAAGCATACGAGCTATTTCTGTACCAATATAATGCCACCTGAAGCTCCTCGGAGTATGACATTCCAAAGCGAGATGTTTGAGCATTTGATTCGATGAAAGAGGCTAGCTAGCCACCGTCTCATTTGCTCAATGGTCATCTACTGTGAGCAAAGCATCATAAAAATAGAACCCTTCAGATAATCCATAAAATGCTCAGACATTATGTGAAATAGCGGAAGGTCACCGACTGCTCGAAGTTCTCTATCAAGTTCTATATGAGAGAATAGTTGAGCTCAGTTGGTTCCTGATGACTTCCATCTGCTTGATCAAACATTTGCATCTTCGCTATAGAGAAGTCGAGAGAGCAGGGAAACTGTTCCTGCGTGAGCGAAGGCGCCGATGTCAGGTTGATTGGGAGCGGACTGAAGTCACGCTAGGTGTCGGAAACAGAATTGGTATCGCGTTACGCAGGTCGTTCGTGTTGTAGGCGCTGATTTGGTCGCGAAAAGAAGCATAGGCGGAATCAGAAATGTGCGTTTCAACAATAGCTGTGACAGTTTCGTGGGAGAGAAACATCTCATCGAAACTTCTTCTACACGAGAGAGGGGCACAGAAACTTGATAGGAGATTGTCGTCTATCTTAGATAGTGGAATGTCTTCAATATAAGAAGAAGAAGATAAGAGAAGAACAATGAGGAAAAAACACCTACACAAGAAAGGGGCACTGAATAGAAGAATATCGCATATCTCCAACAATATAATGCCTCAAATGTAAGAAGAAGATCAGATGAGAAGAAAATAGAAAGAGCAAAAAATTTTAACTTCTACACAAGGAGAGCGATCCTAAATTTGAGTAGGGTATGCCACTTATAAAAAACAAGGGAATGCCTCAACTATAAAAACGTTAGAATAAGTTAGGAAAAAGATAGGGAATGGATGCAAAAATTATAACTTCTACACAAAGAGATGAGCCCTGAATTTGAGTAAGGGATGCCGCCTATGAATAACAAGAGAATGTCTCAACTGTAAGAAAGTTATAATGAGAAGGGAAAAAAAGAATTGGTGCAATTTTCATCCGAACCCAAAGGGGTATTTATAGGATAAGAAGAGGGTAAATTGTTCAAAAAAGGGAGGGAAATTTTCCTTCCATTTTGTTTAAAAATTTTTAAACTATATTTTAGAATTTTCTAGAAGCTTTCGGGACCCACAAGTGATGAATTTTTTATTTAAAAAAATTGAAAAAGAAAAAAATTAAAAAATAATAATAAGGGCGCGCTCTTGTAGGCGCCCCCCTTAAAAAAAATAGTAGGCCCCACCTTCAAAAAAAAAAATTTTAAGCTCAAATTGCAGCCGGCAACTCTCGGCTGCTTGACCCAAACAGCACGGCTCTCAAAGGGGCGCGCCCCTTCGCCTGCGCGCTAGGGCGGGCTGCCGCCGATGGCAGGCCAGTTCAGCTATCTACGCTTGTCCAGGCTCGATTTTCTCCCTCGACGGTCCAAATCGGACATTTTTTTGGTCCCCAAACACATTTTTCAATGTTCCGGACTTAATTTTGACACTTTCAGAGCTTAACGGTGCCTCTAGGATTGAGTTTAAGAAAATTTATATTTTTTGGAACATAATTCTTTGCGATTCAATCAATTTGAAGTATTTTGACATATATTTTCAGATTCTATAGGCTTCGACATCCAAAAATAGAGGCAACTGATATATAATAAAAAGATTATCTTGATCGGGTATGAATATCAAAGTAAAATCAAGATTGATAATTCAAAAATTAAATTGGAGACCATCTCAACTCCAATTTCAGCAAACTTACAGTCGAACTGAACGTCTCGAAAATATGAACCCAATGACACCAAATTTGAATCAATCCGAGCTCAAATGAGATCAAATCAAAGACTTGAAGCACATTCGGAAGGCTCAAACCATAATTTGGATTACCAAATGGTTTCAAAACGTAACATGGTTAAAATCGAATCGAGCGGTTCGAAGAGACAAATAACACGAGCCCAAGATCATAAAATTATAATTTCATTAGTGCCTTCAAATATCATATAAATGATATATGATAAAGGGATTCAACATCGACTCAAAACAAGAAGAGAAGAGAAGGAAGCAAGGAAGAGAATGAAGAGACTCCTCCTCGATCACCACTGGACTTTCACCCGGCAGCCAACTGACACCGGAGTTCTGCCCAGAAGCGGACTGATGTTGGACTTTTACTTGATGCGGGACCTCCACTCGTCGCCAGATTTCTACCAAATGTCAAACTTCTACTCGATGCCGAACTTTTGCCCATCGCTGGACTTTTGTCTGACTTTTATCCAACGTCAGACTTCTATCCATCTACAGACTTCTACCAAGCGTCAAACTTGCACCCGTTGTCGGATTCCTATCTGACACCGGACTTTTGCCTGTCATCGAATTCCTACCCACAATGATGGACTTCCGCTCGTCGACGGATTCCTACTAGACGTTGAACTTCTGCCCGTCATCGGAATTTCGTCAGACTTCTACCCGTCGTCAGGCATTTGCAGACTTCTATCCGATGTTGGAATTATGTCAATCGCTGGGCTTCTACTTGACGTCATCATTGCGACCTCTATAGTTAGACAACGATCTTCATGACCTCCATCGCTCGCCAACTACGGTCCTTCCAACTTACGTCACCCACCAACTATAGTCCTTCTAACCTCTGTCGCCCACCAACTACATTCCTTCCGATTTATCGCGCCCATCGACTATTGTCTTTCCGATTTACGACGCCCACCGACTACAGTCCTTTCAACCTTAATCGCCTACTGACTATGTTCCTTTCGACTTACATCGCTCACCGACTGCAGTCCTTCCAACCTCCGCCGCCCGCCGACTATGGTCCTTTCGACTTACATCGCACACCGACTACGGTCCTTCCTACCAAATAAGCACATCAGCATTAATTCTTTGTATTCTCACCATGTAATGTACTCTATATGATGTACATCAAGCTAAGGCCTTCCCCCAAGGAAGGGCCTCATTTGTAATCAACTACAAATACTAGTTGATTCATTCAAACTGGGTTAGACTTCATGATTTTTCCCATTTTTTTAGGGATTTTTCATGTAAAAATCCTGATGTCACTATAAATACTGCACCATCTCTTTTTATCTGATTGCGTGCTGGATCTTCGTAGAATGTTAAGACATTAAATTTTATATTTCTCTACCGCCTCGAATACTCCTAGACGCAACAATAACATCATTAGTTCTACAAAAAAATCTATTTTAATTATTAAATTATAAAATTATATTAATATGTTTTATCTACCATGTTTTTAACAAACTATCTAACTTTTCATTAATAAAATTAAGAATTCTAATTACTTACAATAATAAGCTTTTGTTACAAATTTTTATAATTGAAATATTTATAACATGAATTTTATTTCAAGATTTTATTCATCTGCATTGAATACACGCACAATAAAAATTGCATTAAGAAGACAATAAGAAATAAAAGAAATAGCATTCAAATTCTTAGAACGTATTAATGGATGACAACACGTGGGCTTCCTTCGCCTTGGTTTATACCACTGGATTTTATGTATATTTAAATGCCTACCGAGCTTCCAAATCAGTAATTGTAACAGAATTTGCAGACTCTGCTCTCAACTGCTCATTCATAGAAATATCTTGTTCTATTTCCCGTTCAAACGACTCGGAATCTGCATGGCTACTTCCTCCAACATAGAATGGAGGCATCGACGGAGCTGGAAATGAGGTCGAGACGGAACTGATCAACAGCATCACTGAAGCCATGCTTGGTCGCAATAATGAATCCTCCTGCACGCAAAGTAGTCCAATGTGCAAGCATTTCAATGCTTCTTGAGGGTGATATTCATGTCCAAGGCATTCATCAACCACTTGCAGTGGCATAAGCTGATTCCAGTTCTTCCAAACCTGAAGAGCTTAGGAGATAACATCAGGATCAAGGAAATTGGTTTCAGATTAAACATGTGAATGTACATGGCTTAATTTCATATGATTAGTTACAAATATTGTTGGTAAATAATTTCATTCAATTGTTCAACATCACCTAGATTTAGCCTTTGTTTGAGATGGCTTTCTTACTGCTTCTTAAAGTAATTTTTTAGTACAAAATTCTAAATTTTTTACTATAAAATTGCTTTAAGAAACAACAAAATTATTGTTGATTTGTCGAGACAACTAGTTACTTATGACTTTGGATTTCTTAATTTTCATTGGGGCAACATGTATGAGAATGTCTAAGTTTAATATTGAAAATTTTGCTTCTATGAAAAATTAAAATTAGCTTTGCTCATATGTTTAATATTTTATGTTCAAAACTAAGTTCAAGTTCAATTAGAGATGTAATAAGCTCAACTTTCCCCCTAATCTGCTCTATAACACTTGATCAGCACAATATGAGAAGAATTCTTACATAGCTTAGGAGGTCTAAAGGATGTTCTATGTCTGTGGAAAAGCAATTCCTCCTGCCTGTGATGATCTCCAGGATCAGAACCCCATAGCTAAACACGTCTGATTTAGTAGATAAGAGACCATGCATTGCGTATTCTGGTGCCATGTATCCACTGAAAACATAATGGATCGAACAATCAAGTTTTATATTTGGGAAAACTGCAAAGTTATGACAATAATGTGTTATAGGTTTTGTTTGGGACAGCTTTCTTGTTGCTTCATAAAACAACTTTCAAGTTCAATAATTAAAATTTTTGCATTAAAAAGCTGCTTTAAGAAGCAACAAGAAAGTCGTCCCGAAATGAAGCCATATTCTTACAATGTGCCAGCAATTCGATTTGTGTTCTGTTGCGTTTGATCGATGCGAAAAAGCCTTGCAAGTCCAAAATCTGATATTTTTGGTGTCATGTTGTTGTCCAGCAATATATTGCTTGCTTTCAGATCTCGATGAATGATTTTTAAACGCGACTCTTCATGAAGATAAAGGAGGCCCCTCCCGATACCTTCTATTATCTTATATCTGGTTCCCCAATCTAATTGTGGTCGCTCAGTAGGATCTATAAATTCAATTAATATCAAAAGAAATTCATACGAACCATAACTGATGAAAGGAGATAAAACCTTGTTCTATTGATTTAATGAATTAAACAATTTACATTGATTGGAAGAAAGGTAAAGGACGTGCATACCAAATAAGTATTTCTCGAGACTCGTCTTGGGAAGATATTCATAAACAAGCATCATTTCATTTTCTTCCAAGCAACAACCCAACAATCTCACAAGGTTCTTGTGCTGAAGCTTGGCAACCAAAGCAACCTCATTCTTCATTTCTACAAATCCTTGTGTTGAAGTTCTTGAAAGTCGTTTTACTGCTATCTGTTGTCCATCTTCTAGTAAACCCTGAATACATATTTAACCAAATAGTATTTTTCTATGTGTTGCTTCGAAAAATATAAGTTTATCAAAGTTTAGTTTGTATCAATACTGCAACAAAAATAATAGTGAAACACTTTCCTACCTTATAAACTGGCCCAAATCCACCTTCTCCCAGCTTATTTTCTTCAGAGAAGTTATTTGTTGCTTTTATAATTGTATCCAGATCAAATAACAAAGATTCAGTATTTCTCATGTTCTTCTCCTTGGGCACAAGGTGGCCTAAAGCAAGTTTTGCTTTCAGTAGAATATATATCGAAAAAATTATCCTATAAATATAATGAACTAGTTTTGCTTGTAAAGGAACAGAAGTGATTCTAACCGGTTGGCAGTCTTTTCAGTACTCTCTTCTTTCTTAATTGCAATAGGACGAAAACACACAACGCCGCCGAGGCAAAAGCAATGGGAAGGGCAATGATAAGAATCTTTTTTACAGTGTTGCTGCTTTTCGCTGAACAAAAATCGAACATGGAAAAAATATTAAATTCTGATTTCATCATCTTTTTTTTTTAAATCTAGTAATTAAGAGATATTAAATCTCCACTATAATTTATATGGAAAAATAATTTGATTTGACTCAAGTTGAGATCATAATGACTTAACCTAGGTGTTTAAATAAGTCGAGTTCTTGTTTAATTTATACTGAGCTTGAACTCGAGATGGAGTTTGAGTTGAGCTCATTTGCTGAGCTTTAGTTCAGCTCAAGCTCAAGCTCGATAAAAAGCTTGATATTGACTTGTTTTGAAGCTCGATTATTTTTTTAAAGGCTAATTAAGGCAAACTCATACAAACATCACATACATAAGGCTCGAACTCAAGACTTCTTAGTTGGTAGTCAAATCTCCTAACCAATAGATCAAGGAGTGCTGCAATATTCGATTTCTTATTTTAAATGTAGACCAAAATAATTAATTAGACTAATATAAATAATGATATATTAATTTTTATTAATACGGCCGGTCAAGCTTCAAGCTCGTATAATATATTAACACAAATTTAAACTTGAAATTAAATTTGTGCCTCAGACAAGTTTGACTCACAAGTTCGCTAAGATAATTATTAACCTATTGTTAAACAAGACCAAATTAATTATTGACCTTTAGTTAAACATGACAGAATTTGAGATCAGAAATTAGGGGTGTCAATTTCGAGTCACGGGTCGGGTTCGAGTCGAACCCGGAACTGCCCCGGATTCAAACTGGTCAACCCTAACCCGACCCGGGTAGTTCAAGTTAAATGGGTTGGCGGGTTGCCGGGTTGACCCGACCCGACCCGGAATTTGGGTTTTGCCGGCGGATGGCGGGCAGACGGCGGGCGGAAGCGAGGGCTTGCGCGGGCTAGGCGGGGGCAGCGCGTGGCGCCGTGGCCGCATGCGGGCGGACGGCGTGCGAGGGCGTGGTCGCGTGGCCGCATGCAGCCGCGTGGCCGCGTGGCGTTGTGGCCTCATGGGCACAGCGGGCAGCGGGCTGGGCAGAAGTGCGCCAAGGCATGGGGCAGCGGGTAGCGGGCGGGGGCAGCGGGCGGGAAATCCGGATTTTTTAAATTAAACGGGTTTTCGGGTCGACCCGGCAACCCGCCGGGTCAACCCGAACCCGACCAGGTTCGGGTTGACCCAAACCCGAAATTTTCGGGTCGGGTTTTCGGGTCGGGTCAAATGTTGACAGCTCTATCAGAAATAACAACTTACCGTTAGCACTGTTACCATCGTCAACAGCCGGCGCCGGTGGAGGCCGGAAAGGCCCTTCTGCTGTAAACGGCGGCGTTTGCGATTGTTGTGAAGGAGGCGGCGGCGGCGGCGGCGGAAGTACCGACAAAAATGAAGAGGTCTGAAACCTCGTAATGCAGCTCACCGTCATAACCTGGCTAGCAACCCTGTCAACCTGAAGCTTCCCAGCCACCCCGTCAAGACATTGCTGACAATCACTGCTTGATAGGTCTTGGGTGCACCAAGCCATTCCATAGATGTCTCTAAGATCAGAGTAGTTAGTTTGCCCTGATCCAAACCTCGATTCAGCCTCGGAAGCTTGTGGTGATATCTTATCCATCAGATCATGTACTGTCTTATTGAAGACTACAGGGTTCGAGGCGTTCTCGAAGTAAATAATGTAGACATATAATGACGTATCAAGAATGGAAAAGAAGCGTTGGTCAGAGTAGCGGAGCACACACTCATCAGCGCGCAAGGCTGCAGATTTGTATAGAGGACAGCCGCCGTTGGGCTTTGCGGATGCAGCAGCTAAACTGTTGAGGCAGTCGAAACAGGTGGACGCGGATACATCAGGGCGGCACTGCGCAAGGCCGAATACCTGGTCATCTGGTGAGCTTCCTATGGTGGCGGTGGAGTAGAAAGACGAAGAATTCCACGTGTAGACGACGAGTTTGGTGATGAGGCTGCGGAGGTTGGATTCGTACGGACTTCCTGCGGTGTAGTTGGTGGTGCCGCAGGAGGTGAGAGGGACGCTCTCGGACGGCGTTGTGCAGGCGAGAAAGAGAAATATTTGCAAGGAAAGGAGGAGAGAGGAGCGAAGCGCCATGGCTTGGGATCGTTAGAACTTGAGTCGGGGGAGAGGAGCTGCAGAAGGTGAAGGGAAATGGAAATGCTTGGTACCAATGGCATGAGAGGAGCGTGTTGATACAGCTTTTTGGTGTAACTTGTTGGATTTTGTTTTTTGGAAAACTCTAGTACGCGAAGACCGACTCAAGTTTGCGAAAGAAAGACCGACTCAAGTGGCCTTTGAACTTAGACTTTGGCATTGACTATCAGTCTCTAAAAGAACTTAGCGTGGTAAACCACGCAAGTTTGAATAAGGGGCTTCATCTATATGGTGATGTCTTAATGGCTTATGGCCCTAAGAGAGTACTTGTTATATTCGCATTAATTGAGGGGACGCAATAGCGTCCTTATATGTAGGGGTGTCAATATTTGACACGACACGAAAACCTGACTCAAAAAATACGGGTTGAACCCGACCCGATTTCAAAATGGGTCAGGTTCGGGTTGACCCGACAGGTTGCCGGGTCAACCCGCCAACCCATTTAACTTGAACTACCCGCAGCTGCCCAACCTGCCCGCCTACCAGCTGCCGCCCAGGCGCACTGCTCGAGCTGCCCCCACGCCCACCTTCCAGCTGCGCCCGCGTGCGGGCCCTGCTGCTACCAGCTCGCGCGCCTAGCTGCCGCCCACGCGCTTGCCAGCGTGCCTACGAGCACCTGCGCACTCGCCCGCACTCCCGCTTGCGCTCACCAGCGCGCCGCACTCGATATCGTCTGAGTCGGGTCAACCCGTGTCGGGTCAGGTCAACACGACAACCCGCCGGGTCGGGTTCGGGTTCAGATTTCCGACACATTTACCTACCCTGGTCGGGTGTGGGTCGACCCGTTTGAACACGGGTCAGTTCCGGGTTCGACCCGAACCCAACCTGTGACCCGAAATTGACACCCCTACTTATATTTTTGTAACATAGAATGTGCTTTAATGAATCATCGTTATCACATGTAATTTAGTCTCAATAAGACTTATCCAAGTGTAGATATAATTTTATTGCAATAAAAGAAATATATCTAGTCAATTTTAAAAATTCACATAATGCTTTAACGATAGGCAATTAATTCGATAATCGAGTAAAATTTCATCATTTTTCATAATTTTATCAAATTACCAGATATTATTCAGAACACTGTTTTAAAACTATAAAAATATTATACTATTATTTTTGTGATCAAAACTATTTTTAAATGTTTTTAAAATAACTCGTTTTTCAATTTACCTAGTGCTAAAATGTCTAGAATACTTGTACCTGCAACATATAAAAAGTTATATGATGAAAGTTTAGCAGGTATGAAATTATTTTCATTTTTACACTACAAAATTATAAATTAAAGAAGAAATCTCAAAAATTTTATAATTTAAAAAATTGAGATAGGTAGAATATAAACTTCCTTGATTCAAACAACTTTTTGAACTTAATCATTGCAGAAAACGAACATCCAAAGTCACCCTAAACTATCTTTTTCTCTCTAGAATTCTCTCCCTTTCTCTCTCTAACTTCAACTCAAATGGGAAATGATTTTGGGTAAATTGCAAATAAGTGGAATATGATATTTTCTTATAGAATTTTGACCTAACGCCACAATGCTCACCTAGATCATTTTAAAATGAACTAAACCTAAGAGCTTGGTGTCGTAGCACCCCTAAACCCAACGTCGTAGTACTCTAAAAAGAAAAAATTCACAATTAATGATTTATGCGCACAAACCCTTGAAACACCCTTAAGAATAAATTTCATACATTCACATGCATACATGTTACACATAGATATATGCAAGTGGTAGAAATGAAGAAATTCCATTACATCACTCTGATTCGGTCGAGTTAAAACAAGTGCAGTTGTAAACTATTTTTGTGGATATTACAATATGTATATGGAATTAGATGATGATGATGATGATTATATATATAATTCAGCATGTGTGTGAAAGTATGAAAGGCTAGTTAGAAATGATTAATTAAGATTGGCTAGATATATGTTATCCTCTATAAGATCATGAGCCAACATGTTTTTCTTTAAAAAAGCTTTCTAGATTATTTTCCCATAACACAAGCTCACAAATTACATTCTAGTTATATTTAGGTAAGTCATAATCCATCTACTTTTGACATAATACTTTTAAGCCTCATATATATATATATATATATATATATATATATATATATATATATATATATATATATATATATATATATATATATATATATATATATATATATATATATACACACGTGACAAAATCAAAATGCCATAACTCTGCATCAAATATCTTTTTAATCACCAATGCCTTCTTTTGAATTGTAAAAATATTAAGTTGAAAAATCTAATTTTGGAGTTATCTGAATTTTCACAATTTATGGCTTACTTATTTTGCCTTCAATATTACAAGTTTTTTCATCAAACTCAACTTTGTATCCACTATCAATCAATTTACTGATGCTTAACAAATTATATGCAAGTTTTGGAACATATAAAATATCATGTAATAATTTTACCTTATCATCATTTGTCCCAACAGTAATGTTTTCATTGTGTGAAACTTCTTAAGTAAAAAGAAACTAAACTTTTAAACATCGAGCCACCATTTGTTATAATGATTGTAATTTTATTATGAAACTCTACAGTTAAGCGTGTTCATCATGAAAAATTTTTAGGATGGGTGATCGATCTCTTGAGAAGTTACACAAATAGGATTTTTTTTAGAATAATATTTTTTTTCTCTTCTATTTGATCTCTCCTTATGATACATTAAAACACTCATCATGTCTTCCAAGAAAATACATAGTAAGATCTTTGGATTATTCAATAACCGGCATTGCATGTTCTAAATTTGATGGAAGACTTCTTAGGACTTTGGAAACCACTTTTTCATCAGATATTTACTCTCCAGATGATCACATTTTGTTCACAATATATTGTTGATAAATAAGAAAGATGATTTTGAAACTTGAACACATTATCCTTCACTTATATTCATGGTTTCAAAATTATTACATCGCATAAACTGCATCTTTATTGTCTTTACTCTCATGAGCATTAAAATTCTTTCTTCAAAATATCTAGAGTTTCTGTTGATATCTCTGTCATATAAATTCTTAAAGGAATATTATCATCTATAACATATTGAATGAAAAAATAAAGCCTTTCAATCATTCTTTTTGTTCTCACCATCTCTTCCTTTATCTTCTTCAATTCGCACTCCATTCATCACATGATCAAATAAATCTTGTGAGGTTTTTTTATTTTGATACTCTAAAACCTATATTTTTCATTATTGAAGATGGGAATGAAGTTTGAGAAGTAGTATTGATTCCACTTGTTGCCATGAATTTTTTTTTTCAAATACTTAAATAATAATCACAAATCTTGTCTTAGAAGAATACAAAAAAATTGTGCTTCTATTTGAAATTTTGAACTACTTTTCATTTGTATTCATAGGTGTTGAAAATATTTTGCAAGTCAGCATGTTATACTTCTTTAATAACTTCAATGCACACATTTCTTGAGATATAAACATTTTATTATCTGCTTGAATAATTTTACCAAAAAATAGTGTAAGAACTTCAAATCAGTCATATCAAATTCTTTCATCGTACATCTTTGAACATTTCAATCAACACTTCGGATAACCCATAGCAGATAATATCATCAACATAAATATAAATAATAAGCAAATCATCATTTATAGCTAACGTCTGTAAGGTGGGCTCAGTTTCACTTCTATTAAATTCTTTCTTTGGGAAGTATGAATCAAGCCTCCAATATTATGCTCTTGGTGTCTATTTAAACCTATAGAGTGTATTCTTTAATTTATAAATATTATCTTCTTTGCCTTTAATAATGACACCTTATGGTTGATCAATGTATATATCTTCTTCCAAATTACCATTCAAAAATACTTATTTAATATCAAATTGAAAAACTTTTCACTTCATTTATGTAGTTAATGCAAGAAATAATCTAATAGTTTCAAATCTAAAAATAGGAAAAAAAATGTTTTATAGAAATCAAAATCATATGTTTGTACATAACCTTTGACAACAAGCCTTGCTATGTATCTTTTTATGCTTCAATCGAAATTGTACTTCACTTTTGTTATTCAATTTCACACAAATTATAACTTTTTCTTGTGACGTATCAATAAGCTCCCAATTATCATTCTTCTCAATACCTTGAATCTCTTATTTTATAGCATTTTCTTATTCTTCTTTTTCACAAGCATCTTCATAACATCGTAGTTTTATAACCATAAGCGAAATGTACAATCATATAACTCATGCAAAGATCTCATATTTCTATGATGTCTCTCTTCAGATGTGCTTGAATATACTGATATTGGACTTGAAATTAATGAATTAGATGTCAAAGAATTACTAACTTCTTGATTGTTAGTGATATCAATTTGATGATTCTCTTCACATTCATCTACTAATTTTTCTTTATCATGAATTCCATATTCATTCCAATTATATATATCATCTTCATTAAAAATAACATCTCTACTGATAATGATCTTCTTAGATTGTGGATCAAATAATATGCATGCCTTTGATTGAATGATATAACAATAAATATTAACTTTTTAGATTTGTTATCAAACTTGCTTATATTGTGACCAATATATATATATAATGCTTCCAAATACTTTCACATGTGAGCTATATAAATTTGGCCCTGGCCTACCCGTTGCTTTTAGGGAGTTTTAATGGATTAAGTTTTGGGGTAAATTTTTAGAAGGCAGATTGAGTTTGTAGAGAAGACACTTCTTAGAGATTTCACCCTCATTTTGCGAGGACTTTATGATATGAGTTCTGGTTTCATATAGGTGTAAGCCCCTATAGTTAATTACCCCTCCCAATAACGAGAGAGAACTTTCGATCAAGGCTATTTGTTAATCAGATATGTAGAATATACATATATTTCGCATATATTAGCATCATGAATTTAAGTATTAGAAGATTTGATATTTAAAATTAGAAATGTCACCATCTCGTACTTAAAGTGGATAATGGGAGAATGGATGATGGACCCGATAAAGATCTCATGGTTCCATCGTCTCGGCCCATCATGGTCCCTGTTCCACTTAGTCAAAGGAGGTAGTCGACCCAATTTGACAAAAGGATCCTTAATGGCAGCCATGATTTGTATCGTCCAAGGGTACCTTATAGACCTGGGGTGGATCGATATTTATCTATGTTGACAAATTTAAATCCACCTTAGCTAATAGAGGACTTTATGCACTATCAATTATATCATATTAATTCATATCTCAAGAATTTGATATCATTATGAAGCTTATGAGCTTTGACCATAAATATATTTAATGCTACCATTTGGTGTCAAACCACCTGGTTTAGTGGGCCCTGGTCATAGCTGTTTACCTGCGGTGTCATTTGGCGACAAAATTGTCAGTTGGGTTATATGTGCCACGTTCTTGCTAGCAAATAATTATTTGATAATGAATCATAATGATATTCTTAACCATACATTAGCTCTTTGTAAGCTGAAATAATATTTTCAAATTTGTTCACCGTCGCAAACTGTTGCGGATGATGGGTAGGTTTTGCTTTAAGCATTGATGATTGATTTCTTTTTAACTATTTTTTATTTAGATATTTTTGGAGATTTTGAATTTTGTGGGCATTCAGGCAGCTTACAAAATATTTGGAATTAACTCATCCAGTTGAGATCTATGTTCAACTCGGCCATCATCATGGTAGAAAGGGGTCATTTAAAATTGTTTATATTTTATGAAAGTTTGAGAGCATTTGAAAATGTTTTGGAATTGACTCCATCCAACTGAGATTTATATTCAACATGACCATCATCTAGGTGTGAACGGATCATTGCTTTTTATCTATTGGTCCTTATCGACTCTATCAATTTATTAATAGAGGATCAAGTTCTTTATTGGGTGTATATTTTTGTTGATGAATTTCTTTTGTTAAAAACCTTTAAGGCTTAATATGAATTAGGGGTGTCAATATTTGACACGACCCGAAAATCAGACTCGAACCCGACCCAAAAATTTTGGGTTAGGGTCAACCCGAACCCGAAATGGGTCGGGTTCGGGTTCAACATTTCGACCCATTTCAAAAATTGGGTCAAGTTCAGGTTAACCCTTTGAATCGAACGTGACCCGTTTTGATCCAAAAACCTGATTTTGACCCAGCAACTCGAGATTGACCCGATTTTGACCCATTTTGACCCAAAAAAGATGAGATAGACCCCTTTTTTACTTGAAAAAGAGGAGATAGACCCATTTTTGACCCGAAAACTAGCAATTTTTTATTGGAAATAAGTTATTTGGGTTGTGTCGGGTTGACCCAAATCTGAAGCGGTCGGATTCGGGTCAGAAAAACTGACCCGTTTTCAAAAATGGGTCAGGTTCGGGTTGACCCGAATAGTGCTACTACAGGAAAAATGGCTATTACCGGCGGTTTAGCCGGCGGTTAAACTGCCGTCTGTTAACGACGGTTTGCCGGTGTTTTTTATATGTTAAACCGCCGGTATTAACGGCGGTCCAGAAACCGTCAGCAAACCGCCGGATTATAATTAAAACCGGCGGTTTAGCGGCGGCCTCGACCGCTGTTGATAAGTAATTTTGTACCGGCGGTTTGGACCGCCGGAAAACTGCCAGTTAGTGCCCTAAAACGACCAGGCCCGCGACTCACATCTCATTCTTTCTCGTTCTTTCTCTCTCGTTTCGCTCGCCTCTGCTCGTGCGACCGCAACCGACGAAGGTTCTCCGACCGCCGCCGACGAAACTTCTCCGACCGCCGACCCAGATCCGACCGGCACTCCGACGTCCGACCTCGCTGACCCAATCCGACCCCAAACCGCCGGCCGACTTCAAGTTTTCAACCCTAGATTTCTATTTTAAGGTATATTTTATGTTATTTCTTTGATTCCTTTTTCTCACTAGACATAAGCATGTGTTAGAGTTATTTTGGATGATTTAGATAGTAAATGTTGTTATAATTTTGGTAGATCTAAATTGTTTAGATTTGTTTCTCACTAGACATAAGCATGTGTTAGGTTTGATACTAACTTTAGAATGAATTCAACATAAATCTAAGTTTAGGGTGAAGAGAATGATGAAAATGAGAACGAACAAGAAAATGGTGAAGAGGAAGAATAAGAAAATAGAGAAAAGGAAGGAAAAAATAGAGAAAAAGAAGGGAAGAATATTATAGGTGATAAAAAATACAGTGGATCTAACTCTAAAAAATACATATATATTAAACTTAGGGTACATATAAATTGCCCATTGAGAAGTGGTGAGTTATGCATGTATTTCAATAGTCTGGTTAAAAAAATCTTTTCTATAGAAATTTGAAAACTAAAATGGTGTAAAATAATTGGAGAAGAAGACTTTTGATGCTAATATTTAAGCATAAAAATAACGCTCAATATTGTGCTAATTATAAAGAAATAAGATTTATGAGTCATGCAATAGCATTATGGGAGAGTGTGAAAAAACATAGGTTATAAAATTGAAATGAAATTTGATGAACTAATTTAGATTCAAGCTAGGAAGATTTGCCATAAATGTTATATTTGTGTTACAACAATTAATAGAGATGCATAGAAAAAAAAAGAAAGATATGCATGTGATTTTTATTGATTTTAAGACGTGCAAGGGCATATAACCGAGTAATATAAGCTATTAAATGAATGACAAAGATATGTAGTGGTATTAAAGATATGTAATCCAATATTGACAAAATACTACAAGCAGTTGTAGAGTGACTAAATAGTTTTCAATTATTGAAGGTTGATAGCCAAAACTCTACATCTTTTGGCATTAATCATAGATGTTCTTACACAACGGTTATTTAAAGTGAGATGACTTAGTGTATATTTTTGTATATAATATATTTTTAATTGAAGAGATATGTTAAGAATAAAGCACGACTAAAAGGATCAATATGTGAAGCATATTTGTCTCAAGAAACAACTCACTTTTGCTCCTACTATTTCGAGCCCAATGTAAGGAGTACAAGAATAAAAATTGATCGTAACATGGACTTCGATGTAGAAGAACAATCACATGCTGAACTATCAGTATTTAAAGGACAAGAAAAGCCCAGTGGGAAATGTGTTGAAAGATTTCTCAATGATTTGGAAATAAATACAGCGAATTTGTATATACTACTGAACTGTGAAGAAGTTGAGCCAATCTTAGAGTAAGTTCTTGCATAATGTTAATAATTAGTAATGTTTATTTAAAATACTAAAGTATTATTTGTCACCAGGTATTTCGTAAGCAATTTGTCTTTGATAGATTCGAGGGATATTGAGCAAGCTGTTGCAAATAAATTCCCAACTTGGTTTAGATCATATGTGAGCACACTTCTTTTGTAAATTTAAATTTTATTTATTATAAGAAATATTAATATGTGAGCACACTTCTAGGTACAAAACCCTGATAACAAATGTTTTGATAAGAGTTTGCAAGCATTAGCATGGGGTCCAATGCGAAAAGTAAAAACTTGGCCAATATATATAGTGAATGGGTTCAGATTTCATACCAAATCGTAGAGTGAAGGAATAAAAACTGAAAATTGTGGAGTATGTGTTAGAGGGAACACTGATGAAGAAAATGAGTGTGATTATTATGGTGTTCTGAATGAGGTCCTTGACTTGCAATACCCTAGCGAAGATGAGAACTTTGTATGCTTGTTCAACTGCCAATGGTTTGATCCAGTACAGAATAGAGGCACAAGGGTGCATCCTGCGTATGGTTTAGTAGATGTAAAATAAAATAGAAGATATGGGAAGTTTGATCCATTTGTGTTAGTAAGTCAAGCTATTCAAGTTTATTTTAGCAATTATCCCAGTGGCCGTAGAGACAAACAAGATTGGCTAGCTGTCATAAAAATAAAAGCACGAGGAATAATTGATCAACAATACATTGTAGCAACATTACATCAAGAGGATGAGATGTCAAGTTGTAGGCCTGTTGAAATTGAGGAGATGACAGCTACAACCTCTACTATTGAAATGGAGTTAGAAGATGTGAATAGTTCAACTAGTTCAAGCGAAGATGAGAACGAGGATCACAGTGAAGATACCATTGAGACCAGCGAAAATAATTTAGATGATTCAGATTAGTTTTTGTAATTTAGAAATGTAGAATTTAAATGTTTTGTAATATTTTGAATTCTAAGGAATTAAATTTTTTTTGTCAACTTGTATTTATTAATTGCTTTATTAACTGCTTTTTGTAGTTTATTAATTGCTTTATTAACTGCTTCTTGTAATTCATTACCTATTTTATTAATTGTTTATAATGCTTTACTAATTGAATTTTTTTTAATATTGCAGATGGCTTTAGGCGACGATCCGCCTCGCAAATCATTTGCATCAAAATTCCGCCGGAAGAAGATTACTACTAGCAGGGTCACACAGCCTGAGGTAGGTGAGGGGCCTTCAATTTCACCAGATCCTACACCACCACCTACCAGGAGCCAGCAGCAATCCCCAGAGCAGGGTCAGACAGATGCACCTGCTTCTGTACCTCCACACTTCCCTGGCCACTTCCCTAGTCACTTCCCTCCTCCCTCGATGAGTCCTCACTACCCCTCTCCAGATCAGACACATGCCTCTCCATTCTATCCATATTACCCTCCACCATCATCACAGGTAGGAGGTCCATCCACTGGTCCACGTCATCCTTACCCCTACCCATATTACTACCCCTATCCGGTGGAGCATGAACAGGGTGGACCATCAAGACCACCAGATGTTGGCACTAGCGATCATGCAGCTGCAAGAGATAAGCGTCAGTACATTGAGCCTGATGGCGATAAGTAAGTTCAAGTTAAGTTATTAAGTTATTTTTATTTTATTATATTACATGTTATTGATAAAAAAAAGTTACCTGCAGCTTCAATCCTTCAAAACCACCTATTCATATGATTCGGGATATAATAAAGAATAAATATGATGCTCCTTACTTATCCTGGAAGAAGATCCCGAAGCCAGTTAGAGATATGTGGTTTGGAGAATTTCAGGTATGCTTTTTCTAGTATGATTTCAAATATATGAATTAATTTGTACTAATCTTTTTGTTATTGTCTAAATATTTACAGAAAGAATTTAGGTGGTTGCCTGAGCACAATACGAGGATCAGAACAAATTTTGAGAGGAGAGGAGCGACCCGTCTCAGGGACATGTTCACGGACATTAGAAAGTCCGGGCAGCGTCCTAATTGGATTGGAGAGGGTGTTTGGGCTGATTTGAGTAGTACTTGGGCGACCCCTGAATTTGTAAAAATGAGAGAGCAGAATAAACAGAACAGAGCCTCTGACTATGGAGGTTTAGGAAGCTCTCTTCATACCGGTGGATCAGTACCTCATACAGAACATAGGTGACGACTGGTAAGAGTTTTAAATTATTTTATTAAATATATTTATATTATTATAACTATTTCTTAAATTTTTAGAAAGAGCACCTTGGTCGAGAGCCAACCCCATTGGAGTTGCATACAAGAACACATCAACACCAAGCTGATCAGAGGTGGGTTGATGAAAAGGCTAAGAAGGCTCATGTGAGTACTTTTGTTTGGAAATTTGGAATAAAAATTTGATTTTATAAAACTAATTTTAATATCAATATATTTTATGGATTGCAGGATGATTTTGTACGAGCTCGAGACAGTCGGCAGTCCACTAGCGAGGGATCATCTTCAGGTTCGGCCCATATTTTTGAGTATCATACCTGGTCAGAGGTTGTAGGTGGAAGACAAAAAGGGAGGGTATATGGCTTGGGCGCACAGGGCTATGCTATAGAGGGCAGTTCATATACCTCTGCATTTCATGATGTAAGTGGAGCTGAAGAATCTGTCAGCGAGAGGGTTACAGCGCTGACTAGAGAGATTGAAGAAATGAGAAAAGTACAAAATGAAATGCAAGCAGAGCTGCAATCCTACAGAGTTCAAAGGAGGCAAGAGGAAGAGCAGCGACGAACATCTCAAGACAGCGAGGATACACCTGAGGACTAGAACTTTTTTATATTTATTGTGAACTTATGAATTTGAGAACTTATGTTTTATGGTTGAACAACCAGTGAATTTGTGAACTTATTTTTTATGGTTGAACAATTTGGCTTTGTTTACATTAATATTATGTTTGGTTGTGCTAGTTATAATTGTTGATTGAATATAATTATGATTGTTGATTGAATATAGTGGCGTGTTGCCCAAAACTTGTTATATATTATTTTATGTGCAGGTTTAGAATTTAGGGTGAACCTCTCTCAAATAGAGGGGAGGCTGTCAATTTTTTTTGCAGGTGCTACAGGTTTTCGGCGGCTTGCCGGCGGTCTGGCCGCCGGAAACTACGATACCGGACGGCTTATCCACCACCACCGCCGGTAGAAAACCGGCGGTCATCCGACGGTACCCGGCGGTTAGGCGTTGGACTACCGGCGGTCTCGACCGTCGGTAACGTGCCGACGGCTTACCGATGATTTACGGCGGTTTCACAAGAACTGCCGACGCCATAATACCGTCGGTCAGCCGTCGGTATCATGACCGTCGGTAAGCCGTCGGTTGTGGACCTCCGAAAGAGCACCGCGCGAACGGGTCAATTGGAAGGGACAGATTGGATCGTGCATACGACTAACCATTGAGGATAGAAGCTGTCGCCAACACACCTCGATGGGTAGTAATATACATAGCCAAATCACGGGTTTCCCCCATCCGATATGAGAGATCGAATGGGGTTTAGTAGATGTGGGATCAAGTTTCCCATGGGCGCAAGCCCCCGTGGTTAATTACATCCCAGGCCGGAGCCTGAGAAAACTCTCGATTAAGGATCATACATTATCCTCTCCTAAAGTGGGATTGGCACATAGGTATAGACTAGGAAATCCTACTCAAAGGGAAGAAAGGTCTCAAAGAGGCTGAATCAACATGCACGGTTCACACCAGCATTCAGGGGCTCTAGGGTACTAAAGAGAAACTGGAGAAAGAAAGACAAGCAATCGTTCACATGCGTGAGAGAAGAGATAGAGGCGGCGTCATCCTGTGACGCAGATAAGTAGGATTTAGAGTCCCTGAAAAGAAGGAACCTACATACTATTTTAGGCATACTACGAGACCGAGTGTAGTAGCCTCGAACCCTAAATCTAGATTGGACTTAGTGTTCGACACACACTAAGACCAGTGTCCTAGCTAATGCAATACAAAGATCTGGACTTATCCCGGCCTGGATGGGGGAGCCAGCTAACCACCTAATCAATTCAAAACCATGCTGTCAGGTCAATTATGAAAGATGGGTGGGTAGTACAGTTATTGGAAATAGGACCGACATCTAGAGGATTTCCTAAGTGGTCCTGGACTTATGTGGGTTAGATGCTCCTAGCTAATGCAATTAAATTTTAATTAGTTGGTTACTAATGCAATGCATGCTAGTTGAATTGTCAGCTCATGAATGCTATAGAACTTTAAAAACAGGCTTATAGAAAATAAATTTTTAGAAAAGACTGAGTCTCCCTAGGTCCGGCACTTCATCCTCATAGGCCAGATTATCCGGACTCTACCCGCAGGCAGGGAGATGTCTTATAGCAAGGAAAGAAGAATGCAATAATATGCATGCGACCCCGGATGATTCCGGCAGTTCCCTAGGTTCGTTAGATTTCTATGTTATTTATAACTTAAAATTTTAGAAATTAGTTACGAGTATAAAAATTTTATAGTCCTTAGAAGAGCCTAACGGAGATCCAGGCGAAAACAAAACCGGCATGCAAGAAAGAAACCTAGAAAAAGCAGGTAATTCTACTGCGCAATCAGGTAAACACATCAATATAAATCCAAAATTAATCAACTAAATGGCCATAGGCAAATTGCCCTTATTACACCCCAGATATACAGAAAATAAAGTGGCCGGGCACCACTGCCAACAACCCGGGTTTCTAAGCCTATGACGGACGCCAACAACTTTGAGTGGGATATTGGGTCTTCAAATCTTTAGTCTTCTGGATATCTTCTCCTTGGACTTCTTGGATCTCTCCTCCTTGGACTCCTTGGATCTCTCCTCCTTAGACTCCTTGGATCCGTCGTGGCTTGAATATCCAAACGAAGAGGCAATTCCCTCAGTATGGGGGTATTGCCTTTTCTCTTTAGATATCTAAAGCCATCCAACTCGATCTCCCAAGTGGAAGAAGACCCTCCCCTATGAGGATGCCTTCTTCTTTTGGGATTCGAATTGGATAAGAATATTCGCACTCAGAGTTGTTTTCACAACTCTCA
The DNA here is from genome assembly GCA_022539455.1 of Dendrobium nobile. Lineage (NCBI taxonomy): Eukaryota > Viridiplantae > Streptophyta > Magnoliopsida > Asparagales > Orchidaceae > Dendrobium > Dendrobium nobile. Next base: position 33,119,821 of record CM039732.1, on the reverse strand, counting down.
CAAATATTACAAATATTTACATTAATATGAAAGCAATAAATTCTAAGAGCACCTGCAAGGTTATCCTAATAAAAACCATCACAAGCAGTTTATATAAAAAATGAAAGTGCTAACACCATTGACCCTGTGCCAAGCCATGCTCTTAATTTTGAGGGCTAAGCAGCTCCAACTGTGCAGTTATAATTAATTTAGCCCTCATTTTATTTAGGGGGAGCTGAGCAAGCACCTGCATAAAATATTATTAGAAATCATGATATTGCTCCCCCCTTTTATTAGCTTGAGCATGACCACCTGCACGGAAGAACAATATATATATGGCGCTCCTAACTTATGGGTAAGTCTAGCGTTCACATCCAGAGTGCAGAAAAAGTAAGCAAACACTCCAATCATTTTTCAAACAGCATGCAATGAAATCCACGAAAGCTCCGGCACACAGCAGAAAAATAAAGCACAGCGGCCTAACCTAAATCTAGAAGTGGTGCCCTAGCAAACAATTCTATGTGTGTGTAAGGCTAGTGTGGTTAGGATAGATCCTAAGTGGGGTAATTAGTTAAAATTGTCTAAAGTTCAGGTTTGTTGTAGGCCAGAAAAGGAATTTTTTGTTGAAATTCAAATCTTAGCGAATTAGGGTCCATTTTAATTATTTCAGTTTGTTGATCAATTTTAATAGCTTAGGATATTCATATTTGAGGTTTAAATTGCATTAGCCAATTTTAGAAAGTCCCGAGTTCTCTTAGGTACTAAGCTAAGGGTCCAAAAAGTCATTATGGGAAATGGGCTAGGTCTGAGGTTTCTATCATCTTAGGAAAATACTAGACCTCAATACAAGTAGTTAGCCAGGTAGTACACTGAAATCGGAGGTCTCTAGCTAAAGTTATGAATTTTCTAAATTTCGGGCCCTATCCTATAGACCAGGGTTAACCAAAGGTTGACTTTCTAATTTATGCGAGTTTCTGAAAATCTAATAATTTTAATAAATACTAGACCCTAATAGGAGTCTAATGCCACTGAATTTGCCTGGTTTGGAGTTTTCTACAATTAGTTATGAGTTTTCTAAAATCGGGGTATTTATGGAAATTTCTAAATTAATAAAGAGAAGGCCCTATTTTGCAATTTTGGCCCAAATCAGCCCCAAACTGAGTCGAATCACTCCCAAAAGTCAGAGATGACCTGAGAAAGTGATCCCCTAGGGTTTGGAGAAGATTTGGGATTTTTAATAATTTTTAATGATTTATTAGGGGCAAAAAGGTAATTTCCACCTATGGTCAAATTAAGGGTCAACCTAGGGTCAAACTGAGGAGCCCTATTTATCTAAGGTCAAGGATCAGGTTTTGGTCAGTTTGAGGTATTACGGGTAATTTTCTGACCTAGGGTGTATTTATTGTAATTTCCGGAAGGTCTCGGGGCCTTAATTAGCAGGTTAATTAGGGTTGGTTAATTAAGAAGTCTAAAGGTTCCTAAAAATTTCCAGAAAATTCTAGAAGGTTTATGATGTCACTAGGTTTAAGTGTTGAAGTTTTCATGTCAATTCGGGATCTATCCTAGCTCCTGGAAAACTTCTAAGTTCGCTAGACGGGTCCTTAATTATTGTCCTTAGGGTGTCACTACGTTGTAGGAGTTTAAAGTGATGTTTTGAACTAACCCTCAAGGTAATAAATGCATGGAAGTACAAAAATGAAATAAACACACCATGTCCTTAGATCTAGGAGAGCCTAGGCTAAGTGCTCGTGGTGCAATCCTATACATGCATACTACGACAAAATAAGAAAAGGAAAGACATCTAATGAAGGGATTAGTGAATGATTGGGAACCAATCACCCACTAACCCACTCCCCCATGATTGCTCTTCACATCTAGAATCCATGTCTAAAATTTCACGAAGTAGTGGGTCTCCCAAAATTAGGATTTATGTATAAGTAGTTTTAAAATAGTTTCAACATACTTATAAGTATAAATATATATATTTTTGGAAAATAAAGTAGTTAAAAAGTAAGTCAATTCATAGTACATAAATATAGGGAGACCCACTGACCACCCAATCGAGGTTTCAAAAAAAAGTTTGAAAATAATTTGTATTTAAAAATAATTATGATAATTAATATTTAATTAATAAGGAAAAGACCCGGAACGGCGGTCTAAAACTAAACTAGTCAAAACAGCCAAAACCAAGGGCTGGAAATGGTTTCAAAACATAAAGCTCGTCTTTCTGAAAAGAACGAGGGGTTATACGTCAAAATCCGACTTAAAACGGCGAAGATACGAAATTTACAAGTTCAAATACAATAAAATAATACTTTAAAATAGTGTACTTTTGCTGTTTTTGAAATAACAGAAAATACAGGCAAAATTTTCATCTGAAAATAGTTTCAAAATATGCAGAATTCAGAGTACATACAAAACAAGGTGCTGTGCGTCGACAGCGGATTTAAAACGACAAAGTTATGTAATTTCGAAGTTAAAATGCGATAATTAAATATTTTTAAACATTGCTATTTTACTGTTTTTGAAATAATTGCACACAGACCCAAAACTTTCAAATAAAACCAATTCCAGAATGTGCAGAATCCAAATACATTCAAATCAAGGTGCTGTGCGCAAAAATCCGATTTGAAACGGGAAAGTTATTGATTTTTGGAAGTTCAAAGCAACAAAAGTGATTTTTTTTTTAAAAATAGTTTTAAAATGATGACATTTATAATTAAATAATTATTAAAAGATATTAATTTTAAAATTAAGCAAATTTCTAAAATATGATAATGATTTTTAAATATAATAATAAAATTTAAATAATCTAAATGATTAGACTAATTACAATAGTAAAAATAGCGAGAATAGTTAAACATACTAATAAAATAATAATAACAATATAATAATAATAATATTAGAACTATTTGTAAAATACTTAAAATAATAAGAATAATAGTAATAACCATAATAACATTGATATAACATGATTAATTATAATAAATAAATGAATAAATAAATAAAGAATAACATGAATATAATAATTAAAAATAATTAAAAAAAAAAGGTACCTTCGCTGTTTTTTTAAATAATTTAAAATCTACAAATCAATTTCATAAAAAAAAGTTTTTAACGTGTAGAGAATGAAAATACGATCAAAACGAGGTATTATACGTCAAAATCGGACGAAAAACGGATTTTCTACGATTTTTTTGAAGTTATTAGGGTTTTAAAATAATTTTTAAAATTAGTTTTAGTCAAATCGGGCGGCGGGCGACACGTGGCGGACCCGGATTCGTTCCGTGGTCCGCAGCCAATGATTGCGCCGTCACCGCAATCATTGGCGCGTGATTGCGGCGGCGGTCACGCCTTAACCACGTCGGCAACGGCTCCAAGCCGTCGGATCACCCGCGGTACCGGCTCAACGGCTCGGATGACGCCACGTGGGAGGGCTGACCGCGGACGCTCACTGCGCGGTTGATCCATGCAGCGGATCGACGAGCTCCTGACCGTTGATCACGAGATCAACGGTCGAGATCACGCCCCGGCTACAGGCGGACGGACCCGAGCCCTAATCCCGTTTTTTGGCTCGTTCTCTCAAATGGATGGACGAAACTCGATGAAATTTGAGATCTGGCTTATACTAATGAAGAGCATCGATGGGGAATGATTTATTTGAATTAACATGAACTAATCATGGCGCTAATTAACCCTAGGTGTATCTAACTAGGGTTTGCGATATACCTCAATCCACACGGTGGATTCGGGAGTTCTTGGTCTCGTTGGACTCAGGGGATCCTTAAGAGCAAGTTCCTAGTTGACGTCGAGATCCGAAGCTCACTCGATCGGCCGGGATTCGTCCTTGAACACGAAACGTCTCGGGTTCGCCGGAGGATCGCCGCCGGCGGGTCCTGGACGTCGGGATTTGGTTCGAAGAAGTGGGGGAAGTATGTGGGAGCTCTCACAGAAAACCTCAAGGCCTCAGGAGGTTTGGCGCAAGAGCAATTGTCAAAAGATCTCTCATTAGACTTGATTTCTCCTATTTAAACGCCCTAAACCTAAAGTAAACGGCCAAGATTAAATCAGGGGTTAATTAGGAGGGAAATAGGTCGGTTTTGGCCATGGAATTGAATTAAAAACAAAAGGAGGCTTTAATTCTCCTTAAATGACCCTTAATTCCTCCCAAATAGGTGTTTATGACCTATTTATGACTCGATTTGACCAAGTCAACGTTTGACTTGGTCAAACTAGTCATTTAGATCAATGGGGAGTGAGGATCGAGCCATGAAAGGGTTCAAATCAATTTAGATTCGATTTGGAGCCTAAAGGGTCCAAACTAGTCAACCCTAGTTGACTTGGTCAACTAGGTTGACCCAGGGTCCAAGCCCGGGCTCAACAGACTCGACTCGACTCACTGAACCCATTGGAGAGGGTCTTGAGGTCTGGCTTGGTCAATTTGACCAAGTCAACCCTTTGACCACGGGTCTGGGCAAAATCGAGGTCAACAAACGGACCCCCAACAGGAGTGGCGAACAACTGGTGAACCGCTCGTGTTGGCGTTGACCGACTAAGCCATGGAAAGCTAGAGTAAAGATCATGAGTATCAAAAAGAGGGAAGAAAAGTAGAGAACTCTTCTCCTGGCCTTACTCTACAGCGAGGGTAGAGCCTAGGATAGAGTGAAAAGCAGCAGTGCACAAGTATAGTATCACCAAAATGGTGAACCAGTAGTACGGTCTTCTCCTGGCCTTACCCTTTGACAAGGGTAGAGCCAAGGATGGAACCAAGGTAGCGATCACCACAAGGGTGAAAAAGTAAAGGGGAATTCTCTCCTGGCCTTGCCCTGTAGTAGGGGCAGAGCCAAGAAGAGAACTCAAGGTAGCAAAAGTAGACCGACTATCTGTCTGACTATATCGAATCAGCAGAATAGAAGGTGAAGGGGGTCCCATCTCTTCCTGCCTATTTCAGGACAGTGGATTGGGGTGACTCAGTATCTGCCTGACCAAATCGGATCAGCAAACAAAGGAATCACGACGCCTGGTGTCTGCCTAATCGGAACAAGACACTCAGGGAAAAAAAAAGAGTGGCGAGGAGTTCCTGCCATGTGCTCTGTCAGGCCCTCTCTACCAAGTAAGTCAAACCAGCTTCCCGCTTGTTCATTTCGAACAGCGGGATAGAAGGTGAAAAGATCCCATCTCCTCCTGCCTATTTCAGGACAGTGGATTGGGGTGACTCAGCATCTGTCCGATCAACTCAAGACAGTAAACAAAAGAGTCACAAAATCTGGTGCCTATTTGATCAGAATAGGACACTCAGGAAAAAAAAAAAAAGGCGAGGAGTTCCTACCAGGTGCTCTGTCAGGCCCTCTCTACCAAGTAAAACCAGCTACCCGCCTGACCGCATCTGGACAGCGGGGTGGAAAGTGAAAAGGATCCCGCCCCTCCTGATCCTTTCGGAACAGTGGATTGGGGTGACTCGATACCTCTGCCTGACCTCAGCAAAAGTAAAGAAGAAACGAAGTGGAAGCCTGCGTAGTCTTTTACAGGACCTCCGAGTAAAAGGGGTGTTGAGGAATTGCGCCTCCCAGGGACTCTGTCGGGCTCACTCAACGGTAGGTAAAACCAACTACCAGTCTGACCGCATATGGACAGCGGGGTAGAAGGTGAAAAGGATCCCTCCCCTCCTGCTCCTTTCAGAACAGTGGATTGGGGTGGCCACTACTTCTGCCTGACCTCAGCGAGAAGCTCATGAACCACGAAGTGGAAGCCTGCGTAGTCTTTTACAGGACATCCGAGTAAAGGGGTGTTGAGGAATTGCGCCTCCCAGGGACTCTGTCGGGCTCACTCAACGGTAGGTAAAAACCAACTACCAGGCTGACCGCATCTGGACAGCGGGTAGAGGGTGAAAAGGATCCCGCCCCTCCTGTTCCTTTCGGAACAGTGGATTGGGGTGGCCACTACTTCTGCCTGACCTCAGCGAGAAGCTCATGAACCACGAAGTGGAAGCCTGCGTAGTCTTTTACAGGACATCCGAGTAAAAGGGTGTTGAGGAATTGCGCCTCCCAGGGACTCTGTCGGGCTCACTCAACGGTAGGTAAAAACCAACTACCAGGCTGACCGCATATGGACAGCGGGTAGAGGGTGAAAAGGATCCCGCCCCTCCTGCTCCTTTCGGAACAGCGGATTGGGGTGGCCACTACTTCTGCCTGACCTCAGCGAGAAGCTCATGAACCACGAAGTGGAAGCCTGCGTAGTCTTTTACAGGACATCCGGGTAAAAAGAGAAATGTTGAGGAATTGCGCCTCCCAGGGACTCTGTCGGGCTCACTCAACAGGTAAACTTCAACATCTGTTCGGCCAGCTCGGTCTTGCAGATGAAGAAGGGCTCAATACCCACTCAGTCATTTCAACTGAGTGAATAAAGAGTCAAGCTCCGATGCCTGTCTGATCAGAACAGGGTAATCAAAAGCGTGGCGAGGAGTACCTGCCAGGTGCTCTGTCAGGTCCTCTCTACCAGGTAAACTCAACTATCTGTCTGTTCATTTCAAACAGCAGAATAGAAGGTCAAAAGTCACCTCGACATCAGCCTAACACGCATCTGTGTAGGGATGTGAGGGAAAAGGAGGTAAGTAAATGGGATAATTTTGAGAGAAGAACCACCTAAGGAACCCCTTCTAGCTCTCTGGTAACCACATGGTAGAGGACAAATCGTCGTGGCCATGAGTATTCAGATGCCGTCAGGATCTCCTAGGGAACTCTAACCCTACACAAAAGGGAAGGAGGGACATCAGTGCGACGTCTCCTAACCAAAGCTGGAAGAGAAACACCCTTAGTAGAGTGTGCAAAGGAGTAATCTCATTCCGACGGAGTAAAAAAAAAAAGAACTCAAGTAGCGAGGGGGTACCTCTACTACGGAAAGTAGGACTAAGCCTAGTAAAAACAACCCTCAAGGGAGCTACAGTGGTAAACCCATACTAACTGATGGGGACCCTGTAAGAAGTGGAAACGGTATCAAAACATCCAAAGGATCTCTCCGGCAGCTAGGAGTGGGATCTCAATGGGGAAGCAAGTAGCAAAGGTCTGGAGGAGTTGACTCTCTACTAGAGAATCAAAGCTCAAGGAAAAGGTGATGGTAGCATCTGAGGCATGATGCTCCATATCACTAAGTAGGAGAAAAAAAGTCAAAGTAGCGAGGGAGCACCCTCTCCACTAAGGGAAACAACTCTGAGTAAACAAAACCTCATAGTGGTAACACCCACACAAACTAGTGGGACCCTGTGGGAAGTGGAAGTGACCTCAACTCATTCATAAGACTAATCCGGCGACTGAGCTTAGTGTATGAATGGTAGGATGGGTCAAAGAAAAGAGTAGAAGAACTGATCTTCTGCTAGAGGATCAAAGTTCTCAAAGTAGTGATGTTAATATCCGAGGCAATGTATACTACATCACTACAAGAAAAACAGCTCTAGGTAGTAAGGGGACACACTCACTACCTGAGGACAATCATTATGAATAGGATTGATAAAATATCAGAAAGGGTCACAGTGGTAACACCTACCCTGATTGGGTAGGACCCTGTGGGGAGAAAGAACAACAGAACAACATTCATAGAACTACCATAGCAGCTAAGAGTATGTTATGAATGTTGAAGTGAGTAAAGAAACTAAGGAGCTGATTTTCCACTAGAAAGTCAAAGCTCCTAAGGATGCAATGCTAACACCAGAGGAATGATGTACTACATCGTAACTAAGGAAGTAACTCCAGGTAGTAAGGGGACACACTCACTACCCGGGAATAGTAATCTTAAATGAAATTAATACAACATCAAAGGGGCCACAGCGGTAACACCTACCCTGATTGGATAGGACCCTGTGGGGAGTAAAAAGCAACACTACTACACTCATAGGACTACTCTAGCAGCTAAGAGTAGGGTATGAATGGTGAGGTTGATACAGAAAGAAACTAAGGAGCCGATTCTCTACTGGAAAATCAGGACTCCTGAGGATGTGATGCTAACATCTGAGGTAGGATGTACTACATCACAACAAGAGAAACAACTCTAGGTAGTAAGAGGACATTCTTACTACCGAGAAAGGTAACCATGATTGAAATCGATGATTACCAAAAAGGGGTCACAAGGGTAACACCTACCCTAACTGGGTAGGACCCTGTGAGAAGCAAAAACAACAAAACAACATTCATAGAGCTACTCTAGCAGCTAAGAGTAGGGTATAAATGTAGAGAGCAGGGGAGTAAAGAAACTCAGGAGCTGATCTTCTACTAGGAAATCAAAGCTCCTAAAGTCGTGGCGCTAACACCTGAGAATAGATGTACCACACCACAGCACAACTCTGAGGTGACAAGGGAGCACTCCTGACACCTAGTATGATAATCATGAGTGAGATCTATGATTATCAGTAGGTCATAATGGTAACACCTACCCTAATCAGGTAGGACCCTGTGCGAGGTGAAAGTAACACTATCACATTCATAGAACCACTCTGGCAGCTCAGAGCAGTGTATGAATGGGAAGGTAGGCTGCCAAAAGAGGGCAGCAGGGGGGCGATCTTTTCTCAAAAAGACCTAAGCCCGGAAGATAGTGATGTTTTCATCTAAAATACAGTGTAGTACATCACTATCAAAGAGAGACATTTTTAATCACATAGACTTATAACCAACTAATTGAGAGCTCAACCTTGAGGAAATCACCAAAGTGCTTTCAAGGGAGAAGAAAGAAATTTTGGGGAATTTGGGCTCTTAGAGAGTTTTACCGGGTTCCTCCTGTGACAAGGGCAACCGGGTTTTTGTTCTCCTACGAGCTTCCCTCTTTTTATCACACGATTTTTTTTTTTTTTTTTTTTTAAATCCAGGTCACATTCAAATCATCTGAATGAGCTGGCGAGCACAATCATATCGAAATAACAAAGATCGACATCAAGATAGAGGATCAACACTACCACACCTGACTAGCATAGGATGGTGTGGACCCAGTATCGTATCTCCAAAAGAGTCTAAACTAATGACTCATGCATCCCTGATCACATTCAACCCATATGAATGAACCGGGTGCTACATCTATCAGATCAAGACTGATAGGAAGAAGAGAATCTCATAGGGATAGAGGATCAATATCACCCCACCTAACTAACATAGGTGGATATGGACCCAATATCCTCTCTCAAAAGAGTGTAATCTAAAAAGACTATGACATTCCCGATCAAATTCAACTCATGTGAATAGACTGGGGGCTTCAACTATCAGAGCAGGGCTGATAGGAAGAAGAGAATCTCATTCTAGTAGAGGATCAACATCACCAATCCTAACAAAAGTAGGAGGGTGTGGACCCAGTATCACATCTCTCAATGGTCTAAATCAGTGATTTAGACATCCCCTATCACATTCATCTCAAATGAATGGACTGAGGCCTTCAACTATCAGAGCAGGACTGATAGGAAGAAGCCATTCACTTTTTAATAAAGGATCAACATCACCGATCCTAACAAGTATAGGAGGGTGTGGACCCAGTCAAAAGTGATAAGTGAGCACATATTTCAAAGGAGTTTAGTACTTAACTCCCTCTAATTTTAAAAGGAACCTCAATTTAAATTTACTAACTCAGATCAAGCTCCATACTAGCTAAATCATGACATCTCACTTATATGAATATTTTCCTCTCTTGAATTGAAATCTAATCCAAAAAAGAAATTTAAATTAGACAAAGAAATTTAATTTTCTTTATTTCTTGTATGAGACTACACTTCCACATCTTATAGGATATCAATGTATAATGATGATTTTAAAATCATAATTTTCAGAATCAAGTATCAAAAATATCGAAAGGATATAGATTTTCTGAGATTTAGAGATTTACTAGAAAGTGAAGCCATTTACTTATAACTTTTGGGCTCTTTGAGCCACTTTACGAACTTTCATGTGCTTTGCACAAATTTCAATCACTTGATACACTTTGTGTATCTTTCACCTTTGGCGCTTTGCGCATCTTTTCAATTTTTTGTAACTGGCTTCCTTTTCCAAATCCCTAAAAGAAAACTGTTTCTCAGTTGTAAGATCATCTTCCAAGTACAAGAGAAGAAGACTTACTTCTCTTGGACAGGGAAGCATGATCTACAAAACAAATCATATCATCTGATAAGAATGAATAGCATGATTAAGAAAATTATGAAGTTTCATTCATCAATATACTATAGTTATCTATGAGATAGAGAATCACAAGATAATAGAGAAAATTTTCACTTCTAAATCTAATTTCAATTTGAAAAAGATTTTAGTTCAAAAGAAGAAATCTCTCCACCCCTAAGGTGAGATAGAGAGATCATACTGTTTCATGAGTCATCACTACAAAGCTAGTAGAACTAAAAGAAGTGAGAGAGTCATCATAATTGCAAATCATCATTTTTTTTATTGATTAATCATCAAAATAAGGGAGAACGAGGTCCTCCAGCCCAAGTGCTGGAAGGGGGCCTATCTTCCCTTTTGAGGTTAAAATCATTTTTTTTTTTTTTTTTAATACAAGTGAAAGCAAAAAGAAAATGTGCTCATCTAGCACTACAACAGAAGAAAGAAAAGTAAAACAAGTGCTAACAAAGAAGCTGGAGTGACAACTGTCAATTTGGCCTTGGGAGGCCTCCTCTCAACTGCCCCTAAACTTTCTACAGCTTACTCATCTGCTAGGTCTTCTAGGAGAGTGCTAGCTGACACTCTCCCTCAGAACTCTGGGGAACGATCTGCCACTACTGCCCTGACTGTAACTCTGACTGTCACTGTGGCTGGAATCTAAAATCCTCTGCACTATCTGAGTAGCCCTGCCCCAAAGGCTATACTAAGTCACTTTGCTGGAGCTGGATCTTCCCACTACCTATAAGGCTCTCCACTCTATCCTTAAACACAAAACAATCTTCAAGTGTATGTCCAATACATCGGTGAAATGGGCAATAGAGTGGATGTTCTGTTTGTCCTTCTTCATTTTTTCTCTTATTAAATGGGAATGTCAAAATATCTTTCTGAGACAAGCATTCGAATATTTTCCTTATGCTTTCTCTTTTAAAGGGATATTCTTTATTAAGTCTTTCCTGTAAAGATGGCTGACTCTGGATAACTGAAGGTGCTGCAGGCACTGCTTTCTGGACCCTGTCTACTCTCAGGGGGTCTAGTGTAACTGGAGGCACAACTGGCTGATCTCTAGAAGAACTGGCAACGACTGCACCTGCCACATGGGGCATCGCCCCCAAAGCTGTCAACTGTGCTGTCATGGCCGCCATGGCCCTGGCCATCTCTGTCATCTGTGCTTGGAGGTGTAAAACGGTAGCATCTGTATCAACTGACCTGGGAGATCCACCCACCTCAGGGTGTCCCTGCTCGTCCTGGTCCTCGGGCTCTCTCTCATCCGAGTGACCTCGCCGGGTAATCACACAAACCCGGTCTACCGGTATATCCTCATCGGTATCCACTAGGGTATCATCATCACCTAAAAAGGCTCGTCGCATCGCCTCTATGTACGGGCTCATAGGAGAAGTGATCCTATGAGTGCTAGGGGCTAACTCTGTCTCGATCCGTACTGGCGATCTGTCTGGGGTAGAAACTGAACCGTCATCGACTGCCATCGGGACTGCCTCAGACCCGGAAGGAACTGTCAAATCCATCTGACCAACTGCCTCATCTGGCTGCTCTGTCTCTGTCAGTGGTGCTGACTCAACTAACTGAACAAGGTCGACAGGGGTGTCCACCTGTCGACGTCTCCAAACCCATCTGGTACGACGGGGTGCTACACTAGCGACTGGCTGCTCTGGGGCTGCCACCTCTGAACTGACCTGAGGCCGGGCAGGCCTCCGCTGCTGTCTCCGTCCTCGGCGACGTGGGCGCCGTCCTGCAGCAGGAGTAACCGTCGGGGGTCTGACTACTGGAACTGTATCTGCAGGCTGCTGAGCTGTCTGTCCCCTCTGCCAACTGTAAAGCCTCCTAGCAGTCTGTCCTCGCAACTGAAAGGTGGCCCGAGAAATCTGACGGAGTATCTTCTGCCGATCGACAGGACCCCTACTTCCTGCTAGGCGGACGATGTTTCGAATCCTCTGGGTGAGGGCTCGAACACCAGCGTCCCTAGGGATCCTAGCACGGGGTAGGGTAGTGGTAACAGGAGGAGCCGCCGCAATGCGGGCAACGTCCTCCTCGTCCCCACTATGTGTCAACGGGGAAAAGCGTCCTCCCTGAACTGCCTCTATCTCGGGAGCCACTACAACCTTTGGAACTGGCACAACCGCAACTCGTCGTGGCCTCTGCTGCCTGGGAGCCACTGTCCTCTCAACTAGCTGCTGGTGAGCTATAGCATCAGCCATCTGCTGCCTTTCTGCCTCTAACGCAGCTAAACGAAGTCTCCTGTTCCTATTCCTCCTGGCCCTTCTCCCAAGGCCGGAGGTGGAGGTGGAAGGAACATCTGAACCCACTGCCGGAGGGGCAGGGGGGACAGGAACAACGGGAAGTGTCGGAGTCTGCCCAACAACCTCGGGGTGAGAAAGTCGGGCGAAAACAGAAACCCGACCAGTGGAAGGCGAAGGCACCTCGGTCTGGGCACCCCTCTTCCTGGTGGAAGTGGGAGGGGGAACCCGAACACGAGGTACGTCCGCTGGAACAACGGGAGTAACAGTAGCAGCAGACTGCCGGCGCTGAGGGGCCGGAGCAACCTGTGCTGCAGGAGCGGCAGGCACTGGACGCCGGACCGCTGGTCGAACGAGGGGAACTACAGCAGACTGCCGGCGCTGAGTGGCTGGGGCAACCTGTGCAGCAGGAGCGACAGACACTGGACGCCTGACCGCTGGAACAGGAAGTGGCCTAGGCACTGGTCGCCTAGCCACAGGGCGCACTGGCTGCGCAAGTACAGGAACCGGACGTGGTGCTCGGACTGGGCGCCGAGCAGCAGGACGTCCAAACGGGCGCATGGCCGCGCGTCCTCTCCTCTGGGGAGGAGAGAATGCTGCAGCCTCCGCCGGGGTCGGCCCGCCAAGAGTGACGAAGGCCGGGTCAGTGAAGGAACCAAAAGTGATTCCTCCCACTGGCGGACTAGCGAGCAGGGACTCAGGGAGAGTCACCCGCGCGTCCGAACCAAAGGCAAAAGTAACGGAAGGGGCTGAACGAGCCATGGCACTGCTGCCAAGAAAAGAAAGTGAAGAGGTCAGTAAGAATGAAAATCAGGAAAGAAAGAACGAGTATGGATTTGATAGGATAGATATGAATAGATAAAGGACGGAATAGCCTGCTAGGCTGAAAAGAAGTAGAGTAGGGAAGAAAACCTTAGCTAAGGGGAAGGAACCCTAACTAAGAAGAGACCCTAACTAAGAGTGGGACGGACCTAATCTAAGGAGTACCAATCCCGGAGTACACACAAGAAAAGATAATATATAATCCAAAGATGGAGAGAGAAACTGGTCCCACCGTGGTCGCCAGAAACCTGTGGACCTCCGAAAGAGCACCGCGCGAACGGGTCAATTGGAAGGGACAGATTGGATCGTGCATACGACTAACCATTGAGGATAGAAGCTGTCGCCAACACACCTCGATGGGTAGTAATATACATAGCCAAATCACGGGTTTCCCCCATCCGATATGAGAGATCGAATGGGGTTTAGTAGATGTGGGATCAAGTTTCCCACGGGCGCAAGCCCCCGTGGTTAATTACATCCCAGGCCGGAGCCTGAGAAAACTCTCGATTAAGGATCATACATTATCCTCTCCTAAAGTGGGATTGGCACATAGGTATAGACTAGGAAATCCTACTCAAAGGGAAGAAAGGTCTCAAAGAGGCTGAATCAACATGCACGGTTCACACCAGCATTCAGGGGCTCTAGGGTACTAAAGAGAAACTGGAGAAAGAAAGACAAGCAATCGTTCACATGCGTGAGAGAAGAGATAGAGGCGGCGTCATCCTGTGACGCAGATAAGTAGGATTTAGAGTCCCTGAAAAGAAGGAACCTACCTACTATTTTAGGCATACTACGAGACCGAGTGTAGTAGCCTCGAACCCTAAATCTAGATTGGACTTAGTGTTCGACACACACTAAGACCAGTGTCCTAGCTAATGCAATACAAAGATCTGGACTTATCCCGGCCTGGATGGGGGAGCCAGCTAACCACCTAATCAATTCAAAACCATGCTGTCAGGTCAATTATGAAAGATGGGTGGGTAGTACAGTTATTGGAAATAGGACCGACATCTAGAGGATTTCCTAAGTGGTCCTGGACTTATGTGGGTTAGATGCTCCTAGCTAATGCAATTAAATTTTAATTAGTTGGTTACTAATGCAATGCATGCTAGTTGAATTGTCAGCTCATGAATGCTATAGAACTTTAAAAACAGGCTTATAGAAAATAAATTTTTAGAAAAGACTGAGTCTCCCTAGGTCCGGCACTTCATCCTCATAGGCCAGATTATCCGGACTCTACCCGCAGGCAGGGAGATGTCTTATAGCAAGGAAAGAAGAATGCAATAATATGCATGCGACCCCGGATGATTCCGGCAGTTCCCTAGGTTCGTTAGATTTCTATGTTATTTATAACTTAAAATTTTAGAAATTAGTTACGAGTATAAAAATTTTATAGTCCTTAGAAGAGCCTAACGGAGATCCAGGCGAAAACAAAACCGGCATGCAAGAAAGAAACCTAGAAAAAGCAGGTAATTCTACTGCGCAATCAGGTAAACACATCAATATAAATCCAAAATTAATCAACTAAATGGCCATAGGCAAATTGCCCTTATTACACCCCAGATATACAGAAAATAAAGTGGCCGGGCACCACTGCCAACAACCCGGGTTTCTAAGCCTATGACGGACGCCAACAACTTTGAGTGGGATATTGGGTCTTCAAATCTTTAGTCTTCTGGATATCTTCTCCTTGGACTTCTTGGATCTCTCCTCCTTGGACTCCTTGGATCTCTCCTCCTTAGACTCCTTGGATCCGTCGTGGCTTGAATATCCAAACGAAGAGGCAATTCCCTCAGTATGGGGGTATTGCCTTTTCTCTTTAGATATCTAAAGCCATCCAACTCGATCTCCCAAGTGGAAGAAGACCCTCCCCTATGAGGATGCCTTCTTCTTTTGGGATTCGAATTGGATAAGAATATCCGCACTCAGAGTTGTTTTCACAACTCTCACCAATATTACAAATATTTACATTAATATGAAAGCAATAAATTCTAAGAGCACCTGCAAGGTTATCCTAATAAAAACCATCACAAGCAGTTTATATAAAAAATGAAAGTGCTAACACCATTGACCCTGTGCCAAGCCATGCTCTTAATTTTGAGGGCTAAGCAGCTCCAACTGTGCAGTTATAATTAATTTAGCCCTCATTTTATTTAGGGGGAGCTGAGCAAGCACCTGCATAAAATATTATTAGAAATCATGATATTGCTCCCCCCTTTTATTAGCTTGAGCATGACCACCTGCACGGAAGAACAATATATATATGGCGCTCCTAACTTATGGGTAAGTCTAGCGTTCACATCCAGAGTGCAGAAAAAGTAAGCAAACACTCCAATCATTTTTCAAACAGCATGCAATGAAATCCACGAAAGCTCCGGCACACAGCAGAAAAATAAAGCACAGCGGCCTAACCTAAATCTAGAAGTGGTGCCCTAGCAAACAATTCTATGTGTGTGTAAGGCTAGTGTGGTTAGGATAGATCCTAAGTGGGGTAATTAGTTAAAATTGTCTAAAGTTCAGGTTTGTTGTAGGCCAGAAAAGGAATTTTTTGTTGAAATTCAAATCTTAGCGAATTAGGGTCCATTTTAATTATTTCAGTTTGTTGATCAATTTTAATAGCTTAGGATATTCATATTTGAGGTTTAAATTGCATTAGCCAATTTTAGAAAGTCCCGAGTTCTCTTAGGTACTAAGCTAAGGGTCCAAAAAGTCATTATGGGAAATGGGCTAGGTCTGAGGTTTCTATCATCTTAGGAAAATACTAGACCTCAATACAAGTAGTTAGCCAGGTAGTACACTGAAATCGGAGGTCTCTAGCTAAAGTTATGAATTTTCTAAATTTCGGGCCCTATCCTATAGACCAGGGTTAACCAAAAGGTTGACTTTCTAATTTATGCGAGTTTCTGAAAATCTAATAATTTTAATAAATACTAGACCCTAATAGGAGTCTAATGCCACTGAATTTGCCTGGTTTGGAGTTTTCTACAATTAGTTATGAGTTTTCTAAAATCGGGGTATTTATGGAAATTTCTAAATTAATAAAGAGAAGGCCCTATTTTGCAATTTTGGCCCAAATCAGCCCCAAACTGAGTCGAATCACTCCCAAAAGTCAGAGATGACCTGAGAAAGTGATCCCCTAGGGTTTGGAGAAGATTTGGGATTTTTAATAATTTTTAATGATTTATTAGGGGCAAAAAGGTAATTTCCACCTATGGTCAAATTAAGGGTCAACCTAGGGTCAAACTGAGGAGCCCTATTTATCTAAGGTCAAGGATCAGGTTTTGGTCAGTTTGAGGTATTACGGGTAATTTTCTGACCTAGGGTGTATTTATTGTAATTTCCGGAAGGTCTCGGGGCCTTAATTAGCAGGTTAATTAGGGTTGGTTAATTAAGAAGTCTAAATGTTCCTAAAAATTTCCAGAAAATTCTAGAAGGTTTATGATGTCACTAGGTTTAAGTGTTGAAGTTTTCATGTCAATTCGGGATCTATCCTAGCTCCTGGAAAACTTCTAAGTTCGCTAGACGGGTCCTTAATTATTGTCCTTAGGGTGTCACTACGTTGTAGGAGTTTAAAGTGATGTTTTGAACTAACCCTCAAGGTAATAAATGCATGGAAGTACAAAAATGAAATAAACACACCATGTCCTTAGATCTAGGAGAGCCTAGGCTAAGTGCTCGTGGTGCAATCCTATACATGCATACTACGACAAAATAAGAAAAGGAAAGACATCTAATGAAGGGATTAGTGAATGATTGGGAACCAATCACCCACTAACCCACTCCCCCATGATTGCTCTTCACATCTAGAATCCATGTCTAAAATTTCACGAAGTAGCGGGTCTCCCAAAATTAGGATTTATGTATAAGTAGTTTTAAAATAGTTTCAACATACTTATAAGTATAAATATATATATTTTTGGAAAATAAAGTAGTTAAAAAGTAAGTCAATTCATAGTACATAAATATAGGGAGACCCACTGACCACCCAATCGAGGTTTCAAAAAAAAGTTTGAAAATAATTTGTATTTAAAAATAATTATGATAATTAATATTTAATTAATAAGGAAAAGACCCGGAACGGCGGTCTAAAACTAAACTAGTCAAAACAGCCAAAACCAAGGGCTGGAAATGGTTTCAAAACATAAAGCTCGTCTTTCTGAAAAGAACGAGGGGTTATACGTCAAAATCCGACTTAAAACGGCGAAGATACGAAATTTACAAGTTCAAATACAATAAAATAATACTTTAAAATAGTGTACTTTTGCTGTTTTTGAAATAACAGAAAATACAGGCAAAATTTTCATCTGAAAATAGTTTCAAAATATGCAGAATTCAGAGTACATACAAAACAAGGTGCTGTGCGTCGACAGCGGATTTAAAACGACAAAGTTATGTAATTTCGAAGTTAAAATGCGATAATTAAATATTTTTAAACATTGCTATTTTACTGTTTTTGAAATAATTGCACACAGACCCAAAACTTTCAAATAAAACCAATTCCAGAATGTGCAGAATCCAAATACATTCAAATCAAGGTGCTGTGCGCAAAAATCCGATTTGAAACGGGAAAGTTATTGATTTTTGGAAGTTCAAAGCAACAAAAGTGATTTTTTTTTTTAAAAATAGTTTTAAAATGATGACATTTATAATTAAATAATTATTAAAAGATATTAATTTTAAAATTAAGCAAATTTCTAAAATATGATAATGATTTTTAAATATAATAATAAAATTTAAATAATCTAAATGATTAGACTAATTACAATAGTAAAAATAGCGAGAATAGTTAAACATACTAATAAAATAATAATAACAATATAATAATAATAATATTAGAACTATTTGTAAAATACTTAAAATAATAAGAATAATAGTAATAACCATAATAACATTGATATAACATGATTAATTATAATAAATAAATGAATAAATAAATAAAGAATAACATGAATATAATAATTAAAAATAATTAAAAAAAAAAAGGTACCTTCGCTGTTTTTTTAAATAATTTAAAATCTACAAATCAATTTCATAAAAAAAAGTTTTTAACGTGTAGAGAATGAAAATACGATCAAAACGAGGTATTATACGTCAAAATCGGACGAAAAACGGATTTTCTACGATTTTTTTGAAGTTATTAGGGTTTTAAAATAATTTTTAAAATTAGTTTTAGTCAAATCGGGCGGCGGGCGACACGTGGCGGACCCGGATTCGTTCCGTGGTCCGCAGCCAATGATTGCGCCGTCACCGCAATCATTGGCGCGTGATTGCGGCGGCGGTCACGCCTTAACCACGTCGGCAACGGCTCCAAGCCGTCGGATCACCCGCGGTACCGGCTCAACGGCTCGGATGACGCCACGTGGGAGGGCTGACCGCGGACGCTCACTGCGCGGTTGATCCATGCAGCGGATCGACGAGCTCCTGACCGTTGATCACGAGATCAACGGTCGAGATCACGCCCCGGCTACAGGCGGACGGACCCGAGCCCTAATCCCGTTTTTTGGCTCGTTCTCTCAAATGGATGGACGAAACTCGATGAAATTTGAGATCTGGCTTATACTAATGAAGAGCATCGATGGGGAATGATTTATTTGAATTAACATGAACTAATCATGGCGCTAATTAACCCTAGGTGTATCTAACTAGGGTTTGCGATATACCTCAATCCACACGGTGGATTCGGGAGTTCTTGGTCTCGTTGGACTCAGGGGATCCTTAAGAGCAAGTTCCTAGTTGACGTCGAGATCCGAAGCTCACTCGATCGGCCGGGATTCGTCCTTGAACACGAAACGTCTCGGGTTCGCCGGAGGATCGCCGCCGGCGGGTCCTGGACGTCGGGATTTGGTTCGAAGAAGTGGGGGAAGTATGTGGGAGCTCTCACAGAAAACCTCAAGGCCTCAGGAGGTTTGGCGCAAGAGCAATTGTCAAAAGATCTCTCATTAGACTTGATTTCTCCTATTTAAACGCCCTAAACCTAAAGTAAACGGCCAAGATTAAATCAGGGGTTAATTAGGAGGGAAATAGGTCGGTTTTGGCCATGGAATTGAATTAAAAACAAAAGGAGGCTTTAATTCTCCTTAAATGACCCTTAATTCCTCCCAAATAGGTGTTTATGACCTATTTATGACTCGATTTGACCAAGTCAACGTTTGACTTGGTCAAACTAGTCATTTAGATCAATGGGGAGTGAGGATCGAGCCATGAAAGGGTTCAAATCAATTTAGATTCGATTTGGAGCCTAAAGGGTCCAAACTAGTCAACCCTAGTTGACTTGGTCAACTAGGTTGACCCAGGGTCCAAGCCCGGGCTCAACAGACTCGACTCGACTCACTGAACCCATTGGAGAGGGTCTTGAGGTCTGGCTTGGTCAATTTGACCAAGTCAACCCTTTGACCACGGGTCTGGGCAAAATCGAGGTCAACATCGGTGTTTTGACCGGCGGTTAATCGGCCGGTACATCGCCGGTATATAGTTGTGGAATTGCCGGCGGTATTAACCGTCGGCAAATCGTCGCCGACTTAGACCGCTGGTAATAACCGCCGGTAATAAATTTCCTACGCCGAATATTCCGGCGGTTTATGTCCCGCCGGAGGACCGCCGGTAATGGTAAAAACCGCCTGTAAATATGCATAAACCGTCGGTTTTGGGTCATTTTCCTGTAGTGTGCCGGGTCAGTTTCAGGTTCAACCCAAACCCAACCCGTGACCCGAAATTGACACCCTTAATATGAACGAGTAAAATAGATAATCCAGACTATCTATTAGATAGTCCAAGCCATATCAACTCTTATCTATCAATATAGGAGAATCGGGCTTGAGCTTGGGTTCATTTATAAACTCGTGCAGCATCCTTAGACATCACATATGTGTTGACAACATGCTCGTCGGGGCCATGCTAGTTTATGATTGTGTATAGATTTTTGTGAATTTATGTG
Source organism: Dendrobium nobile (assembly GCA_022539455.1). Classification (NCBI taxonomy): domain Eukaryota; kingdom Viridiplantae; phylum Streptophyta; class Magnoliopsida; order Asparagales; family Orchidaceae; genus Dendrobium; species Dendrobium nobile. The sequence continues at coordinate 33,099,716 of CM039732.1, read as the reverse complement.
TATGCATATTATATAGTGTATGTGTGGGGGTCTTTTAAAATATTTGATTCGACCAATTGTGCGGGCAACTACCATTTGAATGTAGCATTCTATTTGGAAGCTCATAGATGTCTTATGTCTGCTTGTACGAGTGTTATAAATCCAGTGGTGTGGCATTGAATTTTATTTTTCTATTTTATACAGGTAGACTGTCGTGCACTATTTATTACTTTATGTAGGTGGATTATAGTGCACTAACGAATCTCCTGCTCTTATTATAGATAATGGCACCTGGTGGAAGCCTTCTATATTTACTAGTGGATAACATGTATAGCGAGTCTTTTATGGCTGCTTGTAAGCACTTATATTTGTTTCATGTCTCCTATAAGCAGACTAGTGCACTCGCCTGTTAGTTAATTGCTATTGATTACGAGTAAGTTATTTTTGACATGAACTCCTTTATTAGCAGGGGATTGATGTGTTTTTGATATTACAATTTCCTCAGGGGATTATCACATCAGTCTTTATTACTTGTAAGAAAGGTAACCCATCATTTGCGATCACTTGAGATGAGTTATAGGCGATATGTATTCATTACAACTCCTTTGAATATATCTTGTACATTAGTATCAATTGCAAGATGTTGTTGCCTTCATTGTTAATCTCCTTGCATGTTGGACAGTGGGTTATTACATTCCTTACATATTCCTTTCAAATTTATCTTCTTGTAAGCTTAAATGTATTTTATTATATTTTGACATCAATCGTAGATGCTTTCATATTTTTGCAAGAGAATGATGTATCCATCTGCCTATTGATTAAAACGAGTTATAGGAGTTTTCCTACATTCATTAATCACCGTTGGTTATCACTAGCAGGTATTCCACTGTATACACAATAGTTCTTCCACTGTCATTAGTAGGTATTTACACTTACTGCAATTCTTTCACATTTTTGCTTATAGATGGCATCTTTGATGTACCTCTATATTCTCAAGATCCATCACATTTGTAGTGTATTTACTATTGTTTCTTGTGGATGGCATGTTGTATGCATATATGTGTTCGCAAAGAACCGTTCACACTTGTAATATATCTATTGTTGTTGCTTGTAGGAATTATTGTATCCTCTTGCATGACTTATGCAAACATTATGTATATAGTATTGTCATTCGTATGCAGCCTTCATTACTATTTAGAGACTTTGTATATATGTTTGCAATCAAATTACATCTTCCTTCCTATTTCATCATTTAAAGGTGAGATATGTTCATCACAACTCTCTTACTCATGTTTATTGGTGTCTCATTAAATCCATTGGACTAAATAATTCGCAAAGAATTGATATGATTATTTATAAATCCTCATAATTTCATTATTTATGGATGTGATGTTATGGATTCTTCATATCCATTCCTTTGAATAGATCTTCCTGCTTATTACCAGTCTCCTTGGTTAATGTTTTTCACTATTGGTGCTTATGTTTCTGATCAGCGTGGTGATTCTCCAACATTCACATGAGACTTAGACTTATTGGTTGAAAACACAACGTCATATTCTTTCATTGCTTGTGAATCTCTTTTCCCTCAAAGGTCATTCACAAAATGTATGATAAGCTTAATATCCTTGCTTATTAACATTAGTACTCATAGTAGCAATCCAACTTTTGGCATTTATTGGAGAAATTTCAAATTATTGCTTTCATTTAAATTATTGTACTCTTCATAGTTGTGGACCTCTGAAAGAGCACCGTGCGAACGGGTCAAGTGGAAGTGCAGATTGGATCGTGCATACAACTAACCATTGAAGGTAGAGGCTGTCACCAACACACCCCGATGGATAGTAATATACACGACTTAATCACGAGTTTCCCCCACCTAATGCAACAGTTCGAATGGGGTTTAGTAGATGTAGGATCGAGTTTCCCACAAGCGCAAGCCCCCGTGGTTAATTACATCCCAGGCCGGAGCCCGAGAAAACTCTCGATTAAGGATCATACATTACCCTCTCCTACAGTGGGATTGGCATAGGGGTGTAGACTAGGAAGTCCTATCCAAAAGGAAGAAAGGTCCGAAGGGTTGAATCAACATGCATGGTTCGCACCAGCATTCAGAGGCTCTAGGGTACTAGAGAGAAACTAGGGAAAGAAAAATCAGGTAATCTGTCACGACCCGACCCGACGGGGACGGATCCCGCCCGAGCCGGATCGCGACGAGAGACCTTTCTTAACCAGGATCTGGCTTTGGATTAGATTACTGAACTGATCTTCCAAATTCTTAACTCAACAGAAGCACACAGAACAACAGAGCTACTAAAAACATCAAATGCAGCGGAACAAAACATCTATCTTTTCATTTCCTCAAAATAATCATCTACAGAACAGTACATGGCTTTCAACAGAAAGAAAGACAGAACAGGAAAGCCATGACTGTACAAAAATCAAAAGTACAAAAGTACCTAATCTGATCAGACTCTGAAATCTAATCCTGAACTTCCTTGCCCTTCCCAGAACCTGAAAACCACCAGAAAGCAAGGGTGAGCTCAACAGCTCAGCAAAGCAACAAACCTCCAATCAAAATCCTCAGAAACTCAAAACCAATACAGCAGACAAATCCGTACAGAAATCAGAACGGAATCGGACAGATATCAAATCGAACAGAACTGTACGGAAACAGAAGTCGTATTAAATCAGAAACAGAACAGATCAGACATATCAGATCAACAGAATCAGATTCGTACAGATCATATCAGAACAGAATAAACTCAGCATATATCAGATATCAGATATTTAATTAATAGCTAAGTGTGCCCCCGGCACCAGAATAATAGCTGAGTAATTAATAGCTAAGTGTGCTCACGGCACCAGAAATTCTCTGAGTAATTAATAGCTAAATGTGCTCACGGCACCAGAATAATAGCTGAGTAATTAATAGCTAAGTGTGCTCACGGCACCAGAAATTCTCTGAGTAATTAATAGCTAAATGTGCTCACGGCACCAGAATAATAGCTGAGTAATTAATAGCTAAGTGTGCTCACGGCACCAGAAATTCTCTGAGTAATTAATAGCTAAATGTGCTCACGGCACCAGAACAGATGTGCTTATAGCACCAGAACAGATCAGATGTGCTTCCAGCACCAGAATATATAAATAGTGCTTATAGCACCTAAACAGATTTTTCCTCGGATCCGGAACAGAACAAATATCAAAATTTTAGATTGAGCTCATTTCAGATTTCCCTGACACTTACTGAATCTCATAGGATCTAGGCCCCTTATAACTCCCTTTTTATAGCTTATACACATAGCATATCAATTCAGAAGAAATACGGACAAATCAGAAATTACCCAAAAATCGGGCAGCACAACGGCAGTATACGGAATTTACACAAAAATTCCTGCAAAGAAAATTTACCGAAGTCGCACAGAATACAGATAATCACATTTCAGAACCTTTATTCTACTGCACAGATAAATTCCAATTTCACAGAAAAATCTGGTCGACTAAAAACACAGTCGAATCAAAAATACCCGGACGAAAATCTTCAAAATATAGTCAAAACGTGCACACCCGGCACGGCAACGATATACAGAAAGTTACGCGGTAAAAACTGAGCCAATCAACAGATACGGACAAAAATCGCTAACGGAAACAAAATCCGGACAGAATATACCGCCAAACACGACGGTTCTGAAAATTGAGAAAGGTAGAATGTGCCTTACCTCGAGCACAGCAACTTCCTCAACAGTCACTTCGATCGAAAACGGCTCCGCGTCGTCCGAAAATCCACTTTTCCAAAATCCACCTCGACTTTCTCTCTCCTCAGAAAAATCAGATATTTATTTTTAATTTTCTCTCTCTTCAAAACGACTGAAATCAGCTTTATAATACACAGATCGGCCCGGCCGATCGCAGCATCGTCCCGGGACGATCCGACCAAAAGGATCGGCCTGGTCTCCATTCAGGGCTATTGCATGGACGATATTTTCTACAGTGCCGATCGGCCTGGCCGATGTCTCCAATCGGCCTGGACGATGCCTGCAGAAAATCACCTGGAGCAAAACTGGGCAAAATCTGGAACTGATTTCCACTGATCGTCCCAGGACGATCCCAGATCGTCCTGGACGATACTGGAGCAGATCTTGATATTACAATCTCCCCAACTCAGAAAAATGTCGTCCTCGACATTATCCAGTCCAAACTCAGTCAAAACAAGTACGGGTACGACCGTCTCATATCAGACTCCTTCTCCCAAGTTGCTTCCCGTGCAGTCCGGTGCTTCCACTGGACTTTAACCATCGGAATCTCTTTATTTCTTAACTTTCGGACGTCGTACGCCAAAATAAGCTCTGGCTCTTCCTTGTACGCCAGATTCTCCTGAATCTCCACCTCATCAGCAGACACCTTCTTCCCAGAGTCTGAAACCCACTTCCTCAGAGTGGATACATGAAACACATTATGCATATCCGGCATAGAATCAGAAAGCAATAGGCGATAAGCAGATTTTCCAATTCTTTCCAAAATCTCAAATGGTCCAACATACCTTGGACTAAGCTTGCTTACCTGACCAAATCTGCTCACACCCTTCATCGGGCTGACTTTGACATACACAAAGTCACCGACCTGAAATTCAACAAATCTGTGCTTCTGATTGTAATACTTCTGCTGACGATCTTGAGCGGCTTTCAATCTTTCTCTTATCAAATTGATCTTCTGAGCAGTTTCATCAGCAAAAGCGGCCCCCAAAGCCTGTCTATCTCCGACCTCCGTCAGAGTCAAAGGAGTACGACACTTCCTGCCATACAAAGCCTCGTACGGTGCCATACCGATACTGGACTGAAAACTGTTGTTATAGGCAAACTCAATCAGCGGAATATGATCCTCCCAACTTCCGCTAAAGTCCAGAACATAAAGCCTCAACAGATCTTCCAGTACCTGAATAGTCCTCTCAGACTGTCCGTCGGTCTGAGGATGAAAGGCTGTACTGAAATGCAGTCTTCACCACATCAGCTTCCTTCACCTTCACCTGATAGTATCCGGATCTCAAATCAATCTTCGAAAATACCGAAGATCCGGAAAGTTGATCAAACAAGTCGTCTATCCGAGGCAAAGGATACTTGTTCTTGATCGTGACCTTGTTCAAATCTCTGTAATCAATACACATACGGAGTGTACCGTCCTTCTTCTTCACAAACAGAACAGGTGCTCCCCAGGGCGAAACACTAGGACGTACAAAACCTCTGTCAACCAACTCCTGAAGCTGAACTTTCAACTCAGAAAGTTCTTTCGGTGCCATCCTGTACGGAGCTTTCGATATCGGAGCGGTACCCGGAAAAACATCGATAGAGAACTCCACATCTCTATCCGGAGGTAAACCAACCAACTCCTCAGGAAAAACATCGGCAAACTCCCGTACCACAGGGATCTCAGAAACAGAACCAACCTCCAGGTTCAGATCCCGCACCGAAGCCAAAAATACTGGGCATCCTTTCTTCCACATTCTGCTCACCTCCAACGCAGAAATCAGACTGGAGAGAACACCTCGTAATCCCTGAAATACAACTCTCTCTCCAGCCATAAGCAAACTCACTTGCTTCTTCAGACAGTCTATCTGGGCCTCATACTGACTCAGCCAATCCATGCCCAGAATCACATCATACGAAGAAATCGGCAATCGAATCAAACTCGATTTCCACTTCTTGCCAGAAATCTCGATCTCACACAAACAAAACTGTCGAGCAATCAATGGATTCCCAGCCGGTAAAATCACAGACAAAGAAACCGGTAGAAACCATCGAATCCAAATGTAAAATCTCAAAACAATGCTCGGACAGAAAAGAATGACTCGCTCCAGAGTCAAACAAAACACGATAGGGCTGATCAGAAATGTAAACCGTACCTGTCACAACATCCGGAGCATCACGAGCCTCCTGCTGACTCAGACTGTAAACTCGTGGCTGAACTGGAACAGGAGCTGAAGCAACAGAACTACTCTGCTCCCTCTGAATCGTAGGTGGTCTCCGTGGTGCAAAACTAGAACCATCACCTCTACCAGCAAATCCCTCAGGGCGTGGAGGAACAGTCCTCGGTCTTCCTGCTGCTGAACCAACAGGTCTGACAAAGCCCTCAGATCGCTGCTCATATCCCATCTGTGGACATTCTGCAATCCTATGTTCCGGCTGACCACATCTGAAACAAAGACCAGCTATCCTGTAGCACTGGCCATGGTGTCGCCGTCCACAACTCTGGCACACAGGTGCCGTACTGACAGATCCAGAACTAGTCGTACTGGTAGCAGTACCAGACGATCCTCCGCTCTTCCTGGAATCTCCAGATCCAGATCCAGGAACAAATCTCCTCTTCCCAGAGGAACCACTGCCAGATGTCTCTCCTCCAAACCTCTTCCTACTCGCAGTCCACCGCTGCTGAGTAGCCGTCATGTCATTCTCAATCAGACGAGCTCGCTCCACAAGCTCAGAGAAATCAGTAATCCGGAACGGTATCAGAGGCTGCCTCAAAGTGTCTCGTAAGCCTCTCAGAAATCTGTAGCACCTCTCAGCAGACGTGCTAACCAGCTGCGGAGCGTACCTGGCTAATGCAGTAAACTCAGCCTCGTACTGCATCACCGTCTTGCTCCCCTGAACAAGTCTCAGAAAAGTCTCCTGCATCTGCTGTCGTGCAGAAGGGGGAACAAACCAATCTCTGAAAACCTCAGTGAACTCTTCCCAAGTAATCAAAGGGTTCAATCTGCCCTGAAATCTGGCTGCTTGCTGGCCATCCCACCAGTGCTCAGCCTCTCCGTCCAACAGAAAAACAGCTAACGGAACTTTCCTGTCTGCAGGACACTGCATCCCGTCAAAAGTCTTCTCCAATCTCCTCAGCCACTCCTCGGCTGCTCTGGGCTCAACAGCGCCCTCAAACCTCGGAGGCTTCAACCTCAAAAATAACTGCAGGTGTCGATCAATGTCCTCAGATCTAACAGTCGAAGCTCTGCTCTGAGTCTCGCTCATCATCTGAGCAACAAGTGAAGCAAACTGTGAAAGCGTATCAGCACCGACCACTGGGGCTGTACTCCCCACTGGTGCTGCCTGATCGTCACTCTGACCGTCTGTCATGTCTGGGTCTGGCTGATCCATACAGAAAAATCCAGAAAATCCGGAAAACTATCACAAAACAACACAAAATAACACAATAAAAAGCCAAACGACCCAAAACTACCTCCCAGACAGACTCACTGATCACTTCCTAGAGCTCTGTTTTACAATCCAACCTGTTTCCAAAACCAGTGCTCTGATACCACAAAAAGCTTGTCACGACCCGACCCGACGGGGACGGATCCCGCCCGAGCCGGATCGCGACGAGAGACCTTTCTTAACCAGGATCTGGCTTTGGATTAGGTTACTGAACTGATCTTCCAAATTCTTAACTCAACAGAAGCACACAGAACAACAGAGCTACTAAAAACATCAAATGCAGCGGAACAAAACATCTATCTTTCATTTCCTCAAAATAATCATCTACAGAACAGTACATGGCTTTCAACAGAAAGAAAGACAGAACAGGAAAGCCATGACTGTACAAAAATCAAAAGTACAAAAGTACCTAATCTGATCAGACTCTGAAATCTAATCCTGAACTTCCTTGCCCTTCCCAGAACCTGAAAACCACCAGAAAGCAAGGGTGAGCTCAACAGCTCAGCAAAGCAACAAACCTCCAATCAAAATCCTCAGAAACTCAAAAACCAATACAGCAGACAAATCCGTACAGAAATCAGAACGGAATCGGACAGATATCAAATCGAACAGAACTGTACGGAAACAGAAGTCGTATTAAATCAGAAACAGAACAGATCAGACATATCAGATCAACAGAATCAGATTCGTACAGATCATATCAGAACAGAATAAACTCAGCATATATCAGATATCAGATATTTAATTAATAGCTAAGTGTGCCCCGGCACCAGAATAATAGCTGAGTAATTAATAGCTAAGTGTGCTCACGGCATCAGAATTCTCTGAGTAATTAATAGCTAAATGTGCTCACGGCACCAGAATAATAGCTGAGTAATTAATAGCTAAGTGTGCTCACGGCACCAGAAATTCTCTGAGTAATTAATAGCTAAATGTGCTCACGGCACCAGAATAATAGCTGAGTAATTAATAGCTAAGTGTGCTCACGGCACCAGAAATTCTCTGAGTAATTAATAGCTAAATGTGCTCACGGCACCAGAACAGATGTGCTTATAGCACCAGAACAGATCAGATGTGCTTCCAGCACCAGAATATATAAATAGTGCTTATAGCACCTAAACAGATTTTTCTCGGATCCGGAACAGAACAAATATCAAAATTTTAGATTGAGCTCATTTCAGATTTCCCTGACACTTACTGAATCTCATAGGATCCAGGCCCCTTATAACTCCCTTTTTATAGCTTATACACATAGCATATCAATTCAGAAGAAATACGGACAAATCAGAAATTACCCAAAAATCGGGCAGCACAACGGCAGTATACGGAATTTACACAAAAATTCCTGCAAAGAAAATTTACCGAAGTCGCACAGAATACAGATAATCACATTTCAGAACCTTTATTCTACTGCACAGATAAATTCCAATTTCACAGAAAAATCCGGTCGACTAAAAACACAGTCGAATCAAAAATACCCGGACGAAAATCTTCAAAATATAGTCAAAACGTGCACACCCGGCACGGCAACGATATACAGAAAGTTACGCGGTAAAAACTGAGCCAATCAACAGATACGGACAAAAATCGCTAACGGAAACAAAATCCGGACAGAATATACCGCCAAACACGACGGTTCTGAAATTGAGAAAGGTAGAATGTGCCTTACCTCGAGCACAGCAACTTCCTCAACAGTCACTTCGATCGAAAACGGCTCCGCGTCGTCCGAAATCCACTTTTCCAAAATCCACCTCGACTTTCTCTCTCCTCAGAAAAATCAGATATTTATTTTTAATTTTCTCTCTCTTCAAAACGACTAAAATCAGCTTTATAATACACAGATCGGCCCGGCCGATCGCAGCATCGTCCCGGGACGATCCGACCAAAAGGATCGGCCTGGTCTCCATTCAGGGCTATTGCATGGACGATATTTTCTACAGTGCCGATCGGCCTGGCCGATGTCTCCAATCGGCCTGGACGATGCCTGCAGAAAATCACCTGGAGCAAAACTGGGCAAAATCTGGAACTGATTTCCACTGATCGTCCCAGGACGATCCCAGATCGTCCTGGACGATACTGGAGCAGATCTTGATATTACATAATCAATCACATGCGTGAAAGAAGGATCGAGGTGGCGTCATCTTGTGATGTAGATAAGTAGGATTTATAGTCCCTAAAAGGAAGAGACATACCTACTATTTTAGGCATACTACGAGATAGAGTGTAGTAGCATCGAGTCCTAAATCTAGATTGGGCTTAGTATTCTACACAACACTAAGACTCGTGTCCTAGCTAATACAATGCAAAGATCTAGACTTACCCCAGCCTAGATGGGGGGAGCCAGCTAACCACCTAATTGCTTCAAAACCATGTTGTTTGGTCATTTTATGAAAGATGGATGGGTGGTACAGTTATTGGAAATAGGACCGATATCTAGAGAGTTTCCTAATTAGTCCTGAACTTATATGGGAAAATGCTCCTAATTAATGCAATTAAATTTTAATTGAATTGATTTCTAATGCAATGCAAGCTAGTTGAAATATCAGCTCATGAATGCTATAGAATTTTAAAAATAGGCTTATAGAAAATAATTTTTTGAAAAGACTGAGTCTCCGTAGGTCCGGCACTTCATCCTCATAGGACAGATTATCCGGACTCTATCCGCAGGCAGGGAGATGTCTTATAGCAAGGAAAGAAGAATGCAGCAATATGCATGCGATCCCGGACGGTTCCGACAATTCCCTAGGTTTGTTAAGTTTCTAAATTATTTAAAACTTAAATATTAAATTTTGGTTATGAGTAGAAAAATTTTTATAGTCCTTAGAGAGCCTAACGGAATCCAGGCAAAAATAAAAGCGGTATACAAGAAAAGAAACCTAAGAAAAGCAAGCAATTCTACTACGCAATCAGGTAAACACATCAATATAAATCCAGAATAATCAACTAAATGGACATAAGCAAATTGCCCTTATTACAACTCAGATATGCAGAAAGTAAAGTGGCCGTGCACCACTGCCACAACCCGGATTTCTAAGTTTATGACAGACGCAAATGACTTTGAGTGGGATATTGGTCTTCAGTCTTCTAGGTGTCTCCTTCTCCTTGGACTCCTTGGATCTCCTCCTCCTTGGACTCCTTGGATCAGTCGTGGTTGAATATCCAAACGAAGAGATAATTCCCTCTTGGTAGGGGGCATTGCCTTTTCTCTTTGGATATCTAAAGCCATCTAGCTCGATCTTTCAAATGGAAGAAGACTCTCCCCTTTAGAGATGCCTTCTTCTTTTGAAATTTGAGTTGGATAAGAATATCCCACTCAGAGTGCATTTTCACAACTCTTAACTATTATTACAAATTTTACATCCATTTGAAAAAAAGAAAATTCTAGACTCCCTACATGATTATCCTAATAAAAATCACAAGCAGTTTATATATGAAAGTAAAGCTCAACCCATTGAAGCTGTGCCAAGCTATGCTCTTAATTATGAGGGCTAAGCATCTCTGGAGCACCTGTAGCAGTTATAATTAATGAAATTAGCCCTCATTTTGTTAGGGGGGCTGACCAAGCACCTGCATAAGACAACATCAGAAATCATAACGGTACCCCCCTTTTATTAGCTTGAGCATTACCACCTGCACGGAAGAACATTATATATATATGACGTTCCTAACCTAGGGATAAATCTAGCGCTCATTACATCATCCACAGAGTGCATAAAAAAAGTAAGCAAACACAGCAATTCAATTTCATACAGCATGCAGTGAAAACCACGGAAAGCTCCGGCACACAGTAAAAAAAATAAAATCCAGCGGCCTAGCCTAGATCTAGAAGTGGTGCCATAGCAAACAATTCTATGTGTGTGTAAGGCTGGTGTGGCTAGAATAGTTTCTAATTTGGGTAATTAATTAAAGTTGTCTAAAATTCAAATTTATTATAGTCCAGAAAAGAAAATTTTAGTTCAAGTCAAAGTTTTAATAGATTAAAATCTATTTTAGTAAATTTAGTTTGTTGATTAGTTTTAAAAGCTTAGGGTAATGATATTTAAAGTTAAAGTGGTATTAGCTAATTTTGGAAAGTTCCGGATCCTCCTAGGTGCTAGGCTGAGGGGGTCTAAAAAGTCCATATGGGAAATAGGCTAAGTCTAGGTCTCCTAATATTTTAGTAAAATACTAGACCTTAAGAGGAGTAGTTAGCTAGGTAGTACACTAAAATCGGAGTTTCTTATCCAAAGTTATGAATTTTCTAAATTTTGGGCCCTAAATGAACTACGGTTGACCAAAAATTTGCCTTTCTAATCTAGGCCAGTTTCTTGAAACCTAATATTTTTAATAAATACTAGACCCTAATAAGAGTCCAATGCAAGTGAGTTTGCCTAATTTAAAATTTTCTATAATTAGTTATGAGTTTTCTAAGTTCAGGGTATTTATGGAATTTTCTAAATTACCAAATTAAGGGCTGATTTTATGGTTTTGATCCAAATCAGCTCTAAACAGATTGGAATTACCTCCAAAGGTCAGGGATGACCTGAGAAAATGATCCCAAGTGTTTGGGAAAAATTTGGGATTTTTAATAATTTTTATTGATTTATTAGGGGCAAAATTATAATTTCTACCTAAGGTCAAATTAAGGGTCAACCTAGAGTAAAACTAAGGATCCCTTTTTATCTAAAGTCAAGGATCAAATTCTTGGTCAGTTTAAGATATTATGGGTAATTTTCAAACCTAAAATATATTTATTATAATTTTTAGAAGCTCTTGGGGCCTTATTTAGCCAGTAATTTAGGGTTGGTTAATTAGGGGGTCTAAAGACTCCTAAAAATTCCTATAAAATTCTGAGAGGTTTATGATATCCTTAAGTTCAAGTGTTGAAGTTTTCATGTCAATCCGTGATTTATCCTAGCCCCTAAAAAATTTCTAAGTTCGCTAGACGGGTCCTTAATTTTTATCCTTAGGGTGTCGCTACGTTATAAAGGTTTAAATTGCATTTTAAATTAACCCTCATATGCAAACTACGACAAAAGAAAAAGAAAAGACACATAATAAAAGGGATTAGCGAATGATTGGAACTCAACCATCCACTAATCCACTACCCCATGATTGCTCTTCATGCATGGAACCCATGTCTAAAATTTCATCGAATAAATCTCTCATTATTAAAGTAATTTAGAAGTATGTAGTTTAAAAAGGTTAAATATATATATATATATATATTATATATATATATATAATATATATATATATATATATATATATATATATATATATATATATATATATATATATATATATAAGTATGTATAAGTATGTATTTAAAAATAATATAATTAAAATTAGCTCATTTCATAGATGTATGAGGGATCCACTGACCATCCAATCGAGGTTTCAAAACGATTTGAAAATAATTTATAATTTCAAAATAATTATAATAATAAATATTTAAATAATGGGAGAAATACTCAAAACAGTAATCTAAGATAGAAATCTGTCCAGACAGCAAGAATTATGTTCCAAAAATAATTTTAAAATAAAGTAGGTATTTTTCTGAAAAATTCAAGGGGTTGCACGAAAAAATCCGATTTGAAACAGAAAAGTTATGATTTTTCAAAATTTTAAATGCAATAAATGGATTTAAAAATAATTTAAAATAAACAATATTTAAAAATAATTATTAAAGATAGCATAAAATCATACTTTCATAGTTCTGAAATTTAAAGCAATTTAAAAATATATAATAATAGTAATATTTTAATTATTAATAATATTTTATGTAATTTAACTAATTACAATAATTAAAGTAATATTTAATTATTAGAAAATACATTTTTTTATAAATATAATAATAATAATAATAAAGTACAAAATAGTAAGAAAAAGATTTAACATAATATAATTATTAATACTATAATTAAATAATAATAAAATAATTAAAAGAATATTTTTTTAAAAAAAATAGTATTTTTACTGTTTCTTAAATAATTAAATAAATATAAACTATTTTTAAATAAAATTAATTTTAAAATAACGGGGATGAAAATACAAACAAAATGAGGAATTGTGTGTCAAAAAAAGATCAAAAATAAATTTATTATGATTTTTCGAATGAAAACAGTTTAAAAAGTATTTAAAATAAAAAAATTCCAGAAAAGATCTCGGCGCGACACGTGGCGTCCTCCAATGATTGCCGCAATCAGTGCCACTTATCCACATAGGCACATAGTAGGATCCGCTGTTTGCCCCAAACACAGAACAGCGAGATCACAGCCGTTGATCTAAAGATCAACGGCTGCGATTTCGTACAGTTCAAAAGGAACGAGACGAAACCCTAGAATGGTTTTTTGCCTCGTTCTCCCAAAATACTCAACAAAATGCAATAAAATTTGAAACATAGGCTCTATACATGAAGAGCATTCATGGGGAAGTGTTTGTTTGGCAAATAATCAGCTTTTCAAAAAGCTATTTAACCCGAAGCTATGTGATCTATTCTAAGGATTTTTAGAGATATAACCGTCAGATTTTCACGTTCTTGGGCTCGTTGGACTCTTGGAAACTGTAGGAGTATTTCTTCTCTTGACCTTGAGCTCTGAGTCTCCTTGGATCGATCGGTAGGAGTCCCAAAAGCTTCTTGGCTTCGGTTTCGCCGGATTTCTCGCCGCCGGCGAGCCTAGGACGCCGGGATCTGGTCAGGGAAGATGGGGAAACTCTCCAAGAGTGCTCACACGAAATCTCAGAGGGTTTGGGGGCTTGTATTCAGAGAATTTTGAAAAAGATCCCTAAAAAAAGTTGATTTTCGATATTTAAGAAGCCTTGCCTTCTCATGGATGGTGGGGATCAAATCTAGAGCTCAATAGGCGTGAAATTAAGTTGATTTGGACGGGATTTGAGTTTCAAAATGTCAATGAGCTCTTAAATGCATTAAAGGACTTTTAATTGGGCTTTAAATAGGTATTATAACCTATTAATGGCTTGATTTGACCAAGTCAACGTTTGACTTGGTCAAATCAGTCAATTAGGTCAATGTGGAGTGGGGGTCAAGCCATGAAGAGGTTTAGATTTGATTTGAATAGGAATTGAGCTCTTAATGGGCCTAATGGGTCAATTTTGACCCATTAGGACTTGGGTTGACCAAGTCAAAGGTTGACTTGGTCGACCCAGTCCACCATATCCATGTCTGGGCAAAATCACGGTCAACAATAGTCTTCATTACTCTTTGCTTACAAGTAAGTCGTGCTACATGGTTTTTGTTAATTCATTGATGTTTATTACAAATTCTCATTTATATGATTACATTTTAATTTCAACATTTCATAATTTATACTCCTCAAGTTGTACATTAAGTTCAATTCATAAGTTTTGTACCCTATGAAAATTGTTCGACTCCAAGTCATGTTTTTTTTTTTTGTAATTAATGTCACAGTCAAGTCCAAGTCTTTATTATCCAAATTAAGTTTGATCAAGTTTTTTTATTTAATCATTCGAGTTTGCATTTTGTCCATTTAATTATTCAAATCAAGCCCAAATAAAGTCCCAGTAATTATCCAAGTCTTCTGCATTTTTAGAAAAAATTTCAACAGTTTCCTAGTGTCTTCCCCATTTAGGGAAACTACAAAAAATTGGGCCTTCCCATCACACTAAAAAAAGCGTGTATGATAGATATTCATGGACATCATGGTCGTAGTCTTTATCCCCACCACACCAAGAAAGGCGTATATGAGTATTCAAATGTACATATTTGAAAATGCAGTTATTTCCTTGCGTACGAGTACTTATATATATCCCCACATTATCGTAAACGTCGTACCAATTTCCCTTTCCACCATGCTAAGTAAAGCGTGTATATGTCACGACCCAACCCGATCGGAACGAATCCCATCGCGTTGAGTCACGACGACTAAATCCAGGATCTAGCTTTGGAATTTGCTTTCGGACATTCTTCCAATAAACAGACATATAGAAAACACGAAGCTACTATAAACATCCAAATATACAGAAAAGTTCATCCATAATTTTCTTCTTTCCTTCATCAAAATAATCATTTACATTACAGTGCATGGCTCTAAGCAGAAAGAACAGAACAGAAGAACCATGATTGTATAAAAATCAAAAAGTACCAAAAATACCTAATCTCAGATCAGACACTGAACGGCTAGTCCAAGACCTCCTTCCCTTTCCTAGAACCTGAAAACCACACAAATAACAAAAATGAGCTAACAGCTCAGCAAGACTACACTAACCAATCAAAATCTTCAGAAACTCACATCCAAAATACATCAGAATAGTAGCCGTACAGAATTCAGATAATAGTACAGATAATCGTACAGAAAATCGTATAATCAGACAGAATACATATACTCATATAAAACAGCTAATCAAACAGAAATCAAACAACTGATATAGAAGAACTGAATTCATTTCATATAACAGAGTAATTCAAATTAGATTTCAAATCAGAATCGTACAAATCATAAAGCACATTGTCAAAGCAGATAAGATCACATATCATATATCATATATCAGATTCCTGGACTCTGATAGAATCTCAACAGATTCTGACCCCTTATGTCTCCCTTCCCGGACACAGATAGAATCTCAAAGGATTCTGACCCCTTATACCTCCCTTGTGCTTACAGCACCAGAATATATCAGATATACAGAATTATCAGATCAGAACTTATTTTCAGATTCCCGAACCCTGATAGAATCTCAAAGAATTCTGGCCCCTTATAACTCCCTTCTGATCATTCAAACACATCAATTCATTCAAATTCAGAAAAATTGGATTACTTTAGGAAAATTGTCAACGGCATAACGTCAGTCTACAGAAATTTCCACAGATCAAATCACAATTTCAGAAAATTACCAAATTACTACAGATAGTGTAAAACACCATTTCAAGACTTTCATTGTACTGAAGCAAATATTTTCAACATCTAGATAATTCGTTATTCGATTAAAACTCCGCAGAATTCAAAATACCTAGTGAAAATCTTCCAAAAAATACTCAAAACGTGCAAAAACATCATCTCAGAAACATACCAAAAGTTACGCGGTAAAATTTTTATCAGTGCGAAATAATACCAAATTTTTGCTAACGAAAACGGAATTTGAAACAAAAAAGTCATCAAAATCTACATTTCTGAAAATTGAGAAAGACATAATGTGCCTTATCTCGAGTTGATCAACTTTTACGACTATGACGACGGACGAAAATGGATCGAAGTCTCCCAAAATCTACTTTTCTTCCTTTTTCCCTCATTTTTCTCTCTCTCCTCCTTTTTCTCTTTCCTCAAAAAATATATGTTTGGATATTTATAAAGTCGAATCGTACAGGACGATTTTCCTGATCGTCCTGGGACGATCGCCTCTGGACAAAATTCGTTCAAATGAAAATTAATTATTTTCAGAGTACGATGGGCTCTGGAGAAATTTCGTAAGTACCAATCTTACTTCGTACTGGGACGAACCTCTCTGCCACCAGCCTTTGAACTGATCGTCCCAGACGATCTCCACATCGTCCGGACGAACCTGGAAGAAAAATTGACTTGTTACGGTATATACGATTTTCTGGTGCATTGCAAATGTCACAAATGAGGTTTTTGATGATTACTTACTTCATCATAGGTGCCGCACCAGGTTCCCTTCCTACCATGCTAAGAAAAGAATGTATAGGCAGTTTTTCGGTGCTTTACGAACACTGAAAATGGGCTATCTGGGTTTTAGAACTTTATACCTAGCGATGGTTGTTGACAACGAGGTGGAGGGCACAAAAATTGAGACAAAATATTTTCTTTTCCTTCTCTTTTTTTGAATTCTTTTTTCTTTTCTTTTTTAATATTTTCTCTTCTTCTTTTTTTATTCTTCTCTCTCTCTGTATCTCTCTCTGTATATATATATATATATATATATATATATATATATATATAATACATTAATAATAATAATGATAAATCAAATTTAATAACTAAATATAATAATCAAAAGAGGTGTTTAGAAGTAAAACTTAGTTGGTTAGGTTAGACATCAAGAAGGAGGTGGTTAAGTGAGAGGGATTTCAGCTTCAATAAGGAGGTAAATGGCTCTGGGTTCGACTATGGGGGTTGGTCGGGCTTAAAGATCGAAAGAGGAAATGGAGGTCTTCAGTCGATTGGGAGGTGAGATCAAAGATGAAGCTTTGAGAGTTCGATCACCTGAAGAAGAATGGTGGGCTCGATTCTTGCGACAAATGGAGCTCTGAGGATCGGATAGGATGTTAGAGAGTCAACCGCATGTTCAAGGGTAGGAAGTTGAATGGCTGCTGTGGCTTGGGGTTCGTGGTTTTGTGAAGGGAAGAGGAGTTTGTGGCTTGTTGGTTCGGATGAGATCAGAGATAAGGTTTGTTGGTTGAGGGAGATTTGGCATCGGCTTGCTAAAGGAAGAGAAATCAGAAGAGGCGAGGCTTGTGATTTCTGACTAGGTTGGTAGCTTCGAATCAGAAGCTTGGAGATGACGAAAGTCGAACATGGGGTGGAATTGGGAGTCAGGTTCGACTGCTAGAGCTCACGTGAGGGAAAGAAGAAGAGGTAAAGTCTTCATTTGGCCTCCTTTTGACGCAAGCGATCAAGCCCAGATAGGACATGACAACTCGGCGCCGTTTGTAGGAGATAGGACTATATCAACGACAAATCTTCGATGATTTGAGCCTCCTTTCTTTATATTTTTTTATTATCTTGTTACATAGGTCAACTTCGCATTACTAACATAAAGTTTTCAATCCTTTCATGGTTTATAAGGTGTAATATTTTGAACAAAATTTGTTAGAGAAATATTTAAAATATAAATAACAGTTGTAATAACTTCAGCCCAAAATGTATTTTATAAAATTTTCAACTTCAACATACTTCTTGACATCTCTACAACAATTATGCTCTTTCTTTCCACAACCACATTTTATTGTAGTGTATTAGGAGCAGCTAATTGTCTAAAAATTTCGTGCTTATCACAAATTTATCAAACTCATTAGATGCAAACTCTCCACCTTTATCTATGCATATAATTTTAATATTCTTGTCACTTTAATTCTCCATTAATGTTTTAAGTGCTTAAACTTTTGAAAGGCTTATGATTTAAGCTTTAAAATTATACTCAATTCATTCCTCCTGTAATCATCAACTAATAGAAGAAAATATTTACACCCTCCATGAGATTATGTATTCATCGGGCCACACAAATATGCCTGAATTAACTCTAAACTTCTTCTTGCTCTTCATGGTTTTTCATATGAAAAAAACTTTCTAGATTCCTTTCTCATAACACAAGCTTCATAAATTGTACTATAATTAACTTTAGACAAATAATAAACCATCTTCCTATGAAACAATAATTTTCAACCTCCCATATATAAGTGACCATATAAAAATGTCATATTTCTACATAAGATATTTTCTTAACCATCAATACTTTCTCTTAAACTATAGAAATATTAAGTGAAAAAAATCATATTTGGTGTCATCTGAATTTTTACAATTTGTTGCTTACTTTTCTTGTCTTCAATATTACAAGCCTTTTATCAAATTCAAATTTATATCTGCTATTGATTAATTGTCCAATATTTAGCAAATTATGTACAAGTTTTGGAACATACAAAACATCATGTAATAGCTTTATCTTGCTTTCATTTGTCTCAAAAATAATGCTCCCCTTGCCTTCAACTTGAACAAGATTATCATCGACAAATTTGACTTCTGATTTCTTTGACATATTAATCTCTTTGAAAAGAGATTTTATTGCAATCATAAGATTATAATCACCACTCTCAAGGAACCAAAATTTTAAATTATCACAATCACCTTGAAAATTTATCATAAACAAACTATTTTGATTTGTTATCTTCTTTGCAACATTGGCCTATTTTTGTTTTGACCAACATCTATCTTCTGAATGTGCAAATTTCTTAAAAAAATTACACTGCACTTTGTCTTTGCCTTCTTGCTTCCTTTGCTTGTTCCAACAATTAATATGAACAAACTTCTTCCAATAATAACATTGCTTTTGACCTCAACTTATTATTTTCTCCATATGCTCCTCTTCCATGAAATGCACCACGACCACCTCTTCCTTTATAAGCACTTCCTGCTTCTCTACCACAACCTCCTTTGTTGTTAATACCTAAAATTTTCTTCACTTGAAATGCCCTCTCAACTATCTTTATTTCTCTTCTATTTATTCTCTCCTCATGAGCCATCAAAGAACTAATCATTTCATCAAAATAATACACAACAAGATCTTTGTATTCTTCAATAGCGGCCACCATATGTTCAAAATTTAATGGTTGACTTCTTAGGACTTTGAAAACTACCTTTCATTAGACATCTACTCTCCAAATGATCATATTTTATTTACAATTGTTGATACACAAGAGAGATAATTCTAAGCATCATATTCAGGATTTCAATGTCACTTCTCATTGATATCAACTTTGCTGCCTTTACTCTTGTAGAACCTTGAAACTCTTTGTCTAAAATATCCCAAGCTTCTTTTGATGTTTTTGCCATAGATTCTTAAAATATATTATCATCCATAGCTTGTTGAATGAAAAATAAAGCCTTTGAATCCTTCTTGTTATCATTATTTTTTTCCTTCATCTTCTCTAATTTGTACACCATTCACCATAAGATCTCATAAATCTTGTGATTTAAACAAGGTCTTCATTTTGATACTCCAAAATACTTACTTCTCACCATTGAAGATGGGAATTAAATGTTGAAAAATAGTGCTTGTTGTCATGAAAAAATTTCACAAATACTTGAACGAATCACAAATCTTATCTTAGAAGAATACACGAAGTCTTCCAAAACTTTGCTTCAATCCAAAAATTCAACACCCATTTCAATCAAAACCGGACTCGATACCACAATGTTGAAATATTGGAGAAATAAGTTAAACAAAAGAATAAGAAAATACTAGTGGAAAAATAAAGAGCAAGTGCAAAATTTTATTCCTTAATACTTCACGTACAGGAACCCAAAACAATTAATAGCTATTTAATACAACTTAAAAACCAAC
Source organism: Dendrobium nobile (assembly GCA_022539455.1). Classification (NCBI taxonomy): domain Eukaryota; kingdom Viridiplantae; phylum Streptophyta; class Magnoliopsida; order Asparagales; family Orchidaceae; genus Dendrobium; species Dendrobium nobile. The sequence continues at coordinate 33,079,512 of CM039732.1, read as the reverse complement.
TAATACAAATAATCAAAAGACACATCTTTTCACTAACAACACAACTTTTCAGGTTTAAATTAAATATTAGACTTAATTTTGCATTAATATTAGACATTATCAACCAGTAAAACCCCATTAATGAGGATCATATGAGCTAAGAATTAGAAATTACGTGCAACGCCAAATGAATTTCTGGGTAAAACTTCATATTCCACACTTCCAAGATCATTTACCTGTAGAAGACTGCTTAGATAAGGAACCATTCACTGAAATTTTCCTATGGAGATTCGGCTTAAGAAATATGTAATATAGATCGCATAAAAATTGGGAGGGAAGAGCGCTTGCTGGGATCATATTCTCCATTGCCATCAGCGAGAAGCCGAGTAGGAGGACATGCCCGAACCTGATTTAGAATGAAGTAATCATTGAGAGGATATTTCTTGCCTAACACTTCTGAACAAATATTATACCTCCAGTGCCAATATTCTGTTTTAGAGATCACAATAATCTTATATTGAGAAATTGTTTAAACTTAGGCTTCATTTGGGATACTTTTTTACTTTTTTTTTTAAATTGAGTACATAAAATTTTTGAAAGCGAAGAAAAAACAGTTGTCAAAAACTATCTCTGATGAAGCCTTAATGCATGAGATATCCTTAATGAAGCAAGCAATCAATTTGTCTCCTGGTGGAAGCCTCCACCCAAAACTTGGGCATTCAGTCATCCGATGCCCACGTGCACCACATCGAAAACATTGACCTGTCCTTCTGTAACACTGTCCCATGTGTCTCCTGCCACAAGACGTACAAACAGGAGTGGTCCTCGGTCTGCTACTCTCCCCACTCTTCTTAACATGCCAGAACGTTTGGCTGCGAGTTTGTCGCTCACCATCTGAGCGACCTTGTCAGCAAATTTATTCATATTTTCAGACGAAAGTGGGAAGTTAGCAGCAGGTTCAGTCTCAATCTTTTTGCCTTTCTGATCCATTTGCCTGATCAGTTCAAATCAGTCAAACCAAATCAAACTACGGAGTCAAATACGTAAAACAAAATGAATCGAATAACGCAATTATCAACTCTGGATATAATCAAATCCTTTTCACTACACTCGCTCTGATACCACTTGTGACGTCCCCAAGATCCGTGTAGCGAAAGGATTCATCTGATCGTTATATTGCCTCTCTTTCTTTTTTTCTTTTTCTTTTTTTTTTCTATCAATTCCTTATCTGTTGTTCATATCAATCCATGCATACATATATCCAGAGCCAGAGATAATTACATTACAGAAAAGAAATAGCAGCGGATACTATAATTCACAGATAATACAAACAGAGTACAGACAAAAAAGTCCCAAAAGAGACATGTACAATAGCCGCACCGGCTACAAAAGAAAGCCTACCAAGGCTACAAAACAAAGAGCTACAGAACTCGGCAGAAAGATCTTCAAGCTGGAGGCCCTGCACCTGAAATTATTAACCACATATAATGAGCTTTACAAAGCCCAGCAGGTCACTAAAGCCTACAACTGAAATCAAAGCACGATCGAAACAATATGCAGGTCAATCAAGTCAAGTCAATCAATGGTCAATGAATCTATGCAGGTACGGAAATCAAATCAAATCGAATCAATCAATACTCAATAGTCAATACGGCGGCAAAAGAATCAATAAATCAATACGTCACAGCGATCAAATCAATAAGTGCTTTCAGTCAATATCTATTCATCGTAGCAGTTTCTGTCAATCAATACTATCAGTTCATTCGGTCGTGTCGTCTAGTCAATCTATTGTATCTATCATATTCATCTTATCAATTGAATATCTATTTCAGTCAATAGCAATTCATAACATCAAATCAATCAATAAGAGACTCGTGTCAGAACGTACTATTACAAATCAATCAGTCAATTATTCAATACAATTTACTCGATGTCAATATGTGATATTCAATATCGATAAATTCGTGAGAACCATTCCATAATGACGACGCGTGATGCTACAATAAAGAAATCACCTCAATCAATAAAGCACTTTCTAGTCAATTATATCAATTAGTTGGAAATCCATAGAACGATCAAATCAACGTATCGACAAAACAATCGAAATCAAATTCATACAATGAAATCGTCAGGTCAATTGAAATCAATACAATCAATTCAATAAAGAAATCTATTCTACGATAACTCAGATCTATATGGCAATAATTAATTCAATAAAGTCGATCCAGTCGATCAATCCAGTCAATCGATCAATCATCGGCGCGACGAATCACTGTGTCAATGCATCAATAGCATATCAGGATCTGTCGTATCAATAGTATCCATATGTCCATATCATATCCATATCGATGTCGATGTCGATATCTATCAATCAATACACTCTATATCCATGTCGATGTCAATATCTATGAATCAATACACAGAATCCATATCAATGTCGATGCTGATGTCTATGAATCAATACAATCCATATCCATAATCCATAGTCCATAGTCCATGATCGATAATCCATAAATCAAGGCGATACAATCGATAGCGATGCATCAATACAATCAATTCAATAAATCCGTCGAGGAAATCCATACGATATCAATAAATCTATAAATCCACATCCATATCAATATCAATAAATCAATCAGAAATCAATAAATCAATGCATGTCAGGAAATCCATACGATGCAAGTCATACAATTCCATACAATGGTCTTACTCGACAAGCACAAACACTAGCTATGATCAACCAGGTTAAACTGGCTATTATCAATAGTGCTGTTGTAGAATCCATATTGCTGTTGTAGATATCCGTACGTTGGTCTATCAATAAGAGTCGTCACTCTTTTTGCCCGTCGGCATATAAAACTCCTTATAACTCCCAATCGTTATATCAATGATCAATGGTTTAAAGGAAAGCCCGTCGGCCCACCATCCCGTACAGGTCAAGTCTATCTTCACCAACGTTCAACCAGGTTCCCACTTGTCTTTCAGTAACAATCAATTCAATCAATAGTCAATGCAATAATCGATGCAATAAGCAATATTAAAGAAATCTAGAACAATCATATCAATAGTCATACACATATCAATTCAATCTATCAATTTCGGGAAAATCAGAAATCGTACGAAAAATGGGCAGAGTAACGGCAGTCTACAGAATTTACACAAAAATCTCCAGAAATTACAATCCACCAAATTAATACAGAACGTGCACAGCAACATTATAAGACTATTCTTCTACTGCTCAAACCAATTCGGACCTCATAATAAATTACAGTCAAAATAAAATCCCGCAGAATCAAAACGAACCGGACGAAATCTTCCAGAAAATACTTAAAATGTGCAGAATAATCACATCTACAACATACCAAAAGTTATGCGGTGAAATCTTCGCCAGTACCAAACTGGGTACGAAAATCACTTACAAAAACACAAATCTGAGCACCATTTTGCAAAACCTCAAAATCTTTGAAAACAGAAGTAGGGTTCGGAGTCCTTACAGCGAGACAAACAAAATATCCAACAGCAACGAACGACGAAAATCGCTCCGCGGGCCCCGAAATCGGACTTCCTCCTTTGCTTTTCCTCTCTTTCTCTCTCTTCCAAAATATCTGATATTAAAAATGATTTTCTCTCTCCTCAAAACGAGCTGATTTTCTTATATCATTAAGCAGATCGGCCCGGCCGATCGTCAGATCGTCCTGGGACGATCAGACCAAATCAAATCGTCCTGGACGGTTCTCAGGACTATTTTCAGGACGATATTTTCTACAGTGCAGATCGGCCTGGACGATCTCACTATCGTCCTGGACGATCCTGAGAGGAAAATCCAAATCAGAGAGGAACAGTAAGGGAACGAGGTCTCACATTGGGTGTGTATGAAGCAGTTGTTGAGAGGCCATTTCTTGCCAACTGACTACGAGCAAATGCTACACCTCCGGTATCAACACTATGTATAAGGTACAAGGACAATGAATGAATACACTGAAGAATTTTATAGATTGAGCGCTCGTAACAATCTCTAGAAGACGGAAAATTAGCTGGTTGCGAGGTTTATTGGAGGACTAAAGGAGCAGATTCAGGACAAGCTAGAATTGAATTCCGTTTGGTCATTATCTCAGGCAGTTAATTTCGCACTGAAAGTGGAAACTCAATTACAGCGGCATTCACATAGCTGCTCACACCGCGGATCATTTCCTCAAGAGACGCCGACTGATTCTACTAAGACCACCAGTTCACTAACCAAACCACAACCGAATATGGTTCATGCAGCTAGTCTTCCTCCGCTCGAGCAGAGTGTATATAACAAGGCTAAGGCCCCACTCAAGGAGAATCCTTACAGCAAACCTACTACGCTGAAATGTTTTAAATGTTTCTAGCCCGGCCATAAATCGAATAAATGCCCGAATAGACAGCAACTACAACTGGCGGAGGGCAATGATCCAGAAGAGTGCGGTGGTACCGGGGGGCATCCGGATGAAGAGGCAATCACTGAAGATCTTCAGGGAGATGAAGGGGAGCCAGTGGTGTGCATTCTGGAGAAGCTATTATTAGCCCGAGGCACTCGGTGCCTTCTCAGAGGAATGCCTTATTTCAGACGAGGTGTACGATCGGTGGAAAAGTTTGCGATTATTTGATCGATAGTGGGTGTACCGAGAATGTGATTTCACACTCGGTGGTACAGGCTTTACAGCTAAAGGTTACAAAAAAAATCCCACCCCAATAAAATCAGTTGGGTTAAACGTGGCATGGAAATCACTGTTGCGGAGACTTGTTCGGTTACCTTTTCTATAGGTAAACATTATGTGTGTGAGGTGGTCTGTGACGTCCTTGATATGGATGTGTGCCACATTATTTTGGGGCGACCTTGGCAATTCGATGGTAATGCCACTTTTGAATGCCGGGCCAATATTTACTCGTTCGATTGGAAGGGAAGAAAGTTGCATCTGCTACCACAGTCAGCGGAGGCCATTGGCAAAGATGTCAAGGGAAAGGTTGTAGCCTACCGGGTATCTGGACACGATATGTTGCTCACTCCGTAGAGCGACTCTTTGCTCTTGTGACTACGGCTGGTACTGACCCAGACGACAAGGCCCCTGTTCCTGTGGCACTTCGCAGCCTACTTCAGGAATTTGCGGATATAAGCCCGTCCGAATTGCCTGCCAAGCTGCCACCTCTCTGCACCATACAACATCAAATTGATTTCATTCCCGTTGCCTATTTGCCGAACCTACCTCATCACCGTATGAGTCCCAAAGAGCACAAGATACTACAAGAAATCGTTGAAGATCTCCTACAGCGACAACTAATCCAGCACAGCCTGAGCCCCTGTGCTGTCCCAGCGCTGATAGTTCCTAAGAAAGATGGGCAGTGGAGGTTATGCATTGAAAGCCGGGCAATCAACAAAATCACTACCAATTACCATTTTCTTATGCCCAGAATTTCAGATTTACTGGATAAGCTGCACGGGTCCGTGGTGTTCTCCAAATTAGATTTGTGCAGTGGCTATCATCAAGTTCGCATTCGGCTCGGCAACGAGTGGAAAACGGCTTTCAAGACGCTAAAAGGATTGTACGAAAGGCGGGTGATGCCGTTTGGTTTATGCAATGCGCTTGCCACTTTTATGAGGGTCATGGCCGAAATTCTTAAGCCATTTGAAGGTAAGTTCTGTGTGACATACTTCAATGATATTCTTGTGTATAGCTCCTCTCATGAAGAGCACTTGCAGCATCTTACTCAATTGTTCTTGACCTTGCGAACCCACAAACTATATTTAAATTTGACCAAGTGTGAGTTCGCAACTCCCTCAGTTCACTTTCTCGGGTTTATAATTAGTCATGAGGGAATTCATGCGGATCTGAGAAAAATAGCAGCAATCCGAGATTGGCATACTCCTCGTTCTCTCACAGATATCCGAAGCTTCCACGGTTTGGCTAATTTTTATCACCGTTTCATTAAGGGATTTAGTGTTCTTATGGCTCCAATTACAGATGCGCTAAAGGGCTCAACTTTTTCTTGGTCTATAAGGTAGCAAGATAGTTTTGAACAAGTGAAAATTGCTCTTTGCAATGCTCCCGTCCTAGCCTTACTGAACTTTGAGAAAGCTTTCCAAGTGGATACCGACGCATCAGGGATCGGTATCGAAGCTGTTCTTTATCAAGACGATAAGCCCATTGAATATTGTAGCAAAAAATTAAGTGCACCTAGAGAGAAATGGACAGTGTACATGTCACGACCCAACCCAACTGGGACGGATCCCGCTCGCATCGGGCCGCGACAGAACTATTAAAAATCCAGGATCTAGCTTTGGAATTTGCTTCAGACTTTCTTCCAAATATTAAATAAACAGAAAAAATACATAGCTACTATAAACATCCAAATACATAACAGTTCATCTATCTTTTCTTTTATCAAAACAATCATCTACAATACAATCAATGGCTTCCGACAGAAATAACAGAACAGAACAGAAAAGTCATGACTGTACAAAAATCAAAAGTACAAAAATACCTAATCTCAGATCAGACACAAAACTTCTAGTCCAAGACTTCCTTCCCTTTCCCAGAACCTGAAAACCACGCAGAAAATAAAGATGAGCTAACAACTCAGCAAGACATCACTCACCAATCAAAATCATCAGAAATTTACATCAGAATCCCATCAGAAAATAGCCGTACAGAAATCATAGAACAGACAGAACAGATACTTGATCAATAAAAAATTAGCTTATGTATAAAGAAAATTGAAGTCATTTCAAATCAGAGTTTAGAACAGATATTATAAAGCTTTCAAGTCATAGAGCAGACAGAATCGTATGGAATAATCAGAATCATACAGAAATCAGATAAAATCACATTCATATCAGATAATTCTAATCAGATAATTCATAAAACAGATAAGATAAGTCACAGCACTGATTATCAGATATCAAACATCAGATTTCAGATAACATATCACATATCAGATTTCAGATTCTCAGACCCTTACAGAATCGTACGGATTTTGGCCCCTTATGTCTCCCTTTCCTGACACTTACAGAATCTCGATGGATTCTTGCCCCTTATGTCTCCCATCCCTGACACTTACAGAATCTCGACAGATTCTGGCCCCTTATGGCTCCCTTCCCTGACACTTACAGAATCTCAAAGGATCCTGGCCCCTTATAACTCCCTTCTGATAGCATACAAACAATTCAATTCATTCAACGAATCAATTCAGAAAAATCAAAATTCGTACAAAAAATCAGCGGCATAACAGCAGTATACAGAATTTACACAAAATTCAAAGATTCAGAAGTTTACCAAATTACCGCAGAATATTCACAACAACATTATAAGACTTTAATTGTACTGAAGTAACATTTTTCAACATCCTAATAATTCGTAATTCAATTAAAACGCCGCATAATCCAAAATATCCGATAAAAATCTTGCAGAAAATACTCAAAACGTGCATAATTATCATCTCAGAAACATACCAAAAGTTATGCGGTAAAACCTTTGTCAGAAGAAAATAATACAAAAAATTCTCTAACGGAAACAAAATCCGGAACAGAAAAGTCGTCAAAATCCACATTTCTGAAAATTGAGAAAGGCGAAATGTGCCTTACTTCGAGTTGATCAACTTTTTCAACTACGGCAACGGACGAAAACGAGTCGAAGTCGCCCAAAAATTCACTTTTCTTCTTTTCCCTTCGTTTTTCTCTCTCCTGGACTTTCTCTCTCTTCAAAAACGGCACTATTCAGATATTTATTAAGCAGGATCGTCCCGAATGATGTCCCGATCGTCCCGGGACGATCTTCTCTGGACTCAAATCGTCCAGATGAAAATAAATTCCAATTTCTTCGTTCCTGGATGAAACTCTCTGTCTGGTTCGTCCCGACGGTTCATCCCAACCCTTCCAGGTTCATACAGACGAAATTGACAGATTTCTTCACAATTTCTTCAGTTTGTCCGGGACTAAGGCCAGTTCGTCCGGGACTAACAGCACTAAAAAAACAGCTTTGGAGGGGTTTTACAGTACGAACAAGAGCTCTATGCGGTCAGGGCAAGGGAGCAGAAGATAGGAATTGATTGCTCTTCAGGTTTTAGTTCTTTTGATGATTTTGATTCTTTTGTACTTAGGATAGATTTCAGTACTGGTGATTGTAGTGTAGTTCCTGAGTATTGTACATCATTTTGAGATATGAATCGACTTGTATATTGCTGTTTTAAATTTTATAGATATTTGATAGATTGTTAATTGAAGGTTTTAGATAGCTCTGGTAAATTGTTTGAGTAATTGATTGGCATTCTTTCCAAGTTAGATCTTGGGGCGTGACAGCAACGATCCAGATTTTGCAGTCATATGGGAAAAGAGCTGTTTCGGTACACCGCAAGCGGATTTCTCAGTTAGGCAGGGATTTCGTTTCAAGGGCAATTGTTTATGTGTACCAGTGTCCTCTTGCCAACAACAACTCATAAAAGAAATTCACTGTGGAGGATTGGCTGCACATGTGGGAAGAGACCGTACACTACAACAACACCAATACAAATTCTTCTGGCCGCATATGAGAAGGGATATTGCAAGGTTTGTTGAACGTTGCGCTATATGCCAACGTTACAAAGGATTCGCCCAAAACAATGGACTGTATTTGCCATTGCCGGTGCCAGATTCTATTTGGGAAGACCTCAGCCTATACTTCGTTCTAAGCTTGCCGAGGACCAAGCGAGGCTCTGATTCCATAATGGTAGTTGTGGACAGATTTTCGAAAATGGCCCATTTCATACCATGCAAGAAAACGTTCGATGCCCTCAACATTGCCAAACTATTCTTCAAGGAGCTCGTGCGTTTACACGGTCTTCCTCGCAGCATAACTTCAGATCGGGATGTTAAGTTTATTAGCCACTTTTGGCGTGAACTTTGGAGGCGGTTTCAAACCGACTTGAAGATGAGCTCGACCTACCATCCCCAAACGGATGGCCAAACTGAAGTGACCAATCGGACACTTGCCAACATGCTGAGGTGCTTAGTCCAGGAGAAACCGAAGCAATGGGAAGAGGTGTTGGGACAAGCCAAATTCGCTTTTAACTCCATGCCCAATCGCGCCACAGGTAAATGTCCATTCAGCATAGTTTATATAAAAATGCCTAACCATGTTGTAGATTTGACCGTCCTTCCGAAGAGTCGAAGCCCGCCAGCTGCTCAAACCGCCGAACAATTTACAGAGGTGCTGAAAGAAGTTAAAGATCGTTTGCTGGATACCAATTTGAAGTACAAGTGCAGCAAAGACAAATACCGAAGACATGTTGAATTTCATCCCGAAGATCTGGTTATGTTCAGATATCGCCGGGATAAGTTTCCCTCTGGCTCATGTTCGAAATTGCATCCAAAAAAGTTTGGGCCATTCCCGGTATTGCGGAAGATCAACGACAAAGCCTACATCATTGATCTTCCCAAGGATATTTCTACCTCCTCCACTTTTAATGTTGCAGATATGTACCCCTATCACCCTCCGGATGGAGCCGTCACCACCACAAACTCATCAGAGTTGAGTTCTTCCGAATCTGGGGAGACCTGATGGGGACCACATGGGGTGGTGCCATGATAATTGTCCACTACTTTAGTTAACCGTTTTACCTTTTTTAGCTTGGCACCTTATTATCTAGTAATTTCTAGTATATTAGTATTTTTGGCAGCTATAGTTCAATAGGAAAAAGGATATAATACCTGTTTAGAGGAGGAAGGAGTTGATCAATATACTTGCTGGTTTAGTATCCGGTGTTCCTTCACTGTTTTATTGCTTTACTGTGCAGGTTCTCTCTTAGTTGCAGGGAAGGCTGCATCAAAATGACCTTGAAAAAAAATGATGCTACCCAGCCAAATGTATGTTGGGGATGTGAAAGTAAAACACCGTAACGAAACAAAGAAGAAAAATAGAAATGCAGTGAAAATTAAAAGACACTAGGATTTAATGTTAAAAAACTCAAAATCGAGAAAAAAATCATAGAGCCACACCACACCAAAAAATTCACAATGAAAATTGAAAGAAATAAGTACATATCTCTCTCCTCACTTGCTCTCTCCTTCTCTACACTCTTAAATCGTTCTTATCTTAAAACAAACAAAGAAATACAATATATATCGCCAAGGGACGTCACCCTTGAGAAAAATGAGAAAGAAAAACTATCCAATCTACTTCATAGTATTGTGGCACCAATTTTGAGCACTGTGACGCTCAACCTTTGTCATTTGGTCCATCTAACAACGCTGTGGAGCCTAAATACAGCAATGACATGTTCTGCTCTATATTTATTTCACGAGAAAATGTCCAGCGAACAAAGTAGCACTGGGGTGCCCGGGTACACAATGCTGAAGGGCTCGGTTACAGTGTCGATGCGTTGTACGAAAAAAAAAATCCAAGGCAAAGCACCCGAACCCAAGCAGGTGGGTGATCCGATCAAGTCCATGACAACAGTACAACCCAATTGACCAACACAATCAAATTACACACATAATTAACGAACTAGCATCCTTTAATAATGAATTTTAACTAAAATAAATTTAATAATTTACTTTTTATTAAATAACCCGTGCTTATTATTTATTGCAAATTGAATGCCAAAATTCATAAGAAACAATTGTGTCGTTAGTACACAAGAGCTGTCATTAGTACACTAGAGTTGATGAACTTAATATTGAATGACAATATTAAAAAGTTCCTGAACTTCATCTTTTGCTTCTTCCTGCATGGAAGTGGAGCACTACAGACTTCGACGGATATTGAACACCCTATCGAGCTTCTAAATCAGTAATTGTAACGGAATTTGCAGACACTGCTCTCAGATTTTCTTTCTCATAAACATTTTGCTCACTTTTTTGCGCAGACAACTCAGAATCTCTGCCTATCATGTAGAATGGAGGCGACGATGGAATTGGAATTGTGGTCGAGTGAGAAATAATCATCACCATCACTGAATTCATGCTCGGCCGCAGCAATGAATCCTCCTGCACGCAAAGTAGTCCAATGTGCAAACATCTGAGTACTTCTTGAGGTTGAAATTCATGCCCAAGACATTGATCAACCACTTGCAATGCCGTTGCCGTCCCCTCATTCCAATACTTCCAAACCTGAAGAGTAAGATAGTCACAACCATGATCAAGAAAATTGATTTCATATCAAACATGTAAAGGTATCAGTATTCATTTCATACGAGTTGATACAAATGTTGTTGGTATATAAATAAGAAAATCTTGTTACCTAACAACTTCGATGTCTTAAATTTGCATTGAGCAAACTTCAAGAGGCTGTATCTCCTAAACATCGACCACATGAGATTTAGCAAATTTTTGGCACTTGACCTTTCATAATTTAAACGTTTATTTTTAAGTGAAGTGATGTCCCCTACCCACCATTGCTTAGTTTGGTTGGTGGGCGAGTACGGTTGGAAACCTCTCAATCCGTGCTTGACTCCCCTCGAGCGGTAGCACCTCTTAAGTGTGGGCCAGGAGGTTTCTGGGGTGGGTGCCCTTCTAGGTCAACTGAGGATTAGTCACGATGCTAAACATCCTTTCGGAGGTGACAGCGGGTGGATATTCCGTTCCCAAAAAAAAGTGATGTCTCCTTGGTAGAACTCTTTTATTAGTGATAGATTTTTTTAATACATATAAGATTACCGAGTTTAATCAGATATCAAATAGCTGAAATTTTTGCTTCTCTAAAATATTAGTAATTAGCTCTTACTCATGTTTAGGATTTTACAGAATAGGCCCAACTTTCACCCGATGATCCACTCTGTATCAAGTGATAGAAGAGGAATTCTTACATAGCCTAGGAGGTCTAAATGATGCCCCATGTCTGCGAAAATGCCATTCCTTCTGCCGGTGATGATCTCTAGAATCAGCACCCCATAGCTAAACACATCTGATTTAGTAGAGAAGAGACCATTCATCACATATTCTGGTGCCATGTATCCACTAAAATAACAATGGAATGATTAGATTTTATAATTGGCCAAAACTATAAATTTATCTAGGTAATGCGTTATATGCTTACAATGTACCGGCAATTCGATTTGTGTTTTGTTGTGTTTGATCAATGTGGATAAGCCTCGCAAGACCAAAATCTGATATTTTAGGCCTCATGCTGTTGTCAAGCAAGATGTTGCTTGCTTTCAAATCTCGATGAATGATCTTGAGACGTGAATCCTCATGAAGATAAAGGAGCCCCCTACCAATACCTTCTATAATCTTGTATCTGGTTCCCCAATCGAATTGTGATCGCTCCATAGAATCTATATATTCAATTAATGTAAGAAGAAGGAATGTAATTGTAAGGAATTTATACAAACCATAACTTACGAAATGAGATAAAACCTTATGTTGTTGTTTAATAAAGAAAACTACTCAAAATTTCCACGGGTAGAAAGAGAGATGTGAGAGGCATACCAAATAAGTATTTATCAAGGCTCGTTTTAGGAAGATATTCATAGACAAGAATCTTTTCGTTCTCCTCCAAGCAACAACCAAGCAATCTCACAAGGTTCTTGTGCTGAAGCTTGGCAACCAAAGCAACCTCATTTTTCATTTCGACAAATCCTTGTGTAGAAGTTCTTGATAGTCGTTTTACTGCTATATGTTGTCCATCTTCTAGTAAACCCTGAATAAACATTTAAACAAATAGCACTTTTCTAGATCTCTGTGTTGCTCAAAAGAATAAAATTTTAAAAAAGTTCAATTTGTATTAAGGGAGAAACCAGTGTTACAACAAAATTTATAGTCGAACAATTTCCTACCTTATAAACTGGTCCATATCCACCTTCTCCAAGCTTATTTTCTTCAGAGAAACCATTTGTGGCTTTTCTAATTGTATCCATATCAAATAACAGAGATTCTGTACTTCTGATATCCTCCTTCTCTACAAAATGGCCTGAAGAAAGTTTTGTTTTCAACAGAATACCAAACAGCATTTTCTGATAAATATAAACAAAAATAAGTCTTACTGGTTCGTAGTCTTTTCGGAGCTCTCCTCTTTGTATATTGTAGGATCAAGAAAACAAACAGCAACGTGAAGACAAAAGAAACTGGAAGGACAATGATCAGGACCTTTTTTGTAGTGTTGGTATTATTCCCTGAATAAAAAAGAAATATTTGTAGAAAATATTAAATTTTGATTTTATCATGTAAATCTGAAAAAAAAATATTTAGGGTTCTTATTTTGTCTTACAAGATAGGAACTAAAAGATATTAAATCAGATTGTACGCAACTCTAGTTTGTATCGAAATAATGAATTTGATTTGACCTAAGTTGAGATCACCTAGAATTAACCTGTAGTTAAACTTGACCAATTTGGGATGGAGGTACATCGGTTCAAGATGGATGATTCACAACGTTACAAAGACATAAAATAACATAAAAATTAAAACTTGAAAACTTACCCTTGCTTTGGCCATCCTTACCGTTACCACTGTTGCCACCCTCAACAGCAGCCGGTGAAGGCCGGGGAGGTTCCTCTGCTGTAGATGGCGGCGGAAGTACTGACAAAAATGAATAGGTTTCAAACCTCGTTATGCAGCTCACCGTCATAACCTGGCCACCAACCTTGTCAACGGGAAGCATCCCCGCCATCCCGTCAAGGCATTGTTGACAATCACTGCTTGATAGGTCTTGGGTGCACCAAGCCATTCCATAGATGTCTTTAAGCTTAGAGTAGTTAGCATTTCCTTCTCCAAACCTTGACTCAGCCGTGGATGCTTCTGTTGATATCTTAACCATCAGAGCATTCACTGTCTGTTTGAAGACCACCGGATTAGAGGCGTTCTCTATGTTAGCCAAAGTTAAAATCTTTGATGTCTCTGGAATGGAAAAGAAGCGTTGGTCAGAGTAGCGGAGCACACAGTGATCCGCGCGGAAAGCTGCAGATTTGCTTTGAGGGCAGCCCTTGGCTCCTGCCGCAGCTGTAGCTGAGCTGTTGAGGCAGTCGATACAGGTGGCCGCGGACACATCAGGGCGGCACTGGGCAAGGCCGAATACCTGGGCATCTGGTGAGCTTCCGATGGTGGTGGTGGAGTACAAAGAAGAATTCCAGGTATACTCTGTCAGTTTAGTGATGAGGCTGCGGAGGTTGGATTCGTATGCGCTTCCTGCGTTATAGTTGGTATTGCCACAGGAGGTGAAAATGATGTCCTCGGACCGAGTTCCGGTGACGAGAAAGAGTAGTATTTGCAAGGCGAAGAGGAAAGAGTAAGGAAGCGCCATGGCTTCGGAAATGGAATGGTTAGAACTCAACTCTGTGGAGAGGAGCTATAGAAGGTGAAATGCTTGACTGTATGAATGTTCATACGGGCAATTTGTTAAGTCAGTGAGATTAGTACGTTGAACGCATGCCACGGCCGAGAAGTACGAATCGCGGACCCGCGGCTACTGCATCGAACGCGGTGCGTGTAGATTTTATTAGATTCTGTCTTTTCAAATTTTTCTTTTGAAAAAACTTGTTGCGTGAAACACTGAAACTTTACCAAAATTTGCCAAAGGCCACAGACATTGACTGGACCGAAAGATTTTGGCAATCACTATTAGTCCCTAAAAGCAATTAGCATGATATCACAATTAAGCATAACCAGTTGCTTTCTTTCATCCGCGTTTGAATAGCATACATCAATTGGAAAGCCAACTAACCAGTCTGAATAGAGTTTTTTTTTTTTTTACATTTAGATCAATTTAGAGAAACTTATACACACATGATAGTAAACATTGAACTTGAGATCTCTTGATTGATAGATATTTTGCAACTGTTTTAGCTCGATAAAGTTTGACGGGGTTATTAGAGACACTTGCATGGAGTGATTGTTTAGCCGGGCGCAATACCTTTGATCCCAGCCTCACAGACAAAGATCGTCCTGCTGCCTGTGACGAACCACCTGAAACAATTTCACAAAGAAACAATCGTCCTGTGCTACCTTGGAAAAATTATTACGTGCGGATCCGAATTCATCCGGAGACCAATAAAAATGCGCCACGTCGCCCCAAAAATATACCGTGCTCGGAACCGGATGGTTCTCCCATCCGATGTCCGCACAGAATAATCGCTCGCTACCTTGGGACGACTTACCCGAGCCTGATTTCACCTGGAAGAAAACATGCGCGAAGGAAAACGCACCCATCTCTTCACGGAAGGGTGCTGAACGAGACCACCACCTGAATTCAATTTAGGATACAGGAAACTATTCTCGAAAATAGATAAAATTCACGAAATGCTGTCAAAACAGAGAATTTAAGGACGCTGAACGACACCCATCTTTGTATTGTTTAACTATGTATATAGACAACGCTATATGTCAAAATACAGAACTAATACTACAAGCAAGCTACATGTAAAGCTATAGCCTAATAAATAAACTTTTAACATATCTTCTGACATCTCATTTGAGGTACAGGCCAATAAAATTTTTTTTTCAACAGTTCTATAGGTTTATCTCTACCGAAGTGACCAGCTAGCCCTTCCTCATGGCATTCAATGATCAAGGGCAATCGAGTAGAGCATTGAGGAATGCACAGGCGTCTGATAAAAAAATCGATACCCTTCCTTTATATGAAAGAATTATGGTCTAGTTTGGAATTTGTATCAAATAGGTTGAAAATCTGCATCCTGACAGTATAATTCTTTTAACAATTCAAACCCAAAAATTTTAGTTTGTAAAACTTATAATAAGAGGTGTCATCGGCTAAGAGCATCTGCAATTTGGTTGCACTAGCTTGCCTTATGCTTGAGGACATAATGGAAAGCAGCCAAAAATTTGGATCACATTGCATGCTTTACTTTCAACTTCTTTTGACTATTAAAAAATGGAAAGCTTCATGGTCAGAAAAAAGAACAAATTCGTTAGCGAGTGAATAATGATTCCAGTGATGTAAAACTCGGACTATTGCATAAAATTTCTTATCATAGGTTAAATATTTTCGGCATGCAACATTTAATTTTATACTGAAAAAAGCAATAGGGTGACTGCCTTGACTGAGCACTGCACCAGTGCCTACATTCGAGGCATCATAATCTACCTCAAAAACTTGCTTGAAGTTTAGGTAGTGCCAACATGGGAGCAGCAGATAGTTTATGCTTCAAAGATTCAAAAATTGCTGGTGCTGCATTATTGCAATAGAACCGATCAACAATTGTACTGAAGTTTCAAATGAATCTTCTATAAAATAACGAAAGGCCATGGAACGAAGTGGCATACCTCATATCTGTCGAAGTCCCGTGAATCCCGTTTGAAATAATGAAATCCCGCATGCCTGCTCCTGCTCTGCTTCGCGATCGCTTCCCGAATTTCTCGCACTGTAGCTCATCAATCACACCCGTTAAAAGGCCGAGCAAACGAAGCCTTTGGCTTCTCTGTTTTCTTCCATCCGCAAGAACTCTCTTCCAGACTCCTCTTGCCGCAAGCATTCTCCATCCCGACGCCTCTTCCTTCTCCTTCAGCCCATTTGCAAACCCCAAGCCATACCCGATCTCCATCCTGTCGTAAGCCAATCCTCACATCCGATCAAACTTCCTCTTGTGTCGAACTCAAGTAAATCCACCTTCGACCTGGCGACCTCCCTGCCGACCCTAGCTCCCGTCTCCACTTCTGACCTCCAAAGCCAGCCGTCTCCTTCGCTTAGCCTACGACCAACCTTCACCTGTCGGCCCTCACAGTCGAACTCCAGCCGCAACTTCTTCTCTGCCTTACGATTCCAACGGTCAGTCCAGATCCTCCATTCGCATCTCTCACTCAGCTTGCGACTGAATCCCTCTATAGAGACTGAACCCCTCTTCACTGCTTAAAGCCCAAAACAGCCATTTCCCTACAATCTAAAGACCCAATAGCAAGCCCAAATCCCATTCAAATCAACACACGCAAATCCACTCAAGCCAAGGTGAATATTCTCTCCCACCTCAACAATTTGATATTAAATATGTTTAATATTAATGTTAATATTAATGCTAATATTAATATCAATGTTAATGTTAATATCAATGTTAATATTATTATCATAATTATACTATCATTATTATCATGATAATAATAATATAGTTTATATTATTTTAATAATATTATTATAAATAATAACGATATTATTATCCATATCATTATGGATATTATATATATATATATATATATATATATATATATATTATATAAGAGAAAGTTTCAAAAAATAAAAAAAGAGAAAAGAAATATAATAAAAGAAGAAAGAAAAAGCTTCAAAAAAAAAGAAAAGAAAAGAAAGAAGTTGTTTGGTTGTATCTTGTCTCAATTTGTGTGCCAACACTGCCGACAACTCCATCCCCAAGGTATAACACTCTCCAAACTTAGAAAATCTATCTCGACACTTGTAATGCGACGAAAATTCACCCATGCACATTTTTTTTAGCACGACGAGACAAAAATATAAGTACCCGTACGTGCCTCAATATCGTTGGGGAAATAATTGCTCTTTCAAAACATGTATTTTTGAAGACTCATGCACGACTTTCTCTGGCGTGGTAGAATTGAAGATTTTTGTCATCGGTGTCATATGACACCAACCGTGCACGCTTTTCTCTAGCGTGGCGGGAGGCTCACTCCGGAAATTTTCCCTAAATGGAAGAGACGCCGGGAGACTACCAAAATTTTATCTGAAAAAGATAAGGACTTGAACAAATAGGGGACTTGAACAAAACTTAAATGATTAATAAGATACTTTAATCTAAATGAAACGAGTTCGAACTTGAACTTGATTTGAATATTAAGTAGACAATATTTGAACAATTTGAATACAAGCAAAGACTTGCAATTTGACTACAAAGGACTTGGACTCGAATTTTGATGGGAACTACAATAAACATGAGCCTAACTTGAACTTGAACATAACTAAGGTGAATGATCAATAAAGAGTTCTATTTGAATGATAACACAAAACTCTAATGGAATGTTAAAAAATTATCATTTCAATTTCGACGAAATTGCTAATTAAGAAAGATTTGAGTCATTCAAATCTTATACAACCAAGCAAGTGGAAGACAAGCTCTTAATGCATTATGCATGCAAGTTATGAATGATGAAAACAAAATGACTATGAATATTCAGCCGAGTCAACCTGTGAATCAGAACAATGGACATCTATATCAATCATGCAATCAACTACAACAAGAAGGATTCGACATGTAATTTGATGGCAAGCAAACATCAATATGCGAACAATTTTCCTCCTACAAATGATAAAGCACAACATACAATGAATGCTATGACGTCTATATCAATCATATGCAATCAATGCAATATGCCCACAAGTGAAGTAAGAGAATTGTGGAGAATACAACCTTCTTTCTACCAATGCTGAAATACATCGGCCCTATCTACAAGCAATGATGGCAAATGTATCGAAGGTTTAATGGATCTTTTACCTACAAGGGAGAAGATCGTAGAAGATGCAAATGCTTATTAGTGATGATGAGGGATTCATCGCATATACAATAATGAACTTGCGGGTGATGATTAGTGACAGATAATAAAGGTTATAGCCTCTTTATAGTCAATAACCACGCAAAATAAGTTGATACGCTGACCCATTACAAGCAGAGGCAGAACACCTCCAGCAAATGTAAAGCTTTTACAAGTTATTGTAACAAGAACATTGTAGAACCCACGCAATCAACTCCATCCAATGGCAGCTAAATACATCAATCATTTGCAAGTGGAAGCAGATGATATGCAGTAAACGCAAACATACCTATAAGCTGTCGTAACAGTTGTAGGAGACATGTCATACACATCAAATGTCACTTACGAGCAAATTGCCAAAGGACCATAGTAAATGCAGGTTCTTACGAGTTACTGTAAAAAATTTGTTGTGCATACAATAGGTTGTATGTGAGCGAGCACAAGACTGCAACAAATACAAATGTATATGATAGGCGTTAGAAGATTTGTATGTAAAGCAACTCGGCAATGAACAGGGGCATCATGTCCGTGGTGAATGCAATATCTACAAATATATAATAGGAGATTCATTAGTGCACAACAAGCTACCTACAGAAAGCAACAAGCATTGCACGACAATCTTTCTATACAAAGCAACAAACAACTCAATCCACAAGCTGCTATAACACGCCACATGATTCGCAATATCCATGCAAGCAGACAGAAGGCGTCCCCCCCCCCCCCCCGTGTGGGCCTCGTGGGCCTCGGCGAGCATGTTATGGGCACACACATGAAGTCTAGGGATGTTGCATGGGTACAATTCAAGTCTGATCCTTCTATATGGATAGATATGAGTCGTCACTGCTTGAATTATTAATCAGATACACGATCAAGGCATCGACTAGAATATCTATTTTATACGCTCATATAAGGCCTTTAAGGTTTATGACAAAAGAAAATCATCAACAAAGGCATAAAGCCTATGCAACCCGATCCTCTGTGACAGCTCGATAGAATCGACAAGGTTCAATGCATAAATGAAAATTACCCCAAACACCTTAATGATGACCATGTTGAACATAGATATCAATCAAAGGAATTAATTCCAATATTTCGAACACCTTCAAGTATCTTCAAATGCCCACAAACACCCATAAAATCCCAAATCCAAGAAATACCAAAAATCCAAAAATATTTAAAATTAAAATAAATCATCAAAACACTTAAAGAAAGTTTATCCACCCTCCGAAATTGTTTGCCGATGTGGACAATCTGAAAATCATTTCAGCTCAGAAACAGCTAATGCCTGGTTGAGAATATTACCAGGATCTATTCTCAAATAATCTCCTACCAGTAAGGATGTCGTACGTGTCCTCTGACCGGTGGTTTTACCGCCAAATGGCACCGCAGGATAAACGGTTATGACCCGGGACCCTCTGAATTGTGTAGTTTGCCGCCAAATGGCATCACAAGATAACAGTTATGGCCAGAGCCAATACGTTCCTTAGTGACATCAAATCTTTGACATATGAATCAATATTATATAATCAATAGAATACAAAGCCCTCTGTCAGCTAAGGTGGATTCAAATTTTTTCCTTAGACAAACATTCATTCTAGGTCTACAAGGTTGTAATATCAGCTTTTGCTTCAGGTTCGTCCGGGACGAAGTTGGATCGTCCGGGACGATCGGTGCAGGTTGTGTAGAAAATCATGTTTGGCTGTATGGTTCGTCTGGACGAAATCAGGATCGTCTGGACGAAAATAAGTCAGAGAACCCTTCGCCAGGGACGATATGAAATTTTTCGTCTGGACGAAATTCTTCTCTTCATGGATCGTCCGGTACGAAGCTCGATCGTCCAGGACGATCAGTCTGGATATATATAGAAATGAGATATTTTGAAGAGATAGAAATATCTAAGGAGAGAGAAAGAGAAAAGGAAAAAGAGAAAAGCTGGTTTTCGGAGACCGCGGAGCGCTTTTCGTCCGACACTGCTGTTGGGAAAAGTGAAGATCTCGTGGTAAGGACTCCGAACCCTGTTTCTGTTTTCAAAGATGTTGTGTTTTGACCGAGTTGAGATCTGTTTTGTGTTTTCGTAGTCGAACTTTTGACGTGATTTGATATTGACACAACTTTCACCGCACAACTTCTGATATGTTATAGATATGATTATTACACACGACTTGAGTGTTTTCTGCGATGATTTTACCGGTCGGAATTGATTCTACGCGATTTTAATTGAATAGAAAATTATCAGGACTTGATTTGATTTGGACTCTATAGATTGATAGTCTTGTATTGATGTCGTGGATCTTCGTCTGTAATTTGGAAAGATTTGGAATTTGTGTCTTTTGCAGGATTTTTGTGTAAATTCGATAGACTGCCGTTACTCTGCCCGATTTTCGTATGATTTCTGAATTTGTCTGGAATTGATAGATTGAATCGATATGAATATGATTATTGATATGATTGCTTTAATATTGACTATTGAATTGCTTATTGATTGAATTGACTATTGATACTGATCGCAAGTGGAACCTGGTTGAACATTGGTTGGAGATTGATATTGATACCTGTACAGGATGGTGGGCCGACGGGCTTTCCTTTAAACATTGATTATTGATTATTGAAGGGAGACATAAGGAGTTTATTGATATGCCGACGGGCGAAAAGAGTGACGACTCTTATTGATAGAACCAATGTACGAATCTACAACAGCAATATAGAATCTACAACAGCAACATAGCCAGTAGTTTGTACTTGTTCAGTATATAGTATTGAAATGCATGTTTACTGTATTGACTCACGGATCTATTGCTTTATCGATTTCTACTTTATTGATTTGATCAGAATGACTGTATCGTACGATTTCACTGATTTCATCGATTGACTACTGAACATTGATACTGCTGAGCATTGATATAGACATTGATAGATATAGATACTGCATTGATAGCATGGATTTGGACTACTGCCTACCGATTCATTGATATTGCTGCCTATAGATTTTATAGACTCGCTGTTGCTACTGTTCTACACCGTATTGACTGTTGTATAGATTTCTTGTCAGAATGGATTGAAATTTATCGTATTGCTTTCCTCGATTGATTTCATTAAATGAATCGTATTGATTTGACCGTATTGATTTGATTGATGGATATTGATTGATTGATTGAATTGAAATGATTGATTTGCCTGCCGCTGCATTGACTGGTTTTATTGACTATTGATTTTCGGATTGCATCGATTACTGATTTGATTTCCACTGCATAGACTCATTGACCATTGACTGATATAGATTGATTGACTGTGATTGACTGACATGCATATTGATAGCATCGCCGTGCTTTGATTTCAGTTATAGGTATTAGGTGTCCTGCTGGGCTTTGTAAAGCTCATTATATGTGGTTGATATTTTCAGGTCAGGGCTCAGGAGCAGGAGATAGGAATTGATCCAGATCGACAGGTTTTAGTTTCTTTTGATCGATAGATGATTCTTTTGTACTCAGGACAGGATAGATTTCTCTACTTGTATTGATAGTTTAGTTCCTGAGTATTGTATATGATGTTTTGAGATGTGAATCGACTTGAATATTGATGTTTAAATTTTATAGATGTTTGATAGATTGCTTACTGAAGGTTTATAGATAACTCTGGTAAATTGTTGTGAAATTGATTGACATTCTTTCCAAGTTAGATCTTGGGGCATCACAAGTTGGTATCAGAGCAGTGTTATTGGAAGAATGGATTGTTACCAGAGTTGTAGGTTTGGATTGAGAGTTGGGTAGATTGGGTAGCTTTAAGAGCTTCATTGGCATACATCGTTGCATGTGTGTATCATTTGTTTTGAATTGTGCAGGTGAAAAAGATATGGATCCTCCAGCAGAATCCAGTGTACCAAATGAGCAACACAGCGCAGCTCCAGTGCCTTCAGAGAGTATGATGCAGTTGGCTACTGCGATTGCACATGTTATGGGGGATGCCCAGAGCAAGATGAGTGGAAGCAAGGAAGAAGAGGTAGACAGACATTTGCAGATGTTCCACAAGCTGAAGCCTCCGTTGTTTAAAGGAGCTGTGGGACCACAGGCTGCTGAGGATTGGATCCTGAGAGTAGAAAAGATTTTTGACAGCATGCAATGTCCGGGAAATAGAAAGGTACCATTAGCTGTGTTCCTATTTGAAGGAGAAGCGGAGAGATGGTGGATTGGACAGCAGAGAGAGAAATTCCAGGGGAAAACCAATGCTGAGATCACCTGGGATGAGTTCACTGCAGTGTTCAGGATGTGGTTTGTACCACCGTCAGCTCAACGACAGATGCAGGAAGCTTTCATGAGATTGGAGCAAGGCCGTAAGTCAGTGATGCAGTACGAGGCCGAGTTTACTGCACTTTCGAGGTACGCTGCTCATCTGATTCCTACTCCCGAAGAAAAGTGCTATAGATTTCTACATGGATTGAATAGAGAGCTGAGGCATCCACTAGTACCTTTCCGGATCCATGAGTTTTCTGAGCTAGTGGAGCGAGCTCGATTGATAGAGATTGATTTAGCAACACCGGTACTGAGGTACGAGGATACCAGAAGGAGGAGAGATGAGGTACGACGAGATGATTCTTATAGAGACAGAGATAGAGAGAAGAGAAGCAGGTATGAGGGTTCGAAGGGATCTGCATCGGGATCTGCATCACGATCAGCATCGATAGTATCGTCTGGTGGTTCTGGCACGTGCATTCACTGTGGTAGACGACATGCAGGTCAGTGCTACCTATTGACGGGACAGTGTTTTCACTGTGGACAGCAAGGACACAGAGCAGCAGATTGTCCTCAGAAAGGACTGGGTGGAAGGACTGATTCTGGCACGGGTACCGGACAGCAGAGGACTGTTGGCTCGAGGGCCTACAGTGAGAGATCAACAAACAGGATGGATGATAGAGCTGTCAGGGATCAGAGGGAGACAGTTGCACCACGACCTCCTACACTTCCTCCAGTGGTGCCACGCATCTACAGTCTACAGAGTTTACAGCATCGTGAGGATCAGCAACGACCAGAAGGTTCTACTGGTAAGATTGATTTGACTAACCGATTGATATTGACATATGAACATTGCATATTGACATTTGATTGATTGCATTGTGTGTTCTGTATAGATTTCGACGAGTTTTGTTTTGGATTTGGATTTCGATCGATTTGGTTTGCTTCGTGTTTTGCTCCGTACCTTTAGGGAAATGTCGGGACGACATTTTTCTAAGGTGGGGAGATTGTAATATCAGCTTTTGCTTCAGGTTCGTTCGGGACGAAGTTGGATCGTCCGGCACGATCGGTGCAGGTTGTGTAGAAAATCATGTTTGGCTGTATGGTTCGTCTGGACGAAATCAGGATCGTCTGGACGAAAATAAGTCAGAGAACCCTTCGCCAGGGACGATATGAAATTTTTCGTCTGGACGAAATTCTTCTCTTCATGGATCGTCCGGTACGAAGCTCGATCGTCCAGGACGATCAGTCTGGATATATATAGAAATGAGATATTTTGAAGAGATAGAAATATCTGAGGAGAGAGAAAGAGAAAAGGAAAAAGAGAAAAGCTGGTTTTCGGAGACCGCGGAGCGCTTTTCGTCCGACACTGCTGTTGGGAAAAGTGAAGATCTCGTGGTAAGGACTCCGAACCCTGTTTCTGTTTTCAAAGATGTTGTGTTTTGACCGAGTTGAGATCTGTTTTGTGTTTTCGTAGTCGAACTTTTGACGTGATTTGATATTGACACAACTTTCACCGCACAACTTCTGATATGTTATAGATATGATTATTACACACGACTTGAGTGTTTTCTGCGATGATTTTACCGGTCGGAATTGATTCTACGCGATTTTAATTGAATAGAAAATTATCAGGACTTGATTTGATTTGGACTCTATAGATTGATAGTCTTGTATTGATGCCGTGGATCTTCGTCTGTAATTTGGAAAGATTTGGAATTTGTGTCTTTTGCAGGATTTTTGTATAAATTCGATAGACTGCCATTACTCTGCCCGATTTTCGTATGATTTCTGAATTTGTCTGGAATTGATAGATTGAATCGATATGAATATGATTATTGATATGATTGCTTTAATATTGACTATTGAATTGCTTATTGATTGAATTGACTATTGATACTGATCGCAAGTGGAACCTGGTTGAACATTGGTTGGAGATTGATATTGATACCTGTACAGGATGGTGGGCCGACGGGCTTTCCTTTAAACATTGATTATTGATTATTGAAGGGAGACATAAGGAGTTTATTGATATGCCGACGGGCGAAAAGAGTGACGACTCTTATTGATAGAACCAATGTACGAATCTACAACAGCAATATAGAATCTACAACAGCAACATAGCCAGTAGTTTGTACTTGTTCAGTATATAGTATTGAAATGCATGTTTACTGTATTGACTCACGGATCTATTGCTTTATCGATTTCTACTTTATTGATTTGATCAGAATGACTGTATCGTACGATTTTACTGATTTCATCGATTGACTACTGAACATTGATACTGCTGAGCATTGATATAGACATTGATAGATATAGATACTGCATTGATAGCATGGATTTGGACTACTGCCTACCGATTCATTGATATTGCTGCCTATAGATTTTATAGACTCGCTGTTGCTACTGTTCTACACCGTATTGACTGTTGTATAGATTTCTTGTCAGAATGGATTGAAATTTATCGTATTGCTTTCCTCGATTGATTTCATTAAATGAATCGTATTGATTTGACCGTATTGATTTGATTGATGGATATTGATTGATTGATTGAATTGAAATGATTGATTTGCCTGCCGCTGCATTGACTGGTTTTATTGACTATTGATTTTCGGATTGCATCGATTACTGATTTGATTTCCACTGCATAGACTCATTGACCATTGACTGATATAGATTGATTGACTGTGATTGACTGACATGCATATTGATAGCATCGCCGTGCTTTGATTTCAGTTATAGGTATTAGGTGTCCTGCTGGGCTTTGTAAAGCTCATTATATGTGGTTGATATTTTCAGGTCAGGGCTCGGGAGCAGGAGATAGGAATTGATCCAGATCGACAGGTTTTAGTTTCTTTTGATCGATAGATGATTCTTTTGTACTCAGGACAGGATAGATTTCTCTACTTGTATTGATAGTTTAGTTCCTGAGTATTGTATATGATGTTTTGAGATGTGAATCGACTTGAATATTGATGTTTAAATTTTATAGATGTTTGATAGATTGCTTACTGAAGGTTTATAGATAACTCTGGTAAATTGTTGTGAAATTGATTGACATTCTTTCCAAGTTAGATCTTGGGGCATCACAAAGGTACCCTCTGACGAAACAACCCATGGTTGTCGATAGGGATTCTTCTATCAGGTTGGGTCGACTACCTCCTCTGATTAAGTAAACCAGGGACCATGATGGCTCGGGACAACGGAACCATGAGATCTTGATCAGGTCCATCATTCATTTCCCCACAATCCATTTTAAGTGCAAGATGGTGCAATTTCAAATTTTAAATACCAATTCTCCAACCACTCCAAATGCCCATGCTACTATTATATGATAGATAAAATGTATTCTCTACGTATCTGATTGATGACAAGTCTTAATCAAAAGTTCTCTCTCATGATCGAGAGGGGTAATAAACTATAGGGGCTTGCACATATAGGAAACCAGAACTCAGATCATAAAGTCCTCGCAAAATGAGGGCAAAATCTCTGGGTAGTGTTTATCTATAAACCATCTGTCTTCCCAAAATTTACCCTGGAACTTAATCCGTTAAAACTCCATTGAAAAAGCAATAGGGAGGCCGGAGCCGAATTTTTGGAGCCCACGGGAACTTTCTGACATCGGTAATGGATTGATGAATGGGCCAACTTTGTATGGCTTCTACCTTGGAAAGATCAGCCTCTAACCCAGCAGTCGAAATTTGGTATTCTAGGAAGGAAATCTAATTAGATATAAAATGGCATTTTTACATGTTAGCAAAAAAGATTGTTGCCATAGCAGACACAAAACTTGGCGAAGGTGTTGCTTGTGTTCGATTAAGTCCTCTCGTGGATGAGAATATCATTGAAATAGGCTACCACAAATTTGTATAAAATAGGTTGTATAATATGATTCATTCATCTCATAAAAGTACTTGGTGTATATGTGATCACGAATGGCATGACCGTCCACTTGAATATCCACTTGTGTGTTTAAAAAACGATCTTCCACTCGTCACTAGGTCTCATACTTATTTGGTGATTTTCACTTCAGAGATCAATTTTAAAAAATATTGTGGCGCTATGCAATTGATCAAAATGTCATTGATGTAGAGAATGGGAAACTTGTAATTAACAGTAATTTTGTTGACAACTCAACTATCAATGCACATTTTACACGTGACATTCTTCTTCATAGCCAACAAGGTGGTACAGCACGGGCTGGCGCTGAGCCGCATGAAGCCTTTGGACAGGAGCTCTTCAATCTACCTTTTTAGTTCTGTATGCCCATCCGGCCTAATTCTATATGCAGGTCTATTTAGTATTATAGATCCAAGAACAAACTCAACAGCATGTTGAATTTCTCGCTTGGGTGGCAGCCCTGACGGAATTTCCATTATAAAAACATTCGAATACTCATGCAATAGATTTTGCACTGCTGAAGTATCACGATGTGTGGTTGCATTCAACTCAAGAGTAATAGTAAATACCCTTTGCTGGTTTCATGGAGTGCTTGTAAGAACATAGATTACTTTAATAGTTGCTGATCAAGTGTGGGTTCCTCATGAGGTAAGGGAGCCAACATAATTTGCTTTCCTTAATGTTTAAAGGAATATATATTGACTTCTCCATCTTGTATTATTTTCTAATCGTATTGTCACGGTCGACTTAGGAGGAGGTGATAAGCATCCATTAGTACCACATCGCATAAAACTAATTCTTCAAAATCTCCCATGGAAAAATTGACAAGGCAACATTTAGATACTTGGACCTCATTAGCTTTTTGGATCCAAGACAAGGAATATGGTTTCGGGTTATTTTCCGTAGGCAAATTAAACTCTTCAACCATTATCGTAGACATCATATTCTGTGGCTGCCACTGTCAATAATCATTTTACATGCCTTCTAAGTTATCGTACATCAAGTTTTCAACATGTTATGGCGTTGTCCAGCTTGTTCTTTTTTTAAATTCAGCAGTCGTCAAATGACCAACAATTTTCCTTCGTCCACGGGAATGATGGTGGTGTCTTGAGGTGGTCCGTATTCAGATCTTGACACTTTTTGCGCGATGGATACTTCATGTTTGTACTTTGAATCCTTTATGAGAGTGACAATTTGACGATTTGGGCATCCTGAGGAAATGTGGCCAAACCTATGGCATTTGAAGCACTTACGTGCCGAAAAGATGATTGTATCTACTGGATTTCAACTACTGCCAGGAAGAGTAGTGTCTTTTATGTTTTGTGAAGGAGTTCCTGTTAACATCTTCTTGAATTAGCCCTTGCCTTTGATAAGAGCAACTGATAAACACTCTTACCTGAGGATACATTGGCTTGTCGAGCCATGTGCACTGCTGCTACCACCTCTTCGCACTACTGCTGCCAGAATTTCTACACCGTCTGATTTTTGCTCTCTAATCCTCCCCATTCATTAATAACTAATCTCTACATTTATAGAGACAAACTGTAGCAACAAAGGGGTCAATGGAAACTTTTTCTTCTGCATCCATTCGCTTGTCTGTTTTACTCTGATTTATGTTTTCTCTGCTAATTCTGATTGCAGGTTTTAACAGGGTATCAGATCTCTCATGATAGTATTCTTCTTCCCAACTTTTTCAATGGTGGATTCATCTTCTTCCTCTGCTACTCTTCATACTCTCATCACCAACTGTGATGTCACAATACCACCTAAACTCAAGTTTTTTATATCCTTCGTCAAAAGCTTGGTTAATGTCCAACTCTCTACCGAAAACTATCCAATTGGGAAAGCCCAAATGCTCAAACTATTTTTTGCAAATGGTTTTGAATCCTATCTTACTAGTTTGGTTGTTAAACTTCCCAAACAAATACAAGCTTCAGATGGCAGTGTAGTTCCCAACCCTGTTTTTCAATCATGGACACTTGTTGATCAAAATCTTGCAGCTACCATTTATTCCACAAACACACCCTCCCATCTACCTTATATGCTTAGTCTAGATTCTTGCCATGATTTTTTACCCTGATTTGAGTTAGTTGTAGAATTTGATTACTTACTAGGCTCTTGAGCTTATTATATGTGATTAAATGATTTCAGGTCATGTCAAGGGAGCAAGAGTGTGAGATTGATCAGAATCCTTTAAGTTTAGGTTCTTATTATATTGACTATTCTTTTGTACTAATGCAGAGTAGTTGTGATATAATTGTATAAATTCTAAGTAGTGTACATGATTTTTGGGAAAATGAATACTGATGTATATATTAGTATCTTGATCGATAATTTTATTTTCACTGGTATTTATATTGATAATAGAAATTAGGTAGCTCTGGCTATTACATATTAAAAAATAAAAAAAAAATAATTATTTCAAATTAAATTATGGCGCATCATAATGAGGTTGCATATTGGTTTACCCAAACAATTCTGAGCAGAGGCAATGAATAATGTTATTTATCTAATCAATTATGGACCATTAGTTCCTTTGAATGAGTGGTTATCTGAGGAAGCCTAGAGTGGCATAGAGGTAAGTTTATCTCATCTCAAAGTTTTGGTTGTTCATCCTAAGTTCATATTGATATAAGATCTTAGAGTAAGCTTGATTCAAAATCTATCAAGTGTGTCACAACTCAACTTGACTAGGACGGATCCTATCGCGTTGAGTTGCGACGGGCGAACCCCAGGATCTAGTTTTGGAATTGCTTTTCAGACTTTCTTCCAATACATATTATAAACTAAACCACAGAGCCACTAAAAATTTTTAAATATAGAAGAACTCATTCAAAATATTTCTTTCATTCATCAAAATAATCATATACATTACAGTATATGGCTACAGACAAAGGTACATAACAGAAAAGTACTAGCCATGACTGTACAAAAATCTAAATAATAAAAATACCTATAACTTTAGATCAGAACCTGAGCGGCTAGTCCATAACTTCTTTGCTTTTCCCAGATCCTGAAAACCATGAATAAAATCATAATGAGCTAACAACTCAGCAATATCACACTAGCCGATCTAAATTCCCAGATACTCTCATTTCAAAATACTTTATTGAAGATTTAAAAATAGTTTATTGCAGATAAAAAAAAAATCACTGGACTGAAAATCATGAAATAGAAATATATAACAATTCATTCACTGATTCAGATAGCCATACATAATTCAGATATTCATCATAATCCATATAAACACACAGAATTCGGATAATCGTATAGAAATCAGACAATCAGACAGAATTTAGATAATCGTACAGAAATCAGACAAATCATACTAAATTCAGATAATCGTACATAAATTAGACAAATCATACTGAATTCAGATAATCGTACATAACATATAATCATACATAATCAAATAACATATATCAAAGAATAGAATAAAATTCGTATCACAGAATCGTATAAATCACATTTCAGATCAGATTTCAAATCACATTTTAGAGTTATTCAAACTTTCTCTGACACAGACAAAATCTCAAAGGATTCTGGCCCCTTATATCTCCTTTTTGAATTTCTATGACACGGATAGAATCTCAAAGGATTCTGACCCATTATGCCTCCCTTTGTGCTTATAGCACCATAACATATCATATATATAAAATTATTTAGATCAGATTTCATTTTTTGGATCCAGACAGAATCTCAAAAGATTCTGACCCTTATGCATCCCTTCCCTGACATAGACAAAATCTCAAAGGATTCTGGCCCCTTATGCCTCCCAGTAAATATCATTCAATCACTTATACACAAAATATCATATCATAACAATTTTAAAGAAATCTGACATGCACAAAAATGTCGTCAGATTGGATCGACAGACAACAGAAAATTCAATGAATAAAAAATAAATAATTTCAAAAAATTACCAAATTTCCAGAGATCGTGTAAAACAACATTTCAAAACTTTTATTGTACTGAAATAACATTTTTCGGCATCCCAATAATTTTCTATTCTATAAAAACCCCGCAGATTTCAAAATATCCGGTGAAAATTTTCATAAAATACTCAAAACGTGCAATTTCATAATCTCTACAACATACCAAAAGTTAATCGGTAAAAGTTTTACCGGTGTAAAGTTATTGACAATTTTCACTAACGGACACAAAACTTCAATCGAAATATTCGTCAAAACTCACATTTCTGAAAATTAAGATAGGCATAATGTGTCTTACCTAGAGTAGATCAACTGCGTCGATGGACGAAAACGAATCGAAGTCGCCCAAAATACGGATTTCTTCCTCTTTCCCTCCTCTTTCTCTCTCCTCTTTCTATCTCCTCTTTCTCTCTCTTCAAAACGAGTCAAACAGTGCATAAAAAGGTATTTGCGATTGTAATGATGATATTTTTCGTTCGTACCGGGACGATCGACTCTGGATTGCCTTCAGACCACATTTGTACAGATGATATTTTACGTTCATACTAGTATGATAGCCTCTGATTTGAACTTGTTCAGTTCGTACAGACAAACCTGCACCAAAAATCTTGAAATTCAAAGGGTTCTCACAAAGTGTATATTTATAGAAGATAACTTAGATGAATTTGGCTATAAATTATGGAATTATTATAATAAAAAATTCATCAGGAGCAAGGATATTAAATTCATTGAAAATGAAATACACACTGATGTAAATGAGACTTCTATAGATTTTTCCAAATACGTTGAGATAGAGGATGATGATGATCAAAAAGTTAAAGTTGATGAAGTACAGAGGGTTTCTTATACACATGTTATTGAAGTTAAGAGATCCAACCAAGGTTTAAAATTGCGCAATTGGGTATTGAGGTGTTTTTTGTTCATGAGACTAGGCGTAAGCCTCAAGGCATTTTGAGGAATAAGTCTCAAAATAAAAAAAAATTGCGTTAAATTAAAATAAATGTTAAAAGTAATTTTTTATATAATACTCAAATAATTTATTAAATAATAACATATTAACTTTCTATTAAATTATAAAGTAATAAATCAGCATAAATATAAAATAAAAAATTGCACAAGAGATAAAGTGACAAGTGATAAATTGCACGAAATAGAATTGAAATACAAATATTATAATAATAAAATAATATTAAATATATGAATTTCATAAAAGTATCATACAATATCAAGTTCAACTTCAAATTCCTTATTTCTCAATTTTTTACTCATCCACATTTAATTCTTAAAGAAAATTAAAATAGTTCACAAAAATTTAAAAATCATCTACAAATCATCACTAAAGGGTTTTTATTTGAGTCGTAATCACAACAAATTGACCTCTACACAGCCTCATCCTATGGAGTCCAATACCTCCCAAATTGCTTTTTTTTCATTTATTTTAGTCATCTTCATCTTTCACAAATACTTTTATGAACATAAAGATGAGATTAATACTCAAAAAAATTTAGAGGAGGGGGTGATGATGTGATGGTTTCAAGTGATCCTTGGTAGTGGCTACGACGGTAGGGACTATGGAAAATGGAGGGTTGGAGGTCAAGACAGTCGAGAAGAAGTTGTTGAAGCTTGGGGGTGCATTAAAGCGTGATTTGTTCAGGGCTTTAGTTTAGGATTTAGGTAAGTTTTAATAAAAATACATATAAATTGGGTGAGGAATAAGCCTCACACCAATAAGGCATGGCGGGCCTCAACTAAGCTGAGGTGCAAGCCTCATAAAAATTTTTTTAGGCGTAAGCTTCGATGTGTTTTTTACTGGAATTGCATTGAGGCAAGCCTCGTATTACACAATTTTAAACAATGGATCCAACATAATTTCAAAACCAATACAAAGGTATTCTCCTTTCCTATTGCTAAGAGGTGGTGGTGAACCAAAGTGCTATGATGAGACCATTCAAGTTGATGAATCAAATAAGTAAGAACAAACTATGAATGATGAGATGAATTCACTTGAGTTGAATCAAACTTGAGAGTTGACAGAGCTACCAGATGGAAAGAAAGTGCTGCAAAATAAATGAATTTATAGACTGAAAGAAGAACCTAATGGCAACAAGCGCTACAAGGCCAAATTTATAGTTAAAAGAAAGAGTGAACTATACTAAAATTTTCTATCAAGTGGTGAAGATAACTACAGTTAGAGTTCTGCTAAGCATAATAACAATGGAGAGTTTACATCTAAAGCAAATGGATGTAAAAACAACATTTCTTCACGGTGACCTTAAAGAATAGCTGTACATGGTAAAACCTCAATTATATGTGGCCATAGATAAAAATATATAATGTGTAGGCTCAATAAGAGCCTATATAGGCTAAAGCAGGCACCAAGATAATAGTACATGAGATTTGATAGGTTTATGTCAAACAATGAATATACAAGGTGTTAGGCAGATCATTGTTATTTTTTTAAATATTTTGATAATACTTATATCATTCTGCATTTGTA
Organism: Dendrobium nobile; assembly: GCA_022539455.1. Taxonomy (NCBI): domain Eukaryota; kingdom Viridiplantae; phylum Streptophyta; class Magnoliopsida; order Asparagales; family Orchidaceae; genus Dendrobium; species Dendrobium nobile. Next base: position 33,046,542 of record CM039732.1, on the reverse strand, counting down.
TGTGGATTACATGTTGATTTCATGATCATATATAAATAAGATAAGATGTCTGAAGGAGCAGTTATCAAAAGAGTTTGAAATGAAAGATTTGAATCCAATGAAAAAAATTCTCGATATGAGAATCAACAGGGATAGAAATATAGGTATACTAAAGTTATCTCGAGGAGAGTATGTTGAAACGGTGTTGTAGAGATTCAACATGAATGAGGTAAAACCAGTTTGCACTCCCTTGGATAGTTATTTTCAGCTATCTAAGGAACAATCTCCTATATTTAAAGGAGAACAAAAATAGATGGAGAGAATTTCATAAATTTTAAAAGTTGAAAGTTTGATGTATGCTATGATATATACGAGACCAAATATAACATATGCAGCAAAATTAGTCAACATATTTATGAGTAACCCAAGCAAACTTCATTGGGGGCGGTTAAGTGGATTCTCAGGCATTTAAGAGGATCGATTGACAAAGCACTTTACTTTGGAGATGCAAGAAATGATCTTCATAGATATGTAAATTATGATCTTGCTGGAGATCTTGATGGTAGGAGAAGCACAAATTGGTTATATCTTTACTTTAGGAAAGACTACATTGAGTTGGGTTTCCAATTACATAAGATTGTTACACTTTTAACCACATAAGCTGAGTATATTGCAATCACTAAGGCTAGCGAGGCGATGATGTGGTTGCAAAGTTTCTTGGCAGAACTTGGCAAAGGGCAAAGGAATAGGAAGTTGCATACTAACAGCAAGAATATTATTCATCTAGCCAAACATATTGCATTCCATGGCAAGACGAAGCACATCTTTCTTCGATATCATTTCATCAGATCACTTATGGAAGTGGTCAGTTATCTTTATGGAAGATACACCTGATCCAGAATCCTACAGACATGCTAACGAAGATGGTGACAATTTATAAACTGAATCTATGTATAGCTTCAGATGAGAGTGGGATGAGCCACACTATAGGTATTATGATTGATGTTACAGATCGGGAGAATGATTGATTGTAATCTGTTTCTAAGTAAAAGATTATTAGTTTGTGTAGAATCTGAATGTGTTGATTAATCATATTATATTGTTGGTTCGTACCTCAATTCTAGTGGTCAAGCTCAATGAGGGGGGAGGAGGGTTGCAAGGGGTCCTCCCCCTTGCATCGGAATTTCTTTTTCATACAACGTTGTAGTGCTATGTATCTGATCCCCCAGGTACTATATAATTTGCTTGGAGAAAGACAGAGAGTGTAGCGCTACGGTGCTTTAAACATTGGTGCTACAGTGCTTCTATGGGGCTTTGCAATGATGTATACTTGATGGCCCCAATGTTGCATAGTTTGCTTGGAGAAAGACAGTACTTCAAACCTCGGTGTTACAGTGTTTCCAAGGGGCGTTGCGGCGCTATATACCCAAGCGTTCCGGTGCTACATAGTTTGCTTTGAGAAAGATAGCGAGCGGGGCGCTACAGTGCTTCTTTAAACCTTAGTGTTGCGGTGCTACCAGAGGATGCTGTGGCGCTTTGTACTCGAGCGCCCCAGTGCTGCATTGTTTGCTTAGAGAAAGACAGAAAGCATAGCGCTACAGTGCTCCAAACTTCGGTGTTGTAGTGTTGTCAGAGGGCACTGCAGCGCTGTTAGGCAGACTAGAGACGCTACGTTGTGAGATGGACTGACTATTTTCTTTTTCATTTTTCATTAATTTTAGTGTCTCCTGATGGTTTCTTTATGTTTCTTTTAAATGTCCTACTATGAGAATAATGCAAAGGTGAAGAGAAGCAAGAATAGAGTAAGAGAGAAGAGAGATCTGTAGTATAACTTCTAAATTTTCATAGTAAATTTTTTGGTGTGATGTTGCTCCATAGGTTTTTCCCGGCTTCGAGTTTTTCCACGTTAAATCCAGGTGTTCTTTCTTTTTTGCTGTATTTTCTATTTCTTATTTATTTTGTTGTCTGATTTTACTTGCCCCAACACATCATTCAAAGAATTGCAGAGAAATAAAAGGCTTTTTAAAGGCAAATAAAAGTTTCAAAGTTGAAATGTCAAATCAAAGCCAAAAAAAAAAACTGACAGAACATTTAGAATACTAAAACATAGTGCAAGAAAACTTTAACCAAGCAAAAGGTCATTACGTCAGAAACATTAAGTTAAAAAAACAAGTTAAAAAATCATTTGCTCATCAATATATTTAAACTCACCATTCATCACAACAAGAGCAGGTTCCATTCTTAAAGTGATGGCACCTACGAGCATCCCTTACAATAATTTCTCGATTGACAAGCTTAGAAATAAGTTTTGTTGTTGTATGACAATCACCACACCCTGAGATTTTTGGTGATTTGAATGCTTGTTCCGAAGAATGTGTTTAAAAGAGCAAAAGCAATTGCAAGCCTCTCACTGTATTCCTAAAGAATATTTTCCTTCAACTCAACCTCGACTTCATAAAATACTGAGCTGGTATCTGGGATATATCCAGCTTCCTTCACCATCGGTTTTAACTCAACTAACGTGGCATTAATAGCCTTTGATTGTAGATGAGACTTATCTCCTACTAGAAACCTGTGAATTTCCAAATCCAACTCAAAATAACTGCAACCAGGTGGCTTTCTCAGTCCGTCTCGTCTTGCCAAACCACGCACCCTTTTCACATCATCCCATCTCTTCTCTTTGGCGTAAATATTGGAGAGGGAGATGTAAACACCAAAGCCTTGAGGTCTGACGTTAAAAGCATGCTGAGCAGCAATTTCTGCCAGCTCAACATTGTGATGGATCTGGCAAGCAGCAAGAAGTGCAGCCCAAACATCAACATTAGGTATCAATTCCATATCAAGGATTAGCTTGTATGCTTCATCCAGATGCCCAGCTCTTCCAAGAAGATCAACCATGCAGGAATATTGCTTAACAGAAGGAGTGATTGAATGCCTATGTTGCATTTGGAGAAATATTTCCTTCCCACTATCAACTAATCCTGCATGACTACATGCTGATAGAACTGAGGTGAAAGTGACTTTGTCTGGTTTTATTCCTTTCTTCTTCATTTGATTGAAAAAATCAACAGCTTCCTCACCCCTTCCATGAAGCCCATAGGCAGAAACCATTGCACTCCAAGAGATTAGATTCTTTGTGGGCATCTCATCAAAAATTTGACAAGAGTGAGCTAAACTACCACACTTAGCATACATGTCTATAAGAGCGGTTCCAATGGAAACCTCATGATCAAGCCCTATTTTATTAAGATGGGCATGTAAATTCTTTCCTAAGTGCAAAGCTGCAAGCTGACCACAAGCTCCTAATACTGCTAGAAAGGTGGCAACATCAAGGGAAATGCCTTCATAATTCATTTGATGGAAAAGGCGTAAGCTTTCTAAGGCATAACCATACCTGGCACAGCCAAAGATCAGGGTGTTCCATGAAATAGTGTCTCTCATATACATCATTTCATGCAGACTTTTTGCTCCAGCTAAAAAGTTAGATTTCACATAGACGTCAATAAGAGCATTTGACAAAAAACTACTGAACTCAACTCCAGTTCGAAGAACATAAGCATGAATCTCCTTTCCTTGGCTGAATGCACCCAAATCAGAGCACGCAGAGAGTACACAAAGAAAACTAACCTGGTCACACCGAAATCCATCTAAAATCATATCCACAAAAATTGATAAACCCTTCTCTGGATGAGCATTGTACACATAACCTGAAATAATTGTGTTCCAAGAAGTTATGTCTCTAACAAGCATTCGGTCAAACACCTTCTGAGCGGTCTCCATATCTCCAAACTTTGAATACATTGCAAGGAGAGAATTACTTACATAAACATCCGCCCCATAGCCATTAACAATCACCTCGCAATGAATCCTTTTACCCACATCGTCAAGAACCAGATCACCAGAGGCCATAAGAACAAATGGGTATGTAAAATTATCGGCCTTCTTGCCAAACCCCAACATCTGCCGGTACATAAAAAGGGCATTAAGAGGAAATCCACTACATGAAAATCCTCTTATCATCATATTCCACAAAAAGGAGCTCTTTAACATAATACCATTGAAGATTACCCGGGCCTCTTCCATTTTGCCACATATAGCATAAAAGGCGGAAAGTTTAGTAGCGAGATAGGTGTTATCGATGAGGACGCCAGAAATGAGAATGAAAGTATGAAGTTGTTGGCCTTTCCTGTATGATCTTGAATTCGTGAGGGATTGAAAGAGATGTCCACATTGAAGAGAGGTGAGAGGAACTGCCGAAGATATTTCTGTCGATTGGGTGCAGAAGATATGAAATTGGAAAGAAGTTAATCTTGATAGGAGGAGGATCCTTGCTTGAAGCTTGAGAGCTCTTTGAGCGGGAAGCAAACGCATGCATGACAAAGAGATAAGCGGCAGGGTTCGAGCTTCGAACCAAGACAACGGCTTTACTTGAGAAATGGAGCAAGAGAGCGGGTAATTTCTGTGCCTAGTCCGGTCGGAAAGAATTCACTGTGAATTGACACGCTGTGTATAAATAGTGTCCGTTGAATTGATATATAATCACATAAATTTATCCATTATGCTAATAATTGAAAATTAATTGCGAGAAAAATTTATTTAAGTGAACAAGATCATGTAATAAATATTATAAGCTTTTTTTAATTATTATTTTGAGTGATTTTTGTAGTAAAAAAATTTTATCTTAAAGTTTTTTAAATAAATTTTTTTTTTCTTTTCAAAGTTGAAATATGTGTATGATATATGTATGCTTTTTGCAAGATTATTGTGTTGTTGAATAATTAAGAGGAATGATTGACTATTTTTTATGTTTATGATATAAATTTCTGGTGGATTATTCGATGGTAACTCCGATATGACGAATTGTTGCAACGTTTTCAACAGTACTTTTTTGCCAAAAATTATAACAGATATTTCGTTGGTGATAGTTGTCGATCCTGACCGCCGAAAAAAAGGATATGGAATCGTCGTTTTTGAGACAACATTTTCGTCGGAAAATAGCTGATGAATCCACCATAAATATTATGGCGGTATTATTTTCGTCAGAAACGTGTTTCCGACACACATTTTACCGTCTACCCGTTTTCTGTCAAAAATCCTCCTGAAAGTCAATATTTTCGGTAGATCACATTCACGGCTTTTGTCCATCGGAAATACTAGTTTCTCCTGTAGTTTAAAAAGGTTACTACCCTTTGGGGTTTACCAGCTCTATGAATTCTGGAGGAAGAAGTGAAACATCTTGCCAAGACATTTGATTTTTTTTCTTGGTTGGTAACTTCCTATTGTGGATACCTATTTTAGATTCCATTCTTCTTCTTTTTTTTCAATTTGAAAATGATGGGTGAATTTTCGATCACCCTCTTAGATCTGCGGCATGTCTTGATCAAGTTATATAACGATATGGATTATGGTAAGGTCTTTGCGCATCAATCATATTATGTTGAAAATTGCTTTATGAAGTTGATAAAGTAGTCTCCAGTTTTTGATATCTCAGAGTTCGATTGTTCTCATTTGGATCTCCTTTTCGGATCTCTGCTCACATTTCTTTTCCCCTCGCATTTTACACGGATTAGGTTCTTCGTCTGGGTGACCGATTCAAACGGATAATTCCACTAACGGTCAGGAGATCAGCTCCCGCACCGAGCTCCCGACCGTTTGTGGCCCTCATTTTAGATGAACTTGACATTACAAAAAAGTATCCTTGTTTCATTTGGTTAGGCCCAAAGAAATTCAGCTACATTCAGAAGGTTGTTAGGAATGAATTCTTGGAATTTTGCTTTAATTGTAAGTCTTTATGTCACAAAAAAAAAAAATAGAATGCTTCTTATTAAATCCTCATTTGTTGAAAGTCAGTGCGCCTAAACATGTCTCGGATAATAACTTTAATGTGTCTTCTCCCCTTGTGGTTTCCATTGACTTGCCTTTGAATGAACAAAACAAGCTGGTTTAAAATTTGAATTTAGCTAAGGAACAACATATCTTTCGCTTAAATAATCCTAGTGGTATCAATGAAAATATTCCTATAGCTCCTCCTGTGCTCAATTACTCTGTTCTTATTTCTGCTGAAGCTGTGAATTTGGAAGGCAATAATATGGTTATATATGCAAACCCTGTTCATGTCTCTAGTGTTTTAGCTTGCATTCACCTATTAAAGATGCATTTGACCCTCTTATTGGATTTAGTTTGTTGAATGTTGTTTTTGAATCCGGTATTGTGATTTCTTCTGATCTTCTTATTAGTGGATTTGATGTTTCTAATAAGAATCTTGTTATTAATCTTCCGCTCTCCTATTTCTGATGAAGATCTAAAAGATTTAACTGGTGGGTTGTTTTAGTCCTTTTCCTATAATGAATCTGTGGACCATCTTGATTGGGTTTATGATTTCTCGATGATACTTGTATTGATGGGGATCTTAATGATGGTGGGTGTAATGTCTCGTTGGAAAATTTAAATTTAAATGTTGCGCAAGTGGATAAGGATGGCTTTATTTTGATCTCGGGCATGAAAGACGAGAACCATAAAAAAGAAAAATTTGATGCAGAAATATTATATGGGTAATGCTTCTAGATCTAAGTCTTATGAATAGTTTTGTTAGTGGGTAGTTTGTTGGTCTTTTGCTAGTTTTTTTAGCCTCTCTTGTAATAGCACAAACTCTTAACTATTGATATATTTTCATCTTTGTACTAGGGGCCTCATGGCCTTATCATGTTAGTGTAACCTCCCAAGAGGTCACCCATCCCAAGTTTTCTTCAAGATGAACACGTTTAACTGTAGAGTTTCTTAATAAAATTTCAATCATTATACCAAAAGGCACATCAATGTTTAAGTGCTTAACTTATTTTTACTTAAGAGGATTCACAATCTCCCCCCATTTAAATAATGATGTTCTCATTGATATATTTATCCCAAAATCATCCACCAGACAGATAGGATTCTAGAGGTGACCCCTATAAGTTCAAGTGGTGACTCCCACCATGTAGCATTTTGTCCCATACAGGGTTCGAGATGTACTCTCATGGCATTAAACGTTATCTTGTATGATACTTATTTTTCATCTTCCGACTGATGTATTGCTCTAATATCATTTGTAATAGCCTAAACTCTTAATTATTGAAATATTTTCCGGTTCAACCAAAGAATCTCGCGATTTTGTCATGTTGGTATAACTTTCCAGAAGATCATCCATCCTAAAAATTTTTGGGATGAGCACACTTAAATGTAAAACTTCTTAATAAAATTTTGACCATTACACCAAAAGGTGTTTCGATATTTAAGAGTTTAGTTTATTTTTAGTTAAAGGGTTTAAAATCGCTCGGGTTGTTTGGTTTTGTATTATAGTTGTTCTTGTTCTATTTCTATCGTATTGTTGTGTTGGTTGGTTGGAGGCTGGCATGGGTTGTTTGTTGGTGCTGTGTTTGTTGGTTGGTGACAGAGTTATGTTATTGTGCTTTCTTTTATTTTGTCTTAATGGGCTAGCTTTTAGGGCTTATTTGGTTGGTTGTTGGTTTGGTGGTCATTCTTGCTTGGGTTGGGTGTCCTCGTTCTTTATTTTTTTTCTTCTATTTGCATATTCTTTTGTTAACCGTGCTTTTTAGTTGGAGGCACATTTCATTGATCTTCCTTCAGCTATGATTGATAGTAGTCAATGACAAAGCTAAAAAATTTATTCATGAAAGAGCTTAAATTAATTTTTTTTAAATTTCTCTTAACTTTTTTCATCCAGTCATGGGACCGACATAGACAATTTTAATTTTTTTTCTATTATTATCTAGAAAGGTATAATATTAAATATAAGATAATAAATAACTTACAATTTATAATGTCTACTCTTCATATTCTAAAAGAGTTGAATGATTACTTTATTATCAATACAATCTAAAATTTCTTTTTTAACATAAACGATTAATAAATCATTTATCAATTGATCTTCAATTCTATTTTGCAATCGATTTTTTATAATATTCATAATAAAAAATACTCTTTCGATGTATGTTATTGCAATGAGTAATACTAATGTCAATTCTAGTAGTCTAAAAATAAGATGATATATTATATCCTTTTACTTTGGATCATTTTTTCAGCAAGATTTTCTATATTTTTTAATGAAGAGAACTGATCATCAGATCACATATCCATAATATAAGTGTCCAATTTATTTTTAAGAATTGCATGATCAGAAAGAGTAAAATTAGTTGGATAAAACTGTGTCATTCTAATTAACTTGTCTTTATTAAAAGTATTAAAACCGTTATTATGATTCAAACATGCAATAGACAAAAGTAACATAGTATTTGTTTTTGTAAAATAATTGTTCAACTCCTAAAGCTGCATATCAATAACTATTAAGAAAGTTTCAACCCGAAAATGATATGAACTTGTAATATTTTGAGCTCTATAACGAGGTCAACCACGAGTAACCCATTTATAATATATATGTGAAATATTTATTTTATGCTGATCACAGAATAAGATTACTTTGCTGATGAAATATGCCCTCTTATTATCTCTCATATCTTGTAGTCTCATTTTACATATATAAATCAAAGACATGACATTTACAATATATTGTTCTCTTCACTACAAAGCTTGTGATAATTCAATAGTGATACCAAGAACATCTTTCATCAGTTGTAGAAAAAAAGAAATTTCAAAGGTTTGTAACAATGCCAATAATGCATATACTTAACCTCTTTGTTATGAGCTTACACAATCTTCCAAAATAATTTCCAAGATATCAATAATTGCAAAAAGTATTATAATAACCTTATAATGAATTTATAATATGATTGACCCTATCATGTATCGCCTGCATGCTTAAGGGTTATTTCTTGATTCAAGTGATGCCCTATTATTAGTTCTCCACTCTGTAATTATATAATGTCTTCTCTCATTATATATCATAAAGTTGGTCACGACCTTACATAAAATGCCAACAATATTCATCACATTTGAAATTGTAATAAATAACAAAGCAATTTGAACATGATTTTTTGTAACGGATACCAATGCTAACTAAAGATTATGTACGTAATGTATTGATTTATTCTCATTAGAAATAGAGCATTCAGACCACTAAACTCTCATCTCATATTGCTAGCACCATCGTAACCTTAACCACACATTCAAACAAAAATGTTCAATCCATAAATAGAAAGGAGTTGTTCAATTGCTACTTTGAGACAACTTGATGTTGTATTTGGCACACAAACAATCCCCAAAAAATGCTCAATTATTAGACATTTCTTGTTAACAAAGTGCACTATAGTTGTCATTTGCTCTTTTGCAGATGTGTCATGTGATTCATAAGCTAAAATTAGAAAAAATTATCACCAATCTGCTCAGTAATGATTTTACTAATTACAATAGCCATTGCTCTTATTATATTTTTCTGAATATCATGTGCAATTAATTTCAAATTTTCAGGCGCATTTTTCAGTACCATATCATGTATGTCATCGTTATGTTCAGCCAAGAACTGCACCAGTTCTAGAAAATTTCCTTGATTTTTTTATTTAAAGGACTAATTATGTCTCTGAAAAGATAATCTTTGTCTTAAAATAAATCTCATATAATCAACTGATGTATTTAGATGTATGTGATATGGAATTGTAGTTTGATTTGATTGCTTCTGAATCTAAAACCAATATGATGGCTTTTTCTCATCAGGTCATCACAGCTTCGTCTAGGATTATTATGCACATTGTTATGGCTTCCTACATGTAGCTCAAACCTATTTATTTTTTTCCAATTTGAAAATTCATTTTTATTAAATACCTCCTCATTTTCATTGCCTCTACCAGATGTTCTGAAAAGATAACAATATAGGCAATATGCTTTGTCTTCACATATGATATACTCTAGCCAATCAGAGTGCCTGTTAAACCAAGTAGGATTAAAGCATATTTCCTTTATCCCAAATTTACTTGTTGGGAAATAATGATTGCGAGGTTGAAATTGTCCTCTTTGTAAATATGTTCTACAAACTTCATCTCAAATCTTAGGATTAAACTCACTAATATGAAATCTCCTCCCACGCAACTCGCAAGCCATGACCTCGAGCACAGATGCAGACGGCCGATAGAGACGAGCTCTCAGCTTCCTTTCCCTCGAGTTGTGGTTGCCTTTTGTCCCTCGAGATCTTGCTTGACTTCTTGCCTCCCTGACTACTTTCTGTTTGTTTTTTGTAATAGTTAAGATCATTGGCTCATTAGATTTCCCTTTGAATGATGTATTTTTTGGGGAGCATTTGATCCTCTAAGGGACTGTAGCTCTTTTTTTATATAATTAATACGTAAGCCTCTATGTAAGTTTTACCAAAAAAAAACTGCTGCTAGAAATTTGAGTCGTAAGCCACTGTAGATTTAAAAAGTGTTCACTAAATATCAATTGTTTGTCACACTTCCTTAAAATTTAAGACTTAAAGTAACATGTCCGGTGTAATTTTGTCTTTTAAGCACCCATAGAGAAATGTTTTTAGTCATTTTATTTAATAAATTCTTACAATTAAATGTGAGCATATTCTGATGTTTCGGCATGTTTCCTTATAAAGCTATATTAATTCTTTATTAAAAAAAAGACTAATTTGTAGTCATACCAATCAGTCTTATTAAAACGTCAAAAAAGGTCCTCAAAAAGACAAAAACCAAGCTGCGGTCAATGATTCTTGCATGAATAAAAATTTATATTTCATCACATATTTTATACAAAATGAATTCGATGAATACAATAAAGATGAAACCATTATCGTCTTTGCTTTATGACCTACAGTATCATATATGCCAAACTTTCCTTGCTCCTATTGTGATGGAATCAAAGCTTAAAAGAAAAGAAGCAAAGGTTAACCCATTATACAAAAGTTCGAAAGCATCTTTTTCACAGCTAATACATCAGAACTGTTCAAAACACAGAATCTCATTCTCAGCATAACCTTTTTTCGTTGTTTTATAAGTTCTACAATGAATTCTATCTTGGCTACAAAGCAAGGCCGCAGGACATCAAAACGATCACTTCAATTCTCCGTTTCCTCCTCCACCTTCCCATCCATCGTGATTCTACCAGTTTCTGAGAATGGTGAGGGTTGGTGGGATCGTTGTATGCCTCTTGATTGTAATCATGGACATTGTTGCAGGCATACTCGGCATTGAAGCGGAGATAGCCCAAAGCAAGGTAATAGAAGATTCGTATTTTATTACTTTATGATTCATGAAATCATGCTACACTACAAGAAAAATGCGTGTTACCGGCAGGCAAAATCCGTCGGAAAATGCCCAAAATCCGTCGGAAATAATTTCCTGCGGATTTCCGGCGGAAAATTGCTTGACGGTAAAACACACGTCGCAAACATGTTACCATCGCAAATTATTCCGCCGGAAAGATTTCCGGCAAAATTCCAGCGAAAACGGATATAAACTTCACCGGAAAAGTAAAAAAAAAAACAAAAAACAAAAACAAAAAAATAGAAACCTGCCCCTTCGAGACACCCCCCCCCCAGCTGGGCGCACCCGTGGCCCGACCAGCCACCCGCCCCGTGGGGACCATAAAATCTGTCGGTATTTCAGACGAATTTATTTCCGTCGGAAATCAGCGTTTTTCATGTAGTAGCTACTTACATGCTATAAATGTTGTTTCGGCAGGGAAAGAACTTGCGAGTGCTGATCTTTGAGTGTAAGGAGCCAGTCCATCAAGCCTACAGGCTTGGGATCGCAGCTGCAGTGATCCTGGCAGCAGCTCATGTGATTGCTAACCTTCTTGGTGGGTGTACTTGCATCTGCTCGAGGGAAGAGTTTGAACGTTCTTCAGCAAACAGGCAAATGGCTGCAGCCACTCTTGCTGTCTCATGGTATGATTTTTTACTTTGCAATATTTTCTTTAGTTTAAGTTTAAATTGTTGGGGATTATACGAGAAATCTCACTTCCCTTATTACTCACTAACAGAACTTTTATTACAATACAAACGGATATTTATATTTTCAAATTAGTTACACAGATGCGCGCAAATGAATCGAGAAACAGATAGTAGCATTGCTTACTCTGTAGACTTCCGTTCCCTATTACAAAGCCCGAATGGAGGTAAAAAACTGTGAAGTCAATTTAAGCTCAGCCCTGTGTCATTCTCCCTAGGTAGAAACAAAACTTGTTGTTTCAATTTCTTGAAATTGGATTAAGCTATTGTTGTACAATAAAACCACTCCCGCTTAAGAGCAGCAAGGGTGCAAAGTTCTTAATAAACCAATGATAAAATTATCTAATCCATGGAATCTCCACACACCCATAAATAATTACAAAATCAGCCACTACCAAATAGTGTCAAACTTCATTGGGTCCATCTCAATCCCTATAAGAGAAATTAAAGAACCAAAAACCAAAATTTTTTTTTGGATTCACAAACAATCACTATTTGTGGAAGACTTCCGAAAAATAGTCAGTAATGCTAAATGTTTTTGTTTGTATTGTGATTATACTCTAGAATTTTGTCAAAGCAGGCCACTAAACCTTTGCCCAAGGTTAAAAAAATTTATTCATAAGATGCATAAATGCGCTAAGAATTTTGTATGACCAAAAGGTATGATTGTCCCTTGTATAACCATCATGAGTCTTGAATGCCATCTTCCATTCATCTCCAACACATAATCAAATTTGATGATGCTTCACAAGTGAATCTTGGAAAACTTTGTCAGCCCATCTAACTGATTGAATAGACCATTTACTCTTGAAATTAGTAATTGAAATTCCTTCATTATTTTATTTATAGCATTGTTATCCATGCCAATGTGACATGTTCCATCTTTCATAGGCATAAGAAGATCCAGAACCGTGCAAGAACTACTTGCACTCAATCTAACTAATGCCTTAGCAATCAACTCTACTTATCAGTGAAACTACTCGTGCTCATCTAGTCACATAAGATAGGCTGGATGGTTAGCAATGATGAAACCTAGAATGACATATACAACATAATCTATCTCATACATAGGTGGTAGTCCTTCAGAAATAGATTCGTAAGGACATCTTCAAATTATTGTAAAAGGGCCTGGAACATCTCTTGTGTGCAAATTGCTTCAACATTTTGTTCAACAAGGATTAAATCATACCATTCATTAGCTTATTTTAAAGTTTTCAAATAGAGATTGAAAAGGTACAAGTTTCCTGGTTGCATTATTGAAAACATCTTCCTTTAATGATAGTAGAATAATATGAGTACCCTCATAAAAAAAGAATTGGACTTTTGCCAATTAGTCATATATTGTTTGGTGGTCATAAGTCCAATTTCTTCAACAAAAGAAATGAACCACCTAATTGGAAAATAAGATGCAATACGGAACCCTTAAAATTTCAAACATTTTCAAGCGGATAAGATTTATGATGAAAACCCACTTTGGTTGCTAGAAATGGCACACATAGCTTGAGTTTATGCCCAACTGCTGGACAGAGGATTTCTTGGTGATGCCACCTAAGTGGGCAGGCTTTGTTTTGCAAGAAATCAAATAGGGTTTCCCCTAACTAGACGGTTCTTTTTCACCTCTTTGATAGCTAAGTTAATGACATCCTAAAGGGTCTAATATTTATTAGATAAATAAATTAGTCTCTATACTTAGGTTTACACATGTAGCTTCTTATGTAACTGCTTTTATAAACTCTATATATACTCTAGGCATGTACGGTGATAGGTGATGAAATAACATTTCTTCTTCTAAACACTGTTGTCTGTTCTCGGCTCCTAAGCCTTTCTTCTCGGTTCTTGATTTTCTACATGGTATCAGATAGATCGTGACGATCTCTGGGCGGCCATGGCGTCGACGAACACTTCCTCGCCGGGCGAACAGTCGGATATCTCAACTTCCGTCATTCCGGTTCTATCTTCATCCCTCAAATTTGTTCTTTCCAATCTCAAAAATACCGTGCAAAATCCGCTATCTCCGGAGAACTACCCGCTTTGGAGCTCTCAAGTCCTGAAAATCTGCCGGGCAAATGGACTAGAATCGCTTCTTGATCCATCATCTCCGGTACCGCCCAAACTCCTTCATCGAGCAAATGGCTCAACGACTCCAAATCCCGAATATGCCCAATGGATCTTGAATGATCAAAATCTTGCAGCTTCTCTCTGCTCCACTATCTCTTCTTCAATCTTACCTTATGTTCTTAACCTAGAATCCACATCGGCTATATGGACTACTCTCCAAACGCGGTTTCAATCTACCAATAGATCGCGTGTAATCCAACTGAAGAACGCTCTTCATAATGTTGCCCTCAAGAACCTGACTATGGTTCAATATCTCAACGAGGTCAAAATGTTGGTTGATCAAATTGCTGCTGCAGGCGGTCACATTGAAGAAGAAGACATTATTCTGTACATTCTCCGTGGTCTACCTCCTCAATACAAGTCGTTCAAAACGTCGATCAGGACAATGACTCAGCCGCTCAATCTTGATCAGTTATACTCCTTCCTCATCACTGAAGAGATTCACATGACGGCTGATCTTGCAACTCCCGTGGTAACTGAGTCCTCCAATACCGCATTATTCTCTAACTGTGGCCGTGGCAGAAGAAACAGAGGACGGTCGTATGGCTCTACTCATTCGACAAAAGAGTCTTCAATACTGGCTCCGACGTGTCAGATTTGTCTCAAAAAGGGACATACGGCGTACGACTGTTGGCACAGGATGATGTGGGTCTCCGAAAGGATTCTGCTCGTGCGGTTCGAATGCAAAGGGTACGATCACACTATCCCGAAGGACAAAATGGTCGTAAACCTTTACAATCGACACAAGCAGGCCGATGGAAGAGCAGATGGAGTTATAGATACGATTAGCCATGGAGGATAGCGGTTTTCACCTACCAACCTCGATGGATAATAATATCTATAACCCAAAAGTTCACGAGATTTCCCCCATTCGATGCATCAGCTTGAATGAGGTTTATTTGATTGTGGGGATCGGTTTCCTACGGGCGCAAGCCCCCGTAGTTAATTACATCTTAGACCTTGATCTAAGAAAACTCTCGATTAGGGATGTTAGATTATCTCCTCTAAAGTGGGTTTAGTGCAAGGGATTTCTAGGTTTTTTTTTCTAATCAAAGGGGAATGTCCCAACTTGGCTCGATCAGTCATACAAAGTTCAGTAAACATCCGGTCGGTCTGAAGAAGAGAAAACTGGAGAAAAGAAAGAGGGACAACGCACTCAGACATGCACGAGAGAAAGAGGGAGGTGGCGTCATCCGTGTGACGCGGATAGGTAGGATTTATAGCTTTCAGAAGGAAGGAAAGCTTACCCACCAATAAGGTGTATAGTGGTTCACTCGTACCACTCACCTTTAGACCCTAAATCTATAAAAGATGTAGTGTTGTACAAACAACGCTAACATCTACGACTTAGCTAATGCGATCTGGACTTACTCCTTGTCTGACAAAGAAAGCCAGCTAAAACCACCTAGTCGTATAAAATCCATGCTGTCCAGTCTTTATGAAGAAGGGTGGGTAGTTTAGACACTGAAATTTGGGATCGACAACTAGAGAAATTTCCTAAGAGATCCCATACTTATGAATGGTACAATGCTTCTAAGACTATTGCAATTAAATCTTAATTTTAATTAGTTACTAATGCAATTATGCTAGTCAAAGTCTCCAAATCAGATATGTATGAAATTTTAAAAAGGCTTATAGAAAATAGTTTTTGAATGACTAAACTTCCCCAGGTCCGGCACTTCATCCTCATAGGCCAGATTATCCGGACTCTACCCGCAGGCGGGGAAGTTTGTCTAGGAGGTGAGAGAATGCATGTATGCCACCCCGGACGATTCCGGCTATTCCCTAGAGTCGTTATGTTTCTATGTGAGTTAATCTTAAATTTTATTAAATAATTGCGAGTAGAAAAATTTTATCCCTAAGGAGCCTAACGGTCAGACACAAGCACATGCAAGAAAGAAACCTATGAAAAGCATGCTGGTTCTACTGCGCAAACAAAAGTAAGTAAATCGCAACACAGAAACAAATCCCACGAAAAAGAGTGTCCATGGCAAGTGCCATACAATATTACATCACAGAGTACAGTAAGTAATGGTGGCCGGGCTCCACCGACAACAACCCGGGAACGACGCAAATCTCAAAATAAGGCATTTTTATACTTCTTCAGTCTTCTTCTTCTCTTTCTTGATTCGTCTTTGGATCGTCTTCGCTCTTCCTTCTGGCTCCTCGTAGTGACTCTCCTAAAAAGATATCCAAATGAAAAAGGAAACCCCCTGTAGGGGTTTACTTTTCCCTTTGGACTCCTCGTAGTGAGTGCTCCAAAAGGATATTCAAATGAAAAAGGAAACCCCCTGTAGGGGTTTACTTTTCCCTTTGAATTCCTATCTCTTTAAAAATGCCTTATTTTGAAGATTTTCACAAAATATTACTACATCTCAAATACATTACATCAGAAAAGAGAAAAATCTAGACTCTCCTGCAGGGGTTATCCTAAGCAGTTATAATAAGAAAAATTCACCCAAGCAGTTATATATGTAAATGAAAATGCGCACATCAATCACTTGGCCGTGCTCTGATTATTGGGGGCTAAGCAGCTGAAGCAGGTACCTAAAGCAGTTATATATTATTTATTAATTTTAGCCCCCTTTAGCAGCATTATATGAGCACGGCCACCTGCAAGAAGACAGCATTAGTATCAAGGAACGTACCTAACCTATGGGTATTCTAACGTCACAGCCACAGTGCAGAAAAGAAAAGCTAAAAGAAAGCAGTACGAAAACAACACAGCAGAAAAAGCTACAACAGGTAGCAAAAACAACAACCAGCACACAGGTCACATGCAGAGCGTCACAACAAAGTATGGAAAAGTAAAGCAGAACAACAACCTAACCTAAAGCTAATAGTCGTGTCCTAGCAAACTCATCTAAGTGTGTGAAAGCTGTGTGGTTTTGGTAGATCTTATGTAGGGTTAATTTAATTAGAGTTATATGTATTTTTATTTGTTTGTTGAAAAAGGGCAAAAGAGAGATTTTGGTTAAAGTTCAAATATTAGTATCTTAGGATTGATTTTAGGATGTTTTATTCTTAATGTTTGATTAACCACCACCTTTGTTTCACACCGAGGCCGTGAGGTTTATTTCACCCTCCTTGGGGCTAACTTAATAGCCTCGTAGGCCTGGGTTACCCAGTGATGATTAATTTTGTTAAATTATTGTAGTTTGTTGTTAAAAGAAAAGAAAAGGGTGAATTAAATCATTTATTAATCAAGTTTTGAATTATGCCAATTAGAAAGATTAATTTTTAGGTTTTGACGCTCCATTAGATTCATTCGTGGCGTTGTGCCACCAGGCTCGAGGAACCAGCCTCCTTAGGACACTTAGCCCCGCAGCCCGGAGTAGTCCATCCAATAAACTTCACTTTTGGAACGGGTTGTTGTGTATTAAGGGATTTGTTGATTATTTTTAAATGATTATTCTAAGTTTGATCTTTAAAAGTATCTTATTCCTAATGAATTTAGTTTATAACTTGATCTCCTAATACCATCTACATCTTTTAGATTTTTAGATTGGTTAATAATTAATTATTAGATTAGTTAGAATTAATTTAGGTTTACATTTTAGATTTATATTTTTAATAATTATAAGTGTTAATTAAAACTTAATTAAGAGTTAAGTGTTTTAATAGATTTTTAAGAATTAGATTGGAATTAGTTGGTTGATTATTAGTAGATTAAGAAAATAAAACCTAAATCTAGGAAAGCGTGTCACTAAGTTTTTCTGTTGTTTAAATGTCTCTATCCTATAGGGAGCATGCATCCTAAGTCTATATTTTCTAAGACTCAGTCCTTAATTTTTGTCCTTATATGTCACTAGTGTTGTAGGATAAAAAGTTGTATTGTTTTCTAATTCCTAAGACCTCTATACGGATGTCACAGGGTTTTAGGGATCTAAAAGAAGATAAAAGCAAGAGCAATCCTAAATATATAATAGAAGTTTCTAAGGCCCTAAAGGTGGGAAGCGCACAATCATCTAGGCCCCTAAAGGTTTTCTAAGTTTTAGCAAACTTACAGCACCGGGGGCTACGACCCGGTGGTTCCGCCCGTAGCGCCCCTACTAGATGAGTAGGGACGACTGATGCTTAGGATCCCATTGTCCTAGCTCCAGCTCCAAGTGCTCCTTGTCCATTGCTTTCCAAAAGGGACCTCGCGGCACAAAAGGAAGACAGGTATTAGAGCAGTTCTATAAATAATAATATAAAGAAATAGAAATGCAGTAAAAATAAAACTAGAACGTACCTTTTGTTATTTGTTGAGTCCTATGTCTTTTGGGTTCTCTTCAGTTTGTAGGTGTACGGTGCCGAGACACAGAAGAAGCAGTGAAGTAACTAATAAAGCTAAGCAAAAGACAACTAAGTGCGAAGAATAAAAAAAGAAGAACGAAAGTCGAATACAAAAAGGGGTGTAGGCATTGTTGTTATTGGATGCACTTCGTAGAAGTCAAGTGCATCCTATAATATCAACAATGCCCTTTGCTGTTCCCACTCCAAACTAGGCACTTGATACGTTTGGACGCACCTACCCACAACACACTCTAAACAAAGTCTACAACAATTAAGGGAGAAAAGGACTTCTAAAACTGGACTTACAATTAAATTCTCTTTTGTTTTATATTTATCCCGAAATTTTATATTTTAGAAACTAACATTAATGGGAGAAAATCTAAACAAGTAGGGACCAATCAAAAAAGACACTAAATATCTTCCAACCCAAAGCTTCTTAGTGTTCCAACCTGATGACTCATTTTTGAAATAAACGTTAAGAAAATCTAACTCAAACGAGAAAACACTAATCCCCCCCCAAAAGACACTAAGGGGCCTTACTAAACAGGTCTAACCACAAAATTATAGACTAAAAAAAAACTCACAAGAACTTCTAGTTAAACTACTACACAAAACCTCCCAAAAGTTATCTACCAAAATCTCTTTTCTTTTCATTTTGTTTTGACACAAAAACTCTACAAAACCATCTTCTAAAATCTCTTCTTTTTGACACAAAAATCCTACCCAAACAACCACCAATCAAGTGCCCCCTTCCATTTGGAGTGGGGTAAAACAAAACCAAGCTTTCCAACGAGAAGATTTTATAGAAAACCCCTCATTGTAAAGCACCCGTTATGAAACATTCGCAAGACGAAAAACACATAAAATTCCAACGCAAGTCGATTCGCAAAACTCATAAAACGGAACTCCTTAATGCAAAACAACTCATAAAGCCTCTTGCAAAACTCAAAAAAAACATAGACCCATTCATGAAATCTTTCGATACGAAATAATTCATAAAACCTTCCAAACATTCCAAAGAAAATATTTCTATTTATGCAAACAGATTTTTTTTAACGTAGCATGCTTCTCTACAAAATTATTCATGATCACAAATAACTAAGAGGGTATAAAAGCGATGATTTGGATGCTACAAATAAAGATGTATGCAAAATTACCTCTTAAATTTCAACCAAAACTTTCAGAACAAAAATCATACACATTCATAGGTGAGAATCAAAATTGCGTTTCTCTAAATCGAGCAACAAATGATTAGCTTATATATTACTTTATATTTTTTTTTTTTTTTGACATCCGACACAAACAAATCAAAAGAAAAGAGATTTGGTGCAGAGAGAAATACTTTTTTTTTTTTAAAAAAAAACAACACATGAAAGAGCTCTCCACTACCAATGTATTTCTCTTACATGACTTATAAAACTTTAAACATAAGGCGAGCAAAGAAAACAAGTTTGCATTTGAACCACAAATATTCCTTAAATCAAAACATGAAGTATATGGCATTCTTCTGATAATACTCATAGATTATACTTTTAATCTCCAACTGTGAAACCAACATGTTAATAGGAAGAAAGAAAACAACTATGCTCCGCCTAACGAATCATAACTCAATGGCTTAAGAATTTTAAGAAAGAAAACAATATCATATACTTTGCTCATTGCAACTCCCCACAGTTAATGAGGTGTGAAAGAAATGTATTCGAAAATTGTAGATACAACTACTAAGCACATACGAAACAACTTCTCATGATTCCACTAGAGCCATCACAATAAATTCATACACCCTTTAAGGATGAAAATCAAAACCGCACTTCTCGAAAGAAATTTTTGCCAACAAACGATTCAATGCAATTACCAACATAACTTTCAAGTGAAGATTCAGGCGTAGGAGAAAAACATGTTTCAAGCCAACATAGGATTACTTCGTTATCCATTAAATTTACCACTAAGCAAGCATCCAACTATAGGATTTATGATTATGAAGCTCATGGTTGTTCTCCAACAAATTCTCAACTTCCACGCCATATATCATCAAGTGTTATAAGGAAGCTTTCACCCACAATTTATGAACTTATTTTCATGCCAAGCATATAACATTTTGCCAAACAGTTTGTGATTAGCAATACGCTCCAATGACAACATAAGGATATTGATATTCTAGCTAGGATCTCACATGAGAAGGTAAATTACATGCTAAGGGAGATCATGCGATCCTTCCAACAAACTCGCATGACTAACACGAATGGGTTGCTTACATTAAGGAGTCATCGTCAACATATATATATATTTTAAATTCATCGCACATAACTTTCAGCATCTCGAGCATTCCCAAGAAACTTTTCAAGATAGAACCAGACTTTATAACATGAATATACGTAAAAACCCAACAAGTTCCAAGTCAAATTTGTTTAGAAACAACATACAAACTATCAGTGAGATAAGATTTGAATTGGTCAAGTAAATAAAATTTGCCAAGAGGCTATAGCTTGCTCAAAACTTGTGTCCCTCCTTAACAAATATTTCTACAAACGCCTTGCATGCATATTTAAACACTAAAGTGCAAGATAAATTATCAGAACCTTGTCTCCATATCTCTAACTTCCCCAAAAGGGAACCTGAGAAGTAAATTTCAGCACAACTATGTTTCTGTGCACATAAAAGATAGTCTAATAACCTCTTCTTAATGTTTCCATAAACATATAGATTGTCCAAAGGCAAATGAAATCAACTCTCCACATGTAGACCCTTAAAAGAGATACAAATTTCAGCATTTTTAACATTTCCTATGGTTAAAGCTTATATCATTCCTAATGGGCATTTGTACAAACACTTGGTGTGCATGATTTTATAAAGAAACAACATGATCTCTCATGAATTTCAAGACTCACACCCAAAATTCCAATTCGAATGTCACGAATCAAAGGCATAAATTCACATACCAACTAATTACTCAAATCAACACATTATACCAAGCTAATTACACAAGCTATTGTGGGATCAGTCACAACGAGTAGGAGCATTTGTTAAACATAAAAGGAAAGAAAAGGTGTGATGACATACACACCACAAAGCTCTTCTCAAATTTCAACTCTAATCAAGTGAAATAAATCTTGTGTGAATGAAACTCCTCACCAACCAAATCATTCATAACATTTGAGGTTAAAATAAAAGAAAAGGATAAAGAAAATGTCAAGAAAATGGAGAGAGCAAAAAAACAAAAAAAAAACAGGGAAAGAAGGAAAAGGAAGAAGAATAGGAAGAAGAAGAAGTGGAAGGAGGAGAAGAAGAGGAAGAAGGAGACCAAGAGAGGGACAAGGAAGAAGAGATACTTACCTTGCCAAGAGGAGTTCGCTCGGTCCAGGCGGCGTCGAGCTGGAGTTTCGCGAACACAAGGAGGCCGGCGTCGTCGAGCTGGCTTCGGGTTCGGGATCGTGCGAAGCTGGGAGAGTCGGGTGGCCGCTGGGTTCGGTGGAGCTGCCGTCGGACAGAGCAGGAGGCTCGGGTTCGGCTGTGGGGGTGTTCCAAACGAGAACAAGGGAGAGGGGGTCGGTCTTGGCCGGAGCTCACGACCACAGAGAAACGGGGGCGAGAGAGAGCGGGAGAGAATGGGTGAGGCGCTCTGGAATCAAGAGAGAGAGAGAGGGAAGGAGCCAATGCCCCCTCTTCACCCGCCCAGCCCTAGAAGAAACGAGAGAAGTCGTCTCCTGCCGCTCAAGGACCGCTCCCCAGCTTTTCTCAGACGCGAAAATGGGCTCTCCTCCATCTGTCTCGCTAAAATTCGACTGAATAATTGCCCAAAGAGAGTTGGCACGCGACTGAAACACTGCGACCAGGGCAGGTTCCGATCTCGGGGAGATCAGCACCATTGACGCAATTTCCTGATATGGGAAACAAATTCAAAATATTTAAAAAAGGTCAAATGGGTTTGGATGTGATTGAGTTGAGCTAACTCAAGTCTAATTTGGTTAAAACCAGGTTAGACTCGAGTCCAAATTTAGCTCAATTTGAGTCGATTCGGGCTCGAATCGGCTCAACAAAATTGGTTAAACAAAATCGGGTCCAAAATAAATAATCAATTTAAATCGAATCGAGTAAACCACGATGTAACCAAATTAATCGAGTCTAATCGAACATGTCCGAGTCCGATCGGGCTCGAGTCGAGTCGATTCGAGCTCGAATTGGGTTCGACGATTCCCGATTAAATCGATCAAAGGTGCTAGAGCAAAAAACGAGGTCAACAAACGGACCCCCAACATATGCGGCGAACACTAAGTGAACCATATATGTTGGCGTTGACCTTCCTGACTCCAGGAAGATACAACTCCAGGGTCGACTAACGGAATTACTAAGAGAATGCAATAAACCAACTATCAACTGACGAGAACCAAGTCAATAAAGAGAGAAAACAGGTCTACCATCTGCCAGCCCCAAACAGTAGGATAGGAGATAGGGAAAGAGACATCATGCTCACATGAATGGAATTCGGACATGATCACAAAAAGTCAAAGAAGATCCAACGGTCATCTAGAGAATAAATCTAAGATGATGCGGAGAGAAGGGAAACCAAAAGGAACCTGGAAATCAAAGGAACTATGAGACAGCAATAATCAAAGAAAAGCAATAAAGGATAGTAATTAAATATAGGGAAATCATCTGTCTGCCTGACCAGATCAAAACAGCGGAACAGAAGAAGGAAAAGGGAACCAACTGTCTGCCTGACCAGATCGAAACAGCAGAGCGGAAGGGAAAAGGAAAATCCCACATTCACCTGACCAGATCGAAACAGTGAATGGGGAAAGACTCAATGCTCACCTGACCAGATCGAAACAGTGAACATGAGTAGAAAAAGAGAACCAACCGTCTGCCTGACCAGATCGAAACAGCAGAGCGGAAGGGAAAAGGAAAATCCCACATTCACCTGACCAGATCGAAACAGTGAATGGGGAAAGACTCAATGCTCACCTGACCAGATCGAAACAGTGAACATGAGTAGAAAAAGAGAACCAACCGTCTGCCTGACCAGATCGAAACAGCAGAGCGGAAGGGAAAAGGAAAATCCCACATTCACCTGACCAGATCGAAACAGTGAATGGGGAAAGACTCAATGCTCACCTGACCAGATCGAAACAGTGAACATGAGTAGAAAAAGAGAACCAACCGTCTGCCTGACCAGATCGAAACAGCAGAGCGGAAGGGAAAAGGAAAATCCCACATTCACCTGACCAGATCGAAACAGTGAATGGGGAAAGACTCAATGCTCACCTGACCAGATCGAAACAGTGAACATGAGTAGAAAAAGAGAACCAACCGTCTGCCTGACCAGATCGAAACAGCAGAGCGGAAGGGAAAAGGAAAATCCCACATTCACCTGACCAGATCGAAACAGTGAATGGGGAAAGACTCAATGCTCACCTGACCAGATCGAAACAGTGAACAAAGAATCAGCAGAAAACTCAACAACCCCCAAACAGGAAAATAAAACAGGGGGAATGAAGAGGTGGTGAAGTATGCCTCCCAGGGACTCTGTCGGGCACCCAACCAGAAAGGGGAGTCAACATTCGCCTGACCAGATCGAAACAGCGAATGAGAACGGCTCAAAATCCACCTGACCATATTCGCAACAGCGAATAATGAGCCCTCCCGAAAGTCTAATGTCCACCTGACCATAATCGCAACGGTGGGACAAAAGAAAAAAGTCCAACATTCACCTGACCAGATCGAAACAGTGAATGAGGACAACCCAATGTTCGCCTGACCAGATCGAAACAGCGAGACAAAAGGGGAAAGAGAAAGGGAGTTCAGCATTCGCCTGACCATATTCGCAACAGCGAATGAGAACAGCTCAATATCCACCTGACCATATTCGCAACAGCGAATAAAGAGCTTCCCAAAAAGTCTAATGTCTGTCTGACCAGATCGAAACAGCAAGACAAAAGACAAAATCTCACATTCACCTGACCAGATCGAAACGGTGAATGGAGAAAGACTCAATGTCTGCCTGACCATATTCGCAACGGCGAGACAAAGAGTGAAAGTCACCTCTACAACCACCCGACGCACATGTGCGCGGTGCTGTGAGGGAAAGAGAAGTAGGTAATCCATCGCCTAAGAAATCTCAAACTCATATTTCAAATACCCCATGGTAGAGGACAAATCGTCGTGGCCATGAATAATCAAAACATAAGTAGGACTTCTTTAGGTAAAGTTAAAATCACATATCATGAAGCAATCGATCGATATACATCTCTCTAAGAAGAGGAATATATATACGACCGTGTAAAAAGAATAATCTCATAATGAATGAATAGAAATGGCAAGGGGACACACTTGCCATCGAGAACAACAATCATCATTTCAAAAATTATTGATTATTAAAGAAATCACAGTGGTAACACCCATGCTAACTAATGGGACCCTGTGAAAAGTACAAGCAACATTTATGTCTTCAAAAGAGACTGTTCTTGTAACTAAAATCAAGATCTCAATGACAGAATATATCATTTGAAAGAAGTAGCGGATCGACTTTCTGTTCGAAGATCAAAATCCACATAAGAAGTGATGTTAACATCTAAAGCCAGATGTACCACATCACAAATAAGGGAGAATAACATCCCTTTAAAAGTGAACAATCATAATCGAAGAAGTGAACACACAGTCATCTCCTAAGCAGTCATCGAAATGCTTTAGGAGAGACAGAAGGGAATTTGGGCTTTTGGAGCGTAGAACCGGGTTCCACCTGTGACAAGGGCAACCGATTATGCTCAACTGAGAGCTTCCCTCTTGCAAGAAGAGAATTTTGGGGGACTTCGAGCTCTTGGAATGTAGAACCGGGTTCCGCCTGTGACAAGGGCAACCGATTCTACTCAACTAAGAGCTTCCCCTTATTTTTTTTTTTTTTTTTTTTTTTTTTTTTTTTTTTTTTTTTTTTTTTTTAGATATAGATCAAGAACACCACAACATGAAGAGGAGAAAATTGTTGGCTTTGATATCCCAGGCCATACTCGCCACATGAGTAAAACTGGGGAGAGAGAAAAAAATTACAACGATTTGTAGAAAAATTCACCAAGTGACAATGAATCAACATCACTATATTTGACTAGTGTAGATCAAGGATGGACCCAGTATCACGTTCCATAGAGATCCGAATTAGTAGTTTTGGTATCCCAGACCACACTTGAAGGTGACAAGTGAAACTGGGGAAAGTCAACCCTCACAAGGATTGAAAAGGTGATTTTGTGCAACAACACCAAAGTGACTAGTGAATGTGAACGTGAGCACAAACATCCCTACGACGTATTTACACACAACCCTTAAGGATGATCTCATACTTTGCATGACGAACATCACGTGGTAGAGGACAAATCGTCGTGGCCACGGACTGCCGAAAAGTACAAGAAATTCTTTAGAGTCATATCTATACAGAGGAATATTTACAAGTGGCGGGGGATGCCCCTTGTGATATGCAAACTCAAGCGTAGTACTTCCTCAAGTATTGCCCATTAATGACAGGCATGGGATGAACACCATTCGCATCAACTAGCAAATAAGATCCACCTTCGTATACTTGCTCTACGACAAATGGGCCTTCCCAAATGGGCTCGAACTTACCACCTCGACGACGACGCGAGATGATAGGTCTACGCAAAACCAGGACCAGTTCTCCGACCTGAAAAGCACGGGGTCGGACAAGGCGATCATGTGCTTGGGCCATACGGGCCTGATACAACTTAAGGTTCTGATGAGCTTGCAAACGGAGCTCTTCTAAACCATCGAGTTCTTCCAGCCGTAGTCGGGCATTATCCTCACGAGACAAATTGTGGCTAACCGCTACACGCAACGAAGGGAGCTCGACCTCTAGTGGGAGGACAGCTTCAACCCCAAAAGCTAAAGCATATGGTGTACACTGAGTAGGAGTACGGTATGTAGTCCTATAGGCCCATAATGCTTCAGGTAATTTGTCGTGCCACTCTCTTTTATTTGCCACAAGAATCTTTCTTATCAACTGGACTAAGGTCTTATTGAATGCTTCAGCCAAACCATTAGCCCTAGGATAATAAATCGAGGAATATCGCCAATTTATGTTATGGCGGCGGGCAAATCTAGCAATCTTGGTGCTTCTAAAAGATGGGCCGTTATCCGAAATTATACGGCGCGGAACACCAAAACGGTAGACAACATGATCGCGGAAGAAGCGCATCACATCTTCTGATTTTACTTCCTTAAGCGGGATAGCTTCCGCCCACTTAGAGAAGTAATCAGTAGCAGCCAGAATAAACCTATGACCCTTAGAGGAAGGAG
Source organism: Dendrobium nobile (assembly GCA_022539455.1). Taxonomy (NCBI): domain Eukaryota; kingdom Viridiplantae; phylum Streptophyta; class Magnoliopsida; order Asparagales; family Orchidaceae; genus Dendrobium; species Dendrobium nobile. The sequence goes on along the minus strand of CM039732.1, from coordinate 33,019,970 downwards.
GGTCAATAGGACCCACTACATCCGTGCCCCAACTCTCAAAAGGCCAAGAAGACACAGTGGGATGCAACGGATTAGGAGGTTGGTGGATAACAGTATTATGAATCTGGCATTGGTGGCACTTCCTAGCGTGCTCCATACAATCACGGATCATCGTCGGCCAGTAATAACCAAGGCGTTTAATTCTGACCTTCATCTTAGGTCCGGACTGATGAGCACCACAAAGCCCCTCATGTACTTCGCCCATGACTTTACGAGCCTCCTCGTTATTGAGGCAACGTAACCACATTTGGTCAAAAGAGCGTCGGTACAGGGTTTCGTTCACATAGGAGAAGGACAAAGCTCTCTTTCTAATCTGAGCGGCAAGAGAGCGATCATCCGGAAGCTTTCCACGCTTCAAATACTCCACAAAAGGGACTCTCCAATCTGACTCTTCCTCAACAGCGCACACTGTGAGGGTCTGATCGGGAGAAGACAAGTCTGCGGGACACAAGGCTTGACGATACTGAACAACAATTGACACCGGATTTCCATTCGGGTCAGCTAACTCCTTAGCAAGTTTAGCTAGTGCATCCGCTCTACCATTCTCAGATCGAGGGACTCTAACTAAAGTTACTTCAGGGATCAGGCATAAGAGCTCCATTGCCCTATCGTGGTAAGGCAAGAGTTCTGGTTTGAGAACTTTGAAAATCCCAGCAACTTGATTAATGATTAGTTGGGAATCTCCAAAGATCTTAACCCGCACGATGCTCATCTGAATGGCCAACTCGAGTCCTACAATCAAAGCTTCGTATTCGGCTTCATTATTAGTACGAGGCTCTGAAAGACTGTAGGAGTAACGAAGGGTATGGCCTTCAGGAGACACAAAAACAAGCCCCAAACCTACCCTAACCACGGGAGTTTCGTGAGGACGTAGTGATTTAATGGAAGAAGCTCCATCAAAGTAAAACTCCCAAGTAGGGGACTCCTGCTCCTCCACACTCATGACTAATTCATCGGGCAAATCGTCATTAAGTGGGGAATCCGCAGGGATCGGGTGAGAAGCAAGAAAGTCAGCTAGAGCCTGTCCTTTAACGGCCCGCTGAGGGACAAAGGTAATGTCGAACTGCAGTAAGATCATGGACCAACGTGCTAAACGACCTGATAAGGTCGGACGGGTCATTAGGTACTGCAAAGGGTTGACTCGAGAAATCAAACTGATCTTGTGTGAGAGCATATAATGTCTAAGCTTCTGCACAGCAAAGATCAAAGCCAAACACTGCTTTTCCATTGCCGGGTATTTTAGCTCTGCAGGAATCAAGCGTCTGCTAAGGTAGTACAAGGCATTCTCTTTGCCTTCCTCATTTTCTTGAGCTAAAAGTGCACCAAGTGACTCATCCAAGGCAGTAGTGTAAAGAATCAAGGGCTTGCCAGGGATGGGTGCAGCTAACACTGGGGGATTCGTCAAGTAGCGCTTTATACTCTCAAAGGCCTCCTGACAATTCTTGTCCCAATGAAAGCGGGCATCCTTCTTTGCTAGAGCAGCAAAAGGATGGCATCTACCGGCCAAATTGGAGATAAATCTCCGCAAGAAAGCGAGCTTACCCTGAAAAGACCTCAACTGGGTAAGACTCCTAGGGGGTTTCAAGTCCACTATGGCCTTAATCATGGAGGGATCAATCTCAATGCCACGGTAGCGAACAATAAAACCCAGAAACTTCCCCGCACTAACTCCAAATGCGCATTTTAGGGGATTCATCTTCAAATCATGCTTTCTTAAGCGCTCAAAAACGATTCGTAGGTCTCGGAGGTGATCACTACGGACCTTGCTTTTGACCACTAAGTCATCCACATAGCATTCAACCTGCTCATGAATCAGCTCATCAAAAATGATAGTCATGGCACGTTGATAGGTGGCCCCGGCATTCTTGAGGCCAAAGGGCATCACCTTGTAACAAAACACACCTATGGGGGTGCGAAAGGCAGTGAATTTCTCATCTTCAGGGGCCATCTTAATCTGATTGTAACCAGATGAACCATCCATGAAGGAGAAAATGCTATGGGACGAAGCGATATCAACCATGAGTTCAGGGATAGGAAGAGGGAAATCGTCTTTAGGACATGCCTTATTCAAATCACGGAAGTCTATGCAGACACGAATCTGACCATTCTTCTTCCGGACTGGAACAACATTAGCAAGCCAAGTGGGATACTTCTCTTCACGAACAAAACCAGCTTCTATAAGCTTCTTAGTCTCGGCTATCACCTGTTGTTCAATCTCTAACCTCATCCGACGAGGTGACTGCTTAACAGGGACTGCATCAGGACTAATAGCTAACTTATGGACTGCTACTTCCGGATCCAAACCGGGCATCTCCGTATAGTTCCAGGCAAAGCAATCCTTAAACTCAGAAATAAGTGCAACATACTCTTGAGCCTCTGATTCGGATAGCAGAGCACTATGAAAGATAGGCCGAGGATCCGATTCAGTGCCCAAATTAATCTCACACAATTCGTCCATGGCAGAACTGGCGCCATCTTCGAATTCATGTGGAGCTTCAAGGACCCTGTCCTCATTCTCCTCCGGGTCTTCATCATCGGAGATGGAAACAACCGGATAAGAATGCGAGACAACCTGAATGCTGGCGGAAGGGGACTGATCTTCTTGAGAATAGCCTATACCCTGCCCAGTTCGAGGAAAATCAGTTCGCCAAATACGGGCTTGCTGTTGGGCTTGTCTACCTGACCAAGTCGAAGGGACAAGACCTCGCTCAACAAAGTTATCCACAGCAGGGGAAAAGTATCGGGGAACTGGCATGATCTCATCGTCCGCAGTGGATTCCACAGAATCCTGTATGTCAGTACTCTGTGGGACACCTACACTATGGAACAACGATGCATGCCAAGCAGATTGTGCTGGCACATAAAGAGTATGCAGCTCTTGTACAGAGCGCCTATCTACGGGTAGTGCACCGCGGACACTGGCGGAAGGTGTAGGGGAAGGTTGAGGAGGAGATTCCTCAATTCTCATCCCATACATCTGGCGAGAAAGGGATTGTTGGCTAGTGGTCTGACGTCCGACATCTCCGTCGTCGTCTGAATCACTATCAACAACTAAACCACCCTGAGGTATCAAACTCCTATGGAAAGTAGGATAGGAATTGTGATCGACACTAAAGGCAGGCGAAGGAACTGAGTGACGAGGAATATCAACCATCTCATCATCAGAGTCAGACTCAACAATCAAAGGGGAAGTGTACAAATGCGAGGGAGGAGGGATTCGAGTATCAAAGTTCCTCGGAGGGCGAACTGACTCTCTACCTCGACCTCTACCACGCAATCCTCTACCTCTACTAGGAGGAACATCGTGTCTGAGTACAAACCGTAAAGATTCCTCCGGGTCTATAGTGGAAACATCTGCTCCAATCTCAACCTGTGATGGACCCTGTACTAGTGGTTGTATAGGACCCTGTGCAAGTGGCTGCATAGGACCCTGTACAACACTAGCGGGTATCACTGGTGACTGGGCAGTGGGAGGTCTACGAACTTTCCGAGGCATGTAATGCTCGGCATCATCATAAATGGAGACTTCATGCACGGCAAAAGGTTGAACATCTCCAAGGATGGAAAACTCTACATCATTCCTCATATACTTCATGCACTGGTGCAGTGTAGAGGGCACCATTCCATATTCATGTATCCAAGGCCTTCCTAAGAGAGCCTTGTATGAGGTATCTGCCTCAATAACATGAAACTTTGCCTCAGTCAAAAGATCTCCAAAACGCAAAGGCAAAGTGATGGAACCTAGAGCTCGCTGACCTTGATCATTGAAACCCTTCAGCATAATCTTGTCTGAAGTGAGCTTCAAATGACCAAGGGAGAGACTCTGTAGGGTGGCATGATTAAGGATATTAACTGAAGCTCCTTGGTCAATGAGGACCCTGTTCAACTCATAACCATTTACTTCAGTGGTGACGTACAGGGGACGGTTGTGATCAGAGGTTCCTAAGAGAAGATCCTGGTCTGAAAAGGTAATGCATGGCATCTCTCTCAAATAACATGCATCCTTAACTGACTCAGTGGCAAAGAAAGCTTGATAAGACTCTGGTTCAAGCAAAGCTTTCACCAAAGTCTCTCTCAAATCGGAAGACATCATTAGTGCATCGTAAACACTAAGAAGAGAAGGAATCTTTCTCAAATGAGCCAACACATTGTAATCCACATCCAACTGAGGGCCTTTTCCCTTCTCCTTAGCAGGTGCTTGAGGAGGAGGGATGGGATCATCCTGTTGGGTAATGATGTTTCTATCTTTTTCTTTATTATTTTTAGCCATTTTAGGTGGTAGGACCTTACCTGAACGCAACTGTATCTCTCGTATTGAATCAGATTCAATAGAGGACTCATTTGGCTCAGGTGACATGGCTTGTGTTGGTTCATTAAGAAGTGACTGAGGAGTGTTCTCGGATTCATCTTCTGAATCCATGTAACAACCTCCTTCAGGAATAGCAAACACAGGCTCTTCCTCACACTCAAACTCTTCTCCAAAAGAAGGATCCTCATCATTTTCAGAGATAACTAATACAGAAGAAGAACGAGTGTTAGAAAAAGTAGAACTAGAGGGAGCAAGACACCAAAAATAGCCAGAATCATCTTCTTCCATTAATTCATCATCAGTTGGAGGGAGAACAAAATCCTTCAGCGTAAGTGCTGGAAGAGATCCTATCTTCCCCTCAGAAGTTACAACAAATTTCTCTCTTTCATACATCTTTCTAATACAAGGAGAAGTAGAAGAAATGTGCTCAGTAGGCACTACAACAGAAGAAGAAAAAGAAACTGGCAAAGGAACTGGGCTGGCAACTGTCGACTTGGCCTGTGGGGGCCTCCTCTCAACTGCCTCTGAACTCTGAACTGCCCGTCTGATCATACCCCTTGTCTTGCGAGAGAGTGCAAGCTGCCACTCCTCCCCAGAACTAAGAGGTGCTCTACTGTCACTGCTCTGAACACCACACTGACTGTCATACTGACTGGAGCTAGTAACCATCTGAACTATCTGAGCAACCTTGCCCCGAGGATGTACCAAATCACTATCCTGCAAGTGAATCTCACCACTAGCCATAAGGCTCTCCACCCTATCCTTGAACACATAGCAATCTTCAATCACATGACCAATATGCTTATGGAATGGACAATACAAAGGATGCTCTGTTTGCCCTTCCTCTTCTACTCTTTTGTTGGGTGGAAATGTCAAAATATTTTTCTTAATCAAAAACTTGAAAATCTTTTTTACACTCTCCCTTTTAAAGGGGTACTCCTTGCTAAGCTTTTCTTGTAAGTACTGTTGGCTTTCTGGAGTTCTATAAGAGGGCCTAGGCTGCTGACCCTGTGGTCGTGGCTGAAACTGACCAGGAGGCTGTACTGGTGGTGGTAACTGAGGTCGGGGCTGAAACTGAGGTCGCGGTGGTGGTGGACGCTGTGGTACTGAACTAACCATGGGCCTCTTGCCCCTATCATGAGCATCAGAAGTACTATGCACTTCCCCCTTCCTAGGAGGTGGTGCCCCGGAAAACTCCAAACGCTGAGGTCTACGCGGGGGTTGACTCTCAACCTTAGGAGGGACTGCACTGGGTATGCTGTCCTGCAGGCTAGTGACTTTGGTTAATAACTTCTGAAAGGTCCGAATGCTGAAACCCTTCAGATAAGGAGCAATAGGACCATCAATATTCTTCAACAGAATCTCAACTGCATGCTGCTCTTGCAATTGAGGTTCACACTGAAGACTAAGGTTTCTCCACCTAACTATATAGTTAAGTAGAGACTCATGGGGGCGCTGTCTGGTCACTACCAACTCACCAACAGTCACTCTATGCTCTGTACTAATGAACCTCTGCACAAACAACTGCTCCATCTCAGCAAAGGTACGAACTGAATCATTAGGGAGATCGGCATACCACTCAAATGCTACTCCCCCTAAGCTACTAACAAACAGTCTCAGCATCAATGCATCATTTCCTCCAATGTTACAACATATGGCCCGATACTGAGCCACATGTTGTTTTGGGTTTCCAAACCCATCAAACACTCGGAAACGAGGAGGAACAAAACCAGCGGGATAAGGCTCCCGCTCGTACTCTACCGGGTAGGGGCGACCTCTACTAACAGAATCCCCAGACTTTCTAGAAGCAATAGCTTGGTCAACCCTCTGTGCAATCATATCCTGAATCTGAACTGGTGACAACTGTACTGACTGACTCTGGACTGGCACACTCAACGGTACTGCTGGTGGAGACATCGGAACTGCCCTCTGAACTCTATCAACTCTAACAGGCTCTGGGGCTGGCGACTGTGGCGCTACTTGCTCGTCTCTGGATGTAGTAGGAGTAACTACATCCATGACATGGGGTGTAGCCCCCAACATCGTCAACTGGGCGGTCATCGCCGCCATGGCTCTAGCCATCTCCGCCATCTGGGACTGTAACTGCAAAACTGTGACATCTGTGTCTACTGATCGGGGAGGTCCACCCTGTGCTGAGGTGGAAGGTACATCGGCCTCCCCTTGTTCTTCCAAATCATCGTACTGCTCATGCTGCTCGTCTGACGTGCCACGCCTCGTGACAACACAAACACGGTGAACGGAGATGTCTTCATCTGACTCTCCTCCGAGTAAGTCCTCATCGGAGGTCTGATGAAGAGCATCTATGTACGGACCCAAAGGAGAAGAAATCCTAAGGGGACTAGGAGCAGCAACTGGCTCCACTCGAGCCCGAGTACTACTATCAACATCTACTGCATCAACATTCATCTGAACTGGCACTGGCACTGAAGGGACTGTATCAACTCGTCGAATCGTACCAACTGTCTGCTCCGTCTCGACAGGCTCATCCACCTGCCGACGTCTCCAAACCCATCTACTACGACGGGACCCGGTAGGAACATCTAACTGAGTGGAGGGGGCAACGACAACTGAACCAAGCTGGGATCGGACAGGCTCTAACTGTGGGCGACGTCCATGACGGCGAGGGCGTCGTCCAACAGCAGGGGCACCTGCCTGAGGTCTATCAGTGGGAACAACTCTAGTCTGCTGTCGTGGTGGCTGTCCTCTCTGCCACCGGTGACTCTGTCTAACTGACTGTCGCTGCAACTGAGAATGCACCTGAGAGATCTGATGGAGTAACCTCTCCTCACTAACACGCCCTCTACCGCGCGCTGAACGGATAATGCTTCGGATCCTCTGAGTGAGGGTCCGAGTGACAGTATCCCTGGGGACTCGAGCGCGAGGAAGAGTAGTGGGGACAGGAGGGGCTGCTGCAATGTGGGCAGCGTCCTCCTCATCACCACTATGCACTAGAGGGGAAAAGCGTCCTCCCTGAACTGCGTCGATCTCAGGGGCGACTACAACATCAGGAACTGGGGTAACTACACGTCTGCGTGGCTCCCGCTGCAAGGGAACCATCCTCTGCTGAACCGGCTCCTGTTGAGCCACAGAATCTGCCATCCTCTGAACTGCTGCATCGGATGCCGCTAATCGTAATCTCCTGTTCCTATTTCTCCTAGCCCTTCTCCCAAGGCCGGAGGTGGAGGAAGACGCCACATCAGTACCCACAGGCTGTACTGGAGGAACAGGAACTACTGACTGAAGAGGTGTCGGGGTCTCCTCGGCAGTCTCGGGGTGAGACAACCGGGTGAAAACAGAAACCCGACGAGTAGGAGGTGGAGGAAGCTCGGCCTGAGCAACCCTCTTCCTCGAAGAGGAAGGAAGAGAGGAGACTCGAGCACGAGTAGCCTCTACCGGAACGACTGGTAAAGGAACCGCTGGCTGCCGGCGCTGAGGGGCCGGGGCTACTCGAACAACAGGAGCGACAGGCGCTGGCCGCCTGACCGCTGGACGAACAGGGTGAACAGGAAGTGGCCTAGGCACTGGCTGCCTAACCACCGGGCGCACTGGCTGCGCACGAACAGCAACTGGACGAACGGGTGCCCGGGCTGGCTGCCGAGCAACAGGTCGTCCGAAAGGTCGCATAGCTGCGCGTCCTCTCCTTTGAGGGGGAGAGAATGCGGCAGCCTCGGAGGGGGTCGGCCCGCCAAGAGTGACGTACGCCGAATCGGTGAAGGATCCAAAGGTGATTCCCCCCGCCGGTGGACTCGTCAACAGGGACTCGGGAAGTGTCACCCGTGAGTCAGAGCCAAAACAAAGGTAACGGACGGACCGGAATACGCCATTTCTACTGTCTGCTAACACAAACAATAAGAATTAGCGTAAACGAAAGCACCAGAAGGAACGAGAAAGAACGGGACGGAATAGCCTATAAAGGCTAGAAGAGAAAGAACCTAACTAAGGAACACTAAACCCGGAGTGCACACAAAAGGAGATAATTTAACATCCGAAGATGGAGAGAGAAACCTGTCCCACCGTGGTCGCCAGAAATCTGTGGGTCTCCGAAAGGATTCTGCTCGTGCGGTTCGAATGCAAAGGGTACGATCACACTATCCCGAAGGACAAAATGGTCGTAAACCTTTACAATCGACACAAGCAGGCCGATGGAAGAGCAGATGGAGTTATAGATACGATTAGCCATGGAGGATAGCGGTTTTCACCTACCAACCTCGATGGATAATAATATCTATAACCCAAAAGTTCACGAGATTTCCCCCATTCGATGCATCAGCTTGAATGAGGTTTATTTGATTGTGGGGATCGGTTTCCTACGGGCGCAAGCCCCCGTAGTTAATTACATCTTAGACCTTGATCTAAGAAAACTCTCGATTAGGGATGTTAGATTATCTCCTCTAAAGTGGGTTTAGTGCAAGGGATTTCTAGGTTTTTTTTTCTAATCAAAGGGGAATGTCCCAACTTGGCTCGATCAGTCATACAAAGTTCAGTAAACATCCGGTCGGTCTGAAGAAGAGAAAACTGGAGAAAAGAAAGAGGGACAACGCACTCAGACATGCACGAGAGAAAGAGGGAGGTGGCGTCATCCGTGTGACGCGGATAGGTAGGATTTATAGCTTTCAGAAGGAAGGAAAGCTTACCCACCAATAAGGTGTATAGTGGTTCACTCGTACCACTCACCTTTAGACCCTAAATCTATAAAAGATGTAGTGTTGTACAAACAACGCTAACATCTACGACTTAGCTAATGCGATCTGGACTTACTCCTTGTCTGACAAAGAAAGCCAGCTAAAACCACCTAGTCGTATAAAATCCATGCTGTCCAGTCTTTATGAAGAAGGGTGGGTAGTTTAGACACTGAAATTTGGGATCGACAACTAGAGAAATTTCCTAAGAGATCCCATACTTATGAATGGTACAATGCTTCTAAGACTATTGCAATTAAATCTTAATTTTAATTAGTTACTAATGCAATTATGCTAGTCAAAGTCTCCAAATCAGATATGTATGAAATTTTAAAAAGGCTTATAGAAAATAGTTTTTGAATGACTAAACTTCCCCAGGTCCGGCACTTCATCCTCATAGGCCAGATTATCCGGACTCTACCCGCAGGCGGGGAAGTTTGTCTAGGAGGTGAGAGAATGCATGTATGCCACCCCGGACGATTCCGGCTATTCCCTAGAGTCGTTATGTTTCTATGTGAGTTAATCTTAAATTTTATTAAATAATTGCGAGTAGAAAAATTTTATCCCTAAGGAGCCTAACGGTCAGACACAAGCACATGCAAGAAAGAAACCTATGAAAAGCATGCTGGTTCTACTGCGCAAACAAAAGTAAGTAAATCGCAACACAGAAACAAATCCCACGAAAAAGAGTGTCCATGGCAAGTGCCATACAATATTACATCACAGAGTACAGTAAGTAATGGTGGCCGGGCTCCACCGACAACAACCCGGGAACGACGCAAATCTCAAAATAAGGCATTTTTATACTTCTTCAGTCTTCTTCTTCTCTTTCTTGATTCGTCTTTGGATCGTCTTCGCTCTTCCTTCTGGCTCCTCGTAGTGACTCTCCTAAAAAGATATCCAAATGAAAAAGGAAACCCCCTGTAGGGGTTTACTTTTCCCTTTGGACTCCTCGTAGTGAGTGCTCCAAAAGGATATTCAAATGAAAAAGGAAACCCCCTGTAGGGGTTTACTTTTCCCTTTGAATTCCTATCTCTTTAAAAATGCCTTATTTTGAAGATTTTCACAAAATATTACTACATCTCAAATACATTACATCAGAAAAGAGAAAAATCTAGACTCTCCTGCAGGGGTTATCCTAAGCAGTTATAATAAGAAAAATTCACCCAAGCAGTTATATATGTAAATGAAAATGCGCACATCAATCACTTGGCCGTGCTCTGATTATTGGGGGCTAAGCAGCTGAAGCAGGTACCTAAAGCAGTTATATATTATTTATTAATTTTAGCCCCCTTTAGCAGCATTATATGAGCACGGCCACCTGCAAGAAGACAGCATTAGTATCAAGGAACGTACCTAACCTATGGGTATTCTAACGTCACAGCCACAGTGCAGAAAAGAAAAGCTAAAAGAAAGCAGTACGAAAACAACACAGCAGAAAAAGCTACAACAGGTAGCAAAAACAACAACCAGCACACAGGTCACATGCAGAGCGTCACAACAAAGTATGGAAAAGTAAAGCAGAACAACAACCTAACCTAAAGCTAATAGTCGTGTCCTAGCAAACTCATCTAAGTGTGTGAAAGCTGTGTGGTTTTGGTAGATCTTATGTAGGGTTAATTTAATTAGAGTTATATGTATTTTTATTTGTTTGTTGAAAAAGGGCAAAAGAGAGATTTTGGTTAAAGTTCAAATATTAGTATCTTAGGATTGATTTTAGGATGTTTTATTCTTAATGTTTGATTAACCACCACCTTTGTTTCACACCGAGGCCGTGAGGTTTATTTCACCCTCCTTGGGGCTAACTTAATAGCCTCGTAGGCCTGGGTTACCCAGTGATGATTAATTTTGTTAAATTATTGTAGTTTGTTGTTAAAAGAAAAGAAAAGGGTGAATTAAATCATTTATTAATCAAGTTTTGAATTATGCCAATTAGAAAGATTAATTTTTAGGTTTTGACGCTCCATTAGATTCATTCGTGGCGTTGTGCCACCAGGCTCGAGGAACCAGCCTCCTTAGGACACTTAGCCCCGCAGCCCGGAGTAGTCCATCCAATAAACTTCACTTTTGGAACGGGTTGTTGTGTATTAAGGGATTTGTTGATTATTTTTAAATGATTATTCTAAGTTTGATCTTTAAAAGTATCTTATTCCTAATGAATTTAGTTTATAACTTGATCTCCTAATACCATCTACATCTTTTAGATTTTTAGATTGGTTAATAATTAATTATTAGATTAGTTAGAATTAATTTAGGTTTACATTTTAGATTTATATTTTTAATAATTATAAGTGTTAATTAAAACTTAATTAAGAGTTAAGTGTTTTAATAGATTTTTAAGAATTAGATTGGAATTAGTTGGTTGATTATTAGTAGATTAAGAAAATAAAACCTAAATCTAGGAAAGCGTGTCACTAAGTTTTTCTGTTGTTTAAATGTCTCTATCCTATAGGGAGCATGCATCCTAAGTCTATATTTTCTAAGACTCAGTCCTTAATTTTTGTCCTTATATGTCACTAGTGTTGTAGGATAAAAAGTTGTATTGTTTTCTAATTCCTAAGACCTCTATACGGATGTCACAGGGTTTTAGGGATCTAAAAGAAGATAAAAGCAAGAGCAATCCTAAATATATAATAGAAGTTTCTAAGGCCCTAAAGGTGGGAAGCGCACAATCATCTAGGCCCCTAAAGGTTTTCTAAGTTTTAGCAAACTTACAGCACCGGGGGCTACGACCCGGTGGTTCCGCCCGTAGCGCCCCTACTAGATGAGTAGGGACGACTGATGCTTAGGATCCCATTGTCCTAGCTCCAGCTCCAAGTGCTCCTTGTCCATTGCTTTCCAAAAGGGACCTCGCGGCACAAAAGGAAGACAGGTATTAGAGCAGTTCTATAAATAATAATATAAAGAAATAGAAATGCAGTAAAAATAAAACTAGAACGTACCTTTTGTTATTTGTTGAGTCCTATGTCTTTTGGGTTCTCTTCAGTTTGTAGGTGTACGGTGCCGAGACACAGAAGAAGCAGTGAAGTAACTAATAAAGCTAAGCAAAAGACAACTAAGTGCGAAGAATAAAAAAAGAAGAACGAAAGTCGAATACAAAAAGGGGTGTAGGCATTGTTGTTATTGGATGCACTTCGTAGAAGTCAAGTGCATCCTATAATATCAACAATGCCCTTTGCTGTTCCCACTCCAAACTAGGCACTTGATACGTTTGGACGCACCTACCCACAACACACTCTAAACAAAGTCTACAACAATTAAGGGAGAAAAGGACTTCTAAAACTGGACTTACAATTAAATTCTCTTTTGTTTTATATTTATCCCGAAATTTTATATTTTAGAAACTAACATTAATGGGAGAAAATCTAAACAAGTAGGGACCAATCAAAAAAGACACTAAATATCTTCCAACCCAAAGCTTCTTAGTGTTCCAACCTGATGACTCATTTTTGAAATAAACGTTAAGAAAATCTAACTCAAACGAGAAAACACTAATCCCCCCCCAAAAGACACTAAGGGGCCTTACTAAACAGGTCTAACCACAAAATTATAGACTAAAAAAAAACTCACAAGAACTTCTAGTTAAACTACTACACAAAACCTCCCAAAAGTTATCTACCAAAATCTCTTTTCTTTTCATTTTGTTTTGACACAAAAACTCTACAAAACCATCTTCTAAAATCTCTTCTTTTTGACACAAAAATCCTACCCAAACAACCACCAATCAAGTGCCCCCTTCCATTTGGAGTGGGGTAAAACAAAACCAAGCTTTCCAACGAGAAGATTTTATAGAAAACCCCTCATTGTAAAGCACCCGTTATGAAACATTCGCAAGACGAAAAACACATAAAATTCCAACGCAAGTCGATTCGCAAAACTCATAAAACGGAACTCCTTAATGCAAAACAACTCATAAAGCCTCTTGCAAAACTCAAAAAAAACATAGACCCATTCATGAAATCTTTCGATACGAAATAATTCATAAAACCTTCCAAACATTCCAAAGAAAATATTTCTATTTATGCAAACAGATTTTTTTTAACGTAGCATGCTTCTCTACAAAATTATTCATGATCACAAATAACTAAGAGGGTATAAAAGCGATGATTTGGATGCTACAAATAAAGATGTATGCAAAATTACCTCTTAAATTTCAACCAAAACTTTCAGAACAAAAATCATACACATTCATAGGTGAGAATCAAAATTGCGTTTCTCTAAATCGAGCAACAAATGATTAGCTTATATATTTTTTGACATCCGACACAAACAAATCAAAAGAAAAGAGATTTGGTGCAGAGAGAAATACTTTTTTTTTTTTAAAAAAAAACAACACATGAAAGAGCTCTCCACTACCAATGTATTTCTCTTACATGACTTATAAAACTTTAAACATAAGGCGAGCAAAGAAAACAAGTTTGCATTTGAACCACAAATATTCCTTAAATCAAAACATGAAGTATATGGCATTCTTCTGATAATACTCATAGATTATACTTTTAATCTCCAACTGTGAAACCAACATGTTAATAGGAAGAAAGAAAACAACTATGCTCCGCCTAACGAATCATAACTCAATGGCTTAAGAATTTTAAGAAAGAAAACAATATCATATACTTTGCTCATTGCAACTCCCCACAGTTAATGAGGTGTGAAAGAAATGTATTCGAAAATTGTAGATACAACTACTAAGCACATACGAAACAACTTCTCATGATTCCACTAGAGCCATCACAATAAATTCATACACCCTTTAAGGATGAAAATCAAAACCGCACTTCTCGAAAGAAATTTTTGCCAACAAACGATTCAATGCAATTACCAACATAACTTTCAAGTGAAGATTCAGGCGTAGGAGAAAAACATGTTTCAAGCCAACATAGGATTACTTCGTTATCCATTAAATTTACCACTAAGCAAGCATCCAACTATAGGATTTATGATTATGAAGCTCATGGTTGTTCTCCAACAAATTCTCAACTTCCACGCCATATATCATCAAGTGTTATAAGGAAGCTTTCACCCACAATTTATGAACTTATTTTCATGCCAAGCATATAACATTTTGCCAAACAGTTTGTGATTAGCAATACGCTCCAATGACAACATAAGGATATTGATATTCTAGCTAGGATCTCACATGAGAAGGTAAATTACATGCTAAGGGAGATCATGCGATCCTTCCAACAAACTCGCATGACTAACACGAATGGGTTGCTTACATTAAGGAGTCATCGTCAACATATATATATATTTTAAATTCATCGCACATAACTTTCAGCATCTCGAGCATTCCCAAGAAACTTTTCAAGATAGAACCAGACTTTATAACATGAATATACGTAAAAACCCAACAAGTTCCAAGTCAAATTTGTTTAGAAACAACATACAAACTATCAGTGAGATAAGATTTGAATTGGTCAAGTAAATAAAATTTGCCAAGAGGCTATAGCTTGCTCAAAACTTGTGTCCCTCCTTAACAAATATTTCTACAAACGCCTTGCATGCATATTTAAACACTAAAGTGCAAGATAAATTATCAGAACCTTGTCTCCATATCTCTAACTTCCCCAAAAGGGAACCTGAGAAGTAAATTTCAGCACAACTATGTTTCTGTGCACATAAAAGATAGTCTAATAACCTCTTCTTAATGTTTCCATAAACATATAGATTGTCCAAAGGCAAATGAAATCAACTCTCCACATGTAGACCCTTAAAAGAGATACAAATTTCAGCATTTTTAACATTTCCTATGGTTAAAGCTTATATCATTCCTAATGGGCATTTGTACAAACACTTGGTGTGCATGATTTTATAAAGAAACAACATGATCTCTCATGAATTTCAAGACTCACACCCAAAATTCCAATTCGAATGTCACGAATCAAAGGCATAAATTCACATACCAACTAATTACTCAAATCAACACATTATACCAAGCTAATTACACAAGCTATTGTGGGATCAGTCACAACGAGTAGGAGCATTTGTTAAACATAAAAGGAAAGAAAAGGTGTGATGACATACACACCACAAAGCTCTTCTCAAATTTCAACTCTAATCAAGTGAAATAAATCTTGTGTGAATGAAACTCCTCACCAACCAAATCATTCATAACATTTGAGGTTAAAATAAAAGAAAAGGATAAAGAAAATGTCAAGAAAATGGAGAGAGCAAAAAAACAAAAAAAAAACAGGGAAAGAAGGAAAAGGAAGAAGAATAGGAAGAAGAAGAAGTGGAAGGAGGAGAAGAAGAGGAAGAAGGAGACCAAGAGAGGGACAAGGAAGAAGAGATACTTACCTTGCCAAGAGGAGTTCGCTCGGTCCAGGCGGCGTCGAGCTGGAGTTTCGCGAACACAAGGAGGCCGGCGTCGTCGAGCTGGCTTCGGGTTCGGGATCGTGCGAAGCTGGGAGAGTCGGGTGGCCGCTGGGTTCGGTGGAGCTGCCGTCGGACAGAGCAGGAGGCTCGGGTTCGGCTGTGGGGGTGTTCCAAACGAGAACAAGGGAGAGGGGGTCGGTCTTGGCCGGAGCTCACGACCACAGAGAAACGGGGGCGAGAGAGAGCGGGAGAGAATGGGTGAGGCGCTCTGGAATCAAGAGAGAGAGAGAGGGAAGGAGCCAATGCCCCCTCTTCACCCGCCCAGCCCTAGAAGAAACGAGAGAAGTCGTCTCCTGCCGCTCAAGGACCGCTCCCCAGCTTTTCTCAGACGCGAAAATGGGCTCTCCTCCATCTGTCTCGCTAAAATTCGACTGAATAATTGCCCAAAGAGAGTTGGCACGCGACTGAAACACTGCGACCAGGGCAGGTTCCGATCTCGGGGAGATCAGCACCATTGACGCAATTTCCTGATATGGGAAACAAATTCAAAATATTTAAAAAAGGTCAAATGGGTTTGGATGTGATTGAGTTGAGCTAACTCAAGTCTAATTTGGTTAAAACCAGGTTAGACTCGAGTCCAAATTTAGCTCAATTTGAGTCGATTCGGGCTCGAATCGGCTCAACAAAATTGGTTAAACAAAATCGGGTCCAAAATAAATAATCAATTTAAATCGAATCGAGTAAACCACGATGTAACCAAATTAATCGAGTCTAATCGAACATGTCCGAGTCCGATCGGGCTCGAGTCGAGTCGATTCGAGCTCGAATTGGGTTCGACGATTCCCGATTAAATCGATCAAAGGTGCTAGAGCAAAAAACGAGGTCAACAGATGAATGCTCAATTCGTTCCTAAAACTCAACCATCGAACAAAGCTCTGGTGGCCGAACCATCCTCTGATTACACGGACTGGTATCTTGATTCCGGCGCATCTTCGCATTTGACGAAATCTCTGAACAACTTATCCATCTCCAGTCCATACAATGGGACTGATGGCATCACCATTGGGGATGGGAGTTCGGTAAGCATAGCGAACTCTGGCAAAGGCTTGCTACCGACTCCCTCTCGTAAGCTTACCTTATCTAAAATTTTACATTCTCCTTCAATTCATTATAATCTACTTTCGATTTCGCTATTAACAAAGGACAATAATATTGCTATCATATTTAACCCGTTTGGTTTTGTTTTTAAGGACCTGACGACGCAGCAAGTCATTTTACAAGGGCCTTGCCATGACGGGCTGTACCCTCTTCGGACTCCGGCTACTGTCAAGAATCATGCGCTCACTGCCAGTCGCAATTTATCTAGTGTTTGGCATAACAGGATGGGTCATCCAAGCAATAGAACTATGCATATCATTGCCTCTTCTCAACCCCTCCTACATATAGACTCTCATTTACCTAACTGTCATTCTTGTAATAAAGCTAAAGCTCATAAAATAGTTTTTGAATCCTCCAAGCATAGATCTTCTGTTCCTCTTGCACTGATTCATTCTGACGTGTGGGGTCCTGCACCCGTGCTATCTAACTCTGGTTTCTCTTACTATGTTTAATTTATAGACGACTGCACGCGTTTCACTTGGTTGTTTCCCATGAAACACAAATCTGAAGTGACATGTATTTTCAGTTCATTTAAACTATACATTGAAAAATATACGTCTCACAAAATTAAATGTATTCGAACAGATGGTGGTGGCGAATATCTTAGCCACAATTTCAAGCAGTTGCTTCGCAATAATGGGATCTCTCATCAGATCTCGTGCCCATATACGCCGGAACAAAACGGCGTGGCGGAACGCAAGCACAGGCACCTTATCGAGACAACCAGAACACTTCTTGACACGGCTTCTGCTCCGATGTCTTACTGGCCTGATGCGGTCCTAACGGCTACGTATCTTGTGAATAGAATGCCGTCTCCAAATACGCACAATGTATCACCGTATGAACTTCTTCATCATCGGACTCCTGAATACGCTCATCTTCGAATTTTTGGCTGTGCTTGCTTCCCCCTCACACCCCCCTCTCTCCGCCATAAACTGCAGCCAAAATCGCAGATGTGCGTATTCCTGGGATACTCCGAAAATTATAAAGGCTATAAGTGTTTAGATTTTGTCTCTCACAAAATAATCTTTTCTAGACATGTTCAATTTGATGAAACTTATTTTCCTTTTTTGCATACTAAGAAAGTTCCAGAGTCTGATCTTCCTCCGCAATTATCATTCAAATTTTTAACCCCAACGTCAGTGGTCCAGAAACAAAACTCCACTAATCCTATTATACCTGGCTCCAATACAGTTTCTCATTCAGCAGCTATGGACATTCATCCAGCAGTCATTTCAATTCCAGCTGAACATCAATCCTTACCTAATCAGCACGCAGGTTCTCCGGCTCAGCACAAGAATCATCCCATGATAACCCGATCTAAGACGGGTTCGCTTAAACCTGCAACCAGACTTAATCTAATACATCACAACACCATTCAGACTTGTCCTTCTGCTCCGTCTACGTACACTGAAGCTTGCAAATACCAGGAATGGCGCACAGCAATGGCAACTGAATTCCATGCTCTTCAAATTCAAGGCACATGGAACCTGGTTCCGAGGCCATCAGATGCGTCAATCCTGGGTTGTAAGTGGCCATACCGCACTAAACTTCACTCCGATGGTTCCATAGCCAAATACAAAGCCAGGCTGGTTGCGCAGGGCAATCATCAGGAGTACGGATTGGACTACACTGAGACGTTTAGTCCTGTCGCCAAACTCCCGACCATCAGAATTCTCTTAGCAGTAGCTCTGAACAACAATTGGCCCATTCAACAAATGGATGTCGCCAATGCCTTTCTCCACGGATCTCTTTCGGAAATGGTGTATATGTTACAACCGCAAGGATTTGAGGATACAACCAATCCTGATCATGTATGTCTCCTCAACAAAGCCATCTATGGTCTTAAACAAGCCCCGAGACAATGGTATAACACGTTTACTTCTTTTCTTGTCTCCATTGGGTTTGTCCATAGTAGCTCTGATCCATCCTTATTAATATTTCGCAAATTACACATTACTATATTCTTACTTGTTTACGTGGATGATATTCTTCTAACCGGTAACAACACTGATGAAATTAGAAAAATCATTGATAAACTCAATGGGAAGTTTGCAATGAAACAGTTGGGTGAAGCTAATTCCTTTTTAGGAATTCAAATCACCAAAACAGCAAATGCTTATTTTTTATCACAAACAGTGTATGCCAATTCCATTCTGCAGGCGGCTCAGTTGTCCAAATGCAATCCAGTGGCTAACCCGACATGTACTAAGCTTCCGCATGACATTCCCACGGACAACATTCTTAACGATCCGCAGACTTACAGGAAAATAACGGGACCACTTCAGTACTTATGCCTAACCCGTCCGGACATTGCATACAGTGTTAACCTCATCTCCCAACACATGCACCAACCGCAGCCTGAGCATGTCTACCTCTTAAAACGACTGATACGCTATGTTAAAGGTACAACCGATTATGGTATTCCTATAACAAAATCTGAATTATCGCTTGTATCCTTTTCAGATGCTGATTGGGCGAGCGATCCCATCTCCCGAAAATCAACATCCGGATTCTGCTCGTTTCTAGGAGGCTCATTAATCTCATGGATGGTCAAAAAGCAAACTACAGTAGCTCGTTCATCCACCGAATCAGAGTACCGGTCGTTGGCTGCACTCACGGCGGACATTGTGTGGCTTCGTCGTCTTCTTCATGACTTTGGCATTCAACAAGACACACCAACTGACATTTTTTGCGATAACACATCAGCTATAGCTTTAGCAAACAATCCGGTGTTTCATGCCAGAACGAAACACATAGAAATAGATCACCGCTTCGTCAGGGATCATATTCAGCAGCATCACATTCGAATTCTTCCCATTAGCACTATTGATCAGACCGCAGATATTCTCACCAAGTCGCTATCCACTCCGAGGTTTCAACTACTTCGCAACAAACTGACTGTCTCCAAAGTACCGTCAGTTTGCGGGGGAGTATTAGATAAATAAATTAGTCTCTATACTTAGGTTTACACGTGTAGCTTCTTATGTAACTGCTTTTATAAACTCTATATATACTCTAGGCATGTACGGTGATAGGTGATGAAATAACATTTCTTCTTCTAAACACTGTTGTCTGTTCTCGGCTCCTAAGCCTTCCTTCTCGGTTCTTGATTTTCTACAATGTTACTGTATTTGAACAATGTTGGCAAAGGCTATCTATATCCCTCCAAAAGTGTGAGATTATATTCTCCTTTGGTTCAACCAAGTTACATTTTAGTGTGAATTTTTTGAACTCATCCACATACTCCTCTTTGGTCAAATCTTTGTCCCCGAAATTGTGAAACTTCAAGATGATATCTTAATGGTCTTGCTCCGACAAATACTTTTGTTGTAGCTCTTTCTTCATTTTCACCCAAGTGGTTATCTTGCTCCAGCCTTCAAGATTTTACGCCCTTCACAAAATTTTCAACCATAACAGCACGTTCTTCTTTAATTTAATCACCATCAATTTGGAAAATGAACTCTGACACCACTTCTTTAAATTCAAAAGCTCATTCTACAATAAGGTGCAGTTTGTTTCATGATCTGATGCCTATTTACAATGTTGGCTTTTGCTTTCCATCTTCAGGGTAATAGTGTTGGTCGGCTTCTCATTGCTGATGATAGGAGCTATGTCAAACGCAAAGTCAAAAGCCACTTGCGGGTTCGGGCACCGCCATTTCCTTTCCATAGGAGGGATCCTTTGCTTTGCTCATGGATTATTCACCGTGGCCTACTACTCCTCAGCTATTGCGTCCTGGGATGAGGGCAAATTCATGGGAAGACCCCAACAAGCTCATCCCTAGAAGAAATCTCAAGTTCTGATCAATAATGTGAGAACGCATTGTTTGTTCATAATTAGTGAAATTAAGTGATGGAATGTTAACGTGTGAGAAATTTCCTTTCTGCTTGAGGTTTTCTTCTGCGTGTAATTTGAGTGTTTTGTATTCATTTGGATTCTATTATGAATATCTGTGAAAAGGTCCGAATAGCTCCAGTGACATATAAGATTAGAGATAGTGTTTTAGATGGTTTGGTCTTGTAAAATGGTTGCCTTCCTATGATCTTATTAGGAGAGTGGATGTAATAAATTTGACCTATGTTAAGAAAGCAGAGGTAGTTCTAAAAAGATTTGGTTAGAAAAAATTAGAAATGATATTTTTTTATTAGATTTAAATGAGAATTTGACTCTTAAGAGAACACAATGGTGAAAAAAGATTCATGTAGTTGACTCAACGTAGTGAGATAAAGACTTGATGTTGTTGTTGTTTTGTTATGAATCTAAAATCTATGTGTATGAGAATTATGTTATAGTTGTTTGTTTGGGATAGTCTGATGAGTTGATAGTAGAGTTGGCGAGCCCTCAGGAAATGCTATAAGGTTCGATTAGTAATTGAGCACGTAAGGATTTTCAAAGTTAATTAACAATTTTTATCAAGTACTTTTTTCATCAACATCAAGGATCTATTTGGGATAGCTTTTTCATTGCATGTTTTTTAAATTGCAATTACAATTTCATTTAACTCTTCCTTTTTTCTTTTGCTGCTTTTTAGAAATTTATATGATCGTAGGTTGCTTTTACAATCTTAGTTATTTATGTATGGCGGCTTTAATAAAGCAATTGTTCAATTAAAAAAGAAAGAACATATTTATAATATTCACAACAACTTTTTAAAAAAATGATTTTGGCATAATAACTTCCCAATCATCTTTACAAAATGTTGTAGACATCACAAAAGACCTTTAGAGCTGTTTGGAATAGCTACAATTTTTTATAAAGGTGGTTGTAAATTTGTTATGGAGAAAATAATTTTTGAAAGTTGTTGTAAAAAATAGTTTTCTAGCATAAAAATTTCTTAAAATTGCTAAACAAAAATTATGATTATAATTTGAAAAATAAAATAGTAAAAAAAAACTATCATAATAATGCTCAAGTTTTTCACTCATTTATCTTTTATGATGTAACTTCTGATTATAACATAGTTTATATCTAAATCATAAGGAAGACGAAATTAAAAAAAAAAAAAGATACTTTTTTGTTATTTCCTCTCGATTAATGTGTTTTAAAAGAAGGATCTTTATGAAAAGTGATGTCCGAGAGATCAAAAGTAAGGATGCATAAAACTTATATAAAATATGATATAAGCCTCATAAATTAAAGTGAAATATATCCAAAATATTATGTAGGGCCGGATTGCACGCATACATTTATATTTTAACAATTTAAAGCAAGAAAATGATGATGCAAGATTATTATAGAACATTAAAATTAAATTTATAACTAGATCCATGCATACAACATACTGTACCCTTTGTAGTGTAATTTATCATTTTAAAAGTCTTTATTAGCTAACGACTAGAGATATTGGAAGCGATTTAGCCATTTAAAGTCTATATAAATAAAAAATTGACTAGAGATAATGTATCTTATCATTTTTTAAGAGATTTAGAGGCTGTTTGAGATGAATTGATTTTGAAGTTACGGTGGTGAAAATAAATTAGTTACTCTGTTTGAAAAAAATAATTTTTCATTACAAAAATTTTTAAAAAATAGTGAGTATTAACCAAGTGAAATCGTGATTTTTTTCTATAAAACAAAACAAAACAAGAAATTTATCTCAATCAGATCATTAATAAGTTTAGAATTTAAAGGCCCAAACAGATCCTTAATGAGTTTAGAGTTTGTGGGACAATCTTAGTTGATCACTAAAGCTTATAATAGGTTGGCCCTATAAAATCCTTATTGGCATAGCGTTTTACCTATAATAGAACTCAAATATGTAGAAATTATTATATTTGACTGCCTGGTTGGTGTAGGTGCAGATAGTCAATTAAGTTCAAGTACATAGTTATACATATAATCATGTACTTCAACGTGATTAATTATCTGTTCCTATTCACTTATAGCTAAATATACAATAATTTCTCCCAAAAATCAGATTTATATGAGTTTACAAGACAAAATATAAGATTTATATGAATATCAACATAAAAGTCTTGTAAACAAATTACTTAAACAAAAGTACAAACTGATATCATATTCTCAGCCATATCTTAAAATTGTCAGATCTATGCTTTAAATGAAGAAATAATAGTGATATATATATGATTGATCGATCAAATAAGGTTAATATATCCCCAAATGAACTTCGGATTTAACTACCATATTTAGGGCACCCTGATATATTTAGTTATTTACTTAAAATTGAAATGGAGGTGTATGCTTTCAGAAACATGTCAAGCTGAACAGATCTTTTCAACTTTGAAATGCTAGAAGCTGGTCTTTCTTTGGACATAGTCATTGGGCTCTTAGACTTTTTTCTTTCCAAAATAAATGAGTTCCTCAATGGCAGCCCACTTTGAAATCTTGTTGCCTTGTTGGGGCTGAAAAATGAATATGCTTTTATTCACCATAATGACCCCATTGCCTTAAATGATCAATATCTAGGGCGTTACTTCTCATTGAGCCTTCGTTTGGGACGGCTTTCTTTTTGCTTCTTAAAGCAACTTTCTAGTAAAAGATTAAAAAATTTTGTACTAAAAAACTATTTTAAGAAGCAGAAAGAAAGCCGTCCCAAACGAAGCTTGAACAACCAACGTTCATTTCGTCAACCGTACATACATGAGATCATGCAATGATTCCTCTATATAGGTAACTTCGTTCTGAACAGCTTTCTTATTTCTTAAAATAATGTTTTAGTAAAAAAATTTTAATTTTATATTAAAACGTTAAAAATAGTATAAAAATCATCCCAAATAAGTCTTAGGCTTCACTTGAGATGACTTTTTACTGCTCTTAAAGAACCTCTTTGGTACAAGAAATAATTTTTTTTAGCTTTTAGGCTTCATTTGGATGACTTTCGTACTGCTTCTTAAAGCAGCTTCTTAGTACAAAAAAATTAATGTTTTACTAGAAAGTTGCTTTAAGAAGCGACAATAAAACAGTCCCAAATGAAGCCTATCTAACTTTTGATAAATAAATTTATGCTTCGCTAGGGACGGGTTTCTTATCACTTCTTAAAGCAATTATTAATTAGAAAAAAAATTAAAAGTTTTGTTCTAAAAAGTTGCTTTAAGAAGCAGTAAGAAAGTCATCACAAACGAAGCCTTAGATAGAGGGAATAATTTTCTTACTAAACCCTAAACCAACTTTCAGTACAAAAAATTTTTTATTTTTTTTTTTGGTAAAAAAATGTTATTTTATAAAATTTTTTTCCTAAACAAACATAAATATTGTTTAGGCACTACTTTTTTCTTTCCCTAACCATATTTCACTCTACATGACGCTATCCTAAGAATAGGGCTGAAATATTTCTTTTTCTATCTGTAATGATCTTTAAGTGTGGACCCACACCATTAACAAGCCAAGCCCAGGCCACAGCTAACTGTCCTAGCTCAAAAATAAGTGGTCTCCATTCTTACAACTTCCAAGGCTTCAGATATAAATATTCTACATACAGGCTGTGGACTGTGATTGCTGCCCACACTACTATCGTTACTGCCATTAAATTCTCAGAAACAGACTTTCAGAAAAAAAAAAATCTCAGAAAAAAACCAAAAACCTGAATTCGACCACTCTCCTTTGTGTTGTGATCTAATATATATTCCACTTACTAGCCCTGTGCTTCTTAATTTTCATATCATTTTGGGAATTGATTTTATATAGATACTTCACTGATTGGAGACATAAATAGCTTGTAGAGAGTAATTAATGGGTCAACCAAAACTCTAACCTAACATGATGTTAGGGGTGTAAACGAGTCGAATCGAGTATCTCTCTAATCGAGCTAAGCTTGTTTATCTGTTACTGAGGAGTAAACGAGCTCAACTAGAGCTCGTTTGCTAAGCTCGAGCTTGTTTACTAAGCTTGAGCTCGACTCGTTATAAAATTTATAGAGTTTTGATGGTTACAAAAAGCTAGCTGTTAAAAAAAGTATAATAATAAATGATATACAATACTGATTGCCTTGAACATGTGCCTTATTCTGATAGGCATTGGGTATGACCATTGCCTGTTGATCTAACTCCTCAGTCTCATGGTAAGTTCTCTTCTACTAAGTGTTGGGTGAATTGATGAAAGCAATTCTTCTGATCGGTTGAAAATAAAGGATTACTATTGACAAGTTTTTTGGTCATTGTCAAAATTGATTTGATGGAGTATTTGAACTATTTACATATGAGTGACAAATCTTCTTGAGTTATAGTATACAGGACTCCATAATTGGCATGAAGAAGCGAGCTTGGATCTTCTTGTTATGATCCTCACTAGTTGCTAGTTGATGAATTTTATTGATGACTCATCACTCAAGCTAACAACGAGTTGCTTTGAAAGTGTGCTTCCAGTAGGTGGGAAGTGTCCTCCAAATCTTGGGCGGCCTACACGTACACATGTTGTATTCTTGATAGGGCTGCAAACGAACCGAGCCGAGCCGAGTATGTGAGTGTTCATGTTTGTATTCATTTAATATCAGCTTGTTCAAGTTTGGTTCATGTTTGTTCGAGCTTTAGCGTTTGTGTTCATGTTTGGTTCATTTAAATTAAGGAGTGTTCATGTTCGGTTCATGTTCAGTTCATGTTCGTTCGTTTAATGTTTATCGAGTTTGTTCGCGAACATATTTAACGAATTTTTTTAACTATCAAACAAACACATTCATGAACATATCTATGAACGAATACATTTACAATAAAAGCAATTGTCTATGTAACAAAGGTAATGATTATTTATATTTATTAATTCTATAATCAAATATTAATTATTTTTATCGAGCTTATTCACGAGTTCAAAATCGAACATGAATCGAGCTTTTATTGAGCTTCTTATCGAGCTTAATGTCGAGCTTGTTCACGAACTTCAAATGATGTTGTTCGCGAACATAAATGAGCCGAACGCATTAGTGTTCAAGTTTATTTATTTAGGAATCGAGTATTTACAATATTGTTCAAGTTTGTTTGTTTAGTTAATTAAACGATCGCAAACGAGCTTTAATCGAACCGAACAACGAGTAGCTCGCCGAACGTTTGGTTCGGTTGCAGCCCTAATTCTTGAGAATCAACTCCCATCAAACTACTTTGTTGAGGTTAAAATGATTACCTTCGGACAAGTCTTCACTATCCAGTTCTCCAATTAGGATTTATTAAATACTTGCTAAGCACCTAAGAAAGCATATACAAATATACACAATTAATTGAACATATTCAGATTATCAAATAGTTTTAATTTAAGTCAAACATATATAAATTGAAATTAGCCCCTAAATATTAAATAAATATTATATTGATTAATGATCTTTCAGGCTTATAACTCCAAGTCCTTACACAATTCATCTTGATCTTTTGGTTGGAAGTCAAATTCAACTAAAATGTCTTAAATTTGAAACTTATATTTATATTACATGGATATTGTTTATTTAATTGACTAAAAAAATCTTTAAATATATATATATATATATATATATATATATATATATATATATATATATATATATATATATATATATATATATATATACTTGCAGTCCTTGATCTTCTCTCCCGGGAAGTGTGTCCTAAATCCCGTTTGTCAACTTCGGCTTCGTTTGGGACAGCTTTTTTACTGCTTTCTAAAACGGAATTTTAGTTAAAAAAATTTTATTTTTGTACTAAAACTCTGTTTTAGAAAGCAATAAAAAAGCCGTCCCAAACGAAGCCTTCGTGTGATTAGAAGTTGCACGAACTAGCGTCAGCTGACAAACTATTGCCCGAAAAGTCAGCCAAGCTTAACCATTTAAAATTGTAGCCTATCCTTTACATGATATCGCACTCTTGTACATTTCACAATATAGCTAATCTTAACTGATTTTTTGTTACCAAGTATAAGCCGACTCAAATCAATCTATCTGATCTTGACTCAAATCTCATCAAGTTCAGTACTTACAATCTAAATCAAATTAGAGCTAAAAATAGATTTATGAATCCTTTGGAATAGTTTTCATAAATTTATAAAGCAGATTTTAGTTAAAAAAAAAATTTAAAGAAAAAATAATAATAATAACGATACAAAACTGTCCCAACGAAGCTTTAACTTATGATCACTTGATTTTCATAGTGGTAGGGAATGTTGCTCTTCTTCCAAGGGAAAAATTATTTTGTGCGGATACCGAATGACATTCGGTGATCAACTAGAATGAGCCACATCACTTTTTTGCTCAGTAACAGTGCTCGGTACCACTATGTACCTAGTGACGTGGCGCGTTCTAATTGGTCTACGGACCGTCCGGTGTCCGCACAGAATAATACCTCCTTCCAAGTGAATAAATTCAAAGTTATATGATTATTAATTTTTTATTAACATTAAAATGATAAAAATAAAACCATAATTTGCATGCTATCACACATACATAGATATTAACACATCAAAATGCCTTAAATATATATTCAAGCAAATACATTTTATTCCAAAGTTGATTCTACTGAAATTCAGCTAAATTCAACTTTGATTGGGGTCAGAATGGCCTCAAAATCTACTTTTTGTTTCCATTATTGTGAACATAATAAATGTTGTTACTGTTATGCGGCCTTAGATCTTCAATCAAAATTTAATAGGCTTGCATATGCCCACTTCTCTTTCTATTATTTTTTTAATACACACCTGTTTATTTGTGTTTGCCAACTTAGGTTCCCATTAGAGTTTCCAAATTTATATAGAAAATTTTAATTTAAAGTAGCATTGGCAAAATGCAATAAAATGATGTGCTAAAATATAAATTCGGAAAAATTTTATGTGCACTTGAAATCAACTCTTTGAACATTTGTTTTCTTTATTTACTTGTTAATGATAATGAATATGAGTTTATATAGAAGGACCCAAGATACATTGATATACATAGGGGTGTCAATATTTGACACGACACGACATGAAAATTCGACTCGAACCCGATATGCAAATTTCGGGTTGGACCTGACCCGGATTTGAAATGGGTCGGGTTCGGGTTCCTGATTTTGACCCTTTTGAAAAAAAGGGGTCTGGTTCAGGTTGACCCGTTGGGTTTCTGGGTCAACCCAAAAACCCATTTGAAATGAGATGACCGCGCTGCTCGAACTTGCCCGAGTCAGCACGCGCGCCCGTCCAAGCCTGCCTGTACTTGCCCGCGAGCCTGCCCGAGGATGCATGAGCCTGTCCGCAGTTGCCAACACCGGCCCGCATTGCCCCCAAAGCTGGCCGCGTCTGCCAGCAGCTGCCCATGCTGCACCAGAGGCTGCCCACACCTGTCTGCGTCCGCTCGTGCCCGAGCAAGCACCCTGACATCCATGCCCAGTCGCCGTCTCGCCAGCTGCCTTCTCGCCATCACCGTCCGGGTCAATCGTGACAGGTCGGATCGACCCACCTAAATGACGGGTCGGGTCCAATTCAAATTTCTGACCCATTTACATATTCGTGTCAGGGTAGGATCGAACCATTTGAACACGGGTCAGTTCCAGATTTGACCCGAACCCTACCTGAAACCTGATTTTGACACCCCTAGATGTACATATGTGAAGCAATTGAGGTCCTATGTGTTTATTTTAAACCCACATATATATGGGCCTACACGTTAATTTAAAAAGGGAGATTGCATATCCTTAAAGGATCAACAGCTCACTAAAAATACAACATTCGAAGAAAAACCTATGAGTCATTAATCCAAATTATTACAAGAACTAATCAAAAGGAAAATAGCGGGCTAATGCAACTCAACAGAGAGAACCAACGGGACAAAAGGAGCAAATAAAGCCAGAAAAGCCAAAGCCATCCGAAAAGCCACCACCAAAGCTGCAAGTCCAAGGACGAAGACCGGCCACAATTCAAACAACAACCAACTACATGCAAGAGAAAATCCACTCCAACAAAAGCTAACTAGGACTAATTCCAACCAATAAACAAGCAAATTGTAAAGATCATTTTTGCTCCAGGATCGTCCGGGATGAAGTTGGATCGTCCCAGGACGATCGGTACAGGTTGCGCTAGAAATTTGGATCCTGAACAGTTCGTCTGGATGAAATTTGGATCGTCTAGACGAAAATTCTCCCGAGCTCAGTCGTCCAGGGACGGTAATTAATTTTGTCTGAATGAAAATTCTCCCGAGCCAAATCGTCCCGGGGCGAAGTGCGATCGTCCAGGACGATCAGTCTGGATATATAAGGAATTGAGATATTTTGAAGAGAGAGAAAAGCCCAGGAGAGAGAAAAATGAAGGAAAAAGAAGGAAAAGTGATTTTTGGGCGACGCCAGTCCGTTTTCGTCCGTCGAGACAATTCAAGAAAGTGGTGTACGCAAGGTAAGGCACATTCCGCCTTTCTCAATTTTCAGAACGGTGAAGTTTGAACGATTTTTCTGTCCGGATTTCGTTTTCGTTAGCGAATTTCGTCCGTATTTTCTGATTGGTTCAATTTTTACCGCATAACTTTTGATCTGTTTCTGAGGTGCCGAGTGTTCACGTTTTGATTATTTTCTGGAGATTTTTGACTGGATAGTTTTGATTTGGCGGCGTTTTCTGTTGACTGTAAATTTTCACGATGTCTGAAAATGTTGTGGCAGTAGAATAAATATCTTGCAATGTTGTTGTGAACATTCTGTGATAATTTGATAATTTGTGAAATTAGGAAATTTTGTAAATTCCGTATAATGCCGTTATGCCGCCAGATTTTTGTACGATTTCTGAAATTGCCCGGATTTGTTCTGAATTGAATTAATTATTCGTATGCTATTGGGAGTCATAAGGGGAAGGTGTTGTAAGCACAAGGGAGCTATAAGGGGAAGTTCTAAGAAGTTCTGTGAAGTTCTGAAATTCTGTATATCTATTCTGTTCTGGTGCTATGAGCACAATTGAGAGCTATAAGGAGAAGTTCTGGTGCTGTATGCACAAGGGAGCTATAAGGGGAAGTTCTGGTGCTGTATGCACAAGGGAGATATAAGAGGAAGTTCTGAAATCTGGAAGGAAGATCTGTTCTGAAATATTTGTTCTGATTTGATAGACATCTACAGATCTGAGGATATTGATAGACATCTGCAGATGTTTCTGAGGTTGAAACCTCCGAGGTTTGAGGGCGTTGTTGAGCCCAGAGCAGCTGAGGAGTGGCTGAGGAGGATAGAGAAGACTTTTGACGGCATGCAGTGTCCGTCAGACAGGAAGGTACTTTTGGCAGTATTTCTGTTAGATGGAGAAGCTGAGCACTGGTGGATAGGCCAACAGGAGGCCAAGTTTCAGGGCAGGTTAAACTCTTTGATTTATTGTGAAGAGTTTTCTGAGGTATTCCGATCTTGGTTTGTTCCCCCTTCTACACGACAGCAGATGCAGGAGAGTTTTCTTAGGCTGGTTAGTACTTCTACTGAGAAGTGCTATCGATTTCTGAGGGGACTACGAGATAGTCTGAGGCAGCCCCTAGTACCGTTTCATATTTCTGACTTTTCTAAGCTTGTGAAGAGAGCTCGTCTGATAGAGAACGATCTGATGGCTACTCAGCAGCGGTGGACTGCGAGTAGGAAGAGGTTTGGAGGTGATGCTTCTGGTAGTGGTTCCTCTGGCAAGAGGAGATTTGTTTCTGATTCTAGAGACTCCAGGAGGAGCAGACAGTCAAGATTTTCTGGTACTGCTACCAGTATGACTAGCTCTGGATCTGTCAGTGGGGCACCTGTGTGCCAGAGTTGTGGACAACAACATTTTGTCCAGTGCTACAGGATGATTGGTCAGTGCTTCAGATGTGGTCATCCAGGACATCGGATTGCAGAGTGTCCACAGGCTGGATTTGATCGACGATCTGAGTTCCGATCTGAGAGCTTTGTTAGACCTGCCGGTTCAGCATGAAGACCAAGGACTGTTCCTCCACGCCCTGTGACTGAGGGATCTTCTGGTAGAGGTGGTGGTTTAAAGTTCTGTGCCACGGAGACCACCTACTGTTGGTCAGAGGGAGCCTAGTAGTTCTGTAGCTTCAGCTCCAGCTCCAGTTCAGCCACGAGTGTACAGTTTGAGTCAGCAGGAGGCTCGAGATGCTCCAGATGTTGTGACAGGTACGATTTACATTTCTGATCAACCCTGTCGTGTTTTGTTTGATTCTGGAGCCAGTCACTCTTTTCTGTCCGAGCGATGTTTTGATGCTTTGCATCTGGATTCAATTTTGCTTCCGGTTTCTCTTTCTGTGATTTTGCCGGCTGGAAGTAATTTGATTGCTCGGAAGTTTTGTTTTTGTGAGATTGATATTGCGGGCAAGAAGTGGAAATCAAGTTTGATTCTGTTGCCGATTTCTTCGTATGATGTGATTTTGGGCATGGATTGGTTGAGTCTGTATGAGGCTCAGATTGACTGTCTGAAGAAGCAAGTGAGTTTGCTTATGTCTGGAGAGAGGTGTGTATTCCAAGGCTTACGAGGTGTTCTCTCCAGTCTGATTTCTGGACTGGAAGTTAGAAGAATGTGGAAGAAGGATTGTCCAGTCTTTTTGGCTTCTGTAAGGGATATGAACCTGGATGTTGGTTCTGTTTCTGATATCCCAGTGGTACGAGAGTTTGCTGATGTATTTCCTGAGAAATTGATTGGTTTACCTCTGGATAGAGATGTGGAGTTCTCTATCGATGTTTTTCCGGGTACAGCTCCGATATCAAAAGCTCCGTACAGGATGGCACCGAAGGAACTTTCTGAGTTGAAAGTTCAGCTTCAGGAGTTGGTGAATAGAGGATTTGTTCATCCTAGTGTTTCTCCTTGGGGAGCACCTATTTTGTTTGTGAAGAAGAATGACGGAACATTCCGTATGTGTGTTGACTACAGAGATTTGAATAAAGTCACGATCAAGAACAAGTATCCTTTGCCACGGATTGACGACTTGTTTGACCAGCTTTCTGGTTCTTTTGTGTTTTCGAAGATTGATTTGAGATCCGGATATTATCAGGTGAAGGTGAAGGAAGCTGATGTGTTGAAGACAACTTTCAGTACTCGGTACGGACACTACGAGTTCTTGGTTATGCCTTTTGGGGTAACCAATGCACCTGCTATTTTTATGGATATGATGAACAGAGTGTTCAGGGAGTATCTGGATCAGTTTGTGATCGTTTTCATTGACGATATTCTGATGTATTCTGTTTCTGAGAATGATCATGCCAGACATTTGAGCATTGTGTTGGAGACTCTGAGACGGCATCAGTTGTATGCTAAGTTCTCAAGTGTGAATTCTGGCTGAAGAGCATTTCATTTCTGGGGCATGTGATTAGCGGTGAAGGTATTTCTGTTGATCCCTAGAAGATTTAGGCTGTTGCAAATTGGCCAAGGCCTACTACGGTATTTGAGGTGCGTAGTTTCTCAGGCATGGCTGGATACTATAGGAAGTTTGTGAAAGGATTTTCTCAGATTGCTACGCCTCTGACGAGACTGACTCAGAAGTCAGTAGCTTTTGTTTGGGCACCGGAGTGTGAGGCTAGTTTTCAGAGATTGAAGGATTGTCTGACTTCAGCTCCAGTGTTAGCACTATCGTCAGGTACGGAAGGATTTCAAGTATTCAGTGATGCTTCACTGAAAGGTTTGGGATGTGTGTTGCATCAGCATGGAAGGGTAATTGCTTATGCCTCAAGACAGTTAAAACCACATGAGAAGAACTACCCGACACATGATTTGGAATTAGCTGCAGTTATTTTTGCTTTGAAGATTTGGCGTCACTATTTGTATGGCGTCAGATGTGAGATTTTCACGGATCACAAGAGCTTGAAGTACATTTTCACTCAGAAGGATCTAAATTTGAGGCAAAAAAGATGGCTTGAGTTGATCAAGGACTACGATCTGATGATTCAGTATCAGCCTGGTAAGGCTAATGTGGTAGCAGACGCTCTGAGCAGGAAGTCTTTTGGATTATCAGGTATTCAGCTCACTTCTGATGTTTTCCTGATACGTGATATAGAGCGATTGCAGTTGGAGGTGATTTCCTCCAGTAGTTTGGATTCTGGATTTTTGACTCAGTTGAGCATTCAGTCTTCTTTGGAAGAAAGGATTCAAGAAGCCCAGAAGTTAGATTCTGATTATTCGACGTTGATTGCTCAGATTGAATCTGGTAAGAAGCCTGAACTCCGAGTTTCTGATTCTGGTACTATTTTCTGCAAGAACAGGTTGTGGATTCCTGTGTTTGGAGATCTGAGGAAAGAGATTCTTTATGAATCTCATCATTCAGGCTATACTGTGCATCCGGGAAGTGACAAGATGTACGGAGATATGAAGAGTTTGTTCTGGTGGCCTGGAATGAAAAAGGATGTAGCAGATTTTGTTGCTAGATGCGAGGCCTATCAATTGGTGAAGGCAGAGCATCAGCGACCAGGAGGACTTTTGCAGTCGTTGCCTATCCCTGAGTGGAAGTGGGAGGAGGTAACGATGGATTTTGCTATGGGTTTTCCTCGATCAAGGCAAAAGCACGATGCCATTTGGGTGATTGTGGATCGATTGACGAAGTCTGCACATTTTCTTCCAATCAGGTAGACCGATCCGGTGGATCGATTGGCACAGGTATATGTGAAGGAGATTGTCAGATTGCACGGTGTGCCTAAGGTGATTGTTTCTGATCGAGATGGATGGTTTACTTCCAGACTTTGGAAGGGTGAGCAAGTTTAGTTCAAGGTCCGACATACCTGACACCTTTTGAAATCCTTGAAAGGATTGGTAAATCTGCTTATCGGCTGTTGTTATCTGATCAGATGTCCAATGTTCATAATGTGTTCCACGTATCTACTTTGAGAAAGTGGATATCTGACTCTTGAAGGAAAGTGTCTGCTGATGAGGTTGAGATTCAGGAGAATTTGAGATATAAAGAAGAACTCGAGTTGATTCTAGCTTACGATGTTTGTAAGTTGAGAAGTAAACAGATTCCGATGGTTAAGGTTCAGTGGAAGCACCGAACAGCACGGGAAGCAACTTGGGAGAAGGAGTCCGACATGAGGCAAGCATATCCGTATCTTTTCTGACTGAGTTTTGGATTGGCAATGTCGAGGATGACATTTTTCTGAAGTTGGGGAGATTGTAAAGATCATTTTTGCTCCAGAATCGTCCGGGATGAAGTTGGATCGTCCCAGGATGATCGGTACGGATTGTGCTAGAAATTTGGATCCTGAATAGTTCGTCTGGACGAAATTTGGATCGTCTGGACGAAAATTCTCCCGAGCCCAGTCGTCCAGGGACGGTAATTAATTTCGTCTGAACGAAAATTCTCCCGAGCCAAATCGTCCCGGGACGAAGTGCGATCGTCCAGGACGATCCGTCTGGATCTATAAGGAATTGATATATTTTGAAGAGAGAGAAAAGCCCAGGAGAGAGAAAAATGAAGGAAAAAGAAGGAAAAGTGATTTTTGGGCGACGCCGGTCCATTTTCGTCCGTCGAGACAGTTCAAGAAAGTGGTGTACGCAAGGTAAGGCACATTACTCCTTTCTCAATTTTCAGAATGGTGAAGTTTGAACGATTTTTCTGTCCGGGTTTCATTTTCGTTAGCGAATTTCGTCCGTATTTTCCGATTGGTTCAATTTTTACCGCGTAACTTTTGATATGTTTCTGAGGTACCGAGTGTGCACGTTTTGATTATTTTCTGGAGATTTTTGACCGGATAGTTTTAATTTGGCGGTGTTTTCTGTTGACTGTAAATTTTCACGATGCCTGAAAATGTTGTGGCAGTAGAATAAATATCTTGCAATGTTGTTATGAACATTCTGTGATAATTTGGTAATTTGTGAAATTATGAAATTTTGTATAAATTCTGTATACTGCCGTTATGTCGCCGGATTTTTGTACAATTTCTGAAATTGTCCGGATTTGTTCTGAATTGAATTAATTATTCGTATGCTATTGGGAGCCATAAGGGGAAGGTGCTGTAAGCACAAGGGAGCTATAAGGGGAAGTTCTGAGAAGTTCTGTGAAGTTCTGAAATTCTGTATATCTGTTCTATTCTGGTGCTATGAGCACAATTGGGAGCTATAAGGGGAAGTTCTGGTGCTGTATGCACAAGGGAGATATAAGGGGAAGTTTTGAAATCGGGAAGGAAGATCTGTTCTGAAATATTTGTTCTGATTTGATATGAATTTATGATTTCCGTACGATTCTGTCTGTTTTGATATGACTTCTGATCTGATATGATTTAATCTGATTTCTGTACGTTCTGTCAACTCTGATGTGATGTATTTCTGTTCTGTTCTGATTTGATCCGATCTGTATGATTTCTGTTCTTATTTGTTCGGTACGATTCTGTTGATCTGATTTCTGTTCTGTTCTGTCCTATTCTGTTCTGATTTCTGTACGGATTTGGTCTGATGTGTTTGAGGTGGATTCTGAGGATTTTGATTGGAGGTTTGATGTCTTGCTGAGCTGTTGTAGCTCATCCTTATTTTCTGCGTGGTTTTCAGGTTCTGGGAGAGGGAAGGAAGTCTTGGAGTAAGAGTTCAGAGTCTGATCGGTTATAGGTATTACTTTTGATTTTTGTACAGTCATGGCTTTTCTGTTCTATTTTCCTTTCTGTCTGAAAGCCATGAGCTGTATTTGTATATGATTCTTTTTGGGGAAGTAAAAGATAGATGATATGTTCCGCTGCATTTGATATTTATAGTAGCTCTGTGTGTGCGTCTGTTTCTGTGTGTAAATATTTGGAAGAAAGTTCTAAAAGCAAATTCCAAAGCCAGATCCTGGAATCAGTTCAGTCAGTTTAAGTTTGGCCACGACCCGATGCGAGCGGGATCCGTCCCGGTCGGGTTGGGTCGTGACACAAATCGTCATCACACCACAACAACCTCAACGTTAGAAATAGGTGAATCATGAATAATAATTAAGGAGATATTAATGGGAATCACCAAATCTTGACCAACCATAATATCATTCACAACAACATGAGGGGAAGTATTCCCTAAAGGCCTACCATCCAAACCATTATAGATATCATTCCCAATAACTTGATTAGCCCAAAAAACCATATAATCCAAATATGGCGCCTTAACTAATTGATTATCTTGATTACAGTAAATAGGAAAAGCCAAAGCAATATCAACCATAGCATTATTAAAACCCATACACAACTCAGAGGAAGCAGCATGCAACATAGGATTCAAAGAGATGGTAGACGTATTATTCAACTCTTCCATAGCAACAACAGTAGCATTGGTAATATTAAGCTCAATCAAACACGTGCAACAGAGGGTTGTGAGCCAATAGATGTAGCATTGTCAATTTTTAACGGACGAACAAATAAGGATCTGAGACTGTGAAGAATACAAATGAGAATAGATGTGGTCACATGTTTGAGAATGAAATCCTAATGGGAATAATGGAAAAATCCACACCAATGTCAAAAATGGAGATCATTTGGTCAATTTCATATAGCAATTGTTAACAAAATAAAATCGGTGGGAAAAAATCCTATTATAATCCAAATCATTAACTAATTTATTCAAAACATGCAAAGGATTCAAAAGGGTAACGAAATATTCACTAATGAGCACGAGATTTAAGAAGAATTTTCGGATAAAATTTAGGGAAGGTCGGCGACCGCGAAATTTACTAACCAAAGCATATTTGAGATGTGCAACAAGAGCAAGGATCTCCTCCTCCGAGATCCACATTGACGGTAAGCCAAAGAAGGTAGTGGATTTAAGTTCAGGAAAAGTCTGCAAAGTGGGGGAAACACCAGAGAGGACATCATGAAATGAACGGGATTTCTTCAAACCATCCAAGAAGCTATTATGGTCGTTTAACTGATTCACCACCATTTTGGCCACAAAGGTCCAAAGGTGGACAAATCAGCAAATTGAGACGAATCCCACAAGATCCTACAAGCCGAATAAAAGGAGAGAAGAAAACTTCCTTGAGAGCAAAACCGGCAACAATAACAACGTCCAGCGCCGTCGAGGCAAGAGCAGGACCACCAAGACGAGACGAGAGCTAGGGCTCGCAAGAAAAGACAAAAAATATCAAAATATGCTCTACCATCCTACATGTTTTCATCATTTATATATGAATTTGGGGTTTGAGTTTTATTAAGCAGAAATCAACAACTTCTTTAAACTTATATACTTGTGTGTATTATACATTGCTGAGATGAATCGAATCTTATCTAAATTTAAATAACTATTTGTTATGATTGTTTAATATAAATCTCATATCATATGATTTTTCTCATTTCTTGATGTAATATAATTGGCCGCACACATGTACGTGTGTGAGAGAGATATGTCTCTCTCTCTCTCTAACACACACACTCACACTCACACTCACACATCTCTCTCTCTATCTCTCTCTTTCTCTCTCTCTCTCTCTCTCTCTCTCTCTCTCTCTCTCACTCACACACACACATGTGCGTGCACGGATAAGATTAAAAATATTGTACAAAAATATGCATTAACACTCATATACTAGTCAGTGATCTTAATATATTATCAAGGTTGTAAGTCACATTTCTTAAATCATAAGAGAAAGTTTATCTTCCACTACATATTAGATTGAGAAGGATTTATTCGTATCAATATATCAACATATAACCCATACATGATATTGAGATAAACTTTGATATTTTGTGACTCATTCAATCCTTCTAACATCTAATGGAAACCATTATTTCATAAACTATTCATCCATTTCATAAACTATTCATCTACCGGGCACGAATCTCAAGGCAAAAATCAACCCGAAAACTTCAAAAATTAATCCGGGAGCACCTGAACTCCGATTTCAGTAAGCTTACAGTCAAACAGAGCGTCTCGGAAATACGAACCCAACGACACCAAATTCAACCCAATCCGAGCCCAAACGGATCCAAATCAAGGATCCAAAGCACTGTTGGAAGGTTCGAACCACAATTTGAGTTACCAAACGGTCTCCGATTTTAACGAGCTTATACTCGAATCGAACGACTCGTCGAGACGAATCCAACGAGCCCAAGATCACCAAATTCCGACATCATTAAGACCTCCAAATGTCTAACAAACGGTGCACAATCAAAGGGTTCAATATCGGCCGTCCATTCGACCACTCCCTATTCGCCAATGATCTCACACTTATTTTACAAGCCATGCCACTCCAGAAAAACTATAAATAGAGCTCTCATTCTTCAGAAGAGGGACTCAAGTGAAGAGAGAGAAGAAGAAGGGAAGAAAAATAGAAAGGGGAAAGGGAGAATCCTCTCCTCCTCGACCACCGCCGGAGCTCTTCCCGCCGCCTGAACACGTTGAAACTCTGCTGGATTTTCGGGAAACGACGGGATTCTGCAAAACTTTATAAATTTGCTTCAAGTTGTAATCTGATCGTCCCGATTTGTGGGACGAATCAGTTTCTTGTAATTTACAAAAACACTAGTGGAAATTTGCAGCTGGGCATGGCCCCGTGGTTTTTTCCCTCTTCTGGGTTTTCCACGTAAAAATCCTGGTGTTCATTTCTTTTCTGTTTGTGTGCTGAATATTCGTGCAACACTCGGACGTGAATTTATAAACTCTACCGCCGCGTATATTCTAGCCCGCAACAGACCTACATCACTATAGCTCCCATTTAGTCAAGCAAAACTCAATCCTCATTGCAAAAAAAAAAATTTATGTCATAAAAATAAAAATAAATAATGTAATTTAAATATGTTTTGTTTTATTTAAAAAAAATAAAGCGAAACTAGTTTCCATTAACTTGTTAACCACTCTGCTTATCTCTCTATCTCTATCTCTCTTTATATATACATATTAATTATAAACCGCAAAAAAAAATTAAAAAATAGGACTGCAATTCTTAGAAAGAGGAGGGCTTTTTTGCTTTCCCTAGTGTCGTAATCCATTTCGATCCCCACCTGGCCCTATTAAGATCTTACTACAAATTCGACTTAAAACCTTTTTCAGAAACAAAGGATATCAGATACTCAGACGTCCCTCATCTCTCCCTCCTTATCTCTCCTAGACTTCATTTTCAAACGGTGGAGGTGACCAAGGAGTTGAGAACCCAAGCCAGCTCCTGTTGCAATATGCAGTGGGCTCTCTTGTTTGATTCATAACTCGAGGAGCCAAAGATTCCATGCCTTCAATGCTGCCTTGTTTTTTCCCATGACGATTTGTCTTTTGCATCCTTGATTTTCTGATCTCCTTCCTCCTTGCTCTGCAATTTATCAATCTTGAAAAAAAAAAAAAAAAAAAACCCTTAAAAAGGTTTCATCTTGCAGCTAGGATTTGAGTTCTCCAAAGTTTTTCCTAATTGAATTTTGTTAGGACCACCGGAGTTTGAGCTCCCATGGTGGAACGAGAAATGGGTGGTGATTTTCTTTTGAAGCCGAGGAGAAGAAAGGAGGAGAAGGAGAAAGATAAAATGCCCACTGTTTGGCTTTCTCTCAAGAGATCCCTACACTGCAAATCTGAGCCGAGTGAAGTTCATGAACCAAAAGCTAGAGGCCATATTGGCTCCATTCTCAACAGAAAACCTTGCAGGTCTGGCTGTTCTAGATCAATAGCCAACCTCAAGGATGTCATCCATGGGAGTAAAAGGCACATGGAAAGACCTCCAAGTTGCAGTCCAAGGTCCATAGGAAGTAGTGAGTTCCTCAACCCAATAACCCACGAGGTTATTCTGAGCAACTCCAAATGTGAACTGAGGATTACTGGTTTCAATGGCTTCCATGATGGAGATGCTGGGGGGCTAGGTTCTAACTTTGTGGGTACTCTGAAACCAGGGACTCCAGGGCCCGGGGGACATTTGGGTGCCCGCTGCAACTCTTCTTCTTTTAAAGGGGTAGGAAATCTTACTCCACCAAAAAGATCACCAACTGGTTTGCTTGGTGAAAAGGAAAGCCATGGATTTGGTAGCTCAAATCTTGCTGCAACTGTGTTTGGAAACAATGGTGGGGGTTTTGGAATTCATCATGCTGGCTCTACGCCGAGGGCCTCTCATGAATCTGCTGCTGCTGGTGTTTCCTGTCATAAATGTCGTGAGTATTTTGCAAAGTTGGAGACATTGGAAGCTCATCATCTGTCGAAGCATGCTGGTAAGATTTTATAGCTTGTTTCCACATCCTTTCCTTTCCTATTTTTCCAGTTATCTTTTTTATTGGCGTATAGTTGAATGTCATTTTTGAATTGCCTCGTTCTAAGTGAATGTTTATCAGATTTAGTGATTTATATACGCTACCAGTTAGAATTCAGTCGTTGTAGTACCACGCGTTTTCGGAGATGCAATGCTGCAAATCCTATTGTAATGTAATGCTGGTAAGATCTGCATTTAAGGCATATTTGGTTGCTTTTAGATGAAAAGCGCGTTTTATAAAATGAAGACTTCATTTTTCACTAGTGCGTCTGAAAGCTGAATCAGTGCATTTAAGGATTTGTGTAGTTTAAAGTTCATGTTGTTTTTTATTTTCATTGAACCACTACAATCATCATTAGCTTTATTGTAACTATTTGGGGTTTTGCAAAGGTTCTAGGATTGATCGTCGACCTAATCATGAAATTATAAAAATTCTTGTTTTTTTTTTATTTTTTATTATGGTCAACAAGCAACTAAGATCATCTCCAACCGAATTGCATACCACTGTATGATGTCGGCCATTCGGTCAATTCGAACTCCAAATCTCACGCCAAAGTTTGTTAGGTGAACAGTGCGTCGACGCCAATATTTGCGTCGGACTGTTCACCTACATAAAAAATTGGGCTATGGGATTTGTTGAAGAAGTGCGAAAGAAGAGAAAAACGCGGGAAAGAGGATCAAATGGTTACCTTCGCAGGAAGCGTGCGAAGAAGAGAGAAAATGATGTTCGATTGGAGACTAATTATTGCATTTTAAAATTTTGTTGCATTTTGGAGTGAAAAATGGGTTTTTAGGTTGTAGATGCCCTAATCTGTGGTTTTAACTACTGTTTTGATATGGGAAAATTTTTTATGCCATTTTGAAATCGTTCATTATGGATTTATGTCTTAATATTTTCTCTCTTTCAAAATTAACATACTCTTGTCCTTGAGGCTGAAGGAGTTGAAAGAGATGTAATGAAGAGGAAAGTAAAAATGAAATGGTTATAGAAATTGAAATGAATTTAGTTTTCACTCACTTGTTTGGCTGAGGAAAAATTGAGTGTATATATGTTTTATTTCCTTATTGATGCTAAATTGACTTGCTGTTTTTAGTAAAGAGAAAAAAATGAGTCAAAAGGATGACTTGATAGATTTCTCTTCTGACTTTTCACTAAGGTTGAGTAGAGAATTGTGAATAAAAAATGGCATTCGTTAACATTTCATTTGTAAATTCAATTACCTATTTATTACATCAAAATCAAACACTCAATATAAAATTGAGAAGTAAAATGCATTTGCTCCACTCAAATTTGTTAATGTGGCTTTTGTTATGTAAGAAATATGATTGTGTTGATCAATTGGGTTATTTTGTTATCTTGGATTTTAAGTTACTCGTCCTTGTAGGGGATACGGGCCGGAGGTTTACTCCCTGCTTGTGTTCGGGTGAATTTTTTTTTTAAATTAGCCAACTTAGAATTCTTTGCTGTAGGATATGAAAAAGAAAGAAAGTTTATTTCTTTCTTTTCAGCTTATCGTTTTATAATACCTAGTATCAAGAAGCACTCTTTTTAGTACAATTTCGTCCCAAGACAATTAAAATCAGAAAAGCAAGGAAAGGAATTGTTAATATTGGAAACTCTCCATTCATTGCTTTATTCCCTGAAGGATGGAAGAAATATATTAACCTTTTTATATCATCTTTGTAGTTACTGAACTAGTGGAAGGCGACTCTTCCAGGAAAATAGTGGAAATAATCTGCAGAACAAGCTGGTTGAAGTCTGAAAGCAATTGTGGGCGAATTGACAGAATCCTCAAAGTCCATAACATGCAGAGAACTCTTGCCCGATTCGAAGAACATCGAGAAACAGTAAAGATCAAAGCCAGTAAACTTCCTAAGAAGCATCCTCGTTGCCTCGCTGATGGAAATGAGTTGCTAAGATTCCATGGAACAACAATTGCCTGTGAACTTGGCATGAATGGCTCCACAAGCCTCTGTGTATCAGAGAAATGTAGCGTTTGCCGAATCATAAGGCACGGCTTCTCGGCGAAGAAGGAGCTCAAGGAAGGAGTAGGAGTGTTCACAACTTCCACAAGTGTTAGAGCATTCGAATCAATTGAGCTAGATGATGATGATCGTTCAAAAAGAAAGGCCTTGTTAGTCTGCAGAGTGATTGCTGGAAGGGTTCACAAGCCATTGGAGAATTTGCTGGAAATTGCAGGCCAATCTGGATTCGACTCATTGGCCGGGAAAGTTGGTCTTTACTCAAACATTGAGGAGCTCTATTTGTTAAATCCAAGTGCTCTCTTACCTTGTTTTGTTGTTATCTGTAAGCCCTGATGAAGTTTTGATACTTTCTTTCTCATTATCTTTTGTTGAAGCATTTCAAATCTATCTTAATTTTAAACCTTTTCCGTCATGGATATATGACCCTTTTGTTTTGGGATAAACGCAAAGATAGCCACATTTATCTTACCAACTAGTTATTCAACACTCAGCCTGCCTGAAGAAGCTCTAGAAACCATGGCAAAATACAAAACAGAAAGAAATAAAGAAGTTAATCAAGTACTTTGCCTGGAAATATGGCCTTGTTATTTGGTTATGACCTGGAAGCTAACTTGTTCGAGACTTGTGAAGGTTTAAGCCAGGCCTTTAAATAATTTTTCCCCATCGGAGATCCCACTTTTGTGTCTTGTAGAATTCTTTATTGATTCCCGCGTAATTTTGCTAATGATGCATGTGGGTGAAGCTATCTTCACAAAAAAGCCAACTAAATAAATACAACATTATATTTATGAACCCTATGATTGTGGGGACTAATTATACTTGTTAAACATAATGAAAACAAAAGTGGAGTCCATTAGATCTCAATCTATGGGCCACTAATGGCGTTATGATCCTATCGCTTGCATTGTTATTAAATTTAGAGGCCAAAAGAAAATGATGGGATGTGGATACCCTTAGGTGGTAATTATCACAGTTAATATTCCAATTTATAACACTTTAAATCCATCAATTAGGATAAAACTAAGGTTTTATTTGGGACGGTTTTCTTACTGTTTCTTAAAGCAACTTTTTAGTACAAAAATTAATTTTTTTTTGCATTAAAAAATTATTTTAAGAAGTAGTAAGAAAGTCGTCCCAAATGAAACCTAAATCCAAATAAAGCTAGCAGTAAAAGTAAAGGCAAATAAAGACAGAGCAGAATAGTTGCATTTTTCAATTATCCATTATGTAAAAGCTCAACATATGTATGATTGTTTTTACCAGTATATATATAAGAGAGTGTATGTGTCCAACGGTTCAGATTTTAGCATTTGGATGGTTTAGATGTTTTGATAACAGCTTGGCAGCTTTTTCCGTGTTCCGATCATACAATGCTGCTATGGCATATGCAATATGTTAGCAGGCCCCCTCAAACTCGTGCATCTGAAGATGTAACAAGTTTGCTAGTAATATATTAGAATCGGGAAATGAAGAGTGGTTTAGTGAGGAGATCTGCAACTTGGTCTTTGGTAGATATGGAATGGTAATGGCTTGGTCTTTTATGCATTCCCAAATAAAGTAGCTGCCAACATCAATGTGTTTTGTGCGGGCAAGAAACATAGAGTTGTTGGCTAGAGAAATGACAAACATATTATCACAAAACAATGGAGTGGAGGCAGGAGGAGAACGGTTGAATTCTTGAAGAAGATGGTGGAGCCATATGATTTTAGATGTTGTCGAGACTAAAGCTCGATATTTAGCTTCAATGGAGGAGCAAACGACGATATTTTGTTTCTTGACATTCTAGGATATGAGAGAGGAGCCGCGGAAGTTGAAATATCTGGTAATGGATTTGCTGTCAGTTGAGTCGCCTGCCCAGTCAAAGTTGGCGTATGATCTGAGGTTGAGTGAATCCCGGAATAGAGGAAGAACTGTGTGAAGTGTGCTTTGGATGTACCTCAATAAGCGCTTGAAAGCTTAGAAATGAGTGTTGAGGGGATTTTGCATGTGTTGGCAAATTTTATTGACAGCGAAGGGGATGTCGGATTGGGAGAGGGAGAGGTATTGGAGCGAGCCGGCTAGTTGACGATAAAAGGTTGGATTGGAAAATGCATAGGAGATGGTAGAGGTGTGAGGTGGTTTGATTTGAGAGGACGTCGAGATTGGCTTGCAGTTGGGCATGCCGGCTCAGGATAGTATTGTTTGAGCAAACTTGGTTTGATTTAGATGCAAGCCATATGGAGTGTGCACTACCTGAATCCCAAGAAATTGGGAGAGAGAACCAAGGTCACATGGTGAATTTGGTGCTGAGGTTGTTCAAAAGGTCGTGGATAGTAGCAGTGCAGCTACCGGTGAGTAGAATATCATCTATGTAGATGAGGAAGTACATTGAGGTGCCATTCAGATAACTAGTTTTTATAATTTTTTTTACATTTATAACCTAATTTGTATAATATTTTTATGTGTATGTACTCATACACTCCAGTTTGGGACAAGTCTCTAATGATTCAACTCATTTTGTTCAATTTGAACTTCATCTATATATATATATATATATATATATATATATATATATATATATATATATATATATATATATAAACATATCATTTCAATCTAAAAGTTAGGCCCAAAAAAATATTTTTAACAATTTTAAT
Organism: Dendrobium nobile; assembly: GCA_022539455.1. Taxonomy (NCBI): domain Eukaryota; kingdom Viridiplantae; phylum Streptophyta; class Magnoliopsida; order Asparagales; family Orchidaceae; genus Dendrobium; species Dendrobium nobile. Next base: position 32,975,843 of record CM039732.1, on the reverse strand, counting down.
TCAACTTTAATTTTTATTTCCTTGAACATTAAGCACTACCACCCATCTCAAGTTCTACCAAAATTTATGAATGAAATGCTCAGTGATCTCCAACCACCTTCTTTATAGTTTTGGCAGAAGTTAGTACTTGGTCGTTCAGTCTTATTTAAACAGGAAGTACCTTCAACCAAAGCGCAATAAATTACAGCTTCAAACATGCCCATGCATTTTGATGGACATTATTTCTGAGGAAGGAAGAGTTATTATGGTCGACTGTACCTATGTACACCACATTCAAATTTCAAATATGAAACATATTTGCATCCATCGATCCGTGTGGAAAAGTACTATTTTCGGCTTTCAATATGTTGAGGAAACAATGGCCGCCCCACTGAAGAAACCGCCAAGATTATGAAAGTTTGCTTGCAGAAAATTATGGGCTTTTGTAGCTTGTTTATCCTGATACAAATCAGAGCCTTTTTAGCTATATTATGGGTAACCTTGTTTAAAAATTCAAATGAAACAACTTTTTAAGGGAAAAAATAAATAAATACTTTCAGCACTCCAAAGTGTTGCTACAGCACCACATTTACATTTACAAATATTTCCTTATTTTATGTAATTTGGTTTATAGGCCACATGAAATAGCTTACCACACAGCTCATTTTGGTCTGTTGGTTGAGAGTTTAGGCTATCAACTAAGAGGTCTTGGGTTCGAGTATTGTGTATGCGATGTGTGTGAGTCTGCCTTAATAGGCCTAAATGTCCAAAAAAATGCTTATCTAATTGTAAAATAATTCAATAAATCTTATTATTTTTCACGTAAACATGAATTCCACAATTTATTATAGTTTCATAGTTGCAGGTGTAAAACATCTTAACTAAAACAAATTAAACTCTTAAACATCTAAACGCCTTTTGATGTAATGTTTAAAATTTTATTTAGAGAACTCCGTAGTTAAGCATGCTCATCCCAGAACAATTCTGAGATGGGTGACCTACTGAAAAGTTACGCCAACATGATAAAACGGTAAGTCTCTTAGAACAAAAAGGACAACATCACGATAGTTAAGAGTTTGAACTGTTACAGTTGGAACTTATATGTTTGGCCACTTTCATCATGATTATATTTATCTTAACTCCAATTACGGTAATGTAGAGTGGTTGATGGTCACATGTGGCTGATGTTGGTTGAGATGCGGATCAGGTAATTGCCAAAGGGGCGATATACGATAAATTTTAAATGATAATAAGCTCTTGTGCACGGTTCCTAAGCCTGTTGGGAATACTAATTTTTAATTCATACGCACGAGGATCAATCCATTAAAAATTTCAATGATAAAATTTATGGCATTATTAGCCCATCCAACCCATTTGATAATTTCAGTGATAACCACACTTCTAATTTAATTGAAAAATCGTTCCAAATTCACGTGCGAGTGTGGTATCGAATATCGATAGTTTTTTTTTTTTCCATCCAATTATTTTAATTTTGTCTCTAAAACATCATAATGGTATGCTAAGTTTCAAATACTCATTAATGGCAGTAGATAAAGGATAATGAAAGTTTATTACATGCAGTTCAAGACGCTCTATTATGTTGTTGAGCCGTTCAAGGTTCTTATGACCGAACTTAGGGGTGTAAGTGAATATAATAGCATTATATTAAACGAGTTCGAGTTCAAGCTCAAATTTGGTTCGACTTGAAAGCTCTTTGATCCGTTCAATTAAATTAAAATTTATTTAATAATTAATTTAAATTGGCATTATATAATATATTTTAATAGTTTTAATTAATTCTATATTAAAATAAAAAAAATTCTAAGGAAAATTAAATTTTTTTAATTTAAAACTAAGAAATCAGGCTTAACAAGTGAGTCGAGCTCAAGACTATGAATTTCTTAACGATTCTAGCTTGAGCTTAGTAACAGCTAAACGAGCTTAGCTAAATTATGCAGATACTCGACTCAACTCAACTCATTTACACCCTAGACCGAACTTCTTGATGTGAAGCAAAGGCAATGATTAGCGAGTGGGGGCTTATATAGATCTAGAACTAGATAGTAAAAACTTCAAAGGGAGCTTTCGTTAATTGCCGTTTTTAATATTTTTTTATTTTTTGAATGAAGAGTAATAAATTATAAATAATATGATTTAAATTCTTAAATTTTGAAATACAACGTTCTCATTTTATGAATGAGTCATGTATTCTTTCACCTAAATGTAAATCATTTCGACTCACTTTCATATTTTTCTAAGATGAATGATCATAATCAATAACAAAATTTTAATTTCAAGTGAGAGATATTGCAAACTGCACACAATTTCATGGGCCTATTGTGATAAGATCCAATAAGTTTGGCCCACCACAATTTTGAGCTTCCTTGATATTGGGCGGGCCTATGCATCCACAATAAAATAACCTCTTTCCTCCCCGAGCATTGCCAATCCTCTGCTTTGGTCTCCTCATTTAAATTTCTTACAAAAATATATTTTTTATGAGAAATATGCTATGAAGAAAAAGATTTATTTTTTTTCCAATCAGAATGAATGATAAATCATAAAATATAAATAATTTAAATTTAAGATTTTGAAAAAAATAATATTCTTCAACAAATAGGTCTTGAATCTTTTAAAAATGAGTAAGACATCATTTTTTTACTATTTTTTAAAATAATTTTTAATACAAAATTTATTTGAATTAGAAATTTTATACTATAAATCTACTTTAAAAAATAATAATAAAGCCATCCCAAATAAAGTATTAGATTTCGTTTTGGGACCGCTTTCTTATTACTGGTAAAGATACCTTTTAGTATAAAAATATCTTAAAAGCAAGAAAAAAGATAGTAGTCTAAAGCATTTTCAAATGAAATCTAAAGTTTTGTTTGAGACAGCTTTTTTTTTTGTACTAAAAAGTTGCTTTAAGAAGTAGTAAGAAAATTGTTTCAAATGAAACATAAGACTCATATTTTAATGATTTAAAAAAAATAAAAGAATTTGTATATCATGTATGTAAGAATAAACAAAAGCAGAATAACAATTTTTTTATTGGCGTCATTCTTTTATTGCCACCTGTCTTTTTTACAAATGATGAAGGAAAAAACCTTTAAAGAGCATGGAATCCATTTACACGGAAGAAAAACGCAGAAAAGCGGCAAGTACTACTACGCACTAAACCAACTGCCAATTAAGAAAGGGCTGAAAGGATAGCAATGATAGAAAGATTGGGGATAAGTTAAGCGAACCTTGTGGATTGGCTTTCACAATGAGTTTCACATTCACATCATGACATGTAAAACTCCACTTACTTTCCCACTTCTCTACGCACGTGGCCGACTTCATCCCACTTATTTTAGTTTAGGAGTGTGAGTAAAGTTGGCTCATAAGTTGGTTTGGATTTAGCTTGATAAATGTCTCATGTGCCGAATTCGATGAGCTAATAAATCAAAGTTGAGAAAGTCTCGTCTCGACTAGTTAGCTCAAGAGTTAGTTTTTTTAAAGAAATATTAATGTAAAATATATTTAAAATAAAATAATTTAACATTCATGTATTTAAGTATGAAAGTTTTAAAAAAATTAAATATTATATATCATTTTTTTATATTAAGTATTTTTTTTTCTTATAATTTATCATTTTGTAAATAATATTATTTCAATAATTGCATGAATCAAAATCATTTTTTTCTTTTTCGTAATAAATGAGTCAGCTCGAACTCATATCATTAAGCTCAATCTGAAGCTAGAACTCTATTAGTTAATCAAATTCAAGCTCAAGCAAAAGATGATTCGATCTCAACTCGAATCATTTACACCCTTATTTTCATTGACACAACATGGGCTTCTCAAAAGCCAAACTTATTTTTGGATATCATTGACACCGTAGCTTTTAGTGATTTATATAATAGATTAGATACTAAGGAAGGAGAAAGATATATGTGTAAGTTAGCCAAACAAAGATATAGGAGTAGTAAGGATTTAGTTCAAGTGAAGTATATTAAGGATGAAGATCAAAAAAATACTTTTTTTAGAAGATAATATTCAGCAATGGTGGATGAGATATTTTGCTAAACTTTTTAAAGAAGACTGTGAAAATAAAATTGACTATAATGACCTTAGCATCCTAAATGAAAATAAAGATTTTTATTTTTATCGGCGTATTAGTAAAACTGAAGTTAGAGAGGCTTTAAAGAAAATGAAGGGTGGAAAAGCTGTTGGACCTGATGATATTCCAATAGAGGTGTGAAAATGCTTAGGATATGAAGGAATTTCTTGGCTTACTAAACTTTTTAATACTATTTTGAAGACTAAAAAGATGTCAAATGAGTGGAGAATGAGTGTGTTAATTCCTATTTTTAAGAATAAAGGTAATGCTCAAGTGTGCGAAGTATAGATGAATTAAGTTAATGTGTCATACTTTAAAACTTTGGGAGCAAGTTATGGAGCATAGGTTGCGGCATGATACTAATGTTTCTCAAAATCAATTTGGATTCACGTGGGTAGATTGACTATGGAAGCCATATATTTATTAAGAGGTTTGATGAAGAAATATAGAGAAAATAGGGAGGATCTACATATGATATTTATTGATTTAAAAAAATATATTATAAAGTTCCAAGAGAAGTACTATGGAGAGTTCCTGAAAAGAAAGAAGTTAATAATGTTTATATTCAAATCATTAAAGATATATATGCAGGAGCTATTACTTGTGTTCAAACATAAGGTGGTTTGACTAAGGATTTCCCTATTTCTATTGGGTTACATTAAGGATTAGCCTTAAGCCCATATCTTTTTTCTTTAGTCATAGATGTTCTCACTAGACATTTGCAAGAAGATGTACCTTGGTGTATGCTTTTTGCTGATGATATTCTTCTTGTTGATAAGACTAGAGAGGGAGTTGAAGGTAAACTTGAATTATGGAGGTCAACCTTAGAGTCTAAAGGTTTTTGCTTGAGTAGATCTAAAATGGAATATATGGAGTATAATTTTTGTAGTAATAGACCTATTGAGGGGATTGTGACTTTGGGTGATCAAGTCATTAATAAGAGTACACGTTTTAGATATATTGGATCTATTATTCAGAGTGATGGTAAAATAGATGGGGATATTATCAGCATAATTCAAGTTGGATGTTTGAAGTGGAGGAATGCATCGGGCTTTACCCTTAGAGATTGGATATGAAATGAGCATACACGTGAAAAAGTTGGAGTAGCTCCAATAGAAGATAAGATTAGAGAGAGTCGCCTTAGATGGTTTGGTCACATAAAACGGCGGCCTTCCGATGACCCGGTTAGGAGAGTAGAGGTATTAGATTTGACTTATGTTAAGAAAGGTAGAGGTAGACCCAAAAAAATTTGGTTATAAAATATTAGGAATGACCTTTCTTTATTAGATTTAAATGAGAATTTGACTTTTAATATGACACAATGGAGAAAAAAGATTCATGTAGCCGACCCCACGTAGTGGGATAAAGGCTTGATGTTGTTGTTGTTGTTGTATCTCAAGAATTTCAAAATAAATGAGCTTAATTAATAACCTATAAATGCCACTTTTTTCCATTAATTGATCGATTGGTGATGATTTTCTAAAAGATTAAGGCCCTAGTGACCTACCAAATGGCATGAAATCATATAAACATTGAATATTATAGGAAAATCAATAAGCAGAATGGGCCTCCATCCTTCTAGAAGGAGGGCTCCGGGAACATGAAGTGCATGCGATTATCCAACGGTTATGAAAAAACTCACGTACAAGTGGAGAAATTATCACGTGCGGTCACCGCACCATTCAGAGGTTAATCAGGATGCGTCAAACCATCTGATGCACAATAGTACACAGTAAATTGGTGACATGACACGTCTTGATTGTCCTTCTAATTGCGTGTGGTGACCACACATAATAATTTCACCATACAAGTGAGGGGCAATCCTCCTTTCACTGTCCTTCATTTATAAGTCATTTGGATATTAACAGCTTAGTAGCCTCATTAGAGTTGGTAAATTATCATTCATATAAAATTTGTCATTTATATCTCTTCAAATCACATAAACAATAATTGAAATAAGAAGAAGATGAAGCGTGATAATTATATAGTGATCATGAACTAGCTACTGAAGTTTAAATTATTGTAGGTTGAAATAGAATGAACTATTCATTATCTAATAATTTCTTACTAACCAAATGCTCTTATCCATCAATTGTCCCTCATCTTTAAGCCTTGAAGGTAGGGAATCCAATTATAGAGTGATGTGTGATAGGAAAACCTTTAAATGAAACAAATTTGGCTCAAAGGATAACAAAGTGGCTGAAAAAAATGGCCTTTTAGCCATAGTAAAAGAGCAATAATTTTCATTATTCCATAATATTCGATCATTCCCATCATAAATCATTAGCCCTTGAATGACTTAAAGGCAATGAACATTCACAATGTCAAGCATATAAGAATCTTCCAACTATTATTAAGGTTAAAGGTGGAGAGTAAGGAATTCATTTGAAGCTAACATATGTTATAATACTTATGTCCCGATAACTACTATATGGGTTCAACTAATATGAGATATAAAAAAAAACTTGATTGGGCAAAAGTCTTGATACACATTTGAATTCAAATCTTTTGATATTGAATTTAGGACCATGCAAACTCAAAATTTAATAAACTTATAATAAAACTAATTGATTCAACAAGATGAACATAACAACACTAAAACTGATTAGATCTGAGCTCATATAGAGCACTTAAACACATACTTGGAAACCTCACAATATTACTTGAGCATCAAATGGTTTCTAAATTTTAGATGCTTATAGTCAAATCTAGTTTCTTGATGAGATGAATCCAATTGGTTTAATTCTAACATCATTGAGGTACATAAAATACTCAAAGAATGTTCTATGATCAAGGGAATCAATATTGGTTGTTTTATTAACTATTTCGAATTTGAAAATATTTATAGTCTATGTCACTCTCAAAATTTACAAATAGACTCTCACTCTCTTCATAAAGGTGGCCCTAGACTTAAGATTCAAGAGAGCTAAAAAATTTGAAGAATCTCGGATCTCTTCTAGAACACCATCATTAGACCATCATCGGACCACACCTAATTGTCACCATAAGACCACCACATTACCACCTCCATCATCTGACCACTGCCACTCTACCATTGTCATCATCGAACCATCGCTATCAAATCACCATTGCTCGACCATTCACTATAGGAAACTTGCCTTTGTGCAACAGAAAAATAAGCCTCAAAATAAGAAAAATCCATCGCAAAATTCAATTTGCAGCAGAAATTAAAAAAATAATAATAAATTTAAACCTGATCTGTTGCTCGCTGCCTGAACCTGACCAACTGCATGAGCCTTACCGCTCGCCTAACCTGATGCATGTTCCCGCTTGACCATTATCGACTACTAGCTCCTTCCTGATCGGTTGCCTGACCAAACAACCCATGCCACATGACATGCCCGGGATTCGAACCTGCTCCTCTTGCAAACCAACCCCTTGTCCACTATGTTGCAGATACAAAACACAGTAGAATTTTTTTTTATTTATATTACATAGTAGCTTGTAGAAGATTAGCGAAGGCAAATTCCGTTGCAACATTGTCGTAAAAAATCGTCAAAATTTTTTGTTGCAAATACGTCTTCATTTTCAACAAAGAAAATCTGATGCAAAGTCTAGTGCAAATCCATGATTTTCTTGTAGTGATTATTGTCGTACCTCCAGCACCAATACACTATCATCAGTTCACCCTTGCCAAACAAGTATCATCAGATCATCCCCACTCAATCATTACATGTAGACCACTAACATCTAACCTTTACCACGCAACCTCCATCGTTGGACCATTGTTACCTTAGCAACATTATTGGACTGCTTTCATTTGGTCACAATCATTCGAATGCCTCTCATATCTTGCCAACTTTTAAGCATTTTTTGCCATCACATTCTCTTGTAATCTTGTTTTCTCCAATTTGATGGACAAGTAAATCTTTGTAATTAACACTCACTTAGTGGAATTATTTCAACTAAATTAGGCTTATGATTTTTTCCATTCCCAGGTTTTAACGTAAAAACTTTGGCATCTCCCCTGCTCTTTTCATTTTTCCATTTTATTTGTGGGATTTTCATGCAAAATTAGGATGCAAAACTCTCTCAGTCTATCACTGCAAATTTCCTACCACGTAACATGTTAGATAGACATTTTCTATTTTCTATTTATTACTTTCTTATATGCCATGCTAATTACCAATTATCTTCTTTCAATATTTTATTGGTTATTGTTCATTATATTAGCACCTAATCAATTAGTTACCTGTAATAACCTGTTAATAAGTTTCTTGTAAACATATCATTTGCTTACACGTGTAAAGTTACTCTGTCTCATCCATTTATAGGCATGTGTACTCTGATGTAAAGTAACGAATGAAATAAATCATTTTCCCTTTCTGTCTTCTTGTGAGCTTGTCTTCTCCAAGTCCGGCGAACTCTTCTCTCGCCGGCACACTCGTTTCTACATGGTATCAGTAGCAGGCTGATTCTTCGACCAGCCCTGATCATGGCGTCTCTGTCGCAACCCTCGTCGTCTACTCCGACGATCACCGAAACTACTGCGACATCCAAATCAACTCTCTACCCTTCTCTCAAATTTATCATGTCTCATCTAAAAACCCTGGTTCCCCATCAACTATCACCGGACAACTATCCGATATGGAGGAATCAAATCGTCAAGCTATTCAAGGCCAATGGATTCGAACATTTTCTTGATCCGTCCACTCATCCGGATCAAGAAGATCAAGATGAGGACTCTCGCACATTCACCGATCAAAATTTGGCTACGGCAATATGTTCCACCATATCAGCTCCGGTCATTCCTTACATTATGCATCTTGATTCCACTTTCGAAATCTGGGAAGCACTTCAAACCCGATTCCAATCATCCAATCGCTCCAAGGTCATGCAACTCAAGAATGAGTTACACAACATAGCCATGAAAAACATGACTATGCAAACCTATCTTACCGAGATAAAGAAGATCGTTGACAACATTGCCTCTGCTGGCTCCACAATTGACACTGAGGATATCATCCTCCATATTCTGAATGGGCTTCCACCTGCATATCAATCGTTTAAAACGGCTATCCGGACACTACAGACCCCTCTCAAGCTTGATAACCTGTATGCAATGTTAATCATCGAGGAAATTCACATTCAAACGGACACACTGCGTCTAGCAACTCAGCAAGAACCCACAACTGCGTTATATGCAAACCGAGGTCGCGGTCGTAGGGGCAGGGGTCGTAATCAATCTTTCACTGGTACATCACCAAAACAAGGATCAAAATCCTCAACTCAATGCCAGATATGCCTCAAAAGAGGTCACACTGCGGATGCGTGCTGGCATCGTCATGATCCAAATTACACTACACCAAGAAACAACAATGACACAAACAATGCGCTGCTTGCCTCAACAGAGGCCACATCCACAGACTGGAATTTGGATTCAGGTGCGTCAGCGCACATGACGAATCGGAACGATCAACTCAGTCAAGGCTCAAGCTACCATGGCTCTGATCAGGTGATGGTTGGGGACGGACGATCCATCCCGATCGCTTACTCGGGTACGGGTCTGCTCCCAACACCAGATCGTAAGTTAATTTTATCCAAATTACTTCATATACCTTCCATATCTCATAACCTTCTATCCATATCCAATCTTGTTTCTGATAATCAAATTTCTATTACTTTTACTCCTAATGGATTCATTTTTAAGGATTTGCAGAACAACAAAGTTCTTCTCACCGGTCCATGTAAACAGGGTCTCTACCCAATTGCAATAAAGAAAGCAGCAACTTCCACACAAGCTCTGTCGACTGTAGCGGCTTCAACGATAAACTGGCATCAACGACTCGGTCATCCTCACCATAGGACTATACAGCACATTTCAAGAACGCATCCTAGTCTTCATATTTCTCAAAAATATTACAGTTGTGTTTCTTGCAAAATGTGTAAAAGCCATAAACTGCCATTTGATCTCTCTGCAAATAGAACTAATAAACCACTTCAACTATTGCACTCCGATGTGTGGGGACCGTCTCCGGTCACCACCCACCACGGATTTAGATATTATCTTCTCATTATTGATGATTACTCTCGCTACTGCTGGCTATTTCCGTTAGTTTTTAAATCTGATGTCGTGCAACACTTTATTCAGTTTATTGCTTTTATTGAAAAACAAACGAATCACAAAGTTAAAGCACTTCGCACTGATGGAGGAGGTGAGTATATAAATCACCAATTTCAATTCTACCTCAGATCCAATGGCATTCATCATCAGGTATCTTGTCCATATACACCGGAACAGAATGGAGTGGCAGAGCGCAAGCATCGCCACATTCTTGATACAACCAAAACCTTGCTTCAGACGGCTTCTATACCTCTTACCTACTGGTATGAAGCAGTCGATACATTGGTGTACCTAATCAACATATTTTCCTCTCCCACCAACCAGAACTACTCCCCGCTACAACTAATGTTCAACACTTCTCCGGACTACGCTCACATGAGAACATTCGACTGTGCTTGTTTCCCTCTCCTCCCGCCGCATTCCTTTAACAAACTTCAACCCAAATCTGCTACCTGCGTGTTTTTGGGCTACTCAGACAAGCACAAAGGATATAAGTGTTTTAACCAAGAAACCAATACCATAACTATCTCTAGACACGTTCAATTCATTGAGAACTTGTTTCCTTTTCAACAACAGTCTCCACCTCTCACATCACCAATGCAAGCTCTGCCCACTCAACTTCTTCTACCGGTCTCCAAAGTGCAGGAAGGATATCGTCCAGCATTGATCAACTCCAGCAACATACCAACTACGCTGCCTCCCCTACTCGAATCTACAACTACATCCCACTCACCGACCAGAATCTCCTCTGCTCTAAATCAAGATCCTTCTTCTGTTCAGCCTACCACACAACATCATATGACAACTCGATCCAAAACAGGTTCCCTTAAACCAATCTCTCGTTTAAATTTGCTTCATCAGGTTGCTCAACAGGAAACACAAAATGTTCCCACAAGCTACTCCGAAGCTATCAAGCATTCTGAATGGCGTCAAGCTATGGCAGAGGAGTTCGCGGCGCTTCAACAGCAAGGCACTTGGGACCTAGTCGCACCACCGTCCAATGCATCCATTCTCGGTGCAAATGGACATTTCGCAAGAAATTTAATTCAGACGGGACAGTATCAAGATTCAAGGCTCGTCTCGTCGCACAAGGCAACCGGCAAGAACATGGACTGGATTATGAAGAAACCTTCAGCCCCGTTGCAAAGCTGCCCACCATCCGGGTTCTCTTCACCGTTGCATTATATAACGGATGGCAAGTGCAGCAGCTTGACATCACGAATGCATTTCTTCATGGCAGCCTGGAAGAAACGGTATTCATGCGTCAACCCAAAGGCTTCGAAGACAACATGTCACCGGACCACGTCTGTTGTCTCAAGAAAGCCATATACGGGCTTAAACAGGCTCCTAGACAGTGGTACACCACATTTACTACTCATCTCATCAATATCAGTTTTCAGCATAGCAAGGCAGATCCCTCGCTGCTCGTCTACCGTCGGCAACGAACTCAGCTGTTTCTACTTGTGTATGTGGACGATATTCTAATCACGGGCAACGACAACGAAGCCATAGCCAATCTTCTACACAACCTACACTCCAAATTCACTATGAAACAACTCGGCTTAGCTCGTCATTTTCTCGGGATCACTATTCAATCCACGCAAGATAAGTACTTTTTGTCACAGCAATCTTATGCTCAATCTCTACTTCAGCAAACTAATCTACAAAAATGCAATTCTCTGTCTAATCCATCTTCTACTAAACAGCCCATTCAATTCAACCAAGACAATACCATTTCTGACGCCGTCACCTATAGGAAAATCACGGGAGCACTTCAGTATTTAACTATCACGCGTCCAGACATAGCTCATGCCACCAACACTCTGTCTCAGCATATGCACGATCCTCAACCCATTCACTTTCATCTCTTAAAATGTCTCCTTCGGTATATCCGTGGCACAATCAACTTCGGACTACCCATTACAAAATCCTCCATGATCCTTCGCACTTTCTCGGACGCCGACTGGGCAGGGGATCCGATAACCAGGAAATCAACATCTGGTTTTTGCACTTTTCTAGGAGACACACTAGTTTCCTGGACCGTGAAGAAGCAGAACACCGTCTCTCGATCGTCCACAGAATCCGAATACAGGGCATTGGCTGCAGCTACCGCGGACACAATCTGGTTGAAACATCTTCTTGCTGATTTCAACATTCTGCACAATACCCCGATTGCAGTCTATTGTGACAATACATCGGCAATAGCTTTGGCGAACAATCCGGTCTTCCACGCACGCACAAAGCATGTTGAGATTGATCAAAGATTCATTCGAGATCATATTTAAGGTGGTATTCCTTGCTGGGCAACCATTAGGTTTTCAAACAAAACCATCAGTCTTCTTCCAATAAGCACTGTGGATCAGATCGCAGATATATTTACCAAACCTCTTCCTACTCTTCGGTTCAAACATTTGCGATCCAAGCTGACGATCAGAGAGGAATCGCAAGTTTGAGGGGGAATATTAGCACCTAATCAATTAGTTACCTGTAATAACCTGTTAATAAGTTTCTTGTAAACATATCATTTGCTTACACGTGTAAAGTTACTCTGTCTCATCCATTTATAGGCATGTGTACTCTGATGTAAAGTAACGAATGAAATAAATCATTTTCCCTTTCTGTCTTCTTGTGAGCTTGTCTTCTCCAAGTCCGACGAACTCTTCTCTCGCCGGCACACTCGTTTCTACACATTAGATTTTACCACATATTTTTATGTTGGACTCATATATTTAGTTTTTTAGGTTTTTTTGAGACATTTTTTTATTATTTTTTTAAAAACAGATTTTTATTAAAAAAAAAATTAAATTAAAAATAATTGAACTAAAATATTATTTTGAAAAATTAATGAAAAACCCTACCTGAGATAGGAAACCTTAGTGTCGACATGAAAAACATTTGAGAATGGGAGTAATAAGCCTACAAGTATTAAAGAATTGCTTAATTGCATGTATGAATTGCTCTCCCACTCAGGACAAGCCTACGAGGCAGTGATAAAGAATTTTAATATTCTTTTAAAGATTGACAGAGGAGCTTCTTAACAGTCAACGTCAAATTGCAGACGTGTTCACTCCGATCATAATCTGACGGCCAAACGGAAGCAAGCAAGACATGGACTGACGGTGACGATCGTTGCGTCAAACTGGCGCCCAACCCCGTCACGCGTCACTTGCCTGCGTGGCTGTCACGTGTGGTCGGCCACGTATGCACCGGCATGGAAGCTTCCGACAAACCTCTATAGCGACATCATCTCACACGCACGATTTGAATCGGACGATCGGTGCTTCACTGCTACCCGGCCAAGGCGTATCCGTTACCCCGCCGTTAAAACGCGTAAACGTAGGTCTTTGTGGAATGCTGACCCTTTCAATTTGAGCACTTCGGTCTCTATCCTTTGTGGTCTTATATATGCCTTGGCGCTTGAGCTAGACACCGATAGTTTTTTTCTTCTCAGAGAAAGAGAGAGAGAGCAAGAGAGAGAGAGAGAGAGAGAGGGAGAGACGAAAGGGTGCTCGGAAGAAGAAAAGTATCAATTTTGTGTAATTTGAGAAGGCAGAGGCAGAATTGGTGAGTTTTTGGATATGTTTTATCTTTTCGTATGTGTTTTATGATTTAGTGTCAGCTTTTTGGAGTTGTTCGGCAGTGATTTTGCTATTGCGTGTAGGAATTGGGCATGAAATAGATGAAATTAGAGTTTTTCTTAGCTTTGATGTTTTCGGTCGTTGATTCCTTTTTGTGCCTTTGCATCGATTTCTCAACGGATATCAAGTTGCGCATGATAAATAGTCCCATGAATTCTCTTTATTCTTGCTTCGTTAAGGCGTTAAATTTTAGAACTTAGAAGTATTTGTGCGTTTTAGTTAGAAGAATGGGAACTCCATAAATGGAATGATGCCCCTGGTCCCTTAACTCTGGTCGCTCACTCTTGAGTTTTCTGAATCATTTATTGATTAATTTCTAGGGTTCTTCTTATGTGGGTGAACAAAAAGAAGAAGGAAGTACAAATTACTAGTCCGATCACCGATGGAAGTCTTATTGAGGACAGATTTTAGTTTTATTTATGGCAAGCTATCTAGAGTTTACATTATATGTGTTCTCGGCCTTTTGGCTAAGATCAAGTGTAGTGTTACGCTGTTCATGGAAGCAATAAATGTAGAATAATGTTTCGAGTATTTATCCTATGACCTTGCCTTGTTGTTGTCCGATGACTAGTCTTTTCATTCAGAATTTTACTCAAGTCTTCCTTTTTCTTAGTATACTTTTTTATCAAGTTAGAAGATGCGATGTTTGGATGATATAAATTTCACTTAACCACAACTTAAAAATTCTTTTTAGTATCAGTTTGGTTAAGTGAGTCATATTGTCAATTAGAAATCAATGGCCCTTCTAAATTACCTCACAAATATATCAGACTTGATGCTGGATGAACAGGGAGAAATGAAATTGTATATTATTGTTGAAAATCATCTACATTTAAATTTATCTACGAGTCTTCTATTGCAGACTGTAGCTTGGATTTAGAGTAAAAGATGACAAAAGATATATGCTACAAAATAGACCAGACTTAATGCTGGAGGGGCAAGGAGAAATCAAATTGTATATTGTTGGTGGAAATCATCTACATTTAAATTTACATGTGTCCGTCATTGAAGGCTATAGCTTAGATTTAGAGAAAAAGACGATAAAAAAAAAAAAGCGAAGCTATATGGTACAAAATCACAAAATATATATGTAGATCCTTGATATGCATACCTTAAATGAAGCTACTGAGAATCATATCCTTCGGGATGACCTAAACGGTTCCTTATTATCTACACTCAAATGAACTGCTGAGAATCATGCACTTTGGAATTACATATACGAGAAAGAGTAGATCTAAGGTTACATGGAAAGAAGTTTTTCATAATGGTTTGTAAATAATAGTTTTAACATTTCTGACAACACTCAACCAAAATGAATGAAAAATGAGGATTCATGAAGCTGGCCGCAAATAGTTTGGATGATGATGATGATGGGATTACATATACTATAAACGGATGATCCTTTTCTCATTAGGGCTAGTTTCTTGTAAAATCGAAGCAATATATGATTACACCAAATATCCTTTTCAAAAGTTTGTTTTTTATTACATTTAAAACGAGCTTATTATCTTTCACTAGGATTAAATCCTTGTTTTTAATTATGATATTTTGATTAACAAATTTGAATCATAGTAGTAAATATTATAAGAAACGCTATATCTAAGCATATCATTGGATATAGTTACATTTTTTACATAGGATATTCTTCACAATAATTTAATAAATCTCTTAGAACTACAAGTTATGATTATACCATTGTTTATTAGGATTTATGAACAAGGATAGGTGCTTATTTGGATGTTGTAGATAGAATATAATTTGTTAAACATGTTAAGATGATGCTAGAATACTATTAAAATACAACCGCTTTGTAATGCACAATTTATTAATTCAAAATGCTTCCCTAAAATTCTAGGCCTATTAGCATGAAGTTAGCAAAAAAAAAAAAAGCCATATGCTAGAGCTTTACAATTCATTAGGAGGATAGAACTATAAGGGCATGAATTATATGTTCTAGTGGATGACCATTGATCTTAAACCAATTGGTGAGGATTACTATTAGTAGATTATGAACTCAATTTTTTTTTCACATTTGGTATGAGGATTATACACTCTTATGTATATCTAAATAATCTACCTATCTTATAAGTGTTCCCTACATTAACCATTAATCCCCCTTAAAGGAAAACTTTTTAACGCCATCAAGTGACATACAACAAGAACCCATTCAATCACATGGAGTTTGTATGCTAGTCACCCATTCCTGAACTTTTTTAAACATGGTAGAGGCCAATAATACCCAAGAGAACCATTAACCACATTAACTATGTTATCCTATTTGAAACTTCAACTCTTTTACCATTGACAAAAAAATCTATTTTACTTCATACATTTCATCAACTTGCAAACTACACTTTTTTTCAGGAACTTCGAAGCCTTTACAATATATCATTTAGATGTTCTTCAAATTACCATGAAGATATCTTGACATCTAAATTAACATAAAAGTTATCTTAATAGCAAAAGTGAAGAATAAAAAAGACAAAAAATTAGCGTAGAAGATAAATTTTTATTTGATTTGGGCAATGCGTCAATGACGACTAATTTTCATTATAATTGAGTCATTGGATTCGATATGTAGTCCCAAAAAGAGGTACACATCAATATGTCCTGAAAGTTGTTGTGAGTCGATAAGTTATTAAACATGTCAAAAGATCTTTTCCTTGTCATTATGATGATGATATATGACTCTCAACTAAGGTTTGCAGTTCGATGGTTTGATTGGGGTCGAACTAGATGACATAATAAATATTAATTTTATTTAAATATAACATAATTTAAATAATAATGATTCAATCATATAAAAGATATGATTGAAAATTAAACAGAATAAATAATCATGAAACATAAAACATGAAAGAATACTTATTTTAATTGAAGAAATAAATCATTTAAGAAAAAAAGTAATAGTTCTCATTCCACTCTTCATATCATTGAAGACATAAAGCATTGCATCAATTAAAAAATAACCAAAGATGCAATTTAAGCAAAGTTTTCTAAATTAAAGTTCTAGGCCACTACAACGTGATCTTTGTGATTTTCAATATTAAATTTGTACATTCGATAGTAAGATTCTAGAAGACTTTAAATTTGATTGATAATTTGGATTTTTTTAAAATACAGCATATCTATTTCCCACAGAGTTGAATATGCCAAATCAAAATTAGTGAGATATGTTCAATTACTTCAGATAAGTATTGTTACTAAGTCATTGTGGTTTGATATGAAATATATAGCATTTTAAAATTTAAACTTAAGAATTTATTATGCATATAACACCAAACGACAGACCTTGTGGCTCCAGGTTCCCACACAGGTGGTCCGGCTACCCCGTGGCTCCCGATTCCTACACAGGATGACCAAATCAGCTAATTCATTATTATCATATTGCATTGGGGGAGTAATGCATACCTATCGAGCCTCTATTATGCATTTGGCGTTAAGTAGTTGAGCTTGGCATTATGCGTTGGGTCGTACGCCGATCGTAGAGGAAGTAACTGGCCGAACGACAGACTTTTTACCGAAGGAGCTTTCATGGAGGAAGGAACGGCATGATTCGTAGTACCTGCGCAGAGAGGAATAATCGAACGGACTTGCGAAGAAGAGAACGAAGCCGAGCGAACTCGCGAAGAAGAGAACGATCGAACGAATGAAATGCTTAGGGTTGCTTACGAGATTAAGAGTTTAGGTTTTTTTTTTTAAATCTGAACATAAGACCATAATCTGAAGGCTGAAATTAATTCATGCTTGAACCGCCCGATTTCAGAGAACCACCGCTGGCCTGAGCGGTTCCCAAGCGGTTAGATGATATCCCATTTCTATAAATAGATTGAACTGGCCTGCCGATTCCCGGTTCAACTACTTGAACCGGCCAGTCTAATTTCTTACTTGTTTAGTGTAACTACTAAAAGGCATGCTATTGAGGCATTGTTCATATTATTGTAAGAATTTTTTTGTTTATGTGCTAATTTACTGTTACTGTATTATTTTATTGGTCCCTCCACTGATTTTACTATTATCGATATGTACACCGATATTGATTGACATTACTGATCATTATACTGATACTAAGTATATGACATATTGGTTATGTAATATACTGAGCATGTGACATATATTTTTATTTTTAAGAAAAAAGGATACATTAAAAAGTAAGAACAATACACCACAAGATCAAATAATGGCCACATATATGAAAATTACAGTAAAAAAACTACAATAAACGATCAGGCCAAGCACTCTAAGCAAAATCAAATTAAAAATCCCCCAGCCAATTGGACTCAGAGCGCCACTAGTTGCCAAGCTTGGGACCATCCAAGGAGGGAAAAAGAAAACAACCAAAGACCAAAGAACCACCTAGGTTGCCAACTAAGCCATGACCGTCCAAGGGGCTTGCAGGAAACTTGCTTCATCATTGTCCTAATCAAAAAACGGTTCTGTAGTAGAACCAAATTTAAGATTAACCAGCAAACCAAAACAAAAGGACTCTAAAAAGAAAAGTCATTTCTTTTTTGGGTTTGCGTTTACTGCGCTTAACATTATTTTTGAAAAAACCAGCATCCACAACTTGGAGAAGACTTAAATCGAAATAGTCTTGAGCGACCAATTTTAACTCCTGATTTTTTCCCCTTCAGCTAAAGAAATGTCATCCTTTAACCAATCGCATTGGCACCAAACATTATCCTTCGCTAGGTGGCTAACATACCAGCATTGGAAATAACATAAATTGGCACATCAACTAAAGGCTCCATAGTAGCAATGGGAGAATTCTGGAGTTCAGACGACACAACAACCCTATTCGAACCCCCAGCCCCCTCAGAACCTAAGGAAACATAATCATTACCAAATACCTCCTCATCCTTATCACAAGTAGGACTAGCTATAAGGTTCATGCAACATTTAATAGCATTCAAAGACTCACAAACAAGAGCTGAGGGTTCCACATCTTCCCCAACCGAAATGAAACATTCAAGTTAGAGCAGTCCATAGGTACCATAACCCCCATCCATAACATGCGACAGAGTATCCAAACCATCCAGAGCATCCGCAAGAGCCATAGGTACATCACCCATTTCAGACGCCACCACACAATCTATCTCAGAAACAAGCTGATAAGCTTCAACATCAGCACAAGTCAATTTCAAAGCATTAGGCAAATCAGAACCAATATTAATTACTTCATTGACAGAATTAGAAACAGTAGTGTCAATGCCAGCAACATTTCCTTCATCACCAACAGCGGGACACAATTCTAAAGCCCCTTCATTGGCATCACAAGAAACAATATTTTCCACTTTATCACCCTCACAGCTAACATTAACAGTCAACGGTTTAGAGACAACAGGAACAACATTAGGTGGGGTAGACTGAAGAGGCCGGCAATCGCCACTCAAATGCCCTAAACATTTACAAGAAGCCCAAAAAGATGGGAAAGCTTCCATCGAAACATGTTGAATATAGCCTAGATTCTCAAGACCCAACCAAACTTTATCAGGATAGGATTTCGTCATGTCAAGCTCAACCAGCACACGGGCTACAAACGGTCTAGAACCTACAGAAGTAGCATTATCAACCTTCAATGGCCTACCAAAAATCAAACCCAAACCAAAAAGGATACGGGGGAGAACAAATGAGGCCAGAGATTGGGGAAAGAAACCCAGATAGGGATTACAGGAGACTCAGCACCAACATCAAGAAGAGGAGACCATTTGGTCAGCTTCATATAGCAATTATGAACTAAGTAAGAATGATGATAGAAAATTCTACAATAATCAAGGTCATTACTCAACTTGATCAAAATATGCGACTAATCAAGCAAAGTAACAGAGACATCACAAGTGATCTTGAATGAAAAAAAAAACATACAAATTGATTCCAAAGAAGGCCGCTTAGAAGGGAAAACATCAATTAAGGAAAATTAAAAATGATTCACAAGGGCATTGATTTCTTCCTCTGAAATCCATAGCGACGACAAATCACGAAAAGAAGAGGGTTTGAGTTCAGGAAATCTACCATTGGTAGAGCTACCAGCAAGAGCATCGAGAAAAGACCGAGATTTGAACAAACCTTCCAAAAAACCAGGATCGCACAAACATTTCCCTACCATTCTGGCGAAAGAAGACGGAGGACACTGAAACAAAAAACATAACCAAAAACAAAAACACCATAGTAAAAGAAGAAAATGGAAGAGAGGACTTCCCTGAAAGGAGATCGAGTAACCGAGGAGCGCTCGCCCCAGACGGGTGATGGGAACGCCCAAGGCGGAAACCCTTGCAGCCGAGGGAAAAAAGAGAGAGTGATTAGATTGATTTTTTAGAGCATGTGTCATATTGGATATCATGTGTAGACTATTCTAGGGTTTTACTGTATTGATATGATTCTGACGATTTTCATTGAGACTTTGGTTTTTTTATGATTTTTTTACTGATTGATACTGATACAACGCCCGTTTAATCAATTCAACACATGTACTGGTTTATTGGTTTCACTTTTGTATTGGTTTATTGGCTTTCGTAACGACTATTTTACTATTTATTGATTCTACTAATACTACATGTGAGTTTTATTATTTTTGCACTAATTCTTGATCTTATAATTGCTACTATTATGAATTGATTGACAACATTCATACTGCTTTTTTTAATATGCTTTGAATTTAGTTATAGGATTTTAGTAAATTGCTGGGCTATTTAGCTCATTATATGTGGCCTAAATAATTTCAAGTCAGGAAAGAGATTTAGGAGTGTGGGACTGATTAAAATTCTCCATGTTTTATTTATTTTTTAGTTATTTTTTTGGTACTCATGAATGGAAGGATATGTTGTTATTCTGAAGTATTGTATGTGATATTTTTTTATCAATGAATATAGATGTGTGTTGATATTTTGAATTATATAATTTGTTTATACTATTTATTACTAATAGATGAAATTAAATAGCTCTAGTTGTTATATAGTAAAAGATAAAAGAAAGAATTATTTCAAATTAGATTTTGGGGCGTCACAAATTTGGTATCAGAGCAATGTTGTTTGAAGAATTGAATTGTTACCAGGCAGAAAGAATTGATTGTGAATAAGGTAGATTTGGTAGATTTAGGTGCATTATTTTGCATGCATAATTGAATGAAATGTGATAGAATGAACTGCATGACTCTATGTTTTTTTCTCAACGAGTTTTGATTTGAGTTTGATTTGATTTGAGTTATGATCGTACGGATTTCATTTATATCAATTATGTGTCCGAATCCTTAAGGGAAATGCCGGGGACTACATTTTCTTAAGATGGGTAGACTATTCGTCGAACCACGTAAATCACATCGTGTTCATTATGTTCGATTATGTGATTTGGGTTGTTTTCCGCTAATTTGCAGCATACATAAGTGTGTCAAAAAATTGATTTGATCTACCAACCCGACCAAAAAATTTTGTATCCAGGTTGACCAACTTAACAAACGGGTCGGGTTAGAGTCTAAAAATATGGCCCGTTTAAAAAACGGGTCGGTTTCGGGTCAGCATGCCAACCTGATTTTAACTCGGATTCAAAAGATTTAAGGATTTTGCAGAGAAGCGGGCACAAAGGAGGTGAGAGTGGAATTTCATTTCGTAACTTTTGTTTGAGGTTTGCCATTTCCCTTATAGTTCTGACGGCTCGCCGGTTCGGAAGTTTGGAAGTTCCGAATGGTTCGCTAGTTCGAGTCAAAGCGAGCTAGAAGAAGTGTGCGAAAGGAGATTTGGCTGAAGAAGCACGTGAAATGGATTGCCCAGTTAGAGCAGGATTTAGCCGAAGAAACACACGTTACGGGATTTGGCCGAAGAAACGCGCAAAAGCAGAATTATAGTATTTTTTTTAATGGGTTAGCGTGTTGTGTCAGGTCGACCCATGTTTGAACAAGATCAGGTTTGGGTATGGGCTTGTGACCCGTTTTATTAATCAGGTAGGGTTCAGGTCCGGTTAAATGATTTTTTTTTAAGTAGTATGGTGGTTAATTTAAATTATGAATAGCAGCAGAGCATTAAGAAAATTTAAAAAGAACCAAACTATCCAAACCAAATGGTGCATTCACCCCAATCAGCCAAACAAAATTCTAAAAATACTGTAGCAATGCGCCAAATAGTTTGTGAAATGAGCCAAACAGAATGGTGACAAACTATTTGACTTATTCTAAATACGCCAAACAACTTGATGCATTCAATGTAATGCATCATTCTATTTGAGTAGTTTGCTTCTTTTTAAATTTTTTAATACTTTGCTCCTATTCCTAATTTAAATTAACCATCATGCTCTTTAAAATTCGAATTGGACTTGAACCCGACCTGAAAACACATTTTAACACCCCTAATAACACATATGTATATCAGGAAGCATGTTATGGAATCGTTAAGATATATATAACCATAGTCAACTTACGTCAACACTATTTTGAAATATAGATTAATATAGTTCAAGAAGGGTACTTTTCAATGTGTCTTGCATATACATCAAGTATGCTGCAACTATGCCCGAACAGAACTCTGGCTTGTCTTACTTGATGGACTTTATATAGTGCAAATCTGCAAGAAATATTTTCTCTCTTTTTTATTTTTTTTTGGGAATGAGGATGGAGAATTTCATGTGCTAAAGTTGTCTTCTTTTCTTGGAAGAGGGCAAAAAACAAATCCATGCATTTAGCATATGTATGAAATAAGAAATTAGAAAATTTATGAAACTGACTGCCAAAACTAGAGAAAACTTTTCATTTGCTTTGATACAATCACCAAGCCAGAAAAACTGTGATGGCATTGCTGATTGACAATATTCCTATTATTATTTCATTCTATTCTTTATCTTTGATGAATTCACCGCATCTGTTTACCTCAGCCTCTGTTCATGTAGTCATAGCAGCTCAATAGCTTTTATTAGTTGTTCTGCGCTTGGTCTCAAAAGATGACATCTTATTCAAACAAATTTTGCTCATTTCTAGAACAGTTAGATTCAGTATAAGTTTTGTTTTATCCACAAGTTTGTTTTCTCAATGTTTAGGCTTAGTAGATGTGATTTGATGCCATCTTTCATACAATATCAGGACCTCCAATGCGATCACGTTTGTATGGATTCTCGTCGGTTTTATAGATATGGAAGTCAACTTACCGGTGCTAATCATTTGTCCTATGAATTTACTACTGCAACATCATACTCTGAATGGACAACAGGGTCTCTCAAGCTTGATCTTGGAAACTCACCTAACTCCACTCTTTCTGACCAGTTTTATAGCGATTCATCCATTCCAAGCAATAGTAAGGAAGATCACGTCTCCACAATTACTGGCACCAATTGCAAGCAAGCCGAGGTAAATTTTGCAGAGAATTATGCATCTTGTAGCCGCAGCATGAAGCATGCCCTTCAAGAAATTGAGAGCGTCCTTATGTCACCTGATCACAATGAAGCAGCTACCAGCACAAGTGCTGAATTTGAGGAAATCAAACCAAAAGTTCTCACAAAGCAACGATCCAGACCAGAGAGGCACCATTCACAGGCTAATATAGCATCCACTCGCCAACTACAATATTCCTATAGTCTTCCTGAGAAGCGGCCAAGGGAGACAATGGAAGCTCTCCCCATGATGGATATCAAGCATTTGCTTGCCAGATGTGCTGAAGCTCTAGATGATGGCAGGATCGATGAGTTCGAAACCGTCGTAAAGGAGGCTGCTAAGTTCGTCTCCATAAATGGCGATCCCATCCAGCGGGTTGGTGCTTATATGCTGGAGGGTCTTGTTGCTCGCCATGAGGCCTCTGGCACTAAAATCTACCGCGCTCTAAGATGCCGCCGTCCAGAAAGCAAGGAGCTACTATCGCATATGCGAATTCTGTATGACATCTGTCCTTATTTCAAATTTGGTCATATGGCTGCCAATGGAGCAATTGCTGAATCATTGAGAAATGAGGATAGGATTCACATCATCGACTTCCAGATCGCACAAGGAACACAGTGGGTTACTCTAATACAGGCACTGGCTGCCCGTCCTAGGGGCCCTCCTCATGTCAGGATCACAGGCATTGATGATCCAGTATCAGAGTTTGCAAGAGGAGATGGCTTACAGCTTGTTGGTAAGAATCTATCGGAAATGTCGAAGAAGTTCAACATCCCACTTGAGTTTCATGGCCTTTCAGTTTATGGTCCTCAAGTAACAAGAGACATGCTTGAAATCCAGCCAGGTGAGGCTCTTGCAGTGAATTTCACTCTCCAGCTTCACCATACACCGGATGAGAGTGTCAATGTGAACAATCCACGCGACGGATTGCTCAGAATGGTGAAGTCCTTATCACCAAAAGTTGTCACATTGGTAGAGCAGGAATCAAACACGAATACAACGCCATTTCTTATGAGGTTGTCAGAGACATTTGATTATTACTGTGTGATGTTCGAGTCGATTGATGAGACCTTGCCAAGAGACAGCAAGAAGAGGATAGACGTGGAGCAGCACTGCCTGGCCAAGGACATTGTTAACATAATTGCTTGCGAGGGAGAGGAGAGGATCGAGCGGCACGAGCTGCTCGGCAAGTGGAGGTCGCGGCTCACCATGGCTGGTTTCAAGTCATTCCCCTTGAGCTCTTACGTCAACTCAGTGATAAAGACTCTTCTGGGTTACTATTCAGATAAGTATACATTAGTGGAGAAAGATGGTGCAACGTTGCTGGGCTGGAATAATAGGAATTTGATATCTGCTTCGGCTTGGCATTAGTTTGTTCATTAGTTGTGAAGGAAGTTCCATTAGTATCGCGCGAGCATAATAAATCTGGCAATGATGGGTTGCTCAAACGCCAATATTATTTGCATCTGCGGGTCTCGAATCTCCTGTAATCTTTTGTTGGCTGATTGTGTTCAAGTAGATTTATTAGTAAAGCTCATGTTGAATCTTATTTTATGTATCCCTTTTTTAATGGATGTTTAAATCATATATTAACGTTGTACCTGCTGAAAAATAAAAAATCTCTCCATCTCTTTATGGCCCTCCTTTTTTCAGGCTCCTGCATGCAAAGGTTTGTGGGGCTTGTAAGTGGGTCAAGATGGCTCGTGAGTTGGTTCGAATTTATTAAACAATGAGTTAGAGTTCGAGTATTAGTTTAAATTTGAGTTCATATTTTATATAAGCTTGAGCTCAAATTTGGCCTGGCTCAGCTCATTGGATTGCCAACCCAAGTTGATTTATATTAATTAATACATTGATATTTATCTTAGCTTAATAATTATTTTATTGTCCTAGTTAGCAGTAAAAAGTCGAGCTCAAAAAAGAATCAATCTCAAGCTTTATTATTAAGCTCGAGCATTTGTGTTGAGTTCGAATTTCTTATTTTTTGCTCAGTCAAGCTCGCTCTAAATAAATGAGCTCTAGTTCAAATTCAGTATAAATAAAATAAGCACGGTTCGATGAAGCAAATTTTCCACTTGTTTACTCTCTAATTGGTGCGGTTCTATTTGGGTATTTTCCTTGATATGTCATCAAAAATTGTTTTGATCCAGCACGAATCTCGAGGCATATTTAAATTGGAAATTTTCAAAATTAAATTTGGGATCATATGAATTCCAATTTCAGCAAACTTATAGTCAAATTGAACATCTCAAAAAGACGAACCAAACAACACCAAAATTGGTCGAACCCAAACCCAAATGGGTCCGAATTAGGGGACCGGACCACGTTTGGAAGTGTTAAAGTATTATTTGGACAATAAAATGATTTCCAAATATGGCATGCTTATAATCAAACCAAGCAGCTCGGCGAGACGAATCCAACGAGCCCAAGATCTCTGAATTCCGACATTGTTAAGGCACTTAAACAGTTAAAAAATTCTCTACAATCAGGGGAATCAATACGAGCCATCCGATGGAGAACTCCGAACCAACCCCGGATCTTCTCTAAATTTGCGGGGTGTGCCACTCATGAAAATCTAAAATAGAGCCCCACTCTCTACATTGGCTAGAGATTTGAGAGAGCTCTGAAGCTTCAAGAGCTCTAGCACCGCCGCCTGGCCGTCGCCTGCCGCCGGACCTTCGTTCGGCCGCCACCCGCCGTCGGACATCAGCCTGACCTTCGTCGGACCATCGAGCGGCCGCCGCTTGCCGCCGGAACTTCGCCCGGCCGTCACCCGCCGCCGGACTTCAGCCTGACCTTCGTCGGACCACCGCACGGCCGCCGCCTGCCACCGAACCTTCGCTTGATCTCCACCTGTCGCCAGACATCAGCCCGACCTTCGTCGGACCATCGCATGGTCGACGCCTGCCGCCGGACTTCAGCCCGACCTTCGTCGGACCACCGCCTGCCGCCAGACCTTCGCCCGACAGCCTCCCGCCGCCGGACTTCAGCACGACCTTCGTCGGACCACCGCTCAGCCGCTGCCTGCCGCCGGACCTTCGCCCGGCCGTCGCCCGCCGCAGGATCTTAGCTCGGCCGCAGGCCGCCGCCGGACTTCAGCCCGACCTTCATCGGACCATCGCACGGTTGACGCTTGCCGCCGGACCTTCGCCCGGCCGCCGAACTTCAGCCTGACCTTCGTAGGACCACCGCCCGGCCACTGCCTGCCACCGGACCTTCGCCCGGCAGCCTCTCGCCGCTGGACTTCAGCACGACCTTCGTCGGACCACCGCTCAGCCGCCGCCTGCTACCAGACCTTCGCCCTGCCGTCGCCCGCCGCCGGACCTTCGCCTGGCCGTCGCCCACCGCCAGATCTTAGCTCGACCGTCGGCCGCCGCCGGACTTCAGCCCAACCTTCGTTGGACCACCGCTCGGCCGCCGCCTGCAGCCGGACCTTCGCCCGGCCGTCGCCAGCTGCAGGATCTTCGCCCGGCTGCCGGCCGTAGTCGGACTTCAGCCCGACCTTCGTCGGACCACCGCTCAGTCGGGCTTTCCACGTAAAAAAGATTTGGTGTTTTACTTCTCTCTTTCTGTTTGTGTGTTGGATATTCGTGCATCGTTAAGACGAAAAGTTTACTTACTCTACCGCCACGAATCTTTCAGCCCGCAACATTCCTAAACCTGGGTCTTCCATTCTTCCATCTCCAGCTTCTCCGACTTCTTCTTTATTGGTTCTCTCATTGTATCATTTGCATATTATATCTCTGGTGCAAGTATATATCTTGTTTTTTCAAGATTTTAAATCAGCTATGGATGTTCTTTTCCTTAACCCCTTTCTCGGTTAAAATTCTTTATCTTTCTCTCTATTGTTAGAATATAGAGTTTCAACCTTAAAGGAGATGGTGTACATCGATTTTATTGACAATAACAAATAAGGAAGTTTGCTAGTGTTAGTATAGTCGGTTAATAATGATTAAGAGACTATAGTGGGGTGGTTGAGAGATCATAGTCAGGTGACGATGATCGAGGCCAAGGTTGAGCAAATGTATTCAGAAGATCGTAGCACAATGATGGTGCTTGGGAGACCGTAGTTTGAGTTGGAAGTCAAGAGCCTATAGTCGAGCAATGATGATTAAAAGACTATAGTCATACAACGGTGATTAAGAAGTGGTTATCAAGTGATGCATGGTGGTTTGAAGACCGTAATTAAACTTTATTTGCAACATGGTATCACAGTAATTTTAATTGCATTGAAATAGACTTGTACTCTATTATTTAACATATGTGCAAATCTATATTATTACTATTATAAAAGCCATTTGAGTTTCCTTTCATATCAAATCATGGCCTTCCATTTTAATTACTCAAATTAAATCATAACCTTTCCTTTTAATTATTTTAATTATGATTAATTAATAATTATAATTTTATTCATATCAAATAAACTGTATTAATTAATTTGGAGTTGAAGATGGTGGAGGAGTCGCTTCCATTACTCGTATTCAAGAAGACCAAAGGGACGAATGAAGCTTGATCGACGCCATTTCGGTCGCTTGGAGCCGCATGAAGATGAAAAGGATGATGAAGTTGAAACGGTTCACTCTCATGATGATGGGGAAGGAAGACAAATGATGTTCATTTTATGTTGGTGACAGAAGAAGACGAAGAGGTTGGAGGTCAATTCCGTTTGGAGTAGTCATATGTGAGACGAAGGCGAAGAAGTTCAATTTGTGCCGGTTCCACTATGGTATTGAGAGAATCGATGGAGTTCCATTGCTTAGTATTATTGCCTTCTTCATTGGTTAGTGATGAAGAAGACGAAGGGATTTCGTCCTATAAATTTGACAGAGATGGGAGAAGGGCAGGCCGAGAAAGAGGAATTTTTATTGCCTCAGGTTACCTAACGTAGAGATACTTCAGGTAGCTTATAATATATAGCCACGTGCTCTTACTCTTTACCGTGCGGCCCGACGACCCAAACCGGAATGAATCCGGGATTACCATGTTCGCGTATTGCTCGGTATTGCTAGGTACTACTCGTTATTTGCTCGGTATTGCTCCATATTTGCTGGGTACTTGCTCGGTAATGCTCGGTATTTGCTCAGTACTTGCTCGGTAATGCTCGGTATTTGCTCGGTACTTGCTCGGTAATGCTCGGTATTTGCTCGGTATTGCTCCATATTTGCTGGGTACTTGCTCGGTAATGCTCGGTAATGCTCGGTATTTGCTCGGTTTTTGCTCAGTACTTGCTCGGTAATGCTCGGTATTTGCTCGGTACTTGCTCGGTAATGCTCGGTATTTGCTCGGTTTTTGCTCAGTACTTGCTCGGTAATGCTCGGTATTTGCTCGGTACTTGCTCGGTAATGCTCGGTATTTGCTCGTTGCTCGGTACTTGCTCGGTAATGCAGTAGAACTGCACGAGAAAAGATCCCTGTGTGCTCGATATTTGCTCGGTACCTAAATGTAGGATAGCGGAGTTCTGCACAAAGCGAGCACAAAGTGAGCTCGGCTTCTACTGCTTTGGTCTTCTTCGTCGAATCGCCATTTCCAGATCAATCAGGTTTTGACTTCCTACTTACATACTGGCCTTTCTGCATCTTTTCCTAGATTTAAGACGGGAACTTGGTTTTCCCTTGTTCAAATCACCATGTCCTGATCAATCTAAGGTTCTAAAGTCTCCCCTACAGATCCGGCTTCCTGCTTCTTTTACTTCATTTAAGCTTTAATCGTTAGTCTACAACCAGTTCACAGTTAGATCTTGATCTAGCACTGGTTAAGCTTCATCTAGGCATTTGGGCTTTGCAGTTCGATGTCTAGAGCAGAGGTTCGTGTAAGAATGCTTACCTGTGCTCGTCCAGCCCGAGGGAAGAAGAAGCTCTCCTGTGTGCAACCGAACTCAACCAGCACACAGGGATCTTTTCTCGTGCAGTTCTCTCTACCTTCATCTTTGTTTCTCTCTGAAATTTAAGGGGCTGCCATTTCTTCCTTTTCCG
Source organism: Dendrobium nobile (assembly GCA_022539455.1). Lineage (NCBI taxonomy): Eukaryota > Viridiplantae > Streptophyta > Magnoliopsida > Asparagales > Orchidaceae > Dendrobium > Dendrobium nobile. The sequence goes on along the minus strand of CM039732.1, from coordinate 32,946,715 downwards.
AGCAAGTACTGAGCAAATACAGAGCAAATACCGAGTAGTACCTAGCAATACCGAGCATATAGCGCATATTCGTTTCGGGTTGGGAAGTCGGGCCGTGCGGTAAAGAGCAAGAGCACGTGACGATATATTATAGGCTACCTGATGTATCTCTACGTCATATGGGAGACGAAGGCGAAGAAGTTCAATTTGTGCCGGTTCCACTGTGGTATTGAGAGAATCGATGGAGTTCCATTGCTTAGTATTATTGCCTTCTTCGTCGGTTAGTGATGAAGGAGACGAAGGGATTTCGTCCTATAAATTTGAGAGAGATGGGAGGAGGGCAGGCCGAGAAAGAGAGAGTGTGTGTTTGGGGCGTCGAGTGAGCAAGGCAGAAAAGACCGAGCGAGATGTAAGAATTGTTCTTAAGAAAATTAACATTTTTTAAATAGAAATTTATAATGTTATTAGAGATGATAAAAGATAATTATATGAAAAATATTTAAAAAATATTAAAGTTGAAATTTAATATTAGAAACATTACAGACTTTTTTTAATTTAATCTTCAAGGGAAAATGGTTATAATCAATCAATATCAATTAGTCAAAAAGACTTTCAAATAGGCATTTATTTATTCTCAATTAACATACAAATGACACTTCTTGATACCAAAGTCATCTAATCATCCAAAAATAAAATAAAATATATACATCAAGTATTTATATGAACTCCTCTTCATATTTTCATTCATCCAAAGATTTAAAAAATAGTTTAGAATACAATAATTTTAACAAAATACCCAAATAAACTCGGAATTAATAAAAGGATGTATGTACCTTACATACCCAAAACTCCTGCTCTCTTTTTGAATCAACATACTTAATAAGTTCCTTACCTTTTTTCTGAAATATTTTAAACAACATATGAGTATAGAACTCAGTAGGCCAACATGCTATTGAAATAAGGAAGAACACATAAGGTTTACATTTTTTTTTCCAAAACGATAAAGATCTTATTCCATCAAAACAAAAGGAGTACAACAAGGGCCCAATCAGTAGAATGATCGGAATAAGAAACCAGATACAATAGAAGATAACAAAAGGGAGATCAATCGAGAAGATAAGTAGGCACAAAAGGCCACCAGGCTCAGTATTGACAAAGACTACTAACCACTCTGAATTCAGACATGAACCATCCAGAGGAGTGAATGAGCAGTAAACCATCTAAAAGCCAACCAACCGCCAGCACCGCTCAGAAGAACCACCACCAAAGGTTGCCAACCAGCCACGGATCCAGAGTGATGAACCCGAGCCACATCATAGCCCAAACAAAAATAGCAATATCCGCATGACCAACAAAAAAACTCATCTAGAAAAAGCTACAAGTTGCCAACATAGGAGAAAAAACATAACACCAACATGGCAGCACACCCAAAAAGAGCTATCTTTTGGATTTCTGCTTGTTACGTTTACCCACCCAAAAGTGATCATCTCGCAAAATACCTTTCTGAGCTAAAACTTTCACTTCTTCGGCCTCAGAAGAAGAGGGATAGGAGCATTCAAGCCAATCAGTTTGCAATCTAACACTATCCCTCCGGTCTGTTTCCCACATGGGCAACCAAAGCATTATTAGAAATTAAATTAATTGGGACCTTAACAAATTGTTCATACAACTGAACAGTAGGAGATGAAATATTAGATACCACTTCACAAGCAACCACAACCAAATCCACGGAAGTTTGAGAAGAAACAGTATGAACTGAAACACTAGACATCGGAACCGTAGACAGCTCATGCCCAACTTCCCTGTTAATCTTACATAAATCATTATTCTTCTCCTTCGAACAATCCACAGCTATAGGAGTAGAAACATCCCTAGGAGAAAGACCACATTGTAAAACACAATTACTCAATGCATTAGGCCTACCCAAACTTTGCGAATTTGAAACACCTCCAAAAAATTCAGGAACATCACAATTCAGAGGGTCAACCACAACAGGTGGCAAAGGCACATGCCCATAAGGCAAAACTTCTACAGTAACGGGAGAGGACAAACATAAAAAGAAGCCATGGGAATAGGTAAATCAGAAATAACAGGATTAATATCCGCAGAACAGGGCAACTCAGCTAAATTATCCACATTGGAACACATAAGGTTTACATTTTTATTCTAACTTATAACAAAGTAGGGTTTATACTTTATAGAGCATAGGATAAGTTAAACACACATGATAATATATATGCAAAAATGCACATGACTCAATACCTGCATAATTTTAACTCCTCTTTATCATCTCCCACCTACTCTAAGATGGTGCAGAGCAGAGTATTTCCATCACATAGTCAATTCAAAGGTTAGAACAAAACAACTGTTGCAGGCTAGAATTTACGCGGCGATAGAGTTAGAAAAATTTTGTCTCAGCATTGTTCGGATATCTAACACACAAACATGGGAGAAATAGAAACACCAAGATTTTTACGTAAAAACCCTAGAAAGGGTAAAAACTACGGTGCCACGCCCAGTTGAAAAAGTTCTTCTAGTGTTTGCTTGAGATATAGGAGGCTGACTCGCCCGCAAAAATTTGGACGATCAAATTACAATAAATCACTTCTGGATTGAAATTCAATTACAACGTCGGGTAGAGTTCCGGTGTTACTTGGAGATCGAGCAGAATTCCGGCGTCCTTCGAAAGTCGGGCAGAATTCCGGCGTCGGTGCTCGAGGAGTTTCTTCCCTCATAATCTTCTTCTCTTCTCTTCTCCTTCTTCTCCTCTTCTTCTTTCTTGGGTCCCCTCTCAAGAGAAATGAGGGGTCTATTTATAGTTTTTTTTTAGGATGGCATGACCCGTAAATAGGAGGAGGATCAAGGGCAATGGTGGAGTGATTCGAATGGATGACCGAAATTGAATCCCTTGATCATGTACCGTTCGTCAGACATTTGAAGGTCTTAATGATGTTAGAAGATCTTGGGCTCGTTGGATTCGTCTCGTTGAGCCACTCGATTCGACTATAAGAACATCATATTTGGAAACCCTTTGGTAACTCAAATTGTGGTTCGAACTTTCCAATAGTGCTTTGGGTGCTTGATTTGAACTCATTTGGGCTCGGATTGAGTCAATTTTGGTGTCGTTGAGTTTATATTTTTGAGACGGTCAGTTTGACTATAAGTTCGCTGAAATCAGAGTTCAGGTGATCCTGAATTTAATTTTTGAAGTTTCCGGCTTGATTTTGCATCGAGATTCGTGCCCGATCAAGACGATTTTTTGATGATATATCAACAACGTAGTATGGAATTTGTATTGAGCCTAAGCACATATTTCACAGTGCATTTACTTTTACAAAACGGATATCTTAAATGCCATAAAATGCATAATGTTGCATATGCACTGTATAACTAAAGAATTAAAATAAAATGTTTAAGTCGTCCAGTTTCAAAAATTCCCCGAAAATTTAGCTACCTTCTTAATATTTCAGAATATTACTAAATTCACATAGATTATATAAAATGTCAGTTTAGCATATTTTTTCAACTGCTTAATGGTTCAAAAGTGGTGCATTTATCTAGACTTATCAAAAAATCATACAGAGTGAATTAACCAGATAAAATTTACATTTTTTTTATAAGAAGTCATGCCATAATGACTCTTAAAATTTATATTCTTAATTTCTTATAGTCAACTTGTTCAAAATAGACTGCAGATTGTTATACTATAAGATACATGATGAAACTTTCCCCAAATTTAAGAAAAATATATTTTAAGCATATATTTTTATAGAAACATAACAATTGAAATCATAATTAGAAAAACATATGCATATGACATAAGCATACATGTAAAAACACCACGTGCTCGACTATAATCATGCCACAATTGAAGATATTTTGGTCATATAATTATGATTTGAACATTCTAAATGCTCTTCGAGTCCTCGATTTGGACCCATTTGGACTCGGATTGGGTCGAATTTGGTGTCGTTGCGTTGTTCTTTCTAAGACGTTCAACTCAATTATAAGTTTGCAGAAATCGGAGTTCAGATGATCCTGAATTTAATTTTGAAATTTTCTAACTCAATTTACCTCGAGATTCATGCCCAATCAAGATAATTTTTTGATGATATATCAAATAATATTTTTATTTGCATTATTATCTATTAATATTTTAATAGTATTAAAAAGAAAAGACCTAAAAAGCCTGAAAATTCCGGCTTTGTAGAAGAGTTGGCGGGTTTGTGGGGTGTGAAAGAGGTTTTTTTTTCTTTTGTTTAAGAGCTCCAAATATAAAATGGTACATCACATATTTAAAATATATGAATATTCTATCAGTTATATAAACTTTCCTATAAATCTAAGAAAAAATTAAATTAGAACATTCTAATACAAATTAAATTAAATTAAATTTGAAAAATTTTAATTTATTTTAAGATTAGTATTTATTTTAGATTTACTTTAAAATTTTTTATTTAATTTAAAATTAGTATATATATATATATATACTTTTAAATTCATAATAATAATAATTTATACAAAGATATTCTAAAAAAAATTTCTGAAAATATAAAAAAGTTAATTTTTCTTGATCAACTCATTATTTATTTTAAGATGAAATTAGACTGCCTTATAGTTTTGATAAATCTTAGCCTACTTTAAAATTTCTTAGATTTCTGTATGAGGTTTGAGGAGCTTGTATATAAATTTTAATTTATCTTTAACAAACTTTATATCCCGCGGTGAAGATTCTTCTGGCACCGAACTTCTTTTTTGAGGGGAAATCTAACTCCTAGGTCCTAACCAAAGAAAAGTCATGCATGCTCAGTCATCTGTACACTGTTGAATAGATAGCCAGTTTCGTATGAGTTTTAAGGCATATTTGTTGGCCCGGCTAATTATTTATGTCCGATGCTTTGTCCTTCACCTCAGCAGATCAACTCAGGCACCGAATGTCGCCTCCCAACTCTCCTCTCTTCCACTTCAGCCTCCTTACAATCATCCTATCAATCAACGTTCAAACATATTCCCAAATTGATCAGGACAACCCTTTCGTCACCGACTGCCATGGTGAATACTTCACCTTATCAAGCCCCTATGACTCCAACCTCCGCCTTTTTCTCAAAGAACTCATCGCCTCCACCCCCAAGTCCACCTCTTTCTTCATCCTCGACATCTCCACTTCCCCTCAAATCTTCGGCCTCGCGCAGTGCCGCCCCGACGTCACTCCCGCTGTCTGTTCCGCCTGCCTCAACAATTCTGCCGTGGCATCCTTCAACAATAAAGGCTGTGGGCTTAAGAAATCTTTCGCCAATCGTGCTGGACACTGTGTCCTCCGTTACTCCGACCAGACGTTCTACAACAGCCTGGAAGAGAATTTGTTTGTTTGGTATGCGTATGCCCAGAATGCATCGGCTTCCTTCAACAGCCGAGTGAATATCTTGATGAAGAGTGTGATGGCATCGACGACGGCCGCAGAGTTGAAATTTGCGGTGGCGAATGATTCGGTGGATTCGCCGAATATATATGGGATGGGATGGTGCTCGATGGAATTGAAGAGCAACGACTGTGCCACATGCCTTAGTAAGGTTTTCGATGCGATTCCAGCTGGGAAGACTCAGGGTAATGGGGCATTTGTGAGCTGTCATTTAAGATTTGAAACATATCAGTTCTACTCAAACTCTACGCTGCTACCAGCACCGGCGCCAGAGGCAGGAGCACCGACGCCGGAGGCAGGAGGTGAGTGGCCGCAGGCAGGAGGTGAGTGTTTAATTTCTGAGTACCTGAATCTCTAATTTTTAATATACTCTATTTCTAGTTTTTATATGCTATGCATATATAATTTGGATTGGATCACCTTAGAATGATATAGCCAACTAACGCTTTTTTTTATCAAATTTGAAACAAATGACATTAAAGATGATAATTGCATTGGAATAAGTAATTTATGTAATTCGGAACTCTCATAAATTTTAATATCTTTCCTATAATGAAACATGATTAATTTTAAAATACAGCATATCATATTTCTTCTATGTCTGGGCCGCTCAAATGAAGCAATTTGAGTAGTTTCATATTTACTCACCTCATCAATATAGAAATGAGAAATAAGGAATTACAGAAAGGATCTCATCAATATAAAAATTAAGAGAGGTTATTTCCGCTATATATAGACTTAGATTTTGTTTGAAACTACTTCCTTACTGCTTCTTAAAGCAGCTTTTTAATTAAAAAATTTAAATTTTTATACTAAAAATATCTTTAAGATGTGTTTGCCGTCCCAAACAATGAAACAAACCCTTAATCAAGGGCGGAACTATGAAGAGCTTAGGGGGGGCATTTGCCCCCCCTCAAAAAAAAAAATTTTTTTTATAGGAGTAAAAATTTTAAAAAAAAATTATAAGAGAGTAAAAAATTTTTTTGCCCCTCCTTAAATTTTTTTTTGCCCCCCCTAAAAAATTCTTTTGTCCTCTTTTGTCCTAACTTACCCTAAAATATCTATATATTTCTTCACACAAGATCAAATAATCTCAAGCGATGTCGTCTGCTCTGCTAGGGTTACGCTGCTTCTTCCGTTCCTTTGCTGGTGAGAGCTTTTTTCTCCTCTAATATGCTGGTTTTTCCTTGCGACTGTGAATGACGTCTTCACGTTTAAGGGATCCCGGCTTTTGGGGGGGGGCTGTGTCTCCTCTTTCGTTTAAAGATGCGGTTTCGGGTTTTTCTTCCTCTGTTTTTCCTGAACTTGGCTTTTCTTCTCATCATGGATTACCGGCTTTGTTAATCTCTGAAGAAGAGATTAACGCGCTTGCTAAGCCTTTTGAGTTCTCGCTGGTTGGTCGTTTTCCTGGGCGGAGGCCTCCTGTTGATGCAATTCGAAAGTTCTGTTTTAATCTAAAGCTGATTGGGGATTTTTCGGTCACTGTTCTCAATCAACGAAATGTTTTGATTAAATTGGTGAATGATTTTGATTATTGCCGACTTTTTTCACACCGATCTTACTTTGTCCAAAATTGTTATATGAAAGTTGTGAAATGGTCTCCCCATTTAGATGTTGAGGTTGATTCTCCGATTGTGCCGATTTGGGTGTCTTTCCCCCTTCTTAGACCTCATTTATTTTCACCTAGGATTCTTCTCGGTTTAGGTTCTCTCTTTGGCCGGCCGCTCAAATCGGACTTGGCTACGGCGTCTGGTTCTCGACCGTCCATGGCTCGTATACTGGTTGAAATGGATGTTACCAAGAAACATGCTGATAAGGTTTGGGTTGGATCTGTGGAATCGGGGTATGTACAGAATGTTAATTTTGATGATATTCCTAGCTTCTGTATGCACTGTAATTCATTAGGTCATGCTAAGGAGTCCTGCCAAATTTTACATCCCAATCTTAAAACTTCTAAACCTGTGGTTGCCCAATGCGATGTGCCTGTGTCGACTTTGCCTGTTGCTGCAGGTGCATCGAATGTTAAGGTGGTGGTTGAGCCGTTTGTGTTAGATTTGGATGAGCCTGTAGTTGTCCCTTGTGGGGAGATGGTTTTAAATCCTCCTGTGGATGTGAATTTGAATATCATTAAGGAAGGCAATGTTGTTATTGATGCAGGTGCTTCGGATATGGTTGATAATTTGTTATCTCCAAATGCGTTACCTTTTTTTCCCTCGTGTGTTGATATTGGGCATTCGGCTGTTATTCCGGTGCCGGATGTTAGTGAGGGGCTGGGTCATAATCCTGTTACTGTTGCGATTTTACCCGACGTGGGTGGTGGTTTGCTTTATAGTGATTCGCCTGTTCTGGGTGTGGCCGAAGTTTCTGATGGGATGCAGCTTAATGTTAGGGAGGCTGATTCTATTGTGGGGGGCAAGGTGGTGGATTCGGATGTGCAAAACAGGTTGATTGATGTTCCTGTAAATTTATTGCCAGCCCATACTATGTTGGGTTTTAGTCCCGGATTGGATGTGAGGAACCATGGTGACTGGTCGAACAATTCGTCTGAAGATGTTTCTGATACCGACTCTTTTTCAGATCCTGACTTTGAGTCTAAAACGGTTCCTCATAAAGTCTCTCGTGGGAAATTTTGGAATCGAGGAGGTAGAAAAAGATAATTTGTTTTTATTTAGCTTGTTTTTGGCCGGTTGATCGGTTTGCTCATCGTTCGGATTTTAGTTGCGGGGCTATGATGTGGCTGGGGCTCGCACCCTCGTCGACTTTCTTGTGGCAACCGTTGATGCTCCCTTCTGGATGGTCCTTGAGCAGTCTCGAGGTTGCTGGTAGTCTCGGCTTTATGCTGAGCCCTCGGGTGGCTTCTTGATTTCTTCTTCTGAGGTTGCTTTTATTAGTTGTGTTAAGTTCTGTAATTTTGTTTCTTGCTGCTTTCTTATGTAACCCTTTTATTAATCAATGAAATTATTATCTTCTAAAAAAAAAAAAAAAAAAAATCTATATATTTCTTCACATTTAGTTCTAATATTCTCTTTCATGCTTTTAATAACAGTTTAATTACATATTTTTTCTTAATTTTTCTTGCTTAATTTTTTAAAAATTTTTTTCATAATATATAGATATATAATATTATTTTTTTAATATTTAATTATTTTTGTGCTGTAATTTTGCCCCCCCCCCCTCAAAGTTAAGCTTAGATGCATTGCTTTATTAACTTTTAATAAATTCTATTCTAATGCTATTGCATTTGACCGACTTGCATTCCCACCGACTCGCTTTCAATACTAAGTTTTCCACAGACTTGCTCAATAGCGACTTTAGACATTGATAAAAAAGACTTTTCAGGAACTTCATCTTTAACAGGAGAACCAGTCAGCCATCTACATAATCACAACTATCTGTATATACGTTAAGAAATTTTTTTTCTGGGAATTAAAAAAGTTACGAAAAAATATGACAAATAAAGATGATCGTTTATTAGAACTAAATATTTCATGGAATTTGTAATTCTCCAAAGCCTTAATATCTCTACTTCCGCAGAATAAAATAAAAAAAATGAAAGATTCACAGATAGCTTTTATATTGTAATAGTGAAGAATAGTACATCATATAATATATATATATATATATATATATATATATATATGAAACACCACTTAGCTTTAACCTCCTATAATTTGTACTATTGACATTTCTTCTATGGGTGGGTGGGCCTCCCAACTGAAGCAATCGGAGTAGTTCATGTTGACTTGATGAATGGTTCAATTCATTGAACCGTTTGGTGCGACTGAAATATCATACATAGAAAAATAAGACAATAAGGAAACTAAAAATAAAAAATAATAAAAAGGACAAGGATGCAGCTCATCTTAATTTATTGATTATGAGTTTAAATTTTTAATTAAGAGGCCGTTGGTTAGACTTTAGAGGTCTTGCCAATAAATATATATACGTTTACAATTAAAATTGCTGAAAAAATAAAAAAATAAAAGAAAATAATCCAATCAATATAGAAATTAAGAGAAACTATTTCAGCCACAAATAGAGACGAGTTCAGATTTTTTTATCATTGGACTACGCTCCAACTGATGCCGTCGCTGGATCTCCGATGAACCTGTATGAAAGAATCGCAAGCCAAGCAATGGAACAGGGAAACGGAGCGGTATGCTCCTGTATTTCGTATATTTGATAACTGGTAAAAGTTGTCTAACAAGCTCTCAGCTATGCTCTCCTATATGTATATTTTCTATTGCTGTAGCAGAAAATACTATAAAAGTAAAAGGCAACATTAAAGCAAACTATTGGAGCAGACATAAGAAATGGAATATGCGGTAGTGGATGGCGTATCTGTTAGTTAGTCCCGGTTGTGGTATGCCGCAGGAGCACTATACTGCATCAGTCCTCCCCATGTTCAGAAGAGCTCGACTCCGACGAGCTGAGACTGATGACACCTGCATCGGGTGGAGAGTACGGCCAAATATCCGCAACGTTGAAGGTTGCCGAGGTGTTGCAACCAGCCGGTAAAGCCACAGAATAAGCATTGTCGTTTATCTTAGCAGTAATAGGAATAGGCCCAATTTTGCGGCGAGAAAGTTTAGAATAGGTGCCCGGCGGAAACCTTTCTCGACGCAGTCTCACCATGACTAGATCGCCCACGTTAAACAAACGTTGGCGGCGGCGCTTGTCAGCCGCTTCCTTGTACTGCATATTGGACTTGAGGATTTGGCGACGAACCTCAGCTAGCATATCCGCAAAATCTCCAGCAAAAGTAGCAGCAGCTTGTGATTTGCATTTGGGCAAGATGGAGAGATCAAGAACGGTGTTGGGGGGCTTGGTATAGACAATGCTAAATGGTGTCTTGCCTGTGGTCCGACTGGTCATTGAGTTGTAGGCAAACTCGGCTGTACTCAAAAAAAACTTCCCATTGGCGAGGATGTTCCTGAACCAAGCACCGGAGCAGATTACCAAGGGTTCGGTTGACGACCTCGGTTTGCCCGTCCAATTGGGGATGATAAGCGGAGCTGAGGCGAATGTCAGTGCCGAGCCGTTTCTATAATTCCTTCCAAAAATTGCTTATGAATTTCACATCCCGGTCAGATGTGAGGCTCCGTGGTACTCCATGTAAGCGTACAATTTGCTCAAAAAACAGGTTAGCAATTAACAGTGCATTGGCGGTCTTTTTACAAGCAATAAAATGAGACATTTTTGAGAAACGGTCAACGACAACCATGATTGAATCGTTACCTTTCTTCGACCGCGGAAGTCCCAAGAAAAAATCAAGACTAAGGTCTTCCCAAATAGAGTCTGGGACGGGTAAAGGCATGTATAAACCCGTATTTTGAGCACTACCTTTAAAGCTTTGGCAAATTGGGCAGCTGTCAACAATGCGGTATACATCACGTCGAAGTCTAGGCCAGAAGAAACGTGTTTGAAGCTGCCGTAAAGTATTATCTCGGCCCACATGAGCTGCCAGGGCGCCGGCGTGAGCCTCTCGAATTAGGTGTGGCCGCCAAGACGAAACTGGTATACACAAAAGATTATGTTTGAACAAGAAGCCATGCCGTATGGAATATTCAGTGCTTGTAGTTTGCTGGATACATTGCGCCCAAATGTGGTGAAAATCGGGATCCTCAGCATATAGATCTTTAAGTAGCTCTAGTCTTGTCAGCTCGGTTTGTAGAGTGATCAACAAATGCCGCTTCCTGCTCAACGCATCCGCCACTTTATTGTCAGCACCCGGCTTGTGCTTGATAGTGAAGGAGAACCTCTGTAGAAACATAAGCCAACGAGCGTGCATACGATTGATAGATTTTTGGCTTTGAAGGTATTGTAGTGCTTTATTGTCACTACATAAGATAAAATCTTGATGGAGTAAATAGGATTCCCAATGTTTTAAAGCACGGGCGACGGCGTACAATTCTTGTTCGTATGCAGCCCATTTTTGCCGTGAAGGGCAGAGTTTCTCACTAAAGAATGCAATGGGCTTTGCTTCTTGTGAGAGCACAGCACCCACGCCCGTTGCCGACGCATCCGTATCCACTGTGAACACTTTCTCAAAATTCGGTAAAGTCAAAACAGGTGCTGTACTGATAGCCATCTTAATGGCAGCGAAGCTGTTCTGTTGGTCTTCGTTCCATGAGAACGACTTGGCCTTCAGACAGTCAGTTATGGGTGTCATAATCTGACTAAAATTTTTGATGAATTTGCGGTAGAAGTTAGCTAACCCGTGGAAACTTCTAACCTCAAAGAAATTTTGAGGAGTTGGCCACTCTGTGATTGCTGCTACTTTCTTGTTGTCCATTTGAATGCCGCGGGATGAAATCACAAAGCCTAGAAAGTAAACTGATGAAACGCCCAATTCACACTTCTTGGTGTTAATAATGAGCTGCTGTGTTTCTAAAGTCTGTAGTAGGAGATCTAAATGCTCCAAATGCTGCTGCCAATCGGTGCTGTAGACGAGTATGTCGTCGAAATAGACGATGCAGAATTTACCCAAGAAGGGTTTTAAAACTTCATTCATCATCCGCATGAATGTGGATGGGGCATTGCAAAGCCCAAATGGCATGACTTTCCATTCAAACAAACCTTGCGGCGTTTTGAAAGCCGTCTTCCATTCGTCGCCGGGTCGGATCCGGATTTGGTGATAACCACTCCTCAAGTCCAGTTTAGAGAAGATAGAAGCTCCGGTCAGCTGGTCTAACAACTCGTCTACACGCGGAACCGGAAATCGGTATTTAACTGTTATTTTGTTGATAGCTCTACTATCGACACACATCCGCCAAGTACCGTCTTTCTTCGGAACTAGTAATGCCGGGACGGCGCATGGGCTTACACTCGGCTGGATAAGCTGCTTTTCCAGTAATGCGTCTACTAAATCTTGTAGGATGTGCTGCTCTTTTGGATTTAACCGAAAGTGTGGTAAATTCGGCAAGCTGGAGCCTGGAACGAAATCAATGCTGTGCTGAATGTTGCGGAGAGGTGGTAATTCCGCAGGCAGGTCTTCTTGCGTGACACTAGGATATTGTTGGACAAGTTTTAGAATGTCAGCTGGCCATGATTTGTTGTCCACAACCGAAGAGTTCTCAGTAATTAACAGTGCGTACATAGGCGCGGGTTCCTTCCAGCATTGCAGTAAATGTGATCCTGAGACAATATGCATTGCGCTGGAGTTTGAAATACCAGTCCCGCTCAGACTATCACCCGAACTAGGTAATAGACGTAAGCGACGGCCCTGCCACTCAATGGTATAAATGTTTGCACGGCAATCGTATTGGGCTCCTGCATCAAACTGCCAAGGTCTGCCCAAAATGAGGTGACAGACGTCCATGTCGACGACGTCGCAGACCACCTCACACACGTAATGTTTGCCTATAGAGAAACTGAGGCGGCACGATTCCGTGACTGCAATTTCCACACCTTTCTTTACCCAACTTATTTTATATGGACTGGCTCTCTTAGACGTCTTCAGTTGTAGGTTGTGAACCACCGAACGTGATACAACATTCTCGGTACACCCGCTATCGACGAGGAGCTCACAAACTTTCCCTGCAATTGTACATCTTGTCCGAAATAATGCGTGCCTTTGTGATTTTAAACTCTGTCTGGGAGCCAACAAGAGCCTTTCGAGCACTGCAATAAGTGGTTCTCCATCATCTGCATACACATCTTCCACATCTCCTTCACTGTCAGAGTCAATATCAACTGGTCCGCTGCCTTCTCCCGCTTCCGCCACATTAGCTTGTTTTCGTTGAGGGCATTCGTTGGACTTGTGACCCTGTTGAAAACAACAAAAACACTTGACATTAGACGGTTTAGCATATGGGTTGTCTCTACCTTGCGGTTTTGCTTTCAGCTGTGTATTCGTCTCCGCAGGGGTATGCTGGTGAATGGCAGGGATAGTGTTTGTAGCTGAAACTTGGGGCGATTTGTCTGCTGTTGGAAGAGGCTTGTTTGAAATTGTTCTGGATTCATTCCATAACCTCCGATTGTATGTAGACTTAGAGCGGCTTTGCTGCATTTCCGCTTTCATGGCAAAGTTCACGGCCTGAGACAACGACCATACGGAGTTCAATTCGAGTTTGTCTTGAATGCTCTCCTTGAGGCCGCCTATATAGCGAGCTACCAATTGGTTGGCGGACTCGTTTAGATTGTTTCGAGCACTCAATCTGTTGAATTTCTCTGTGTATTCACTGACAGAACGGTTTCCTTGCTCGCAATGCTGATACCGCATATAGAGAATTTGTTCATAGTCAGTGGGCAAAAATTGGGCGCGTAAAAGCTGCTTCATACGGTTCCAACTTCGAACCGGCCCCTTGCCACCACGCTGTCTCAACTGAAGAGTCTGAGCCCACCAAGCACTGGCTCCTCCTTTCAACCTACAAGCAACATACTTCACCTGCTTGTTAGGATCAATTTCCATATAATCAAAGAAATTCTCGACAGCTTTTTCCCAATCGAGATAATCCTCGATATGTAAATGTCCGTCAAAAAACGGTATATCAAGTTTAACTTTGAACTCATTGTGACGATAAGGTCTCTGTCTATGCTGTTCACGAAATTCAGGAACAAAGGAATTACCCGAATCGTCTTCACCAGAATCTGCTAATGGAATACCTCTATATTGCTGAAAATCCTCTTCCGAATCCGATATTTCCTGTATCAATGCCGGATCGTGATGCCATTGTCTTTCCCTCCTTCGCAACGGTCTGGTTGCTCTAGCTTGGGGCTCTGGTCTGTGAATGCGGGGTAGAGGAGGACGCGCCCGGAGGAGATTGAACTCACGGCGGAACTCTACCGTCAATCACTGCACGTCGGCAGCGAGGTCATCAAGTCGGCGATGGATGTTTTCCTGGTTTACCCAGAGTGGATCGATAGTTCGCGATTCTTCGGCTGCCGCTTTGCCTCGATCTTCCATGGTTCCGGTGAGCTCTGATACCAAATCTGATGCCGTCGCTGGATCTCCGATGAACCTGTATGAAAGAATCGCAAGCCAAGCAATGGAATAGGGAAACGGAGCGGTATGCTCCTGTATTTCGTATATTTGATAACTGGTAAAAGTTTTCTAACAAGCTCTCAGCTATGCTCTCCTATATGTATATTTTCTATTGCTGTAGTAATAAAACAGAAAATACTATAAAAGTAAAAGGCAACATTAAAGCAAACTATTGGAGCAGACATAAGAAATGGAATATGCGGTAGTGGATGGCGTATCTGTTAGTTAGTCCCGGTTGTGGTATGCCGCAGGAGCACTATACTGCATCACCAACATAGAATTTTGTTAATTTTAATTAATTGCACATCAACATATTATTTTATTGATATTGGATTTGACTTCTCTTATTTCGACTACAAATAGAGATGGGACTCGTTTTTTATCATCGGACTAAGTCCATTGTTTTAATAATTTTGTTATTTCTTGAAAAAATTATTTGTTCAACATGAATATAAAGATATTAATATTTAAGTAAAAATTTTGTTGAATTAACTATTGACACCGCTCCGACTCCTCGAAGGGTGGCAAACGGTCTCCGGCGAACACAACCATGGCTTCTGCTGTCTTACCTAGCCTCACCACCTGAAGGAATTCAGGATACAGAAGCAATGCGGTAACGGAAAAGCATGAAAAAGAAAAACAAAATTGTTCCGTACTCAAAAATCAATCTCTGTCTTATTCACTTGTAGCCGAGTGTATATATATAGGATTTCAAAATTAAGGCTACACATTATTTAAAAGAAGAGGGCTACACAGACAATATCCATAAACTAGCTCCGACGTCATTCACCCAGGGTGGGGGAGAACTCCTCCACGTCATAGTGAGGAGTTAAATCAGCTACATTAAAAACTGCGGATACGTTATAATCTCCTGGAAGGTTTATTTCGTATGCATTGTCGTTAATCCTTTTGACAACTCGAAAAGGTCCATCCGCTTTTGGCTTAAGTTTTCCGAATGCTCCGGGTGGAAAACGTTCCTTCCGTAATTTGATCCAAAACATATCACCCACCTGGAAGTGCAGAGGTCTTCGGTGCTTATTGGCTTGATTTTGGTATTTAGTATTTTGCTTCAGAATGTGTTCGTGTACCTGTTGATGGAGTTTTCTTATCTCTTTGCTCCGTTTCTCCCATTCTTTACTGGTGGTGGAGATTGCTACAGCTGGAATTAAATTAAGAGGCGTAAGAGGATTGGTACCGTAAACAACTTCAAATGGACTATGCCCCGTCGTCTGGTTCGTTGAGTGGTTGAATGCGAATTCGACTTGGGCTAGAATGAGGTCCCATTGCTTGATATGCTTCCCTACAAAACACCGCAGCAAGTTACCTAAGCTCCGATTGACTGTTTCCGTCTGTCCATCCGTTTGGGGATGAGCAGTTGAGCTGAATTGAAGACGAGTGCCTAGGTTGCCCCACAAAGTCTGCTAGAAATGGCTAAGGAACTTGACATCTCTGTTGGACGTGATTGTCTTCGGAATTCCGTGGAGTCGAACTATCTTCTTAAAGTACAGATCAGCAATATGTGTAGCGTCCATTATTTTGTTGCAAGCAATAAAATGAGCCGTTTTTGAGAATCTGTCGACAACTACCATGACAGAATCTTTATTCCTTTGGGTTCACAGCAAGCCCAGAATGAAGTCCATACTGACGTCTTCCCAAGGGCCGAGGGGAATGGGTAGCGGCGAATACAGACCTGCATTGGTGAGTGAGGTCTTGGCTCTTTTACAGACTTGGCAGCTTTGAACATAACTGAGCACATACTTTTGTATGGAGGGCCAGTAGAACCTTTCCTTCAACAGTGCCAATGTTTTGTTACGCCCAAAGTGACCGGACAGTCCCCCATCGTGGCATTCGGCAACAAGTGCAAGTCGCACGGAGCACTCCGGAATGCATATTTTAGCACTGAGAAAGAGATATCCTTCTTTACGATGGAACAATTTATGTGGCTTATCTTGGCAGAGCTAGCGCCCAGATTTTCCCAAAATCCGGATCAGAAGCATAGAGATCTTTTATGGCTTCAAAACCGATCAGTTTGGTGTGTAAAGCTTGCAACAGAATGTAGCATCGGCTAAGGGCGTCCACAACTTGATTTTGTTTGTCGTATTTATGTTGCAGCAAAAATTGGAAGGCGGCTAGGAACTCCGACCAAGTGGCATGCCTTCCTTTCAATTTCTTTTGGCTTTCTATGAATTTTAGTGCCGCATGATCCATGAACAAAATAAATTCCTTGGGTAGAAGATAGTGACTCTAATGGTGTTGAGCTCGGACAATTGTGTAAAACTCCTTGTCATAAGTAGAGTACCTTTGTCGGGTCTCATTTAGCTTTTCGCTAAAATAAGCTATAGGCTGTCCTTCTTGGCTCAATACAACTCCTACTCCCACGTTGGAAGCATCACAGTCAACCTGAAATACTTTGCTAAAATCAGGGAGCCATAGGACCGAAGCGGTTGTCATGTTCTTCTTTAGTTCGTTGAAGCTAAGCTGGGCCGCCGTTGTCCAGTGAAAAGTATTGGCTTTTAACAGTTCAGTAAGAGGAGCTGCAATTGTACTGAAGTTGGCAATGAATCAGCGGTAGAACGAGGTTAGACCATGAAATCTTCATACATCTATGAAGGAGCAGGGATCGGGCCAGCTGACAATTGCTCCGATTTTATCGGGATCCACTTCAATGCCTCCAGCGGATACAATGAATCCCAAGAACCGAATTCTGGTGTCTAGGAACTGACATTTTTTTTATGGCAATACAGTCTCTGCTCCTTAAGAGTTTGGAAGACATGCCTTAAGTGTTGCAAATGAGAATGCGCGTCTGGACTATATACCAGAATATCGTCAAAATAGACGATCACAAACTTGCTTAAGAATGGTTGGAAGATCTTATTCATGAGGCGCATGAATGTGCTCGGTGCATTAGATAATCTGAATGGCATCACTAGCCATTCATAGAGCCCGTCTCGTACCTTGAAGGCGGTCTTCCACTCGTCGCCTTCTCGGACTCGTATTTGATGGTACCCGCTCCTCAAGTCGATTTTGGAAAAGATGGAGGCACCTTGCAGCTGGTCGAATATATCATCTATTCGTGGGATGGGGAATCGATACTGCACCGTAATCTTATTGATCGTCCTGCTGTCGATGCACATCCGCTACGACCCATCTTTTTTTGGTACTAACAAGGCTGGTACCACACAAGGGCTAACACTAGGACGAATGTACCCCTTGGTTAGTAATTCTTCTACTTGTTTCTGCAGTTCTTGATGTTCATCAGGCCTTAGCCTATAGGGTGGTCGGTTAGGTAGCGTAGCACCTGGGATCAGATCTATGGCGTGCTGGATTTCATGTAGGGGAGGTAATCCCGCGGGGAGATCTTCTGACCAGACCTCCTTATACTCTTGGAGCAGCGGTTGCACCTCAGCTGGCACGGTGGGAGTTTTCCCCTCCGCTTCTTTTACTAGTAAGATATCCCCCTGCAGCTTGTTGAATGGCCTTTTGACATTCGGACTTGCTAACCATCAGCTGATCAGTCGTGGCTTCCTCAGAAGTGGGTTTAAAGGGCATAAGTACAATCGTCTCCTTGCCTTGTACTAAGGTATAGGTGTTGGCGGCTCCATCATGTACAATTTTTTTTATTAAATTGCCATGATCTTCCCAACAACAAATGACAGGCATCCATCGGTAAAACATCGCTCCACGCTTGATCTTTGAATTTTCCAATAGAGAAGTGGACCAGACAACATTTTGTTACTTCTACCTCATTACCTCGCTGAATCCATGATAATATGTATGCCTGAGGATGATTTTCAGTGGGTATCTGCAGTTTGTCTACCAGAGTACACGAAGCAATGTTCTCACAGCTACCGCTATCAACAATGATTTTGCATACGCGGTCTTTTATGGTACATCTAGTCTGAAATAGGCTATGACGCTGTTCTTGCTTCTCCCTTTGACTGCTTAGCAGTCGTCTCAAGACGAGAAGATGTCCTTCATCCGCACTAATGATGGTGGATCTGATCGTTGGTGTGGAAGTCACCAACTCTTCAGATTCGAGTTCGTCCACCTGTTCGGCATCTTCTTCAAGAACAGTAATGACTCTTCTGGTGGGACAATTGGATCCAATATGTCCATAGCCTTGGCACTTGAAACACTTTCGAGCCGGTGCACTAGAGACCCCTTGGCGGCCCAGTGGCCTTTCTTGAGAGCTCAGCGGCTTTTCTTGCAACATGGAGACTCCACCTCGAATAACCTGAGAAGGTTTTTCTCCCACTACCTCCTTTAATTTGGACTGTGCAACCTTAGGGGTCTTCTGTTGTCTTTCAACTTTAAGGGCGAGGGTGATCACATCATGAAGCGTCCAATACGGCTGCAGCTACACCACATTGGCAATAGTGGGCTGAAGACCTTCCAAGAACCTAGCTATCGTGTTTTCAACCTGCTCATTCAAGTCACATTTCAGAGCAAGCTGCTCAAATTCCACCACATATTCCTCTACAGAGAGCTGATGTTGTTGGAGACGGTGAAGCTTCAAGAACAAATCTTGCTGATAATAATCGCTAAGATATTTACGCTGTAACTCCTTTTTCATCTTTTCCTAGCTAGTGATCTTACTTTTTCCCTCTCTGGCCCGATTTCTCTTCAGATTCTCCCACCAAAGAGAAGCACCTTTTTCTTAATTTGATCGCCACCAGTTTAACGATCCTCTCAGCAGCCACTTCCTTGAAGTCAAGAACTCGTTCGACCGTGTGTAGCCAGTCTACGAACTCATCAGAATCCATTCGGCCTTCAAATGTTGGAAGGTCAATTTTAATTCTGCTGTCATCGCGAACGGTTGGACGTTCTTGCCGTTGTCTTCTGGGATGGACTTCTTCATCACTAGAGGCTTCTTGGTGGAACGGACTGACGTCTTCTTCTTGTCGACTGCCCTCCTCTTGTTGATTTCTTCTCGCCAGTTCTTGCTGCAATCTTTGAATTTCCCTCTGTAGATCTTCAATCACCGTCTCATGAACAAGGCATTGCCTGTTCCCCCGTGGCGGCATCTTGCGAGCTCTGATACCAAATGACACCGCTTCGAATCCTCGAAGGGTGACAAACGGTCTCCGGCGAACACAACCACGGCTTCTGCTTTCTTACCTGGCCTCACCATCTGAAGGAATTCAGGATACAGAAGCAATGCGGAAATGGAAAAGAAGGAAAAAGAATAACATAATAGTTCTGTACTCTAAAATCAATATCTATCTTATTCACTTGTAGCCGAGTGTATATATATATAGGATTTCAAAATTAAGGCTACACATTATTTAAAAGAAGAAGGCTACACAGACAATATCCATAAACTAGCTCCGGCGTCAACTATAGGATTATTCGAACTCTAATTTCAACAAATGTATAGCAGAACTAAAATTTTTGGGAATTAACTATGTGATATTTTGTGGATTATAATAGTATTGACTGCTCTTGATGTTCTTGCTCTTAGGAGCTATTTGATTTTTCATTGATCTTTCCACTTCAGTTTATTTGGATTTTCTCAAAGAATCAGTTAGGGGACGCTAACGTCATCTAAGTTGTTTTGAAGGAATTGAAGAAGCCAACATCTATAACAAAATCTCAACTATCAATACAGATTCAAACAACCTCCATCGCAAGTATTGACTATTTAATGTGACCATTTTGTTAGGTCTTTGACTATTTTTCTTGCTTAATCATTCTCTTCTCCCTTACTCTATAGTTAATCAATTGTCACTATTAAAGTTTGAAAAATGAGAATCGATTCTTCTCCCTTACTCTGCCTTCTATTTCTTCTATATGTATGATTACGTTAAGTCTCTAAGACCGGTTCAAAAAAAAAAAAAAAAGAAAGCCTTCACCTCAACTCCTCACTCAGGCGTGAAATGCTCAAATGCCTCCCAACTCTCCCCCTATTCCAGGATGATCAATGACTCTGAAGCTGAGCCGTTGATCATGTTAAACTTCAGAGCCATTTAATTTCATATGATATTTTGTATGGCTATATAGGTGTTATGCTTTCTTTTGTTTGTGTAGCCTAATATGTTGCTTTTTTTGGCTATAAATACATAGCCAACACTTGTAATAGGAAGGTTGAAATGAATAATATTTGAGTCTTGGATTCCTTTTGGAATTGTTCTGTATCCTGACGGACGTTCAGGTGGTGGTTCTTATCTCTTTTCTGTATCCTAAGATTGTTCTTGGGTGGCTGTTCTTACTCCAAGGAGTTCTTGGAGTGGTGTCCAGCGACCACCACCGGATCGTCGACATGGATTCGTCGAGCCCCCTCCGGTCCGGTGTCATTTGGTATCACAGCCAATCGGTTCTTCATGCTCTGTATCCTGGCATGTCCTCAGATAGTTAAGAGAAGAACCTAGCGGAAGAAGCCAAGTCGGAGGCCGTTTAAGAAAATGATTCAATAGAGGGACAATGACGGATCTTGCAGGGTAGTTGGGGTTGCTCGGTTTGACCGGAGAAGATGGAGGTGACTTCATCCGTGCCCTGGTTCCATGATATGCAACAGAGATTGCGTAGGCTGGGAACTAGGCGGAGGTGCTGTCTGGCCGGAATATGGGCCAGCGGGTTTCTCACAGGATTTCGGCGGACTAGCCGAAGGGTTGCAAGAGGAAGGAGGCGTGGACTTCTTGATTGGCAGGAGGCGAAGAGGAGGCCTGGAGTCGCGTGCGGAAGACCAAATCGGGCGTCGTGGGTCTTGCGGCTGACATCGCGTGCGGTTGATCGGGAGGCTCATCCGGATTCACCTGAGGAGGCGGACGGTGTCCGAAGGAGCTCGACCAAAGGCAGAAGCCCGATTGGGCCTGAATCGAGGGACCAGGAAGCGGAGTTCGATCTTGATCGCAAGAAATGCAGGACTAGCGTGGGCTTCTTGATCGGGAAAGCGAGCAACGAAGTAAAGTTCCCGCTGATTCCCACGAATGTTGAGGCAGAGGAAGAAGAGATCGCATGAAGAGTGTTGTTTGCAGAAAAGGCCTTGGAGTAGAGCAATTTCATTCCCAGGAGAAATCTGTCAGGACATTCGCAAGCTTAGTGGGGTTCTTTTGAGTTTTCTGGTTCTGAAACAAAGGGTGGTGTCTGCCCTCTTCTTTCAAGAACCACACCTATGATCAAGTTTAGCTTCCAAGGATTTGAAGATCTGTTGCCAAATTCGTCATCTTTGCCTCTCTACGATGAGCTTGAAGTTCCTCCTACCCCGATAGTATGATGCCGGAGCTGAGCCATTGATCATGTTGAGCTTTAGAGCAATTTAATTTCATATGATATTTTGTATGGCTATATAGGTGTTATGCTTTCTTTTGTTTGTGTAGCATAGTATGTTGCCTATTTTGCCTATAACTACCATTGTTTTGAAAATCAGATCGGATCGGCCGGTTCGACCGGTTCAACCGTGAACCGGTCTTACGGCCGGTTCGGTCCTCCCTAAGAACCAGGCTAGCAACGAACCGGTCAAAATCGATTTGAACTGCCAGTTGAACTAGCCGACCGTTGAACCGGTCCGTTTCTTAAGAACCGGCCAGTTCAACTAATAATATATTTAAATATTTTATTTTTATATAAAATGTTTAATTAAATATTAAATTAATTTAAATATCATATATTTTATTTAATAATATGAATCCAAAATTTTTATTATATTATATATTAAATTAAATATAAATAATCTAGCTCACATGATGCCATAATACCATGAAAGCTCTTAACCCATGGGTACAAAGAAAGGTATATAAACAACATAACATAAAACTCATAAATGATGTGTGACTAAATAACTAGTAGTTTTTTATTTCAACATTCAACAATGTGTGCATGAGACTTTTTTGAATGAGAACTTGTTGGAAAATTTTTTAGTAGAATATTCAAATAAAATATCATCATAATAATTTTTAAACTTTTTAAATTTATTATTAATTATATATTTATTATTATTCAGATAAAAATAATTATTTATACTTTTTAAAGTTCTAAAACTTTTTCTAAATGCTAAATTAAATGATAGAAAAATAAAAATCTTAAAAAATAATATTGTATGACATTATAAATATAGTTTTATAATGTAAAATTTATATATAATTTTTATATGTAAATTATGCTTAAATATATAACATAAAGTAATTATTTATATTAAATTTATATATTTATATATAAATTAATTTTTATTAAATATAAATTAAAATTGAAGATTGAATATGTTTATATTTAAATTTAAAACTCATAATTATTTATATTTAGATATGTAACATAAATATAATAATTATTTATATTTAATTTTAAAATTATGTAATATATTATATATGTATGAATTTTATTTATTTTTTAGTCTAAAAATTCTTAGAATTATAAAATTTTTAAGAATAAATTGTCATTATTATTATATTAATTTTATTACTTTTAATTATATTATTATTTATTATGTCATCCGGTTTGACCCCGGTTCGAGCGGTCGAACCGGTCAAACCGGTCGAACCATGAACCTCTCATTCTTCCGGTTCGTTGTCCCGTCCGGTTTTCACAACCTTGATAAATATATAGCCAACACTTGTAATAGGAAGGTTGAAATGAATAATATTTGAGTTTTGGATTCCTTTTGGAATTGTTCTGTATTCTGACGGACGGTCAGGTGGTGGTTCTTATCTCTTTTCTGTATCCTAAGATTGTTCTTGGGTGGTGGTTCTTGCTCCAAAGAGTTCTTGGAGTGGTGTCCGGCGACCGCCACCGGATCGTCGACATGGATTCGTCGAGCCACCTCCCGTCTGGTGTCAATCAAAACACCCCTTTTGTCACTGACTGAACGCCAACCTCCGCCTTCTCCTCAACAAACTCATCACCTCCCCCAACTCCCCCTTATTTTTCAACTCCACATCCCCTCAAATCTTCGGCCTCACGCAGTGCCACTCAACCTCACTCCCGTTGTCTGCACCACCTGCTTAAACCAATCCGCTATGGCATCCGTGAACAGTCAGGGCTGCCAACTTAACTAGATGGTCTTCCGCCAATCATACTGAAAACTATCTCCTCCACAACTCCGACCAAGTGTTCAATATTGCAACGAAAGAGAAGATGTTTGTTTACGCAAACAATGTGAAGAACACGTTGGAAATGTATTTGTTAATTTAACAGAATTAATTTTGATGTATTTATCAATTGTTTAAGATGAAAAGAGATTAATAATGTTAACTATGGTCTATGGGGAAATAAATCACCACGCAAATTCTATGTGCTATCCTATTTTAGTGATCGAATGGTGCAATGAGAATAACATACCATCTCGGGAGACGAATAATGTATTCTATAATGGATTCAATGACAAAATATAATTTTATAAAATATATTTTTTTAATCAAACACAATCAAAACACAAAATATCATCCCGAAGGATGAACATGACGTCTTACGAAGTATTCGAAAAGAGAAATGAGATTTTAAAATTTTTTTCATTCTTGCAATCAAATACAATAACAAGAATAATTTATCATCTCGAGAGATAATATTCTATGAAGGATTTGAGAGCAAGAATAGATTTTGAAAAATGCATCATTTCTATGATTAAATACAACAATCAAAAGATGATAACGTCACTCTATGAAGATATTTGAAAATATAAATAGGTTTTGAAAAACTGTCTAGGTTCTCATGCATAGATCCTTCCCATACCTTAAGAGAATAAGATATAATTTATTTTATTTTATAGTTATAGGTTCCCCTTAGAAGCAAATTTGTATGATTAATTAAATTCCAAAAGAAATAAATCTCTTTAGAATACTCTCGATTATCTGACAATTGCTCTATTCACCATAATGTATTTAGGTGTTCCAGTCAACTCTTTTATAAACAAGGTTTGTAACAATCATAGTGTGTTGTAATCAGTCTAAAAGCATCCTATGGTTGATTGAATACAAGATCAACATCCATTTTCACCTTCAAAGTGATAAATTTAGTCCATACATATAAAAATCTACATAAACTGAATGTAGTAGACACTACATTCGCTTTTAATTTCCTTAAACTCACTTATGTAAATAAGACTAGCATGAATTAATTTTCCTCTATATAGTGAAATGAGACAAGTGATGTCATAGGATGAGTGGTTGAGATGCAGTAAGCCGTTAGCAGTACAAGTGCCGAATGCTGACTAATGCAGCAGGGAATAATCTGTCTTTTTTTTTTTTTTTTGGACATCTAGATCATTTAAGGTAAACTCACACACACAACGCATACACATATACTCGAACCCTGGACCTCTTAGTTGGAAGCCTAAGCTTTCAACCAATAGGCCAAGAAGAGTTGTGTTATATAATCTGAGTCTAACAGAGAAGTGGAAACATGGTGATTTGACAGCCAGCTGCTTATTAAAACTTGGCTTATCAAAGGCCATATATAGCTCAACATGTGAAATCAAAACCCTGAAATGCTACACATCAAAGAGAACCGGGCCAATAAATTGCCCGTGCCCGGATTCATTGGCAATGTTTACTCGGTTTAGAAGAATAACAAGGGGAAGGAGATAAAGACTTCTTCACCTAGGTTGTAGGCAAGGGTGAGGCTCTAGGTTTACTCTTCCTTCTCTACTTTTATTTTTCTAGAGAACTGTAGTTATACCACCTCTTCTTCTCTCAGATTTCCCTTAGCACAAGAAGAATAAGAATCCCTAACCTCACATCAAGCTCTGACTTCTACTAAGATGAATCGAGCCCCTTCCGCCCTGTTTCTCTCTTTGCCTTCTCTCGCCTCTCACGCTCAAAAACAAACAAACAAACAAACAAACAAAAAAATCGAAGAGAATCAGAAAGCCCTCACTTCTACTAGGATGAAAGCCACTGCCACCCTAGGCCAAATGGCCAAATGGAGCCCATGTACGAAGCCAGCCGTCCCTCTTTTTTTTTTTTTTTTTTTGAACGGTTAGAGGATTGGAGCCCAGATGAGATGAGAAGAATTTCTTCCATGAACCATTTGGCAACGAACAATTATTAGGTCCGGTGACCGGACGTAGCTCTACGTGCGGTCACCACTGAGTTACCCGATATTTGCTTGGTATTTGCTCGGTATTGCTAGGTTTTGCTTGCCAATAACGAGAAATACCGCTCTGTGAAAATCAATACCGAGTAATACCGAGCAATACCGAGTAATAACGAGTTTTTCTAGAAAAAAACTCGGTATTGCTCGGTGTTGCTCGGTATTACTCGGTATTGCTCGGTATTTGTCTTCACATAATGGTATTTCTCATTATTGCCGAGCAAAATCGACAAATACGTGATTTTGTGCCTGCTACATGACTCGATTTAGTGCCAGCCGAACGTAGCTCTACGTCCTTTCACCGGACCAAATAAAAGTTCCTTGACCACAGACCTGATCTCAGCCATCCCCCTTGCCTCTCTTGCTCTCGTTCGTCCCAGGTGGAACACATACATGAAGCCACTCTCACGCTCGCCCTCTCTTGCTCGTGCGGTTCGGTCCAATGAGGAAAACGCCCGCATTATTCTTTCATCACGTGGCAGCTTTTAGAACAGCTAATTGACGATCCTACCCCTCAATCCAAGGGCTGAAGATAGATTTCGTAGCATTTGAGGTGTATTGGAGGGCAACCATTTTTATCGATTGCATTCGAAAATGTATAGAGGGTTTTATTTAATATATTTATTTATTTTATTTTTTAATTATCTAGGCTTTAGGGTTTAATTATTATTATTATTTTTTTTAAATGTATAGAGGATTATAATGAAAAATGTCTGAACCAATCAAGTTAAATGTAAATGTAGGATGATTCAAATCAATTGATTTAATCCAATTAATATCGATTAATTGACTCAAGATGAGTCATATTACATCGATCAAAGTTGCCGACGTTGAATTAAACTCGAGTCGAGACAATTTAAGTCGTTATCAAGTCAAATTGATTCAACATAGGTCAATTTATTATAATTGATACCAAATCGGTTATAATTAGCTTGAAATCGGCTCGGCTGATGTAGTGGGGAATGTCAATCAGTACATGTCCTAAATTTAGTTCAACTTTAGCTAAAATCCCGTCAATCAGCAAATGTCCTAAATTTAGTTCAACTTTAGCTAAAATCAGGATAATCCAAAGTTTAAATGCCTCAAAAAATTGTGTGGTTGCACTTACCTTAATCCCACCCAAATTTTATTGTAAGTCATGTATCAAATTGCCTTTAATTATCTGATATATCTATTCACTTTGAACAACTTCTCTATTATTACACTTGTTTTCAACTTTTATTAATAATTTTATTGCTTGTAAATATAGGTGAAATAATCTTATGTATGCAGGAAGGAAGACTATGATCCGGAGAGTCGCCATTTTCTTGCCAGTTGGAATACTACTTCTTATATGTACAATTATTTTTTTAATATGGATAAGAAAAAGAAGAGACAAAGGTATGTTTTGAAAAAATTTATTTATAGCAAAAGTGGACTCATTCCAGAATTGATGAAATCAAATTTCTATGTGAATCAGGAACAAAAAAATTACAGAATAATCAAATGGCAGTAATTCAAGGCGCAGACTTAGCATCAAAACTTAAAATCAAAGAGGATAGTATGGAATTTTCACTGATCAAATTTTCGACCATTATGGAAGCAACAGACAACTTTTCTTCTACTAACAAGCTTGGTCAGGGTGGCTTTGGTTCTGTTTATAAGGTGATTAATTGCTCAAGGCATCCTTTGAAATTCCACAAATGAATTTAGTAAACTTCTTTCTTAGTCATGATTGCATTTGAAAGTTACATTAACATCATTTAAGAGGTTATGTAAAACTAGTAGAACAACATGTATAGATAGTATGGTGAACATTCATTATAGTTCTTGCATTATTTTGGTTTATACTGAATTTTATAGACGAAATACCATGTGTTAGACCATCAAATATCAACCTTAAATTTGTATGTTAAGACCGCTTACTATTGGCTACATGTCTTTTAAAGCAAAATGGTAGAATTAAGTTTTAACATTGTCCTTTTCATCTCAATTGTTTATCATTTCAGTGCCATCTTCCATCAGGGGAATCTATGGCAGTTAAACGACTGGATGCATTTTCAGGTCAAGGACTGGAGGAATTTATGAATGAAATAAAGCTTATTGCCAAGCTTCAACATCAAAATCTTGTTAAGCTTTTGGGTTGTTGCATTGAAGGAGATGAGAAGTTACTCGTTTATGAATACATGCCTAACAAAAGCTTGGATTATCATCTTTTTGGTTTGCTATTCTAAATAAATTACATTACAATTCATATGTGTACTCCATTTCAACTTTTGATTATTAATTCACTTGATGAATTTTTGTCATTTGCAGATCAAAGTAGAAAAGAACAACTAGATTGGTCAAAGCGATTTACCATAATTGATGGGATTGCTCAAGGTCTTCTTTACCTTCACAAATACTCTCGAGTTCGAATTATCCATAGAGATTTAAAAGCTAGCAACATTCTCCTGGATCTCCAAATGAACCCAAAAATATCAGATTTTGGTTTGGCTCGAATTCATGCTAGCACAACACCAACAAACACAAATAGGATTGTTGGTACATAGTATGTGATTTTTTTTTGGCAAGCTAATGAAAAACACTATACATATCACATATATTATCAAATAATGAGGTAGTTTCTTTTGTGAACATGCAGTGGTTACATGTCTCCTGAGTATGCAATGGAGGGGCTTTTCTCAGTCAAGTCTGATGTCTTTAGCTTTGGGGTTTTAATGCTAGAAATCATCAGTGGGAAGAGAAATACTTCCTTTCATAAGTATGGGATAGCTCTAAACCTGCTTGTTCATGTAAGATATTAAATTTGTGTTGATTTCTTTTTTCTAATATGATGAATACAATTTAGGCTATAAATTTATGTCCTAATAAGTAAAAATGGTATGTTTCAGGCATGGGAGCTATGGAAAAATGAAAATTGGCTGGATTTTGTTGATCCATCATTAGGTGATAAAATCCCATCAAATGAGGTTTCAAAATGTATCATTGTGGCACTTATGTGTGTTCAAGAAAAAGCAGCAGATCGACCTATAATGTCAGAAATTATTACCATGCTTAGTAGTGAAAATGCAATTTTACAAGATCCAAAGAAGCCTGCATTCTTCACTACAGAACATGAAGTGGCTTCCGAATTATTAATATATGGTTCACAAAATGATATCACTTTGACAGTTTTAAAAGGTAGGTAATGCCATTGAATCTCTTCTTGGAATGAGCAAGTAGTTGTTATGTTGCAAAAACTTTGAAATTATGCATTTCTTAAAGATCAAAGTTGATGGAATATATTCTGAATACTCAAAACTATTTGGCTGTGCGTCAATTTTTTTTTTCTCGAATAAAATTAAACAACCAAAGATCTGTGCATCAAACTTAATGAGTCAAATGGTAATCTATAGGCATGTTTTAAGTCAATAGGGAATCGACAAAACCTTTAATATCTTTTAAGATTGTGACACTTTTAAATTTGTAATTTCAGTTTTTAGATTGTCTAATCGACATCGCTTAATTCTCTAGCCATAGATAAAGGAGCAAAATTATTCATGTGATTCCACATGAATTTAACGTGCCCCTATTATAAAATAATGTCACCAATATTGACGTGGTTGGGTCAACTTTAGCTTTCGACAAAGTCCATTATAAAGTTCTTATTTAAAAAAAAAAAGATTTTTTAACAATGTTGTTGCTAAAGTTGCAACTGCTGTTTGAAAATTTTAAGAGTGAATTTGCTTGAAAGAAACACATTATGTTGGCGCCATCACATACATAGTATGCTATATAAAAATAATTATGGTATTTAGGGTTGACACGCTCTTGAACTCTATATGAGACAAAGCGCTATATGATGGGAGCCACCACTTGAACTTGTAGGAGTCACCTCTAGAATCTTATTTATCTGGGATACTGATAAGAATGTCAGTTATATAGTGAAACTTCTTAAGTAAAAAGGATTTAAACAGTGGCATGGCGGAGCCATAAACTTTTTCTAGAGGGGGTCCAAAATTTTCTTTTAAAAAATTTCTCTAAACTTTTTCCATCTGGGTCTTGGACTAGCATTGGCACTTTTATTATTATTTTTTTAAATTAAATGCTAAATAAAAGCTGAAAAATACTTTTTTTTTTCAATATAAATAAGTAAAGTATCATTCATCAACTAATCTCTAATTCTACTTCGAAGTCGAGTTCTTATAATATTCATTGCAGAAAATGCAACCGGCAAGACTAAAGCCAATTTTAATAATATGAAAATAAGAGGATATAAAATATCATTCTTTTCAGTAAGACATTCAATATATTTTAATAATGAAAATTGTGGAAAGATTTCCCAACCTAACAATCATAGCAAATGTTAAAAAAGATTTCATATTTTCATCTATAATTGGAAAATCAAAGCAGATTTCATTTAGGGTGCGTTTGGGACGGCTGCAGCTGTCGGTAAAGCCGGTTATGAAATTGTTACACAGAAAGTCGCTTTTTGAAATTGCTGTGTAGAAAGCAGTGCATCTTGTTTGGACAATTATAACTGTCAAGTTGCTGTGCTGCAGCTATATATGAATAAATTACCTTTATACTCTCATATGTATTTAGATAAATAAATTTTATTTAAATATAAATTCTTTTCAAAATTTTATCTTAACAAACTAACACTTCTGAATTAAAATCAAATTATTTTATCAAAAATTTTATAAGTTTATATATCAAATATTTTATAAGTTTATTTATAAAAAATACTATAAATTTTTATTGACATTGTCTTTATCATACTTCAAAATAATTTGTTAAAATTAAAAAAAAATTAACAGTCGAAGTGGAGGAGACAGCCGCCGCACTTAGGACACTCATCGACACGTTTCGGAACAATGAAGTACATGAAGCAAGACTTGCAGCCGGCGACGACGAGGATTAGACTTTCCGCGCCACCATTACCGTCGCCGGCAATGGAGTCATCGGAGGATGAATTGTGAGAGTTTCTGCTGCTAACACCGAAAAAATCCTCATAGTCAGTTCCATCGCCGGCAAGCGAGCTGCAGTCTTCAATGTCACCGTCATTGTCTTCTTCATCTTCGCAGCCTCCGGCATCATCGGAGTTGTACTCTTCTGACGAATTATAGCTCGCCTGAAGACCGGAGGCTGCAATCCGAGGAACCTCTGTTTTCCTCTCGCCGCTCTTCCCGTTCACATAGAATAGCTTCCCGGTCTGAAAGAAAAAAAAAAAAAAAACAGAGAAATCATTATAAGATAAGCTTAAGAGCAAAAAATGATGGCCGAGTGATTAATCCGTTAATAAATTACAATTTGATCATAAAAGAATAATCTTTCAATGTCGAAAGAGGAAATAGGAAGATAAAGATTAATACTTAAAGAGCAAAAAAATAACAGAGATCGAAATAGAAGAAAGCTTTTGGGTTACGATCACACTGGTTTAAGAGAAGAACAAAGCTTTTAAAGAGGAGAGATTAAAAAATACTAAAAGCACTTTGAGAGAGTAAAGAAGAAGAAGAAATAGATATGGTGAATTGGTGTGAGTAGGTAACGAACCTTCATGTCAAGGCATTGCTTCCAGTGATTGGGAAACGCTTTACCGGAGTTGAGCTCCACCGTTACCTCTTCGCTCTCCGACGCCGCCGCCGGCGATGCTGCTCCTCTTCTGCTGTTATGCGAGCAGTTCCTCAGCGAAGCGGCTATTGATTCAATGTTCGGCGCCGCCATCCCGCGTCGTGCTACAACGAGGAAGAAATGGTCGTGGAAGTTTGCCAGATGAGGAAGACGGGAACTGTAAGGGTATTGACGTATTTCTTATACTTCCAAACAGCGGGAAGCACGCGAAAAGCACCCGAAAGCAGGGACGTTCTTTTGGATGGGAAAAGCAACAGCGGGACGCAGAAATTTTTAAAACGGAGCACCACCGCTTATGTAATATCAGTTTTTGCTTCAGGTTCGTCTGGACGAAGTTGGATCGTCCGGGACGATCGGTACAGGTTGTGTAGAAAAAATCATGTTTGGCTGTATGGTTCGTCTGGACGAAATCGGGATCGTCTGGACGAAAATAAGTCAGTGAACCCTTCGCCAGGGACGATATGTAATTTTTCGTCTGGACGGAATTCTTCTCTTCATGGATCGTCTGGTACGAAGCTCGATCGTCCAGGACGATCAGTCTGGATATATATAGAAATGAGATATTTTGAAGAGAGAGAAAAAGCTGAGGAGAGAGAAAAACGAAGGAAAAAGTGGAAAAGCGGATTTTCGGGCGACGCCGAGCTGTTTTCGTCCGAGGAGACTGTTGAGGAAATTGCTGTGCACGAGGTAAGGCACAATCCGACTTTCTAAATTTTCAGAACCGTCGTGTTTGGCGGTATTTTCTGTCCGGATTTTGTTTCCGTTAGCGATTTTCGTCCGTATCTTTTGAACGGTTCAGTTTTTACCGCGTAACTTTTTGTATATCGTTGCCGTGCCGGGTGTGCACGTTTTGACTATATTTTGAAGATTTTTGTCCGGATATTTTTGATTCGACTGTGTTTTTAGTCGACTGGATTTTTCTGTGAACTTGGAAATTCTCTGTGCGGTAGAATAAATGTTCTGAAATGTTGATATCTATATTCTGTGCGAATTTGGTGAATTTTGATTTTCAGGAAAATTGTGTAAATTCTGTACACTGCCGTTGTGCTGCCCGATTTTTGAGTAATTCCTGATTTGTCCGGATTTACTCTGAATTGATATGCTATCTGTATATGCTATGGAAAGGGAGTTATAAGGGGCCTGGATCCTATGAGATTCAGTTAGTGAAACGGGAAATCTGAAATGAGCTCAATCTAAAATTTTGATATTTGTTCTGTTCCGGATCCGAGGAAAAATCTGTTTAGGTGCTATAAGCACTATTTATATATTCTGGTGCTGGAAGCACATCTGATCTGTTCTGGTGCTATAAGCACATTTGTTCTGGTGCCGGGGGCACACTTAGCTATTAATTACTCAGCTATTATTCTGGTGCGGGGGCACACTTAGCTATTAATTAAATATCTGATATCTGATATATGCTGAGTTTATTCTGTTCTGATATGATCTGTACGAATCTGATTCTGTTGATCTGATATGTCTGATCTGTTCTGTTTCTGATTTGATACGACTTCTGTTTCCGTACAGTTCTGTTGATTTGATATTTGTCCGATTCCGTTCTGATTTCTGTACGGATTTGTCTGCTGTATTGGTTTTGAGTTTCTGAGGATTTTGATTGGAGGTTTGTTGCTTTGCTGAGCTGTTGAGCTCACCCTTGCTTTCTGGTGGTTTTCAGGTTCTGGGAAGGGCAAGGAAGTCCAGGATTAGATTTCAGAGTCTGATCAGATTAGGTACTTTTGTACTTTTGATTCATGTACTGTTCTGTAGATGATTATTTTGAGGAAATGAATTCAGATAGATGTTTTGTTCCGCTGCATTTGATGTTTTTAGTAGCTCTGTGTTTGTTTGTCTGTTTGAATTAATTATTTGGAAGATTCAGTTCCGAACCAAATTCCAAAGCTAGATCCTGGTTAGCTATTCTCCGTCGCGATCCGGCGCGGGCGGGATCCGTCTCGTCTCGGGTCGGGTCGTGACAGCTTAACCCCAAACGACCTCTTGGTTACGTTCGATGAAGCCCCGCAGGGAAAAATTCGTCCCAAACGAGGCCTTAAGACTAGAATAGCTTTGTATGACGGTATTGGAAAAGCTTTGTGGCTTGTGCGACGACACAGATATAGGAGAAATATAAAGCGGACCATGCAAGAAGAAAACCTCTAAAGATGAATAACAAGATTACCTTGAACACGTTGAAGTTGAATGAGTTTTATTTTGTTGTTTTATTCTCTCAGGATCGGTCGTTGCCCGACGGAGCAATAGTTCCGTCGAAACTTTGTCACCAGTGGCAAGAACAGAGCACTGTCGCATGAATCACAAGAAGAATGGAATCGTGTGGAGCAGAGCACAGTCGCGCAAAGCAAACGTAGAAGGGAATCATGCTGAACAGAGGCGGTCGCGAGAGCGGAAAGCGACTGTAATAGAATTTAGGGTATATATATATACACTAATTTTAAATTAAATCAAATAATTTTTAAGTTCATTCTAAAAATTAGTTACATGTGTGAAAAGAAATTAAAAGAGTCAAATTGAGGGAAAAAACCCCCAAGACAGCCAAAAAAGACCAACCAAAAGGTTCCAAAATTACACATGTCAAAAGAGGCAAAAGGAAATTCATAGAGCAAAAAAAGGCTCAGGAAACTAAGGGTGTTAATTCGGGTCGACGGTCGAACCCGAGTTGACCCGGATCTAAACAGGTCAATCCGAACACAACCCATTTTCGCAAATGGGTCGGACATTTCAACCCGGACCCGACCCACGTGGGTTGCTGGGTTGACCCGACCGACCCGATTTAGCAGATTTGGTTGAAGAAGAGTGATCCAAGTCGCTCAAGGCAGAGGATGGAGTCGCAAGCTCACGATAGCGCGAGTGCGGATGGAGTCCGCGGGATCGTGCGTGCTGACTGAGTCCGCGGAACCGCACGACGGCGCGAGTGCGGGGCGCGGGTTGACCTACTGAGTCGACTTTTGGGTAGCGGGTTGATGGCGCGATGGCGTGAGTGCGGGGAGCGGGCTGGCCGCGCAATGGCGCGAGTGCGCGACAACGGGCGGACTGGTGGAGTCCACATGTGAGTGCAGGACTGCACGAGCATGGCGTCGGGCGACGTCGCGAATGCGGGTTTAAACCGGGATGGACTCGACTTTCGGGTCAGTGTAGGGTTGATTTCAGGTTTCTGGGTCTATTCGTGCTTTACCCGTTTTTTAAACGGGTCAAAAATTTAAATCCAAACCTGACTCGTTTGCTAACCGGGTCTACCTTAAATCAGACTTTTCTTGGTCTGATTTCTAGTCTTGTCAAAAATTAACACCGCTACAGGAACTCCATTGCAATCATCAAGCAGCACACAATTTATGACCCACAAGCCGGCAGATAAGATTCTTCCAACACCTAACCTTTTTTTTTTTTTTTTTTTGCGGGGGAACACCTAACTGCTAAGCAAAGTTAAGTCATGCAGGTACATATGTACATTGTTGAATAGATAGGTTTCGTATGAGTTTTAAGACATTTATTAGCCCACCTTAGTTCTGTCCAATGCATTGTCCTTCACCTCAGCCAGCTCTAATCAGGCACCGAATGTCGCCTCTAACCTCTCCTCTCTTCCTCTTCAGCCTCCTTACAATAATACAATCCATCACCGTTCAAACATTTTCCCAGGTTGATCAGAACAACCCTTTCGTCACCGACTGCCACGGCGAAAACTTCACCTCATCAAGCCCCTATGACTCCAACCTCCACCTTCTTCTCCACGAACTCATCAACTCCACCCCCAACTCCCCCACTTTCTTCTTCCTCAACAACTCCACTTCCCCTCAAATATTCGGCCTCGCGCAGTGCCGCCCTGACATCACTCCCGCTGTTTGTTCCACTTGTCTCAACCAATCCGTCGAGGCCTCCCTCAACAATAAAGGCTGTGGACTTAAGAAATCTTTCGCCAACCGTGCTGGAAACTGCCTCATCCGCTACTCTGATCAGACGTTCTACAACAGCTTGGAAGAGAAATTGTTCATTCATTACTCCTATACCGAGAATGCATCTGCTTCCTTCAACAGCCGAGTCAATATCTTGATGAAGAGACTGATGTCGTCGGCGGCGGCTGCGGTGTTGAAATTTGCGGTGGGGGTTGCGAATGATTCGGTGGATGCGCCGAATATATATGGGATGGGATGGTGCTCGTTGGATTTGGCGAGCAGCGACTGTGCCCAATGCCTTCGTAACGTTTTCGATAGGATTCCAGCTGGGAAGACTCAGGGTAGCGGGGCATTTGTGAGCTGTCATTTGAGATTTGAAACATATCAGTTCTACTCAAACTCTACCTTGCTGCCAGCACCGGCGCCGGAGGCAGGAGCACCGAAGCCGCAGGCAGGAGGTGAGTGTTTATTTTCTGCATACCTGAATCTCTAATTTTTACTTTACACTATTTCTTGTTTTATATTCTATGCATAATTTGGATTGGATCACCTTAGAATGAATGATATAGCCAACTAAGAACAGATCAAAAGATAATCTCACATCATGAGATTTGATATGTCATGTGAAAATTATCCTGATCGGACACGAATCTCGAGGAAAAAGTTTGTTGGAAACTTCAAAAATTAAATTCGAGATCATCTGAACTCCAATTTCAGCGAGCTTACAGTCAAACTGAGCGTCTCGGAAATACGAACCCAGCGACACCAAGTTCGACCCAATCCGAGCCCAAATGGGTCCAAATCATGAACCCGAAGCGCTGTTGGAAGGTTCAAACCGCAGTTTGAGTTACCAAACGGACTCCGATTTTGACGAGCTTATACTCGAATCGAACGGCTCGACGAGACGAATCCAACGAGCCCAAGATCACTAAATTCCGACATCACTAAGGCATTCAAATGACCAATGAACGGTGCATGATCGTAGGATTCAGCATCTGCCATCCATTCGACCACTCCCTTTTCGCCCTTGATCTCACACCTATTTACGAGTCATGCCACTCCAGAAAATCTATAAATAGAGCCCTCATTTCTCATGAGAAGGGATCCAAGCAAGAGAGAGAAGAAGAGAAGAGAAGGAAGGAGCTCCTCCTTGATAGTCGTCGGACCACCGCCGGACCACCGCAGGAACCTCGCCGGACCACCGCCGGACCACCGCAGGAACCTCGCCGGACCACCGCCTTAAGACCCGACGTCCTGTTCAAGGCCCGACACTCAGTCCCTACGTCCTGCCGAAGACCCGACGTCCTGTTCAAGGCCCGACACTTAGTCCCTACGTCCTGCCGAAGACCCGACGTCCTGCTCAAGGCCCGACACTCAGTCCCGACGTCCTGCCGAAGACCCGACGTCTTAAGTAACTGATTGTAATTCGATCACCCTTGGAGGTGATTTCAGTCCCTTGTAACCGACTCAAAATTCTAGTGGAATCATTTTCAATTGGGCTAGGCCTCGTGGTTTTTTCCGCTCTTTCAGGGATTTTTTCCACGTAAAAAATCTTGTGTTCTCTGTGTGTGAGCTAGTTATACATACAACGCTAAGACGCAGGATTAAAATCTCTATCGCCGCGTATTCTCTAGCCCGCAACAAGATTATTATTATTTTTATTAAGTTTTATGCTAAAAATTAATACCTGATTCATTCTTCAGTTGTATATTTAGGCTAATTTTAAACAAATGACATTAAAGATGATAACTGCAGTGGAATAAGTAATTTATGTAATTCATAACTCTCATAAATTTTAATATCTTTCCTATAATGAAACATGATTTTAAAGAGAGCATAAATTACTATTGCATTTGACCGACTTGCATTCCCACCGACTCGCTTTCAATAGAAGTTTTTGGCCGACTTTCTTTACAACGACTTTAGACAAGGATGGTGATAGAAAAGTGTTTTCAAGAAATTCACCGTTAAGAGGACAACGCGACATAGCTCACCTTGGCCTATTGGTTGAGAGCTTATGCTTCAACTAAGAGGTCCTGGGTTCGAGTCTTTGTGTATGCGTGGTGTGTGTGAGTTTGCCTTAATTGACCTAAATGTCCAAAAAAAAAAAAAGAGGACAACCCGTCGAGATAGTTACAGCTATCCGTATATAGATTAAAAAAATAGTATAAAATGTATGGTTCTATTTGAATCAATTTTTTATTTTTTATTTTTACAAATTATTTTAAATACCAAACGTTAATTTATTATTTATTCTAAAAATTGGATTTGTTTTTTTTTTTTTTTAAGTAAAAAATGGATTTGTTTAAAAATACAAAAAAAAAACATTTTTAAGTTATTTTTATTTAAAAATATTTTTCTCTTCCAAAACCTTTAATTCACTTTGTTTCAATTTCTTCGAACTTTACACCTTTAATTCAATGTCTTCCGAATGAATTAAGATTTTATTTGGGATAGTTTTTTATTATTTTATTTTTTATATCATAATTATTGTTGCGTCCAGGAGTATTCGCGGCGGTAGAGAAATATGAAATTTAGCGTCTTAGCATTGTACGAAAATTCGGCACGCAATCAGATAAAAAGAGAGGGTGTGTAATCCATTAGAGACACCAATATTTTTACGTGGAAAACCCCTGAAAAGGGGGAAAAACCATGGGGCCTAGCCCAGTTTGAATGAATCCACTACTATTGCAGTTGATTACAAATGAGGCCCTTCCTTGGGAGAAGGCCTTAGCTTGATGTACATTTTATAGAGTACATTGCATGATGTGAATACAAAGAATCATTATTGACGTGTTCGTTTGGTCTGGAGGACCATAGTCTGGTGACGAAGGTCAGAAAGACCGTAGTCTGCAAACGACACAAGTCAGGAGGACCGTAGTCGGCTGACAACAGAAGTTGAAATGACTGTAGTCGATGAGCGATGTAAGTCAGAAGGACTACAGTCGGCGGGCAACAGAGATAGGAAAGACTGTAGTCGGGAGGCGACAGAGGTAGGAAAGACTGTAGTCGGCGGGCGATGTAAGTCAGGAGGACCGTAGTCGACTGGCGACAGAGGTCGGAAGGATTGTTGTCTGATGATGAATGTCAGAAGGATGGCGTCAGGTAGAAGTCCAACAATGGACATAAATCCAACATCGGATATATGTCCAGCAATAGTCCGATATCTGGTAGAAGTCCGACGTCAAGTAGAGACTTAGCGAAGAGCGGAGGTCTGACGTCGGCAAGCATTCCGCCGTCAGTTGGTAGCTGAGGAGAACTCCAGCATTAGATGGTATTCAGGCAGAACTCCGACTTTACTTGGAGTTTAGGTGAAACCCCGGTGTCACTTGGAAAGGTCGGGCGGAATTCCAGCGTCGTTCAGACAGAATTCCGGCGGCGGTGGTCGAGGAGGAGTTCTTCCCTCCTAATCTTCTTCTCTTCTCTTCTCCTTCTTCTCTTCTTTATTTTGCTTCCCTCCCCCTCTCAAGAGAAATGAGGGGTATATTTATAGATTTTATGGAGTGGCATGGCCCATAAATAGATGAGAGATCATGGGCCAATGTGGAGTTGTTCGATGGACGGCCGATATTGAATCCCTTGATCATGGATCGTTTATCAGGCATTTGAAGGTCTTAATGACTTCAAAATTCGGTAATCTTGGGCTCGTTGGATTCGTCTCGTCAAGCCGCTCGATTTGACTATAAGCTCGTCAAGTTCGGAGACCGTTTGATAACTCGAATTGTGGTACGAACTTCCCAACAGTGCTTTGGGTCCTTAGTTTGGACGCATTTGGTCTCAAATTGAGTTGAATTTGGTGTCGTTGGGTTCGTATTTCCGAGACGCTCAGTTTGACTGTAAGTTTGCTGAAATCGGAGTTCAGATGCTCTCAGATTTAATTTTTGAAGTTTCCAACTTGATTTTTGCCTCAAGATTCGTGCCCGATCAATATAATTTCTTTATGACATATCAATTATAAATTTTATTTGATCATTACTTTCTTGCTGATTAAAAAAATTATCCTAGATAGTTGTTTTCGACAATAACATTAAAAAATTACTTGCTCTACAAAAATTTTACAAAGCAACATAAAAATATCCCAAATAAAGCTTAGTTGATTTATGGGGTTTTATCCATTTATATTTTAAAATTAATTTGGATATTTGTCCTTATAGATGATGACATTAAAGTTGATGAATTGATTAGAATTAAATATTTCATAGAATTTATAATTCTCCAATATTTAATATATCTACTTCTTTAAAATAAAATTCAAAAATGAAAAGACTCGTGCATAACTTTTATACGATAATAGTGAAGAATAGTGTCACAACTCATCTTAGACTGTTGGTCTCTTGTCACGACCCGGCCCGGTTAGCTCGCTAGTGCGAGGCGGGAACAAGGTCGGACGGGAAAAAGATAAAAGAACTTTATAAGACATTTAACATAATTCCAAATTAAGGCATCAACATAAAGAAAGAGCCACTACAATTTCTCCAATATTAACCTTTTCTTTTTCTTTCATTCATTAATCAAAATAATTATGTACAAAGAGAGTCATCCAAAAAATGGG
Source organism: Dendrobium nobile (assembly GCA_022539455.1). NCBI lineage: Eukaryota > Viridiplantae > Streptophyta > Magnoliopsida > Asparagales > Orchidaceae > Dendrobium > Dendrobium nobile. The sequence continues at coordinate 32,907,266 of CM039732.1, read as the reverse complement.
AATCTAAACAATAGTACATCTCTCCAAAATCTTGTCTACAACTATTACCATCTATCAACAAAACAACAAAAGACAAAAGAACCTGCCGCCCGTCGTCTCCCTACGACGGTACATGAGCGGAGGTTGGTCAGTCATTTACTCCTTCCTAGATCCTCCTGAAATGTAATCGCACAACGAGGGTGAGTCTTACTCAATAGGTGAGAATGAAAATTCAATTAAACATAAAATCAATAAGAGAAAACTATAACATGCCTTGGAAAATTTTAACAGAAGAATCATTGATCATAAAGTAAGTTGTGCTCAAGGAAAAACATGCTTTTACTTCATCTTTCAAATACATAATCCTTTCATAACCTTTTCCTTTCTTTCTTTTAAAATCATGCCTCAAGGGATAATCTCATTTGCATGTAACATGAGTATGAAACATTCATAATAGCTTAATATACATATAACTATACACCCGTCTCAGGAGTATCACTTGTACTGATTAGGTACATATAAATTGGCCATTTCCTTTTCCATTGGTTCATAGGAACCATCCTTTTCCATGGCTCATAAGAGCCTCCTTTTCCATGTGATACTCCTGCGTCAACATGCACATACATTTAGTATTTATATAATCGTAATGATGCTCAATGTAGAACTATCCATAAGCTATGCAAGTGTATGTTTCCTCAAATATGCGTATGCTTGCTATGCTTGTATGAACATTGCATGTAAGGTAGAGAAAATCATGTAGAGCATGTTTAGGAAATGAGTATGTAATCCAATCATACGTTGAGCATTTCATAAGGGGAACATTTGTAATTGCCTCAAGTATCCATAAACTTACAAAAACAAAGTTAAGACATAAGAGTTCAATTGAGCATAATTGATTTGGAAAATTTCTATGTAATGCAATGAAATAAAAGTTGTTGAACATTTCAAAAAAAATCCATTCCACCTACCTCAATCCGTGTAATCCCTTCGTTTTGTCCAATCAACTCTTTTCTTCCACTCAATTTATATCTAAAAGAAATAATTAAAGAAAATATTAGTGACTAATTCCTACACAATAAACTAGACCTTAGCTCTAAAGTAATAAATGTGACATTTCTATGTTTTGCTTAAGTTCCGAAACAAACCCCTCCCATTTTCCAAGAAATCTCTCAACCCCCTTTCTTCTCATTAAAAGTTTAGGCCAATACTTTAGATTCTAAACATATAACACTCTTCTTTACCTCCAAAACATTCTTGAAATAAATTAAATTTTCGGAATTAAATAAATCAAAATTTAAAAAATATGGTTTTTCATACAAAACTCATACATTTGCTTCTAAAATCCTCCCTACAACCTATGAAGACCATGGGGGTCAAAAATATCATGATTGGGGAAAAACCCTAAATCCATAAACTCAAAAATTTCGTCGTTCATTCAATATTTTTCTATTAGAAGCTTTCTTAGGTTAATAGGAACCTCATTTGTGAAAACATTTCCAAAGAAACAACTTTTGAGCAAAACACTAATTTCCAAATTCCATATTTTTCATGAAAACAACTTATTCATAGGTTTAAAAACATCCCCTAACCCTTCCCTAAACTTTTCTCAAAAGAACCTTAAAGAAAACTCAAGTTTTCTCAAAACCCTAGAAATCTTCTCTTCCAAAAATCTTGAGAATTAGAGGGAAAATCAAAGTTCTAATGCATACCTTTCACTTCCCTTGGTCTCCCCTATGATTTTCCCCAAGATCCCTCGCCGGAAAAGTCGCCGGAGCCACCGCCGAAGAAGCCCTAGCCGTCCGCCCCTAGGAATCCCGCTCCCTTTCGTTCGGTTCGTGCGAATGGGGGAGAAGGAAGGCTCGGTTTGCCTATTAAGGGAGAAAGGGGATTTTGCAAAAGACCAAAATGCCCTTACTTAAACAAGTCATGCTTGAATAAACATGAGGGGTAATATTGGGATTATGAAACTTCGATGAATTTTAATGCCTAAATTACTTAAATTTCGGTATGGGTTCTATACATCAAAACGCTCAGAATTTTGCGCTCTATTTTATAAAATTATTCCCGTCAAAATCTGACAACTTCAAAATTTTCACTTAAAATTCGTCGCGGCGCTTTAAAAAGCGTGCGACGACCCATTAACGCCGTTTTCGGGTTTTACAATTCTCCCTCCCTTATAAAATTTCGTCCTCGAAATTTAGGACAAGAGTAAGAAATCGTACCTTAGTCAAATAGGTGAGGGTAGCTATCCCTCATCTCTGATTGCTTCTCCCAAGTAGCATCTTTGTCAGTTCCATGCTTCCACATAACTTTAACATAAGGAATCTCTCTGCTACGAAGCTTTTTAACATCATAATCTATGATCTTTTCAGGCTCTTCTACAAAAGTCAGATCTGGTTGGATATCTATAGCTTCAGTACTGATCTTCTGAGCTTCATCTGCAATGTATTTCCTCAAAGAAGAGATGTGGAATATATTATGTACTCCACTCAAATGGGATGGCAAAATCAATCTGTAAGCTACACTGCCAATTCTCTCTGAAATTTCAAATGGACCAACATATCTTGGACTCAGTTTCCCAACTTTGCCAAATCTCTTCACACCTTTCATAGGACTTACCTTGAGGAAAATAAACTCTCCAACATTGAACTCCACAGATCTATGTTTGGCATCATAATACTTCTTCTGTCTGTCCTGTACAGTCTTCAATATATCACGAATCAGCTTTATCTTTTCAGTAGCATCATCTACTAAATCAGCTCCAATGATCTTTCTTTCTCCTACCTTAGCCCAACATAAAGGAGTTCTGCACCTCCTTCCATACAAAGCTTCATAGGGTGCCATACCTATACTTGCTTGGAAGCTGTTGTTATAAGCAAACTCAATCAGTGGAATGTGTGTCTCCCATTTGCCACCAAAATCTAGTACACATAATCTGAGTAAATCCTCTAGGGTTTGAATAGTCCTCTCTGATTGACCATCTGTTTGAGGGTGAAAGGCTGTACTGAAAGTGAGTCTGGTACCCATTGCCTCCTGAACTTTCCTCCACAATCTAGAGGTAAATCTCCCATCTCTATCTGATACTATCGATCTTGGTACACCATGAAGTCTAACAATCTCATTAACATAAATGCTGACCAACTTCTCAACAGCATCAGATTGCTTGATAGGTAAGAAGTGCGCTGACTTGGTCAACCTATCAATGATCACCCATAAAGCATCATGACCAGTTCTAGATCTAGGCAATCCAACCACAAAATCCATGGCTATGTCTTCCCACTTCCATTCTGGTATAGGTAAAGGCTGCAATAAACCTCCTGGCTTTTGATGTTCCACTTTAACCATCTGGCAAACTGTACACTTAGCCACAAATTCTGCTACACTTTTCTTCATCCCTGGCCACCAAAAGTATTCCTTCAAATCTTGATACATCTTGTTACTACCTGGTGAATGGTGTAACCTGAATAGTGGGCTTCATGAAGAATATCCTTCCTCAAATCTCCAACATCTGGGATGCAAATTCTGCCTCTATACCGGAGTAACTCATCCTCATCAAGCTCAAACTCCTCCACGTGACCAATCTTCACCAAACTTAGGACTTTCTCAAATTCTGCATCTTGAGGCAATGATTCCCTTATCCTATCCTTCAAAGTGGACTGAACAGTCATCTGATTCAAGGCCACAAACTCTGCATCATTGGGCTGAACTACGGAAATCTCTAACTTCTCTAAATATCTTACCAACTCCAGTTGTTGTGTAATCATCCAACTGGCACTAGAAGTCTTCCTGCTTAAGGCATCTGCTACAACATTTGCCTTGCCTGGATGATATTGGATATCCAAATCATAATCCTTGATGGCTCCAACCATCTTCTCTGCCTCAAATTCAACTCTTTCTGTGTGAAAATGTATTTTAAACTTTGATGATCAGTAAATACTTCACACTTCACCCCATACAAATAATGTCTCCATATCTTCAGGGCAAAAACCACTGTCGCTAACTCCAAATCATGGGTTGGATAGTTTCTTTCATGGTTCTTCAGTTGCCTTGAAGCATAGGCAATGACCCTTCCGCTTTGCATCAATACACAACCCAACCCTTTGTGAGAGGCATCACTATAAAACTGAAAACCATCCGTCCCTGACGGAATGGTAAGCACTGGAGCAGTCACCAAACATTGCTTCAACCTTTGAAAAGCCTCCTCACATTGATCTGACCATACAAACTTCACTGCCTTCTGGGTCAATCTAGATAATGGCATAGCTATTCGAGAACACCCCTCAACAAATCTTCTATAGTAACCAGCTAAACCCAAAAAGCTCCTGATCTCCGTCACAGTAGTGGGTCGTGGCCAATCTGATATAGCTTGTACCTTATGCTGATCCACAGAAATCTCTCCATTGCTAATCACATGATCCAAAAAGTGTACACTCTTCAATCAAAACTCACATTTGGAGAACTTAGCATACAAGTCATTATCTTTTAAGGTATACAATACTGACCTTAAATGATTTGCATGCATCCTTTCATCTGGGGAGTAAACAAGTATGTCATCTATGAATATAATCACGAATAGATCCAAAGAATCCTTAAAGATTCTATTCATGAGGTCCATAAACACTGCAGGGGCATTTGTTAGGCCAAAAGGCATCACTGTAAACTCAAAATGCCTGTATCTAGTATTGAATGCTGTCTTTGCTATGTCCTCTTCTCTGACCTTGAGCTGATAGTATCCTGATCTCAAGTCTATCTTGGAAAACACAGAGGCACCCTCCAACTAATCAAACAAATCATCAATTCTCGGAAGAGGATATTTATTCTTTATAGTCAGCTTGTTCAACTCTCTGTAGTCTATGCAAAGCCTTAAACTTGCATCCTTCTTTTTCACAAAGAGCACAGGAGCACCCCAAGGAGAAGTGCTTGGCCTAATAAATCCTTTACTAAGCAATTCCTCCAATTGATCTTTCAGTTCCTTCAGTTCTTTTATGGCCATTCTATAAGGGGCTTTAGCAACAAGATTTGCTCCACTAACCAATTCAATGGTGAAATCAATCTCCCTGCTTGGAGGTAAGCCAGGTAAATCATCAGCAAACACTTCTGGATACTCTTGCATAACAGGTATCTCCTCTAACCTCCTCTCTTCTTTCTTTTCCTCCTTAACATAAGCTAGAAAGCCTTCATTACCCTTCCTCAATAATTTGTAAGCCACCAACGAAGAGACTATCATGGAAGTTAGGCCTCTTTTCCCTACAAATTTGAATTCTTTCTCCCCTGGCATACAGAATTTAAGTTCTTTGTTATTACAGTCTATGGTCACAAAGTGACTAAACAACCAATCCATCCCTAGGATCATATCAAACTCCGTTAAGGGCAATAACATAAGATCTGCGCCCAAATTTCTATCACCTACAATCATCTCCACATGACACCCCTTGTTGGTTTCCAACTGACTCCCATTAGGCATCAAAACTGATAATGATTTGGGCATACTTGAAGAAGACAAACCAACAGATTTAACAAATCCCTCAGAAATAAAAGAACATGATTCTCCCGTATCAAACAACACCTTAACAGACTTGTTACAAACAAAGATTGTTCCTAAATATCATGCATATAACATAACATAAAGCTCGTTTTACTCAAAAAGCATAAAGGAATTCATTGACATTAAATAAAGTCCATACCTGTGATAACATCAGGAGAGTCTTTTGCTTCATGTTGTGACATTCCATAAACTCTTGGTTGAACTGGTGGACGAGCTTGGCCTTGTGATGGGGTAGATCCAGTAGACTCTACAGTTCTTGGCCTGCCAGCTGTCCTCTGAGGAAGAGTGTTTCCTATTCTGGCCTCAGTAGTAGGTCTTTGTCCTAAGAGAGGACAAGACTTTGCCATATGCCCTGGTTGGTGACACCAGAAGCATGTATTAGTGCCAGAAAGGCACTCTCCCTTATGAGCCCTTCCACACTTATTGCACATAGTAGATGGTGTGCTGCTCTCTGAAGTGTTGGATTTGGGCTTCTTCCAATTAGGCCTTCCAGTATGAAAAGATTGGGAAGGTCTTGATCTGTCCTCATTCTTCCTCTTTTGGAAGTCTCTCCTTCTCTGAGTACTCTGACAATCCAGTTCAATCTTCCGTGCTTTATCAACTAATTTAGAATAATCTTCAATATCCAAAGGAACCAATGGCTGTCTAATGCTATCCTTCAAGCCACAAAGAAAACGGTGGCATTTCTCTTCTGCATTAGGAATCAGATGAGAGACATACCTAGAAAGCATCGTGAATTCAGCCTCATACTCAGCAACGGTCCTGTCACCCTGCACCAGTCTATTAAATTTGTCCTGCATAGACCTCCTAGCAGTCATTGGGACATACCAATCTCTAAACACTTTAACAAACTCTTCCCAGGTTATTTGGTTGATTGGTCTCCCACCAAAAGTTCCTTCCAATTGACTTTTCCACCATCTTTCTGCTTCCCCATTGAAAGCATATGCAGCTAAAGCAACTCTTCTATCCTGAGGGCATAGCATTCCCTCCAAAATCTTCTCGATCTTCATTAACCAATTCTCTGCTTCTATAGCTCCACCTCCCACGAATGACGGTGGCTTCATATCTTGAAATAGCTTTAAATACTTGTCCATTGGAGCACTTCCACTGCCTCCAACCTGAGTCTGAGTGTTTTTAATCATTTGAGTCATGGCAGCCATCATTTGGGTGAAAGAATCCAAAGTAGCATTAATGCTACTACCTTGAGGCTCCACCACTGACGGTAATCCCCTCCTGACCTCTCCAGTATTGCCATCAGTGGCATCTGGTTCAGGTTCCTCAGCCCCGAGACATAGAATTAACAAAGCAATCTAAGCATTAAATAACACAAGCACCTTATACCTACTCTACCTATAAGATCATCCTATTAGCTCTTTCATGAAAATCAATGTCCTCAATTTCTTTGCGCTTTGATACCACTCTTGTCACGACCCGGCCCGGTTAGCTCGCTAGTGCGAGGCGGGAACAAGGTCGGACGGGAAAAAGATAAAAGAACTTTATAAGACATTTAACATAATTCCAAATTAAGGCATCAACATAAAAAAAGAGCCACTACAATTTCTCCAACATTAACCTTTTCTTTTTCTTTCATTCATTAGTCAAAATAATTATGTACAAAGAGAGTCATCCAAAAAATGGGAATCTAAACAATAGTACATCTCTCCAAAATCTTGTCTACAACTATTACCATCTATCAACAAAACAACAAAAGACAAAAGAACCTGCCGCCCGTCGTCTCCCTACGACGGTACGTGAGCGGAGGTTGGTCAGTCATTTACTCCTTCCTAGATCCTCCTGAAATGTAATCCCACAATGAGGGTGAGTCTTACTCAATAGGTGAGAATGAAAATTCAATTAAACATAAAATCAATAAGAGAAAACTATAGCATGCCTTGGAAAATTTTAACAGAAGAATCATTGATCATAAAGTAAGTTGTGCTCAAGGAAAAACATGCCTTTACTTCATCTTTCAAATACATAATCCTTTCATAATCTTTTCCTTTCTTTCTTTTAAAATCATGCCTCAAGGGATAATCTCATTTGCATGTAACATGAGTATGAATCATTCATAATAGCTTAATATACATATAACTATACACCCGTCTCAGGAGTATCACTTGTACTGATTAGGTACATATAAATTGGCCATTTCCTTTTCCATTGGTTCATAGGAACCATCCTTTTCCATGGCTCATAAGAGCCACCTTTTCCATGGCTCATAAGAGCCTCCTTTTCCATGTGATACTCCTGCGTCAACATGCACATACATTTAGTATTTATATAATCGTAATGATGCTCAATGTAGAACTATCCATAAGCTATGCAAGTGTATGTTTCCTCAAATATGCGTATGCTTGCTATGCTTGTATGAACATTGCATGTAAGGTAGAGAAAATCATGTAGAGCATGTTTAGGAAATGAGTATGTAATCCAATCATACGTTGAGCATTTCATAAGGGGAACATTTATAATTGCCTCAAGTATCCATAAACTTACAAAAACAAAGTTAAGACATAAGAGTTCAATTGAGCATAATTGACTTGGAAAATTTCTATGTAATGCAATGAAATAAAAGTTGTTGAACATTTAAAAGAAAATCCATTCCACCTACCTCAATCCGTGTAATCCCTTCGTTTTGTCCAATCAACTCTTTTCTTCCACTCAATTTATATCTAAAAGAAATAATTAAAGAAAATATTAGTGACTAATTCCTACACAATAAACTAGACCTTAGCTCTAAAGTAATAAATGTGACATTTCTATGTTTTGCTTAAGTTCCGAAACAAACCCCTCCCATTTTCCAAGAAATCTCTCAACCCCCTTTCTTCTCATTAAAAGTTTAGGCCAATACTTTAGATTCTAAACATATAACACTCTTCTTTACCTCCAAAACATTCTTAAAATAAATTAAATTTTCGGAATTAAATAAATCAAAATTTAGAAAATATGGTTTTTCATACAAAACTCATACATTTGCTTCTAAAATCCTCCCTACAACCTATGAAAACCATGGGGGTCAAAAATATCATGATTGGGGAAAAACCTTAAATCCATAAACTCAAAAATTTTGTCGTTCATTCAATATTTTTCAATTAGAAGCTTTCTTAGGTTAATAGGAACCTCATTTGTGAAGACATTTCCAAAGAAACAACTTTTGAGCAAAACCCTAATTTCCAAATTCCATATTTTTCATGAAAACAACTCATTCATAGGTTTAAAAATATCCCCTAACCCTTCCCTAAACTTTTCTCAAAAGAACCTTAAAGAAAACTCAAGTTTTCTCAAAACCCTAGAAATCTTCTCTTCCAAAAATCTTGAGAATTAGAGGGAAAATCAAAGTTCTAATGCATACCTTTCACTTCCCTTGGTCTCCCCTATGATTTTCCCCAAGATCCCTCGCCGGAAAAGTCGCCGGAGCCACCGCCGAAGAAGCCCTAGCCGTCCGCCCCTAGGAATCCCGCTCCCTTTCGTTCGGTTCGTGCGAATGGGGGAGAAGGAGGGCTCGGTTTGCCTATTAAGGGAGAAAGGGGATTTTGCAAAAGACCAAAATGCCCTTACTTAAACAAGTCATGCTTGAATAAACATGAGGGGTAATATTGGGATTATGAAACTTCGATGAATTTTAATGCCTAAATTACTTAAATTTCGGTATGGGTTCTATACATCAAAACGCTCAGAATTTTGCACTCTATTTTATAAAATTATTCCCGTCGAAATCTGACAACTTCAAAATTTTCACTTAAAATTCGTCGCGGCGCTTTAAAAAGCGTGCGACGACCCATTAACGCCGTTTTCGGGTTTTACAGTTGGTTGAGAGCTTATGCTTCCAACTAAGAGGTCTTGGGTTTGAGTCTTTGTGTATGCGTTGTGTGTTTGAGTTTGCCTTAAATTGCCTAAATGTCAAAAAAAAAAAAAGAATTTGTGGGGCCCATATGAGTTAAAAAATTTTGAAAAACTCTCAAAAAATTAAAAAACTTTTAAAAAAAATTCAGAAAAATTCAAAAAATTTGAAAATTCTGATCGAAGAACTCTTGAAACTTCCCACTTCTTTCAAAAAAAACTATAAATAGACCCCTAAGGCCTTTAGAAAAATTGCCCCTTCTCTTCTTCTCACTCTGGCTCTCTGATAGTTGAGGCTTTCCGTTGTTTTTGAGTAGGTCAATTTCCCTACTTGACTCAGCGCCCCTCCTGTTGTACAAAAGTTGGAGATTTTCCCTCTTCTCTCTTCTTTCTCCCCTATTTTTCTTCTTGCTTTAGAGGCTTTCCGTCATTTTTCGTAAGTGACTTTCCCTACTTAAATCGGTGCCCCTCTTCAGTGTAGAAGAAAAGTTTTGCAACCTTTTTTTTTCTTTCTCCTCCCGCGTTCTGACTTTCTAACCGGGGAGGCATTCCACTGTTTTTCATAGGTGATTTTCCCTACGCAAAATTAGTGCCCCTCTTCGTGTGCAGAGGTTGGAATTTTTTGTCACGCCCCAAGATCTAATTTGGAAAGAATGTCAATCAATTTCTCAAACAATTTATCAGAGCTATCTAAAACCTTCAATTAACAATCTATCAAACATCTATAAAATTTAAAACATCAATATACAAGTCGATTCATATCTCAAAAGGTCATGTACAATACTCAGGAACTACTCTACAATCACTAGTACTGAAATCTATCATGAGTACAAAAGAATCAAAATCATCAAAAGATAAAAACCTGAAGATTCGGATCAATTCCTATCTTCTGCTCCCTTGCCCTGACCTGAAAATATCAACCACATATAATGAGCTTTACAAAGCCCAGCAGGTCACCTAATACTTATAACTGAAATCAAAGCACGGTGATGCTATCAATATGCATGTCAGTCAATCAAATCTATATCAGTCAATGGTCAATCAATCTATGTAATACGGAAATCCATAGTCAATAAAACCAGTCAATGAAACAGCAAGCAAATCAATAAACAAAACTCAATCAATCCACGTCAATCTCGAAGAAATTCGTACACAGAAGAAAATCAATCGATCCGTCAAATCAGTCAATCCGTCCGTCAAATCAATCTGTCAAATCAATCAATCAAATCAAATCAATACTATCTAGTCAATAAAAATCAATCGGAAACGCAATACGATAAATCTCAATATCTCCTATCAATAAATCAAATGCAGCAAGTCAATACAATGCAGGATCAATAGTATCAATGAGTCTATAAGCAATATCAATAGATCTATAATATCCATATCCATCCATATCCATATCTATGCTCAGTAGTATCAATGCTCGGCAATCAATCGATGAAATCAAAGAAATCGTACAATACAGTAAATCCGATCAAATCAATAAAATAGAAATCGATAAAACAGTAAATCCGTATGTCAATACAGTAAACATGCATTTCAATACTATAATACTGGACAAGTACAATCAACTGGCTATGTTGCTGTTGTAGAATCCATATTGCTGTTGTAGATATCCATACGTTGGTTTCAATAAAAAGAGTCGTCACTCTATTGCCCGTCGGCCGCCCGTCGGCATATCTATAAACCCCTTATGACTCCCAATTGTTATATCAATGATTAATGATTTAAAGGAAAGCCCGTCGGCCCACCATCCTGTACAGGTCAAATCAATCTCCAACCAACGTTCAACCAGGTTCCACTTGTGTTCCAGTATCAATAATCAATCAATAATCAATTCAATAGTCAATATTAAAACAATCATATCAATATTCATATGCATATCAATTCAATCTATCAATTTCAGACAATTCAGAAATCATACGAAAATCGGGCAGAGTAACGACAGTCTATCAAATTTACACAAAAAATCCTGCAAAAAGCACAATTTCTAAATTTCTCCAAATTACAATCGAATATTCACAACATCAATACAAGACTATTATTCTATAGAATCCAAATCAAATCACGTCCTGATATTTTTCTATTCAATTAAAATCGCGTAGAATAAATTCCGACCGATAGAATCTTCGTAGAAAATACTCAAATCGTGTACAATAGTCATATCTATAACATACCCAAAGTTGTGCGGTGAAAGTTGTGTCAATACTAAACCAGGTCAAAAGTTCGACTACGAAAACACAAAACCGTGCACAACTCGGTCAAAACTCAATATATTCGAAAACAGAAATAGGATTCGGAGTCCTTACCACGAGATCTTCACTTTTCCCAACAGCGGCGTCGGACGAAAAGCGCTCTGCGACCTCCAAAACCCAAGATTTCTCTTTTTCCTTTCTCTTTCTCTCTCTACAAAATATCTGATTTGTTTAAAATGATTTTTCTCTCTCCTCAAATCGAGCTGATTTCTCATATAAAGTCAACTGATCGGCCCGGCCGATCGTCACATCGTCCAGGACGATGTGAACAAAAACATATCGTCCAGGACGATTTCTCAGGACGATGCTGGACGATCAAACAGGTTTTGCTCTCTGTATTCTTGTCGTATCTGATCGTCCCCGGCCGATCCAAATCGGCCTGGACGATCCTGGAGCAAACTCTGTACCGAGCTATACCGAGCATATTTCAACTGATCGTCCCGGGACGATCTATATATCGGCCCGGACGATCCATTCCAGAATCACTCCAGAAATCAATCCAGAAAACTCAGCTCTTTCCATACACTGATCGTCCTGGACGATCTCAATATTGTCCCGGACGATCCTGGGAGAAAAATCCATTTCTGAGAGAAACAGTAAGGGAACGAGATCTCACATTTTTGCAGCCGTTTCTTTTCTTTCTCCTCCTTTGTTCTGACTTCTTACAGTTGAGACATTCCCATATTTTGATAGGTGGCATCCCCTACCCAATTCAGGGTCTCTCTCCTTGTGTAGAAGTTAAACTTTTTTTGGCAGCCACTTCTCTTCTTCCCTTCTAGTCTTCTTTTTTACATTAGAGGCATTCCACTGTCGGAGATAGGTGGCATTCCCCTATCAAGCTTCAGTGCCCCTCTTTTGTGTAGAAGGAGACTTTTTTTCTCCTTGTTCTTCGCTTGTGCTCTTCTTCTTGCATTGGAGGTATTCCACTATCGGAGATATGCGGCATTTCCCTATCAAGTTTCAGTGCCCCTCTCTTATGTAGAAGAAGTCGCGATGAGAGGCTATCTTCTAAATAGATAACCCGTGACAGAAGGAGATCAATTGCTATTTATATGCGAGGGTGGTTCGAGAAGATCTTGCAGTGATAATGTCCTGGAGGAGAACCATAAGTGATGAGTAGACGAGAGATTTTCAACACCATTTGAGTGAAAGTTTATCGACGATGGACGATCGAGTTGAAGCTCATTAGCAATCAACAATCAAGTGTAGAGATGAAGGTGAGAGTTGAGGGTGCACTGCAAGTAGCAGTCGAGCGAGAAGCCGATGATGGCTGATATGAAGTGAAGGGGTGCTAGCAAATATCAGATGAAAGGCCAATGATGGCGGTAGTCCAATGATATTTTGTTAATATAATATACATCTATACTGAAAAGCGCGGACATCAGATATCCCTTTCTTTGAAGAAGAAGTTGTTTAGATGCTTCAATGTGCAGTAGAGAAGAAGTCACTAAATCCACTAAGGATATTTGACTATTTTGAAGTTGTTTATTGCTTGATGATTGTAACTTGTACGTAAGAGATTGAGATAACCTACCAAGGACTTGAGACCTATTTAAGGTTGTATGTCAGAGCCTCGCTTGATGGTGTTAACATGTGTAGAAGAGGTCGAGAGAATCCACCAAGGATGTGAGGCCTTTCTGAGGTTGTATGTCGGAGCCTTTGCTCAACGACGTTAACCTGTGTGGAAGAGGTCGAGAGAATCCATCAAGGATGTAAGACCTATCCGAGGTTGTATGTCGGAGCCTTTGTTCGACAACGTTAACCTGTATGCAAGAGGTCGAGAGAATCCACTAAGGATGTGAGACCTTTCCGAGGTTGTATGTCGGAGCCTTTCCTCGACGACGTTAACCTGTGTGGAAGAGGTCGAGAGAATCCACCAAGGATGTGAGACCTTTTCGAGGTTGTATGTCGGAGTCTTTGCTCGACGACGTTAACTTGTGTGGAAGAGGTCGAGAGAATCCACCAATGATGTGAGACCTTTCTGAGGTTGTATGTTGAAGCCTTTGCTCGACGACATTAACCTGTATGGAAGAGGTTGAGAGAATCCACCAAGGATGTGAGACCTTTTTGAGATTGTATGTCAGAGCCTTTACTCGACGACATTAACCTGTGTGGAAGAGGTCGAGAGAATCCACCAAGGATGTGAGACCTATCCGAGGTTGTATGTTGGAGCCTTTGCTTGATGACGTTAACCTATGTAGAAGAGGTCGAGAGAATCCACCAAGGATGTAAGACCTATCCGAGGTTGTATATCGGAGCCCTTACTCGGCGACGTTAACCTGTGTGGAAGAGGTCGAGAGAATCCACCAAGGATGTAAGACCTATCCAAGGTTGTATGTCAGAGCCCTGCTCGATGAATTTAACCTATATGGAAGAGACCGAAAGAATCCACCAAGGATGTAAGACCTATCCGAGGTTGTATGTCGAAGCCCTACTCGACGACGTTAACCTGTATGGAAGAGGTTGAATCGAATCCCCCTGGGATTGATTTTGCTTTGATTGAGAGGGGGCGAACGCCACGTGTACCCCGAATCAAAAGTGAAGAATGGTTTATCTTTAGACCGATACTGCTTTTTTGAGATCATGATTAAGACATTGCCCAAAGAGTAGAAGTTCATCAAGGGACTATATAAATCATATAACTGATTGGAAGTATCCTTGCATTTGCTGGGATTTTTCTGACATATCATCTTGATGTTGGAAGTATTAGAGGGATCTTCTTGACCATAGTTAGAGTCAAAGTTGCCCCCCCAATCCGAATCTAATTTCCATGAAATTGATGAAGCAATGGCTGAAGTCAGGAAGTTGAAATGAACGACCTTTTAAGGTTGGAGCGAAAATTGCCCCTCAGTCAGGCACCACGTTCCCACAGACAGCACCAAACTGTTGCGTCCAGAAGTATTTACGGCGGTAGACAAATATGAAATTTAGCGTCTTAGCATTGTACGAAAATCCGACACGCAATCAGATAAAAAGAGAGGGCGTGTAATCCATTAGAGACACCAATATTTTTACGTGGAAAACCCTTGAAAAGGGGGAAAAACCACCGGACCTTGCCCAGTTTGAATGAATCCACTAATATTGCAGTTGATTATAAATGAGGCCCTTTCTTGGGAGAAGGCCTTAGCTTGATGTACATTTTATAGAGTACATTACATGATGTGAATACAAAGAATACTATTGACGTGTTCGTTTGGTATGGAGAACCATAGTCTGGTGATGAAGGTCAAAAAGACCGTAGTCTGCGGACGACACAAGTCAGGAGGACCGTAGTCGGCTGGCAACAAATGTTGGAAGGGCTGTAGTCGGTGAGCGACGTAAGTCAGAAGGACTGTAGTCGGCAGGTGACAGAGGTAGGAAAGACTTTAGTCGGCGGGCGACAAATGTCAGGAGGACCGTAGTCGACTGGCGATGGAGGTCAGAAGGATTATTGTCTGACGATGAATATCAGAAGGATGGCGTCAGGTAGAAGTCCAACAATGGACATAAATCCAACATCGGATAGATGTCCAACAATAGTCCGATATCTGGTAGAAGTCCGGCGTCAGGTAGAGACTTAGAGAAGAGCGGAGGTTTGGCGTTGGGTAGCATTCCGCCGTTAGTTGGCGGCCGAGGAGAACTCCAGTATTAGATGATATTCAGGTAGAACTCTGACGTTACTTGGAGTTCAGGTGAAGCCCCGGCGTCACTTGGAGAGGTCGGGTGGAATTCCAGCGTCGTTCGGACAGAACTCCGGCGGTGGTGGTCGAGGAGTTCTTCCCTCCCAATCTTCTTCTCTTCTTTCTTTTGCATCCCTCCCCCTCTCAAGAGAAATGAGGGGTTATTTATAGATTTTCTGGAGTGGCATGACCCGTAAATAGATGAGAGATCAGGGGCCAATGTGGAGTGGTTCGATGGACGGCCGGTATTGAATCCCTTGATCATGGATCGTTTATCAGACATTTGAAGGTCTTAATGACTTTGAAATTCGGCGATCTTGGGCTCGTTGGATTCGTCTCGTCAAGCCGCTCGATTCAACCATAGGCTCGTCAAGTTCGGAGACCGTTTGGTAACTCAAATTGTGGTATGAACTTCCCAACAGTGCTTCAGGTCCTTGATTTGGACTCATTTGGGCTCAGATTGAGTTTAATTTGGTGTCATTGGGTTCGTATTTCCGAGACGCTCAGTTTGACTGTAAGTTTGCTGAAATCGGAGTTCAGATGCTGTCAGATTTAATTTTTGAAGTTTCCAACTTGATTTTTGCCTCAAGATTCATGTCCGATCAAGATAATTTCTTGATGACATATCAATTATAAATTTTACTTGATCATTACTTTCTCGCTGATTAAAAAATTTATCCTAGATAGATGTTTTTGACAATAACATTAAAAAATTACTTGCTCTACAAAAGTTTTACAAAGCAACATAAAAATATCCCAAATAAAGCTCAGTTGATTTATGGGTTTTTATCCACTTATATTTTAAAATTAATTTGGATATTTGTCCTCATAGATGATGACATTAAAGTTGATGAATTGATTATAATTAAATATTTCATAGAATTTATAATTCTCCAAGATTTTAATATATCTACTTCTTTAGAATAAAATTCAAAAATGAAAGACTCGTACATAACTTTTATATGATAATAGTGAAGAATAGTGTCACAACTCATCTTGGCATGTTGGTTGTGAGCTTATGCTTCCAACAAAGAGGTCTTGGATTCGAGTCTTTGTGTATGCGTTGTGTGTGTGAGTTTGCCTTAAATTACCTAAATGTCCAAAAAAAAAAAAAAAAAAAAGAATAGTCCATATCATATGTAGGATAAGGCCACTTAGCTTTGAACTTTTATTAGGTCCTCTGATCGGACGTAGATCTACGTTCGGTCATAACCGAGTTACTCGGTTTTTGCTCGGTATTGCTTGACAATAACGAGAAATACCACTATGTGAAGACCAATACCGAGTAATACCAAAAAATACTAAGTTTTTACTCGGTATTGATTGGTATTTTGTCTTCACATAATGATATTTCTCGTTATTGTTGGTATTGCTCGGTATTTGCTCGATATTTCTCGTTTTGTACCTGCTACATGGCACGATCTCAGTGCCGACTGAACGTAGCTCTACGCATAAAAGTTCCTTAGCTTTAAATCTCCTTTCTGACATTTCTTCTATGAGTGGGCCTCCCAACTGAAGCAATTGGTGTGGACCGTGTGGTTCATGTTGACTGACAATGAAAGGTTCGATTCATTGAACCGTTTGGCGTAACTAAAATATGAGTTTAATAAGGAAAATATAAAAATAAAAAAAATAAAATAAAAAATAACAATAAAGAAAAAGATGCAGCTTCTTAAGTGGGGCTCAATTAAATGCAGTTCAAGAGGTTTCTGATATGGGTGTCTCTTGTAGGTCAATCAAGGATTAATCACGCTGTCAAATATCCTTTTGGGGGTGGTATCGGATGGTGGATTCCCTGTTCAAAAAAAAAAAAAAAAAAGGCAGCTCTTTATTTATTATGAATTTAAATTTTCAATTAAGATATTGTTGGTTAGAGGTCTTGCATATAAATATATAAATGTTTGCGACTATATTTGCTTAAAAAAGAAGAAAAAGAAAATAATCCAATCAATATAGAAAATAAGAGAAACTATTTCAGCCACAAATATAGACGAGTTCACATTTTTTATAATTTGACTACACTTAATTCAACGTATTATTTTATTAATCTTGGATTTGACTTCTCTTATTTCGACTACTACAATCCAACATATTGTTTTATTAATTTTGTTATTTCTTAGAAAATTTATTTGTTTAAAATGAATATCGAGATAACATTTAAGTTAAAATTTTTGGATTTTAACAAATTTATAGTAGAATTAAAAGTCTTGGCAAGATGAACTCAACCACATCAAAGTGATCCAATTTGACTCTAAATAAGTTCAAATCAAACACTCGAAGCATATTTAAAAATTTTAATTTAAAAAATGATCATCAAATCTTACATGTTTAGCCAATCGAAAAGCTTGATAATATGATTCTAATGAGTATAAGATGAGTTGATTCAAATATCTACAAAGCACTTAATTGATGAAAAATGATCTCTCATAAAATATTTTAATTTGAATCATTCAATAGAGTTAAAGAATTTTGGTTTAATTTACAAAAACACTACTAGCTCTCAAAAAAATTATAAATAGAGTCATAATAGATGAAGGGGAGGGAGACTTGAGATATGAGAGAGTTTAAAGATATAGAACTATATAGTTTTATCGAATGTTTGATGACGATGATCATCGTTAGCCATCATCATCATTTGACTGCTATCATTGGACTACTGTCCCCTAAATGTTGTTGTTAGACCGTTGTTGTTCAACCATCATAACTATTCATCATCACCCGAGCATCATCGTCTGACTGCTATCACACAACCACCACTATCTCCCCACCAACAATCATCTAACAACATTTCACATATAATATTACCCGATTGTTGTCATCATAAATATATTATTCTTTCCATAATCTCTACAACAACTATAAGAGACCAAGCATTTCCACTCAACTTTCTAATCTCATCTTCTCTAGCTGTGGAGAAGAGCTGACTTCTATTATAACTTCAAAAACATGGTGGATTATTTGAATTAAGATTTTTCTTTCTTTTAGAGTTTATTATTCTGCTTTATTTATGTGCGTTGAATTTTCATGCAAAATTAGAACTTAAAGTTCTCCCTATCATCTTGAATTTTCTCCCATCATCTTGAATTTTCTAAAGCCCAAAAAAAAAAAAAAAAAAATCTAGCATACTTCAAGAATATTAGGTTTAACTGACTCTTATTTTTTCTTGAAACAATTGAGAACTTAACCTGGAAACTATTTTAATTAAAAAAA
Source organism: Dendrobium nobile (assembly GCA_022539455.1). Taxonomy (NCBI): domain Eukaryota; kingdom Viridiplantae; phylum Streptophyta; class Magnoliopsida; order Asparagales; family Orchidaceae; genus Dendrobium; species Dendrobium nobile. The sequence continues at coordinate 32,888,775 of CM039732.1, read as the reverse complement.
TGGTTAAAAGTAAGTTTTGAATTATCAGAAGCTCCAAAAAATAGTTAACAATACAACTTCTAACGAGTCTAATAAAAAACGTACGGCAATAAACAAAAAAAGAAATAGAAGGATTTATCCAACGGGCATACAAATGCTAGTTCCGCGTGGAATCTGATTGTATTGTTCAATAGGTTTGTACTGTTATCTCAAATTTTAATTCAATCTATCGAGCTTGTTGAGGGTTGCAAGGGGTCGTCCATCTGCTTTGCCCATTATTTTTTTGTACAACCATATAGTGTTGTAGAATTGTATACCCGAGTGTTGCAGTATTATAGAATTTGCTTGAATATAGACATAGCGTAGAGTGTTGTCGTGCACTGAACCCCGACCCTGCTAGGGAGCATTGCGCCTCTTCAAATCCCTGCGCTCCGACGCTGTCAGGCAAACATGATACAAAGAATTGAATATTGCGGAGCTACGAGAAAGGCTGGCAATTTTCTTTCTTGTTTTTCATAAGGATTACATCCCTTTGTGGTTTTTGTGTTTTTTTCCTCTTTGTTTGTTTTAGTAAGAGAACGGTGCAATGGTGAAGAGAGGTAAGGAGAGAGTGAGAATTAAGAGAGATATGTACAATTTTTCCCAAATTTTCATAATAAATTTCTTGATGTGATGCGGCTTCATGTTTTTTTTCCCTAATTTCAAGTTTTCTATATTAAATCATGGTGTTCTTTCTTTCCGATCATTTTCTCTTTCTTGTTTTGTTTGCTACATGTTTTACTCCCCCAACAATAGTTAACAAAGAGATATAAGATTAGCTAATTGGAACCAACAAGAGGTGACTCGGTTTAGGAACTTTATTTGAGAAATGTATAGAGAGTTATTTATATCCAGTACATAGGCTTGATAAAAAAAGTTTGGTATTGCTCGGTATTTGCTCGGTACAATTCATTTTTTGGCGAGAATTTGCCTCCGACGTTCCTCTACGTCTGGTCGGACGACGTAATAATTGTTCCAAAGAATCAGTTGGATGATATGCCAGCATCATCTAAGGGCATCTCCAACCGAACGCTAAACGGGTGTATGGAGTCGTTCCGTCGCTCCAATCGAACGCGAAAATTTCCGCCATTTAATCGCAGGTGAACAGTGCGACGCCAATATTGGCGTCGCACTGTTCACTCACGCCATTTTTTGCTCTCAACCGGAAAAACGCGCGAAAGGAGAGCGATCGTTACCTTCTCAAAAACACCTAAAATGGCGTTCGATTGGAGCATCTCCGCGTCATTTTGGAGTTTTGCGTTACTTTGCCGTGAAAAATGAAGTTTTCGGTTGGAGATGCCCTAAGGGTGCGTTTGGGACGGCGTCACCGCTGCTTTGCTTTATACAAAGTTATTAAACCATCGTTTGGGGCGGGCATGGCGGAACTGCGGCGGAAAATTTTCACCGCACATAGCTGCTTCTCGCAACCTTTTCCGAGTCCCGCGGTCCGCTGCTTTCCGCTGAAAAATGACATAAATCCCACAAATATTAGCGACCTTTGTCCCTTCGGCGCCTTCCGCGACCCCAACTTGCCGGCGACGAGGATCTAAGTCCAATGCTCGCTGCAGTTCTACGGGACAATGGCGTCTATGTCGCCGGCATTCGCTTCTCACCCACACGAACGACGATGTACAAGTAAAACTGCTTATAATCTGCAGCGGCAACGGCGGAGGCAAACAATACATCGGCACCGGCATCCTCGCCGGCAACTTCGGCACCGTCAGCACCTTCTTCAACACCGCCACCGCCTTCCTCACCGTCGGCCTCATTCCACTGTCAGGATTCGCGCACCATAGCCCCACTGCCATCACACTCCACCGAATCCCCCTTCTCCAAGCTTCATATCCTCATGAAAGTTCTTGGTCGAATCAGCAAGATCACTATAGAGGAATCTCTTTGGTCCCCTTTCTTTCTCAAACTCATCATCAATGGTCATATCACCTTCTTCTTCATCAAAGTTCACTTCTTTTGTTTCTTGCTTTATTCTTCTCCTCCATAGAAGAAACCAGATGAATCACACAGCGATCAAGAACAAGCCTATGCATAATGGTCTTCGAAAGCTTCAAAATTTTCGTTCTCCTTTTGAGGAATGGTTTTCATCTGCTAAAACATTATAGGAAAAAATTATATTATGATATTTCAAAGTTAATACAATTTTTAATTTAGAATTGTTTGTTTATTAGCATATAAATTTTTTGAAAATTTTGACATTAAGATCATTTTTTTCATCTAAATATATAAAGGTATAATGATAATTTATTCTCATACAGCTGCAGCACAGCAACTTGACAGTTATACTTCCCAAACAAAATATATTATTTTCTATACAATAATTTTTTAAAGCAACTTTCTGTACAGTAATTTTATAACCTACTTTACCGACAGCTGCAGCCGTCCCAAACGCACCCTAAGTTATTTTTAAGGAATTGAAGAAGTCCGCATCCATAACGAAATGCCGACAATCAATAAAGATTCAACCAATCTTCATTGCCAATATTGACTATATAAACTTTGTTTGAAACGAAATTTTTTTAGTATAAAGATTTTAATTTGAAAATTAAAAAACTATTTTAAGAACTAATAAAAAAACTATGTTAGGTCTGGAATGGCTGCCGTCGCTTCAATCGTTCTCTTCTCCCTTGCTCTACAGTTAATATATTGTCTCTGTTACAGTTTGCAAATGAAATGGATTGTTCTCCCTTGTTCTGCCTTATTTCTTCTATCTATGATTACGCAAGTCTCCATGACCAGTTCATTGAAAACATAGATAGCCTTCACCTCTTTTTCTTCAGCCTCTTTACAAACCTCCTATACATCGCCATTCAAACTTATTCCCAGGATGATCAGAACACCCCTTTCGTCACCGACTTCCACAGCGAGAGCTTCAACTCATGAAGTCCCTATGACTCCAACCTCTGCCTTCTGCTCGACAAACTCATGGCATCCGCCCCCAATTCCTCCTCCTTTCTCTCTCTCAACAACTCCACATCCCCTCAAATCTTGGGCCTCGCTTAGTGCCGCCCCAAACTCACTCCCGCTGTCTGCACCGCCTGCTTTAGCCAATCCGCGATGGCATCCATCAACAATCAGGGATGCGGACTTTGGAAGACTTCCCCCAAGACGCCAATCGTGCTGAAAATTGTCTTCTCCGCTACTCCGACCAGATGTTCTACAGCGCATCGAAAGAGAAGATGTTTGTTTATGCAAACAATGCGGAGAACGCCTTGGATTCCTTTAACCAGCAAGTGAATATCTTGATGAAGAGTGTGATGGCATCTGCGGCGGTAGTGGCGTCGATACAAATAGATTAGTGGATGGGCGGGATATATATGGGATGGGATGGTGCTCGATGGATTTGGCGAGCAGTGAATGTCTTGGTATGGTTTTTGGGAGGGTTTCAGTTGGGAAGAATTGGGGCGAGGGTGCTACTGTGAGCTGCCAGATAAGATTTGAAAAGTATCAGTTCTACTCAATCTCACTATGGTCAGCATCGGCGCCGGTGGCAGGAGGTGAGTGTATAATTTATTAAATTTTCCTTTATCATTATTAGTTTACATTAATTCTAGCTTTATATGATATGCACAATTTGTATTCGATCACCTTAGATTTTCTCTCTTTCCTTATCAAATGATTTAGCCAACTCCCAACTTATGTAATGATCCATCTAGTTATCAGGATTAGTTAGTAATTCTGTGCTAATTTGATCGATCTAATACTTTATGAGCATTCTATTTTGCTAGATATATGACCTAATAAGCGAATATAAATGACTATTGCACATATCAATCTCTTACGTTAGTGATGAATATACATGTAGTTACAACTTCGATCATAAGTTAAGATTCAGAGTAGACGAAAAAAATAATCTCACATCATAAGGTTAAGTTTTTTGATTGATAGGTTTTCTTACTCTAGTATACTTTGGATCTAGCTTTCATGTTTTGCCTTTGATAAATGACATCAAAGAGTACATTTTTTGTTATATGCTAGAAATTCACATTAATAGTGAGAAGGTTTTGTGTCTTCATTTTGCACAAAGATTCAACACATATACAGATAAAAATTGAAAAATGTAAGAGACACCAGAGCTTTTATGTGAAAAGTCTGAAAAAGAAAAAAATTATAGGTCTTGAAGCAGTTGAAATAATTCCCTATATATTTGAAATAATATAAATCCACTCTTTCCCATATCTAGAGAAGATGAGAATACAAATTCAATAGCTCTTAATTTCCAGTAGGTGTTATAGAAATTGTGGGAGTATCACGAAGATGATGATGATAGTGAGACGATGTTAGTTAGATAATATTGGTTGGTGATTGTAGTCGCGTAATGAGAGTTGGACAAAGATGGTTCATGCGGAGGCAATCGGACTACAATGTTTGGATGATGGGACATGGATTGTGAAGCCCCTTTGGTGAAAAGTAGCTTAACTTTTAAATATCGTGGTGCAATTTTGGTTTAATGGTTGTAATTTTTTTAAGAAACTCCAAAGTAAAGTGTGTTTGAGTTTTGAGCAATCCTTGGATGGGTGACAACCTGGAAAGTTACACCATTAAGATTAAACCGTGAGGTCATTAGGCTAAAGCAGAAAATATCTTGATAGTTAAGATGTTTGGTTGTTACAGAATAGTATCAGAGCAATACACCAGCTAGAAGACAAAAACTAAGTGTCATACAAGATAAAATACTACGTCATGGGGGGCAACCTCTTGAGCCATATATGGGACAAAGTGATAGATGGTGGAAGCCACCACTTGAACTTATATTAGTCATTTTTAGAATCTTCTCTACCTGGTGGATGATTATGAGATAAGGAGACTGACGAGAACATCAGTTACTTACATGGGGAAATTGAGCTGTTCTTTAAACTTTTAAATATCGAGACACTTTTTGATGTGAAACAATCTCATGCGAAAGTGATTTGCTTAAAGAAATTTGCACGTTTCGATTTAGAGGCAATATTAAGCAAGAATTTATGCGGAATTGAACGATAAGTTAAATATTAAAGTGATAAAATAGCTTAGGTCTAAACACATGCGAGAGGTTGAGATCATTAAATATTCAACTAAATCTTACTTTGCATACATGAGTGGTTTCAACGAGAAATTCCAATACTAACAATAAGATTAGTTGTTATAAGAAGATCTCTCACACAACTCATCCAATTACTAGGTTTTAGCGGATAAGACAAACACAATTCCAGTGAATCAATTAATTCCACAATTGGATGCAACTAGGAGAATAAAAGAATAAGGGAGAGAGTTCACCGAATCCTGGTTTGGGACTTGGAGCAGCACATAGAAGGTTTTCCCAAGCTGGCAATCGTCTCTTGTGATTGAATTTTCTTTGGGCAGGGATCTGGATCCTGTTTGGAGAAGTGGGGCGGCAGCGGGAGGACTTCTGGGCAGCAGAACAGCTGTTTCTGCTGCTGGAATTCTTCTGGACAGCAATTGGAGGATTGCCAGCAACAAAACTGTTGATCTCCCTCAGCTGGAATTGATGGACAACAGTTTTCAATGTCCCAAAATTTAGGACAGCCGATCAAACCCGTCCAGGAACCTTGATAGAAACCCGGAGTGGAGGAATTCAATGGTTTCCTCCTTCTGACTGGTCAGGGCTTGGAGGGGCAAGGTACTAATCACGTGGACAGCCAGGAACACCACTTGGAGAAGCAGGACAGCTAGGTTGGCGAGATGCACTTCTTGGACAGCAGTTACGGAATTCCCTTTTCAGATTTTCTGAAACTGAGTTTTAGTGAGGAGACGTGGGGGGAAATAATTTGAAAATCAAATTGATTTCCAAAGGAGGGGGCCAGCGGGTAATGAGGGGTTATGGGAATTAATGGGAGGCCATTAATGTAATCGGAGAGAGAACAAACAAGGGGAGAGGGAGTTTAAAAATGAAATTATTTTCAGTTTAAGTGTAATTGGAGGGAAAACTTATTTGGACTTAATTAGGATTTCAAATAAGATGAAAACTTAATTGCCTAATTAATGGGGAGTCTAAATAGGGGTGGCCGGCGGCATGGCTAGAGAGAGAGAGGGAGTTAGGGAGAGAGGGAGAGGGGTTTCCAAAATTGAAAGATGACTAGGAAAAATTTTAAATTAAATCCAAATCAATTTTAATTTAAATTTGGATTCATTCAAAAACTTTCCATATATAAAATTTTCAAATTTGGAAAGAAATTAAAATTTTGAAATTCAAATTTCAATGAGAAGTAGGGAAGGGAGGCGTGGGGGAAAATGGCGGTGAGGGGAGAGGCCCGCGGCAAGGTGGCCGGCGGGTGGAGATGCTAGTGGAGGTTTCAGCTTCTTCCACTCTTAACTTGGCTCGCGGTAGTCTATGGAGGAGAAGAAGAATGTGCTTGAAGAGGGGAGAAAGGAGATAACCAAGAATATACGAGAAAGATAGAGATAACTAACGAACTCACACAGAGATCATAAGAACGCGAACCTCGGACTCTTTCAAAGATTGACGGGTATTGCGAATTACCCTCCTCGGGCTTATCCTCTCATTAACTCACTAAGAGATCACGTGAACTCACTAAGAGATCAACAAGAACATAAAACTTTTCATTATCAATAATCATCATCCTTTCCAAGAGGAAGGGGAAGGCTTAAATAGCCAAATACATGAAGGAAAAAAGTAAAAGACATAATTTCCCCTAGGGCCACATAAGACAAAACCCTCAAGTGAGGGTAGAAAGGGAAAAGTACAAATAACAAATAAAATACATCAAGATAAGTAAACATGATCGTAGCCGTTGATCTTCGATGTCCTCATCACTTTTTGGTGTAATGGTTAGAATTTCATTAAGAATCTTTAAAGTTAAGTGTGCTTGAGTGGGAGCAATCCTTGGATGGGTGAGCACTGAACACCTAGGAAGTTACATCAACGGGATAAAACCATGGGGCCATTAGGCCAAAGTAGACAATACTTCGATAGTTAAGAGTTTGAGATTTTACATGGATTATAACACCTACAACTATGATCAGACGATGATGGATAAACACTAGTATTAGACGACGATAATCGAATAACAGTAGTGGCTGGAAATGGTCCTTGGCTTGAAATGTCAAGTGGAGCTATAGTGCTCTTAAAATCTCCACGGTCCCTCTAATATCTAGTATAAGCCCCTTTCAATTGGAGAATATGAGTCTATTTATAGAATTTTGGGAGTGGCATTTGATAAATTTTGTTAAAATTCTATGATACTTCATGGGATCACTTATATTGAATACTTTGATCATAGATTGTTTATTCATCATTTAAAATATCTTAATGACCTCAAAACTGAATGATCTTGGACCCATTGGACTCCTTTCATTGTGCCTCTCAATTTGACTAGAAACATGCAATTTAGATTTTCAATTAATGTCCTCCTAAAATTTTTAAATATTGCTTTGATTGCTTGCTTAGACTTCATTTGAAATTTGATTGGACCACTCTTGATGTCGTTTGTTTCATTTTTTCGAGACGTTCAGTTTGACTATATGTTTAACAAGATTGGAGCTTTTGAATTTATCTTCAAAAAAATTTTTCGAAAAATGTCATGCATCATGATTCATGTCCAGCAAATAAATTTTTTGGGGGAATATGAAGTTTCATTGGCGATAAACTATCTCATATAATATGTAGTTCTTCTTAACTTTAATAACTCTTATCATTATGATAGAAGAGAATTTAAAAAATGGAGGACTCCTACATAACTCTATCATTATGATAGAAGAAAATTCAATAAGGAAGGTTATTTCTGCTATAAAGATCTAATGGAGCTTAAGTACTTTATTTTATTAAGGTTTCATTGGAGACGGCTTTTTTGTTGCTTCTTAAAGCAGATTTTTTATACTAAAAGAATGCTTTAAGAATCAATAATAAAGCCGTCCCAAACAAAACCTAATTTTTAAGCAAGACACAAGGAAATTAGGCACACTTGCTCGATGACTTTAGACGGTGATAGAAAAGTATTTTCAAGAAATTATAAAAATTATGATACATCATCCTTTAAGCAAGACGCAAGGAAAAAATATTAAGGAATTCGAGAATATTTTGGTTAGTCAAAATATAAAAAAATATGTGTTAATATAAAAAAATACTTACCGGCAACCGACAATTGGCAATCATCGACGTGCATCGGAAACCAATAATCATTAATCACCGACAATCAACAATCATCAGCAACCAACTATTTGCAACCAATCGTCGGCAACCAATAATCTTCAACCAATCGTTGTCAATTAGAGCTTCTAAAGATCAATTCTAGGACCCGACAACATTCCGAAGCACTCGGCCGTTGACTATCTTTTCGGCGGGCGGATTGAAAGTGCAAATGCGAGAGAATGTCGCGCCAGAAGACTGCCGGATTTTGACAAGGATAAAAATATTTTAAAAAAAATCAGGTAAAATCACCAACAATCGACAATTATTTGCATCCAATAATCAACAATCTTGTGCAACCGGTGATCATCAATTGGAGCTTTAGATCACGAAATCTGGGACCCAACAATGTCCCGAAGCCCTTGGCCAGGCCGGGCGGATTGAAAGGGCAAGTGCCCTCCCCAACCTCCTCGCGAAGGGAGGGGGTGACGGAAGGCTGTTAAATTTTTTAGGGGATTTAAAAATATTTTTAAAATCAAATAAAATCACTCAATCGGTAATTATCTGCAATTAATAATCAACAATCGCCACAATGACCTCCGAAGACCAATTCCGGGACCCGACAACGCCCCGAAGCCCTCGGCTGTTGACTATCTTTCCGGCCGGACGAAATTGAAAGGGCAAGTGCCCTCCCTACCTCCCTTCGCGGGGAGGGGACGCCGAGAGCCTGCCAAAATCAAAACTGACAAAAGACCTATCACATATTTAAATTCAAATAATTATTGTGGTGTTTCTAATGATTTAAATAAAAAAATAATGAATGAAATGAGTAAATAAAAAGGCGTAATGGAGCATATCCTGGACGGTAAAATCCAAAATTACATGATAAAATATGTGATTCTACCAGTCATTTATGGAAGAACTTAAATCTAGTTCTATAGATTTGAGTTATATGAATAATTTGACATCACTGGATGAATTGTCAAATTTAATACTCCAACCAAATAAAAAAATGATTGTCATTTTGAATGATTGCTCGCTACATTTAATTTAGAATATTTGAGTTAGGTGAAATAGAACTAGAATCACCATAAGTTGGAGAAGATCAGTTGCAGGTTTTAGTACATCTAAATATGCTTGAGTGTTGTAGTCAACACAATCTTTAAGAAACAAAATCTTATGTTCAACGAAAACCCGTACAAGTGGATGGTCCTCTTGTATTAGTTATATATGTGGCTTCCAATTTCAAACCTTCAATTAGAAGTATGAAGCATATGCTGCATATCATTTGAGGAAGAGTTCAATTCATCAATATCTAAGATAATTAATGCTTCAAATTGTTTCCTTCAACCCAAAGGTAAAATACAACATACTATAATTCACCTATGAGTAGAACAGAGAATTTGTAGTGCCCACAACAACTAGTCAACAAGCAAGGACAAAGAGCTTATATAGAACAAATTAAGCCACCAACGGATGAGAATAGGGAAACTTGTAGCGAGCAAAATAATTCCCCTACAAACACGAGCACGATCTCCTAGTACCAATTGGACAAACATCTACAAGCTTTGCTAAATGATACTTGAAGGAGTCAAAATGAACTAAACAAAATCTATCTTATATATGCAAGAACTGAAGCTAAAAAAGCTTTTAATCCACCAGATCCGCAACATGTGTACAGGCGGACATAAGGCGTTCGTAGACCCTTAAAAGAAATCTAGGCCATTTTCTAAATGAAAGCACTTGCGCAATGGATCATATTTTAAAACCCCCCTTATGTAAACTGAAGTGCATCACCCTTCATGTGCTCCGGTCAATGTGTTAAGGTTGCAAATACAAATGTCCGAGAATGTTGCGCAGGACCAAATGCTTACTAATATAATAGTAACATAAGTCGCAAGTGCTCCGATCGTCATATCTGAGCCCAAAATCCAACGATTCGAGAATGCTACATGCGTTAAATATTCAAGTTTCATCCTCCGCCACAAAAGGATCGGAGTTGACCTGACTTGAATCATAAAATGCCTTCCAAATTCACACAAAAATAAAAGTGACTTTAATGTCACCCCAATGATGATTGTGTTGACAGAAAATCTCAACCGGAGTGGTCAAATCTAAAAAACATAAAACTAAAATTCATCCGCCTCCCGCAACCGTTTGTCGAGGGTGATAAATTTGAAATTAACTTCGGCTCACAAAGAGAAAATATTATGTCGGGTGTATTACTAAGATCATCCTCAAAGAGTCTCTTGCCACCAGAGATGTGACACGTGCCCTATGACCGGGTGGTTTTGCTGCAAAATGGCACAATTATATTATGATCACGATCAAGGCCTGTATGTTCTTTAAAGGCTTCAAACCCTTGATTAATGAATCATAGGTTATATTCGATAGGCATAAAGCCCTTTGTCAGCTAAGGTGAATTCATATTTATCCCCTTAGACAAACATCAACCTAAGTCTATAAGGTATTCTTGGACGAAGCAATCCATGGCTGCCAATAAAGTATCTTCTGTCAGGCTGGGTCGACTACCTCCTCTAAGTAGACCAGAGATTATGATAGCCCGGGACGATGAAACTATGAGATCTTGATTGAGTTTGTCTTCATTCCCCCCACCACCAGTTTTAAGTTTATAGTGATAAATTCTGAATCATAAAATCAATTTCAAACCCTAGAACTGCTGCTATTATACGTTGGACTTATAACCTACGTGACCTCTTCAATAACTAGCCTTAATCGAAAGTTCTCTCTTGTTATCGGGAAGGATAATTAACTATAGGGGCTTGCGCATATAGTAAATCAGAACTCAGATAAAAAAAGTCCTCACAAAATGAGGGTGAAATCTCTGGGTGTTGTCTTAATCTAAAACGCAATCTGCCTTCTGAAAATTCACCCGGAACCTAAATTTGTTAAAACTCTCCACCGTCACATAATAACAAACAAGAAAAGAGACTGATGGCACGGAGAGGCCGGGGGCGCACAAAATGGAATTTTCGGAACCCGCACCAGAGCCCAAAAGCTCCCCAATGACATCAATTCCTTGAGATATGAATCAATAACATATAATCGATAGGGCACAAAGCCTTCTGTTAGTTAAGGTGGATTCAAACTCATCCCCTAAGATAAATATTCACTCCATGTCTACAAGGTACCCTTGCACGAAGTAACCCATGGTTGCCGACAAGGATCCTTCTGTAAGGTTGGGTCGACTACCTCCTTTGACTAGATAGATCAGGGATCCCAATGGTCTGGGACGACAGAACCATGAGATCTTGATTGGGTCCATCATCCATTCCCCCACCATCCGCTTTAAGTGCAAAATGGTGAAATTTTTCAATTTTAAATATTAAATTTCTAAACATCTAAACCAATGCTGCTACCATATGCCGGATATCGCGTATCTATGGGTACGCTATATCTAATCGATGACAAGCCTTAATCAAAAGTTCTTTCTCGTTATCGAGATGGGTAATTAACTATTGGTGCTTGCACCTATAGGAAACCAGAATTTAGATCATAAAGTCCTCACAACATGAAGGCGAAATCTCTGGGTAGTGTCATATCTACAAACCTAATCTGTCTTCTGAAAATTTACTCCGTAACTTAATCCATTAAAACTCCCCCAAAAGCACGAGGAGGCCGGAGCGCGAAATTTCAGAGCCCACAATAGTGACAATTGTTCTTTTTTAATCATATATGTACATCGTATTTTAAACAAAAAAAATAAAGGAAAAAATATTAAGGAATTTAAGAATATTTAGTTTATTTCTTTAATGACCAAAGCCACAGATTTGCCGCATGTTATGTCACCAATAAAGGCCGCCTCTTCCTAAAGTTTCCCTTTTTTGTAGGAAAAATAAGCACACATAAAAGGAGTAAAACAGTAGCAGTTGTTGCTGGGATCTCTGGAGCTGTTGCACTGCTGCTTTTCTGTACATTCTTCGTTCTTCTACTGCGACAAAGGAAAAGAAAATTATTAGTATCAGAAATAAGTAAGGATGATTTTCTTCATTTCATTTTCCTGAATTTAACTACTAGAATAAAGTAAAACTTCGCTCCCCTCACCAACTACACACAAGAAATGAGATTGCTCTCCAACTTATTAGCTGGACCGATCAATATCTATTTTTTCAAATATATATATATATATACAATCTTCTTCCCATTATGGATTGATCCGCCAAAAAAATGTGGAGCCCAGTCCCATGAACTTGAGTGCAGTAGCACTAAATAAATAAATCTCTTTGATATATGCTTGATAACCACCGCCATTTCTAACTTAAATTAATAATTTAGCACAAACGTATAATTTCAGTAAAATCAGTTGATACAAATGTTTACAACTTGCTTTTGAATACTAGGATATGCTGTGGATGAGGAAGAAGTTCTGGAAAAAAATTTTGAGGTTAAAATGATTGATTTTTGTGCCATAAAAAATGCTACGAACAACTTTGCAAAGGAAAATAAGCTTGGAGAAGGCGGATTTGGTCCTGTTTACAAGGTGAAGGAATACAAAGATTGTCAAATTTTTTTGACATTCTATCTACTTTTACAATGTTGTCACTCAATTTAAGCAAAATATATTAAATTTACTGTTGAATGGAGTATGCAGGGAGTGCTGATGAATGGGCAGGAAATAGCAGTGAAAAGGTTATCAACAACTTCACGGCAAGGACTCCAAGAAATGAAAAACGAGATTAGTTTCATTGCAAAGCTTCAGCACAAAAATCTTATAAGGTTGTTGGGTTATTGCCTGGAACAGGAGGAGAAGCTGCTTGTTTACGAATTCCTCCCTAATACAAGCCTTGACAAATTCTTATTTGGTATGCATTTTGTATTCATGTCCAATGCTTCTACTTCAAATTATTTGATTGACACTTTATTTACTCTAAATCTGGACTGTGTACATTAAAAAGGACAGACGAGTTTCGCCGCAAAAATGAGACTCAACAGATCACATGACTAGTGTAATCCGCACCATCCATCTGTAACAGACGAAACAAATCACAGCCACACATATGTATACACAAAGCATTATAAATACACATGTACATCAGGCAATAAGGACAAGTGAGAGTAATGAGTTAGCAAATGCATTAATCTACTGCAGCTTTTCCACTAGATAATTTTCTCCTTTGTCATTTCTTTATACATCATGATGCTGAAACCATTCTGATTTTTAACATTTTTTAGGCTTCGTTTGGGACGACTTTCTTGCTGCTTCATAAAGCAGCTTTCTAGTACAAAAAATTTATTTTTTGTGTCAAAAAACTGCTTTGAGAAGCAACAAGAAAGCCATCACAAACGAAACCTTAATCTCTATTGCAAAGCTTGACCATTTTAGCTAAATCAGACAACACGTAGCTTTTTTGCTTCTCTATGTTTCAAACAAACTTTCCAACCTGAGACAGCATGGAACTTTTTTTCAACAGATCCCATAAGGAGGATACAAATAGGCTGGGAAACAAGGTTGAAGATAATAATAGGGATTGGGCGCGGTCTTCTTTATCTTCATGAAGATTCCCGATTGAGAATTGTTCATCGTGACCTGAAAGCAGCTAACATCTTACTTGACAGTGACATGAACCCAAAGATTTCAGATTTTGGTCTTGCAAAACTTTTTGGGGTTTATGAAACTGAAAGAAATACAACTCGAGTTTGTGGCACATTGTAAGTATAAATTGCACTTCATTTGTTCCCAATTTGTACTCAATAACTCTTTAATTTGTTTGCAGGGGATACATGGCACCTGAATATGCCTTGCATGGATTTTTCTCCACTAAATCCGATGTTTACAGCTTTGGAGTGCTGGTATTGGAGATCATCACCGGGGAGAAATGTACAGAAGCATCAGAGCAAACTGTTAACCTTCTTAGCTATGTAAGGAATCCATGCTTTGTTTTGTAGAGAAATGATTACTTTGATGATTAGTGAGGTTTCGTTTGGGATGGCTTTTTTACTGTTTCTTGAAGCAGTTTTCTAGTATAATTTTTTTTAATTTTTATACTAAAAAGTTGCTTCAAGAAGTAGTAATAAAACCGTCCCAAACAAAGTTTGAATCTGAGGTAGTTTATGGAATATTAGGTTTGGAAGCGTTGGAAACAAGGGAAGGCATTGGAAGTCATTGATAAGAAAATTGGCAAGCGATACTCAGCACAAGAAGCGTTGAGAGTCATACAGATAGCGTTACTATGCGTGCAAGAACAGGCAACACAGAGGCCTAACATGGCTTTTATAATCGCGATGCTTTGTACTTCATCAATGAAGCTTCCAATTCCACCAACACCAGCGTATTATAATGGGACAAGCATCTCTGTTGATTCAAAAGCAGTTGCCAGGAACACCAACCTTGCTCGCCCTCGGGTGGAAAGGCGAGCTTAATTGTCTGAAATCAAAATTTGAAATGATGAGATGGAAGGTAACCATATGTATATTGGTTTATTGCATTTTATAGTGATTAAAATTAATTTCACAATATAATTGATGAATCAATAACTTCAGAAGGATTTAGGTTTCATTTGGGACGGCTTTTTTACTGCTTCTTAAAACGGCTTTTTAGTATAAAAATTTTAATTTTTACATTAGAAAGCAGCTTTAAGAAGCTATAAAAAAGCCGTCCCAAACTAAACCTTAATAAATCCTATAAATCCGAATTTAGTCAATGGTGGGTATGTAAAATCTTAAAAATTATTTTACATAATAGTTGGTAAATCATTTTAAATCCTATGAAATTGTTTGCAAGATGGATGGTTCATTTAAAAATTAAGTTTAATATGTTTTAAGCTTAATTTGTGTTAAGCATGAGTTACTAATTTATTTTAATTTTAATTAATGCCAATAATTTATAATGATAAATAATATAATTAAAAATTTGTTTAGCTATCAAATAATTTAATTTCTAATTATAGTACTAATTATCAAACTACTTATTTAAATGTTAATTTAATAAGTATTTAATATATAATTATATGATAATTACCTAATTAATTACTGATTTTTAAATAACTATTTATGGAACTAGTACTCCTACTAATAATTTTATTAATTATTTAAGTATTGTATAATTAATTGAATTATTAATTATACTATTATTTAGCTCGTTAAGCATATAAATATTCTACTATTAAATAATTTTTAATTATTATTTACAATTTTAATTATATAATTAATTATTCAATTTTAAAATTGAAATGCTAAGGTAATTATATTATTTTTTTTATTATTAATTATTTAATTAAGCTTAATTTGATAATTTAATTACATTACTAATTATTGAATTAATCATTAATAATTTAAATGATATGAATTTGCTAAATTAGATTAATTAGATGGAGTTCATCTACAGTTTGCTTTTCATCTTCATTTCTTCATTGTTGTTACTTTGCTGCATTTCCTCGTCATTTTTTTTTGTCATTGCTTTGGCATATGTGTTAATGTAAAGCATTGAGTTAAAAGAGTCGCTAAAGAAGCTTCTTCGTCTCCTCATTGGACAACATCAGATTGGAATTCACTTCAGAAGCTTGTTTATTGCAAAGGTAACCATCGTCACCTCCTTCAAGATGGGAACTCACTAGCTTGCCGTGAGAGAACTTTGCAAATCCGAAAATCCATTAAATACATTGAACGATGGGATTTAGTAAATCTTAAATTTACGCCATAAATCAATAAATTCAAGATTTACAATACGATCAATTCGAATTTACTGTGCACTCTCAAGCCTTTTTGGCGGGATTTACGAAAAGTCCGGCATAAATCCTGCTTAAATCATACTATACCAGACAACCCATTATTTTTATAAAATTTGCATATGAAAATTGACTATATAATATTCATAATAATTTTAAAGAAGTTTAATATCTAAACTAATTTTCACCTACAAATTAATATTTTAAACATTAAAATCTATATAGCATCTTTAATGATAAGAAAAACACGATGAAAATGTGATATCCTTTGAGTTATATTATACTAAAATATTATTACATCAATGTCAACAACAACTTAGCGGTTGTGTTGAGCATTTCTCTAATCGAACCGCCTTCATCGCTTTGAATTCTCCTTTTCCACAACTTTCCATCTCTGTTTTCGCTGCATCTTATGGGAAAATCAAACATATTGTGTTTTTGGGTCTTCAATGCTTGCTTGGGTCATATTCTTGCTTGGAATTTTTACCTGATTAGTAAATTGATTAAAATTGGGCTAGCGTAATCCAAATTTTGTGGCCTGTTAACAAACCAATCTCTAGTCCATTTGACTTGAATTTTTATACTAGTTTGTCATCTAGGTCAAACACTAATCAAGTCCTCTCACCATTATAAATCAGGATTAACAAGTTGTCAAATACTTGAATCAATTCTTCAAAGTATTTAGTTGATCAAAGAAGATATTTGGTTTCACCAAGGGGCGACGCCTTTCACAGGGTGTTATTGATGTGCCTATTTCTATTATTTCAAAGGATGGTCTGAATGCTCATTTAGCTTGAAATTTGAAGGATAATGGTGTGGATCATTCAGAATGGCTGGATGATTGTTCTTCTTTGGCTAGCCATGGTGATGGGGAGGATATGGTTGAGCCAATGGATGATTTGTATAGTGTGAAGGTGATTTGTATCGATGATGATGCTCTCAAGCTTGGTGGTGGGAAACGTAGTAGGTGGAAAAACAAAAAGAATGCTATAAAGAAGTAATTCTTTGGTTGGCTTGTGTCTTTTGTTGGATCCTGCTAGTTCCTATTCTGTATGGCTTGTCTCTGCTGTGGTTTGGTTCTTTTGGCTCTGAGTTTTTCTTTTTTGCGCCCGATTGGATTCTTGTTGTGGATGATTTGTTGTGACGTTAGGCCCATTCCTGAGTAGTTATTGAGTTACTTGTACTGGCTTTGGGTATTTGATTTTGGTTTTTATTTTTTTCCTTCGCTGTCGTGGGTTAGTCCCTTTCCTCATGCAGGTCTGCTGCTGGCTAATCGCGTTGCTGCAGTTCGGGTTAATGCTTAGTGCCTTAGCCTGGAAGTCTCGTGCTCAAGGTTCTTTGTAGGTTGCTCGTGCCTGGACTTTTGTTGGCCTTTGTTCTCTTTTGGGATCTCTGTTGATTGTTTTTTTTTTTTTTTTGACTTGTTTTCTTTTATTTTGTTGTTTGGTTTTTGTAATAAGGTCGATTACGAGGCTCTTAGATTTTGATTCAAATGTTATATTTTTTAGTGAGCTTTCGAGTCATTAAGAATTTGTAATATTATTTTTTAATTAACGCATAGGCCTCTTCCGTGGGATTTTATCCAAAAAAAAAAAAAAAGAGTTTCTAGAATGAATTTGTCTCTAGGGCAAAATCTTTAAAATAACAGACACTAGAGAATATACCACTAATAAAAACACTTGCCTAAAAAAATTTGTAATTGAAAGCATCAAATTGCCTTAAGTTACTTGAATAAACTCACTAGAGAATACACCATTAATATAGTCGAAAGGACCTTTTTAGTTGTTACAGAGCTCCCCAGATGATTTTTGCCAAAGGGAATTCTTCCTCACAGATCTCACCTTCAGCTAGGAAAGTCATTAGAGATTATCTATCCACTTGGACAACTATAATCTAATAAAACTTATATATTTTTACAATAAACATTTATTTAGATATACTATATGATCCGACTGAAGAAATTTCATTTGATTGACATAAGTTTTGATGTAAAAACTTTCAAAATTAAATTAACAAACATCCAAGCTCTAATTTTGGAAAACTTATAGTTATTGAGTGTGCTTTGACAAGAAAACTCCACGATGTCAAAATTGATTTGATTCAAGTTCAAAGAAGCCCAAATAAGAAACTTAAAATATAGTGGAAAACTTTAAAACATTCATTATATGATCTGACGGTCTCCATATCTTACATGCTTATAGTCAAGTCATATAGCTCAATGAGGCAAATCCAATGAGCCAAATCTCTTGATTATGAGGTCATTAAGGCACTTAATTTCTAAATGAATGATTCGTGATAAAATAATTCAATATAAGCCTTCAAATGAAGTTTTATAGAATTTTGGCTATATTTATGAAAAAAATCACTCCCAAAATATAATAAATACACCCCAATTCTTCACATGAGAGGGACATGGACTTGTGATTGAAGGGAGCATGGAGATCTTAAGAACTTTAAAATTTTACCTAACATTCAATAGCGATGATCCCGAAAATTCAAAACAGGGAAAAAATTACAGAGTCACTCCATATCAAGAAATCCACTATAAAAATTGGGAGAAATTAGTATAGATATATCTTCTCTCTCGTTCTCTCCTTGCTTGATTTCTCTCATGACTGTTCTAAGAGAGTCAAGTTATTAACACCAAGGGACACAATCCTTAGGAAAATTTTGAAAGATAATTGTCTAGTCCGTCTCGAAGCACTGCGGTGCTCAAGTGTCTATCTAATGATGTTGCGGCGTTCAAACACATAGTTTTGCTGCAGCACTAAATTTATAGCGTTGTGGCACTCTGCTCACTTTTGATCAATGCTTGGGTGCTTAGGTTCACAACGCCAGGTGCTCAGATATACAACCCCGGGGAGTTGTACCGAATTTTTTTTTAACCCAATCATGGAGTAATCCCCCGCACCACCCAACAAACACGAGAAATTGACTTGAGATCCGAGGTAATAACACGATTTGATTGATCGACACAATCAGATTTCACACAGACTAGCAAATATTTACTTAAATTACGAAAGAGATTGAATTCCTTTGCCTCTTCTTCTTATGCATTCCAGATAAGGTTGAAAGAAACGGTCTTCATACCAGATAAGGTTGAAAGAACCGGTCTATCTATCATATCCACCCGCATGCAGCCGCAGGTCACCATCTCAAGAACTCTCATTGTTGTTTTTTCCTCTAGACCACTTTCATTCTGAATGCTTTCGGGTTGCCTCAAAAGTCAAAAGCTTTGACCTGGTAAATGAAATGACGATCTTGCCCTGCTTAACCGCGTTCCCAATTGCGCGAGTTCCATTGACATTTGATTTGATTCAACTGGTTGAATCGTTAATAAATAAAAGATACTTTTTTAAATTAATAATTTATATTTAATTTATGCATGTCAAATTAATTTAATATATTTGAAGGATTCAAGATGATTAAAATCTTGAATTAATTTTTAATTACAACGGTTCCAAGGAAAAACGTGTGAGAATAATTTAATAAATCATCAAAATGCATGGAAGGGGAATGAATGAGATGAAATGATGTTTTTGTTTGGATCTTTTTCTGAATTTACTTTCCTTTCAAACTTTTTTTTATATGGATAAACTAAGATTTTTTTTATGACAAATTTTTAAAATAAAATTATATATAAATTTAAATATTTAAAACCGGATAAAATTTTGAATTAGTAAAGCAGATCAAGTCGCCACGTGGATGATGACAACTGCCGTACGGATGTCGATGGACTTAATTTTTATTTTCTTACTTTTTTATTTCTATAAGTACAAGTCGACAATATGTTTTAAGTTTGTGCAGGATAGTCTTCTTATTGTTTTCTAAGAAAGAGCACATGTTATGAGGATTTAAGTTGAAGGAGCATGAACGGAAAGGAATTTAAGTCAGAGCAAACTCGCCAGACGATATAGTTGTTCTGAACACACCGATAAGATAGGCATTCTTGGAATTCACCGAACAGTTCAGCGTTATATGAATACGCCGAATATGTAGGCGTTTTATGCCCATCCTCATGCAAATGTTTGAGTGATAGTTAATTATAATTGAGTGATATTTAATTATGATAGTATTGAAAGAGGCTTTTTCCCATGTACACATATAGAACTTTTTCCCATTAATTTTATTGCTTTTTTCCATTTCAAGTCTTCAATCCACCTACCCAGACCATGCAATGCTTCAGTTGTCGAGAGAGAAAGACTAATCGGGTAAAATATTGAAAGAGAGGCAAGAATGACTTTCCATTATGGACGGAATGATGAAAAGAGATTTTGACTAAATGTATTTTTATTATGAGTCTAATCTCTTTAAGGAGGTTGGTCTTTTCTCTCCTTCCTGTGATGGGGTTTTATTTTTGTTGTTGTAATCTCTAGCTTTTATTTTTGTTGTCGTAATCTCTGACTTTTATTTTTGTTGATGTAATCCCTGGCTCTCTAAGTAGGAAACCTACTCTAATTTTTGTAGTTCTTTTTTTTTTAGTTATTTATTAATCCAAAGACCACCCGTGATAGATGTTTATGTCTTCTAAGCTCTAAGGGTCATGTTATTTGCATTGTTAATTTTGATCTTATAGCTCTTATTGGCTCCGGTGATGAGACGACAAACGAAACTATTTTAATGTATTCTAATCTTCTAAATGAGACGGCAAACAAAAATATTTTAATTTAGCCAGTGCTCAGTGTGTGAAACTAAGCCCCAATATGAAAGGAGTAACCCATGCCCAATGTGAGAAATTTGTGCAATTTATATCTTTGCTCACCAATTATCTGTTAAGTTTTCAGATGGATAAGTCTTTGATAGTTTGGATTGTGGTCTACTAATACCTGGAGCAGCTTATAACCTCAATTCATTTGCTTTCTTCTCTTCCTCTTTTTCAACGTCTACCTTAAATATAGTATTTAGTGTTCTTTAATGATGATTTTTCAATGGAACGAATTCTTACACTCTCCTCAATTGATTGATCATCTTCCTAATAGGCATCCTTCATCTTATCTAATCAAAAGCATAATGTTTGACTAATCATATTCAGGTGACGATAGTCAAAGGCTCAAAGCATCGTAATCAGGTGATGTTGGTCAAACAAAGATGATGTGACTATGGGGACCAAGATATATTTTGACGATAATGTTCAAGTGGTGGTTTGATGATGACATTAGCTAGTGTTCCAACGATAATTAAACAAAGGTCTCGTTGTCTAATAATGGTGAGTCGTGAGCTTCAATAGAGAAATGAACAGAGACAAATCCACCCGGGAACAACAAATTGAATTCTCGGACTAAAGGCAAGGCTATAGAAGTTGTTTCGGGCAAGAAGACATGCCTTTTACATGAATGAAGAGATGAAATAATGAAATGGTGAATTAAGGGCTCTTTCTGAAAATTTCAAGATTTCTTCGAAAATTTCGTTGGCATATTTGAAACCGGCGGAACATCCAGCGAAATTACTGACAAAATTTTTTCTAGAAATATGCCAAAAATTCTTTCATAAATTTCTGTCAGTAATTCCATCGCTAATTCTGATGAGGAATATTTCGCTAGAAAAACCACTAGAAATTGCTATTTTTCCTATAGCCATGTTTGGAGACAAACAGAGAGTGGAGCGTCACAGTGCTATAAATTCGACGTTATGGTGCTATTAGGACTTAAGATAGAGAGTGGAGTTCTACGACACTCAAAACTTGGAACCACAGTGCTGCTCACGAGATGAGCTGAGAAATTTTATTTATAATTTTTCACGATGGGCTGCATCTCTTGGTGGTTTTTAATGGATTTCTCATAGTTATTTCATGAATGAGAATGGTGCAAGTGTGAAGAGAGATAACGAGAGAGCGAGAGAAAAATAGATATGTACAAATTTCTGGTAATTTTCATAGTGAATTTTTTGATGTCGAGTGGCTCCGTAGTTTTTTCGGATTTTAAATTTTTTCATGTTTAACCCTGATGTTCTTTCTTTCTGCTACAATTTTTTATTTCTTGTTTATTTCGCTAAGTGATTTTACTTCCCCAACATCATATCAAACAAACTTGTTAAATATACCAACTTTATTAAATTTAATTACATTAAAAAAAAAAATCATGTGATAACATGAAAGCAAAAGTTACAAGTAATTTTATGCCAACAGCGATATCTTCTTATCAAAGAGGAAATTAGATAGATATCCTCCCTCCATTGACCCTCTCATCCCTACTGCATCTCATTGCCTTCTGTCAATCATTCCAAAGACATCAAAATCCAAAAGCTGTCGTCGCAAATGCAGAGAAGACATCGCGCACATCATCATATCTGAAAAGGTAAATAAAATAACAATCTAATATGAGTTGCAGATATACAGTTTCAATTAAAACCTACCTAAAATATAACGAATTTTTTTTAGCGTAATTTTTTTTTTTTTGGCAGAGTTGTAATTTTACCTGCGTCTCTCCTCCACAGCCGGCGAGGGCTTGGCAGTTCTTAGCGCTCCCCTACGTGGACCAGGCCTTGCCTGCAGAACAGCCAGCTTACCATTCTCAGGGATCGCGTCGAGTGAAGGCTTCCACATCGTCGTCGATGCTTGGAGATTCGATTTCCTTTGCCTTCGTTTATCCTGATTTTCAGATGAAGTTGAAAGAACCGGTTTATCTATCCTATCCACTCGCATGCAGCCGCAGGTCACCACCTCAAGAAGCCTCATTGTTATTATCCTCTCTACGCCACTTTCTGTGTTTCTGAATGCTTTCGGGCTTATTAAAAGCTATGGCCTCGCAAATGAAATGACGATAATGCACTGCTTTGCTGTCCCAGTTTGCTCGTGTTCCAATTGACAATTGGCTTGATTTTAGTCATTTAATTGTTGATGAATAAAGGATATATTTTAAAATCAATAATTTTATTTAATTCATGCACGTAAAATTAATTTATTATAAAATTGCACTATCTTTTGAAGGAGTCTCAAATAAATGCAAATTAGATCAAGTACTTGAAGAGGACCCGCTTTGCTAATTAAGCAGAATAAGATCCACTCAAATGTCGTCGCGCGTGATGAAATCATTTATGAGGTATGAAGATTAATTCCTCTCAATCAAAGTTATATTTATTGTATGAGTAAGATAATGAAGAGATAATCATTTGTCATAAAATTTTGCGACACAAAGATCAAACTAATATTCGTGACTCAAAAAGTTAACGGCTAATTGCTATCCTGTTAGCAGCAACTCATCGCCAAGTATTATATTATTGCAAACTTTGAGTGTGGCTCTATAAAGTATTAAAATGGAAAGAGTATGCCACCTTGGCACACAAGTACCAAAGAGTCAGAGGCGGATCTAGCTTTTTTTTTTCAGGGTGGGAAAAAAAATTTTTTTTTGTAAGGGATGATCAAAGACCCTTAGCATTGATAAAATTAGGACAAATTTTTTTTTTTTAAAAGGGGGCAAAATACTCAAAATACTTAAAATATTCCAAAATATACCTTATAATTTGCCCACCCTCAATGCAATGGGGATCCGCCCATGCAAAGAGTATTGAACTTTGGTCCCATGTTTCAAATTATAAGAAGGTATCTCGCCCTCCATCTGCAACGGAACATGAAATATTTGTATGCCATCCGACAAAATCTTCAACTGAATGCTAGAAATCCTGCTTAATTTGGGAGCAAACAATGCGACGCTAATATTGACTACGCATTATTCACCCACGCTATTTTTTTAATCAGAAAATTAGGTTATTAATTTTAGTTTTTAAAGTGTAGATTTTTATTATTAATAACTCAAAATTAATAGTTTATAAATATAAATATATGATTAAAAATAAATAAAAATAAAATATTGAAAAATATAAATATATAATTAAAAATAAATATAAAATAAAATATGAGAATTAATATATATATATAATATATATATATATATATATATAATATATATATATATATATATATATATATATATATATATATATATAATACTTTTTTTTATATTAGAAAATAGAGTTTAGTTTAAAACGAGTTACTACATTTTGGAGTATTATTGCATTTTGGAGTGAAAATGAGTTTCTAGGTTGGAGATGGCCTTATTAATACTAGCCTATCTCTCACCTCTAAACTATAAGCACTACATCTTTGAAAACTATTAGGATTGGTCCAATTTTAGGTTAAGTTGTTCCGCAAGACATCACACTATTGTCAATGCTTATATATAGACACTGATGTATTGGTGAGAAAAATTAATAATGTTAAGTTTTATTTTCCTCAAAAACCCTTCTCTCCCTTCTCTCCCTCTCCCTCTCCCTCTCCCTCTCGTCTGAAAAGATCAATAAGCTTCTTCCTCCTCAAGAAATTCCAACAAACTGGTATTAGACCTAGGGGGCGGAGGAAGTCTCTTGTAATTAAGAAGAGGAGGCGCTTGAGATGTCGATGATGCTCACCAGGTAGGGATGGAGGACACACGTGTTGTGTTGGGCGCAAGAGCACGAAGGTTGCGTAGATTGGGTTGCTCAGGTTATAGCGTGCAAAATGGAGTAGAGGCTGTCGCAAGTTTGTAGTAGGAAAATCATTGGGCCTCGTGTGGAGTTCGGTCGGATACTCGGATGCATATAGGGTTGTGCACGCAGGCAAGTGGGCTCCATGTGGTCGAGTATATGGGATCGAGCATGATTCTAATGTCGCGTGGGAGACGCTGGGGTCAGACACTCTTTGTTTGTGGAGATGTATACTGGATTGGTGGACGGGTCATGCACGTAGGCTAATAGAGTCCAAACAGAGAAAAATAAGAAGGGGTTGCGAGAGTGCTTGGGTCTTGAGATAAACTAATGACCTAGGCATGATGGTTGGGAAAGGTTTATTCTCTTGTCTTGTAATTCTTGTTTATCTTATTGCATTTGAATGAGATGCCATTGTATCTAGGCAAAAATTGATTGGCCTAAGCAATTCTCTTACGCTTCTTAACTTGGTTCTCTGTTCATGTTTTTCCTGTGTCTTCTACACGTTTTCAAGCACGATTTCGATTCTAATGGTGGTTCTCGGCCCAGCCAAAAAGATATGCAAGGCTAAGATTCAGAAAAGGCTCCTTCTCTTGGTCTTGGCAGGAAGTCTAATAAAGGGAAAAAGGTGTAGGTGCTATAACCAGCAATGTGAAAATCAACATCCTCCCTTTTAAATTTGTTAGAGAGTGCAAGGGTGCCTAGGGAAGGAACAATTATTACGTCCTCCGACCTGACGTAGAGGAACGTCCGGTCGGAGGACAAATCGCGCCAAAAAACGAAAAATACAGAGCAAACACCGAGTAATACCAAACAATAATTAAGGAGGAATACTATCACGTGAAGACCCAATACCGAGTTATACCGAGCAATACCGAGTTATACAAAAGTTGTACCGAGTTTTTCGTAGAAAAAACTCGGTACAACTCGGTATTGCTCTGTATAACTCGGTATTGGTCTTCACAGAGCGGTATTCCTCGTTATTATCAAATAATACCTAGCAATACCGAGCAAATACCGAGTTTTTTGGCGGGATTTTGCCTCCGACCGAACGATCCTCTACGTCCTTACACCGGACCTAATAAAAGTCATGAGGGTGCTCAATACTGAAGTGCCTCAAAAGAATTTATATAAATTTTATTGACACTTATCGGTACAAGTGGAAATTTCAGTATCGATGGGTGTCCGTTTTGCAAACTGATTTCATCAATATTTTTTAAATAAAATGATTTATTTTATGAATATTTTTCTTAGTTTTTAAAGCCACAAAATAATTTATAAAAATTTTATACTAAAAAATTAATTATATATTATATTCTAAAATATCTTAAATCACTAAAGAATCTTTAAAATATTTTAAAATATATTTTCCTTTAGCATTCGGATCAAAAAGAAAAAATGAAAAAAAAGGTGATTTGAGAGAAAAGTGAGGTGAGAGAAGAAAAGTTAGGATTTGAAGGCTGTTGAGCAATTTCATAGTCGGCTCACTTAAGAGATTTGTTCGTCTCGTTGTAATGAACCATTATCCTATTTCGATTTCAATAATTTTATGTTTTTTGATATTTTTTCGATCAAATTGTGGTTTCATTACCAAAAAATGATAATAATTTCATATTAGTAAAATTTTCACTGCGTAACATTTTATATATTATAGAGATTGAGATTATGAATATTTTGAGTATTTATTTGAGATTTTTTGCTAAGTGATTTTGAAAATTCAATGATTTTTTTCTACTTAAAAATTTATTTTGACGTCTAAAAATAGTGATTCAGTCTAACTAAACTTCATAATATTATTTTATACAATATCTAGTTATTCTGTTAAATTTTAAAAATATAAATTTTTGCTTAGTATAATTTTTATTGTTTAACATCTGGATATTTTGACACTTTTTGAATTAAGCTCAATTATATTTTATTTGCTGCAATGTATTAAAAGAATGTAAATATATGAATGAGATTATTGTTATAGTACTGTGATAATAATATATGTGTAAAAGACAAGTAAAGACTGGTTGATCCATTGGTTGGAGATTGATTGAATTGTACACGATGGTGGGCCGACAGGCTTACTTTTAAATATTATGATTTGATGTTATCCTCTACTGATTCACGTTATATACTAATTGAGAATTATAAAGAGATAATTATTGTGCCGATTGGCAAAGAGTGATGACTCTATTTACTAAGTCATTGATTTACTGGCACTAATACAATACTAAAAAACATCATCATAGCCAGAATTCTTACTTGCTTAATATGACTATTAAAATGAATGTTATTTTGACATTGTTCATTTTAATGCATGAATTTGTTTTTAACATTATTATTGATTTATTGATATAAAAAGTATGATATATTCATTGAGTATACGTGATATGTAGGATATATTGAGCATGTGTTTAAGATATTAATTTAATACTGATATAGAATAATTGTGTAGCATATGTACATAAGTACATTCCTATATAGTTTTACTACATTAATTTGATTTCAACAGCCTTTACTGATGTTTTGATTCGATGCTTTATCTGATTTTTGTACTGATTAGTAATATAAATACGACGATTACTTTATAAATTTAATACTCGTATTATTTTACTAATTTATTGGCTTCAATACAGTAGTATTTTACTGTTTATAGATTTTACTAATATTGCATGTGAATTTTACTATTTCTGAGCTAATTCAATGATTATATGAATGTTAATGCTATGATTTAATCATTGATATGTATATTAATCTTTTACCATGCTTTGAATTCAGTTGTAAATTTTGATAACCTCCTGAGTTTTTTATTTTATTATGCATATTGCTTCTTTACCGTGCTTTGAATTTAGTTGTAAATTTATATGATCTACTGAGCTTTTTAGCTCATTATATGTGGTTAAATGATTTAAGGTCAAGGTAGAGGATCTAGAGTGTGAAGTGGTAAGGAAACTTCAAGTTATATATTTTTTTATTTTAATTATTCTTTTATACTTACAGAGTAATTATGATATGATTGTACATATCCTAAATAGTGTACATGATTTTTAGGAATTGAACATAGATATATATATATATATATATTGATGTTTTGATCGATAGTTTTATTTCTGTTACTATTGACAAAAGAAATTATGTAGCTTTGATTGTTATTTATTAAAAAGATAAAAGAATAATTTTTCCAAATTAGATTCTACAACATCACAGTTTATGCATGTGAGGTGGAGTAAGATAGGAAGAAGAGAGCAAGAGAATGAGATCAACCACTTGAGGTTATATCCGAACTAGCATGTTTGCGGCAGGATCTGCAAGTAGATCGAAACAGGGATGGAGTCGTGAAGTTTGAGTTGTCCTGCCTTGTAGAGATTGGGCAAGGCTAGTGTAAGAGCTCGATCAGATGACGGGTAAGTTCGAGCGAGAGGGATAGATGGTGCCGAAGGTGAGGAAGATCGGATGGCTGTTGCTTGCGGCTGCGTGGAGAAATAAGACGTTAAGGTTAGAGGCGAGAGTTATGAGCTAGTGGATTAAGGCGTCTTGCAGTTAAGGAGGTTGAGGTTTGTGAGCGGGCAGGAGGATTACTTACAATCGTGGGATTTGGGCTTGTGGTGCGGACTGGCTTCAGCGAAAGTAGGCATGAGAGAGCTCGTGATATCGAACGGAGAAGCGAAGAAACCAGCGAAGAGTCGACTGGTTTCATTTTAACAATGTGGGTGAGGCCGGCTTGTTAGAGGTGATTCGCAGGATTTATGGGAAGCGACCTTGAAGCAGTGTAGAGCGTCAGAGACTTCAGCAGGATATCCGGGAGTTTACAAGAGACTTCAGCAGGATATCCGGGAGTTTACAAGACGTAAATATATTTTTTTTATTTCATTTTTTAATTTCATTATTATTATTATTATTATTATTAGAAACAATTAAAAATGAGATAGAGTAGCTCTTGTTCTGATCCACGCACAATTCATAGAGATTTGCACGCAATCGCCTCGGGATTAGCGTTATCTCCATGGGAGAATTTATTTGGACAAAATTATTATCATTCTTTGATATTGTTAACATTTCAAACCTATCAACAATGTCCGTTTTGTGACCGGACATCATTTGGGTGACGTTGTGTGTCGATACCGGTCGCCAATTTCGACCCTTTTCATCCTGATTTGTCTACGAGGGGCTCCCTCATAGGCAAATTTGATGATCTGCTTGCAACGTCGCAGTCCGCTTGGCAATCGGAGGTCGTTTGACCTTCAAATGATGCACCACGCCTA
Source organism: Dendrobium nobile (assembly GCA_022539455.1). Lineage (NCBI taxonomy): Eukaryota > Viridiplantae > Streptophyta > Magnoliopsida > Asparagales > Orchidaceae > Dendrobium > Dendrobium nobile. The sequence goes on along the minus strand of CM039732.1, from coordinate 32,860,267 downwards.
TGCATGGGTCGCTTAAGTCACCAATTTTGCTCCTTTCACATGTTTTGAGTGTACAGGTCTACAACACCACTACAACATTATTTTTAACATGTTGGGCACATTTTAAGATAATTTTTTTTGTTACCCCTTAACATGAACAACGATAAAATTATATCAAAATTTTGGATGAAATATAAAATTTTTAAAGCTAAAATACTATCAAAATTTTTTCAGTATACCAATAATTTGTTCGAGGTGAAACTAAAGTAAAACTCCTTAGCAACAATAAAAGCAAGAAAATGTATAAAATAAATATAGGACTACCATATTTCTTCACTATGAGACAAAAACTGGACTTCGTAAATGAGAGCTCCATGAATGGGTGGCTTGGAAAGCCTCTTTGTGGACAATGGAGTAAAATAAAATTGAATGAGGCTCTCCTTCCTCCTTGAGTCCTTCCTCCAACAAGCAAAATGATTAAAAAAAAAATTATATATTTAGACAATTTTAGTGTGATGCCCCAGATATCAATAGTGAAAGGATTCATCTATCATCTTTGTTTTTTCTTTTCTTTTCGTTCGTATCAATACAGTCATCCAGAGATAATTGCATTACAGGAAAGAAATACAGCAACAACAGTAATTCACATATCAACATAAGCGTCCAAAAGGGTCATATACAATAGCCAAACGGCTACAAAACAGAAGTCTACCACGGCTACAAAACAAAGCTACAGCAACCGAAGAAACGTCACGCGGGAGGCTCTGCACCTGAAATATTAACCACATATAATGAGCTTACTAGCCCAGCAGGTCACCAAAGCCTAAAACTGAAATCAAAGCACGGCGATGCTATCAATATGCAGGTCAATCAAATCAAGTCAATCAATGGTCAATGAGTCAATGCAATACGGAAATCAATAGTCAATGAAACCAATAGTCGATACAGCGGAAATCAAATCAGTAATCAATGCAGTACGGAAATCAATAATCAATAATCACAGCGATAAAAACATCGATAAATCAATATTCCCCAGCAATCAAATCAGTATGTGACTGGAAGCCAATATCTATCCATCGTAGCAGTGTCTATCAATCAATACTATCAGTTCAATCAATCGTGTCGTCTAGTCAATCAGTTGTATCTATATCATTTATCAAATCAGTCAATACTCTTGCATATCAGTCAATCCAATTATTCAATACGATTTACTCAATGTCAATCTACAATATTCAATGACACTACGACAGTCTCAATCAATAGTGCATTTTCCAGTCAATTATATCTGTCGGCTCAAATCCCAATAAACAATCAAATCAATACGGTGAAAGATCAATTGAAATCAAATCAATACAATGAAATCATCAGGTCAATAGAAATCAATACAATCAGCTCCATAAAGAAATCTATCCTACGATAAATCAAATCCATACGGCAACAATCCATTCAATCAATCAATCGATAATCGGTACGACGAATCAATGTATCAATAGCATGTCAGGATCTATCGTATCAATAGTATCCCTGTATCAATATCATAATCCATATCAATGTCGATGTCGGTATCTATCGATCGATAATCTATGTCAATGTCAATGTCAATATCTATGAATCAATATACAGAATCTATATCAATGTCGGTGCCGGTATCTATGAATCAGTACAATCCATAATCCAGTCGATAAAATCAATCAGAAAAGCAATACGATAAATCAATAAAATCAATAAATCCGTCAAATCAATCAATCAATCAAATCCAGTCTATACTATCAAGTCGATCAAATCAATCGGAAAAACAATACGATAAATCTATAGTAGCAAGTCAAATCAATGCAGAATCAATGGTATCAATGAATTTATAAATCTATGCCGTTCATATCCATATCAATGTCAATAATCAATAATCAATAGTATCAATGTTCAATGATTAATCAATGAAATCAATGAATCCGTACGATAAGAAATCAATTTGATAAATCCATCAAATCAATAAATCAATCAGAAATCAATAAATCAATGCATATCAGGAAATCCATACGATGCAAGATCATACAATTCCATACAATGGTCTTACTCGACAAGCACAAACACTAGCTATGATCAACCAGGTTAAACTGGCTATTATCAATAGTGCTGTTGTAGAATCCATATTGCTGTTGTAGATATCCGCACATTGGTTTCAATGAATAAGAGTCGTCACTCTTTTTGCCCGTCGGCCGCCCGTCGGCATATCTATGAAACTCCTTATGACTCCCATCTATAGTGCTGTTGTAGAAATCCATGATCGATATTTAAAGGAAAGTCCGTCGGCCCACCATCCTGTACAGGTCAAGATCTATCTCCAACCAACGTTCAACCAGGTTCCCACTTGTCTTTCAATAACAATCAATTCAATCAATAGTCAATGCAATAAGAAATATTAAAGCAATTCAGAACAATCAGATCAATAGTCACACACATCTCAATTCAATCTATCAATTCCAGAAAATTCGGAAATCATATGAAAATCGGGCAGCGTAACAGCAGTCGGTCAAATTTACACAAAAATCCTGCAAAAATGCACAATTTCCAAATTCTTCCAAATTACAGTAGAAGATTCACGACATCAATACAAGACTATTATTCTATAGAATCCAAATCAAATCAAGTCCTGATATTTTTCTATTCGATTAAAATCGCGTAGAATCAATTCCGACCGGTAAAATCGTCGTAGAAAATACTCAAATCATGTGTAATAATCATATCTATAACATACCAAAAGTTGTGAGGTGAAAGTTGTGTCAAATCAAAATCATGTCGAAAATTCGACTACGAAAACACAAAACAGATCACAACTCGGTCAAAACTCAATATCTTTGAAAACAGAGATAGGGTTCGGAGTCCTTACCACGAGATCTACACTTTTCCCAACAGCTGCGTCGGACGAAAAGCGCTCTGCGGCCTCCAAAACCAAGCTTTTCCTCTTTTCCCTTTCTCTTTCTCTCTCCTCAAAATATCTGTTTTTATAAAAATGATTTTCTCTCTCCTCAAAACGAGCTGATTTTCTTATATCATAAAGCTGATCGGCCCGGCCGATCGCCAGATCGTCCTGGGACGATCAGACCAAAATAATCGTCCTGGACGGTTCCCAGAATTATTTTCAGGACGATATTTTCTACAGTGCAGATCGGCCTGGACGATCTCACTATCGTCCTGGACGATTCTGGGAGGAAAAAATCCAAATCAGAGAGGAACAGTAAGGGAACGAGGTCTCACATTTAGGTTTCATGATAGTGCCCTTATGGTCGCCTTACATGTCAAACTCTCATACTACGAAGAGATTCTTTCACTATAAGCCTCACATTACCTATTGAGGTAGGATGAGTGCTAGTTTGCACCATTTCTCAAGATTAGTTTGCGCCTAGTCCGTGAATCCATATGTCAATTCTCAATATCTTATTATTATATCATTCATCGACTAGTTCGAGTCGGGTTGAGTGGCACTGCTTGTCAAGTACTAACATCTATCAAGTGTCACAATGCATGGATGTTGCATATCAATATTTCATAGATCATCAACAATTACACTTATATATACTTGCCACAAACACACATTAATACAAATAGATATCTTTCTATTGTTAATTGTAGTTTCGGAAAATGTCATTCCGACAGTTAAATAGACCAATTCAAATGCAATCTATTTGCTTAGGCGAGCTGTGTGCATGCAAATAACCCGTTTGAATGAACAATTATGGATTAAAAAAAACAAAATATGTGAACGGACAAATAGGCCTATCCAAAATGACCCATTAAATATACATAATTGTATGCGGTTTATGTAGTAATATATGATTGCTAAAACTTTGTCGTTTACACGCGCACACACATCAATACAAATAGATATCTTTTGTACTATTGGAAAATGTCATTTCAACAGTTAAATAGACCAATTCATATGGATTATATTTGCATAGGTATGCTGAATGCATGCAAATAATCCGTTTGAATGAACCATTATGGATTAAAAAATAGAATATGTGAACGACGGGTAGGCCTATTCAAAATCACCCATTAAATATGGGTAATTGTACTTAGTTTATGCAGTAATACATAGATTGCTAAAACTTGTCTTTGGCAATATACAAACACTTGTAATCAGTACCCGTATTCAATTTTACCATCCTTCCAAATGGGCCGAGCGTACTTAAGAAGCCAATTAAGACCTTTTCGGATAGGTTTAGAACCAGTCTCCGAGAACCATTCTTGCATATTTTTATTGAAGATTTATGAAATTTTAATGAATTAGAGCCCTTAGCCCTGCTTATTAAGATGGAAACAGAAGGGCTTGTATAAAAATGGGTTAGCCATAACTGAGAAAACCCATCAAAATTGATACCCATTGTAAAACTCATATGATCAATTCTGGTTTTGCTATAAAAACAAAAAGAGTATGAATATTTGAATAGAAACTTCGAGAGCAGATCCTAAAACCATCTAAATTTCATTTTTCAACTATTTTATAGTCGATACAGTTTGGTTCAACAAGATAAAGTCAATATTATTAAAAAAAGCTTGTAAAATATTCTATTTAAGTATCAGATATCTTGAAAAGCATAGCTAGAATACTTTTAGTTATTAGAATTTTATGTGATTATAGTCGAAATAATTGCTTCTAGAAAAAAAAAAGTCCACTGAGTCCAGTTTTACTTAATTCTAAGTTTATTAAGGTATCGTGTACATCATGGTCGGAGGGGATCATATGCTCAGGCCTTTTGATTGGGTGTCTCAATATTGATTAAAAATAATCCAAATGCGTCCTAAAAAATTTTATAACTAGGTCATGATTTTACACAATGGGGAGGATTCTTGGGTGAAAAGAATTCTCAAACTTGCATAATTTCATAGCTCTGAGCTTCTTTTAAAACACTCAACCGGTTGTCTTTAGATTTTCTTCTTCCAAACTTTGCTATATTTCTTCATTACCTGATCTTCCCTACAACTAAGGGGACCACCGTGCCAACCTCCTCTAGCACTTACTTCCAATAGTGACATCCGCAACCATCATTGATTGATGCTAGTTATGGTCACCACCCATCTTCTCATGGTCGATATTGCCCATCCATCATCGCCTATAACAACAATGACAATCATTAATGCTTGACCTCTTGTGGCCCTCATCATTCTTCATCATTCATTCTTTGATATTGATGCACATCATCATTATTGGCCAATTCAAACATCTGAAGCTACCCGCCATTAACATGTCAATGTCATCACTCTCCAACATTCTCCACTATCATCACATGAGACAACCCCAATAGTTCAGGCTTCGTAATATTGTCTCCTTTGACAACAAAGAATGGTGTATCATTGTAATCTTCTTATAAATGAAATTAATTCAATTGTACTAGGTCCTATTATTTTTTTTCTATATATTTTTAAGTTAATAATCATCTTTTGTGTGTTAAGTTATTTATCTAAATTTATAAGAATTTCATACAACACTTAAATAATAAATTCTTCATATCTACCACATGATATTCTAGCATGCACTATTTTGACATAATTTATGAGAAATAACCTCTTCATTTTGGGTTCTCTAAATACTTGTCCAATAGCTAACAAGCACAACACCCACAACAATGATGTTTCCCATTCAAACTTACATCACTCTAGGAATCAGTCCTTTAATACTAAAGACATTGGGCCTTTGCTACTTTCCTTCAAGGAAAAAGCAACCATTTTGGGAAGGCACCTCTAATTCATCCTTAAAGGATTGTATTTGTAGGATGGAGGAGTTTCAAAATGAGATCTGTAAACAACAACAGATCAAAAATGAATAATTTAAAATAATTTTAAGGGGATACTTGTTTAAATTAATTTTTAATAATTTAAACAAGTATCCCCTTTAATTTAAAATAATTTTTTGATCTATCAACTAATGAATTCAAAAATGATTTTCCTTTATGGAAAAAATCTTTGTTTTACATTAACATTTGACATGAGATCAAAGTCAAAACATCATTGATTGTATGCATACCCAAGACGATCAAGTGGACACCCCCTCAAAATTGCAAGTCTAATAATTATTTGTCAATTTTTTGAAATTTTGTAAGAAAGAATCCTCTGGGTACAAATTATAGGAACTTGTTGATTATTTTAGAATCTTCTAATTAGTTTTTAGCAATAATATTACATATGCTTGTTCCTTCACTTAGCATTGAACTCCAATTTAATAGCAAAATTCTCAGTTTCTCTATAAGTTTTCTAATTTCTCGCATCTTCCATATTGTTTGAATTATGTGTCAATTAAATTGTATGTATATCCCAAACGTGATTGCATTTTTTAATTAAATCTTAGGCAACTATAATCAACGAGATCAACCCACCATAATTTTTTGCACAATTACCTTCCTTCGTTATATATGAAATAAGAGCATGAAGAAGGCGTTCTGCTATCGATTATGTAATTGTTAGAACTTCAAAAAATCATTGTGGCTTGTTTGGCTTGACCAAAGTTTATGAAACTTTGAGACTTTTGGATAGCCTTCTAAGAAGATTTTGCTTTAAAAGTTCCATATGTATAAATAAATAATAGTCCAAGGATCCATAATGGCAATCCAAGGATGCAATCAAGAGTTTCATTTGTGGAATTCCCGCATATGATATCTAAAATATAGTATCTTGATTGTTTCCTTCAACAATTTTACAAATTCAAGAAATTAAATTATAGAATGATTATAACATTATTTTTCTTATATTTGTCTAGAAGTCATGTCTTTCATGTATTACAATTATCTTGCATAAATAATAGAAGTCTAGCCATCAAAATCATATGAACTACAAGAGGGATTAATGTCTCTATTATTTTCTCTTAGTTCTACTTTCATCTTATTCTTTTCAGAGCAAATTCTATTACAGATGCATGCAACCTCTCTATTATGTTCATGATGTTTCCAAAGAATTCCGTCAATTCATATGTTACATTATTTATGTGATTCTCTTTGTTTGCTAGAATTTTAAGAAGCTTTATCCTAGAAGTTTTTTAACAATATTCCTATCATATAAGTAAAAGTTTCTCTAGCTTCTCTCTATTACCCAAGAATAGCCATCTTTTTGTTTTCCTCCCATTGCATATTTTATGTGGTGCATATGATCAAATTTTAATGCTAATTTATTTTTCAACTTCTTTTTGTTTGTCAAGATTCAAGATCTAGGGATCTTTCAAGTGGTTTCAGCTATGATGTTCAGGTATTGAAGATCATCATCAATGAGAAAAATATAGAAGAACAAGAGCAAATAGCTACCCATCTAAGCTATGTAAGAAAGAACTCATGATAAAAGTACTATAAATGAAACTAAAATACTTTATTGAATATAAGGTTTGGAAGCATTGGAAACAAGGGAAGGCATTGGAAGTCATTGATAAAAGTATTGGCAAGTGATACTCAGCACAAAGTTTTGAGAGCCATACATATAAGGTTATTATGAGTGCAAGCATAGTAGATATAGAGATTAAACATAGCTTTAATAATCGTGATCTTTGTGCTTCATACATGAAGCTTCCAATTCAATAAACATTGGCATATTAAAGTGGAAATGGCATCTCGATTGATTCAAAGGGAGTGTTGTTAGGAGCAAAAAAATTATGTCTTGCCAGAGGGCCTATAGAGAACACAACCCTTGCTAGGCCTGGGGTGGAAAGTTTATATCTATTTGAGTTTTGAAATGATATAGGAATTTGAGTTTGTGATATCAATTTTTAAAGAATAGAACTTTAAAAGACTATAAAGAAATGAGGTAACTACTATCATACTTAGGCTTCGTTTAGGACGGCTTTTTTATTACTTTCTAAAATGGAGTTTTAGTACAAAAATAAAAAATTTTGTACTAAAACTCCGTTTTAGAAAGCAGTAAAAAAGCCGTCCCAAACGAAGCCTTAGAAATCCATGTAGATAACAAGACAATAACTTTGGCAATAATGTAATATGTGCATTTGTTTATGTTATTTTATATTGATTAAAATAAATTTTGTAGAATCATAGATGGATCAAGACTTTTATACCTATAAAATTAATATATACTTTATTTGGAAAATTATGAATGTTAAGACAAATTTTAAGCCGACGAAATTGGAATTGATATTCACTCACTAAATTAATTATCACTCTCAAGTCAATATATTTATACCCTTAAAGCTTATTTCTCTAATATATTTTCTTCTCTCTTATTTCTATCTTAGACTTGATATTTTCTTCATGGTAAGATTTCTAGTGTTATCTATGGATATATGAGGATGAAAGTACAAATATTATGTCTATGTTTTCCACTAAATTTAATGCATATAGTTATGATTGATTTTATGTGATATACTAGTGCACTTAAATTATTGTGCTATAAACACTGCAATCCTGTGAATAAAATATTTTAATACTTTATCTTATATATATATATATCTTCTATAAGTAGCTCAATATAATATTGTGGCAATATTAATTAAGTGCTCATTATTTGTTTTGAGATTACTGCAATATAAATCCTTCACATAAAACAAAAATCTCAGAACAAATTAAATAACTTTTTCATTTAATATAATTTATATCAAGATACCCTAACATAACTTCTTTTCACAAAAAAATTGTTGAGAGTATTGAAGTCAAATCTCTCTCTTACTCAACTGAGAAATAATAAATCTGACACATGCATACTCAAGTATGGAATCCAAAATTTCTTGATTAGATAAAAAGCCCTCATCCAACGAGCCAATTTAAAAACATCAAATTGTAACTTGCAACCACCCACATCCACCGTGACAAACAAACCAAAAGGCTATTTGGAGTATGTAAATTTTGCCGACAGCATAATCCAAACTATTAAGGCTGCATTTGGGACAGCTCTTTTCTTGCTTTCAAAAGCAATTTTTCATAAAATTGGGATTCTGATAGCGGTAGATGCTTTAACTACTGCAAAAACTAGGTTAACTTATGCTAGGATTTGCATTCAAGTTTCCACTAGTTCTTTTCCGGATACAGTAGCAGTGGCTATTGAAGGGGATGTTATTAAACAATATGAATTGAAACCCTCTCCTTGCTCTTCTTGTGCCTCCTTAGCTCACTCCTCCTCGCAATGTCCTACCTCCCAACAAACTGAGCAGACTGCTCAAAATCAACCCAGGGGACGTAGCTCTTCACGGAATCCCCGCAATAAACCACAATACCGTCCCAGCATTTTAAATCAGAAAATTGTGAAAGAGGTTGCACATAATCCTAATTCCAATCTTCCCAACACCTTGATACATAACCAAGCTACATCCACTTCCACTCTAGCTATGGTCCCGACATAGGTAGTATTAACTCCTATAGCCCCTACTACAACCGGTAAACCACTGTGAACAATGAACATCCAGATCCTTCCATAGAACCCCAGATTGTCATTCCATCTACTAACATTATAGTGAATCCTACCCCAACTCACTCTGTATCTGCTGCTTCTGCCAGCCTGATAATTCCAAATCTTAATTCCCCTACTGATGAATGTCTAGGGGAGTCAGAAATAGCCCAAATCACAACTTTAAATCCTCCAAACATTATGATGAGTAATAAGTATTCGTCTCTTCAGGGCTCTGAGGAGTTAGCTCTTTCAGGTTCTGAAAATGATTGCACTTCCTATTTGGATCCTGCATCTAATACAAGCGGGAAAAAAAACAATTCCTCCCTTCCCAAAAATACCAGAGGAAAGGGTACTAAAAAGCCTCCCACCCCCACTTCCAAACTTAAATGATCTGTCCTTCTATAGCGGCTTGGAATATTAGAGGATTTTCTTCCTCTAATAAGGTTTCTTTTTGCAAAATGTTAGTCCAATCTCTTCGGCTGGACATGATTTGTATTCTAGAGAATAGAATACAATTTTTGAATATCTCAGACATGAGTTTTTACAACAGCCACTTGGTTTATGATATGGAATCTAGTTGCAACAATTTTCATTGTGCTAATCTGGGTAGGATATGGATTAAATGGAGTTCTGACAGACTGTCATTTAAACCTTGCTTCTTCTCCTCTCAAATGGTTGCTGGGATGGTTTACTATGGTTATAGTACTCCTTTTCTTCTTTCGGTGATTTATGCTTCTAACCATCAGGTGGGTAGAAAAGCTCTTTGGGATGAATTGAGAACCATCTCTCCATCTGGAGGCATTCCCTGGATTTTAATGGGTGACTTTAACTGCTGTCGGTTTCCATCTGAGAAAATTGGTGGAAATGTACTTCAACAAAATCAGCTACTGTGGGCTCCGAAAATTCGGCCCCGGCCTCCACTCGCTTTTCTTATTCGGCGAGGGAGTTTTAACGAACTAAGTTTCGAGGAAAATTTTGGAAGGCAGATGGGTTTGTAGATAAGACACTACCCAGAGATTTCGCCCTCATTTTGTGAGGACTTTATGATCCGAGTTCTGGTTTCCTATAGGCGCAAGCCCCTATAGTTAATTACCCCTCCCGATCACGAGAGAGAACTTTCGATTAAGGCTAGTCGTTGATCAGATATGTAAAGATACGTGGTATCTGGCATATAGTAGCAGCAATGTATATGGATTTGGAAATTGGAAATTGGGTTTGGATTTTGGGAAATTGTGTTTGAATCTGGGTATTTGGAAAGTTTGGAAGTTTTGGATATTGAAAATTTTGATATTTAAAATATAAACTTCACCATCTTGCACTTAAAGCGGATGGTGGGGGAATGGATGATAGACCCGATCAAGATCCCATGGTTCCGTCGTCCCGGGCCATCGTGGTCCCTGGTCTACTTAGTCATAGGAGGTAGTCGACCCAACCTGACAGAAGGATCCTTGTCGGCAGCCATGGGTTGCTTCGTCCAAGGGGACCTTGTAGACCGGGGTGAATGTTTGTCTAAGGGGACAAATTTGAATCCACCTTAGCTTACAGAGGGCTTTGTGCCCTATCGATCATATCCTATTGATTCATATCTCAAGGATTTGATGCCACTAAGGAGCGTATTGGCTCTGGCCATAACCGATATTTCGTGGTGCCATTTGGCGGCAAAACCACTCGGTTCAGAGGGCCCCGGGTCATAACCGTTTATCCTGCGGTGCCATTTGACGGCAAACTGCCGGTTAGAGGACACGTACCACGTCCTTACTAGCAGGAGATTGTCTTGAGAATGGATCCTAGTGATATTTTCGACTAGGCATTTGACTCTTTGTGAGCTGAAGTAAATTTTGATTGTCCACCTCGGCAAACTGTTGCGGAGGGTGGATGGATTTTGCTTTAAGTGGGTTGATGGATTTATTTCAATTTTAAATATTTTTGGAATTTTGAATATTTTTGGGATTTTGGGTTTTTGAGATTTTTATGGAGTTTTGGGTGGAGCTTTGGAAGACATTTGGATATTTGGGAGTCATTTGAAATATTTGTGAACCCCTCCATGTTAGATAAACATTCAACACGGCCATCATCGGGGTGTTCGGGGGTTATTTCTTTTTATGGATTGAACCTTGTCAACTCTGTTGGGCTATCGACAGAGGATCGGGTTTCGTAGGCTTCGTGCCTTTATTAGTGAATTCATATTGTTGTAGGTCTTAAAAGCTTAATATGAATGTATTAAGACAAATATATCGGTCGTAGCAATCGTATATTTATTTGAGAGTTCGAACCTTGTCGACTCCTATTGACCCGTATAGGAGGATCGGGTTCGAACTAGAATTCACTTGTCAACCCGCGCAGCATCCCTAGATGTCACGTGTGTATCAATAACACGCTCGCCGGGGCCCATGCGGGTTGAGATTGTACTTTTCCCCTTTAGTGTACCTATGTGTATACAATTTATAGTGCACGTGCAGGGGTATTCTTTAAATAGACGCCTTCTGTCTGCTTGTACGAATGTTGCAGATCCGGTGGCGTATTGTAGCAGCTTCTGGATCAGTGGTGTGCTACTTCGTACAGGTAGACTGTCGTGCACTATTTACTTTCGATAGGTGGCTCGTAGTGCACTAACTAATCTCCTGCCTTGGGTCGTAGGAGCTTGCACTTGTCGTATCCTCTATGCATTTTACTTGTAAACATCATGTGGTATGTATAAGGAGTATTCTACAACCCCTTACATATTTACACTCAATTACGTATCATTTGTCTTTTCTTATAGGGGGCCGATGTGTTCGACTGATGTTGAACAATTGTTGATAATGGGTATATCATAGTGTCTTCGCCACAATAATTGGTAGATACCTTGAATGTGTGAAGGACATGTTGTCTCTGCTGCCATTCTTCATATACTTGACTGTAGACATATTGAGCTCATAACGGTGGTTGATTGCAGGCATGTGATTATGTCTTCATCTGATCGTTGATTGTGAATGAATAATATTAAGAATCATGAACTTTCATTATCTCCAATTATCCTTGATCACTTGAGAACATGGTTGAAGTATATTATTTATGTTCAAGACATGCCTTATTCTTGGCCAATTGATTGGCCCTCATGTAGTGACTTTGAAATCAAGTCATTTCTTTCATGCTCTCTTTTTTTTTTGTATTTGACTTGAGTTGATCGTCGTTCATTTATCATTTCTTTTTTTTTTTGTAGGCATATTACAAGAGAGTTGTTTGTTCAAATATTTCAAACTCCACATGATATTGTTCAACTCATGTTCAAGATTGATGTGTCTTGTATTTGTTCAATTGATCCTTGCTTGAATAATTATGATCAACACATAATGCTTGAATATTATACCTTCCTTATGAATACATCGTTTTGATAATTTCAAATTTCATTGCAATTTTCATCCTTAGATGAAGTTCAATTCAATGTTATCCTCTTATATTCAACTTCATTATATGTTCAAAGTCATTTGCAATGTCCAAATCAAGTTCAAATGTTCAACTAGAAAGCTTAAGTTCTTGCTCAAATTGTTCAATCTCATGTCCCAAATCAAAATCTCTTGTGATTTTGTAGAGTCCAAGTTTGAGTTCGTGTTCATTTGATATTCAAATTAAGTCCCAATTCATGTCCTTCGTAGCCAATTTTGTATGTCTAAGTTCTTGTTCAAGTCCTCGATAGTTCATTTCGTGTCCAAATACAAATCTGAGCTCATTCATTTCTTTTTTGTTTAAGTCCTTGTCCTTTTCAGACAAAATTTCGGCAGCCTCCCGGCGTCTCCCCTGTTTAGGGGAAAACCCAAGAGGCCGCCTACCCGCCACGTCAACAAAGACGTGCACGGTTGGTGTTTATGAGACACCGCGGCGGTAGTATTATTTATTTTTCTCCCACCACGGCCAACAAAGGCGTGCATGGGGTTTTAAAAAGCGTTTTATTTGAAAAGATGACATTTTGCTTTCCCCCCGCTCGGGGGTACTTATGAGTGACCCCGCTTCGCCACACGTGCCGCACAAGGGTTCCATCCTACCACGGCCAACAAAGGCGTGCATAGGACGGTTCTCCGATTTGCCACGAACATTGAAGTAGAGTTTTCGTGATTGCCCGCTTCATCGTAAGCATCGAACAGGCGTTCCATCCCACCACGCGCAACAAAGGCATGCATAGGACGGTTTTCCGGTCCGCTGCGAACAACAAAATGAGAATCTAAGTTGGAAATTCATACCTTCGCGATGGTTATGGTGTGACGACTAGATGCACAAACACAATACATTTCCACTTTTTCGAAATTTCTTCTTTTTTTTTTTTTTTGGCGAAATCCATCTTCCTTTCTTTTTTTTTTTTTTTTTTGAAACTTTCAACAATAAAAAGCAATCTAATAGAGTTAATAAAATTAACTACTAAATAATAATAATAAGAAATCAAGTTCTCTGTTTGGATTGGTCTTCTAAGAGTTGCAGGAGTTCCCAATCTCTTCTGCAAGCAAGGAGAGCTTAGTCCTTCTGCACCTTCTGGTATTGCTGCCCTTGAAATTCACTAATGCTGATTACTCTTTGTGACTTGGAAACAGATTCTTGTAGATTTATAGGGTATTTGACAACCATAGGAGAGAGGCTTGGAAATATTACTGAGATAGAGCCCTTATTAGCATCAGAGAACTTGAAGGAAGGGTCAAGCCAACCTTCAGATAATTCTTTTGGTACAAGTTGCTGGAAAACAGTATTGGGAAGGGGAATATCAAGAGTCAAGTTGTCAAGGCTCTCAGCAAGACAAGAGAATCCTTTTGTCATCTAACTAGAGCTTCTTAGACCTTCACTAGTTTCTTCCAAAAGTTTGAAGGTAAGAGGCTGAGATGATGGCGTCTCCATAGCAAAGGTAGCAGCCCTTTTAATAACCTCATGGTGGAAAATTGAGACACCTAACTCCTTGATGCATATAAAGCTGAAAGCAAAACAGATATCATTTTCTTTTCCTTTGCACGCCTATCTACTGCTTTAGAAATCTGTTTCTTAATAAAATAACAATGATACTCATCCCAGTCTAGATCTCTGACATCAGAAGCTGTCAGCTCTATGTCTCCTATGATGAAATACTCCTTGATGATAGGGGCTACGCCCCCATGTTCGTTTACTGCCAGCACCATTTTCTGTTGAAGTATGGATCCTTCTAACTTGCTCCCTGCGATTGTGAAGAGGCAGCAGCTTGAGGAAAAAGGCTCGTCTCAGTGTAGGGGACGGACAGTTACTTGCCTTGTTTGGGTGAGCTTGAGGCGTGAGCTTCCATAGGTGGACGGGTGGAGATGGGTAGGTAGAGGCTGGGAAGTTTAGCCTGAGGTAGGTGACGTAGGGGAGAAATGGAACTTTGGCTTCTTCTCTGCTTGGAGGAGGAGGTTTGGCTCATGAAGGAGATAGAAGAACTGCAACCGGTCTTTACGTGAAGGAGCTCGAGGATGGACGATCTGCTGGCTGCTGCTTGCGGATTGGAGAGAGATGGAAGGGAGCAATGGATTTGTGGCTTGGACATGAAGAGCTGCTTAAGGCGTTTGTTCCTTTTTGAGTTGGAATGAAGCAGCGTCCCTTTTGTTTTGATTTAGTGATGGGGCAAGAGTTGAGGCCAGCTGTAATGGAGGAGATAGGATTGACGGGAGTTCAGCGAAAAATGGGGACTTAACAGAAGTTGGATTGATACGAGGTAATACGAAATAATGAGATTTGAAATCTCATTTGACTTTCCTTTTTTTTTTAGATTCATAGGTAATGCTAATAATGATTTGCTATTATTAGTAATAGCATTAAATGAGGATGACAATGATGCATCAGTCAATGAAAACGATCTTGATTTGCGCGATTTCATTGAAATTTGTGCTTTTGTCTCGTTTTACGTGTCGATTTGTCGAATACATACGTTAGACAAATTGGTAGTATATTTTGGGTATTGCTGATGTCCTGGTCGCAATGGCGTAGTCCATTTTGCAATCGGACGTCGTTTGGGCGGCGACGAGGCCACTTTCCTCGGTATGTGTGTTTCGCCTCAAGATTCATGCCACCAGTATGGATGCTTCAAATTGAACAAACAAAATATAGTTTTTCAGAGGTTGAGAATGTTCCAGACGCAATGACGCTATCCATTTATCTATCCGACATCGCTTCGTCTCCGTAGAGGCAATTTTTCTCGATTTGTGCGCCTTCGCATCATATTTGGATTGCCTTTGAAATTTGCGACACCATATCAAACGGTCCAATTTGATCAAATAAAATATAGATACTTAATGTCGACGACGTTCTGGACGCAATGGAACTATCCGTTTGTCGATCCAATATCGTTTCATCACCGACGAGGCTAATTTCCCTCGTAGTGCGCGCTTTCTCATAAAATTTGGATAGCCTTTGAAATTTATGACGTCACCTCAAACGTTCGAATTTGATCAAATAAAATGTAGACTCTTAATCCCGACGACATTCCGGACGCAATGTCGCTTTCCGTTTGGCAATCGGACATCATGTCGTCTCCGAATAGACAAAATTCCTTGACATGCGCGTTTTCGCATCATATTTGGATCGTCTTTGAAAATTACGACACCACCTCAAACGATCCAATTTGATAATAAAAAAAATATAGATTCTTAATGTCGACGACGTTCTGGATGCAATAACGTTGTCCGTTCGTCGATCGGACGTCGTTTGATCATCGTCGAGGCCTCGTTTCCCTCGTAGCGCATGCCTTCGCATCATATTTGAGCCGCCTTTGAAATTTTTCAACACTTCAGACGATCCAAATTTATTAAATAAAATATATATTTTGAATGTCAGGGATGTTCCGGACGCAATGACACTGTCCGTTTATCAATCGGACGTCATCTGGGCATCTTCGAGGCCTCATTTCTGTCGTAGCGCAGACCTTTATATTATATTTGCATCGCCTAGAAATTCACCACCATCTCGGATCATCCAAATTTATTAAATAAAATGTATATCCTGAATGTCAACGACATTCCGGACACAATGGCATTCTCCGTTTGTCGATCGGATGTCGTCTGAGCATTTTCGAGGCCACGTTTCCATCGTAACGCAGGCCTTTACATCATATTTGCATCGCCTAGAAATTTGTCATCATCTTAGACGATCCAAATTCATTAAATAAAATATATATTCCAAATGTAGACGACATTCCAGATGCAATGACACTGTCCATTTGTCGATCTAAAATCATTTGGGCAACATCGAGGTCCAGATTCCTCGATATGCGTGTTATTATCTTGGGATCCGTGTCACCATTACGATTGATCCCAATTAATCACAAAAGATGTATATTTTGAATGTCGAGCATGTTCCAGATGCAATGGCATAGGTCGTTTCATGATCGGACATCATCTAAGCGACGTCGAGGCCTGATTTCCTCGAAATACGCGTTGTCTCGAAATTCATGTCACTCATTAGGATGATCCAAATTGAACAAATAAAATACAATTTTTGAGTATTTGCAATGTTCTGAACACAATGGCGAAGTCCGTTTCTTAATCCGTCATCGTTTGATCAGCCTTGCGCTTTAATTTCGGGTGTCGGTCGTCTCTTTTGACCAATCTCTTTCGATTCAATTACGAGGGGCCCCGACCTAGCAGAATTCAGTGTCCTGATCGCAAAGATACCATCCATTTGGCATTCGGAGGTCATTTGGCCCTTCAAGTGATATATGGCGCCAAAGTACGTAACGCTTTGTTCAACAATTTGGATCTTTTCTCGTGTTGTTTGAGGTATAGGGGTCAACAGCTACATGACTTTAATAATTTTATTTTTGACACCAATCTAAAAGACTTGGCTTCTATAGGAATTTCCTATACCTGGTTCAACCAGAGGACTGATAATCCTATTCACATTAAATTAGATCGTATGCTGGTAAATGAGCATTAGCTGTCTTCTTTTTCCAACTCTTACTATATAATAAAAAATCATGATGGTTCAGATCACTGCCATATTATCCTCAAGTCTAGGGATAATTCTTCCACTGAGCATCGGTTCTCTTCAAGAATTATTGGATCAAATGTGAACAGTTCTGGTACTTGTTATTTGAAATTTTCGCAGCCAAAGCAAAAGGGAATCCTTTAGCAGACCTTTGTTCAAAACTTAAGCAACTGAAAGTTGTTGTTAGAGGGAAAAGCTGGGCTACCTCTAATGTGATGGCTGATCATATTAAGATGCTTCAAGACAAGCAATTTGCTTGTCTTGGTAGCTTGAATTCAGATGATAATATCTCTCAAACTTCTTTAGAGCTGAAAAGTATTAATGAACAATTGGAGGCTGCCTCTTCTAT
Organism: Dendrobium nobile; assembly: GCA_022539455.1. NCBI lineage: Eukaryota > Viridiplantae > Streptophyta > Magnoliopsida > Asparagales > Orchidaceae > Dendrobium > Dendrobium nobile. The sequence goes on along the minus strand of CM039732.1, from coordinate 32,842,617 downwards.
GTGGTTTTCTTGGGTTAAACAGAGGGCAAAAACCAAATGGTTATCTCAGGGTGAGGATGATCTCAAATTTCTTTATGCTAGGATCTGTTTGAGGAATTACAAAAAAACTGCAATTACTTTAGCTATGTCTAAAACGGATGCCTCTATGTCAGATGCTATCAAAGACTCCATCTCTTACTTTCAAAGTCTCTTTAATGCTCCTCAGAATCTGGATTTTGATATCAACCTCTTCCCTCCTGGTAATGTTATCCCCTCAGATTTTACTCTCTTACTGCTCCTTTTTCAGAAAAGAAGATTAAAAAAGCAATATTTTCTAGAGCTTCCAATTCTACTCCTGGGCCGGATGGATTCAACTTTGAGTTCTTTAAATCTACTTGGGTGGTTATTGGTCCCACGGTTTGCAATGAAATAAAGAGTTTCTACAATAATGCTTACATTCCTCGTACAGCTAAAGCAACAATCATCACTCTTATTCCTAAATCCAGTCATGCTGAGGCTATTTCTGATTTTCGCTCTATTGCTCTTTGCAATACTTCTTACAAAATTATTGCAAAAGTATTGGCTGATAGGATGAAACCTATTATACCCCACATATAAAAGACAATCAAGCAGGTTTTATTCAAAATAGGATTTCTACTGACAATGTTTTACTAGCCAATGAAATTCTATAGCACTTTAGGAAAACTTCTAATTTCAAGCTTATGTGTGCCAAGCTTGACATTAAAAAAGGCTTCGATAGTGTTTCTAGGAAATTTCTTATTGCTAGAATGGTGCAAAAAGGCTTTCCTATAAAGTTTGTGAAGTGGATTGAAGCTTGCATTATGGATGTATGGTTTTCCTGATGCATTGATGGGGCTCTGGAAGGTTTCTTCTCTTCCAAATCTGGGCTAAGGCAGGGATGTCCTCTTAGCCCATATCTCTTTAGCATTGTAATGGATGCATTATCATGCTTGCTTGACTGTAACCTTAATGAGAATAGCTTTGATGCCCTCTCTATAGGGAATTATAGGCTTTCCCACCTTATGTATGCTGACGATTTGATCCTGTTTGGGAAAGCCGACATCAATAATTGTGAAAAACTCTCTCAAACTCTTAAGGAATTCTCTATGGCTTCGGGCCTGATAGTGAATTTTGGGAAAAGTTCAATCATCTTGCCTCCTAATTGTCTTATAGCTGACAGCATCTGTATTACTCTTAATATTACGGCTACTTCTTCCAGCATGATTTACCTAGGGGTTCCCCTATCTCCCTATAATCCCAAGCTTGCTGGATTCTCTCAGTTATTGGAAAGTGTTATAAATAAGCTCTCTGGTTGGAAGGCTAAGGCACTATCTTTTGCTGGTAGACTACAATTTCTTAGATACACTATTTGGAATACTATTGCTTACTGGATTCGTGGAGGCATAATACCGAAAACTATAGTTAAGCAAATTGATAGGTTATGCGCTAAATTCCTATATTTTGGTAATACTAATACAAAAAAAATGCACTTAATCTCTTGCAGGAATACCTGTAAGCCAAAGGATATGGGGGGAATTGGTTTACCTTCCTTGCAATCGCTCCAATTCAGTTTTAACTGCTCTCTTATTACTAGAAATTATAATTCTCATAGTCTCCTGACTATTTGGCTGTTTAATGCTTATATCTCTCCTTGGAAGGAGCCTGTCTCTAAAGCTTCTAAGTTTGGAAAAAATGTCTGTAGAGATGCCAATATTGCAAAAGAAAATTTCCATTTTAGAGTATCTGCTTACTCTAATTTTGCTCTTTATTAGGACCATTGGTTTAAGGATAAACGCCTAAATGAAGTTGTGGAAGTTCAGCCCATTCTTAACTTATTTCCTGTGAATGAAAGAATTTCAGTAATTCTAAATGGGAATGCCTGGGTTTTACCTGCTTCACTGCCTGAAGCAGTTCACCGTGCTTTCTCTGATATTTCTGTGCTTCCGGATTCACGTTTAAATTAGTTTTGGGGTAATGGTCAGATTTGCAAACAAAGAGCTTATAGAAAGTTTTATTACAAAGACTTTGCTAAGGTTAACTAGTGGCATTTTGTGTGGCACAAACGGTATGTTATAAAATTTTCTTTCTTTTGTTGGATGGCTATCTCTGGGGGCTTAAAAACTGTTGATATACTCATAGCTAAGGGGATTAATGTGAATGCTATATGCTCTTTATGTCACTGCTGTAATGAAACTGTTAGCCACTTATTCTTTGAGTGTGACTATTCCTTCTCTATCCTTTCTAAACTTATGAGTAATCTGGGATACCTGCTGCTAAGGCCCAATATCTTGCAAATTTTTGAGTATATTGATGAAACGCAGAGCAAGAATAAAAATTTTTACTATCTCATTATATGTTGCTTGGTTTATCATATATGGAGGGGACGGAATGAAAGAAAGTTTGGTACCAATTTAGTTTCGTCTACTTCTTTAGCGCTTAAAATCAAGGCAGCTGTTTTTTCAAAGATTATGAAATGGAAAACTTGGGAAATGCTGATGAATTTGATTTAAGGAGTTATATGTTTGGAGTTGTTGCAATGTCTGAGTATTTGGTGATATCCACCTGCTTTTTTTTACCACTTTGTTTGTTGCTGCTATGGCTGGCCTTTCTGTTGGATTTTTCTGGTTGGCTACTCCGGTCCGTTTCTGCTGTTTTGTGGGTATCATTGATCATATGTTGCGGAAGATGGGCAATGATGATAGAATTGCTATTTTCTCCTTAGGATGATAGGAAAATTTTGGCTATTTCTTTTTGCAACCAGGTTGAGAGAGCTGCAATTCCTAAGCCCGAGGCTTGATTGCCTCCCTCTTCCTGTTTCTGTTTTTTTTTTTTTTTTCACCTGCTTCTTTAGAAATTGCTTTGTAATTTTCTTTTGGTATGTTCTACAGTTAAGGGGATTTTTGTTTTTCTCCCCTCTTTTGGGCTTTGGCTTCTTCGGTCAAGGCCTTTCCCTTACAGGTTTTTACTTCATTACATGTAACTAGTTCATTTTAATGAAAATGGCTAAGCCCAGAATTTTCCCAAAAAAAAAATTTCTGTACTAAAAACTGTTTTAAAAAAAGTTATCCCAAATAAAGTCCAAGTCAATTATCATTGTACACTTCAACAATCATATCAAGCAAACTTGTTGAATATAACTAGTTTACTAAATAGAATTATTAAAAAAAAAAATCATAAGCTAACATGAAAGAAAGATAACGTGTTATTGATCTCTTTATGCCAACAGCGATATGTGCTTGTCAAAGAGGAAATTAGAAATCATCCCTCCTTTGACGTTCTCATCCCCCTACTCCATCTCATTGCCTTTTATCAATCATTCCGAACACATCAAAAAGCAAAAGCTGTTATTGTGAATATATATGATATATCAGACATCTTGCATGTCATAATATCTGAAAACATAACTAAAATAATAATTTAATTAGATCACACAGCAGCATTTTTAAAAAATAATATAAAGGGTGCAAATAATTTCAATTAAAGTCTACAAAAAAGATAACAATTTTGGTTTTAGCTTGTTAAATTTCAGCCAAATAGAGTATTAGGAAGGAGACAGTAATTGGAGCATTACCTGCATATCTCCTGCACATCTGGTGAAGACTTTGGCTGTTCTTAGCGCTCTAGCCTTCACCATGTTCTTTCCCACTTTATGCCAGCTGAACAGCAAGCTTACCATTCTCAGGAATTGCGTCCAGCGAAGGCTTCCTCATCTTCGTCGATGCTCGGCCTTTCCTTTTTCTTTACCTCCATTTTTGATGTAGCGAATCAGCGGAAGAATTGGATCTACTAGAAGAAATACCAAAGAGGAAACCAAATAACAAGTTTAAAGCTTCAAAATGGATATAATATTGTTCATCTCTCTCTACTATAATACTAGCATATATAAACTAGCCATAGGACATTCTATACTTTCTATGTAACAAACATGTAACAACTAAATAGCTATTCCTAATGAGAACTTAACTAATATGTTCCACATCATACCCCCTTGCGTCAAAAGAGCCCAACTCCATCGAGACACATTATCAAAAGGGAGGTAGATATAGACATCAAAATCAAACCCCTGTATCAAAAATTCTGCGCATGGTTTAAAATTGCGCAATATGAGGCTCGCCTTGAGGCCCGCCTTTGCGCAATTCCAGTAAAAAGCGCCTCGATGCTTACGCCTCGAGTTTTTTTTATGAGGCTTGCGCCTCAACTTGGTTGAGCCCCGCCTTGAGGCCCGCCTCGCCTCACTGGAATGAGGCTTACGCCTCACGTTATATATATTAAAACTTACATAAATCTTGATGTAAATGCCCGACATTGGACTCTATAGGAGAGGAGGAAGGGGAGAGAGCAGTTCATCATAATGATGATTCAAATGAAGAACCCCTTAGTGATGATAGTGCTGATGACTTATGAGTTCTTATTTGATATGTCATTGTTATTTATTTTTGAAAATTGGAATTATATGTTAATGAAAAGAATATTGGGATTTGGGAAAGATAGAATTTTGAGTTGAACTATATTTCATGTTGTCTTATTATTGGGATATTTTGATTTCACTACATATCTTATGCTTTTTTATGTTTTATATTATTCACTCATTATTATATAAAAAATTTATCATTTTATGTTTACGCAATCTTTTGATTTTGAGGCTTACGCCTCAAAACGCCTTGAGGCTTACGCCTTGCCTCATAAATGAAAAACGCCTCAATATCCGAATACGCAATTTTAAACATTGATTCTGCGTCTTTGATGCACGTCCACAAGCTCAATCAATAGCCTTATGAGTTCCTTTGGACTTCCACAAATTTGCATATTTTCATCAATAGAAATAACAACATATTTGACCATTGAAATGAATTCTTTGTCCTAACTAGAATCGCATAATAAGCTCCTAATTCCATCCACAAACTTTAGTACAATTGGAGGCAAATGGTTACAGCTGAACTCACCAATCAAAGCATTTCATAAGAAAAGATTCTTCTCAGTCAATTCATCAAATAGTTTGCAAGCTCACAAACTCCGACATCCCCACGCTCGCTCGCAACCTCTAGCTTTCCTTGCACTTGCTCACACCATCAAGCTCTCTCATGCTTTCCATGTCTTAGAACCCGACCAGCACAAAATTTTAGATTGATTTTGCTCTGAACCAAGAAAAAAGATTTCCTAAATTTATTTTTCAAACAACTAAAGCAATTCTGAGAATTCTAAATATACTATATTTAACTTACACTGCATTTAAAATACATCTAGATTCTAAACATTTACATCCAAACAGCCCCTTTAAGCAAAAGATAGCTCCAAGAAATCATAAACCAAAATCTGAAACTGATTAATCTTTATTCTATCATTTTTAATTTATAGATTATAATGCAACGGCGATATATTTACCTACACAGCCAAACAAGACAAAGGCATTCTGATGCTCTTTTTTGAGTAACCATTTGCTCGGGAGATCTCCACAAGTTTCCTAGCCTCCTCAATTTTGAAATTCTTAGCCAACCCGTCCACCACCCCCTGCAAAATCTCTGAACCAGGAGAACACCTGCGGCTCAGGCTCTCCTTACTCACCTTAAGAGCCAAGTCAAGCTCCCCTGCCACAGAAAGACTCGAATTAGCACCAGAAAGGTCTCTTTATTAGGAGCGCATCCATTCTTTATAAGATTCATACAAACCAGCTTAGCCTGCTCCAAGTTCCCATCTTGACAATACCCCTTCATCAAAGCATTGAACGTGAAAATATCCGTCTTTAACCCTGATTGATTTATCTTATCCAAAATCGCTACAGCCTCCAAAGTCTTTCCAACTGATACAAGTCCCCTCATCTTCGCATTGAAACACTTTATATCAGGTTGGATGTTCTCCCTAGCCATCCTATTCCAAATATTCTCAGCATCGGAGAAGCGCTTGCTTTCATAAAGCCCTTTCAGCAGAATATTGAAGGAAATCAAATCAGTAGAAATGCCATTCTTCTCCATGAGAACGAGGGAGTCTAGGGCTGCATCAAGATCCCCCTTTTCACAGAGGGCTTTAATCAAAATGTTATAGGAAATGAGATTGGGAGTGATGGAGGTATCACCAGCTGGAACGTCGCGGAAGGTAGTGACAACGCGACTGTAGTCTCCAGCGTCGACGAAGGCCGTGAGGACGGCATTGAAGGACAAGACCGAACGAGGGGAACCGAAGGAAGGAAGCTGATCGAAGGTAGCCGCGGCGTTGGTGGCCATGCCGGCCTTTCCATATAGGGAAATAAGGCGAACGCCGAAGCCCTCGCGAGTAAGATCAGAGGCGAAGCGCTTCTGATGCTCGAGTATGGATTCAACGGCGTCAAGGCGGCCAGCAGCAGCGAGGCGGCGGACAGTGAACTCGTAGATATTATGGCGGCAGCGGAAGCGGTAGGACTCCGAAGCGAGCTTGAAGCCGACGACAAGCTTATCGAGGTCTCGTTCTTTGAAAAGCTTGTTGATGGTGGCGCTCAAGGGTTTGGTGTATGCTCTAGATTGGATGTTATGGTCAGGATTCGGGTTTGAGCAGGTGGAGAATTTGCGGCCAGAGAGACGGAGAATGCGCCGGAATTGGAGAAGTTGAGACATCATTCCTCGTCCACCGGCGTATGACATGCGGCAGCGCGTCTGAGGCCTTCTCCAACCGAACCCAAAGGCATCAATGGCCTCGCTTTCGAGCTCCAGCCGGTTAAACCCTAAAACAAAACTTCCTGTTATTTTGGTCGCGGGTGAACAATGTCCACTTCAATATTTGCGTTTATATTTATCAGATTTGTCAAAGAAATGCTTCAAAGACAACGATTATACAAAATAGAATTTAAATTAAGATGAATCACTAAAATTTAAATCATGAAATTTTAAAATTAAAATCTTATATATATATATATATACGCTTTAATTTATAATTAGGGGTGTCAATTTCGGGTCACGGATCAGGTTCAGGTCGAACCCAAAACTAACCCTGCACTATTTGGGTCAACCCGAACCCGACCCGTCCCGATCCGAATGACCTGGTACCAACAAAAAACTACTAGTTTTCATGTCAATATCTTCTTTTCGGGTCAAAACGTGTAAAAATGAGTCAATCTCGGGTTGTCCGGTCAATTTCGAGTCAAAGGGTCAACCCGAATCCGACCCGTTTCGGGTCAACCCAAACCCGAAATTTTTGGGTCAGATCCAATATTTACACCCCTATTTATCATAATTGATTTAAATATTCTTAAAAAATTTTAAATTATAATTGATACGTCGTCATAAAATTAGCTTGATTGGGCACGAATCTTGAGGCAAAAGCCAGTTGGAAACTTCGAAAATTAAATCCGGGATCACATGAACTCCGATTTCAGCGAGCTTACAGTCAAACTGAGCGTCTCGGAAATACGAACCCAACGACACCAAATTCAACCCAATCCGAGCCCAAATGGGTCCAAATCAAGGACCCGAAGCGCTGTTGGAAGGTTCAAACCACAATTTGAGTTACCAAACAGACTCTGATTTTGACGAGCTTATACTCGAATCGAACGGCTCAACGAGACGAATCCAACGAGCCCAAGATCACTAAATTCCGACATCACTAAGGCATTCAAATGACCAACGAACGGTGCACGATCGTAGGATTCAGCATCGGCCGTCCATTCGACCACTCCTTATTCGCCCTTGATCTCACACCTATTTACAAGCCATGCCACTCCAGAAAATCTATAAATAGAGCCCTCATTTCTCATGAGGGGGGATCCAAGCAAGAGAAGCAAGAAGAGAAGGAAGAGGAGAAGGAGGCTCCTCCTCGACGGCCGCCGGACCACCGCCGGACCACCGCAGAAGCACCGCCGGACCTCCGCCGGACCGCTGTAGGAATCTCGCCGGACCACCACTGAAGCCTCGCCGGAACACCGCCGGAGTTTCATTGCACCACTGCCTTAAAGTCCGACGTTCAGTCCCGACGTCCTGCTGAAGACCCGACGTCCTGCTGAAGACCTGACATCCTGCTTAAGACCCGACGTCCTACTCAAGGCCAGACCATCAACATCCGATCTTCCAAGTGACACTGGGACTAACACCTGACTCCTTGTCTCCTACCGCCTACGGTCCTTCTGACCTCTGTCGCCTACTACGGTCCGTCCGACCTCCATCACCAGATAACGGTCTTTCAGACCCCAGTCTCCTACCGCCTACGGTCCTTCAGGCCTTCGTCGCCTACTATAGTCCTTCCGACCTCCATCAACAGACAACGGTCTTTCTGACCCCGGTCTCCTGCCGACTATGATCTCCTGCAGACTACGGTCCTTCAGGCCAAACAAACATGTATATGTAACTCCTACCATGTAATGCAATCTATATGATGTACATTTGCTACATCAATCCAAGGCCTTCTCCTAAGGAAGGGCCTCATTTGTAATCGACTACAAATACTAGTGGATTCATTCAAACTGGGCCAGGCCCCGTGGTTTTTCCCCTTTTTCAGGGGTTTTCCACGTAAAAACTTTGGTGTCTCTTATGAATGCTACACCCTCTCATTTATCTGCTTGTGTGCTGGATCTTCGTACAATGCTAAGACGTTAAACTAAACATTTCTCTACCGCCGCGAATACTCCAGGACGCAACAAGAATAATTAATTTAGTTATAATTTTTAAGTTTAATTTTACAAATTTTAGATAGCCTGCTAAATTATTTTGAAGGTGAAAAGTTATTCCAATTCACATAGCTATCAAAATAACAAGACATACCATAACTATAATCTATAAGAAAAATAATACAAAATTAATATAGATAATCAAGATTGAGAGGATTTCTAAATATTGTTATTATTTTGTACTTAAATCTATGAATTTTACATATTTTTTTATATTTTTATTAATATTTTTTAAATAATCTGACAAACAAGCTAAGTTAAGGCTAGTATAAATTTAGCTCAATAACTTCCCGGGATTAGCTATTAGTCATTTATCTAGTTGAGCTTATGGACTCATGAGTTTGGCTGACTTATTTATCACATAAATATATTGAAAAAAACAAAATTATATATATACACACTAGTTATACTCAAATATACCAATCATTTTTGTTATAATGTATGTAATTTTATTAGAAACTTTAAAGTGATTAAGCACTCTTGGAATGAGTAATCTCTTCAAACATTGCACAAAGGACAAAAATTGTAGAGTTTAAAAGAATATGAGATGGGTTAAATCAAAACATAAAATATCTCATATAGTTTTGATGGTTTCACATATTTTGATATCGAAATTATCTTTCAATAAAATGAATGATTCGTGGATGAAATAAATGAAATTATCTTTCCTAACAAATGATTACATCGAGCATGTTTGCGAACATATCTAACGATTTTTTTTTAACTATCAAACAAACAAGTTCATGAACATATCTATAAACAAACACATTTATAATAAAAGCAATTGTCTATGTAACAAAGGCAATTATTTATTAGCAAATCCCATCTTCTCAGAATTTTCCTAATAGCAGCATTAATAAATGCAATAATTTATAAATAAATAGCCATATAAAGCTTCAATTACTTAGACAATAAGTTAAGTAATATTAATTCTTATCGAGCTTAATTCTTATCGAGCTTAACGTCGAGCTTGTTCACGAACTTCAAATGATGTTGTTCACGAACATAAATGAGCTGAACGCATTAGTGTTCAAGCTTGTTTATTTAAGAATCGAGTATTTAAAATATTATTCAAGTTTGTTTGTTTAGTTAATTAAACGATCAAGAACGAGCTTTAAACGAACCAAACAACGAGTAGCTCACCGAACGTTTGGTTCGCTTGCAGCCCTAAGGATGATGAGAAAAATACGGTGGGAGTATACTAAATCTCACAATATAAAAGAAGGGAAAAATAATTTTGCTATATATAAAGAGTTATATTCTAAATATAGTAGGTTCTTTTTGATGTAATTGATGAAGTTTCATTAAGTACTTCACTATTAAGCTTGCTCCATATCGTAGACTTCTAGAATGATCTACTAACACGAACTTACACTGATACGAGTAAGACTATAATATAAAACCTAGTATTGGATGGATGGGCCAAAATGAAGAATGCCTAGCAAGGTTTGAGTAAGATTATTATACACATAGAAGTGGAAGAGAAGAGCTTTAAAGAATGAGGTTTTAGTCTAAATTAGTTTGCAATGTCTAACACTTATAAAGGCCAAAAGCATGATTATTTATAGGTGTTGAGTACAGGATCTTCAAGTTAGATGAATTTGATTTTAATGATAAAAAAATATGATTGAAATATCCAATGAATTTGATAAGCATATCAATGATTCTTAAAATACACCATTTTTAAACAATTACTCCACATGTGATGCACAACAAAAAACTATTTCGATTGAGAAAAAGGTCATGAAGAAAGCTCAAACATCAAGAGAAGTGCATTAGAGCTGAAGACGTGATTCAAGAATTTTCCATTTAGTTGAGTCATTAGAGATAATATGATGTGTAATTGCACGGTAAGCACATCCATTCACCTTGTAATGCAAGCACCAATCTTATCATTTGTGCACACTCTTTGACTTCACCTATAGGTTGAGGACGGTCGCTAACAGGATGAATGAGAAGCTTACCCCCAACATATTTTGGCCGATATGAGATTTTGGAGACGATTGGAGCGGTAGCATATCGTTTGAGACTCCCCCAACGGCGACTATACATCCAAAGTTCCATGTATCACAGCTGAGGAGAGCACTTGGAGATCAGGCAACTAGTTCTGAGCCACCGGAGACGCTGACAGAAGACTTGGAGGTGATATTAGAACCACTGGAGTTGATGAAGGTTCGTCAGGGAGGAGAGGGGATTAAGGAGGTACTGATTAAATGAAAGGGGTTATCGAACTACGAAGACACATGAGAGCCTTATGAGAGAGAGAGAGAGAGAGAGAGAGAGAGAGAGAGAGAGAGAGAGGCGTTGATTCCCATCTTTCCACCTTGAGAACAAGGTGATTCTTTGGGAGCAGGGTATTGATATAAACATACCGGTCTAGCCGACCCAACCCTTGGACCGACCAGCTTATTACAGCAGGCTCAAGCCAGTTGTTGCCAACGGCCTCAAATCAAAGTTCAGCCCCTATTAGGGTGGGTTCCATTTCCTAGGTCCATTTCCTAAAGGATTTTGAAGATGGATTGTTCAGTCCTTTTGCATTATTTTATTATTTGCTTTATGTAGAAGTTTGTATTAGGGTTAGGACATCTTTTTGGTGGCTGATTTCTATTTGGGTGCTTGACATTCTTGGGGTCTAGCGGCATCTAGAGAATTGAGAGAGATAGATGCTCCTCTTGAATAGAGGATCAATTGTATCTTGCTGTTTTCATATTCCTTTCATCCAATAATACAAAAATATATACTTTTTTTCTTGGAATTTGGTGAAGTTTTCTTGCTGATTTTCCAAAATTGATACATAACGCTTGAAATCTAGAAGTGGTTCCTATCTCACTTTCATATTAAATTTGCATGAGAGAGAAAAAAAAACTACATTCCACAGGCTAGCATTCCTAAGAGTCACAAACTCATGAATCAAATAATACCAACCGAACCATCGGCTCTAATATTATTTTTAAAGCGCGTGGAACATTGAGAGTTCAATTTGAGGTTTGAGCACAATGGTTATGGATGCATGCACATCAATACGCAAGTGCCACTACTAGCATATTGAAGGAAAAATTATTCTGTGCGGAAGCATAACCCCGTCTAGATGCCTAAACTCGCGGCTCGATACCGCTTGATACAACAGTATGACCTTTCGATACCGCGGCTTGGTATCGCTGACATGACTCATTCTAGTTGGTATCCGGACGTAAATTTGCATTCTGCGTCAGCACAAAAATATCTCTATATATGAAAAGCTCAACTCTTATTTTAATTTAAGATTGAGATTATTCAAACTATCTTGTGCATCTCAACACAATATCTAGAAATGAAAAAGGGAATTAGCAGAGGCATCATAGATAACTGGAAATGTTGTTATCTTACCGTTAATATGTAATCAATTCGTAATTAAAGATGAACTTGGATTTAATGTATAAGCTAAGCATCTTATTTTTTAATAGTGTCACTAAATTCCATACCATAACAAAATCAAGCCACATTTATTTTAGACACAGCTTCCCCAAATACCACCTTCCTTAAAGGACTATTAACTACATATTCAAGCAAGATCTGAATAAATCCAAAACTCCGAAGCTGCCACAACCAAATGAATTATGATGCTTTTCCTCAAACACTTGGCCATAAACAACATTTCTCCTTATAAAAGGCTCCAGAAGGTCCTAATATACCTCCACGAACTCTTCAGCATATGTGCCTTTGATCTGCACTTCTTCACGTCTCTCAACCACATTTGTCTCAACACAAAACCTTCCACTCTCACCCATGGCTCACTATACTGTCCTTTACTTGATTACTTGCAATCTGTTTATGCAACTTGCCATGGCTCGACAATACTCTATGGCTTTTGAGCTTACAGAAAATATTCAGCTTCGTGAGCCTTTCATGGCTAATCCACCTTCGAGTATTCTGGCAGCCATGGAGCCTCAGCTAATGGCAGCTGCACCAGTGCTTTCCACCCATTACAAGCACCGCTCGTTCGACAAATCGATGGCAGGTGGAGAGGTGATCATTGGTGGTCTTGCCACTGCTATCTTTCTAGTGGTCTTTTGCTATATTAGGATTACTAGGAAGAGAGGGGAGGATGGCAAATTATAAGCTTGTTATTTGCCTACTAGTTGTTTCTTGTTTTTGCAGGTTGTATACTTGGGGAGTTCGCAGTTTGTATTAGTGTTGAATATGCTTGATAGTATATACCATTACCATCCTTGTTATACTATTCTTTCTACCATTTTGTGCAAGAGTGCATGATCCTGATGGCCTCAATTTGCCGTCTTTCGCTGATGCAGTGGATCGACAGGAAACAGACCTGCTTGAAGGTTTTCCCACTCCGGGGAATAAACACACATGCACTAAATTGCAGAAGCTTCAAAGAGTAATATTTTCTTCATAATGCCTCATACTACAACATTCTATATATAAGCTAACATGAGAAATTTCTAGAAATAAAACTAGATATACTATTTCTAAGAAATACTATAATTAAAATGCCCCGCATCATTTGCCCTGCAACATTGTGTTGGCTTTCTATTCCACCACACGCTTTTGCCACATAAGTAAAATTAGAACAATAATTGAAGTTATATATCCATAATACAACTACCAACCATTACTCCAGTGGAACTGAGGACTAAAGGGGAATCCTAAGAAAATTTAACTAATTTATATATCTTTATTAAAAAATTTCTGACATCATCAGAAACTAGTGGCTAGCAAGACCTCCATTAATTGCCCAAATCTCAAAATTGCAAGCCACACATGAAGCATTTCACCACTTTGAACACGCCATGTGCGAATTCAAAGCTTGCGAGGCAAGCTGTGATGGTGGGGTGGGCCGAGAGGCTATTTAATCAAGTGAACACGGATTAGCAAATAGTTAACGAATGGGATTGCTAAGATTATTAGGCGTCTAGCTGTTTTATGAAAGCTGGTGTTAGCTCAAGATCAACAGCTCAGCTGCTTTAATGGCAGGATTATGTAACCTTAATGGCAGCTCGCTGGCTGAATGGTTGAAAAGCTTTCTCATGGGACAGTTTTTTTACTGCTTCTTAAAGCAATTTTCTAGTACAAAATTTTATTTTTTATACTAAAAAACTACTTCAAAAAACAATAAGAGAAACCATTCCAAACGAAGCCTAAATCTTGGAATAAAAACTAAATTTATAATGTAAGTCCAAAATGACAATTTGAGGAAAGCAGGCGAAGGGTCCGATTGAGCAGACAAATGCAGAGACGCGTAAGTATATATTATCTAAAATAAAAGATGTCTTATTTTGTTGATCTTCCTCCCGTTTTAATCCCACATTGATCACAATAAAAGCTTTTGAAACAGGTCTTCCTATAGACTCCAATGTTTGCTACTGTGCTGACCTTTTTTGCATATGTCAATATTTTATTTTATTTTCCCAATCACAAAAATATACTCCAAAAAGTAGCACAATCATGTCAACGAAATATTTCTTCACAATTGCATGAAATGGGAGTAGAGTTTACTGCATGTGAATGTTAAATTGTCAGTTTGCTCTCGCCATTTTTTATGGCATGAAGGAAACTTTAATAAAGAAAATGAAGTAATGAACTGCTACAGATAAAACTAGTTACGATAAATTAGAAAGGAACTACATTTTCAGAAAAAGATCAAATCCTCTAATTTTTCATACAACAACATCAAGATTTTGTCCCACTATGTGGGGTCGGCTAAATAGATTCTTTTTCTCAATTGTGTGCTATTAAAAGTCAAATTCTCATTTAAATCAAATAAAGAAAGAACATTTCTAAAATTTTCTAACCAAGTCATTTTAGATTTATCTCTGCCTTTCTTAACATAAGTCAAATCTAAAACCTTACTTTCCTGACTAAGTCATTGAAAGGCTGCCGTTTTATGCCACCAAATCATCTAAGGTGACTCTCTCTAATCTTATCTTTCACTAGACCTACTCCAACTTTTCACGTATATGCTCAATTTGTATCTTATCTTTAAGGGTAAAACCACTCATCCACCTAAGCATCCTCATCTCTACCACACTTAACTTAGTATTATGCTTCTCTTTTAATGGCCAACATTCTGCACCATAAAGCATTGCAGTTCTCGCCACCATCTTACAGATTTTTCCCTTAAGTTTGAAAGGGATTTTTCTATTACACAACAAGCCCGAAGCATTCCTTCACTTCAACCATCCAACTTGAATCCTCTAATTTTCCATCTAAAGTAAAAAAATAAAATATGAGATAGAGTCCAAGTCTTATGATCCGTTTGTGATGGCTGCAACTTTATTTTTATAAATTACAATAGAGAAATTAAAAAAATAATAATATAGAAAACAACTTTCTAATACTTTTTTTTATGTAGCAGAAACACAATGGCCAAATATAAATTTTGATTTCAATTTGAGAAGTAAAACAATTAAAAAATTATCCCTAACGAAGCTTTAATTCTAGCACAAAATCAATAACAAGAAATTATTTACATACAGGCTTCGTTTGGTTTTTTTAACTTTTGTAAAAGATAATTTTAAGAAACATTGGTTCAAAAATGAAGTTTTGTAACGGAGAAGCATATATAAAAAGCTTTCTCAAAACAGCAAATAAATGAAAAAAAAAGAGTTATTGGGAACGTGATTTGACGAATCAAACAGTAAAGAAGAAATGAATTTGTCATTTTAAAACGAAATAAGCACCAAAAACTACAGTTTCGGCTTAATAGACTGGTGACAAGACCATCTTCAACTTGATTGAACTGTTGATTGAGAAAAATGGTATATTCAATTTATGAAATTGATTTCAAATGTCCATAATGTTTGAATATCGCACCCAATTTCGTCGAACAAAAAAAAAAGGCAGTGACAATTGTAATGAGCTTTAGTATGTCTAGCTTTCTAAGAATATCCAGTCCTTTCACAACATCACGAAATACAGCGAAATTCTAAGCTTATCATTTCTTACAAAACAATCAATACATAGTATGAACTTCATGCAAAGTGAGGAAGATTACAAAAATCACAATTCCAAGGCAAATTAATGGCAACCACAAAACGTTCAGTCAAGTGGTATGTAATGCTATACAATGTAACAGCACAAATGTTACAGACCTGAGAAATTTAGAATTTTGTGGTCAATTCAAGAAAAGGTAAACTTCCAGAAAAAATATAAGGCTATCATATCAAGTTCAACAGAACCTGGGATAAGCCGGTAAGTGAAGACAAAGCCATCCACAAGTGATTCGCAACTCATTATGCAGGTTACTCAGGGCTCTTGCTTCAGTGTTATGTTAATGATTTCTATGATGGACTTTGGCTGATACTGCTCATCTGTATCGACTTCCTCAATTTCCTGAAATGATAGAAGATTTTCATGATAAGTTTGAACAACAAAAAACTAGTATGCAATTATTTTTAGATGTCAATGACCAGGGTAGGACTTTCAAAAAAATTCGATGTTTAGGAACAACTCATGTTTGACTTGCAGAAGAGATCATGTTCTACACATTCAATAAGCGAGCGAGACCGGAAGACTAATATATTACTGGAGCTCAAACTATAAATGAGTCAAGAACAAATAACCTTTTGTTCGATTGTGTTCGTCTATTTTGACTTGAAATAATTAAACATTATTTTTATTTTTATTAAATAAATAACTAGACTTGTTTAGTTGAGACCTAAGGGCAGAAGATTGGATTAGTAGTCCACAATGCAGTGTGTGGAGGTGTGACTTTCAATGTAGCTATATCAACTATTGGATTAAATCCAATTGCCCGAAAAGTTCAGGGCCCCTTTCTCTTTCAACCTTTTGATTATGAGACTTCTCATTCTCAACCTCTTGCCCCGGACTCTCAAACCCAACATTCTCCTCAATCGTCTCACCTCTCTTTCTCAATTTTCCCTCACCTTCATCTCTTGTAAGGCATTTGACTCATCTCTTTCTCCCCCTCATGTACTGGAGAAATTATTTTGTGCGGAGACCAGACACAGAAGGCCGTCCGAAGACCAGCCAAAATATGTCACGTCAGCAGTACCATGTCGCAGTGCCGAGCGGTAACAAGCTGTGATACTGAGTGAAGGGGTGATTTGACGCATTCTAGTTAGTCTCCGAATGACATTCGGCATCCGCACAGAATAATTAATCCATGTACTGGCTCTCGAATCTTTTTATCTGTGCATATGTGAGAAGCCTTAGCCCCGCAAGGCCCTTATGTGTTATTTAGCAAGCAATAGCTGGATTTTTTTGTGGATAAAGAATTCAATAGATTACTTGTTCAAAATATTTAGCTTTCTCTTCTTGCTTCTATGATATAACCCAGCTATATACTGATGTTAAGCTAGGATTTTTAATTATCATATTTATGTGAATAAGATGCAATCTAGGTTCTTAAACAAGTAAGAGAACAATAGAAATGCAACTGACATCGCTCTCTTTCAATATAGCATAAACATACACAAATATTGAAAACTAAGTAGGAAACGAAACTTAGAAAATTGATAAGAAGACACACAAAATAACCAAACAACTAAATTAAAATACCATCAGAGCAACCTTGTAAGGTCACCTCACATGCAAATCACGAAAATAGAGAATGCTGCTAAAAAAAATCAAATCAGTGGTTTGCCACAAAAATTATGCTCCAGCACAAGTTGGTGATCCTCAGGCAAATACCAATAAATGGGACACAACAACACCTTATACTCACCATATTTGGAGAAGAAAGATACAAGTGGAAGGGAAATCGTGGAGAGAATATTAGATAGAAGACTAAGATAAAATAGAAGAAGATAGCTCGCAAGCTAAATAACCTACATGTTTTAGTGTGATTACACCAGCAACAATAACAACTAACCCCGTCCAATAGCAAAATAGCCCATACGGCCATACATATAGGAGAAGGTGGTGGAAATGGCTATAAATTGATCACTTAATTATGCCACCCAAACAACCAATAAAAGCCTCTCAAGTTAGCCCATTTAATGAGGAATTAACGCACTTAGTATAGGAAAACAACAAAGTGTAAACCGAACAACCAGCAGTAGGGAAAAACGGGACAGCAACATTGGGAAAAAAAACAAGCATAGGGAAAGCAAGCAGCAAGGAAAACAGGACAGCAGTATGAGAAAAAACAACCAGCATACGAAAAGAGTTGGGTCAAGCCCAAAATAAATATCCAACTAACCACCAAAGAAGATAGATCAACAAAAATGGAAACCATAGTGAAACTTTCTAAAGCACCAAATCCAAGCATGATCATGGATTGTTTTCTATCATATGGCCATACAAATAAACTTACATAGCATCCAAAAATATAAGGAAAAATAAAATAAAATAAAAGATTTAAAATGATAAAAAAAGATTGCATCAGAATACATTCAAGATTTTTTGGGGCTTCTTCTTGTGGTGAAAGTACTTAGTAGTTGGTTGCCTGGATGTTTTTCTGGTTTCAGGCACTGCTCTATAGAAAGTATTTCCTACATTCAAGAAAGCCTAGCTGCTTGTTCTTGCGGTGAAAGAAGTCAATAGATTATCAATTGAAAGTATTTAGATATATCTTATTGATGACCTATCCTAGCTGTATGCTAATGTTTAGTTAGGGTTTTTGTTTTTTATTTTTGTGAGCATATTCAAGATTTTTTTAGGCTTTTTCTTGTGTTTTTCTTGTATTGAAAACGTTCAGCATGCCTACATGTTATATTTGGCTATTCTATAAGGCTTGGTCAGTCAGTTATGTCTTATCCCGATCGTATGTTAATATTTTCTTTAGGTCTTGCTCAGATGTGCCTTTGTAGAATGCTGTTCAAATATTGTTGAAGTTGAGATATACTGCTAAGCTATTCCTACTTAACATCATGTTTCTCTTTTAATGGCCAACATTCTGTGCCAATAAAGCATTGCAGGTCTCACCACCATCTTATAGAATTGTTCCTTAAGTTTGAGGAGTACTTTTCTATCACACAACAAGCCCTATGCATTCCACTTCAACCATTCAACTTGAATTCTACTAATAATATCCCCATCTATTTCACCATCAACCAGGACAATACACATAAGATATATAAAGCGTGCACTCTTATTAATGATTTGATCGTAGGGGTTGTCAAGAACGGATTGCGGGTTGGGTTCGGGTCGAACTCAGTACTGACCCGTTTTGCAAACAGGTCAAAAATTCTAACCCGGACCCAACCCGCCAAGTTATCGGGTTAACCCGACCCGATTAGTCGGACGTGGGTGCAAGTGCAGGCAAGAGTCGAGAAGCAGCACAGGGATGGCGCGTAAGCGGGATGCGGTCAGGTGCGGGGTCGCGCGCAGGCGGGACATGATCCGATGAGGGGTCGCAATCCGATGCAGGGTCGCATGCAGGCAATCCGGTGCTGCTGGTGGGTCACTTATAGGTCATTTTTGGGTTAGCGGGATGACCCGGACGACCCAATTTTTTAAAAAGGTCGAAAATTGGAACACGAATACGACCCGTTTGCTAAATGGGTTGACCCAAAACCGAATTTTCCGGAATGAGTTCGGGTAGGGTTTTCGAGTCATGTCAAATATTGACACCCTGCCTGATTTCCCAAAATCACAATCCCCCAGTAGATCTATTACTACTAAAATTATACTCCATGTATTCGATTTTTGATCTACTCAAACAAAAACCTTTAGACTCTAAGGTTGACCTCCATAATTCAAGTTTACATTCAACTCCATCTTTAGTCTTATCAACAAGAAGAATATCATCAGCAAAAAACATACACCAAGGTACATCCTCTCGCAAATGTCTAGTAAGTACATCCATGACTAAAGTAAGAAGATATGGGCTTAAGGATGATCCTTGATGATCATTGTACATGATCACCCTTTTATGATTGTTGACCATATGTGGTTTAATGTACCATTAAAGTCTTTAAACCAAGTTATGAGAGTCTCTAGAAACATAATTAGAAATGATTGCATTAGTAGCACATACATATGTGAAGCTATATGTAAGTACTTGTTGTAGTGAAATTTTTAAGAGAGAGACTCCACTATCACCTTAGATAACACTAGAAGTAATGATGTTACAGCAAGCTCTCTTAAAGCTTAATTTCTAGTCATGAGGAAAGTTGTATTTCAAATGATATTTCCTCAATGTTCGGTGTTGTGAACATATCATGAATATTTTATGATTCAAAATGGATTAAAAAAGGTCCATGAAATAATTTATCATATTAAGAAGTCAATAAATATCTCAAGAAATCACTAACAATACTACATAAGTTTGTGAAAGTCTCCTAGCAACTAAGAGTTTCCACATCGAAGGGTTTGTCTATTGATATACAAATATAATAGAACTCAACATATTTAATGCTTGAATCTGCCTTTGTTTATCACAATGTATTTAGTCAAAACGCAGCTTGAGACAACAATTACAAGTGGTTCCATCTGATTTTGATAAAGTTAAAATATGAGAGCATTAGAAAGCTCTTTGCAGCTTTTAACAATTTAACAAAAATAATTTCTAATTCTTCCTATCCTACTAAAAATATTTTCCTCTCCACAGTTATGCATATGAAGTTCTAAATGGAAGAATCAACTTCATCGGATGAGTAAATGAGTATGACTAGCATCATGAAAATAAAATTGTAAATGAGTATGACTAGCATCATGAAAATAAAATTTGATGAATACTATGATGAATGTAATTTTCTTATATCTATAACAACCATTTTGGATCCCCATTTGAAATTTAAGTTCATCAATTTCACATTTCCAAAGATATACTCATCTTCTGAGCTAGAATCCAAAATGCAAACAGTTCAGGATGTTTTTTAGGAACATAATCAATACATTACTGATGTTGCTAGTTCTAGCTCTATAGGTGTTGGACGCTCAGCTTCCATGTCATATGACACAACTTTTTCACATAGCTTTGTTTCCATGCTTGGATTTGTTTATTTTCTCCGGTCATCAAGGTCCATTCAACCTTCCAATTTTGATTATCTATCTTGCAAATGATTTGTATGTGCATGACAATGAGCAATTTGATGCTCTTGAACAATCCGAAATACCCGTGCTTGTAACAACGATTGCATCAAAATCTACAATTTAGTGCTGGTGGGTAGAACATTGGGTATGATCAAAGGTAGAGCACACTCAAAATTCCAATAGCTTCCAATCATACAAATCAATATAGAACTCTACAGCCCCCTAAATTAAGACAAAGTCAAAAAGCTCCAAAGATATAAAAACCTTGGTACATATTCTTGCAAAATGATTTTAGAACCCAACTGCATGAAATCATGCATGACAATTAGAGTTCCAAGCTTACTCGCTAGATTGCAAATCTTCAAGCACATCCAAACTAAGGCTAACATTTGGAAATTTGATCTCAACCAAAAAAAACTTCAATCTTCCTTGGATTGAGGTGAAATTCAACATCCACAAGTTGATAGATGACAATCACTAATAAGCCACAGGCTAGTATGCCAAATCAAGAGTATATCCTTAGTAGAGGCAAACATAAAGAGGCAAAAACCCTATTAATTGTTGGGACACCACCTTATACTTAATCTTCCACAACCTCTTCATTGTAAAAACAAATGCCCCATAATATGGTTTATGGTCAATGCATTGTCCAATCAAGTAAGATTTATGGTTTTCATCACCTTCATGAAGTTTAGTATGCCATGTAGTATCCCCCCTTTCGATGGAAAAATGCAGTTTAACAAACACCTTCTATGAATCCTTACAAACCATCTCCAAATGTGAATAATAGGGGAAACTTGTAAACTATTGACGGGAAGAGGTCAAGATTGAGGCAGCTATGTACAAGAAATTTGTTAGGGACTAAAATTGTAGTGAGACTTAAGACTCTATTATAAGTTGTGCACGGTCACATGAGAGTGATGCCTCAAAGAGCAAACCAAACAACTTCCAAAAACGTCTTCAATGAAAGTGAATAAACTACTGGCAGGAACCTAATATTATGGTGATTGATTGGGAAACAACTAAGTCCCAACGCCCCACATTCTGATGCATACAATTCTTCATGCTCATGTTTTAAGATACTTTTATTTTATGTTATTGTACTTTTTGAGTTTAATTTTTGTTTACCCAATGATGGATGGCATCCGATGAACATGTGTGGTTTAGGTGCTCTTTGGACATGGTTTTTTTCCTTTTGGTGTGCTAGCTTCTTTGGGTGCTTTGTGTTTGGGCTGATTTGGGTTTGTTGGGGGGTGGCAGAGCTGCCGTCTGCTTGGTGGCTGTTCGATTTCTGTGGCTTTCCCGATTCCCTTGGTCTGGCTGTTCGGGTCATGTTGCTGTTCCCTGGCTTTCCTGATTCCTTTGGCCTTGGTTGTTCGGGTCCTGTTGCTTTAGTCAGGCCTTAATTGCTGCCTTTTTTCGGTTGGTTGTATGGGCGGTTGTGGCTGACTGTTGGCCTCCTTTTCTTTCCTATTTAAGGAGGTGTTTTGGGCTGTTGTAGGGAGTTTTTGGAGGTGAAAAGAATTCTAAAACCTGAGGGTTTCTTCTCTAGCTTGAGAGCTACTTCTTTACTTATTTCTACTTCTAATTCTTCTCTCCATAAGTTTCCACCCTATTGTATCATTCTTCTAAAAGTGTGAGTGGTGTTGGTTGGTCAGTTTTGTTGATGTTTGCCAGAGTTGTGGTGGACGTTGGATCAAAGTTGCTGTGGTGGACCACTAGTTTGCATGTCCTTGAGCATTCTATTAACCTAATTTATCATTACATGCGAGGTGACCACTAGTTGGTTGTTCTGAAGGTATTTTCTTTTTAGTTTTCTTTCTTCTAAAAAAACAATTTCAATTTGTTTTATGTTTATTTGGTGATTTGCTTACTAAGTTTTGGATTGAGTTGTGTCCTACTTTCTTTTGTGCTTTCCATTGGGTTTAGATTTCTAGTTCCCATCACATTCATTTTAGAAAGAGAAGTGAATCTCACATGAGCAATAGGGAGGGGGAGGGGGAGGGGGAGGGGGAGAAGGGGAATATGAAATCTATTGCTAGACAATAATGAGAAACATTACATAGTAAAATGAACAATAGAGATACTAAACTTAATTCCATGTTATAGTAAAGCACCTAAATTTTAGCACCCTAATAGTTGGTCAAATTAGGTGAAAGTAATTTAAGCGTATGTAGAGCCCATAGTAGTCTAACAACCTCCCTAATCAAGGAGCTTCTGCCCACAACAAAAAGAGGTAATGTTACAAATGTGAATCTTCATCAATAGACCAGCAAAAACACTTAAGGAATCCGAAAAGACTTATTATTAGTTTCATCAGACATTTGTTACATGTAGAGGGAAGTAGCTCATTCATACCCTTTGCAATTAAAGTTTTACATGAATCAAAACCATCTTCAAATATGGAGTGAAAAATCTAAAGTCAAACTTCATTGGAGAATAGCATTTAGGGGTTCTCCAGTAATGATAAAAAAACAAATTTTTTTTAACGAATGGAAGTTAGCTCACGCTTTGCAAGGTGAAAGGTAAATGAACCATGATGAAAACCTTTGATTGAAGGAAACACCTCCTCAAAAGCCTTACCCTTCTTATCCATGAAGGGAAGAGGTAAGGTGCAACAAGAAAATAGCAAGAGTTGGTGAAGAGTGTGTAAAAGAAAGAGTTTGAGGTGATGAGACCGAGGGAAGTGTTTAACACTAAAAATGAGGAAATTGAAGAGCGTCAAAGTGAGGAAAAGAATAATGGACAATTTGGGAAACTAGCATTGCATAATGAATAGGAGATTCTATAACAATCTCAAAAGAGGTGGTACATGTTCAACAAATCATGGTAATCTATCCAGGATAGTTCTAAGCTTTATATCATCCTGATTATCTTAGTAATGTAGCACGCTTATTGAATATGCATAGGAAATTAAGAAGGCTGTATAACTGTGGATGAAGATGAAAATCTCACAATGCCCACTATTATTTTTTTTTCTAAGAAGTTTAAAGAAAGAGAAATTCATTACATAGAATTAGACTGAAAAATTAATCATGGCCTCAAAAAGCCTCTATACATCATTTCTCCTAGCAAATAGAATAACCAATAGACGAAATTTTGATGGTTTCACCTACATTGGCGAGCTCATTGTTCAAAAATAAAAGTTTTCTAAGTCAAATACCACTAATATGCTGTGCTGTCATATTCAGTCAGACGAGCAACGAAGCCAAGTTTATACATGTTAGGCACCAAAAATAGCATTTGGATATGTAATAGGTCATGGAAGTATAATTTTATAATTGATTTCAAATTAAACCAAAATAGAGAATCAAAATGAAAGAATGAATTATATTTTTACCTGTACAACATCCTCCCCTTTGATGACCCGCCCAAACACATTAAGCTTATCATTTAGGTCAGGAATTGGTGCAGTAGTAATAAAGATCTCAAATCCTTTAGCATTGGCTTTTGCTTTTGAAGTTCCAAGCATGAAAGCCTCGTGCTTTGGGCTGTTCAAGAAACGTACATCATCAAAATTAATAGAAACAACTTAACTAAGTTTTTGTAAGGTCTGAAGAAGTAAATTGGCATAATGCATTCATCTTTCTTTGTACTTATGAAAGAAGAAAATATGGAATGAAAATATACTAGGAATGCGTACAATGCATCAAACCTTGTCTCAAGCTGACCATCGGATTTTCTATGGAGAGTCCATTCTTCAGCAGCTCCAAGGTTGTGAGGGTCTCCACCTTGAATGACAAAGTGCTTTATCACACGATGAAAACGCATTCCTTTGAAGTATCCTTTTTGACTGTATATATAAACAGTTGTACCAGTAACATTCATGATGCTAATAAAGTAGACTTGCACAGGGATAAAAAAAGTAGCACTTGCAGTTGCAAAAAGAGGTCAAATAATGATTTTGGCATACCATAAATCAAGGAATTTGTCCACAACCTCAGGGGAGGAATCCTTATGAAGTTCAACAGTGATTGAACCTTTGGATGTTTCCAAGACCTACAGAAAACAGTAAAATTTGTAAAGAAGAAAGTATGATAAATTCATAGCTATTTATTTGCCTACCTCAAAGAGTGACATATATAATTACACAAGCAAATCCAGATGCCAAATAATCTTAGCATAAAAAATAAAATGAAAAAATGTGTGTTGGCTGTAGCTGCGATCAATAAAAGGAAGAGACTTCCCCAACAGGCCGAATGAATATCTAACTGAAACACAAAATAAAAAGATAAATTGTGCGAAATTAACTGATTTCAATATGCCCACTTCAAAGGGATCTTTGATTCTTATTTTATTTTTTTAGGTGCTAAAGTAAGAAAAAAACACTTTAAACTCAACAGATACCCCCAAGGCCGGAAAGCCATGAATGAGGTAGATTAGATTTGCAAGTAGAACTTTCCTTCATACAATTCCCACCCAAATCAAATTTGTGAATGGGTAAGATTGGGGAAGTAAAACAACACCAAACTAGCCTAAATCTTGATCATGTTGCCAAACAAAATCAAGAAATTCCAACCTTTTTGACTACCCAAATTCATGAGAAAGCACAGGAATTTGATACACCAAGGTAAAAACAAAATGCAGCCTTAACAGGATACAAAATTAACAGAACGGAATAAAACTCAAAGCATCAGTTGGGGACAGGGAACTTACCGCATAGCCAGGTAGGTCAAATTTCTTCCGCTCCCCAGTATCATTGGAATGCTTTAACCACAAAAAAAGGGGACCATAAAAATTAATAATAAAGTAACTCTAACTCTTATAAAAATTAGTAGAAACAGAAAAGGAAAATTCAAGTGATGACATGTTAAGCAAATGCTACATGACACTGCATCTGTTCACTATCTCAACACACAGAACAAACAACCAATATGAAACAAATATATACAGATTGAAAAAGGTAACAGCAAAAATGACTGTACCTCAGAATTTATTAATTCAGTATCAAGTTTGTTGCTTGACCTGCATGGTAGTTTAAAGTTGTAAAACAGGAAATCCACTATCAATTTAATGTACCAACACAAAAGCATGCCTTGAATACAAGTGACTGCAACGATTAGCACTGATCCAAGCATCTTATCTGATTGTTTTTGACTAAGAGGAAACTTAAAAAGAAAGAAATGAAAAGCTGACCTTTTATACCAGTGATTGTAGGTTGCATACAAGGATAATACAACCAAGATGACTAAAAGATTGCATGTAATGATCGTTGTGAGACTGACTCGTGTTGGAGCCTTTTTCTTTTTGCTCTGAATAAGCAATGCTTGAGGCTTGATTCTTGCCATAAGTTTCTTCTGAAGCAAGGAAAAATCAACAATTGTTACTTCCAAGCAACTGGTAAAATAAAATTGCTGCAAGTCTAGTTACATTTTGGGGTACCTATGTAACATTATAAAAATATTATCTGAAAGATGCTTTAATATGAGAAAGATTGTCAAGAAGCAGAGATAGTGGGTTTAGGACAAAAATGAAAGCAAACATACATTGTTCTATTGATCTAAGGATTAGATCAAACGAATGATCAATTAGATCATCCATGATAACAATTTCGATATCATGTTGTGAAGAGATAGGAGTCATGATTGTTAATATTTTGACTATCTAATCACTTGAGTCTTGGAGACTACCTATAGTGTTGATTTTGTTGAGACAGGAGATCAAGTCAACTGGAGACCATGGATAAAGATGGATTCTCAATTGGACTCCTGCTTATAAAGATCAAACGGAATGAAGTTTAGATCAATGAATGGCAATCTTGAGGACAACAAAATAAGCATGGGTAGTCAATATAGAAATCAAGATATAGTCAGCCAACCTAGGATTGGGATGAATTTTAAATTTTAAACTTGTTTTGAATATTTTTATATTTTGAATTTCACAATTATGTATTCACTCTTTGGTGGGGTTAGTTTATGATAAAATAAAAACTTTTGAATTAATTCATGAAGTATTCACTTATAAATAAGTCTATTTCCTTCAATAGATTAATTCCAATATCTCTCAAATCCTTCTGTATCTTCTCTCCCTCTGCCATAAGGCTCTAGCCCTTATAAGGACAAACAAACAGCCTGATTTCCTCTCAGAGAAGTGAAAACCAGCTGCTCAAGCCCTCCTGTAGTTGCTGGAAATCCCCCAGCGGCCTGCCACTGACAACCTGTTGCTGCTAATTCCTGCAGAAACAGAAAATAGGAAATTTTGTACCTGTTTACAGCAATTCAGAGTACAATTTGGCCCATCTTTGCTAAAAAAAAATCCAGATTGCTATTTTCAGCAAGACAGACAAGGATTTCAGCAATTAGATGCTCTGCCTAGTGAGGAAGACTCAAAAAAATAAATGAAACTCATTGTACACAGTAAGAAAGAGACAACAGAGAGATACATCTACGACAAGAAACAAAACCCCAGATACATTTATTTTGATTAATAGATCATTAGGACTCCTCCAAATCAATATATATTTCATATCCGTCTTAGCCTTTTATTGTGGACAAATGTATATCATTTAGAAGCTACCATTGAATCAAGTTCGCATCAGAGCACCATTCCTTGGTGCACTGTACAAAAGGAAGAGGTATTATCACAATATTGGAGAACCAGTTATTTCCTTGGATACTCAAAGAAAGCCAAGAATGAAATGAGAGATGAACCCCTCCAAATAAAGCAAAAAAACTTATAGACTATCTAAAAATGTATTGAGTACAATTGATAAAGTGAACCAATCTCTATCTCTAATGACAATGTTGAAGGAAATAAAAACAATAATGTCATGTAAAGTGGACATGGGGAGAAGTTGTTCACCTTGAGAATGCATTTCAAGTACGAGGTGATCTAAGCCATCATCAACAGTTCAACACTGAAAATCTAAGAAAAAAAAATCACGCTAACCTAGTGCAAAAATTGGGGTTAGGCACCTTACCCATCCAAGCCCTTATCCTTTGCTCTAAACTCAAAAAAAGTTTAGATATGAAAATTGATATTCAGTGCCAACTCAAAAAAAAGATTGCATTAACAAGATATTATGCAATAAAGTTCCCCTCAAAATATGTCAACTTGGGGGCATACGACTTCATGAAATGTAGTGCTATACCGATGAACTTACTAGTGCTAGTTCACTAAAGATGGAAGAGCCTTCTCGTAGGACTACAACATTCCCTTGGTGGGCATGAAAACAACTAGCTAAGCAAGGAAGTCATTAATGTTGACCAGACGTTCATGTTGTTGCTTGTCCGCCTAGTAGAAGGAAAAAGGATAAGCATTGCCTTCTTTGTTGTGGGTATAAATGGTGAAATACAGATGCGTAAGCAACATTCTAAAGAGGTTCAAGTGCTACCACCACAGCGGGCCACCAAACACAATTTCAACTTATCTCAAACCCAAATCTCTCGATGTGCTGAAATTTGATCATAAAAAATGAGATATAAAAGCAAGGCACACAATTACTTATGAATAGAGTAATCCAGCTCGGCAATTATCTTTGTGGATAACCCATTATGATGATTCCTAAAAAGGATGGGATGTCGAGGCTATGTGATGGCTATTGTGCTCTCAATAAAATAATAATGAAAAATAATGAGCCTTTGCCTCATATCGACAACTTGCTAGATCAATTGAAACTTTCCACCATCTTCGCCAAACTGGACATCAACTATGGCTATCAACACTTATAGATCAATGATCAATACACTTTGAAAATGTTCAAAATGACATAAGATTGTATGTGTTGAATCCAAATTTGTTTGTGGATGATACCAAACCGTACTAGCAAGTAGCAACTCAACCTGTTGAGCTGGAACCTGTGATTCATAATGGAGGGTCTACACACACACACAGAGTAGGAGTCAGAGGCTAGCAGAATATCTACTATTAGGAAAAATTTTGAGATTCAAGAGTCAAAAAGTCTTTCCAACTATTTCTCATCACCCTTATTTATAAGGTTTTGAGGGCTACAGGAAATGTTATACAGAGAAAAAATCAAGAACCACAACCTAGACAGAATGCCCGTACAACACGAATCACTAATCTAACATGTGTTGCCTCCTGATAGGTTGGAAAGGAAGAAGTCAACAAATGAACTCTCTATGCGCAAGCATGATGGCGGCGAGTTCTCTGTGAGTGATCTCAGTGGTGGCAAACTCTCTTTGGGTGAGCTTGATGGTGGCAAGTAGGCTCCAAGTAAGTCTTGAATGAGCCCACGTCAATAATTGGTGGTGATTGAAGTTTGGTGTTGGGGTTATTTGACTGTCGAAAGGAGGAAGGTGAGCGAGATATTGTGGAAATGAAGAACTACAAGCCGGATGATTACAGCTAGTATTAGGGGTGAATTCAATGGACAATTTCCTGTAGCTAAATTGAATGTATTGGAATGTTCTAGGGGAGAGCAAGTGAAAGCAGTAGCGACGAATAATGGTTAGACGAGGGATTCCTGATTTACCTTGTGTTGGAATGGCTCCTTAGTAGGCCCAGGCTTGTTGAGCCAAATGATTCCCTCGAGTGGATTCCTCCATTGGTTCCAGGTGAATTCCTGAAAGGAACATCCCCTGAGGGAAAGTGTCCTCGTCATGAATTGGTAGCTACCAATGAAACACTAGTGAAAACATTTATGAGTATACAGTATGAATAATTATTCAAGTCATTAGAATGATTCAATGTTCTCGTAGCTTCTACCGCTCCTTTCCAACAAACCTATTCAATTGATCAAGACGAGACCAGCCACCTCCTTGGAGTGGATCAATAGCCCTACAAGTATACCTCTAAAGCTCGTTTGCAGCAGCTTTTGGCCACTGTTTTTTGCTTTTTCAAAAAAAAAATGTACTAGAATGTTGCTTTAGAAAATAGTAAGAAAATTGTCCTTAACACATCCTAAGTCTTTATTATCGACTATTTTAGAAAAATCGTGGCCTTTGATAATTCATGGGAGGAGCATTTGGATAACATTAGGAAGGTATTCAAAATATTACAACTACATCAACTCCACCTAACTAGAAGTGTGAGTTTGCAAGTAAGTCACTGCTTGGGATTTGCGGTGAGCAATAGTAAGATCAATATTGACAACAAAGTGAAGGTGACAAACAAGTGGCCAAGGGCATGCATATTTATTGATGCAAGGAGCCCTACGAGCAATCTTCATTACGTAAGTTCATTTATTTGCATATTGACTTCTCAATTAAACTCCCTCACTAGAGCATATTAAAAGTTCAAATGGAGAAAAAAATAAGGAGACATTCCTCCTATTGGAAAAGAAGATAAGTGAGGTACCAATTCTTTCCTTTCCAAAGTTGCAAAGACCAATTGTATGCATATCTAAGCTTTGTCTCTTTGATTACCCACACTAATAGAAATAAACTAATTATATTTTAAAATGTTATATTCATCATTTTTACTCTCATAATGTGTGATTGGGGGTCCATGTTGTGGTTTCGTGTGATTTGGTTTGTATGACATCTAAGAGAGATAATTCCTTAAGATGGGTCTCATGAATTGGAATTCATAATACAAAAAAGGGATGGATGCGGGAGAAAAAATAGAGATGAGATAGAAAATAGGAAAAAGATGAATATTTATTCAAATTCCAATTCATAGAAATAAGATAATAAGATAAAATCAACCTATTGAAAATTCAAATCTAAATATGTACAATCAAGGAGCAACTAATGACTTCTCACGATAAAATTATCCAACTTCTTAGAAGTTCTAAATGATGCATTAAGAAATTGTGCTACCCACTGTCCAATTCTGAAGGGGAATGTGGAGTTGATTCTGAATGATGAGATAAGTAAACGGGTATCTAACCTGACCATGTACACAAAATTGTTTTTAAGAAAACTCCTAACTGAGATTATGGCAATTTTCTGCAGCATCTTAGAAGCCAAAAGTTTTTCAACACAGCTGCACTTCAGATTCATATAATTCTTCACTGATTTTTCTGTAAAGTTCACATGATTTTTTCCCTGATGTGTGTGAAATGGACATCAAAGCACCACAATTAAAATATAGAAATCAAAACCCTAACTAATTCAAAAGGCAAGGCGTGCAAATTGCGGGGGAAAATCCATATTTTGCACTTAAAAACAAGATGAAAATCCATAAACCCTACATAAAACTGTGAAGCCTTAGGGGCTGTTTGGTATCGGATTTACAGTGGGATTTAAGTCGGATTTATGCTAAATCCAGCCAAACGGTTTTTGTGTGCTCGTTAAATCCCGGGATTCCGTAAATCCCGGATTTAGGGATTTACGGCTTAAATCCCGGATTTACTAAATCCCTCTGTTCGGCGGATTTAACGGGATTTAGCCGAAGAAGCGCGCGAAAGGGAGAAAGTTACCTTCACAGCCAGCGAGGTCCCGTTCTTGCTTCCGATCAAAATGTCGAAATTTTCGATCCGACAGGAAGGGAAAGACGTCGAAGGAGCGAAGTTGAACAGTCACGAAGGAAACGAAGAAGCGACGCATGCAATCTCGACACCTCCTGGGAAGCAACGAAGCCTAACAGCAACGACCAAAAGAGAAGATGAAAGGCAAACCTAAATGCCTCTAAGTTATTATTGATTAACTTAATTAATATATTTTAAAATATTAATATTTATGTAAAATAATTAAATAATTAATTGTATAATTAGTGCATAAATTTATTATCTAGTTTAACTTAATTGTACAATTAATAATTAAATATTAATAGAATTAGCTTAATTAATATAACTTAATATGTATGTATTATTAAATATTTAATTAATAGTGTAAATAATAATTAATGAATAATTTGTACTTAATATGTTATTAAATTTGTAACACATTAATTTTTATTTTTAATTATAAATTTAGTTTTTAATTTATAATTATATTCTTCACATTTAAATCCCTAATTGCCATAAATCCTGAAATATATTACCAAACAGTTTCTATGGATTTAATAAGATTTAACATTTGACATACCAAACAGTTTTCAGGATTTAACACATTTCGGATTTACTAAATCCGGATTTACTAAATCCCACTAAAGTTAAATCCCACTTGTTGCCAAACAGCCCCTTAGGGGCTGTTTGGTAGCGGGTCTTAAGTAGGAGAAGTAGGATGTACGTTGGATTTATGTTAAATCCTGACAACGGAAAAAATGGCCGCGGTAAATCCACCCGGCGTAATCCGGATTTACTATATTTTTCGCCGTAAATCCCGGATTTACTAAATCCAGTAGTTCGGCGGATTTAAGGGATTTACGGACTTCCAAAAACTTCTCACGCAGCAGCTTTGTCGTGGAGAAAGATGGTTACCTTCGCAGTGAGCGAGCTCCCGTCGTTACTTCCAATCCGACGTCGTCGAAGGAAGCGAAGAAGCCTCTTTAGCAACTCTTGTAAAACACAACTTCTCGAGATGCATGCGAGCCTTCGAAACGCTACTTCACCCGAAGCGTAGCAGCAACGAAGAAATAGCCGCGAGCAGAAGCAACTGCAACCAAGAAATTGAGAAGTTGAAAAGAAAACCTAGACGAACTATGGTTTAAATTAATTTAATTAAGTTTAATTAATATAATATAAATCATCAGTAATTAATTAGATAATTAATGATATAATTAAAATTTAAAATTTATTAAAAATATTTAACTAGAAGTGCGAGAAATCAGGAAGCTCTGGCCGACAATGAATGAGAAAGCCGAGGAAAAAGAAGGAATCAAAGAGCAAGCAAGACGCAGGTGACGGATCTCGCGGTTAGACCTAGAGTCGGTGACGGAAGTCGTGGCTATGAACGAGAGACCTGACGTCGGTGACGCTTGCTGCGAGATTGCGTTAACGAGCCGCGAACGATCGGGTTGCATAACAGAGTCAATACGATCGAGGATGCAAAGACCAGCGAGTCACCAGAGAGAAATCTCGCCTGCAACTTTCTCAAGGCAACTTCCGCAAGCCCTAATACGATACACTCAAATGGCTGACGGAAGACCAGCAAGCCGGACAACCCAGCCAAAATACGATACAAACTCGATCACTATAGGATATAAACTCGCTGCGCGGAATACGCATAAATACAGCTTCAGTCGGGTGTGAAATTTCATAGTATACTGGTGACTGGTGAGGCATCCTGATCATTACGTCAGTGAATTTTTTTAATTTATTTTAATAGAAATAAATTATATTTATCAGTATATAATGAAAATTTATTGAGATAAAATTTTGAGTAGAAAATCCTAATGGTAATTTTCTGCATAGATTGGATAGACTATTCCCTTTATTTTTTTTATTAATGTTTTTTTTTCTTTAAGAATTAGTGCATGGTTTTCAGCTTCAATTCAGAGTATTACAGAACCATAGATGGTTAAGTCTCCATACTCTTTGAGTGGTTGTCGCTTTTACCCATGAAAAAATTACAGTTCTTACCACATTAGTTGATGCGGAGCATCTTTAGTCGGTGCACCGGAGGAAGATCTTATCTAGCACTTCTAGTTAGTTAGAATATTCCCTCCTCTTTTATTGCTTTAGACCGTTTGTGCTCAGAGGCACTTTTATCTCCAGGTGTTATTTTTGTTTCTAGAATGATTAGCCGAAGGTAGTATTTGTAGGAAGAAGCTGTAGGAGGTACTCAGTTTTTTGAAGTTACAATCTCTATAGAGTTTACTATCATCTTCTTCTTGTTGTTGTTAAGTCATTAGTGCAGGTACTACATCATTTTCTGGTATCAGAGCTAAATGGCGGAAGGCAGCAAGCGGGTGGCTCCCGTGGAGGAAAAAAGCTTGGAGGTCCTGTGGGCCGAACACTCCGAATTGGCCAGGCACACGGAGGAATTGACGGCTGACTTCCGTCGATTCTCCGATGAGGTGCGGCGAGACTTGAGAGATATCCGCGCTCTGTTAGAGCGCAATGCCGAACCAAGAGGGGGTTTGCCGGCAACCATACTAGCAACTCACAGACGGGGCGGGACAAGAAGAATGCCAAGGCATCACGCACCGGAGGCGTTTGCTTCTGATTCGGACGAAGGTATGGAACAATTTGCGAATCTGGAGTTATCGAAGTCAGAGGAAGAATTGACGAGTCCTCGCCGGAGGAGAGTCCGAGAACAGGACCGTTCAAACGGAGAGTTCAGAGTCAAATTGGACATTCCGTTTTTTGACGGAAAACTGCACATTGAGGACTACCTAGATTGGGAACGATCGGTCGAAACCTTATTTGAGTATATGGAGATTGAACCTGAAAAGCAGGTTAAATACGTGGCGTGCCGATTAAAGGGCGGGGCTAGCGCTTGGTGGCTGCAGATGATCCAGTCGCGGCGACGTGAAGGTAAAGGTCCGGTGCGCAGTTGGTTCCGGATGAAGCAGCTGCTTCGGGGACACTTCCTTCCTACAGACTATGAACAAATGCTCTATATGCAATACCAGCACTGTATACAAGGAAATCGGTCCGTCAATGACTATACCGAAGAATTTTATAGATTGAGCGCCCGAAATAATTTGAATGAGTCGGAAAACCAATTGGTAGCTCGATATGTGGGGGTCTCAAGGATTCAATTCATGAGAAGCTCGAATTGAATACGGTATGGTCACTTTCACAAGCAGTAAATTATGCAATCCACTCGGCAAAGCAGGAGCAGTTACGGCAGGAAGGCTGTGGAGTCCGCAGCCGACTCTAATCGGATGGGCAGTATGAAATCATCCACCTTCAATAGACAACCTGTTACTCTTCAGACAAACCCTTCACCACCGTTGGAAAACAACAAACTTGAGGAGGTCAGAGGAATTCAGAAGTTCAAAGGACCAGCCAAAGACAATCCGTATGTAAAACCGTCCACCATCAAGTGCTTTCGGTGCTTCCAACAAAGACATAAGTCCAACGAATGTCCCTCTCGAGGACAATTGCAAATGTTAGAAGGGGAGTTCGAAGAGGACGAAGATGATTCCGAGGATAGACAGGCCAATCTAGTCGAAGAAGTGGCCGGTGATGAAGGGGAACCACTGGTGTTTGTGCTGCAACGTCTGCTACTTGCTCCTAGGCAGCCAAGTAATTCTCAGAGGAATGCCCTCTTTAAAATGAAATGCACCATTGGCGGGAAAGTATGCAGCCTGTTGATTGATAGTGGGTGTACTGAAAATGTGATATCCAGGTCTGTGGTGCAAGCACTCCAGCTCAAAACAACTAAAAGCTCCAATCCATACAAAATCAGTTGGGTGAAGAAGGGGGTGGAATTGACGGTTTCAGACCTGTGTAGAGTACCGTTTTCCATTGGAAAATATTACGCAAGCGAGGTCCTTTGTGATGTCATAGATATGGATGTTTGCCATATCATATTGGGTCGCCCATGGCAATTTGACGTGGGGGCAATTTTTGATGGCAGAGCAAACACCTACACCTTCGACTGGAAGGGGAAGAAGTTACGGTTATTACCGGATCCCGCAGTCAAAGAAGCTACTCCTCCCGCAGACAAAGCTGCTCTGTTCGTGGTTCCTGGCAATGCATTGCTTAATGCATGGAAGGAGTCGTCTAACATTGTGGCCCTTGTTGTCAAAGAACAAACCGTGACCGTGAACAGGACTGAACTACCACCGGCAGTGAGTCAGCTATTGCAGCAATATTCAGACGTCTGCCCTCAGGAGCTCCCAGCAGAACTTCCACCACTAAGATCCATAAATCACCAAGTAGATTTGCATCCCGGGGCCACTCTACCCAACATCACACATTACAAAATGAGTCCCACTGAACACCGGGTATTGCAGCAGATTGTAGATGACTTGCTTCAAAAACAACTTATACAGCACAGTTTAAGTCCTTGTGCAGTCCCAGCTCTTCTGGTGCCAAAAAAGGATGGAAGCTGGCGAATGTGCATTGATAGTCGGGCAATCAATAAGATCACCGTCAAGTTCAGATTTCCAATGCCAAGATTGGATGAGATGATGGAGAGGTTGGTCGGCTCTTAGGTATTTTCCAAATTAGATCTTCGCAGCGGGTATCACCAGATACATATTCGTCCTGGGGATGAATGGAAGTCAGCTTTTAAGACCCGGGAAGGATTGTATGAATGGCGAGTCATGCCATTTGGGTTATGTAATGCTCCCTCAACTTTCATGAGATTAATGAATGAGGTTTTGAAACCGTATTTTATCAAATTTTGTGTAGCCTATTTTGACGACATCCTAATTTTCAGCAAGAACGGGGAAGAGCATGTGGAACATCTAAAAAGTATACTTGAGACGCTGAGGTAGAACAAGCTCTATTTAAATCTTACTAAATGTGATTTTGCCAGTAAAATGGTGGCATTCCTCGGATTCAAAATTTCGGCGGACGGAATTAGCGCCGATCCACGGAAGGTAGCTGCAATTGTGGATTGGTCGAATCCACGATCCTTTACAGATATACGGAGCTTTCACGGACTCGCAAACTTCTACCGAAGGTTCATTAAAGATTTCAGCGTTATCTTGTCTCCAATAACAGATGTTCTGAAGCAGAAAAATTTCTTGTGGGGAGAAGAACAGCAGCAAAGCTTTGCCTTGATCAAGGAAGCTCTGTCGACCGCACCCGTGCTGGCGTTACCAGACTTTGATAAGCCTTTTTCGGTGGAGACTGATGCGTCAACTACCGGAATTGGCGCAGTGCTAACCCAAGATAACATACCTGTTGAATTCTTCAGCGAGAAGCTTTGCTCATCCCGACAGCACCGGTCTGTGTACGAGCAGGAGCTATATGCCGTAATTCGAGCTCTTAAACAATGGGAACACTACTTGTTACACCAGGATTTTGTTCTGTGCAGTGATCACAAGGCCTTGCAATAGATCAATACTCAAAAAAACATCAATCGAATGCACGCTAGGGGGATCTTATTCCTACAAAAGTTCACTTTTGTGTTGAAACGCAAGAGTGGCGCACAGAACCGGGTTGCTGACGCCTTGAGCCGTCGGTCTATACTGATAACCCAGCTAAAGGCTGAAT
The DNA here is from genome assembly GCA_022539455.1 of Dendrobium nobile. Classification (NCBI taxonomy): domain Eukaryota; kingdom Viridiplantae; phylum Streptophyta; class Magnoliopsida; order Asparagales; family Orchidaceae; genus Dendrobium; species Dendrobium nobile. The sequence continues at coordinate 32,806,150 of CM039732.1, read as the reverse complement.
TTGTGGGATTAGAATGCTTGCAAGAACTGTACGCCGAAGACGATGACTTTGCCAGGAGCTGGTTAAAGTGTACAAACAAAGAACCGGATGAAGACTTTTCGATTCGTCACGGATTCCTTTTTAAAGGAAATTTACTGTGAATACCAAAATCATCTTGGAGGCAGCATCTCATACAAGAGATTCACGGTGGTGGATTATCTGCCCACGCAGGCCGGGATAAAATTATTTTTCAAATGACGAGCAAATTATTTTGGCCTCATTTAAGGAAGGATGTTACCAAATTTGTGGAAAGATGCTCGGTGTGCCAAAACTACAAAGGAGGCGGACAGAACACAGGGTTGTATTTGTCGTTGCCGGTACCGGAGTCCATTTGGGAGGATTTAAGTCTAGATTTTGTGCTCGGCCTACCCCGCACTAAGAAAGGCAATGACTCGATTATGGTGGTGGTGGACAGATTCTCCAAAATGGCACATTTCATAGCTTGCAGAAAGACCTTCGACGCGTTAAATGTGGCCAAGCTGTTCTTCCGGGAAATCGTGAGGCTTCATGGCGTACCGCGCAGCTTAACGTCCGACCGAGACGTGAAGTTCATCAGCCACTTTTGGCGGGAATTGTGGAAACGATTGAACACCAAACTCCAACTAAGTTCACCATATCATCCTCAAACCGATGGCCAGACGGAAGTGGTGAATCGCACATTGGGAAATTTGCTGAGATGCATTGTACAAGACAACACGAAGTTGTGGGACAAGGTTCTCGGACAAGCGGAATTCGCATTCAACTCCATGCCTAACCGCTCTACCGGTATGTGCCCATTTAGTATTGTGCATACTAAGATGCCAAATTCTACTGTTGATGTCACAGTATTACCCAAGTGCAAAAGTCAAGCGGCTGCAACGTGGATTGATCAATTCTCGAAAATGATCGCCTCTGTCCGACAAAAACTGCTGGAGTCGAATGCCAAATACAAGGAGGATGCAGATGCACATAGAAGGAAGAAGCCATTCCAACCGGGTGAACTAGTGATGGTCCGGTTGAAGAAGGAACGAATGCCAGCCGGGACGTACTCTAAATTGGGCAAACGCAAGTTCGGACCCTTTCCGGTTCTCAAATGTATCAACGAAAATGCATACATGGTGGAGTTGCCAGCCGAGTTCAATACGCCAAATACATTTAATGTGGCAGATCTCTACCCGTTCTTTCCTCCAGATGACGGCCACATTACTCTGGAAGACCAGCCCTCTGTTCCTCCCGTTGGAGAAGGGGCGAATGATGCGGGGAATCTTTAGTCGGTGCACCGGAGGAACATCTTATCTAGCCTTCTAGTTAGTTAGAATATTCCCTCCTCTTTTACTGCTTTAGACCGTTTGTGCTCAGAGGCACTTTTATCTCCAGGTGTTATTTTTGTTTCTAGAATGATTAGCCGAAGGTAGTATTTGTAGGAAGAAGCTGTAGGAGGTACTCAGGTTTTGGAAGTTACAATCTCTATAGAGTTTACTATCATCTTCTTATTGTTGTTGTTAAGTCATTAGTGCAGGTACTACATCATTAGTGTTATGAGTTGTTTTAGTTTTAGGCTATGTTGCTCATGCATGTTATCACACCTTGGTAATGCTCTATAAATAGAGGTCTTGGGTTGATCTAAGATTTGGAAAAAAATCTGAAAAGTTTATTTGTATTTCCTCCAATTGGTCTCCTTCTCTCTCCCTCCCTCTCTCTCTCAAGAACATCTTCCAAGATCCTAACAATTAGTGAGTGCCGAACAGCCAAGGGGACATATGAAATCAACAAATTCCTTATAATTTGCAGGCCTTTGTTACATTTATAATTAATAAGTCTTTATCATAAATTTCATCCGATCGAGTATGACTATTGATGCAAATTTGCATTTGCAAGATCACCCAAACATTCAAATTAGAAGTTTATGAAATTAATCCAAAATAATTCAGATTCTTTTTTCATCAAACTTATAATTGAAAGGAGCGTCTAGATGAGGCTAGCTCAATTATATAAAATACGCTTTTGTTTGAATTCAAATGAGCCTAAATAAAGCACTCAATAACTTAGCATAAAAAATACCTCCGAATTTTACTTGTTTATAATTGAAACGATTATCTTGATGTGATAAATCTAACAAGCTTAAGATTGTTAAATTATGATATCATTAAGATAATAAGATGTCTAAGAAATATTATTTGATTTAGGGGATGTTCTATGAAATGTCCAAATTTTTTGTTAAAATGATTAGAAAATTCTCTTCATAAATCTATAATTTTTTTAACAAGTAAGGATTGTAGGAAAACCCAAAAAGGATTCTAAATGCTAAGTCTGGAGCTCTACCTATCAGAACTTGATGGTTATCATCAATTCAAACAACAACATCCACATCTTGAACATGGTTGACATCTGCCATCGATACCACTGTCGATATCCACCATTTTCACCGATGCAAAAGCATATCATTATTAAGAATCGTAACATCCATCATCACGAACATGGATGATGCCCATTGCCTACGCTAACACAGATGTCCACCATCACCAATAAGGCCAACGTCTATATTAGAGCATACAAACAACAACACATCAAAACAAGAAGGACACGTGTAATCACAGTTTTATATTCTTGTTTATCTATTATTGTCTTACACGTGTACTCTACCTCTTACTTCTATTTATAGAGTTGTACATCCTTCACATCAACATAATAATTGTTTATTCTTCTTCTTCATTTATGTTCTTTGTCTTCTCCTTGAGCGCGGCGTAAAGAGCAGCTCAAGAGCTGTTCGTCTGTTTCGGTTCTACAGTCTATCATCTTTAGTAACTTTAAAACCATCCAACACAACTAAAGTTAATTCCTTTCATAAACACTAATGTTAATGACCAAAATCACCTATAGTATCCAACAATCATTGTTGGTGCCTATGATTGACACCAACATTAACTCCCACCTTAGAAAATAAGGCCAAAAACCAGCTTTGACATCAAATTCAATGTCACGATCGCCAATAAGGTTAAAGTTGATCGTTGACATAATGCATGCTCACCCCAACAATACTGACACATATTATTATCATTAAGGTCAACGTCTGCCTTTTACACTTAAGTCGGCGTCCACCTTCCTATTCTTCAATCATTCATCCTATATGAAGAACAATCAAACAAATCATTGATCATCTTTTGATGATAACTCTGAGGTCTCAATATTTGTATAACACATTGCCTGTTAAGTTTGATGCTCATCTTTCAAGTTGTCTGTCACCCCTCCTATAATATGAATGACAGAGCAAATCATTTACCGTTATTTCATAAAAACTCTTACTTTTTAGGGTTCTTCCTACTTCCACAGTGGAAGTTATATTTTTCAATCATGTCTAGTAATAACAAAAAAATAGATTTACTGGTGTTTCTTTAAACAACTAAGATAGGTATTTAACAATCAGTTGTAGTAAAAAAAAAAAGTTGTGATAAGCATCTTGATGATAAAAAAAAGCTATTTGCAATGCCAACTCCATAGATTATTTTTACAATCGGCTACTTCGTCAAAAAAGTTGTCAATTGTTAATCGTTTTGGGTAGGGTTATAAGTAAATCCATATGCTTGATAAGGTATTGGTGGCTAGGCTTAATTAGAACACATTCATGATTTGCTAATCAAACAAGCTCGAATATTTTTATAAATGTTTAACTAATAAATGAACAAACTTGAATAACTCATGATTAATTTAATTATGTTTTTTAACACTTTCATATAAAGCTCGTGAACAATCTTTTTAAGAAGCTTGACTAAGCTTGATAAAAAAACTTATTCATGACTTCATAAAATGCTCATTTAAAATATGATCATATACTCGTTTAAGACTTAATAAGAAAATTATTTAATACTTTAGATATTTATTAATAATTTTTTAATTATTTATAAAATCTGAATTAGTATTAATTAAATAAAATATAAAAAAAATTTACAATGCAACATCAACTCTCATAAAATAAAAGTCTAAAAGTACATAAGAACTAAAAATGATTTAGGCTTCGTTTGGGACGGCTTTCTTACTGCTTCTTAAAAAAAATTTCTACCACAAAAGTTAAAATTTTTATACCCAAAAATTGTTTTAAAAAGCAGTAAGAAAGATCCCAAACGAAACGTTTATCATGAACGTGGATGGCCGAAATGGCGAACGGCATACTGTTAAATAAAAAATGGCAATGAAACCTTAAGCTCAAAAATTGAATAACTAATCACTCTTGAATCCCTAAGCTTTCGCAAGTGCCGCACTTACAGTAGTGATCCCTCTCCCCCTTCTATTTCGTAGCTTCCATTGCTCTCACACTCCCACAACTCATGTTGCTCACCCAATCTCATTGCTCCCATTCTATCCCGTTCGTCTCCCTCTCTTGCAACTCTCGACGCTCTCATTGGTCAAACCCATAGGAACGATACATAAATGTTGCTTTCTTATTGAAAATTGTCCTACAATACCTCCATTGTGATAAGCAAGCCACATCCACATCTGTCATCGCTACATAAAAGCTGCTTTTTTATTGAAAATTTGTAAATGAAACTTTTATTTTTTGTTGACAACATATTTTGTTCAATCTATTTAAGTGTCAATATGCTTCTTCCCTGTTGGCTTGGTTCGCAAGGGCCCAAGTCTCTCTCTCTCTCTCTCTCATCGCATTAGTTTTGTTGTATTTGTATAATAAAATATTAAGGATGATTTAAAAAATTAACATTTTAATTTTATATAAAGATTCATCACACACATAAATAAAAAAAATTATGAGAGATCAAAAATTTTGTATGAAAAATTCAAAAAAGCATAGGCCATGACCAATTGAAATGATTTAACAAGTATTTATTATTAGTTATAATTTATAAATGACACTCATTTTTTAAGATTGAGGAAGGTGTTGGTGCTATATAGTGGACATAAATTACTTAGAACGAATTTTATGATAAAAGTTGGAAAATATATGGGCCGTGTGAGTTGTGTTCAAGTAGTCGTTCGTTTTATATTTGATTGTTCTTGTTTGAGGAAAGAAGGCTAGAGAACAAAATTTCTAGTATAAATTTTAATGTTATTGTCAGAAGTCAAAGGTTGTGTCGATGGCATGCGTCGACGTTATTAATATGGCAGGAGACAGTAAATATGCGCTGGTGTAGTCAGACAACAATAGTTAAGAGACTGAAATTGGGTGATAGCAATTAGGAGACTGAGCAGACGACATTTGTTAGATGACCATAGTCTAGTAACGATTGTTGGAGGATCATATCGGTGGTCAAGACTAACTCAAGGTGGTTATATTCAAAATTAATACAAGCTTTAAAATACATAATTTAAATAAATGCCAATTCTGATTATCTTCTTAGATAGATAGTTATAGATTCAAAAGTTTGTTACAAACTTATTATAGTGGATTAGATTCAAATTAAAATTTGAATCTAAAGAAGTTTGAATTTGTATTTGATACATCATCAAAAAATTATCTTGATCAGGTACGAATCTCAAGGCAAAATCAAGTTGGAAACCTCTGAAATTAAAATTGGGACCATCCGAACTCCAATTTCAGCAAAATTATAGTCAAACTGAATGTCTCGAGAATACGAACCCAACGACACCAAATCTGACTCAATCCAAGCCCAAATCGGTCCAAATCAAGGACCCGAAACGTCGTTGAAAGGTTTAAAACACAATTTGGATTACCAAATGTGACATGCTTATAGTTGAATCGAGCGGCTCAACGAGACGAATCTAGCAAGCCTATGATCACAAAATTTCAGCATCACTAAGACCTTCAAATGTCTAGCGAACAGTCCATGATCAAGGGATTCAACATCGGCCGTCCATCCAAATCACTCCCCATCTACCCCTGATCTTCCTCATATTTATGAGTCATGCCACTCTAGGAAATTTATAAATAGATCCCTCCTTCCTCATGAAAGGGGGACCCCAAGTAAGAGGGCAAGAGAGAGATCTGAGATCGCTCTTGCCTCCTTACTCCTCCTCGACCACCGCCCAGACTTTCGCTGGACTACCACCACACGATGGAGTTCCGTCGGACCACCGCCCGACGCCGGAGTTCCGCCGGAACACTGCCCGACGCCAGAGTTCAGCCAGACCACCACCTAACGCCGGACATCCGCCAGACCACCGCCCGACGCCGAAGTTCCGCTAGACCATCGCCCGATGCCAGAGTTCTGCCAAACCACCACCTGACACCAAAGGTTTGCCGGACCACCGACTGATACCCGAACTTTCGCTGGAACACTGACAGAAGTCGGAGTTCCGCCAGACCACCAAATAACGTCTGGACTTCTGCCGAACCACCGCCTTATGACTAAGGTCTTTTTGACCCCTATCTCCTACCGACTATAATCCTTCCAATCTTCATCGCCTACTACGATCCTTCCAACCTCCATCACTAGACAATGGTCTTTTTGACCCTTGTCTCCTGCCGACTATGATCCTTACGACTTTTGTCATCTTCTTCGGTCCTTCTAACCTCCATCGGTAGACAACGGTCTTTCTGATCCATGTCTCTTGCCGACTACGGTCCTTCCAATCTTCATCGCCAGACAACGATCTTTCTTACCCATATCTCCTACCGACTACGATCCTTATGACCTTTGTCGCCTACTACAATCTTTCTGACCTCTATTGTCAGACAACGGTCTTTCAGAACCATGTCTCATGCCGACTATGGTCCTTCCGACCTCCGTCGCCTACTACGGTCCTTCTGACCACCATTGCTAGACAACTGTCTTTCTGACCCATGTCTTCTGCCAACTACGGTCCTTCCGACCTCCATCGTCAGACAACGGTCTTTCTGGCCCTTGTCTCTTGTTGACTACGGTCCTTCTGACCTCCATCGCCATACAATGGTCTTTCTGACCTATGTCTCCTGCCGACTACGGTCCTTCTGACCTCCGTCGCCTATTACGGTCCTTCCGACCTCCATCGTCTGACAACGATCTTTCTAACTCCTGTCTCCTGCCGACTACGGTCCTTATGACCTCCGCCGCCTACTACGATCCTTCCGACCTTCATCGTTAGACAACGGTCTTTCTAACCCCTGTCTCTTGCCGACTACGGTCCTTTTGACCTCCCTCGCTAGAAAACGGTCCTTCCGACCACCGTCACCATACTACGGTCTTTCTGACCTCTGTTGCCCGCCAACTAAACTAACATTCCAATACTAATACTTTCAATTCCCATCACGTAAGATGATGTATAAATACTACATCTACCTAAGGCCTCCCCCCCATGGAAGGGCCTCATTTGTAATCATTTGCAAATAATAATTGATTCATCGCTCGCGTCCGCGCACCCGCCCTGCGCTGCAGTGCCCGCCACTCGCTCGCGTCCGCGCACCTGCCTCGTGCTGCAGCTCCCGCCTCTCACTCGCGTCCGCGCACGGCGCACCCTCCCCACACTGCTGCAACCCGCCCCATGCGTCTGTTCTCGTGTCGGGTCGGGTCCGGGTTCAGATTTCCGACCCGTTTACCTACCCGAGTCGGGTTAGGGTCGACCCGTTTGACCCGGGTCAGTTCCTGGTTCGACCCGAACCCAACCTGTGACCCAAAATTGACACCCCTAATCAGAGGCTTGGTGGAGGCAATCTTGAGGAATTAAGGTTCTTGCAGTCAAGAAAAGGAGAAGTCGAATGTCGAGTTCACGGGGGCCGGAGAGAATCTACGTCTTCTACGGGAGTAGCACCGGGAAGAAGGTTGGTACACGGAAGCGGCCGTCGAGCTCGAAAAGGAACTGGTGACAAGAGGAATTGATGATTTATGGAGGTGGCAGCGTTGGATTGACGAGCCTCCTCGCTCACGCTGTTCATGATGGTGGCGGCCATGTCTTAGGGGTCATTCTGAAGTCTTTGATGGCCTTTGGAGATAATTCAATAGACTGTTGGGAAAGTTAGAGCAGTCTCACATATGCACGAGAGGAAAGCTGAGATGGCTCGCCAAGCTGATGCCTTCATTACTTTGCTTGTGGCTATGGGACATTAGAAGAATTGCTTAAAGTCATCACATTGGCACAGTTTGGAATTCATCAGAAGCCGTTTGGTCTTCTTAAGGTGGATGGATACTATTATTCATTTCTCTCATTCATTGATATGGCTGTCATTACACGTTGTTTCTTCTCCGGGGAATAGAGAGCTGGAAGGATGGAAGATTCAAGAACTTGTTCTTGGTACAAGATCTGTAAAGTTTTTGAGGTGGAGCCTCTGGGTTAGATTGCAAGTTGATCGGCGATAAGTCATTTGTTTGCTGTTTGTTGGAGCAGTGGATCAAGAAATGCAAGATCAAGAACTTGGGCTACAAGATGGTCACGAACACAAAATCGGACAGGTGTTGTGCTAGGTCGCAGGTTGGAGCGCACGGGTGTCCGGGAAAGACTGCGACTCAGTCAGATTGCAACAGGCTCATAGATGGTTCTTTGATTGTAAAATTTGGACCAAGGTGGAGATTGTTAGGTGCTGGTCTAATTTTATTAAGGTTGCTCTTCTAATTACAACAATATAAATGCTTACATATAGGCATTGTATGAGATGTATTGATTTCGAAAAATTTTGAATAAGGTTTTAGGATAGATTTTCCTCCTACTAAAATCTATTTCTCTCCCTCTTGTAAGAAGAGCTCAAAAAGCTCTCAAAAACTCCTCACAATTTTCTAACAGGATTAGATTCAAATTAACGAAATTTGAATTTGTACTAACATCTTACAAATAAGAGACCTGGAAGGAGCAATTAATGGTTTGATTTCGAAGAAAAAAAAAATAGAGAGCTATATAAAAGAGAGGGAGAGAAAAAATGGAGAAAGAAGGAAGAGAAAAGAAAAGAAGAGAGAGAGAGAGAGAGAGAGGGGGGGGGGGGGGGCGGGGGGCCAGGGGTGGGAGAGCACTCGTCAGTCGTCTGATTTGTCTATACGGTCTTCAAGCATACGCAAGTGTCATGGTGTCTGCACAAGCGTGATGATAATGTAGATAAGTGCAGTAGTTCAAGAGGCAAATTTAGTGGCGTTAAAAAACTCTTATTTTTGTGACATGAAAAAAAAAAAAAAAAACTACTCGAATTACCTTATCCTAACTAAATGGAATTTTCCTTTCAATCTTTGTCATCTATATTTTAATATTTTGCTAGGGGTGTCATTTTTTGACATGACCCAAAACACGACCTGGTTAGCAAATGGGTCGGGTTCGGGTTCGAATTTGAGTTACAGGTTGGGTTCGGGTTGACCCGGAAACCCGGAAATGACCCGAAAATGATTCTGCTCGTTTCTATTGCCCGGCATGCCTGCCCTGCCCGCGAAATGACCCGACGCGTCGAGTCGCCAGTTCGCCTCCTTCGAGGTTGTCACAACTACTGCCGCTGCAGCATCGCCGCCGCTGTTGCTGCCGCACCGCCGCCTGCCGCACCGCCGCCTGCCGCACCGCCGCCTGCCGCACCGCCGCCTGCCGCACCGCCAGTTCATTCGAGTCGTTGTTGCACCACGAGTTCACATCGAGTCGCTGTCGCGCCGCTGCCGCACTGCCTCGCTGGAAATGGAAGTAGCGACAGAAGCTCGCTATATCTTTCTCATTTTCTCGCGCGCTTCAGCCAAACACGAAAAAATCCGTGTCGTGTTGGTTGACCCGAACCATAAGTGGGTCGGGTTCTGATCCATAAAATCGACCCGTTTGTGGTCAGGTTCAGGTTGACCCAAACAGTGCCGGGTCAGTTCCGTTCGACCCGATCACGACCCGTGACCCGAAATTGACACCCCTATATTTTGCTACATCCTTTTGAATTCTTAGGTCCTCATAAAAGAAGAGATATTCTCTTAGATTTTAATATATTGTTTGAGACTTAGGTTTAATTAGGGATGACTTTTTTATTATTTTCTAAAATAATTTTAATTCAAATTCAAAAAATTTGTATATTAAATAGTTAATTTATAAAGCATTAAGAAAGCAGTCTCAAACAAAATCTTAAACTTTGTTTGTGATAGTTTTCTTATTATTTTCTAAAAAAAAATTTAGTGCAAAAAATTTTGAATTAGAAAATTTTGTACTTAAAAATTATGTTAGACTTCTAATTAGGTCTTGAATTCGAAATTTACAAATGCATTATGTTTAAATTTATAATTAAAATCGCTAAAAAAATTTTGATTTAACTTCTCACACATTCTCTTAACATATGATTTCACTTTTCCTTTTTTTTTCCCTAGTTGTTCTCTTCTTCTGAATCAAGAAAGAAAACAATAAGGAAAAGGCACAATTTTCGGTAGATCTAAGTCAAAATGACGTTCAAGTAAAGCCTAAAATTAAGAGCAAGTGGCCCTGCAATTTGACAGGATATGCTTTGCGCAAATTTGCAATATTTCTCAAGTATATTGTTTAGGCTTAGTAACTGTCAAATATTTTGTGGCACTTGCTTTTTCTTATGATATATCTTATAATATTATAAACAAAAAATATAAATCATGCATCCTATTTAGCATTTAGTTCTTTTCGTGTATTATTATTATTATGTGTGGAATCTGATTGTGTTGATCAATTTGATTATTTTGTTATCTTGGACCTCAAACCGTGTCATGTTTACTAGGTGATGCGTGGGGGTTTATCTCCTGCTGGGGTTCAGGTGCTTTAACCTAATTTTTTTTTTCGTACAACGTTGCGGTATGTTCCTTAGCATCCTAGCACTGAACGACATATAACAGAGCATCGTAGCGGCCTAAATATGGCGCTGCAATGGTGCAAGATAGAGGTTTGAGCGCCGCAACGCCCAAACTAGTACTGCAATGCTACGAGACAGGCTAGACGGTTTTTTTTCTCGTTGTTATAAAGGGTTGGGGTTATTTTACTTGGCTTTTTCTTATATTTTGAGTGTGTAGACATTAAGAATGGTGCATGTGAGAAGAGATGCAAGGAGAGCAAGAGAGAAGAGAGATTTTTACTTATTTCTCCCTATTTTTATAGTGGATATCTTCATGTGGTGTGGATCCGTGATTTTTTTTCCTATTTTAGGTTTTTTCATGTTAAATCATGGTGTCCTTTTATTTCTATTTTTTACTTTCTTCCTTGTTTCTTCATTGTGATGTTTACTCATCTCCGCAACACTCATCCCTAAGAGATTGAAAGTGATGAAGTTGGTAATTGGGAAATGATGAAAGGGGGGAAATATTGGTCATGATATTCTAACTTAATTTAAGTTAAGATTGACTTCAATGTCTTTGGATCTATATGTATCAATAATTTCAATGTAGGCTTAGGTTTTGTTTGGAGCAACTATATTATTGATTTGATTTTCAAATCACAATCATAATTTTTCTATGTCATTTTTTTTATCGCTTCCAAGAAATTTTAGCCTTATGAATCACCTTTCTACATTAGCTTTTTAAAAAGTTACTTTTTGTACAATATTTTTATAAACCACCTTTACACAAATATGTTGTCATCTCAAACGAACTCTTAAAGAAAATAAAATTCATATAATTGCATTTTGATTAGGGTATCCTGATTCAATTTGTTTCTGATCGAACGATCAAATCTTAAAAAATAAATAAATAAATTAAAAAAAAATAAAAAAATAAAAACTTAACGAAACAAATTGCTTTGAGAAAGTTGGCTGTACTTAAATAACTTTTTTAGGATTGATATTTCCTTAAAAATTTATCTTGGTCGGGCACGAATCTCGAAGTGAAATTAAATTGAAAACTTCTGAAATTAAATTTGAGACCATCCGAACATCGATTTCATCAAACTTATAGTTAAACTAAACGTCTCAAAAAAGACGAACCCAACGACACCAAATTGGACCTAGTTCGAGCCCAAATGGGTCCAAATTAAAGTCCCGAAGCACATTTGGAAGGTTTAAATTATAAATTGGATGACCAACGATTTCAAAATGTGACATGCTTATAGTCGAACTAAGTGGCTCGATGAATCAAATCCAATGAGCCCTAGATCGTCGAATTCTAATATCATTAAGGTGCTCAAATACTTGATAAATGGTGCATAATCAAAGGAGTCGATATTTTGGGCATCCATTCAAACACTCCCATCATGCCCTTGATCTTCCCTCTATTACTGGCTATGTCACTCTAAAAAATTATAAATAGACCACTCATTCTTCATTGAGGGGGGACCAAACAAGGAAGAGAGATAAGACATGAGAAGAAGAGACATATAATATCTCTCTTGCCACCAAGCCCCTCCTTGACCATCGCCCGGCTACCGACTATCGCCTGACTTACTCTCGGCCACCGATTGTCATCGGACTTTCTCCGGCCACCAACTGTTGTCAAACTTTCGTCCGGTTAGTAACTGATGCTAGATTTACTCCTGACTAACAACTATTGTCAAACTTATGCAAAGTCGCCGACCGTCGCCAGACTACAGTCATTCCTACCATCATCACCCGACTATGGTCCTTCCGAATACTGTCGCCTGAATACAATATTTTCGACCTCCATCGTCTGATAAAGGTCCTTCAGACAACAATCACTTGACAATTGTCTTTCTAATCACCATCATCTGTGAACTACGGTCCTTCTGACATATATCGCCCAATTATGGTCCTTATGATCATTTTCACTCGAATACAGTCTTTCTGACCACCTTCTCCTAACTACTGTCTTTCTGACCTCCATCACCCGCCGACTACAGTCCTTTCGACCATCATCACCTGACTACTATCTTTCCAACCTCCGTTGCCTACCGACTATGATCTTGCCAACCAAACAAACATGTCAATACTGATTCTTCAAACTCCCATTATGTAATGCGCTCTATATGATGTATATTTTCTACATCGAGAGCAAAGACCTTCTCCTCAAAGAAGGGCCTCATTTGTAATCAAATATAAATACTAGTAGATTCATTTAAACTAGGCAAAGCCCTGTGGATCTGAACGAACAATATTTAGAACATGTTAATATTTGATAATAACAATAATAATAATAATAATTATTATTATTATTATTATTATTTTTTGTCATGCATTAAGGGTAAGTTTGAGATAACTTTCTTATTATTTTATTTTTTAGAATGCAAACCACTTTCTATTTGACAATTACTTCTGTTTTTCTTTCAAAAAAATTTGTGCCAAACATATCTTAAATTTAAAATAAATCCCACAAGCTTATTGGCATATTCAAATTCTTAGAACTGTTTTCTTATAACAATAAAATATAAAAAAGTGATGATGTTGTTACTAGCAGTTCATATTACTAAGGCTTCATTTGGGACGGCTTTTTTATTGCTTTCTAAAACGGAGTTTTAGTAAAAAATAAAAAATTTTGTACTAGGACTCCATTTTAGAAAGCAATAAAAAAGCCGTCCCAAACAAAGCCTAAATCACATTAAGCTTTTGTTTGGGACAGCTTTTTTACTCTTTTCTAAATAATTTTTTGTGTAAATTTTTTTTGAACTAGAATTTTTTATATTAGAAAGCCGAAGTTATTCCAAACGAAGCCTAAATTTCACAATATATATCTTGCTCTATAGAATTTGAAGATTAACTCAATGACCTCCATTCTTTATGTATTTTTATCATAAAACCTTTTTTGTTCCAACAAAAAATAAATATTGAAGGACTTCTTCCAAGAAATGGCCTGAAATGTTATACAGTACCTCAAAACGAACAAAGGCTTGCTCCCAAACATCCATTAATTACAAAACATCACCAAGGCGGAGGGGGGGCTGTGAGAGAGAGGATTAACTATCATGTTTAGATGCGAAACACCGTTCAAAAATCAATCAGATGTGCCACATCACCTCTTGCTCGGTATCGCAGCTCGAAACTGCTAATGTAACGAGGTTTGATTGGTCTCCGAACGATATTCTGTGTCCGATCTCCGCACAGAATAATTTCTAGAAAGAGAGAGAGGATGCCAAACTATTATTCCCACTACTGCTTTCATATATAATAATAGAATAAACTAAAAATTATGTAGCTTTACACACAAAAAATTGCCCACTTGCACTATTCCTCAGTACAATTATTCTTTGTTGGTTACTGAATTACTTTTTATTTTAAAATTGAACTACAACTGTTATAAAAAAGTAGAGGCGACGATCGAAGTCCTTATGAACATATCAAATAAGAACCCGACCCACCACAGACAACACTTTCCCACCCCCCCTCAACTTCGCCTTTCATTATTCCCTACTGCTAAATTTGTCAGGTATCAAGTACCAAGCCCCATCTAGCTCTTTAACAACCTGCTGTTGTTATTTATAATATTTTTTCTGGAATGATGATCGAATAATCTTAGATGTTGGCCTACTGGTCTTAAAGTTGGAGAAGTTGCTCTCTACCCCCACACGCCTTGGTTGCTCAGCACGTTCTGCATAATGTTCTTTTACTCAAAATCCCATTGCTTTGGTATCCAAAGTAAGCATCACCAAAATATAGGAAAACATTATTCAAAATCTCCTCATAATTAAAAATAAATTTTAAGATAAGAATTTCTTTTTTTTACTATTGAATTCGTCTATTTAAATATTTCATGATCAAATCATTAAAATTTTGATACAAGCAAAAAAATATGAGATAAAATTTTATTGAGTGCTTTTAAAAGAGATAATCAGCTCAACCATTGAGTAAAAGCTATAGCCACTACACATATGTAAAAACCTGTTGTCAGTACCATTTACAGAAAGCTCAACTGTTTTATCACAATTAATCCAAAGAATCACAATATGACATGTGTAAAGAACCTTATATCCATATAAACCATGTACTCAACACCTTTGCAGTTAATGAAAAAGCTTACATTGAATTAGACATCTTCTGTAATAACTTCTTTTTTACTCTTGTCTTCCTTGTACCATTTTAGTCTAAGTATATTTCTGTAGAAATGCACCTTTCTACATGGTATAAGAGAGTTATACTAACGGCCTTCTTCCTTCCTATCCTTAATGGCCCACTCCTCTTCTTCTCAGGTTGGCGATCCCATCACAGAAACCTCAGCTGAAAGTAACTATATCACCAACTTCTTAAAATTTTTCATCTCTAATATCAAAACCATTGCTCCCTGCCCAAACCTCCCATTAGGACTAACCAATGTGTGCAATCTCAAATGCTAAACTTCCTGAGAGCAAATAGCTTCACTAATTTTATGTATCAACAGTAATGAAACCCTCTCGTCTTATACCCAATCAAATGGCATTACCATTCCAAACCCCAACTACAACCAGCGGGGTCAAAAAGCTCGCAAAATATAAAAACTCCTGGTACATATTCTCTTGCAAAATGATTTAGAACCCACGCATGAAATCATGCATGCACAATTCTGAGTTCCAAGCTTCACTCCTAGATTGCAAACTTCAAGCACATCCAAACTAAAGGCTAACATTTGAAATTCCTGATCTCAACCAAAAAAAACTTCTAATCTTCCTTGGATTGAGAGGAAATTCATATCCCCATCAGTGATAGATGACAATCATAATAAGCACAGTAGTATGCCAAATCAGAGTATATCGCCTTGTAGTAGAGGCCAAATCAGATAAAGAGGCAAATACCATTAATTGTTGGGGATCACCACCTATATACTTAATCTTCCATCACTCGTGCATTGTAAAAACAAATGCCCCATAATATGGTTTATGGCGTCATTGCATTGTCCAATCAAGTAAGGATTAGTGGGTTTCATCACCTTCAGTGTCGAGTTTTATATGCTCATGTAGTATCCCGACCCTTTCGCGATGGAAAAGAGGTGACGAAGTTTAACAAACACCTTCTATGAAATCCTTACAAACCATCTCCAAATGATGAATAATAGGGGAAACTTGTAAACTATTGAAGGGAGAGGTCACTGATGAGGCCGACTATGTACTAGAGAAATTCTTGTTAGGGAGCTAAAATTGATTGTGAGATCTTTAAGACTCATTTATAAGTTGTGACTTTAAGGTTCTACATGAGAGTGAGCCTCAAAGAGCAAACTCAAACAACTTCCCTCGCAGAAACGTCTTCAATGAAAGGTGATAACTACTGCAGGAACTAAAATTATGCGTGATTGGATTGGGAAACAAAAAGTCCCAACGCCCCACATTCTGATGCATACAATTCCTTCTTGCTCATGTGTTTAAGATACTTTTATTTTATGTTATCTGTACTTTGAGTTAATTGTTTTGTTTACCCAATGAATGGAGTGGCAGTCCGCTGCAACATGCTGTGGTTTTGGCTGCCACTCTTGTGACATGGCTTTTTTTTTTTCTTCCTTTTGGTGTCGGCTAGAACTTTCGTCAGGTGCTTTGTGTTTGGGCTGATTTGGGTTTGTTGGGGGGTGCACGAGACTGCCGTCTGCTTGCGTGGGCTGTTCGATTTCTGTGGCCTTTCCCGATTCCCTTAGGTCTGGCTGTTCGGGTCAGTTGCTGTTCCCTGGCTTTCCTGATTCCGCTTTGGTCTTGGTTGTATTCGGGTCCTGTTGCTTTAGTCAGGCCTTAATTGCTGCCTATTTTCTGGTTGGTTGTGTCCATGGGCTGGATTGTGGCTGACTGCATTGAGGCCTCCTTTTCTTTCCTTATTTAAAGGAGGTTGTTTGGGCTGTTGTAGGGGATTTTGTGGAGGTGAAGAAAAGAATTCTAAAACCTGAGGGTTTCTTCTCTAGCCTTGATAGCTACTTCTTTACTCCACTTCTATTTCTTATCTCTATTTCTTCTCTCCATATAGTTTCCACCCTATTGTATCATTCTTCTAAAGTATTGTGAGATGGTGTTGGTTGGTCGTTTTGTTGATGTTGCCAGGTTGGGTGGAGCTTGGTCCAAAGTGCTGTGGTGGCACCACTAGTTTAGTCATATCCTTGAGCATTCTATTAACACTAATTTATCAATTACACATGGCGAGGGTTCGACCATCTAATTGTTGTTCTGAAGAGTATTTCTTCTTTTTAGTTTTCTTCTTCTAAAAAAATCCATTTCAATTTGGTTTATGTTACTTTGGTGATTTGCTTACTAAGTTTTGGGATTGACGTTGTTGTACGTCTCCTTTTTTGAGTGCATTTTCCATTAGGGTTTAAGATTTCTATGTTCCCATCACAATTCATGTTTGAGCATAAGAGAGTGAATCCCAACATGAGCAATCGGATAGGGAGGAGGAGGGAGGGGGAGTGGGGGAGAAGAGGGAATATTGAAATCTATTGTAAGAACAATAATAAGTAATACGATTAACATAGTAAAATGAACACATAGAGAATACTCATAATTAATTCCATGTTAAGTAAAGCACTCTAATTATAGCACCCTAATATTGGTCAAATTAAGGTGAGAAGTAATTTATAGCGTATGTAGAGCCTCATAGTGTCTAACAACCATCCCAATCAAGGATGCTTCTGCCACAACAAAAATAGAGTTTATATGTTACTCAATGTGAGGAATGCTTCATCAATAGACAGCAAAAAAATTAAAGGAATCCGAAAAAGCTTATTATTAGTTCATCAGACATTTTTACATGTAGAAGTAGGAGTAAGTTAGTTACGGTCCAACATGCCTTTTGAGCTAAATTTAAAGTTTGTACATGAATCAAAAACCTATCTTCATATGCAATATTGAATTGGAATAAAATCTAAAGGACAAACTTCATTGGAGAATAGCATTTAGGGCTATCTCGCCAGTAAATGAGATAAAAAAACAAATTTTTTTTAACGAATGTAAGTTTAGCTCACGCTTTGCGAAGGTGAAAGGTAAATGAACCATGATGAAAACCTTTGATGTGAGGTGGATAACTCTCTAAATGCCTTTCCCTTCTTATCATGAAGGGGTAAGAGGTAAGGTGCAAAAGGAAAATAGCAAGAGTTGGTTGAAAGAGTGTGTAAAAGAAGAGTTCTGAGTGTGTAACGAGGGAAGTATTTTAACATAAAAAATGAGGAAATTGAAGAGCGTCAAAGTGAGGAAAAGAATAATGGACAATTTGGGAAACTAACGCAAATCTGGTGCATAATGAATAGAGTAGTTCTATAACAACTTATCACAAAGTTGGTGGTAATGTTTCAACAATAGCATGGTATCTATCCAGGTAGTCTTTATATGCTTTTTAATATCCTGCCTATTTTGGAAATCGTAGTGTTAATGTGCACGCTTGGATAGTGGAATGAATGCATAGGATATTAAAGAAGGCTAGTATAACTTTGGATGAAAGATAGATATCTCACACATTGCACCATTATCCTATTTTTTTGTTTCTAGTAATGTTGTATATACGAAGAGAAATTCATTACAACGAATATAGAACCTGAAAAATTAATCATGGCCTCAAAAAGGCCTCTATACATCATTAGTCTCTCTAGCAAATTAGATAAATAACCAAATAACGAACATTTTGATAGGACTCGCTTGTCTTGCTTCCTCATAATTGTGAGGCTCATGTTCTAAAAATAAACGTTTTCTAAGCTTCAAATACCACTAATATGCTGTGCTGTCATATTCAGTCTGACGAGCAACGAAGCCACAGTTTATACATGTTAGGCACCAAAAATAGCATTGGATATGTAATAGGTCATGGAAGTTAATTTTCATTAACTTGATTTCAATTAAGCGAGCCGCGCGCAAAATAGAGAATCAAAATGAAAGAATGAATTATTTTTACCTGTACTACATCCTCCCCTTTGATGACGCGCCCAAAACTAGCTTAAGCTATCATTTCAGGTCAGGAAGTTAGGTGCAGTAGTCAATAACAGTATCCTCATCTTCTTAGCATTGGCTTAGCTTGTTGAAAGTTCCAAGCTGACAAGCTCGTTGCTTTGGGCCCCCATTTATTGTTCAAGAAACGTACAACTATCAAAATAAAAGAAACAATTTAATTATTTTTGTAAGGTCTGAAGAAGTAATTGGCATCAATGCATTTCATCTTTCTTTGTACTTATAGAAGAAGAAAATATTGAATGAAAACTATACTAGGGGAGATAGCTACAATGCATCAAACCTTGAGTCTCAAGCTGACCATCGGATTTTCTATGGAGAGTCCATCTTCAGCAGCTCAGTATCTCTACGAGAAAGTTGCTCGCGGAGGAAGATCGCTTTTCCTTGAAATCCTTTTGACTTATTTGACAGGAGAGTGAACATTTATGTGACTAATAGGCATTTCAAACAGGGATATAGAAATAGCACTTTGCGCTTTGCAAAAGATCCAAACCTTAATTGATTTCTGTATATCGATAAATTAC
This sequence comes from Dendrobium nobile, assembly GCA_022539455.1. Lineage (NCBI taxonomy): Eukaryota > Viridiplantae > Streptophyta > Magnoliopsida > Asparagales > Orchidaceae > Dendrobium > Dendrobium nobile. The sequence goes on along the minus strand of CM039732.1, from coordinate 32,787,002 downwards.
AGGATTTGTCACAAACTAGGAAACATCCTCTGAGTGATGCATAAAGTGAGACTCTTGTGCAAGCAGGACAAAAAACAGTACATTTTATGGTTAGACATAAAAGTAGAAGCAAATAACTAGTATTTTGCCATACTCATAAGATTCAGGACATCGTGTGCTTCATAGCAATTCAGGAGAGGAAATTGGGCTTAAGTAGAATTCAAAGTGGATGGTAGAAAACTGTGTGTTGAGCTGGTGTGTCAATGGCCTGGCAGGATTTTGGTCAATACATAAGAAGTAGTAAAGAAGCACGAACTGAAAATTTCTAAGTCGCTGAAGAAGTATTTGCATACCTCGATGACAGTAAATTAGCACAATAGAATCCAGATGAATAATCTCTAGCATAAAAATGAAAATGATGAGATGTGTTGCAAGCTACTGCGCTGTCAGAAAAGGAGAGGATCCCCTGCTCGATTGATATATCTAAATGAAAATAAAGATAAATTGTAGACGAAATTACTGATTTCAATACGAGCATCTTGTTCAAAGGATCGATTTTGAATCTAGTGATATTTAGCTCGCTTAAAGGAGAAACGCGGTAAAGCCGGTATGGAAGGACCAGGGCGAAAGCAAGAATTTGAGTAGATTTTTGCATATAGAGAACTTTTCTCTTTTTTCATGGACAGACTATGTGGGGCCGTAGGACCCAAAATCAAAGTGTGTTGTTGAATGGTGCTTATAGATGGGGAAGATGAGGTAACACAGAAGCGCAAATAATGCAGCTAATCATTGATTGCAGTGTTGCCATACCCAAAATCAAAGAAATTCCCAACCTTTTATACTATCAAACCAGCAGGAGGTTAGAGCAATGGATTCCCGCAAGAAAATATGGAAAAATGCGTTGCAGCCTTGAACCCAGTGCTCACAACAATGGAGGGTGGCTCCAGAGCATACGGAATACATTCTAAACGGATCTAAAACTCAAAGCTTGAACAGTTGGGGACGAGGTGGGGGGGGGGCTCGCATAGAGTAGGTCAAATTTCTGTCCCGTCGGCTATTCCCCACGTATTATCTTGGAGTTTGGAGGGATCGATGTTTTGCTTGAACCACGAAAAAAACGGGACTCATAAATAAGTTTTAAATAATAAAGTAACTCTAAAACTCTTGGATAAAAATTAGTTAGAAACGGAAGAAATGGGAAAATATCAGGGGTGATGGACCATGTATAAGCAAATGCTAATGACAGCTGCAATGCTTAGTTCTCACTAGTCTGTTCAGACGACGAATCGAGATGACTTAGAACAGTATAACACCGAAGTGTTGAGTAGAGAGACTCAAATATATACAGTATTGAAAAGTTAACGCAAAAAATGACTGTACCTCAGAATTTTTATTCAGTATCAAGTTTGTTGCATGACCTGCATGAGTAGTTTAAAGTCTGTAAAAACAGAAATCCCATATCAATTTTAATGTACCAAACACAAAGCATGCCTTGAATACAATGACTGCAACGATTAGCACTGATCCAAGCTTCTGATCTGATTGTTTTTTGACTAAGAGGAAACTTAAAAAGAAAGAATGAAAAGCTGACCTTTTAACCAGTGATTGTAGGTTGCATACAGGATGATAATACCACACCAAGAATGACTAAAAGATGCATGTAAGATCGTTGTGAGACTGACTCGTGTTGGAGCCTTTTTCGTTTTTGCTCTAATAAGCAATGCTGGAGGCTTGATCTTTGCCATAAGTCTTCTCAAGCAAGGAAAAATCAACAATTGTTACTTCCAAGCAACTGGTAAAATAAAATTGCTGCAAGTCTAGTTAACATTTTGGGGTAGCCTATGTAACATTATAAAAATATTATCTGAAAGATGCTTAATTGAGAAAGATTGTCAAGAAGACAGAGATAGTTGGTTTAGGACAAAAATGAAAGCAAACATACATTGTTCATATTGATTCGTAAGGATTAGAATCAAACGAATGATCAGATTAGATCATCCATGAGTAACAATTTCGATATCATCTTGTGACGAGATAGTAGTCTATTGAGTATTAATATATGTGACTATCTAATCACTTGAGTCTGGAGACTACCTATATGTTGATTTTGGTTGAGAACAGGAGATCAAGTCAACTGGACACCTATGGATAAAGATGGATTCCTCATTGGACTCCTGCGTATAAGATCAAACGGAATGAAGTTTAATCAATGAAGCAACTTGAGGACAACAAAATAAGCATGGGTAGTCAATAATAGAAATCAAGATATGTCAGCCAACCTAGGATTGGGATGAATTTTAAATTTTTAAACTTGTTTTGAATATTTTTATATTTTTGAATTTCACAATTATGTATTCACTCTTGGTGGGGTTAGTTTATGATAAAATAAAAACTTTTGAATTAATTTTCATGAATATTCACTTATCAAATAAGTCTCATATCCTTCATAAGATTAATTCCAATATCTCTCAAATCCTATCTGAATCTTCTCTCCCTCTGCCAAAGGCTACTAGCCTTAAAGGACAACACACCGCTGATTCCTCTCAGAGAAGGTGAAACACTGCTCAAGCCCTCCTGTAGTTGCTGAAATCCCCCAGCGGCTGCACGCAACCGTTCTGCTAATCCTGCAGAAAACAGAAAAATAGGAAATTTTGTACCTGTTTACAGAGCAATTCAGATTACAATTTGGCCATCTTGTCTAAAAAAAAACCAGATGCTATTTTCAGCAAGCAGACAAGGATTTCAGCAATTAGATGCTCTGCCTAGTGAGGAAGACTCAAAAAATAAATGAAACCATTGTACCAGTAAGAAAAGAGACAAACAGAGAGAATACATCTACGACAAGAAACAAAACCCCAGATACATTTATTTTGATTAATAGATCATAGGACTCCTCCAAATCAATATATATACATTCATATCCGTCTTAGCCTTTTTTGTGGACAAATGATATATCATTAGAAGCTACCATTGAAACAAGTTCGCATCAGAGCACCATTCCCTTGGTGCACTGTACAAAAGGAAGAGGTATTATCACAATATTGGAGAACCAGTTATTCCTTGGATACTCAAAGAAGCCAAGAATGAAATGAGAGATGAACCCCTCCAAATAAAGACAAAAACTTATAGACTATCTAAAAATGTATTGAGTACTATTGATAAATGAAGTGACCAATCTCTACTCTCAATGACAATGTTGAAGGAAATAAAAAACAATAATGTCATGTAAAGTGGACATGGGGAGAAGTTGTTCACCTTGAGAAAGCATTTCAAGTACGAGGTGATTCTAAGCCAATCATCAACAGTTCTCAACACGAAAATCTAAGAAAAAAAAATCACCCTACACCTAGTGCAAAAATTGGGGTTAGGCACCTTACCCAATACAAGCCCTTATCCTTTGCCTAAACTCAAAAAAAGTTTAGATATGAAAATTGATATTCAGTGCCACTCAAAAAAAGATTGCATTAACAAGATATTATGCAATAAGGTTCCCCTCAAAATGTCAACTTGGGGGCATACGACTATCAGAAATGTAGTGCTATACCGATGAACTTTACTAGTGCTAGTTCACTAAAGATGGAAGAGCCTTCTACGAGGACTACAACATTCCCTTGGTGGGCATGAAAACAACTACGAAGCAAGGAAGTCATAATGTTGACCAGACGTTCATGTTGTTGCTTGTCCGCCTAGTAGAAGGAAAAAGGATAAGCAGTGCCTCTTGTTGTGGGTATAAATGGTGAAATTACGATGCGTAAGCAACATCTAAAGAGGTTCAAGTGCTACCACCACAGCGGCCACCAAACACAATTTCAACTTATCTCAAACCCAAAATCTCTCGATGTGCTGAAATTTGATCATAAAAATGAGATATAAAAGCAAGGCACACAATTACTTATGAATAGAGTAATCCAGCTCGGCAATTATCTTTGTGGATAACCCATATGATATTCCTAAAAGAGATGGGATGTCGAGGCTATGTGATGGCTATTGTGCTCTCAATAAAATAATAATGAAAAATAATGAGCCTTTCCTCCTATATCGACAACTTGTAGATCAAAGAACTTTCCACATCTTCGCCAAACTGGACATCAACTATGGCTATCAACACTTAGTAGATCAATGATCAATACACTTAAAATGTTCAAAATGACATAGAATTGTATGTGTTTGAATCCAAATTTGTTTGTGGATGATACCAAACCGACAGCAAGTTAGCAAACTCAACCTGTTGAGCTGGAACCTGGTGATTATAATGGAGGTCTACACACACACACAGAGTAGGAGTCAATGGCTAGCAGAATCTTACTATTAGGAAAAATTTTGAGAGTTCAAGAGTCAAAAAGTCTTTCCAACTATTTCTCATCACCCTTATTTATAAGGTTTTGAGGGCTACAGAAATGTTATACAGAGAAAAAATCAGAACCACAACTAGACAGAATGCCCGTACAACACGAATCACTAACTAACATGTGTTGCCTCCTGATAGGTTGGAAAGGAAGAAGTCAACAAATGAACTCTCTATGCGCAAGCATGATGGCGGCGAGTTCTCCCGTGAGGATCTCAGTGGTGGCAAACTCTCTTGGGGAGCTTGATGGTGGCAAGTAGGCCTCCAAAGATGCTTGAATGAGCCCACGTACATTAATTGGTGGTGATAGAAGTTTGGTGTTGGGGGTTATTTGACTGTCGAAAGGAGGAAGGTGGAGCGAGATTTGTGGAAATGAAGGAACTACTAGTTCGATGATTACAGCTAGATTAGGGGTGAATCAATGGACAAATTCCTGTAGCTAAATTTGAATGTATTGGAATGTTCTAAGGGAAGAGCAAGTGAAAGCAGTAGCGACGAATAATGGTTAGACGAGGGATTCCTGATTTACCTTGTGGGATGCGCTCCTTAGTAGCCCAGGCTTGTTGAGCCAAATGATTCCCTCGAGTGGATTCCTCCATTGGTTCCAGGTGAATTCCCTGAAAGGAACATCCCCTGAGGGAAATGTCCTCGTCATGAATTGGTAGCTACCAATGAAACACAGTGAAAACATTTATGAGTATACAGTATGAATAATATATTCAAGTCATTAGAATGATTCAATGTTCTCGTAGCTTCTACCGCCCTATTCCAACAAACCTATTCAATTGATCAAGACGAGACCAGCCACCTCCTATGGAGTGGATCAATAGCCCTACAAGTAATACCTCTAAAGCTCGTTTGCAGCAGCTTTGGCCACTGTTTTTGCTTTTTCAAAAAAAAAATGTACTAGAATGTTGCTTTAGAAAAATAGTAAGAAAATTGTCCTTAACACATCCTAAGTCTTTATTATCGACTATTAGAAAAACGTGGCCTTGATAATTCATGGGAGGAGCATTGATAACATTAGGAAGGTATCCAAAATATTACAACTACATCAACTCCACCTAACTAGAAGTGTGGTTTGCAAGTAAGTCACTGCTTGGGATTTGCGGTGAGCAATAGATAAATCAATATGACAACAAAGTGAAGGTGACAAACAAGTGCCAAGGCATGACATATTTATTGATGCAAGAGCCCTACGAGCAACTTCATTACGTAAGTTCATTTATTGCATATTGACTTCTCAATTAAACTCCCACACTAGAGACATATTAAAAGTTCAAATGGAGAAAAAAATAAGGAACATTCCTCCTATTGGAAAAGAAGGATAAGTGAGGTACCAATTCTTTCCTTTCCAAAGTTGCAAAGACCAATTGTATGCATATCTAAGCTTGTCTCTGATTACCCACCACTAATAGAAATAAACTAAATTATTTTAAAATGTTTAATTCATCATTTTTACTCTCCATAAAGGTGATTGGGGGTCCATGTTGTGGTTTCGTGTGATTTGGTTTGTATGACATCTAAGAGAGATAATTCCTTAAGATGGGTCTCATGAATTGAATTCATAATACAAAAAAGGATGGATGCGGGAGAAAAAATAGAGATGAGATGAAAATAGGAAAAAGATGAATATTTATTCAAATTCCAATTCATAGAAATAAGATAAAGATAAGAATAAACACCTATTGAAAATTCAAATCTAAATATGTACAATCAAGGAGCAACTAATGACTTCTCACGATAAAATTATCCAACTTCTTAGAAGTTCTAAATGATGCATACGAAATTGTGCTACCCACTGTCCAATTCTGAAGGGGAATGTGGAGTTGATTCTGAATGATGAGATAAGTAAACGGGTATCTAACCTGACCATGTACACAAAATTGTTTTTTAAGAAAACTCCAAACTGAGATTATGGCATTTTCTGCAGCATCTTAGAACCAAAAGTTTTCAACACAGCGCAACTTCAGATTCATATAATTCTTCACTGATTTTTTCTTAAAGTTCACATATTTCCCTGATGTGTGTGAAATGGACTCAAAGCACACAATTAAAATATAGAAATCAAAACCCTAACTAATTCAAAAGCAAGGCGTGCAAATTGCGGGGGGAAATCCATATGTTTGCAATTAAAAACAAGATGAAAATCCATAAACCCTACATAAAACTGTGAAGCCTTTAGGGGCGTTTGGTATCGGATTTACAGTGGGATTTAAGCGGATTTATGCTAAATCCAGCCAAACGGTTTTTGTGCTCGTTAAATCCCGGGATTCCGTAAATCCCGGATTTAGGGATTTACGCTTAAATCCCGGATTTACTAAATCCCTCTGTTCGGCGGATTTAACGGGATTTAGCCGAAGAAGCGCGCGAAAAGGGAGAATAGTTACCTTCACAGCCAGCGAGGTCCCGTTCTTGCTCCGATCAAAATGTCGAAATTTTCGATCCGACAGGAAGGAAAGACGTCGAAGGAGCGAAGTTGAAAGCAGGCATATCAGGAAGGAAACGAAGAAGCGACGCACTCAATCTCGACACCTCTGCGGAAGCAACGAACCTAACAGCAACGACCAAAAAAGAAGATGAAAGGCAAAACCATAAATCCCTCAAGTTATTATTGATTAACTTAATTAATATATTTTAAAATATTATAAATATGTAAAATAATTAATAATTAATTAGTATATTAGGCATAAATTATTATCAGTCATTTAACTGTATAAAAAAAATTACAAATTGATAATTAATATTAATAGAATATACTTAATTAATATAACTAATTGTTGTATTAATTAAATATTTAATTTTATAGTGTAAATAATAAAATTTTTTTTTTTAAGATAATGTCTTAATATGTTATAATTTGTAACACATTAATTTTTATTTTTTTTACTATTTAGTTTTTAATTATAATTATATTCTTCACATTAAACCTATGCATAAATCCTGAAAATATATTACCAAACAGTTTCTTGATTTAATAAGATTACTTCAATTTGACATACAAACAGTTTTCAGGATTTTAACATTTCGGATTTACTAAATCGGATTTACTAATCCCACTAAAGTTAAATCCCACTTGTTGCCCAAAAAGCCCTAGGGGCTGTTTGGTAGCGGGTCTTAAAGTAGGAGAAGTAGGGATGTACGTTGGATTTATGTTAAATCCCTGACAACGGAAAAATGGCGCGGTAAATCCCACCCGGCGTATCCGCGATTTACTATATTTTTCGCCGTAAATCCCGGATTTACTAACCAGTAGTTCGGCGGATTTAAGGGATTTACGGACTTCCAAAAACTTCTCACGAGCCAGCTTTGTCGTGGAGAAAGATGGTTACCTTCGCAGTGAGCGAGCTCCCGTTTACTTCCAATCCGACGTCGTCGAAGGAAGCGAAGAACCTCTTTAGCAACTCTTGTAAAACACAACTTCTCGAGATGCATGCGGAGCCTTCGAAACCTACTTCACCCGAAGCGTAGCAGCAACGAAGAAATAGCCGCGAGCAGAAGCAACTGCAACCAAGAAATTGAGAGTTGAAAAGAAAACCAGACGAACTATGGTTAAAATAATTTAATTAAGTTTAATTTAATATAATATAATCATCGTAATTAATTAGATAATTAATGATATAATAAAATTTAAAATTTATTAAAAATATTTAACTAGAGTGCGAGAAATCAGGAAGCTCTGCCGACATGAATGAGAAAGCCGAGAAAAGAAGGAATCAAAGAGCAAGCAAGACGCAGGTGACGGATTCTCGCGGTTTAGACCTAGAGTCGGTGACGGAAGTCGTGCTATGAACGAGAGACCTGACGTCGGTGACGCTTGCTGCGAGATTGCGTTAAACGAGCCGGCAACGACGGTGCATAAACAAGTCAATACGATCGAGGATGCAAAGACCAGCGAGTCACCAGAGAGAAATCTCGCCTGCAACTTTCTCAAGGCAACTTCCGCAAGCCCTAATACGATACACTCAAATGGCTGACGGAAGACCAGCAGCCGGACACAACCCGCCAAAATACGATACAAACATCGATCACTATAGGAATAAACCTCGCTGCGGGAATACGCATAAATACAGCTTCAGCGGGTGTGAAATTCTCATAGTATACTGGTGACTGTGAGGCATCCTGATCATTAACGTCAGTGAATTTTTTAATTTATTTTAATAGAATAAAATTATATTTACAGTATATAATGAAAATTTATTGAGATAAAATTTTGAGTAGAAAATCCATAATGGTAATTTTCTGCTAGATTGATAGACCTATTCCCTTTATTTTTTTTTTAATGTTTTTTTTTCTTTAAGAATTAGTGCATGTTTTCCAGCTTCAATTCAGAGTATTACAGAACATAGATGGTTAAGTCTCCATACTCTTTGAGTGGTTGTCGCTTTTACCCATGAAAAAATTACAGTTCTTACCACATTAGTTGATGCGGAGCACTTTAGTCGTGCACGGAGGAAATCTCTATCTAGCACTTCTAGTTAGTTAGAATATTCCCTCCTCTTTTATTGCTTTAGACCGTTTGTGCTCAGAGGCACTTTTATCTCCAGGTGTTATTTTTGTTTCTAGAATGATAGCCGAAGGTAGTATTTGTAGGAAGAAGCGTAGGAGGTACTCAGTTTTTTTGAAGTGTCAATCTCTATAGGAGTTTACTATCACTTCTTCTTGTTTTTGTTAAGTCATAGTGCAGGCACTACATCATTTTCTGTGTATCAGAGCTAAATGGCGGAACGCACAAGCGGGTGGCTCCCGTGGAGGAAAAAAGCTGTGAGGTCCTGTGGGCCGAACACTCTCGAATTGGCCAGGCCACCGGAGGAATGACGGCTGACTTCCGTCATTCTCCGATGAGTGCGGCGAGACTTAGAGATTCCGCGCTCTGTTAGAGCGCAATGCCGAACCAAGAGGGGGTGCCGGCAACCATACAGCAACCACAGACGGGGGCGGACAAGAAGAATGCCAAGGCATCACGCACCGGAGGCGTTTGCTTCGATTCGGACGAGGTATGGAACAATTTGCGAATCTGAGTTATCGAAGTCAGAGGAAGAATTGACGAGTCCTCGCCGGAGGAGAGTCCGAGAAACAGGACCGTTCAAACGAGAGTTCAGAGTCAAATTGGACATTCCGTTTTTTGACGAAAACTGCACATTGAGGACTACCTAGATTGGAACGATCGGTCTAAACCTTATTTGAGTATATGGGATTGAACCTGAAAAGCAGTTAATATACGTGCGGCCGATTAAAGGGCGGGGCTAGCGCTTGGTGGCTGCAGATGACCAGTCGCGGCGACGTGAAGGTAAAAGGTCGGTGCGCATTGTTCCGGATGAAGCAGCTGCTTCGGGGACACTTCCTTCCTACAGACTATGAAACAAATGCTCTATAGCAATACCAGCACTGTATACAAGGAAATCGTCCGTCAATGACAATACGCGAAGAATTTTAAGAGAGTGATGGACGCAAGACGCCGAAATAATTTGAATGAGTCGGAAAACCAATTGGTAGCTCGAATGTGGGGGCCAAGGATTCAATTCATGAAAAGCTCGAATTGAATACGGTATGGTCACTTTCACAAGCAGTAAATATGCAATCCACTCGGCAAAGCAGGAGCATTACGGCAAGGAAGGCTGTGGAGTCCGCAGCCGACTTCTAATCGGATTGGGCAGTATGAAAATCAGCCACCTTCAATAGACAACCTGTTACTCTTCAGACAAACCCTTCACCACCGTTGGGAAAACAACAAACTGAGGAGGTCAAGAGGAATTCAGAAGTTCAAAGGACCAGCCAAAGACAATCCGTATGTAAAAACCGTCCACCATCAAGTGCTTTTCGGTGCTTCCAACAAAGACATAAGTCCAACGAATTCCCTCTCGAGGACAATTGCAAATGTTAGAAGGGGAGTTCGAAGAGGACGAAGATGATTCCGAGGATAGACAGGCCAATCTAGTCGAAGAAGTGGCCGGTGATGAAGGGGAACCACGGTGTTTGTGCTGCAACGTCTGCTACTTGCTCCTAGGCAGCCAAGAATATTCTCAGAGGAATGCCCTCTTATAAATGAAATGCACCATTGGCGGAAAGTTGCAGCTGTTGATGATGTGGGTGTACTGAAAACTAGATATCAGGTCAGTGGTGCAAGCACTCAGCTCAAAACAACTAAAAGCTCCAATCCATACAAAATCAGTTGGGTGAAGAAGGGGGTGGAATTGACGGTTTCAGACCTGTGTAGATACCGTTTTCATTGGAATATATTACGCAAGCGAGGTCCTTTGGTATGTCATAGATATGGATGTTTGTCCATATCATTTGGGTCGCCCATGGCAATTTGACGGTGGGGGCAATTTTTGATGGCAGAGCAAACACCTACACTCTCACTGGAAGGGGAAGAAGTTTACGGTTATTACCGGATCCCGCAGTCAAAGAAGCTACGCTCCTCCCGCAGACAAGCTGCTTGTTCGTGGTTCCTGGCAATGCATTGCTTAATGCATGGAAGGAGTCGTCTAACATTGTGGCCCTTGTTGTCAAAGAACAACCGTGACCGTGACAGGACTGAACTACCACCGGCAGTGAGTCAGCTATTGCACGCAATATTCAGACGTCTGCCCTCAGGAGCTCCCAGCAGAACTTCCACCTAAGATCCTATAATCACCAAGTAGATTTGCATCCGGGGCCACTCTACCCAACATCAACATTACAAAATGATCCCACTGAAACCGGGTATTGCAGCAGATTGTAGATGACTGCTTCAAAACAACTTATACAGCACAGTTTAAGTCCTTGTGCAGTCCCATGCTCTTCTGTGCCAAAAAAGGATGGAAGCTGCGATGTGCATTGAAGTCGGGCATCAATAAGATCACCGTCAATTCAGATTTCCAATGCCAAGATTGGATGAGATGATGGAGAGGTTGGTCGCTCTTAGGTATTTTCCAAATTAGATCTTCGCAGCGCGGGTATCACCAGATACGATATTCGTCTGGGGATGAATGGAAGTACAGCTTTTAAGACCCGGGAAGGATTGTATGAATGGCGAGTCATGCCATTTGGGTTTGTAATGCTCCCTCAACTTTCATAGATTAATGAATAGAGGTTTGAAACCGTATTTATCTAATTTGTGTAGCCTATTTTGACGACTCCTAATTCAGCAGACGCGGGAAAGAGCATGTGGACATCTAAAAGTATACTTGAGACGCTGAGGTAGACAAGATAACTATTTAAATCTTACTAAATGTGATTTTGCCAGTATAATGGTGGCTTCCTCGATTCAAAATTTTCGGCGACGGAATATCTCGTCGATCCAATCGGAAGGTAATGCTGCAAATTGTGGATTGGTCGAAATCACGATCCTTTACAGATATACGGAGCTTCACGGACTCGCAAACTTCTACCGAAGGTTCATTAAAGATTTCAGCGTTTCTTGTCTCCAATAACAGATGTTCTGAAGCAGAAAAATATCTTGTGGGGATAGAACGACAGCAAAGCTTGCCTTGATCAAGGAAGCTCTGTCGACCGCACACCGTGCTGGCGTTACCAGACTTTGATAAGCCTTTTTCGGTGGAGACTGATGCGTCCAACTACGGAATTGGCGCATGCTACCCAAGATAACAACACTGTTGATTCTTCAGCGAGAAGCTTTGACTCATCCCGACAGCACGGTCTGTGTACGAGCAGGAGCTATTAATGCCGTTAATTCGAGCTACTTAAACAATGGGAACACTACTGTTACACCAGATTTTGTTCTGTGCAGTGATCACAAGGCCTTGCATAGATCATACTCAAAAAAACATCAATCGAATGCACGCTATGGGGGATCTAATTCCTACATAAAGTTCACTTTTGTGTTGAAACGCAAGAGTGGCGCACAGAACGGGTTTCTGACAGAGCCGTCGGTCTATACTGATAACCCAGCTAAAGGCTGAATTGTGGGATTAGAATGCTTGCAAGAACTGTACGCCGAAGACGATGACTTTGCCAGGAGCTGGATAAGTGTACAAACAAAGAACGGATGAAGACTTTTCGATTCGTCACGGATCCTTTTTAAGGAAAATTTACTGTGAATACCAAATCATCTCTGGAGGCCAGATCTCATACAAGAGATTCACGGTGGTGGATTATCTGCCCACGCAGGCGGGATAAAATATTTTTCAAATGACGAGCAAATTTTTTTGGCCTCATTAAGGAAGGATGTTTACCAAATTTGTGGAAAGATGCTCGGTGTGCCAAAACTACAAGGAGGCGGACAGAACACAGGGTTGTATTTGCCGTTTGCCGTACGCGGAGTCCTTTGGGGGATTTAAGTCTAGATTTTGTTGCTCGGCCATACGCTACCCCCGCACTAAGAAAGGCAATGACTCGATTATGGTGGTGGTGGACAGATTCTCCAAAATGGCACATTTCATAGCTTGCAGAAAGACCTTCAGACGCGTTAAATGTGGCCAAGCTGTTTCTTCCGGGAAATCGTGAGGCTTCATGGCGACGCCGCACTTAACGTTCCGACCGAGACGTGAAGTTCACACGCCACTTTTGGCGGGAATTGTGGAAACGATTGAACACCAAACTCCACTAAGTTCACCATATCATCCTCAAACCGATGGCCAGACGGAAGTGGTGAATCGCACATTGGGAAATTTGCTGAGATGCTTGTACAAGACAACACGAAGTTGTGGACAAGGTTCTCGGACAAGCGGAATTCGCATTCAACTCCTGCCTAACCGCTCTACCGGTATGTGCCCATTTAGTATGTGTGCCATACTAAGATGCCAAATTATACTGTTGATGTCACAGTATTTACCAAGTGCAAATCAAGCGGCTGCAACGTGGATTGATCAATTCTCGAAAATGATCGCCTCTGTCCGACAAAAACGCTGGAGTCGAATGCCAATACAAGGAGGATGCAGATGCACATAGAAGGAAGAAGCCATTCCAACCGGGTGAACTAGTGATGGTCCGGTTGAAGAAGGAACGAATGCCAGCCGGACGTACTCTAAATTGGGCAAAACGCAAGTTCGGGACCCTTCCGGTTCTCAAATGTATCAACGAAAATGCATACATGGTGGAGTTGCCAGCCGAGTTCAATACGCCAAATACATTTAATGTGGCAGATCTCTACCCGTTCTTTCCTCCAGATGACGGCCACATTACTCGGGAAGACCAGCCCTCTGTCCTCCCGTTGGAGAAGGGGCGAATTGCGGGGAATCTTTAGTTGGTTGCACCGGAGAACATCTTATCAGCCTTCTAGTTAGTTAGAATATTCCCTCCTCTTTTACTGCTTTAGACCGTTTGTGCTCAGAGGCACTTTTTACTCAGGTGTTTTTTATTTTGTTTCTAGAATGATTAGCCCAAGGTAGTATTTGTAGGAAGAAGCTGTAGGAGGTACTCAGGTTTTGGAAGTTACAATACTCTATAGAGTTTACTACATCTTCTTATTGTTGTTGTTAAGTCATTAGTGCAGGTACTACATCATTAGTGTTAGAGTTGTTTTGTTTTAGGCTATGTTGCTCATGCATGTTATCACACCTTGGTAATGCTCTATAAATAGAGGTCTTGGGTTGATCTAAGTTTGGAAAAAAATCTGAAATTTTATTTGTATTTCCTCCAATTGGTCTCCTTCTCTCTCCCTCCCTCTCTCTCTCAAGAACATCTTCCAAGATCCTAACAATTAGTGAGTGCCGAACAGCCAAGGGGACATATGAAATCAACAAATTCCTTATAATTGCAGGCCTTTGTTACATTTATAATTAATAAGTCTTATCAAATTTCATCCGATCGAGTATGACTATTGATGCAAATTTGCATTTGCAAGATCACCCAAACATTCAAATTAGAAGTTTATGAAATTAATCCAAAATAATTCAGATATCTTTTTTCATCAAACTTAAAATTGAAAGGACGTCTAGATGAGGCTACTCAATTATATAAAATACGCTTTTGTTTGAATTCAAATGAGCCTAAATAAAGCACTCAATAACTTAGCATAAAAAATACCTCCGAATTTTACTTGTTTATAATTGAAACGATTATCTTGATGTGTATAAATCTAACAAGCTTAAGATGTTAAAATTATGATATCATTAAGATAAATAAGATGTCTAAGAATATTATTTGATTTAGGGGATGTTCTATAGAAATGTCCAAATTTTTTGTTAAAATGATTAGAAAATTCTCTTCAATAATCTATAATTTTTTTAACAAGTAGGATTGTAGGAAAACCCAAAAAGGATTCTAAATGCTAAGTCTGGAGCTCTACCTATCAGAACTTGATGGTTATCATCATTCAAACAACAACATCCACATCTTGAACCATGGTTGACACGCCATCGATACCACTGCGATATCCACCATTTTCACCGATGCAAAGCATATCATTATTAAGAATCGTAACATCCTCATCACGAACAAGATATGATGCCCATTGCCTACGCTAACACAGATGTCCACCATCACCAATAAGGCCACGAGTCTATATTAGAGCATACAAACAACAACACATCAAAACAAGAAGGACACGTGTAATCACAGTTTTATATTCTTTGTTATCTATTATTGTCTTACACGTGTACCTACCTCTTACTTCTATTTATAGAGTTGTACATCCTCACATCAACATAATAATTGTTTATTCTTCTTCTTCATTTATGTTCTTTGTCTTCTCCTTGAGCCGGCGTAAAGAGCAGCTCAAGAGCTGTTCGTCTGTTTCGGTTCTACAGTCTATCATCTTTAGTAACTTTAAAACCATCCAACACAACTAAAGTTAATTCCTTTCATAAACCTAATGTTAATGACAAAATCACCTATAGTACCCAACAATCATTGTTTGTGCCTATGATTGACACCAACATTAACTCCCACCTTAGAAAATAAGGCCAAAAACCAGCTTTGACATCAAATCAATGTCACGATCGCCAATAAGGTTAAAGTTGATCGTTGCATAATGCATGCTCACCCCAACAATACTGACACATATTATAATCATTAAGGTACTACGTCGCCTTTTACACTTAAGTCGGCGTCCACCTTCCTTTCTACCATATCATTCTCCTATATAACATCAAACAAATCATTGATCATCTTTTGATGAAAACTCTGGGTCTCATATTTGTATAACACATTGCCTGTTAAGTTTGATGCTCATCTTTCAAGTTGTCTGTCACCCTCCATAATATGAATGACAGAGCAAATCTTTACCGTTATTTCATAAAAACTCTTACTTTTAGGGTTCTTCCTACTTCCACAGTGGAAGTTATATTTTTCAATCATGTCTAGTAATACAAAAAAATAGATTTACTGGTGTTTTTAAACAACTAAGATAGGAATTTAACATCAGTTGTAGTAAAAAAAAAAGTTGTGATAAGCATCTGATGATAAAAAAGCTATTTGCAATGCCAACTCCAAAGATTATTTTTACAATCGGCTACTTCGTCAAAAAAGTTGTCAATTGATAATCGTTTGGGTAGGTATAAGTAATCCATATGCTTGATAAGGTATTGGTGGCTAGCTTAATTAGAACACATCATGATTTGCTAATCAAACAAGCTCGAATATTTTTATAAATGTTTAACTAATAAATGAACAACTGAATAACTCATGATTAATTTAATTATGTTTTTTTAACACTTCATATAAAGCCGTGAACAATCTTTTAAGAAGCTTGACTAAGCTTGATAAAAAAACTTATTCATGACTTCATAAAATGCTCATTTAAAATATGATATTATAAATACGTTTAAGACTTAAAAAGAAAATTTATATACTTTAGATATTATATTATAATTTTTTAATATTTATAAAATCTGAATTAGTATTAATTAAATAAATATAAAAAAAATTTACAATGCAAACATCAACTCTCATAAAATAAAAGTCTAAAAGCCATAAGAACTAAATGATTTAGGCTTCGTTGGGACGGCTTTCTTCCTGCTTCTTAAAAAAAATTTCTACCACAAAAGTTAAAATTTTTATACCCAAAAATTGTTATAAAGCAGTAAGAAAGTCCCAAACGAAACGTTTATCATGAACGTGGAGGCCGAAATGGCGAACGGCATACTGTTAAAAAAAAAATGGCAATGAAACCTTAAGCTCAAAATTGAATAACTAATCACCTTGAATCCCTAAGCTTTCGCAAGTGCCGCCACTTACAGTTAGTGATCCCTCTCCCCCTTCTATTCGTAGCTTCCATTGCTCTCACACTCCCACAACTCAAGTTGCTCACCCAATCTCATTGCTCCCATTCTATCCCGTTCGTCTCCCTCTCTTGCAACTCTCGACGCTCTCATGGTCAAACCCATAGGAACGATACATAAATGTTGCTTTCTTATTGAAAATTGTCCTACAATACCTCCATTGTGATAGCAAGCACATCCACATCTGTCATCGCTACATAAAGCTGCTTTTTTATATGAAAATTTGTAAATGAAACTTTTATTTTTTGTTGACAACATATTTTGTTCAATCTATTTAAGTGTCAATATGCTCTCCCTGTTGGCTTGGTTCGCAAGGGCCCAGACTCTCCTCTCTCTCTCTCATCGACATTAGTTTTTGTTGAATTTGTATAATAAAATATTAAGGATGATTTAAAAAATTAACATTTTAATTTTATATAAAGATTATCACACACATAAAATAAAAATTAGAGAGACAAAAATTTTGTATGAAAATTCAAAAAAGCATAGGCCATGACCAATTGAAATGATTTACAAGTATTTTATTATTAGTTATAATTTATAAATGACACTCATTTTAAAGATTGAGGAGGTGTTGGTGCTATATAGTGGAATATAATTACTTAGAACGATTTTATGATAAAAGTTGGAAAAAATATGGGCCGTGTGAGTTTGGTTCAAGTATGTCGTTCGTTTATATTTGATTGTTCTTGTTTGAGGAAAGAAGGCTAAGAACAAAATTCTAGTATAAATTTTAATGTTATTGTCAGAAGTCAAAGGTGTGTCGATGGCATGCGTCGACGTTATTAATATGGCAGGAGACAGTAAATATGCGCTGTTGTAGTCAGACAACAATAGTTAAGAGACTGAAATTGGGTGAAAGCAATTAGGAGACTGAGCGACGACATTGTTAGATGACCATAGTCTAGTAACGATTGTTGAGATCATATCGGTGGTCAAGACTAACTCAAGGTGGTTATATTCAAAATTAATACAAGCTTTAAAAACATAATTAAATAAATGCCAATTCGATTATCTTCTTAGATAGATAGTTATAGATTCAAAAGTTTTGTACAAACACTTATTATAGTGGATTAGATTCAAATTAAATTTGAATCTAAAGATTTGAATTTGTATTTGATACATCATCAAAAAATTATCTGATCAGGTACGAATCTCAAGGCAAAATCAAGTTAGAACCTCTGAAATTAAAATTGGGACCATCCGAACTCCAATTTCACAAAATTATAGTCAAACTGAATGTCTCGAGAATACGAACCCAACGACACAAACCAATCTGACTCAATCCAAGCCCAAATGTCCAAATCAAGACCCGAAACGTCGTTGAAAGGTTTAAACACAATTTGGATTACCAAATGTGACATGCTTATAGTTGAATCGAGCGGCTCAACGAGACGAATCAGCAAGCCTATGATCACAGAATTTCAGCACACTAAGACCTTCAAATGTCTAGCGAACATCCATGATCAAGGGATTCACATCGGCCGTCCCATCCAAATCACTCCCCATCTACCCCTGATCTTCCTCATTATGAGTCATGCCACTCTAGGAAATTTATAAATAGATCCCTCCTTCCTCATGAAAGGGGGACCCCAATAAGAGGGCAAAGAGAGAGATCTGAGATCGCTCTTGCCTCCTTACTCCTCCTCGACCACCCGCCCAGACTTTCGCGGACTACCACCACAGATGGAGTTCCGTCGGACCACCGCCCGACGCCGGAGTTCCGCCGGAACACTGCCCGACGCCAGAGTTCAGCCAGACCACCACCTAACGCCGGACATCCGCCAGAACCACCGCCCGACGCCGAAGTTCCGCTAGACCATCGCCCGATGCCAGAGTTCTGCCAAACCACCACCTGACACCAAAGGTTTGCCGGACCACCGACTGAATACCCGAACTTTCGCTGGAACACTGACAGAAGTCAGGAGTTCCGCCAGACCACCAAATAACGTCTGGACTTCTGCCGAACCACCGCCTTATGACTAAGGTCTTTTTGACCCCTATCTCCTACCGACTATAATCCTCCAATCTTCATCGCCTACTACGACCTTCCAACCTCCTCACTAGACAATGGTCTTTTTGACCCTTGTCTCCTGCCGACTAGATCCTTACGACTTTTATGCCTTCTTCGTTCCTTCTAACCTCCATCGGTAGACAACGGTCTTTCTGATCCATGTCTCTTGCCGACTACGTCCTTCCAACTTCATCGCCAAGACAACGTTCTTTCTACCCATATCTCCTACCGACTAATCCTTATACAGTTTTGCGCCTACAACATCTTTCTGACCTCATTGTCAGACAACGTTCTTTCAGAACCATGTCTCATCCGACTATGGTCCTTCCGACCTCCGTCGCCTACTACGGTCCTTCTGACCACCATTGCTAGACAACTGTCTTTCTGACCCATGATCTTCTGCCAACTACGGTCCTTCCGACCTCCATCGTCAGACAACGGTCTTTCTGGCCCTTGTCTCTTGTTGACTACGGTCCTTCTGACCTCCATCGCCATACAATGGTCTTTCTGACTATGTCTCCTGCCGACTACGGTCCTCTGACCTCCGTCGCCTATACGGTCCTTCCGACCTCCATCGTCTGACAACGATCTTTCTAACTCCTGTCTCCTGCCGACTACGGTCCTTATGACCTCCGCCGCCTACTACGATCCTTCCGACCTTCATCGTTAGACAACGGTCTTTCTAACCCCTGTCTCTTGCCGACTACGGTCCCTTGACCTCCTCGCTAGAAAACGGTCCTTCCGACCACCGTCACCATACTACGGTCTTTCTGACCTCTGTTGCCCGCCAACTAAACTAACATTCCAATACTAATACTTTCAATCCCACACGTAAGATGATGTATAAATACTACATCTACCTAAGGCCTTCCCCCCATGGAAGGGCCTCATTTGTAATCATTTGCAAATAATAATTGATTCATCGCCGCGTCCGCGCACCCGCCCTGCGCTGCAGTGCCCGCCACTCGCTCGCGCCGCGCACCTGCCTCGTGCGCAGCTCCCGCCTCTCACTCGCGTCCGCGCACGCGCACCCTCCCCACACTGCTGCAACCCGCCCCTACGTCTGTTCTCGTGTCGGGTCGGGTCCGGGTTCAGATTTCCGACCCGTTTACCTACCCGAGTCGGGTTAGGGTCGACCCGTTTGACCGGGGTCAGTTCCTGGTTCGACCCGAACCCAACCTGTGACCCAAAATTGACACCCCTAATCAGAGCTGGTGGAGGCAATCTTGAGGATTAAGGTTCTTGCAGTCAAGAAAAGGAGAAGTCGAATGTCGAGTTCACGGGGGCCGAGAGAATCTACGTCTTCTACGGGAGTAGCACCGGAAAGAAGGTTGGTACAGGAAGCGGCCGTCGAGCTCGAAAAGGAACGTGGTGACAAGAGGAATTGATGATTTATGGAGGTGGCAGCGTTGGATTGACGAGCCTCCTCGCTCACGCTGTTCATGATGGTGGCGGCCATGTCTTAGGGGTCATTCTGAAGTCTTTGATGGCCTTTGGAGATAATTCAATAGACTTGTTGGAAAGTTAGAGCAGTCTCACATATGCACGAGAGGAAAGCAAGATGGCTCGCCAAGCTGATGCCTTCATTACTTTGCTTGTGGCTATGGGACTTTAGAAGAATTGCTTAAAGTCATCACATTGGCACAGTTTGGAATTCATCAGAAGCCGTTTGGTCTTCTTAAGGTGGATGGATACTATTATTCATTTCTCTCATTCATTGATATGGCTGTCATTACACGTTGTTTCTTCTCCGGGAATAGAGAGCTGGAAGGATGGAAGATTCAAGAACTTGTTCTTGGTACAAGATCTGTAAAGTTTTTGAGGTGGAGCCTCTGGGTTAGATGCAAGTTGATCGCGATAAGTCATTTGTTTGCTGTTTGTTGGAGCAGTGGATCAAGAAATGCAAGATCAAGAACTTGGGCTACAAGAGTGGTCACGAACACAAAATCGAACAGGTGTTGTGCTAGGTCGCAGGTTTGGAGCGCACGGTGTCCGGGAAAGACTGCGACTCAGTCAGATTGCAACAGGCTCATAGATGGTTCTTTGATTGTAAAATTTGGACCAAGGTGGAGATTGTTAGGTGCTGGTCTAATTTTATTAAGGTTGCTCTTCTAATTACAACAATATAAATGCTTACATATAGGCATTGTATGAGATGTATTGATTTCGAAAAATTGTGAATAAGGTTTTAGGATAAATTTTCCTCCTACTAAAATCTATTTCTCTCCCTCTTGTAAGAAGAGCTCAAAAAGCTCTCAAAAACTCCTCACAATTTTCTAACAGGATTAAGATTCAAATAAACGAAATTTGAATTTGTACAAACATCTTACAAATAAGAGACCTGGAAGGAGCAATTATGGTTTGATTTCGAAGAAAAAAAAAATAGGAGATGCTATATAAAAGAAGAGGGAGAGAAAAAATGGAAAGAAGGAAGAGAAAAGAAAAGAAGAAGAGAGAGAGAGAGAGAGGGGGGGGGGGGGGCGGGGGGCCCCAGGGGTGGGAGAGCACTCGTCGTCGCTGATTTGTCTATACGGCTTCAAGCATACGCAAGTGTCATGGTGTCTGCACAAGCGTGATGATAATGTAGATAAGTGCAGTAGTTCAAGAGGCAAATTAGTGGCGTAAAAAACTCTTATTTTTGTGACATGAAAAAAAAAAAAAAAAAACTACTCGAATTACCTTATCCTAACTAAAGGGAATTTTCCTTTCAATCTTTGTCATCTATATTTTAATATTTTGCTAGGGTGTCATTTTTTGACATGACCCAAAACACGACCGGTTAGCAAATGGGTCGGATCGGGTTCGAATTTGGTTACAGGTTGGGTTCGGGTTGACCCGAAACCCGGAAATGACCCGAAAATGATTCTCGTTTTCTATTGCCCGGCATGCCTGCCCTGCCGCGAAATGACCCGACGCGTCGAGTCGCCAGTTCGCCTCCTTCGAGGTTGCTCACAACTACTGCCGCTGCAGCATCGCCGCCGCTGTTGCTGCCGAGCACGGCCTGCACGCCTGCGCACCGCCTGCCAGTGCCGCACGCCAGTTCATTCAGTCGTTGTTGCACCACGAGTTCACATCGAGTCGCTGTCGCCCGCTGCCGCACTGCCTCGCTGGAAATGGAAGTAGCGACAAAGCTCGCTATATCTTTCTCATTTCTCGCGCGCTCAGCCAAACACAAAAAATCCGTGTCGTTTTGGTGACCCGAACCATAAGTGGGTCGGGTTCTGATCCTAAAATCGACCCGTTTGTGTGTCGGTTCAGGTTGACCCAAACAGTGCCGGGTCAGTTCCGTTCGACCCGACACGACCCGGACCCGAAATTGACACCCCTATATATTTGCTACATCCTTTGAATTCTTAGGTCCTCATAAAAGAAGAGATATCTCTTAGATTTTAATATATTGTTTGAGACTTAGGTTTAATTAGGAGATGACTTTTTTATTATTTTCTAAATAAATTTAATTCAAATTCAAAAAATTGTATATTAATAGTTAATTTATAAAGCATTAAGAAAGCAGCTCAAACGAAATCTTAAAACTTTGTGTGGATAGTTTTCTTATTATTTTCTAAAAAAAAATTTAGTGCAAAAAAATTTTTGAATTAGAAAATTTGTACTTAAAAAATTATGTTAGACTTCTAATTAGGTCTTGAATTCGAATTTACAAATGCATTATGTTTAAATTTATAATTAAAATCGCTAAAAAAATTTGATTTAACTTCTCACACATTCTCTTAACATATGATTTCACTTTTCCTTTTTTTCCCCTAGTTGTTCTCTTCTTCTGATAAGAAAAGAAAGAAAACAATAAGGAAAGGCACAATTTTCGGTAGATCTAGTCAAAATGACGTTCAAGTAAACTAAAATTTAGAGCAAGTGGCCCTGCAATTTGACAGGATATGCTTTGCGCAAATTTGCAATATTTTCTCAAGTATATTGTTTAGGCTTAGTAACTGTCAAAATTTGTGGCACTTGCTTTTTCTTAGATATATCTTATAATATTATAAACAAAAAATATAAATTCATGCATCCTATTTAGCATTTAGTTCTTTTCGTGTATTATTATTATTATGTGTGGAACTGATTGTGTTGATCATTTTGATTATTTTGTTATCTTGGACCTCAAACACGTGTCATGTTTTACAAGGTGATGCGTGGGGGTTTATCTCCTGCTGGGTTAGGTGCTTTAACCTAATTTTTTTTTTCGTACAACGTTGCGGTTGTTCTCCTTAGCATCCTAGCATGAACGACATATAACAGAGCATCGTAGGCCTAAATATGGCGCTGCAATGGGCAAGATAGAGGTTTGAGCGCCGCAACGCCCAAACTAGTACTGCAATGCTACGAGACAGCTAGACGGTTTTTTTTTCTCGTTGTTATAAAGGGTTGGGTTATTTTACTTGGCTTTTTCTTATATTTGATGTGTAGAACATTAAGAATGGTGCATGTGAGAAGAGATGCAAGGAGAGCAAGAGAGAAGAGAGATTTTTACTTATTCTCCCTATTTTTATAGTGGATACTTCATGTGGGTGTGATCCGTGATTTTTTTCCTATTTTAGGTTTTTTCATGTTAAATCATGGTCCTTTATTTCTATTGATTTTACTTTCTTCCTTTTTCTTCATTGTGATGTTACTCATCTCCGCAACACTCATCCCTAAGAGATTGAAAGTGATGAAGTTGGTAATTGGGAAATGATGAAAAGGGGGGAAATATGAGTCATGATATCTAACTTAATTTAAGTTAGATTGACTTCAATGCTTTGGATTCTATGTATCAATAATTTCAATGTAGACTTAGGATTTGTTTGGAGCAACTATATTATTGATTTGATTTTCAAATACAATCATAATTTTTGACTATGTCATTTTTTTTATCGCTTCCAAGAAATTTTTAGCCTAATGAATCACCTTTCTACATTAGTTTTAAAAAGTTACTTTTGTACAATATTTTATAAACCACCTTACACAAATATGTTGTCATCTCAAACGAACTCTTAAAGAAAAAAAAATTCATATAATTGCATTTTGATTAGGGTATCCTGATTCAATTTGTTTCTGATCGAACGATCAAATCTTTAAAAAAAAAAAAAACTTAACGAAACAAATTGCTTTGAGAAAGTTGGCTGTACTTAATAACTTTTTTAGGATTGATATTTCCTTAAAAATTTATCTTGGTCGGGCCGAATCTCGAAGTGAAATTAAATTGAAACTTCTGAAATTAAATTTGAGACCATCCGAACATCGATTTCATCAAACTTATAGTTAAACTAAACTTCTCAAAAAGACGAACCCAACGACACCAAATTGGACCTAGTTCGAGCCCAAATGGGTCCAAATTAAAGTCCCGAAGCACATTTGGAAGGTTTAAATTATAAATTGGATGACCAACGATTTCAAAATGAGTGACATGCTTAAGTCGAACTAAGTGGCTCGATGAATCAAATCCAATGAGCCCTAGATCGTCGAATTCTAATATCATTAAGGTGCTCAAAAACTTGATAAATGTGCATAATCAAAGGAGTCGATATTTTGCATCCATTCGAAACACTCCCATCAGTGCCTCTGATCTTCCCTCTATTTACTTATGTCACAATAAAATATAAATAGACCACTCATTCTTCATTGAGGGGGGACCAAAACAAGGAAGAGAGATAAGACATGAGAAGAAGAGACATATAATTCTCTCTTGCCACCAAGCCCCTCCTGACCATCGCCCGGCTACCGACTATCGCCTGACTACTCTCGGCCACCGATTGTCATCGGACTTTCTCCGGCCACCAACTTTTGTCAAACTTTCGTCCGGTTAGTAACTGATGCTAGATTTACTCCTGACTAACAACTATTGTCAAACTTATGCAAAGTCGCCGACCGTCGCCAGACTACAGTCATTCCTACCATCATCACCCGACTATGTCTTCCGAATACTGTCGCCTGAATACAATATTTTCGACCTCCATCTCTGATAAAGGTCCTTCAGACACAATCACTTGACAATTGTCTTTCTATCACCATCATCTGGAACTACGGTCCTCTTGAATATTATCGCCCAATTATGGTCCTTATGATCATTTTCACTCGAATCAGTCTTTCTAACCACCTTCTCCAAACTACTGTCTTTCTGACCTCCATCACCCGCCGACACAGTCCTTTCGACCATCATCACCTGACTACTATCTTTCCAACCTCCGTTGCCTACCACTATTGCTATTCTATAAGGCTTGGTCAGTCAGTTATGTCTTATCCCGATGTATGTTAATATTTTCTTTAGGTCTTGCTCAGATGTGCCTTTGTAGAATGCTGTTCAAATATTGTTGAAGTTGAGATATACTGCTAAGCTATTCCTACTTAACATCATGTTTCTCTTTTAATGGCCAACATTCTGTGCCAATAAAGCATTGCAGGTCTCACCACCATCTTATAGAATTGTTCCTTAAGTTTGAGGAGTACTTTTCTATCACACAACAAGCCCTATGCATTCCACTTCAACCATTCAACTTGAATTCTACTAATAATATCCCCATCTATTTCACCATCAACCAGGACAATACACATAAGATATATAAAGCGTGCACTCTTATTAATGATTTGATCGTAGGGGTTGTCAAGAACGGATTGCGGGTTGGGTTCGGGTCGAACTCAGTACTGACCCGTTTTGCAAACAGGTCAAAAATTCTAACCCGGACCCAACCCGCCAAGTTATCGGGTTAACCCGACCCGATTAGTCGGACGTGGGTGCAAGTGCAGGCAAGAGTCGAGAAGCAGCACAGGGATGGCGCGTAAGCGGGATGCGGTCAGGTGCGGGGTCGCGCGCAGGCGGGACATGATCCGATGAGGGGTCGCAATCCGATGCAGGGTCGCATGCAGGCAATCCGGTGCTGCTGGTGGGTCACTTATAGGTCATTTTTGGGTTAGCGGGATGACCCGGACGACCCAATTTTTTAAAAAGGTCGAAAATTGGAACACGAATACGACCCGTTTGCTAAATGGGTTGACCCAAAACCGAATTTTCCGGAATGAGTTCGGGTAGGGTTTTCGAGTCATGTCAAATATTGACACCCTGCCTGATTTCCCAAAATCACAATCCCCCAGTAGATCTATTACTACTAAAATTATACTCCATGTATTCGATTTTTGATCTACTCAAACAAAAACCTTTAGACTCTAAGGTTGACCTCCATAATTCAAGTTTACATTCAACTCCATCTTTAGTCTTATCAACAAGAAGAATATCATCAGCAAAAAACATACACCAAGGTACATCCTCTCGCAAATGTCTAGTAAGTACATCCATGACTAAAGTAAGAAGATATGGGCTTAAGGATGATCCTTGATGATCATTGTACATGATCACCCTTTTATGATTGTTGACCATATGTGGTTTAATGTACCATTAAAGTCTTTAAACCAAGTTATGAGAGTCTCTAGAAACATAATTAGAAATGATTGCATTAGTAGCACATACATATGTGAAGCTATATGTAAGTACTTGTTGTAGTGAAATTTTTAAGAGAGAGACTCCACTATCACCTTAGATAACACTAGAAGTAATGATGTTACAGCAAGCTCTCTTAAAGCTTAATTTCTAGTCATGAGGAAAGTTGTATTTCAAATGATATTTCCTCAATGTTCGGTGTTGTGAACATATCATGAATATTTTATGATTCAAAATGGATTAAAAAAGGTCCATGAAATAATTTATCATATTAAGAAGTCAATAAATATCTCAAGAAATCACTAACAATACTACATAAGTTTGTGAAAGTCTCCTAGCAACTAAGAGTTTCCACATCGAAGGGTTTGTCTATTGATATACAAATATAATAGAACTCAACATATTTAATGCTTGAATCTGCCTTTGTTTATCACAATGTATTTAGTCAAAACGCAGCTTGAGACAACAATTACAAGTGGTTCCATCTGATTTTGATAAAGTTAAAATATGAGAGCATTAGAAAGCTCTTTGCAGCTTTTAACAATTTAACAAAAATAATTTCTAATTCTTCCTATCCTACTAAAAATATTTTCCTCTCCACAGTTATGCATATGAAGTTCTAAATGGAAGAATCAACTTCATCGGATGAGTAAATGAGTATGACTAGCATCATGAAAATAAAATTGTAAATGAGTATGACTAGCATCATGAAAATAAAATTTGATGAATACTATGATGAATGTAATTTTCTTATATCTATAACAACCATTTTGGATCCCCATTTGAAATTTAAGTTCATCAATTTCACATTTCCAAAGATATACTCATCTTCTGAGCTAGAATCCAAAATGCAAACAGTTCAGGATGTTTTTTAGGAACATAATCAATACATTACTGATGTTGCTAGTTCTAGCTCTATAGGTGTTGGACGCTCAGCTTCCATGTCATATGACACAACTTTTTCACATAGCTTTGTTTCCATGCTTGGATTTGTTTATTTTCTCCGGTCATCAAGGTCCATTCAACCTTCCAATTTTGATTATCTATCTTGCAAATGATTTGTATGTGCATGACAATGAGCAATTTGATGCTCTTGAACAATCCGAAATACCCGTGCTTGTAACAACGATTGCATCAAAATCTACAATTTAGTGCTGGTGGGTAGAACATTGGGTATGATCAAAGGTAGAGCACACTCAAAATTCCAATAGCTTCCAATCATACAAATCAATATAGAACTCTACAGCCCCCTAAATTAAGACAAAGTCAAAAAGCTCCAAAGATATAAAAACCTTGGTACATATTCTTGCAAAATGATTTTAGAACCCAACTGCATGAAATCATGCATGACAATTAGAGTTCCAAGCTTACTCGCTAGATTGCAAATCTTCAAGCACATCCAAACTAAGGCTAACATTTGGAAATTTGATCTCAACCAAAAAAAACTTCAATCTTCCTTGGATTGAGGTGAAATTCAACATCCACAAGTTGATAGATGACAATCACTAATAAGCCACAGGCTAGTATGCCAAATCAAGAGTATATCCTTAGTAGAGGCAAACATAAAGAGGCAAAAACCCTATTAATTGTTGGGACACCACCTTATACTTAATCTTCCACAACCTCTTCATTGTAAAAACAAATGCCCCATAATATGGTTTATGGTCAATGCATTGTCCAATCAAGTAAGATTTATGGTTTTCATCACCTTCATGAAGTTTAGTATGCCATGTAGTATCCCCCCTTTCGATGGAAAAATGCAGTTTAACAAACACCTTCTATGAATCCTTACAAACCATCTCCAAATGTGAATAATAGGGGAAACTTGTAAACTATTGACGGGAAGAGGTCAAGATTGAGGCAGCTATGTACAAGAAATTTGTTAGGGACTAAAATTGTAGTGAGACTTAAGACTCTATTATAAGTTGTGCACGGTCACATGAGAGTGATGCCTCAAAGAGCAAACCAAACAACTTCCAAAAACGTCTTCAATGAAAGTGAATAAACTACTGGCAGGAACCTAATATTATGGTGATTGATTGGGAAACAACTAAGTCCCAACGCCCCACATTCTGATGCATACAATTCTTCATGCTCATGTTTTAAGATACTTTTATTTTATGTTATTGTACTTTTTGAGTTTAATTTTTGTTTACCCAATGATGGATGGCATCCGATGAACATGTGTGGTTTAGGTGCTCTTTGGACATGGTTTTTTTCCTTTTGGTGTGCTAGCTTCTTTGGGTGCTTTGTGTTTGGGCTGATTTGGGTTTGTTGGGGGGTGGCAGAGCTGCCGTCTGCTTGGTGGCTGTTCGATTTCTGTGGCTTTCCCGATTCCCTTGGTCTGGCTGTTCGGGTCATGTTGCTGTTCCCTGGCTTTCCTGATTCCTTTGGCCTTGGTTGTTCGGGTCCTGTTGCTTTAGTCAGGCCTTAATTGCTGCCTTTTTTCGGTTGGTTGTATGGGCGGTTGTGGCTGACTGTTGGCCTCCTTTTCTTTCCTATTTAAGGAGGTGTTTTGGGCTGTTGTAGGGAGTTTTTGGAGGTGAAAAGAATTCTAAAACCTGAGGGTTTCTTCTCTAGCTTGAGAGCTACTTCTTTACTTATTTCTACTTCTAAGTCTTCTATCTAATTCTTCTCTCCATAAGTTTCCACCCTATTGTATCATTCTTCTAAAAGTGTGAGTGGTGTTGGTTGGTCAGTTTTGTTGATGTTTGCCAGAGTTGTGGTGGACGTTGGATCAAAGTTGCTGTGGTGGACCACTAGTTTGCATGTCCTTGAGCATTCTATTAACCTAATTTATCATTACATGCGAGGTGACCACTAGTTGGTTGTTCTGAAGGTATTTTCTTTTTAGTTTTCTTTCTTCTAAAAAAACAATTTCAATTTGTTTTATGTTTATTTGGTGATTTGCTTACTAAGTTTTGGATTGAGTTGTGTCCTACTTTCTTTTGTGCTTTCCATTGGGTTTAGATTTCTAGTTCCCATCACATTCATTTTAGAAAGAGAAGTGAATCTCACATGAGCAATAGGGAGGGGGAGGGGGAGGGGGAGGGGGAGAAGGGGAATATGAAATCTATTGCTAGACAATAATGAGAAACATTACATAGTAAAATGAACAATAGAGATACTAAACTTAATTCCATGTTATAGTAAAGCACCTAAATTTTAGCACCCTAATAGTTGGTCAAATTAGGTGAAAGTAATTTAAGCGTATGTAGAGCCCATAGTAGTCTAACAACCTCCCTAATCAAGGAGCTTCTGCCCACAACAAAAAGAGGTAATGTTACAAATGTGAATCTTCATCAATAGACCAGCAAAAACACTTAAGGAATCCGAAAAGACTTATTATTAGTTTCATCAGACATTTGTTACATGTAGAGGGAAGTAGCTCATTCATACCCTTTGCAATTAAAGTTTTACATGAATCAAAACCATCTTCAAATATGGAGTGAAAAATCTAAAGTCAAACTTCATTGGAGAATAGCATTTAGGGGTTCTCCAGTAATGATAAAAAAACAAATTTTTTTTAACGAATGGAAGTTAGCTCACGCTTTGCAAGGTGAAAGGTAAATGAACCATGATGAAAACCTTTGATTGAAGGAAACACCTCCTCAAAAGCCTTACCCTTCTTATCCATGAAGGGAAGAGGTAAGGTGCAACAAGAAAATAGCAAGAGTTGGTGAAGAGTGTGTAAAAGAAAGAGTTTGAGGTGATGAGACCGAGGGAAGTGTTTAACACTAAAAATGAGGAAATTGAAGAGCGTCAAAGTGAGGAAAAGAATAATGGACAATTTGGGAAACTAGCATTGCATAATGAATAGGAGATTCTATAACAATCTCAAAAGAGGTGGTACATGTTCAACAAATCATGGTAATCTATCCAGGATAGTTCTAAGCTTTATATCATCCTGATTATCTTAGTAATGTAGCACGCTTATTGAATATGCATAGGAAATTAAGAAGGCTGTATAACTGTGGATGAAGATGAAAATCTCACAATGCCCACTATTATTTTTTTTTCTAAGAAGTTTAAAGAAAGAGAAATTCATTACATAGAATTAGACTGAAAAATTAATCATGGCCTCAAAAAGCCTCTATACATCATTTCTCCTAGCAAATAGAATAACCAATAGACGAAATTTTGATGGTTTCACCTACATTGGCGAGCTCATTGTTCAAAAATAAAAGTTTTCTAAGTCAAATACCACTAATATGCTGTGCTGTCATATTCAGTCAGACGAGCAACGAAGCCAAGTTTATACATGTTAGGCACCAAAAATAGCATTTGGATATGTAATAGGTCATGGAAGTATAATTTTATAATTGATTTCAAATTAAACCAAAATAGAGAATCAAAATGAAAGAATGAATTATATTTTTACCTGTACAACATCCTCCCCTTTGATGACCCGCCCAAACACATTAAGCTTATCATTTAGGTCAGGAATTGGTGCAGTAGTAATAAAGATCTCAAATCCTTTAGCATTGGCTTTTGCTTTTGAAGTTCCAAGCATGAAAGCCTCGTGCTTTGGGCTGTTCAAGAAACGTACATCATCAAAATTAATAGAAACAACTTAACTAAGTTTTTGTAAGGTCTGAAGAAGTAAATTGGCATAATGCATTCATCTTTCTTTGTACTTATGAAAGAAGAAAATATGGAATGAAAATATACTAGGAATGCGTACAATGCATCAAACCTTGTCTCAAGCTGACCATCGGATTTTCTATGGAGAGTCCATTCTTCAGCAGCTCCAAGGTTGTGAGGGTCTCCACCTTGAATGACAAAGTGCTTTATCACACGATGAAAACGCATTCCTTTGAAGTATCCTTTTTGACTGTATATATAAACAGTTGTACCAGTAACATTCATGATGCTAATAAAGTAGACTTGCACAGGGATAAAAAAAGTAGCACTTGCAGTTGCAAAAAGAGGTCAAATAATGATTTTGGCATACCATAAATCAAGGAATTTGTCCACAACCTCAGGGGAGGAATCCTTATGAAGTTCAACAGTGATTGAACCTTTGGATGTTTCCAAGACCTACAGAAAACAGTAAAATTTGTAAAGAAGAAAGTATGATAAATTCATAGCTATTTATTTGCCTACCTCAAAGAGTGACATATATAATTACACAAGCAAATCCAGATGCCAAATAATCTTAGCATAAAAAATAAAATGAAAAAATGTGTGTTGGCTGTAGCTGCGATCAATAAAAGGAAGAGACTTCCCCAACAGGCCGAATGAATATCTAACTGAAACACAAAATAAAAAGATAAATTGTGCGAAATTAACTGATTTCAATATGCCCACTTCAAAGGGATCTTTGATTCTTATTTTATTTTTTTAGGTGCTAAAGTAAGAAAAAAACACTTTAAACTCAACAGATACCCCCAAGGCCGGAAAGCCATGAATGAGGTAGATTAGATTTGCAAGTAGAACTTTCCTTCATACAATTCCCACCCAAATCAAATTTGTGAATGGGTAAGATTGGGGAAGTAAAACAACACCAAACTAGCCTAAATCTTGATCATGTTGCCAAACAAAATCAAGAAATTCCAACCTTTTTGACTACCCAAATTCATGAGAAAGCACAGGAATTTGATACACCAAGGTAAAAACAAAATGCAGCCTTAACAGGATACAAAATTAACAGAACGGAATAAAACTCAAAGCATCAGTTGGGGACAGGGAACTTACTGCATAGCCAGGTAGGTCAAATTTCTTCCGCTCCCCAGTATCATTGGAATGCTTTAACCACAAAAAAAGGGGACCATAAAAATTAATAATAAAGTAACTCTAACTCTTATAAAAATTAGTAGAAACAGAAAAGGAAAATTCAAGTGATGACATGTTAAGCAAATGCTACATGACACTGCATCTGTTCACTATCTCAACACACAGAACAAACAACCAATATGAAACAAATATATACAGATTGAAAAAGGTAACAGCAAAAATGACTGTACCTCAGAATTTATTAATTCAGTATCAAGTTTGTTGCTTGACCTGCATGGTAGTTTAAAGTTGTAAAACAGGAAATCCACTATCAATTTAATGTACCAACACAAAAGCATGCCTTGAATACAAGTGACTGCAACGATTAGCACTGATCCAAGCATCTTATCTGATTGTTTTTGACTAAGAGGAAACTTAAAAAGAAAGAAATGAAAAGCTGACCTTTTATACCAGTGATTGTAGGTTGCATACAAGGATAATACAACCAAGATGACTAAAAGATTGCATGTAATGATCGTTGTGAGACTGACTCGTGTTGGAGCCTTTTTCTTTTTGCTCTGAATAAGCAATGCTTGAGGCTTGATTCTTGCCATAAGTTTCTTCTGAAGCAAGGAAAAATCAACAATTGTTACTTCCAAGCAACTGGTAAAATAAAATTGCTGCAAGTCTAGTTACATTTTGGGGTACCTATGTAACATTATAAAAATATTATCTGAAAGATGCTTTAATATGAGAAAGATTGTCAAGAAGCAGAGATAGTGGGTTTAGGACAAAAATGAAAGCAAACATACATTGTTCTATTGATCTAAGGATTAGATCAAACGAATGATCAATTAGATCATCCATGATAACAATTTCGATATCATGTTGTGAAGAGATAGGAGTCATGATTGTTAATATTTTGACTATCTAATCACTTGAGTCTTGGAGACTACCTATAGTGTTGATTTTGTTGAGACAGGAGATCAAGTCAACTGGAGACCATGGATAAAGATGGATTCTCAATTGGACTCCTGCTTATAAAGATCAAACGGAATGAAGTTTAGATCAATGAATGGCAATCTTGAGGACAACAAAATAAGCATGGGTAGTCAATATAGAAATCAAGATATAGTCAGCCAACCTAGGATTGGGATGAATTTTAAATTTTAAACTTGTTTTGAATATTTTTATATTTTGAATTTCACAATTATGTATTCACTCTTTGGTGGGGTTAGTTTATGATAAAATAAAAACTTTTGAATTAATTCATGAAGTATTCACTTATAAATAAGTCTATTTCCTTCAATAGATTAATTCCAATATCTCTCAAATCCTTCTGTATCTTCTCTCCCTCTGCCATAAGGCTCTAGCCCTTATAAGGACAAACAAACAGCCTGATTTCCTCTCAGAGAAGTGAAAACCAGCTGCTCAAGCCCTCCTGTAGTTGCTGGAAATCCCCCAGCGGCCTGCCACTGACAACCTGTTGCTGCTAATTCCTGCAGAAACAGAAAATAGGAAATTCTGTACCTGTTTACAGCAATTCAGAGTACAATTTGGCCCATCTTTGCTAAAAAAAAATCCAGATTGCTATTTTCAGCAAGACAGACAAGGATTTCAGCAATTAGATGCTCTGCCTAGTGAGGAAGACTCAAAAAAATAAATGAAACTCATTGTACACAGTAAGAAAGAGACAACAGAGAGATACATCTACGACAAGAAACAAAACCCCAGATACATTTATTTTGATTAATAGATCATTAGGACTCCTCCAAATCAATATATATTTCATATCCGTCTTAGCCTTTTATTGTGGACAAATGTATATCATTTAGAAGCTACCATTGAATCAAGTTCGCATCAGAGCACCATTCCTTGGTGCACTGTACAAAAGGAAGAGGTATTATCACAATATTGGAGAACCAGTTATTTCCTTGGATACTCAAAGAAAGCCAAGAATGAAATGAGAGATGAACCCCTCCAAATAAAGCAAAAAAACTTATAGACTATCTAAAAATGTATTGAGTACAATTGATAAAGTGAACCAATCTCTATCTCTAATGACAATGTTGAAGGAAATAAAAACAATAATGTCATGTAAAGTGGACATGGGGAGAAGTTGTTCACCTTGAGAATGCATTTCAAGTACGAGGTGATCTAAGCCATCATCAACAGTTCAACACTGAAAATCTAAGAAAAAAAAATCACGCTAACCTAGTGCAAAAATTGGGGTTAGGCACCTTACCCATCCAAGCCCTTATCCTTTGCTCTAAACTCAAAAAAAGTTTAGATATGAAAATTGATATTCAGTGCCAA
Organism: Dendrobium nobile; assembly: GCA_022539455.1. NCBI lineage: Eukaryota > Viridiplantae > Streptophyta > Magnoliopsida > Asparagales > Orchidaceae > Dendrobium > Dendrobium nobile. The sequence continues at coordinate 32,753,043 of CM039732.1, read as the reverse complement.
CTCAAAAAAAAGATTGCATTAACAAGATATTATGCAATAAAGTTCCCCTCAAAATATGTCAACTTGGGGGCATACGACTTCATGAAATGTAGTGCTATACCGATGAACTTACTAGTGCTAGTTCACTAAAGATGGAAGAGCCTTCTCGTAGGACTACAACATTCCCTTGGTGGGCATGAAAACAACTAGCTAAGCAAGGAAGTCATTAATGTTGACCAGACGTTCATGTTGTTGCTTGTCCGCCTAGTAGAAGGAAAAAGGATAAGCATTGCCTTCTTTGTTGTGGGTATAAATGGTGAAATACAGATGCGTAAGCAACATTCTAAAGAGGTTCAAGTGCTACCACCACAGCGGGCCACCAAACACAATTTCAACTTATCTCAAACCCAAATCTCTCGATGTGCTGAAATTTGATCATAAAAAATGAGATATAAAAGCAAGGCACACAATTACTTATGAATAGAGTAATCCAGCTCGGCAATTATCTTTGTGGATAACCCATTATGATGATTCCTAAAAAGGATGGGATGTCGAGGCTATGTGATGGCTATTGTGCTCTCAATAAAATAATAATGAAAAATAATGAGCCTTTGCCTCATATCGACAACTTGCTAGATCAATTGAAACTTTCCACCATCTTCGCCAAACTGGACATCAACTATGGCTATCAACACTTATAGATCAATGATCAATACACTTTGAAAATGTTCAAAATGACATAAGATTGTATGTGTTGAATCCAAATTTGTTTGTGGATGATACCAAACCGTACTAGCAAGTAGCAACTCAACCTGTTGAGCTGGAACCTGTGATTCATAATGGAGGGTCTACACACACACACAGAGTAGGAGTCAGAGGCTAGCAGAATATCTACTATTAGGAAAAATTTTGAGATTCAAGAGTCAAAAAGTCTTTCCAACTATTTCTCATCACCCTTATTTATAAGGTTTTGAGGGCTACAGGAAATGTTATACAGAGAAAAAATCAAGAACCACAACCTAGACAGAATGCCCGTACAACACGAATCACTAATCTAACATGTGTTGCCTCCTGATAGGTTGGAAAGGAAGAAGTCAACAAATGAACTCTCTATGCGCAAGCATGATGGCGGCGAGTTCTCTGTGAGTGATCTCAGTGGTGGCAAACTCTCTTTGGGTGAGCTTGATGGTGGCAAGTAGGCTCCAAGTAAGTCTTGAATGAGCCCACGTCAATAATTGGTGGTGATTGAAGTTTGGTGTTGGGGTTATTTGACTGTCGAAAGGAGGAAGGTGAGCGAGATATTGTGGAAATGAAGAACTACAAGCCGGATGATTACAGCTAGTATTAGGGGTGAATTCAATGGACAATTTCCTGTAGCTAAATTGAATGTATTGGAATGTTCTAGGGGAGAGCAAGTGAAAGCAGTAGCGACGAATAATGGTTAGACGAGGGATTCCTGATTTACCTTGTGTTGGAATGGCTCCTTAGTAGGCCCAGGCTTGTTGAGCCAAATGATTCCCTCGAGTGGATTCCTCCATTGGTTCCAGGTGAATTCCTGAAAGGAACATCCCCTGAGGGAAAGTGTCCTCGTCATGAATTGGTAGCTACCAATGAAACACTAGTGAAAACATTTATGAGTATACAGTATGAATAATTATTCAAGTCATTAGAATGATTCAATGTTCTCGTAGCTTCTACCGCTCCTTTCCAACAAACCTATTCAATTGATCAAGACGAGACCAGCCACCTCCTTGGAGTGGATCAATAGCCCTACAAGTATACCTCTAAAGCTCGTTTGCAGCAGCTTTTGGCCACTGTTTTTTGCTTTTTCAAAAAAAAAATGTACTAGAATGTTGCTTTAGAAAATAGTAAGAAAATTGTCCTTAACACATCCTAAGTCTTTATTATCGACTATTTTAGAAAAATCGTGGCCTTTGATAATTCATGGGAGGAGCATTTGGATAACATTAGGAAGGTATTCAAAATATTACAACTACATCAACTCCACCTAACTAGAAGTGTGAGTTTGCAAGTAAGTCACTGCTTGGGATTTGCGGTGAGCAATAGTAAGATCAATATTGACAACAAAGTGAAGGTGACAAACAAGTGGCCAAGGGCATGCATATTTATTGATGCAAGGAGCCCTACGAGCAATCTTCATTACGTAAGTTCATTTATTTGCATATTGACTTCTCAATTAAACTCCCTCACTAGAGCATATTAAAAGTTCAAATGGAGAAAAAAATAAGGAGACATTCCTCCTATTGGAAAAGAAGATAAGTGAGGTACCAATTCTTTCCTTTCCAAAGTTGCAAAGACCAATTGTATGCATATCTAAGCTTTGTCTCTTTGATTACCCACACTAATAGAAATAAACTAATTATATTTTAAAATGTTATATTCATCATTTTTACTCTCATAATGTGTGATTGGGGGTCCATGTTGTGGTTTCGTGTGATTTGGTTTGTATGACATCTAAGAGAGATAATTCCTTAAGATGGGTCTCATGAATTGGAATTCATAATACAAAAAAGGGATGGATGCGGGAGAAAAAATAGAGATGAGATAGAAAATAGGAAAAAGATGAATATTTATTCAAATTCCAATTCATAGAAATAAGATAATAAGATAAAATCAACCTATTGAAAATTCAAATCTAAATATGTACAATCAAGGAGCAACTAATGACTTCTCACGATAAAATTATCCAACTTCTTAGAAGTTCTAAATGATGCATTAAGAAATTGTGCTACCCACTGTCCAATTCTGAAGGGGAATGTGGAGTTGATTCTGAATGATGAGATAAGTAAACGGGTATCTAACCTGACCATGTACACAAAATTGTTTTTAAGAAAACTCCTAACTGAGATTATGGCAATTTTCTGCAGCATCTTAGAAGCCAAAAGTTTTTCAACACAGCTGCACTTCAGATTCATATAATTCTTCACTGATTTTTCTGTAAAGTTCACATGATTTTTTCCCTGATGTGTGTGAAATGGACATCAAAGCACCACAATTAAAATATAGAAATCAAAACCCTAACTAATTCAAAAGGCAAGGCGTGCAAATTGCGGGGGAAAATCCATATTTTGCACTTAAAAACAAGATGAAAATCCATAAACCCTACATAAAACTGTGAAGCCTTAGGGGCTGTTTGGTATCGGATTTACAGTGGGATTTAAGTCGGATTTATGCTAAATCCAGCCAAACGGTTTTTGTGTGCTCGTTAAATCCCGGGATTCCGTAAATCCCGGATTTAGGGATTTACGGCTTAAATCCCGGATTTACTAAATCCCTCTGTTCGGCGGATTTAACGGGATTTAGCCGAAGAAGCGCGCGAAAGGGAGAAAGTTACCTTCACAGCCAGCGAGGTCCCGTTCTTGCTTCCGATCAAAATGTCGAAATTTTCGATCCGACAGGAAGGGAAAGACGTCGAAGGAGCGAAGTTGAACAGTCACGAAGGAAACGAAGAAGCGACGCATGCAATCTCGACACCTCCTGGGAAGCAACGAAGCCTAACAGCAACGACCAAAAGAGAAGATGAAAGGCAAACCTAAATGCCTCTAAGTTATTATTGATTAACTTAATTAATATATTTTAAAATATTAATAAATATGTAAAATAATTAAATAATTAATTGTATAATTAGTGCATAAATTTATTATCTAGTTCAACTTAATTGTACAATTGATAATTAAATATTAATAGAATTAGCTTAATTAATATAACTTAATATGTATGTATTATTAAATATTTAATTAATAGTGTAAATAATAATTAATGAATAATTTGTACTTAATATGTTATTAAATTTATAACACATTAATTTTTATTTTTAATTATAAATTTAGTTTTTAATTTATAATTATATTCTTCACATTTAAATCCCTAACTGCCATAAATCCTGAAATATATTACCAAACAGTTTCTATGGATTTAATAAGATTTAACATTTGACATACCAAACAGTTTTCAGGATTTAACACATTTCGGATTTACTAAATCCGGATTTACTAAATCCCACTAAAGTTAAATCCCACTTGTTGCCAAATAGCCCCTTAGGGGCTGTTTGGTAGCGGGTCTTAAGTAGGAGAAGTAGGATGTACGTTGGATTTATGTTAAATCCTGACAACGGAAAAAATGGTCGCGGTAAATCCACCCGGCGTAATCCGGATTTACTATATTTTTCGCCGTAAATCCCGGATTTACTAAATCCAGTAGTTCGGCGGATTTAAGGGATTTACGGACTTCCAAAAACTTCTCACGCAGCAGCTTTGTCGTGGAGAAAGATGGTTACCTTCGCAGTGAGCGAGCTCCCGTCGTTACTTCCAATCCGACGTCGTCGAAGGAAGCGAAGAAGCCTCTTTAGCAACTCTTGTAAAACACAACTTCTCGAGATGCATGCGAGCCTTCGAAACGCTACTTCACCCGAAGCGTAGCAGCAACGAAGAAATAGCCGCGAGCAGAAGCAACTGCAACCAAGAAATTGAGAAGTTGAAAAGAAAACCTAGACGAACTATGGTTTAAATTAATTTAATTAAGTTTAATTAATATAATATAAATCATCAGTAATTAATTAGATAATTAATGATATAATTAAAATTTAAAATTTATTAAAAATATTTAACTAGAAGTGCGAGAAATCAGGAAGCTCTGGCCGACAATGAATGAGAAAGCCGAGGAAAAAGAAGGAATCAAAGAGCAAGCAAGACGCAGGTGACGGATCTCGCGGTTAGACCTAGAGTCGGTGACGGAAGTCGTGGCTATGAACGAGAGACCTGACGTCGGTGACGCTTGCTGCGAGATTGCGTTAACGAGCCGCGAACGATCGGGTTGCATAACAGAGTCAATACGATCGAGGATGCAAAGACCAGCGAGTCACCAGAGAGAAATCTCGCCTGCAACTTTCTCAAGGCAACTTCCGCAAGCCCTAATACGATACACTCAAATGGCTGACGGAAGACCAGCAAGCCGGACAACCCAGCCAAAATACGATACAAACTCGATCACTATAGGATATAAACTCGCTGCGCGGAATACGCATAAATACAGCTTCAGTCGGGTGTGAAATTTCATAGTATACTGGTGACTGGTGAGGCATCCTGATCATTACGTCAGTGAATTTTTTTAATTTATTTTAATAGAAATAAATTATATTTATCAGTATATAATGAAAATTTATTGAGATAAAATTTTGAGTAGAAAATCCTAATGGTAATTTTCTGCATAGATTGGATAGACTATTCCCTTTATTTTTTTTATTAATGTTTTTTTTTCTTTAAGAATTAGTGCATGGTTTTCAGCTTCAATTCAGAGTATTACAGAACCATAGATGGTTAAGTCTCCATACTCTTTGAGTGGTTGTCGCTTTTACCCATGAAAAAATTACAGTTCTTACCACATTAGTTGATGCGGAGCATCTTTAGTCGGTGCACCGGAGGAAGATCTTATCTAGCACTTCTAGTTAGTTAGAATATTCCCTCCTCTTTTATTGCTTTAGACCGTTTGTGCTCAGAGGCACTTTTATCTCCAGGTGTTATTTTTGTTTCTAGAATGATTAGCCGAAGGTAGTATTTGTAGGAAGAAGCTGTAGGAGGTACTCAGTTTTTTGAAGTTACAATCTCTATAGAGTTTACTATCATCTTCTTCTTGTTGTTGTTAAGTCATTAGTGCAGGCACTACATCATTTTCTGGTATCAGAGCTAAATGGCGGAAGGCAGCAAGCGGGTGGCTCCCGTGGAGGAAAAAAGCTTGGAGGTCCTGTGGGCCGAACACTCCGAATTGGCCAGGCACACGGAGGAATTGACGGCTGACTTCCGTCGATTCTCCGATGAGGTGCGGCGAGACTTGAGAGATATCCGCGCTCTGTTAGAGCGCAATGCCGAACCAAGAGGGGGTTTGCCGGCAACCATACCAGCAACTCACAGACGGGGCGGGACAAGAAGAATGCCAAGGCATCACGCACCGGAGGCGTTTGCTTCTGATTCGGACGAAGGTATGGAACAATTTGCGAATCTGGAGTTATCGGAGTCAGAGGAAGAATTGACGAGTCCTCGCCGGAGGAGAGTCCGAGAACAGGACCGTTCAAACGGAGAGTTCAGAGTCAAATTGGACATTCCGTTTTTTGACGGAAAACTGCACATTGAGGACTACCTAGATTGGGAACGATCGGTCGAAACCTTATTTGAGTATATGGAGATTGAACCTGAAAAGCAGGTTAAATACGTGGCGTGCCGATTAAAGGGCGGGGCTAGCGCTTGGTGGCTGCAGATGATCCAGTCGCGGCGACGTGAAGGTAAAGGTCCGGTGCGCAGTTGGTTCCGGATGAAGCAGCTGCTTCGGGGACACTTCCTTCCTACAGACTATGAACAAATGCTCTATATGCAATACCAGCACTGTATACAAGGAAATCGGTCCGTCAATGACTATACCGAAGAATTTTATAGATTGAGCGCCCGAAATAATTTGAATGAGTCGGAAAACCAATTGGTAGCTCGATATGTGGGGGTCTCAAGGATTCAATTCATGAGAAGCTCGAATTGAATACGGTATGGTCACTTTCACAAGCAGTAAATTATGCAATCCACTCGGCAAAGCAGGAGCAGTTACGGCAGGAAGGCTGTGGAGTCCGCAGCCGACTCTAATCGGATGGGCAGTATGAAATCATCCACCTTCAATAGACAACCTGTTACTCTTCAGACAAACCCTTCACCACCGTTGGAAAACAACAAACTTGAGGAGGTCAGAGGAATTCAGAAGTTCAAAGGACCAGCCAAAGACAATCCGTATGTAAAACCGTCCACCATCAAGTGCTTTCGGTGCTTCCAACAAAGACATAAGTCCAACGAATGTCCCTCTCGAGGACAATTGCAAATGTTAGAAGGGGAGTTCGAAGAGGACGAAGATGATTCCGAGGATAGACAGGCCAATCTAGTCGAAGAAGTGGCCGGTGATGAAGGGGAACCACTGGTGTTTGTGCTGCAACGTCTGCTACTTGCTCCTAGGCAGCCAAGTAATTCTCAGAGGAATGCCCTCTTTAAAATGAAATGCACCATTGGCGGGAAAGTATGCAGCCTGTTGATTGATAGTGGGTGTACTGAAAATGTGATATCCAGGTCTGTGGTGCAAGCACTCCAGCTCAAAACAACTAAAAGCTCCAATCCATACAAAATCAGTTGGGTGAAGAAGGGGGTGGAATTGACGGTTTCAGACCTGTGTAGAGTACCGTTTTCCATTGGAAAATATTACGCAAGCGAGGTCCTTTGTGATGTCATAGATATGGATGTTTGCCATATCATATTGGGTCGCCCATGGCAATTTGACGTGGGGGCAATTTTTGATGGCAGAGCAAACACCTACACCTTCGACTGGAAGGGGAAGAAGTTACGGTTATTACCGGATCCCGCAGTCAAAGAAGCTACTCCTCCCGCAGACAAAGCTGCTCTGTTCGTGGTTCCTGGCAATGCATTGCTTAATGCATGGAAGGAGTCGTCTAACATTGTGGCCCTTGTTGTCAAAGAACAAACCGTGACCGTGAACAGGACTGAACTACCACCGGCAGTGAGTCAGCTATTGCAGCAATATTCAGACGTCTGCCCTCAGGAGCTCCCAGCAGAACTTCCACCACTAAGATCCATAAATCACCAAGTAGATTTGCATCCCGGGGCCACTCTACCCAACATCACACATTACAAAATGAGTCCCACTGAACACCGGGTATTGCAGCAGATTGTAGATGACTTGCTTCAAAAACAACTTATACAGCACAGTTTAAGTCCTTGTGCAGTCCCAGCTCTTCTGGTGCCAAAAAAGGATGGAAGCTGGCGAATGTGCATTGATAGTCGGGCAATCAATAAGATCACCGTCAAGTTCAGATTTCCAATGCCAAGATTGGATGAGATGATGGAGAGGTTGGTCGGCTCTTAGGTATTTTCCAAATTAGATCTTCGCAGCGGGTATCACCAGATACATATTCGTCCTGGGGATGAATGGAAGTCAGCTTTTAAGACCCGGGAAGGATTGTATGAATGGCGAGTCATGCCATTTGGGTTATGTAATGCTCCCTCAACTTTCATGAGATTAATGAATGAGGTTTTGAAACCGTATTTGAACAAATTTTGTGTAGCCTATTTTGACGACATCCTAATTTTCAGCAAGAACGGGGAAGAGCATGTGGAACATCTAAAAAGTATACTTGAGACGCTGAGGTAGAACAAGCTCTATTTAAATCTTACTAAATGTGATTTTGCCAGTAAAATGGTGGCATTCCTCGGATTCAAAATTTTGGCGGACGGAATTAGCGTCGATCCACGGAAGGTAGCTGCAATTGTGGATTGGTCGAATCCACGATCCTTTACAGATATACGGAGCTTTCACGGACTCGCAAACTTCTACCGAAGGTTCATTAAAGATTTCAGCGTTATCTTGTCTCCAATAACAGATGTTCTGAAGCAGAAAAATTTCTTGTGGGGAGAAGAACAGCAGCAAAGCTTTGCCTTGATCAAGGAAGCTCTGTCGACCGCACCCGTGCTGGCGTTACCAGACTTTGATAAGCCTTTTTCGGTGGAGACTGATGCGTCAACTACCGGAATTGGCGCAGTGCTGACCCAAGATAACAGACCTGTTGAATTCTTCAGCGAGAAGCTTTGCTCATCCCGACAGCACCGGTCTGTGTACGAGCAGGAGCTATATGCCGTAATTCGAGCTCTTAAACAATGGGAACACTACTTGTTACACCAGGATTTTGTTCTGTGCAGTGATCACAAGGCCTTGCAATAGATCAATACGCAAAAAAACATCAATCGAATGCACGCTAGGGGGATCTTATTCCTACAAAAGTTCACTTTTGTGTTGAAACGCAAGAGTGGCGCACAGAACCGGGTTGCTGACGCCTTGAGCCGTCGGTCTATACTGATAACCCAGCTAAAGGCTGAATTTGTGGGATTAGAATGCTTGCAAGAACTGTACGCCGAAGACGATGACTTTGCCAGGAGCTGGTTAAAGTGTACAAACAAAGAACCGGATGAAGACTTTTCGATTCGTCACGGATTCCTTTTTAAAGGAAATTTACTGTGAATACCAAAATCATCTTGGAGGCAGCATCTCATACAAGAGATTCACGGTGGTGGATTATCTGCCCACGCAGGCTGGGATAAAACTATTTTTCAAATGACGAGCAAATTCTTTTGGCCTCATTTAAGGAAGGATGTTACCAAATTTGTGGAAAGATGCTCGGTGTGCCAAAACTACAAAGGAGGCGGACAGAACACAGGGTTGTATTTGCCGTTGCCGGTACCGGAGTCCGTTTGGGAGGATTTAAGTCTAGATTTTGTGCTCGGCCTACCCCGCACTAAGAAAGGCAATGACTCGATTATGGTGGTGGTGGACAGATTCTCCAAAATGGCACATTTCATAGCTTGCAGAAAGACCTTCGACGCGTTAAATGTGGCCAAGCTGTTCTTCCGGGAAATCGTGAGGCTTCATGGACCGCGCAGCTTAACGTCCGACCGAGACGTGAAGTTCATCAGCCACTTTTGGCGGGAATTGTGGAAACGATTGAACACCAAACTCCAACTAAGTTCACCATATCATCCTCAAACCGATGGCCAGACGGAAGTGGTGAATCGCACATTGGGAAATTTGCTGAGATGCATTGTACAAGACAACACGAAGTTGTGGGACAAGGTTCTCGGACAAGCGGAATTCGCATTCAACTCCATGCCTAACCGCTCTACCGGTATGTGCCCATTTAGTATTGTGCATACTAAGATGCCAAATTATACTGTTGATGTCACAGTATTACCCAAGTGCAAAAGTCAAGCGGCTGCAACGTGGATTGATCAATTCTCGAAAATGATCGCCTCTGTCCGACAAAAACTGCTGGAGTCGAATGCCAAATACAAGGAGGATGCAGATGCACATAGAAGGAAGAAGCCATTCCAACCGGGTGAACTAGTGATGGTCCGGTTGAAGAAGGAACGAATGCCAGCCGGGACGTACTCTAAATTGGGCAAACGCAAGTTCGGACCCTTTCCGGTTCTCAAATGTATCAACGAAAATGCATACATGGTGGAGTTGCCAGCCGAGTTCAATACGCCAAATACATTTAATGTGGCAGATCTCTACCCGTTCTTTCCTCCAGATGACGGCCACATTACTCTGGAAGACCAGCCCTCTGTTCCTCCCGTTGGAGAAGGGGCGAATGATGCGGGGAATCTTTAGTTGGTGCACCGGAGGAACATCTTATCTAGCCTTCTAGTTAGTTAGAATATTCCCTCCTCTTTTACTGCTTTAGACCGTTTGTGCTCAGAGGCACTTTTATCTCCAGGTGTTATTTTTGTTTCTAGAATGATTAGCCGAAGGTAGTATTTGTAGGAAGAAGCTGTAGGAGGTACTCAGGTTTTGGAAGTTACAATCTCTATAGAGTTTACTATCATCTTCTTATTGTTGTTGTTAAGTCATTAGTGCAGGTACTACATCATTAGTGTTATGAGTTGTTTTAGTTTTAGGCTATGTTGCTCATGCATGTTATCACACCTTGGTAATGCTCTATAAATAGAGGTCTTGGGTTGATCTAAGATTTGGAAAAAAATCTGAAAAGTTTATTTGTATTTCCTCCAATTGGTCTCCTTCTCTCTCCCTCCCTCTCTCTCTCAAGAACATCTTCCAAGATCCTAACAATTAGTGAGTGCCGAACAGCCAAGGGGACATATGAAATCAACAAATTCCTTATAATTTGCAGGCCTTTGTTACATTTATAATTAATAAGTCTTTATCATAAATTTCATCCGATCGAGTATGACTATTGATGCAAATTTGCATTTGCAAGATCACCCAAACATTCAAATTAGAAGTTTATGAAATTAATCCAAAATAATTCAGATTCTTTTTTCATCAAACTTATAATTGAAAGGAGCGTCTAGATGAGGCTAGCTCAATTATATAAAATACGCTTTTGTTTGAATTCAAATGAGCCTAAATAAAGCACTCAATAACTTAGCATAAAAAATACCTCCGAATTTTACTTGTTTATAATTGAAACGATTATCTTGATGTGATAAATCTAACAAGCTTAAGATTGTTAAATTATGATATCATTAAGATAATAAGATGTCTAAGAAATATTATTTGATTTAGGGGATGTTCTATGAAATGTCCAAATTTTTTGTTAAAATGATTAGAAAATTCTCTTCATAAATCTATAATTTTTTTAACAAGTAAGGATTGTAGGAAAACCCAAAAAGGATTCTAAATGCTAAGTCTGGAGCTCTACCTATCAGAACTTGATGGTTATCATCAATTCAAACAACAACATCCACATCTTGAACATGGTTGACATCAGCCATCGATACCACTGCCGATATCCACCATTTTCACCGATGCAAAAGCATATCATTATTAAGAATCGTAACATCCATCATCACGAACATGGATGATGCCCATTGCCTACGCTAACACAGATGTCCACCATCACCAATAAGGCCAACGTCTATATTAGAGCATACAAACAACAACACATCAAAACAAGAAGGACACGTGTAATCACAGTTTTATATTCTTGTTTATCTATTATTGTCTTACACGTGTACTCTACCTCTTACTTCTATTTATAGAGTTGTACATCCTTCACATCAACATAATAATTGTTTATTCTTCTTCTTCATTTATGTTCTTTGTCTTCTCCTTGAGCACGGCGTAAAGAACAGCTCAAGAGCTGTTCGTCTGTTTCGGTTCTACAGTCTATCATCTTTAGTAACTTTAAAACCATCCAACACAACTAAAGTTAATTCCTTTCATAAACACTAATGTTAATGACCAAAATCACCTATAGTATCCAACAATCATTGTTGGTGCCTATGATTGACACCAACATTAACTCCCACCTTAGAAAATAAGGCCAAAAACCAGCTTTGACATCAAATTCAATGTCACGATCGCCAATAAGGTTAAAGTTGATTGTTGTCATAATGCATGCTCACCCCAACAATACTGACACATATTATTATCATTAAGGTCAACGTCTGCCTTTTACACTTAAGTCGGCGTCCACCTTCCTATTCTTCAATCATTCCTCCTATATGAAGAACAATCAAACAAATCATTGATCATCTTTTGATGATAACTCTGAGGTCTCAATATTTGTATAACACATTGCCTGTTAAGTTTGATGCTCATCTTTCAAGTTGTCTGTCACCCCTCCTATAATATGAATGACAGAGCAAATCATTTACCGTTGTTTCATAAAAACTCTTACTTTTTAGGGTTCTTCCTACTTCCACAGTGGAAGTTATATTTTTCAATCATGTCTAGTAATAACAAAAAAATAGATTTACTGGTGTTTCTTTAAACAACTAAGATAGGTATTTAACAATCAGTTGTAGTAAAAAAAAAAAGTTGTGATAAGCATCTTGATGATAAAAAAAAGCTATTTGCAATGCCAACTCCATAGATTATTTTTACAATCGGCTACTTCGTCAAAAAAGTTGTCAATTGTTAATCGTTTTGGGTAGGGTTATAAGTAAATCCATATGCTTGATAAGGTATTGGTGGCTAGGCTTAATTAGAACACATTCATGATTTGCTAATCAAACAAGCTCGAATATTTTTATAAATGTTTAACTAATAAATGAACAAACTTGAATAACTCATGATTAATTTAATTATGTTTTTTAACACTTTCATATAAAGCTCGTGAACAATCTTTTTAAGAAGCTTGACTAAGCTTGATAAAAAAACTTATTCATGACTTCATAAAATGCTCATTTAAAATATGATCATATACTCGTTTAAGACTTAATAAGAAAATTATTTAATACTTTAGATATTTATTAATAATTTTTTAATTATTTATAAAATCTGAATTAGTATTAATTAAATAAAATATAAAAAAAATTTACAATGAAACATCAACTCTCATAAAATAAAAGTCTAAAAGTCCATAAGAACTAAAAATGATTTAGGCTTCGTTTGGGACGGCTTTCTTACTGCTTCTTAAAAAAAATTTCTACCACAAAAGTTAAAATTTTTATACCCAAAAATTGTTTTAAAAAGCAGTAAGAAAGGTCCCAAACGAAACGTTTATCATGAACGTGGATGGCCGAAATGGCGAACGGCATACTGTTAAATAAAAAATGGCAATGAAACCTTAAGCTCAAAAATTGAATAACTAATCACTCTTGAATCCCTAAGCTTTCGCAAGTGCCGCACTTACAGTAGTGATCCCTCTCCCCCTTCTATTTCGTAGCTTCCATTGCTCTCACACTCCCACAACTCATGTTGCTCACCCAATCTCATTGCTCCCATTCTATCCCGTTCGTCTCCCTCTCTTGCAACTCTCGACGCTCTCATTGGTCAAACCCATAGGAACGATACATAAATGTTGCTTTCTTATTGAAAATTGTCCTACAATACCTCCATTGTGATAAGCAAGCCACATCCACATCTGTCATCGCTACATAAATGCTGCTTTTTTATTGAAAATTTGTAAATGAAACTTTTATTTTTTGTTGACAACATATTTTGTTCAATCTATTTAAGTGTCAATATGCTTCTTCCCTGTTGGCTTGGTTCGCAAGGGCCCAAGTCTCTCTCTCTCTCTCTCATCGCATTAGTTTTGTTGTATTTGTATAATAAAATATTAAGGATGATTTAAAAAATTAACATTTTAATTTTATATAAAGATTTATCACACACATAAATAAAAAAAATTATGAGAGATCAAAAATTTTGTATGAAAAATTCAAAAAAGCATAGGCCATGACCAATTGAAATGATTTAACAAGTATTTATTATTAGTTATAATTTATAAATGACACTCATTTTTTAAGATTGAGGAAGGTGTTGGTGCTATATAGTGGACATAAATTACTTAGAACGAGTTTTATGATAAAAGTTGGAAAATATATGGGCCGTGTGAGTTGTGTTCAAGTAGTCGTTCGTTTTATATTTGATTGTTCTTGTTTGAGGAAAGAAGGCTAGAGAACAAAATTTCTAGTATAAATTTTAATGTTATTGTCAGAAGTCAAAGGTTGTGTCGATGGCATGCGTCGACGTTATTAATAATGGCAGGAGACAGTAAATATGCGCTGGTGTAGTCAGACAACAATAGTTAAGAGACTGAAATTGGGTGATAGCAATTAGGAGACTGAGCAGACGACATTTGTTAGATGACCATAGTCTAGTAACGATTGTTGGAGGATCATATCGGTGGTCAAGACTAACTCAAGGTGGTTATATTCAAAATTAATACAAGCTTTAAAATACATAATTTAAATAAATGCCAATTCTGATTATCTTCTTAGATAGATAGTTATAGATTCAAAAGTTTGTTACAAACTTATTATAGTGGATTAGATTCAAATTAAAATTTGAATCTAAAGAAGTTTGAATTTGTATTTGATACATCATCAAAAAATTATCTTGATCAGGTACGAATCTCAAGGCAAAATCAAGTTGGAAACCTCTGAAATTAAAATTGGGACCATCCGAACTCCAATTTCAGCAAAATTATAGTCAAACTGAATGTCTCGAGAATACGAACCCAACGACACCAAATCTGACTCAATCCAAGCCCAAATCGGTCCAAATCAAGGACCCGAAACGTCGTTGAAAGGTTTAAAACACAATTTGGATTACCAAATGTGACATGCTTATAGTTGAATCGAGCGGCTCAACGAGACGAATCTAGCAAGCCTATGATCACAAAATTTCAGCATCACTAAGACCTTCAAATGTCTAGCGAACAGTCCATGATCAAGGGATTCAACATCGGCCGTCCATCCAAATCACTCCCCATCTACCCCTGATCTTCCTCATATTTATGAGTCATGCCACTCTAGGAAATTTATAAATAGATCCCTCCTTCCTCATGAAAGGGGGACCCCAAGTAAGAGGGCAAGAGAGAGATCTGAGATCGCTCTTGCCTCCTTACTCCTCCTCGACCACCGCCCAGACTTTCGCTGGACTACCACCACACGATGGAGTTCCGTCGGACCACCGCCCGACGCCGGAGTTCCGCCGGAACACTGCCCGACGCCAGAGTTCAGCCAGACCACCACCTAACGCCGGACATCCGCCAGACCACCGCCCGACGCCGAAGTTCCGCTAGACCATCGCCCGATGCCAGAGTTCTGCCAAACCACCACCTGACACCAAAGGTTTGCCGGACCACCGACTGATACCCGAACTTTCGCTGGAACACTGACAGAAGTCGGAGTTCCGCCAGACCACCGAATAACGTATGGACTTCTGCCGAACCACCGCCTTATGACTAAGGTCTTTTTGACCCCTATCTCCTACCGACTATAATCCTTCCAATCTTCATCGCCTACTACGATCCTTCCAACCTCCATCACTAGACAATGGTCTTTTTGACCCTTGTCTCCTGCCGACTACGATCCTTACGACTTTTGTCGCCTTCTTCGGTCCTTCTAACCTCCATCGGTAGACAACGGTCTTTCTGATCCATGTCTCTTGCCGACTACGTTCCTTCCAATCTTCATCGCCAGACAACGATCTTTCTTACCCATATCTCCTACCGACTACGATCCTTATGACCTTTGTCGCCTACTACAATCTTTCTGACCTCTATTGTCAGACAACGGTCTTTCAGAACCATGTCTCATGCCGACTATGGTCCTTCCGACCTCCGTCGCCTACTACGGTCCTTCTGACCACCATTGCTAGACAACTGTCTTTCTGACCCATGTCTTCTGCCAACTACGGTCCTTCCGACCTCCATCGTCAGACAACGGTCTTTCTGGCCCTTGTCTCTTGTTGACTACGGTCCTTCTGACCTCCATCGCCATACAATGGTCTTTCTGACCTATGTCTCCTGCCGACTACGGTCCTTCTGACCTCCGTCGCCTATTACGGTCCTTCCGACCTCCATCGTCTGACAACGATCTTTCTAACTCCTGTCTCCTGCCGACTACGGTCCTTATGACCTCCGCCGCCTACTACGATCCTTCCGACCTTCATCGTTAGACAACGGTCTTTCTAACCCCTGTCTCTTGCCGACTACGGTCCTTTTGACCTCCCTCGCTAGAAAACGGTCCTTCCGACCACCGTCACCATACTACGGTCTTTCTGACCTCTGTTGCCCGCCAACTAAACTAACATTCCAATACTAATACTTTCAATTCCCATCACGTAAGATGATGTATAAATACTACATCTACCTAAGGCCTCCCCCCCATGGAAGGGCCTCATTTGTAATCATTTGCAAATAATAATTGATTCATCGCTCGCGTCCGCGCACCCGCCCTGCGCTGCAGTGCCCGCCACTCGCTCGCGTCCGCGCACCTGCCTCGTGCTGCAGCTCCCGCCTCTCACTCGCGTCCGCGCACGGCGCACCCTCCCCACACTGCTGCAACCCGCCCCATGCGTCTGTTCTCGTGTCGGGTCGGGTCCGGGTTCAGATTTCCGACCCGTTTACCTACCCGAGTCGGGTTAGGGTCGACCCGTTTGACCCGGGTCAGTTCCTGGTTCGACCCGAACCCAACCTGTGACCCAAAATTGACACCCCTAATCAGAGGCTTGGTGGAGGCAATCTTGAGGAATTAAGGTTCTTGCAGTCAAGAAAAGGAGAAGTCGAATGTCGAGTTCACGGGGGCCGGAGAGAATCTACGTCTTCTACGGGAGTAGCACCGGGAAGAAGGTTGGTACACGGAAGCGGCCGTCGAGCTCGAAAAGGAACTGGTGACAAGAGGAATTGATGATTTATGGAGGTGGCAGCGTTGGATTGACGAGCCTCCTCGCTCACGCTGTTCATGATGGTGGCGGCCATGTCTTAGGGGTCATTCTGAAGTCTTTGATGGCCTTTGGAGATAATTCAATAGACTGTTGGGAAAGTTAGAGCAGTCTCACATATGCACGAGAGGAAAGCTGAGATGGCTCGCCAAGCTGATGCCTTCATTACTTTGCTTGTGGCTATGGGACATTAGAAGAATTGCTTAAAGTCATCACATTGGCACAGTTTGGAATTCATCAGAAGCCGTTTGGTCTTCTTAAGGTGGATGGATACTATTATTCATTTCTCTCATTCATTGATATGGCTGTCATTACACGTTGTTTCTTCTCCGGAGAATAGAGAGCTGGAAGGATGGAAGATTCAAGAACTTGTTCTTGGTACAAGATCTGTAAAGTTTTTGAGGTGGAGCCTCTGGGTTAGATTGCAAGTTGATCGGCGATAAGTCATTTGTTTGCTGTTTGTTGGAGCAGTGGATCAAGAAATGCAAGATCAAGAACTTGGGCTACAAGATGGTCACGAACACAAAATCGAACAGGTGTTGTGCTAGGTCGCAGGTTGGAGCGCACGGGTGTCCGGGAAAGACTGCGACTCAGTCAGATTGCAACAGGCTCATAGATGGTTCTTTGATTGTAAAATTTGGACCAAGGTGGAGATTGTTAGGTGCTGGTCTAATTTTATTAAGGTTGCTCTTCTAATTACAACAATATAAATGCTTACATATAGGCATTGTATGAGATGTATTGATTTCGAAAAATTTTGAATAAGGTTTTAGGATAAATTTTCCTCCTACTAAAATCTATTTCTCTCCCTCTTGTAAGAAGAGCTCAAAAAGCTCTCAAAAACTCCTCACAATTTTCTAACAGGATTAGATTCAAATTAACGAAATTTGAATTTGTACTAACATCTTACAAATAAGAGACCTGGAAGGAGCAATTAATGGTTTGATTTCGAAGAAAAAAAAAATAGAGAAGCTATATAAAAAGAGAGGGAGAGAAAAAATGGAGAAAGAAGGAAGAGAAAAGAAAAGAAGAGAGAGAGAGAGAGAGAGAGGGGGGGGGGGGCGGCGGGGGGCCAGGGGTGGGAGAGCACTCGTCAGTCGTCTGATTTGTCTATACGGTCTTCAAGCATACGCAAGTGTCATGGTGTCTGCACAAGCGTGATGATAATGTAGATAAGTGCAGTAGTTCAAGAGGCAAATTTAGTGGCGTTAAAAAACTCTTATTTTTGTGACATGAAAAAAAAAAAAAAAAAAAACTACTCGAATTACCTTATCCTAACTAAATGGAATTTTCCTTTCAATCTTTGTCATCTATATTTTAATATTTTGCTAGGGGTGTCATTTTTTGACATGACCCAAAACACGACCTGGTTAGCAAATGGGTCGGGTTCGGGTTCGAATTTGAGTTACAGGTTGGGTTCGGGTTGACCCGGAAACCCGGAAATGACCCGAAAATGATTCTGCTCGTTTCTATTGCCCGGCATGCCTGCCCTGCCCGCGAAATGACCCGACGCGTCGAGTCGCCAGTTCGCCTCCTTCGAGGTTGTCACAACTACTGCCGCTGCAGCATCGCCGCCGCTGTTGCTGCCGCACCGCCGCCTGCCGCACCGCCAGTTCATTCGAGTCGTTGTTGCACCACGAGTTCACATCGAGTCGCTGTCGCGCCGCTGCCGCACTGCCTCGCTGGAAATGGAAGTAGCGACAGAAGCTCGCTATATCTTTCTCATTTTCTCGCGCGCTTCAGCCAAACACGAAAAAATCCGTGTCGTGTTGGGTTGACCCGAACCATAAGTGGGTCGGGTTCTGATCCATAAAATCGACCCGTTTGTGGTCAGGTTCAGGTTGACCCAAACAGTGCCGGGTCAGTTCCGTTCGACCCGATCACGACCCGTGACCCGAAATTGACACCCCTATATTTTGCTACATCCTTTTGAATTCTTAGGTCCTCATAAAAGAAGAGATATTCTCTTAGATTTTAATATATTGTTTGAGACTTAGGTTTAATTAGGGATGACTTTTTTATTATTTTCTAAAATAATTTTAATTCAAATTCAAAAAATTTGTATATTAAATAGTTAATTTATAAAGCATTAAGAAAGCAGTCTCAAACAAAATCTTAAACTTTGTTTGTGATAGTTTTCTTATTATTTTCTAAAAAAAAATTTAGTGCAAAAAATTTTTGAATTAGAAAATTTTGTACTTAAAAATTATGTTAGACTTCTAATTAGGTCTTGAATTCGATATTTACAAATGCATTATGTTTAAATTTATAATTAAAATCGCTAAAAAAATTTTGATTTAACTTCTCACACATTCTCTTAACATATGATTTCACTTTTCCTTTTTTTTTCCCTAGTTGTTCTCTTCTTCTGAATCAAGAAAGAAAACAATAAGGAAAAGGCACAATTTTCGGTAGATCTAAGTCAAAATGACGTTCAAGTAAAGCCTAAAATTAAGAGCAAGTGGCCCTGCAATTTGACAGGATATGCTTTGCGCAAATTTGCAATATTTCTCAAGTATATTGTTTAGGCTTAGTAACTGTCAAATATTTTGTGGCACTTGCTTTTTCTTATGATATATCTTATAATATTATAAACAAAAAATATAAATCATGCATCCTATTTAGCATTTAGTTCTTTTCGTGTATTATTATTATTATGTGTGGAATCTGATTGTGTTGATCAATTTGATTATTTTGTTATCTTGGACCTCAAACCGTGTCATGTTTACTAGGTGATGCGTGGGGGTTTATCTCCTGCTGGGGTTCAGGTGCTTTAACCTAATTTTTTTTTTCGTACAACGTTGCGGTATGTTCCTTAGCATCCTAGCACTGAACGACATATAACAGAGCATCGTAGCGGCCTAAATATGGCGCTGCAACGGTGCAAGATAGAGGTTTGAGCGCCGCAACGCCCAAACTAGTACTGCAATGCTACGAGACAGGCTAGACGGTTTTTTTTTCTCGTTGTTATAAAGGGTTGGGTTATTTTACTTGGCTTTTTCTTATATTTTGAGTGTGTAGACATTAAGAATGGTGCATGTGAGAAGAGATGCAAGGAGAGAGCAAGAGAGAAGAGAGATTTTTACTTATTTCTCCCTATTTTTATAGTGGATATCTTCATGTGGTGTGGATCCGTGATTTTTTTTCCTATTTTAGGTTTTTTCATGTTAAATCATGGTGTCCTTTATTTCTATTTATTTTACTTTCTTCCTTGTTTCTTCATTGTGATGTTTACTCATCTCCGCAACACTCATCCCTAAGAGATTGAAAGTGATGAAGTTGGTAATTGGGAAATGATGAAAGGGGGGAAATATTGGGTCATGATATTCTAACTTAATTTAAGTTAAGATTGACTTCAATGTCTTTGGATCTATATGTATCAATAATTTCAATGTAGGCTTAGGTTTTGTTTGGAGCAACTATATTATTGATTTGATTTTCAAATCACAATCATAATTTTTGCTATGTCATTTTTTTTATCGCTTCCAAGAAATTTTTAGCCTTATGAATCACCTTTCTACATTAGCTTTTTAAAAAGTTACTTTTTGTACAATATTTTTATAAACCACCTTTACACAAATATGTTGTCATCTCAAACGAACTCTTAAAGAAAATAAAATTCATATAATTGCATTTTGATTAGGGTATCCTGATTCAATTTGTTTCTGATCGAACGATCAAATCTTAAAAAATAAATAAATAAATTAAAAAAAAATAAAAAAATAAAAAACTTAACGAAACAAATTGCTTTGAGAAAGTTGGCTGTACTTAAATAACTTTTTTAGGATTGATATTTCCTTAAAAATTTATCTTGGTCGGGCACGAATCTCGAAGTGAAATTAAATTGAAAACTTCTGAAATTAAATTTGAGACCATCCGAACATCGATTTCATCAAACTTATAGTTAAACTAAACGTCTCAAAAAGACGAACCCAACGACACCAAATTGGACCTAGTTCGAGCCCAAATGGGTCCAAATTAAAGTCCCGAAGCACATTTGGAAGGTTTAAATTATAAATTGGATGACCAAACGATTTCAAAATGTGACATGCTTATAGTCGAACTAAGTGGCTCGATGAATCAAATCCAATGAGCCCTAGATCGTCGAATTCTAATATCATTAAGGTGCTCAAATACTTGATAAATGGTGCATAATCAAAGGAGTCGATATTTTGGGCATCCATTCAAAACACTCCCATCATGCCCTTGATCTTCCCTCTATTTACTGGCTATGTCACTCTAAAAAAATTATAAATAGACCACTCATTCTTCATTGAGGGGGGACCAAACAAGGAAGAGAGATAAGACATGAGAAGAAGAGACATATAATATCTCTCTTGCCACCAAGCCCCTCCTTGACCATCGCCCGGCTACCGACTATCGCCTGACTTACTCTCGGCCACCGATTGTCATCGGACTTTCTCCGGCCACCAACTGTTGTCAAACTTTCGTCCGGTTAGTAACTGATGCTAGATTTACTCCTGACTAACAACTATTGTCAAACTTATGCAAAGTCGCCGACCGTCGCCAGACTACAGTCATTCCTACCATCATCACCCGACTATGGTCCTTCCGAATACTGTCGCCTGAATACAATATTTTCGACCTCCATCGTCTGATAAAGGTCCTTCAGACAACAATCACTTGACAATTGTCTTTCTAATCACCATCATCTGTGAACTACGGTCCTTCTGACATATATCGCCCAATTATGGTCCTTATGATCATTTTCACTCGAATACAGTCTTTCTGACCACCTTCTCCTAACTACTGTCTTTCTGACCTCCATCACCCGCCGACTACAGTCCTTTCGACCATCATCACCTGACTACTATCTTTCCAACCTCCGTTGCCTACCGACTATGATCTTGCCAACCAAACAAACATGTCAATACTGATTCTTCAAACTCCCATTATGTAATGCGCTCTATATGATGTATATTTTCTACATCGAGAGCAAAGACCTTCTCCTCAAAGAAGGGCCTCATTTGTAATCAAATATAAATACTAGTAGATTCATTTAAACTAGGCAAAGCCCTGTGGGATCTGAACGAATATTTAGAACATGTTAATATTTGATAATAACAATAATAATAATAATAATTATTATTATTATTATTATTATTTTTTTGTCATGCATTAAGGGTAAGTTTGAGATAACTTTCTTATTATTTTATTTTTTAGAATGCAACCACTTTCTATTTGACAATTACTTCTGTTTTTCTTTCAAAAAAAATTTGTGCCAAACATATCTTAAATTTAAAATAAATCCCACAAGCTTATTGGCATATTCAAATTCTTAGAACTGTTTTCTTATAACAATAAAATATAAAAAAGTGATGATGTTGTTACTAGCAGTTCATATTACTAAGGCTTCATTTGGGACGGCTTTTTTATTGCTTTCTAAAACGGAGTTTTAGTAAAAAATAAAAAATTTTGTACTAGGACTCCATTTTAGAAAGCAATAAAAAAGCCGTCCCAAACAAAGCCTAAATCACATTAAGCTTTTGTTTGGGACAGCTTTTTTACTCTTTTCTAAAATAATTTTTTGTGTAAATTTTTTTTGAACTAGAATTTTTTATATTAGAAAGCCGAAGTTATTCCAAACGAAGCCTAAATTTCACAATATATATCTTGCTCTATAGAATTTGAAGATTAACTCAATGACCTCCATTCTTTATGTATTTTTATCATAAAACCTTTTTTGTTCCAACAAAAAATAAATATTGAAGGACTTCTTCCAAGAAATGGCCTGAAATGTTATACAGTACCTCAAAACGAACAAAGGCTTGCTCCCAAACATCCATTAATTACAAAACATCACCAAGGCGGAGGGGGGGCTGTGAGAGAGAGGATTAACTATCATGTTTAGATGCGAACACCGTTCAAAAATCAATCAGAATGTGCCACATCACCTCTTGCTCGGTATCGCAGCTCGAAACTGCTAATGTAACGAGGTTTGATTGGTCTCCGAACGATATTCTGTGTCCGATCTCCGCACAGAATAATTTCTAGAAAGAGAGAGAGGATGCCAAACTATTATTCCCACTACTGCTTTCATATATAATAATAGAATAAACTAAAAATTATGTAGCTTTACACACAAAAAATTGCCCACTTGCACTATTCCTCAGTACAATTATTCTTTGTTGGTTACTGAATTACTTTTTATTTTAAAATTGAACTACAACTGTTATAAAAAAGTAGAGGCGACGATCGAAGTCCTTATGAACATATCAAATAAGAACCGACCCACCACAGACAACACTTTCCCACCCCCCTCAACTTCGCCTTTCATTATTCCCTACTGCTAAATTTGTCAGGTATCAAGTACCAAGCCCCATCTAGCTCTTAACAACCTGCTGTTGTTATTTATAATATTTTTTCTGGAATGATGATCGAATAATCTTAGATGTTGGCCTACTGGTCTTAAAGTTGGAGAAGTTGCTCTCTACCCCCACACGCCTTGGTTGCTCAGCACGTTCTGCATAATGTTCTTTTACTCAAAATCCCATTGCTTTGGTATCCAAAGTAAGCATCACCAAAATATAGGAAAACATTATTCAAAATCTCCTCATAATTAAAAATAAATTTTAAGATAAGAATTTCTTTTTTTTACTATTGAATTCGTCTATTTAAATATTTCATGATCAAATCATTAAAATTTTGATACAAGCAAAAAAATATGAGATAAAATTTTATTGAGTGCTTTTAAAAGAGATAATCAGCTCAACCATTGAGTAAAAGCTATAGCCACTACACATATGTAAAAACCTGTTGTCAGTACCATTTACAGAAAGCTCAACTGTTTTATCACAATTAATCCAAAGAATCACAATATGACATGTGTAAAGAACCTTATATCCATATAAACCATGTACTCAACACCTTTGCAGTTAATGAAAAAGCTTACATTGAATTAGACATCTTCTGTAATAACTTCTTTTTTACTCTTGTCTTCCTTGTACCATTTTAGTCTAAGTATATTTCTGTAGAAATGCACCTTTCTACATGGTATAAGAGTTATACTAACGGCCTTCTTCCTTCCTATCCTTAATGGCCCACTCCTCTTCTTCTCAGGTTGGCGATCCCATCACAGAAACCTCAGCTGAAAGTAACTATATCACCAACTTCTTAAAATTTTTCATCTCTAATATCAAAACCATTGCTCCTGCCCAAACCTCCCATTAGGACTAACCAATGTGTGGCAATCTCAAATGCTAAACTTCCTGAGAGCAAATAGCTTCACTAATTTTATGTATCACACAGTAATGAAACCCTCTCGTCTTATACACCAATCAAATGGCATTACCATTCCAAACCCCAACTACAACCAGCGGGTTCGCATAGATCAGAATCTTGTTGCCGCCATCTGCTCCACACTCATCCCATCCATCCTACCATACATTCTTCATCTCGAATCATGCTCAGTCGTCTGGACAACCATTGAGTGTTGACTACATGCATCTAACTGCTCAAGAGTCATTCAACTGAAGAATGAACTCCATAATGTCTCTATGAAGAACTTATAATGACTTAATATCTCACTACAATCAAAACTCTAGTTGACAATATCGCCTCCATTTGATCCTCAATTGATACATAGAACACATACCCTACACACTCAATAACTTACCATAATCCTATCAAGCTTTCAAAATCTCCATACGAACCAAACTCACATTCATCAGCCTCAATGATCTATATTATTTACTCATCAATAAGGAGATCAACCTCTCAAACCAATCTTCCTGCAACCTAACCGCAATAGATTTTCAGTCAGCACTTTACTCCTATCGTGCGAGAGGCTGACTAGGATGAGGTCATCTTTCATACAACTTAACAACCCCCAGTCGAAACTCAGTCAACACTCGAACACACCAGCTCATCTGTCAAATCTATAGTAAAGAGCTCAATCGTCTATAACATGTTCACATAGACTCAACACATGAACTACACTCCACAATATCCTCCCACAACAGTCAAAGCAATGGTAGCCACCCCCTCTCCTCCGTCAAACAACTGGTAAATAGATTCGGGAGCATCATCCCACTTTTCCCCACACCCTCGACAACCTACAATATCCATCTCTCTACCAAGGATTTGACAACATCACCATTGGAGATGGACGAAGCCAACCAATAGCTCATTTTGGAGCTGGACTACTTCCCACACCATCCAGTAAGTCAAAACTGCACATCCCCTTCATGTACCCAAACTCTCTCATACCATTCTTTTAGCTTCTCATCTAACAAATGACAATAACATCTTCATCTTTTTCAATGCATATGGTTTCATAATCAAGGACTTGAGGACCGACAAGATCCTTCTCCAAGGTCCCTGCCGGGATGGACTCTACCAAATTAAACTTCCTACTTCAAAAACTCATCCATCTACTCTCATGACTACCATCTCCAAGACGCCTTGCTGGCACAACCGTCTCAGCCATCCTCATCGTTGAGTCCTTGCAACAATCTCAAAGAGATACAAAGATATTCATATACATGTTTCCTTTTATTTCTGCAATGCTTGTAACGCCTCAAATGGACACAAATTAGTGTTTTCTAAATCTACTACATCTACATCTATTTCTCTTACCCTTTTTCACTTTGATGTATGAGGAACTTCCCTAGTCAATTCTACTCAAGGCTACACATATTATATCGTCTTCATCGACGACTTCTCAAGATATGCTTGGGTATTTCCTATGTTCTATAAATCTAGTGTAACTACAATCTTTATTAAGTTCAAAACATTCATAGAACAACAAATTTCCCACAAAATCAAATGTCTTCAAATCAATGGTGACAAAGAATATCTCAACCATAATGTCCAATCATTCCTCTAACAAAAAGGAATCCATCATCAATTATCGTGCTCAAACACTTTAGAACAAAACAGGACTGTGAAACTTAAACATTACCATATATTAGAGATAACTATAGCCCTACTACATGTAGCTCACCTACCATATACCCTATGGTTGGATGATGTCCTAATAGTTATTTATCTCATTAATCACATGTTGTCACCAACAATCCAAACCAAATTACCTCTACAACTACTCTTCAAATAAAAACCAGATTATTCACACCTCATGACATTTCAGCAGTTCTTGCTACCCATGGCTACCACCCTCTCAAAGACACAAACTAGCTCCACGAACAAAACCATGTATATTCCTTAGATATTTTGACTCATATAAAGGCTATAACTGTCTCAATCTCTCTACAAACCAAATTCATATATCTCGCCATGTCACGTTTGATGAAAACACATTTCTCTTTCTACAAACATCCTCTCACCATAACAACCCACCATAACCAAACAACCCATTACTACTTCAACCACTCAACCCCTATCACTTACCTCTCTTCCAACATCTCCACTATCTCCCTCACCTTCCTCTCATTCAACCCCACCAATAGATCCTGCAATCTCCCCCATCCTCAACTCACCTAACACCTTCTCCAACCATCTTCTATCTATCAGCTTCACACATAGAAAAGATGATCAATCACTCCTCACATTCTTCAAACAACATATTCAAATCTACCTCATCATCTATGTGGATGATATCCTCCTTACCAGCAATGATACAACCATAATTCCAAACCACGTTCAAAAAATTAAGCAATGTTTCACAATGAAACAGCTTGGGATAATCAACAACTTTCTCGGTATACAAATTCAGTCCCTTTTTCACTCATATTTTCTATCCCAACATAACTATGCCACCTCCATCCTCACTCAAGCCAGCCTCCTAAGCTGTAAACCAATAACAAATCCAAACTGCAACAAACCACCTAGCCCCTCACAAACTGACCCTATACTATCCAATTCACGTGTCTATTGACAACTTACTTGTTTTCTCCAATACCGAAAAATCACTCATCCAGACATATCTTACATTGTTAACCTTCTCTGACAAAATATGCACAAACCGAAACAAAAACACTACCATCAGCTCAAACGTTTGCTATGATACATCAAAGAAACTCTACACTATGGCCTACCAATCTCCCGTGGTCCCTTGCACCTCATTTCCTTCTCAGATGCTAATTGGGCAAGTGACAACACAAGAAGACGCTCTACTGCTGGGTATTGTTCTTGCTTAAACACACTCATCTACTAGATAGTATATAAGTAAACCACAATTGGCAGATCCTCCGCCAAAGTTGAATACAGACAGGCTTTGGCAGCATCTATAACCGGTATGCATCATATGGCTTCGAAGATTTCTCAGTGACTTCAATATACATCTCAAACAACCCATATCTCTATATTGTGACAACATATCGGTTATAACTCTTGGTTTTCCACGCAAGAACAAAGCATATCGAAATCGATCACCACTTCATTCGTTATCACATATAGGCCAACGCAATTCAAGTAATTCTAATCAACACTAAAGATCAAAAGCCAGACACATTAACCAAGCCTCTTTCCACCATACGCTCCCACATTCTTAAAGACAATTTAACAGTTCAACCTATCCCATTCGATTACGGGAGAGTAAAAGAGATAACCAGCTCAACCAATGAGTAAAAGCTGAAGCCACTACACATCTGCAAAAAGCTATAGCCAGCACCTTTCATACAAAGCTCAACCATTTGATCACAACTATCCCAAAGAATCACAACCTCACACGTGTAAAGAAGAACATACCTTCATCTATATAACCTTAAGTATCAAAACCTTTATAGTTAATGAAAAGTTTACATGGAATTAGACATCTTCTCTAATAGCTTTTATGTTACTCTCATCTTCCTTAATATATGAAGAAATATATGTGTAGTGCAATGCATGCGCATGCGCATTGCATCAATTAATCAATGCATGGCACTTACTCTTGCGAAGTAGATGATAGTTTTTTTTTTTTTTTTTTGCAAATTTGTACAAGAAATTTCAACGAATGTTGTTTAGGGTTTAGTATTAAAGGTATAAGATTTAGGGTTTAGGGTTGGATATTGTGCAATAGTTTTTTTCACACTTTAATTTAATTTTAGGAGTAGACCTAAAAAGAATTGGTTAGAAAATATTAGAAATGACATATTTTATTCGATTTAAATGAGAATTTGAGTTTTAACATGACATAGTGGAGAAGAACTATTCATGTAGCCAACCCATGTAGGAGGATAAAGGCTTGATGTTGTTATTGTTGTAATTTTACTTCTTTCCCAAAATAAATACCATCTTTTTTTAACTTAAAGCGTATTCAAATAAGAAATGAATTGAATGTGGTTTACTTCACAAAGGTTGAATAAATATGTTAATTTACATGCATTACATATAGTTTTTTTAATCATATTGGGTCTTAGGGTCTTTTAGGATCACTTTAGTTTTTTTATTTTTATTTTACTTTATTTATATTTTGACATTACATAAAATATATTTGGATGGTCAACGGTGGTGTTGTGGGGTGATGTGGCAACAACGCAGTAATGGTGGTGGCCAACGGTAGCAACAGCGGAGGTGGTGAGGACTGGTCCACAAGTGAAGATGAAAGATATTTAAAAAAAAAAATTCTTAAAACACCTAAACGTTATTTTTAAAATTTGTGAAATAACTTGAATTCTTTTTAAAAATAAAAAATAAAAAATACTAAATATACATTAAATAAATATTTGTAAGAATTTAAAAAAGATCTCTCCATGCCCTTAATCTTTGTAAGCCTAAGCTGCCCCCTAGCAAGAACTTTTTCCCCTTTCTCAATTTACTATTTTCTTTCGTCCACACTTTCTCTACTTCCTTTCTTGAATATTCTTCTTTCGGGATTGCTAAAAGACATTTTATGGGCTTTCCTCTAGTTAATTATTCTATAATCACACGCTTCCGCCTGAGCCTCCATGGATATTTTTTTGACTAGCCACATTCTAAGAAGAAAAAATTACCTAAGAAATTTCTGATGCAAATTTTAAAAAATATCATGTGATAAAAATATAACATATTTGCCAAATAATTATAAAAGTATCAGCATTTTATACTATAAAATTAATGGCATTAAAACACATTTTCATTCTAAATCAATATATATTAGATAATCTCTTTTTTTTAATCACATTTCCTTCTCTTTTTTGTCATTTTTCTTCCCCTCCCGATGTAAATTTGTATCATTAACTTCTTCTTTTTTTTCTTTTCTTTTTTTACATTTAGGTCAATAAATTCAGACACACATCACATACTCGAGACTCGAATCCACGACCTCTTGGTTGAAAACCAAAGCTCCTAACGAATTAGGAATAGATCAAAGTGAGTTGCGTATAACTTCTTTCAGTTATTGGGGTCCAGAAATGAAAAGTGGTCTGATCCATCACTAGCCATCGAGTAAGTGCTCGTTAGCGGAACCAAACACAGACCTCGGCTTCTTAGATCTTGTGTAGACTCTTCTTCATCCATGGACTTTTCAGACTTCTGCTTAAAACAAGTCAGGCCAATAGAGTCATTTTATAATAATAAGTATATAAGCTTCATATATATTATTCAAATGTGAAATGCATGCATGCGAATTCTCTATATAAACTGGGATCGATCTACCTTCTCTTGCTGCGTGGGACGCAAATTCCTCAAATATGGAGTGCATAAGAACTAAACCCACGCAAGAATTAGTGTCTGTAATATGAAGATGGCAGTATTAATATTCTTTTTTGAACAAAGATGGCAGACTTACACGAAGTTGATCATGAAGGAATTTAATGTATTCAATGGTATCGTGCAGTACAGAGGCAGTAGCGGTCTGTGAAAGGAGAGGGACAACAGTAAGAAACTGAATAATGAGCAACTTAGGCTTCGTTTGGGACGGCTTTTTTATTGCTTTTTAAAACGGAGTTTTAGTTTAAAAATAAAAAAAATTATACTAAAACTCCGTTTTAGAAAGCAATAAAAAAACCGTCCCAAACGAAGCCTTATATTCATTAAGAAGTTTTTATATGAATATATAAACCTTTCCAAATGGTGAAACCAGCTGCTGGAGAGCAGTGATTCTGTCCCCTATTTTTTCTTTCCTCACCTGCAAACAGAATATTCTAAACGCTCTCACCATATTATTTTTTCAGAAATTAAAGCAAAAAAACACTGATAAGAATAGCCACTCCAGAAAAATCACACATTACCGGTTAGGGGTGTCAATTTTTGACACGACCTGAAACACGACCCGAATCCGACTCGGAAAAATCCGGGTTAGGGTCAACCCGAACCCGAAACGGGTCGGATTAGGGTTCAACAAATCAACCTGTTTTAAAAATCGGGTTCGGGTTGACACAGTAACCCAACATTGACACGAAAACTCCTATTTGACCCGGAAACCCGAGATTGACCCGAAAATCGAAGATTGACCCAATTTTGACCCGAAAAAATAATAATTTTAGGTCAACTTCGGGTCATTCGTGTTGGGTCGGGTTGACCCGCACCCGAATCGGGTCGGGATCGGGTCTGGAAACCTGACCCGTTTTAAAAACAGGTCGGGTTCGGGTTGACCCAAATAGTTCCAGGTTCGACCAGAACCCAACCCGTTGATCCGAATTGACACCCCTATTACCGGTGCTCTATTTTCCGGCTGCCTTCCAACAGTTTACGATGAAATATACCCGTTTTTTTTTGCAGATTTTGTAGCGTTTCTCCGATGGCGTTTCCAATGACTTTTCCTTATTACTTTTTAAATAAAAAAATGTGGATATTTTAACACTTTTACCCTTCCAGCAAAGTAGTTGAGACTTTGAAGCATACTCACTTTGAATCCCACAGGATGCCACACGATGCGGGCAACGGGGTGGCTTAATTTTTTTTTTTAAGTAAACTGTCTGAAATATTTGCTATTGGAAATAAATCATCGGTTTTAGTTTCCTGCGCAGTTTATACCGGAGGAAAAAAACCGCCGGAAAACCTCATTACTGCCGGAAATTTGCCTAGTTCCATCGGAAAAAGCCGCCGGCTATGATGGATTTTCCTGTAATGAGACATACTCTCCACTAAAATTTACAAAAAATTCATAAGTATTTGATTTGGTGAATCAACAAAGCTTTTTTTCTAAACAAAAATGGATTTCGTTCTCTTAAAATTAATTTAATTCACCCACCTGTAATTTTTAGCAATGGACTATATATATATATATATATATATTGAGTGGCATGGCATTAACTCAAATGCTAATAGAATCTGTGAACATACTTTGAAGGCCGCCGGGAAGGGTGAAGGCCTCTCAATTCGAGGTTTTTTCAGTTCAGCCTCGTTGCTGGTCTTCTTTTCGGGAATTCCTTCTGAACTCTACATATTAAATCAACGAAAATAAATAAACAAAAAATTAATTGCTAACAGGAATTATCATGTATCTCAGCACATTTTCAATATACTTGCTCAGTTACATACATATTTTATGTAAAATGAATGCAATGCTTGAGAAGTTAGTGGACTAATATCATAGTTCTTTTGCCATTTATATCTTAAAAAATATTCAAAATATGCTGAATTAAATTAATGTGAAAGATCATTTCTATAAAGGATAACACACTACAAAAAACTCTTCTTTTACAAATAAAATATAGAAATCGTTTACAAATAAAAATAACATAATATTATCTCTATTTTTTTTTCAATATTAGATCAATTAAAACAAATTCATAAATACATCATATAAATAAAACTAGAACTCAAAATCTTTTGTTAGTAGCCAAAGCTCTCAATCCCAGCCATCAGATTAAGGCTTCGTTTGGAATAGCTTTCTTACCGCTTCTTAAAAAAAAAATTTAGTATAAAAATTCTACAAAATTAATTTAAGAAGCAGCAAACCAACTCAAGTTGAATTGCATATTATGCTCAATTTTCAAGTATACAGACTCATAGGATGTGATGATGACCCATTATTGTTTAGTCCTCTGAGGAGTAATACTATTCTGATTGAACTATTTAGCCAAAAGACAAGCAAAATAGGCTAAAATTAATGATTGCCCTCTTCTGCATTATCATTATTAAAACAAAAACATGAGTAGAAGAGTAATATTTTACTCATTAAAATATTTGACATTAAGTTAGCACATAAAAACATCATAAATAAATATATATACAATTTATTTATTATTCAATATGCCTTTTTTTTTTGTGTTGACTTGCTGTTAAGTTTTAGATTAATAAAAATATCAGAGAAGTCATAAATATTTGATATTGAAAATGTATTGGGGTAGCATTAATTACTGAAGATAGAAGTTCACCTTCGCAGTCAAACTGTAGCTGGGCTTCGACTCATAAATCTGTATTCCCGAGTAAGGAAGAGCAGAAGGATAAAACCCAGAATAAGCATTCCAAAAAGAGGCATTATTTGTGAATTGCAGCTCAGTGATATCAGATTGTTGCTTATGAGGAAAATCTTTATATAACTGAGGTAGCTTATTCCATGAGGGCTCCAGCGTCTCATTAGAAATGCCATGGAAAGCCATCATCTGATGAGATCTGTACTGATCAGCCATTTGCTGGTTATCTAAAAATGGTTGCTGAAGCCCCTTATCCTGCTCGGCTAAGCCTTGAAACATCGAAGAAGAGTTTACATAGGAAGACGACGCAGAAGAAGTAGAGAAATTCATGTCTTTGAATGCTATTGTCGTTGATGATTCACCGATTTCTTGTCTGGACAAAGGCCTTGTGCTGATATCCTCTTCAATCCTAGCTTTGAAGCTGCTCTCATCTTTCCTGCTACTTCTTCTGTAGAAATAATCAAAGAACCAATTTTTTATTAAAGAGGACAAATTCTCTATTCATGAACCACTGAATTAAGTGAGTTTCTTACATTAGAGTTTGGTTCCAATCAGTGGAGAGAGTGGAGAAGCCTTCTATTTTATTATCACAGAGCCTTGGCTTGGATGTAGAGATTTCATTTGCCGGAGACCAGCCGAAGGCATCGCTTATTGAAGTCGAGCAGGACAGGGAAGGTGCCGACGGTGAATTGATAGCCTGGCTGTCGCCGTCGAAGAAGCTGTTCCTGGAGTTATTCCACCAGTTGCTGGGCTTGAAATCTTCTGCCATGGCTCTATCTTTTTTCTCTCTCTGTTGTCTTCTATGATTTGCTTTGTTTCTGGCTCCGGCTGCTTAAGTTAGTGGTCTGGTTTTGTCTGTTTGGGTATTTGATGGGAATAGAAGCAATTAGGGGTATTTATATGTATAATAACATGGTGAAGTACCAACACAGGACAGTTTAAGGAAACAGGTTTTACGGTGATAGGGGTTGACAAAAGATCTTGAAAGTTATTGTTAAATTTTTAAAATTTCTGCTCTCTAAAAAGGTTTTACCTTAATCTCGACTCTTGCACGTTTTCAAAGGAGAGTCCTTATCATATTTTTATTACTACAGCAACATGGAAATCACTTAGGCTTCGTTTGGGATGGCTTTTAGTAAAAATTTAAAATTTATGTACTAGAAAACTGCTTTAAGAAGCAGTAAGAAAGCTCTCCCAAACGAAGCCTTAGTAAACAGTTATTATGTCTATTTTGACAATTTGGCTGTTCGTAAAATTAAATAAGTTGAAGTTTTGTAGCAGGTTCAGGCCTTACTACCGTATAATAACAAAAATGAAGCCTTATTCTATAGACTTAGATTTTATCTGTGATTATTTTTCTTTTGCTTTATAAAACAGTTTTTGTAGTATAAAATTTTTTAATTCATAAAAATATGCAAAAAAAATATACTGATTTAAAAAATAATGAAAAATATGTTTCAGATGAAGCCTTAATATTATATTAATTATTGGACTGATAAACTTAGAATACATGATCTTCGAAACTTAAGATTCCACATGCACATTGAGATTTCGTTTGAGATAGTTTTTTTGCTGCATCTTAAAATAGATTTCTTGTAAAAAAAAAAACTTTGTACAAAAAAATAGCTTTGAGAAGCAATAAAAAAGCCGTCCCAAACGAAACCTTAATCAAATTCTGAAATATTGACTGTTCTCATCAGGCGAACTAAAATCATTCTCACATAAACCCTTTTATAAATTAGGCAAAGATGAGGGAATGATCTGAAAGGATGATCGAAAATTACCACCTTGAATAATATGTAGGGACCCATGACCTCCATTTGATCCTTAAACTTGTTATGATATCTCTATAATTTTCATTTTATTTTGACAATCTTATTATTTGATCAGTTATAACAGCCGATTGTGATGGCATAAGATTTCTATATGTTGTAAAATATTTGTAGGAATATGGATCATGAATCTACCTTGCTCTTCTTGGATGCCTGCACTGATAGAGGGAGGAAAAAATAGAAGGAGAGAGGGAGAGGAGAGAGCTCAGATTTTGGAAGAAAAAAACAGAATTCAAATCTTATTGCTTCACACCATATGAAACAAACACAAGCCACCCTTTTTTTTTTAAACCCACAAAGTGGCTTACACAATAAAAATAAAAAAAGTACAAGTAATTTAAATATCTAAAGTTCTCTACCAAAAACAATTTTGAAGTAACACCTGCGAGCCAAAAATTCTATCTATTACACAAACAAAAGAGAAAAAAAATAAGAAGACAAAACCAGATAATCGGACCAAAAGAAGCAATTGGACTTAGACCGCCACTTAGTTGTCAGGCTAGGAGGGCCATCCAAGGAGGAAAAAAAGGTAACATCAGAAGATCCAATCAAAATCCTCCAAATCTGATAGAGAAACAACCACCAAGGTTGCCAACAAGCCATGGCCGTCCAAGAGGCATGTAGGAAGCCTACCTCATCACTGTCCTTATCTGAAAATCCAACACAACAAATAATTGATCAAGCTCGATGGGAGGTTGCAGGGGGCCCTTGTCTTTTTCTTTACACACTAATATATAGCATTACGGCGATATATACTCGAGCACTATGGTGCTGCTGTCGTTCGTTGGAGATAGATAGTAAAACGTTGTGTTGTGCGTGTCAATCCCCAAAATCTATACTAGAAGAATTAGATATATCTTGCTTTCTTTTCTTTCATCAAGATATTACACATTTTATATAAACAACGAAAGAAACATAATTGTATTTATATTCATCGATATGTATAATTATTACAAACCCAAAAATGTCATATATATAATAGTCATAATATAAAGACTAACTACATCACTATAAATTATCATGACTATAAAATGAATTATAGGAGCAAAAAAAAGCATGATATCCAGAGTCTCACATTGCAGGATCCTTACAGTTTCCTGAAAATATGTAAAGCCACATAATGAGCATAAAAGCACAACAATAATTTTACAGCTGAAATCAATGCAATAAAAAAAGGAATAATATTATGTAAATTACATTAAAAAAATCTATGCATCAATATTTATGCCGATTATCTGTACCAACTCAATTTATAAAATTTCTCATCTCAATTGTAATGGCATCCATAACGGTAGTGACAGTCACAATATCAATAACAATGAACATTCTCAACAGCAATAATATTTACAATAAATATTATTAGTACAATGTAAGCTACAATATCAATAATAGTAATGAGCAATCGATCAATAATCAATACCAATTATTAGTAATCAATATTCTATCAGATGTTCAGATGAGGGTATTTTGATCTTGATCTTGCTCCTACCCTTATCTCTCGATCAGTCACCCCTATGACTCATAATCAATGAACTCCTTATAACTCCTCTTGAAACCTATGAATTAGTCACACCAACTCCCTATAACTCCATCAGTCTCCAACTCCTTATGACTCACATCCACTGACTCTTGACAGTGGACCACATGGATCTTAGGAATAGCACATAAGGTTATCATATTTGTTATCTGATATCAATGAGTATATCATTTTATGTAAGAGCAATATTAGTACAATACATTTTTTCAGTCAAATTAGTATCATATTTCAATACATATCAATCATGTCAATCATTTCAACATATATTATATTTCAATATTATCATGTCAATCACAGTACACCGTTTCAGCCAGTTTTTAATATGTCTTTTTCCTACTCATTTACTCAGAAATTTTTATATACATATTTAACTGATAAAAATACAACAACATCATATAAAATTGTTTAAAATAATCAAATCTATAATTAATATATCAAAAGTTAGACAATGAAATCTTACAAAATTAGGAGATAGTTCAGCGTTAGCATATTTATGAGAAGTAAATTCGTAGAAATCAAAATTAATGAAAACAGAAGTAAGAGCATAGTTACTTTCAATACTTAGAATAATTTTTGTTAAGGAACATCGAATAAAAATGACCATAAACATGACTTTCTCTCTCCTTCTTTCCATTTCTGTCTCCCTCTTCTTCTCTCGTTTCTTCATGGCCAAGCAAGAGAGTGAGGGAGTTAGGGAGGTGGTATAGAGATATTTATAATAAAATATATTAAAAAATACTTTTAGCGGCCTAGTGCCATAGTGCTTTGACCTAGTGCCACAACGTTGTATGTCGAATTCAGAGTTACTGTAAAACAAAGAAGCAGATGCGGCAACGACAGTTTTTGACGCTGTTGTGCTCTCAAACTTAACGCCCCAGAGCTTACTAGCACATTACTGAAGCGCTCTAGTTCAATTCAGCTTTAGTTTTTTAAAACACATTTTGTATTTTTTGGGTTATTATGGTATGCTATAGTATCGTAGAGCCACAATACGTACAGTAGGGTGACTCAGAGACTGATACTGAAGCATTGCAGCGCTGTGAGTAAGCTTTGGCAATTCTCTTTCTTATTTTTCATATTTAACTTGAAGTGGTGCATCCCTTTGTGTAATTTGATTGTCCCTTTGTCTATTCTACAAAGATAATGAAGTGTGATGCGAAGAGGGAGAACATATATGTATAATTTTTCTCAAATTTTATAATGAATTTTTTAATATGGTGTGATTTTTTTTCTGATTTTAAAAATTTTCATGTTAAATCTTATTGTTTTCTTTTACTTCCCAACATAAAATAAACTAGGTTCTACCCAAATTGTTTTGTAGGGCTATGTACTTGGCACGTACAGCTTAGGTTTGACTCAATTTAACTAAATTGCGTCAGATATAATATTTCATAATATTCAATATGAAGATAACGGAGTGAAATTACATCAATGCATTTCTTCACGAGTGCAGCACTCCCTAATGCCTCTCATGCATGCATGTTTCTCAGTCTGTGCATAAAGAAATATTTTATTAATTTCATTTAAATATCGTCTGATTCACCTTTATGTTAGAATTCAAATATTTGAAATGGCAGACCTATGAATTTTCGATCCTAGTTATAAAAAATTTATAAATCATAAAAATATAAGTCTTATTAGTTGCTTCATAACCACTCATCTTTTTTACTTTCATTATCTTAAAATTTATAAAGGAGATTTACATATATAGATTTGTTCACTTGAAGAATCTCTACTTATTTTGTTTATTTCCATCACAATGTTCAAATCTGCGAATGAAAAACCAAATATGATGAATGATGCATTTGAGTAAAAAATAATTAATAACAATTCCGCATAAATTCAACTAATCTATACTTACGTTAGAACAACTAACATTAGAGCTATTATATATATATATATATATATATATATATATATATATATATATATATATATATATATATATATATATATACCCTCGTCTAAGGCGGTAGAGAAATAAATAGTTTAACGTCTTAGCATTGTACGAAGATCCAGCACACAATCAGATAAGTGAGAGGGTGTAGTGTTCATAAGAGACACTAGAGTTTTTACGTTGAAACCCCTAAAAAGGGGGAAAACCCACGGAGCCTGGTCCAGTTTGAATGAATCCACTAGTATTTGTAGTCAATTACAAATGAGACCCTTCTTAGGGAGAAGGCCTTGGCTTGATGGTACAAATGTACATCGCATAGAGCGCATTACATGGTGAGAGTTACAATAATCAATAAAGACATATTTGTTTGGCCAGCATGATCATAGTTGATAAGATAGATGTCAGAAATATCTTTGTTTGGTGATGGAGATTGGATGGACTATAGTAGGTGACGGAGGTCAGAAGGGTCGTAGTCGGTAGGAGATGGGTCAGAAAGATCGTTGTCTGGTGATGGAGGTCAGAAGCATTCTAGGAGAACTCTAGGCATTAAGTGGTGGCCTGGTGGAGCTCAAGGTTTCAAGTAGTGGTCCAATGGAAGTTCGGGTCTCAGGTGATGTTCTGGTGGAGCACAGGGCATCAAGTGGTGGTCTGGCAGAAGTCCGAGCCTCAGGTGGTGGTCCGGCAGAAGTCCGAGCCTCTGGTGGTGGCTTGGTGGAGCACAAAGCCTCAAGTGACGGTTCGGCGGAAGTCCGAGCCTTAGGTGATGACCTGGTGAAAGTCCGGGCCTCAGGTGGTAGTCCAGCGGAGTCTGGGCCTCAGGTGGTGGTCTGGTGGAATTCTGGGCCTAGGTGGTGGTCCGGTGGAGCAATGGCGTCAGGCGATGGTCCGGCGGAGGTGAGGGCCTTCAATGGTGATTCGGCGGAGCAATGACGTCAAGTGATGGTCCAGTGGAGGTGAGGGCCTCAAGTGGTTGTCCGGTGGAGCAACAACGTCAGGCGGTGGTCCGGCGGAGGTGAGGGCCTCCAGTGGTGGTTCGGTGGAGCAACGACGTCAGATAGTGGTCCAGCGGAGGTGAGGGCCTGAAGTGGTGGTCCGGCGAAGCAACAACGTTAGGCGGTGGTCCGGCGGAGGTGAGGGTCTCAAGTGGTGGTTCGGCGGAAGTCATGCGGTGGTCGAGGAAGGCGAGGGCCTCAAGTGGTGGTACGGCGAAAGTCCGGCGGTGGTCCGATGAAACTCCGGCGGTGGTCGAGGAAGGCGAGGGTCTCAAGGGGTGGTCCGGTGGAGCAACGGCGTCAGGCGGAGGTCCGACGGAGGTGAGGCCTCAAGTGGTTGTCCGGCGAAGGTCCGGCGGTGGTCCAACAAAACTCTGGCGGTGGTCGAGAAGGAGCTTCTTCCTTCTCTTATCTTCTACTCTTCTTCCCCCCCCCCCCCCTCTCCTCAAGAGAAATGAGGGGTCTATTTATAGATTTTCTGGAGTTGCATGGCCTGTAAATAGGTGAGAGATCAAGGGTAAATGGGGAGTGGTTGGATGGACGACCGATACTAAATCCCTTGGTCATGCACCGTTTGATGGACATTTGAATATCTAATTATCGTCGGAATTCCGTGATCTTGGGCTCGTTGGATTCCTCTCGTCGAGCTGCTCCATTCGACTATAAGCTCGTTATGTTTAGAGACCGTTTGGTAATCCAAATTTATGTTCGAACCTTCCAACAACGCTTCTAACCCTTGATTTGGACTCATTTGGGCTCGGATTGAGTCGAATTTGGTGTCATTGGGTTCGTGTTTCCGAGACGCTCAGTTAGACTATAAGTTTGCTGAAATCGGAGTTCGGATGCTCCCAATTTTAATTTTGGAAGTTCCCAATTTGATTTTGCATCGAGATTCGTGCCCGATCAAGATAATTTTTGGAGGACGTATCAAGTATCATGTTATAAAAGTCAAACCGTATTAATTATAGTACTAATATATATTCTTCCTTAATTACCTGCAGATGTCATATTTATCTTATATTTCAATTGTATCATTTTCTCTATACAATTCATGTATGAGATACATTAATCCATAAAATGTAGAAAAATATGTACACTATGTAATAATTTCATAAAATTATAACTTATCAAATTATCAAATAAATTCAATAATATTATAATCAAATGCTCGTGCAGATCCTATCTATCATATAAGAAAATTTACACTGTGAAAGTTCGATAAATCAAAAGAAAATGCATTTTTATCAATTTTGCAAAGATTAAAACCTTTGAAATCAATATCATTAAAAATAAGAGCTATTGATTCTACAACTATTAAGAAGTGATTTGGGAAAATGAAGCTGATGTCATGTAGACAAACAAAACTATCACACGGAATGTGGGCCCAACACAGCCGGGCAGGCGTGCTTGGTCTGTGGGCCTGGGCCGCACAGTTTAGGTCAGAAGGCCGAAAGTCATGCCTCTCCTTTTCTTTTTGTTCTGTTTTTCTTTAACGGGAGTGCTCAAATACAATTTTGTTCAATCCTAAAATTTTCATAATAATTTTTAAAAGTTTACCGAGAAAGTAATAACGCCGACATATAATATATATCCTCAACTTTTGAGAGAAAATTTTCTATTTGAAATGATTCGTAGACAAATTAGAATATGTCACATCATCTGATACATAGCAAAAGAGCGACGTGACTCATTTTGATTCGTCTCCGAACGATCTGATGTCCGCACAAAATAATTTCTTTAACTTTAAGAAGTTGTTTAGGATATATTCTTATTCTTATTTTTATTTATTTATATGAATGGGTTGGGAGTTTTGATTAGTTTATCTTGACTTGGCTCAAAAGGTCAAAAAAATTGTTTATTTTCATTTTTAAAAATATATTTTATTTGTAATTTTATTATTCTTACTTTTAAATAAATAAAGCTATTTTTTGAAAATAATTAAAAAACAAAATGCTTTTAAGTATTTTTATTTTTTAATGTCCACTCATCACCAGTCACATGCCGTTAATATCTTATTTAATGTTTAATAAAAATAAAAAAAAAATTATTAAAAAAGATAAATATAATTTTATTTTCCCTGAAATTGTAAATAAAAAAAATTCCAACTTTTAAGGAGATTAAGAATAGTTAAAATTTTTAGTAAGACGTATTAAACACGCATCATCAAGAGAGAAAATATTCTATTTTTCTTTCTATTATGACCAATCGTTCTCGCACTCTATCATTTCTTCCTCATTCATAAAATTTTTTTGTATTATGACAATTTATCCATGCCTTCGAAAGCTCTAAGTCTGGCAAATGATGTGATGGTTTGTCTTCTCTTGATAATGATATGGTAGAATCTGTAATCCACAGTGATTTTGACGGAACAATAAAATACGTCAATAAATCACAATAAAATACGTCAACAATCACGGTCATTTTCTTCTCGTGAGATTCTCTGTCTCTTTTCATTTATCTCATTGATTTTGAGATAATTTTGAGATTCAAGTTAAATAACAAAATGTTCTTCTAAAAAAAAATAATTAAGGTGAAATATTATGTCTAAAGACTTGTTGAACTTGATGCAATCACTACTTCAATTTATCTTTGACTATGGTATTGTTTGATTTGCAAAAAAAAATTAACATAGAAGAATGTTGTGTAAAATAAATGTAGAATATTTGAAATGTTTGGAGATGTGGATAAGTGTAAAACGAATGTAAGAGATTACTCTTTGTAATCTTGCTTTAAGTAAAATGAATGTAATATAAAATTTAAAATAGTTGTTACGGCTGATAGGGGAGGGTGGTTGACAACATGATAATAGTGGTGGACGATAATAATGGACAATTATAAACAAGGGAGGGCAACGTTCAAAATTTTTGTACCAAACAACAATTTATGCTACAATGTTTTGTAATAGAGAGCTATGACGCTGTATTGTTTACTTGGACACAAACGGAGAGCGGAGCACTATAGCGCTCTACTTTGATGCTGCGGGGCTGTCAGGCAAACTAGACACAGAGAGTGGAGCGCCGCGACACTACAAATTTGTTGTTGCAGTGCTACGATGCTGGCTGGCAATTTTCTTACTCATTTTTCGTGAATGTGTCACGAGAGAGAAGAGATATTTGCACTACTAGACCTAAAGTTTCATAGTAAATTTTTTGGTGTGATGTGACTTCAAAGTTTTCAAGATTTTGGAGTTTTTAATATTAAATCCTAATGTTATTTATTTCTATTGCAATTTTCTATTCTTATTTATGTTTCTTGTGTGTTTTACTTCCACAACAAGACTATTGATTTCTCTCCACTCTAAAATCTACCGAGGAGTTTAAGGTGTGCATCATGCTAAAAATTATCATGATTTCAACCAATTAATTAATTATTGCAAATTCAACATAATAAATTCACTTAAGACTCAAAGCAACAGTACAATCTAATTGATCAACACAATCAAATTATCGATAGAACTAACATAATTTGCAACTAACCAAATAAAATAAAATAAAAAACATCACATACTGAAAAAAATCTCCAAAACAAAATTGTCAAAAACTTATGCTTTAATCAGCTTTCGCTGACGTAGGTCTTACTTATAGTGGAAGTAGGTGTGGTTCCCACTTACACCATCTCTTAATGATGAAAGCCAATGCTGAATTAGACTCCGCATAAGGATATTACGGAGTGTTGAT
The DNA here is from genome assembly GCA_022539455.1 of Dendrobium nobile. Lineage (NCBI taxonomy): Eukaryota > Viridiplantae > Streptophyta > Magnoliopsida > Asparagales > Orchidaceae > Dendrobium > Dendrobium nobile. Next base: position 32,711,138 of record CM039732.1, on the reverse strand, counting down.
CTTTCGCTACGAAGGAAGGAGTTGACTATTTCTCCAATTTCTCCTCGGGTAAAAACTATCATATTTTTATTATATTTTGTTGACACGATCGTCACTTCCACTGAGCGCAAAGTCAATTTTGGATATGAAAGCCGCCGCGAAAGGTCAACGCAGGGTGTGATGTGCGAGAGAGCATGCGGTTCGAGGTGGAGAGCACGATTTGCATGCGGTAAGTCCACCTCGGGGAGAAAAGCTAGAAGAAGCTAGCATGATTAGTGTTTAAAGTTTTGATTAGATTTTATTTGATTTGATTTTGAATATCATACAACCCATGTAAGTCCAAGAGGATATAATAACTTAATTAATATTTCTGCTTTTATCAAATTAAATTATATAACCACCGAGATTTAGAGTGGTTGGTGGACGAGCACGTTTAGAACCTCCCATCCCGAGTTCGAATCCCCTCTATTATAGTCTTGCCTCTTCAGTGGGGTAAATTAAGTGTCGGCCCGATGCTGGTGAGTGGCCTCGCTAGGTTCCGCTGAGGGATTATGCCAACAAACGCTTCATTCGAAGTGGCAGCTGGTAGTTACCTTTTCTCAATAAATAAATAAATAAAATTATATAAATTAATTAAGATTTTAATTAGTTACGCCGCCAAACTCCATTCTCAAATAAATAATAATAAATAAAATTATATAAATTAATGAAGATTTTGATTTTTTTATTTAAGAAAATATTTATTTTGTTATTTCCAAAATATTTTTTTAATAACCATGCATATATTATTATTATTTAAATATTTATTTATTTAATAAAGATTTTTCATAAAATTAATTTTCTACTTTTAATACCAACTCTATCAAACATATGAAAGATTGAAATTATTTTCTTGAGTTGAAAGATTAAGATTAAGCAGGTGGAATAACATGCCACTTTTTAAATAATAGTAATATAGACTAGAAATAATATATCAATAACCAAATTTTCGGGAATAAATCAAAACCTATTTAGCTAGATATAATATAAATCATCAAATATTTACTTCTTTTTAACTAACAATCTAAAGTTTGTGGTGATAAATGGTAATCAACTACTTAGTATTTCTACACAAATAGATTATGGGTCTAAATCCAATACTTTATTTTGTCTTAACTCTAGAATATGAGCTTGATTTTAACAAATAAAAGCCCAAATAACAATAGATTAAAATTAAGTTCAATTTCCTACATCGCAAGCTAAAAAACGTAGCCTAGCTAGTTCTTCTTATTCGATTACAACATCATTGAGCCTTTTGTCTCGAAAATAAGAACCTAACCTAAGCATCCAGAATTTTCATCAGTGCTCTACTTTAATCTCAATCAAACTGAGCTTAAAACCGGTGGTATTTGCATCAGTTAAAACCGGTTTTGACTGCTGCAAAAAGCAAGTTTTGACAGCGATTTTCAAATCACCCCTAACATCTGCTCCACAAAATCTTCAAGTACTGGTTGAAATCATGAATCAATATACTAAGGTTTCATTTGGGATGACTTTCTTACTAATTCTTAAAACAGCTTTCTAATACAAAAATTTTAATTTTTTTACTAAAAAATTACTTTAAAGAAGAGTAACAAAGTCGTTCCAAACAAAGCCTAAATATATTGTTTGAAAATCTCAAATAGGATTATAGTTATCAAGCCAATAAAGCTGTACTAATTGCAATTTAATAGCTGAATCCGCAGCCTTAAAAAAATAAGATATGATAGGCTAAATCAACCTTTCATTGATTTCTCAAGATATTGTAGATTTTCTTATCAATATTTAGCCTTTTGCAGCCCGTCTCTTGAAACTACTTTATCCAAATGAATCTTTGGTGGTAAAATTTTCTTCCAATTTCTTATCTTGAAATTGACTTTGTTGAAGCCTATGAGGTTGAAAATTTGAAGAGGAACAAAAGCTCCTTTTGAAGAGAATGAAGAAAAGTTTCTTTTATGATGGCGTTGATGTGTGCCACAAATGTTGTCAAGGGATATAGGGGTTGACACTTGAAAGGGTCCGTTGACTAATTGCTCATGGAGTTGTGTGACGCATTGGTCAAACGTGGGACCCATAAAAGTGGAAATTGGTTTGACTATGCTCTTTAATTATCTTCTTTAAATATTAATCATTTTGTTGTATTAGATAAAGCTATTAAAAAGAGTGGGTGTAATTTGATAAAAATGTTAGTATTTATTCTAAGATCTTATGATCGATTGAACTCGCTAAATGAAATATGTGCTTCAACAATTAATTCTTATAAGAGAAAATAAAAGTGTCAAAAAGAGCTATTCAAATAAGCATAAAACTTATTTGATAAAATCAGGTGAAACATGTCATGAATTTGAACAATTATTCACCAATGATAAGCTTACAGTGCTGCCAATAAAAAACGTTATGCTATATATTAGGGCTGCAAGCAAATCGAGCAAAGTCGAGTATGTGCGTGTTCATGTTTGAGTTCGTTTATTGTCAGTTTGTTCAAGTTCGGTTCGTTTGATTCGAACTTTTTTGTTTGTGTTCAAACTTGGTTCATTTAAATTAATGGATGCTCATATTTGGTTTATGTTCAATTCATTTCGTGCTTATCTAGGTTTAAACAAATGAGCCTTTTCGAGCTATAAACGAGCTATACATTTAGATGTACATTAAATTAACAAATGAGCCTTATTGAGCCTTCTAACTAGGGGTGTCAATTTCGGGTCACTGGTCGGGTTGGGTTGAACCCGGAATTGAATCAGCACTATTCAGGTTTGGGTCAACCCGACCCGTTTTTGCGAATGGGTCATTTTTCCTAACCCGACCCGAACCCGCGCGCGTCAACTCAACCTGACTCGCTTCGGGTTTGATTTTTTTGATTTCCTACACGCGACGGACAGCGCGACAGGCCGACGGAAGTGCAGCGGCTGCGGTGCCGGCGAGGTAGAGGGCCCGGACTGCTGGTGCAAGCGGCGACTTGATGGCTTGATGCGACGCGCCGACGCGAGTAGTCATGCCTCACGCGACGTGAGCGACACGTGCTGTGGGGAAAGCGGGCAGCCCAGGTAGGCAGGGTCGCGGGGCAGCTGGGGCAAGCAGGGCAGCCTGGGTAGGCAGGGTCGTTGGGTAGGCGGGCAAACCCGGGCATGACCGATAAGAGCATGCAGGGCTGGTTTCCGGGTCAACCCGAACGAAACCCGATTTTGCAAACAGTTCAGTTTTCCGGACCCGAACCCGACCGGATTCGGGTCAACCCAAACCCGAAATTTTTAGGTCGGGTCCAATATTGACATCTCTACTTCTAACAAACAATTACATCGAGCATGTTCGTGTACATAACTAGCGAAATTTTTAAAACTATCAAACAAATTTGTTCAAGAACATATCTAATGAGTATTCTTGAGCTATTAAATGAGCATATTCATGAACATATCTAATTAGTGTTTTTGAGCTACCAAATGAGCTCATTCACGAACAAACAATCAATGATTCATCTTATATTTATTCAGAGAGCATGTTGTTTGCAAATTTTAGATGGATGTAGGAAGTAAAAGTAAATTATTAAATTATTAAATTTAAATATATATATATTTAAAACTCTAACATAATTCTAATCAAGTTTATTCATGAGCGTTAAATGATATTGTTCATGAAACATAAATGAGCAAGTTGTTCAAGCTCATTTATTTATCTATTGCTTACAAATATTGTACATAAAAATATCCATAAAAACATTTGTTTTATTTTAAATAAAATAACATTAATGATACTTTTAATGTAATTTAAATAGTTGAATTTCAATAAATAAATGTAAAAATTTAGTTGGTATATGTATAAATATATTAAAATCTTGTGGTCCTAAAGCTTTTTAATCTTAATTAAGTATTAAAAAACTTATTAGTCAATAAACTCTATGGCTTTTGAGTATCTCACAGAATTATAGATACCTAATTATTTATTTCAGAAAAAAAATTATGTCAAGATATTTTTATTCAAATTCTATCAAAATACATATAAAAATCATTAAACTTATTTTTAGAAAAATAATATACATGAAAATTTATATTGCACTAATGTCATAATAAATTTAATATTTTTTTATCTTATCTTAGTATATATAAAAAAAACTTCAAATTCCAACAACATGAAGCTAAATTTATTAATCTTCTTCTTTCAGGCATTCTCTCATTCACCATTGTTCAACGTTGTATCAGATTTTAAAGTTAATGCAAATCTTCTTTGTTCATAGCCATAGATGTAGATGAAGCCCTCAGAAAGTTACTGGCATTTGGAAATGAAATGAATATTAAACAGGAGGAATAGAGTATGCATGTGAGGCTGTATAAGCACAGCTTGCTTAGGAATTAGGAGATCTTATCAACTTTAATATTCACTCCTTACTCTCATATTTGTTCTATAAGTACTGATAGGTATGAAATATTTAAATTTTTGAATATTGGATACGTAAATAACATGAAATAAAATGGTATGAATGTAAATACCCTTAAAAGAATTTCACCTGCTTCTGCAAAAAAAATTAATTGAATTGACTTCCGGTGTCAATCTTTGGCAATTTATATTTGTGCATCACATCTTCAGGTGATTCTATAATTATAAGCCAAGCAACTATTTATTGGACACGACGAGTTGGGCGGGGTAGCAGGCAGCCTGATTTTTTTAATTAATTCTTTTTAATTTCCGGCGGAATAAAGCCACTGAAAAAAATTACCGTAAGAAATTAGACGTTGACTGTCGTTTCCTATGCGGCTTTTACTAGCGGCAAAATATCCGCCAGAAAGCCGCCGAATATCTTAATTTCAAGCCGAATTATCGGTAATAGATGAATTTTCTGTAGTGTTTATTCACTTATGATATTATACTATCACTAAAGGCCATTATTATACTATGTTTAGGAACATTTTGGAGTCAATTATAATATTATTGGTGTCTTTATCCCTTTCTAATTTTTTCTTTATTTTTAGTTAGTTTGCTCGGTTAGCTTCTTGTTTCTCCCATTGTTCCACTAAGGATTTATTCACTTCTTAGCAAGCTAGATGGTATGTTGAACAAACGTCAACATATAACAGCAATTGATCCAGTCTCTTTTTTAGAATCTTGGTGATATTACTGTTTCCTAATTTGAACACTTCTAACTGATGCATCCAGGTAATGATTCGACCATTTTATGAGAGAAATGAGACAGAATGAAAATCAATTAGTTCTTCATATTTAAACTAGGTTTGAATCTCTCCATATTCCCTCTCCAATATAAAAGTAGAAGTCACTCTCCCTGCTATATTCCAACAAAAGAATAAAAAATCTTCCACATTCCAAGATCTCACACTTTTCTGTATCTCCTGTAGACAAATCTCAATTGCTCACAAAGATCAAAATAGCAACCACAAGATCTACAAATACATCCTTTATAGCAAATTGGTTTTCCTCCACAAAGCTAGCGAATTAGAAATGCCACAGCCTCGACTGATAAACATTTTAAAGTTGAGGATCATTGTTAATCAATAATTCTTCTTCCAAATAAGACAACCTGCTATCGGGATTTATGTAACATGCAAACTTTGAAAAGATGTTTTCTCAGGAATTTACTAAAAGCTTTTGAGCTTCCTTCAAGTTAGCCTCAAACGGTGACAATAAATTTTGCATTATCTAACAGCCAATCTTCCACATCAAGAGAACTTTGTTTTTAATCAGGAGATGACATTTGTTTCAAGAAAAACTATGGTTATGAAAGCACTTTTTTTATTGACAAAAAATCTGTAGAGAGTCACACGTATACTGTACATCTAAGTACAACAAACCAGTTATTCTGAGGTTGGATCTAACCTGTCAATCTTGTCGACGCTTCCCTTGTAACTTTCCATATCTTGATCATCTAGTTAAAATTCCCACTTCATATCGATTGCAGAGGCCATTCCCACTATCATTCCCAATGGTCGAAACAAGTAAATGTATACATGATGGCTTGTAGAAAAGGTCTTCCTGAAAAGAGAACAGAACTTCATGATGTAAGCAGACGGAAATAGCAAGTATGCATATCCATACTATTATAACAATTTATAAGCAACCATAATAAAATTCAAGCAAATTTTACTCAGAAGTGAGTAGTTTGCATAACGCTAATAAATGACCTTCTGCATACAAAAGTAAAGGATTCGAGAAAGTGGTCTTTTTCAAGTTCATGTATAATATATTTCACAATAAAACTTGAATTAGGAAGTTAAGCAAAAAGATTTTGAATGTTTCAAAACAGAACTTCAAAATAAATTCAAATGCTTGTAGTTAACAGGTTATAACATGAATAAATCAGCAAAAGAAAGTGCAGAAGTGAAATTGCAAATCGAATTGACCAAATTGCACCAAATATGTTGGGAAAACACAGCATCAACAAATCAAAAATCATAGCACAATCAACACAAAGAACATGATTATTTACGTGGTTCGATGAAGATGCTTACGTCCATGGGAAGTAGGGGTGTCAATTTTGGGTCACGGGTCGGGTTCGGGTTGAACCCGAAACTGACCCGACACTATTCGGGTCAACCTGAACCTGACCCGTTTCTGCAAACGGGTCAGTTTTTCAGACCTAAACCCAACCCGCTTCAGATCCTGGTCAACCAGACCCAACCCGAATGACCCAGGTCAAACAAAAAATTGCTAGTTTTTTAGTCCAAAAATGAGTCAAACTCTGCTTTTCGGGTCAAAACAGGTCAATCTCGGGTTGTCGGGTAAAAAACGGGCTTTCGGGTAAAAAACGGGTCATTTTCGGGTAAATTTCGGGTCAACGGGTCAACCCGAACCCGACCCGATTTTTGAAACCGGTCGAATTGTTGAACCCGACCTGTTTCGGGTTCAGGTCAACCCAAACCCAAAATTTTGCGGGTCGGGTTTGTGTCGGATTTTCGGGTCATGTCCAATATTGACACCCCTAATGGGGAGAGGATGATGATTTCACAATATTGGAGAAAAACATAGATTACAATTTAGTTCTCTCTCTTTTTCCCCTCATGACTCTATAACAACCCATAGACCCAATTTATATATTTGAAATAAACAAAATAAAGAAAATTTAATTAATGAAGATCTAATTATGCCAATTAGATATCCCAACCAGTGCAAATTAAATCTCCTAATTTTGGCAAAATTCAAGTTCCAAATCAATGCAATGATTAGCCATTAAATATTTTTCAAATTAACGCTCTCCATAATTTGAAAAGATCTCCAAATCAACAATCTCCACCTCATCTTTCACTCCAGTTAATGAAAGATAACAAACTAGGCTTCAATATCAGAATGAATGTATCCAGATGGTGCTTACGTACCCCCATCCCAAAGGGACCAAGCCAAGCATAGTTCTTCAAAACAAGTGGACAATTAGTCATGAGCTCTAATGTTCACCAAATTTTTACAATAGGTGAACCTACTCACTAAACCAACTAAAGATTTGTCTAATATGTAAATCAAGTCTTTTGAGGCTTCATATCCAGGCAATTGTAACATGTAGATCTCTTCCCACAATTCCCCGTGCAAAACCATAATTTTTACATCGAGCTGCTCTAGAATCAGACTATAGTGTGCTACAAGTGCCAAGTGACTAATAGGTAGAGGGATGCTTAATCACTAGGGAGAACACCTCATCATAAGCAATCCCTTCTTGTTACATAAAGTTATTTGCCACCAACCTAGCCTTGTATACCGCACATCAGTTCCATGAGATCCTTTCTTCTTTATATACACCCATTTGCACCTAATGGCTTTTCGTCTTGGTCGAAGCTTCACCAATCTCCAATTAGCATTCTTCTGAGGAGACTCCATCTCTTCACCCATATCCCTATTCCAATGATCACCATCAAGACTATCCACTGCTTCTTTATAATAACTGGGAACTTTAGCCTCCGTGGCTGAAAGTTCAAGTACAATGTGACCCTAAACCAAGCGAATTCTGGCGTGTGGACATATTTCTTGCAATAGATTCTTGAGTTGGAACCTCATCCTTAATATCATCTTCTACCTTATGATCTGTAGCTAAATCAGGTACCTGGATAAAAATGATATGTCTCTATGGAACAAATGGAGTTGCATCATACTCCAAATTATGTAGCGCATCTATGGTCTCAATAGAACTCTCCACCAGCTTAAAGTCTCGAGGTTTCAACATGCTCACCTCGTCAAATGTAACATCTCTACTAATGACAAACTTCTTCTCTACTAGAACATAGAGTTTGAAGACCCGACTCCACGCCTGAAACACATTCTTTCTACGCAGTTCCAGTTTATCATTCTAAATATGATAGTAAGCTGGACGCCCAAACACTCAAGTACGCATAATCTCTAGTAGGATATCCCAACCACATCTCCTTTGAGGTCTTCTTTCCAATAGCTGTAGAAGTAAGACAGTTCACCAAGTGACAGGCATAGTCTATCGTTTCATTCTAATAGACTCTATCCAACCTATCATTTGATAACATACACTAAACTTTCTCCACCAAAGTCCAGTTCATCCTCTTTGCCACCCCATTATGTTGTGGTGTCTCTCTATTATTGAAGTGCTGCTCTATCCCAAATCATTAGCACTCCTGCAAGAATGCATCTGAAGTGTACTCACCCACATTGTCTGATCTAATACACCGAATCTTTTTGGCGATCTAAGTCTCAATTCGCTTCTTTCAAGTTTTGAAAATCTTCAGTACCTCGCGCTTACGTCTTGTGGTGTACACCTAAAGATATCTAGAGTAATCAACAATAAAAAAGATAAAGTATCGATGCCCGCCAAATGATGTTGTCTTCGTTAAGCACCTAACATCTATGTGAACATATTCCATGATACCCTTTGTACTATGCATGACAGTATCAAATGATACTGTCTTCTTTTCAAACACACAATATTCACAAAAATTGAGCTTGTAGGTGTTTGCTTCTTTGATCCTTGTTTCACTGAAATCATAAGAAAAGCCTCTCCAATAAAAGCTAGCTGCATAGGCTACAATGTAGTGGCATTAGAAGAATCATCAACAATAGGAACCATTTCAATCATTGTTTTCCACTGAAGACAATAAAGTTTGTGGTGACACTCCCTTTAAAAGCACCAGCCCTCCATGATACATCTTCAGAACTCTTGCCTTAATGATTACCTTGTAATCCTTGATCTCTAAGCTACAACAGACAACAAATTCTTCATGATTTCTGGAACGTGTCTCACATCAATTAGCTCTCTCACAATACCATCATGCATTCTGATGAAGATGATTCATACACAAGTAGTACGAAAAGCTTGATCATTTTCTATGATCACTACGCTATCAAGCTCCTTATAGGTATATAACTACTCTCTTGTGGGGCAAATGTGATATGTAGTACCAATATCCAAAATCTAGCAGAAACCATATGTATACAAACTCTAAAAAACTACAGATAGTGATATATCCGAGTCTTCGTCATGCTCTTCTATGTTAAGGTTTGTCTTTGCCTCCATGGAAACTTCCTTTTCATTCTCCTTCAGCTTCAGACAATAATTCTTTCAATGGCCAGTCTATAAACAAAAAGCATACTGATTCTTCCCAAGACTGCACCCACAAGACTTTCCCCGCTTGCTGCTGCCACCCTGTTTATTCTTTTGCTTTTCAGATCTTCCACATTAGAGTATGAGAGCCTCAGCCGAATCCATCTTTGCAAATTCCTTGTCCCTACATCGAAACTCATGATTCAGCAATATTTTAGTCACCTCATTATAGTTCCACATTAGAGTATGAGACCTCCTCATAAATGAGTGTCATCGTGAAGTTTTTGTACTCGTCTGGAAGCGAATTCAATAGAAGAAGCATCTTATTTTCATCTCCAACAGCTTTATCCAATTTAGATAGTGAGATTTCCCATTCTCCATCTAAGATTGGCTTGAGCGGCCCAAAGGGTTTCTAGGCTTCGATCATCAAACATTTGCTCCCTTCTACCATCGATCCTCGCGCAAGCTCTGAAACCACTTCTAGCGTAGATGATGATTTGACTACCAGCGGAAGCAATAAATTTGCAAGGAAGAAGGGTAAAACATTGTATTCCTTTGAATATCGTAAAAAAGAGTCTGTAAACAGATCAATAAACACTACCAGATGGAATCCTCCCAGCATAATATATAGTAGCGCAATATAATGTTGTCAATGGGCACAGAGCTAAGAGAAATAAGCTAAAAGAAATAAAAATAATATACGTTATTTTATGAAGAAGCAAGGCGATAGGAGTCCCCGCGCATATTAGAGAAGCAGTTTCTATTGAGTCAAGCACATAGACGCCTGGCTGCATCAGGTTACCTACTTTGGCAAGTTTGAAATCCATTGCAAATAAAAACTTGGAGGAATATCCAAGATTTTGGACCAACTAAGAGTAACGGCATAAAAGTTATTTTTTTCCATTTAAAACAAATAAGCATGGACAATTAGCAAAAATATAGAAACTGCTATACATAAATTTTAATTTCAAAGAAAAATAACATGCATTATAAATTAGGAGGATCAGAGACTGACCTTTAACTGGTTTCAGAAAGCACAAAGCAACGACAAAACCTTATGCAGTCTGAAGCATGAACGAGAATATTATCTAAATGTCTGCTTCATGTATTTGAGGGCTGAGCGCAGCATGGCTCTAGCTTTCCTATCAGGTGTGATGCCAGATAAAATCATTTCTTCATAAACAGATGGAACCTATTGTGTATAGATGAGATTTAGTTCAGATTGTTCAACCATGAAGAATAGGGATTAACATAAGAAAAAAAAAATCAAGCGCATAGAAAAAACTTTAGCAATGTCGTGGCATTTGTGAGAATTGCCATCGTTATGTCATCGCAAGATCTTTTTAATCAAATGAAATAATAAAAAATAAGGATCATTACCCTTTCAAACTTCTCAACACGAATCAGAGCTTTCATAAGAGTTGTATATGTCACAACATCGGGTTCCATATCCTGCAGAGCTAGTGAACTTCTGTTTGTTAGGAAAACATTCATGTAGAGGTTAAAATCCACAAGATAGTTTATTTTAAGAATGGGCAGCATATAGTGAAGAATACTGACATGCTGCTTCATAAATCGCAGTACAGAGAAGGCATCAGCATCTCTTCTGTCTTCTCCAAATGCATTAATTAATGAGTTAAGTACTAAAACGCTAGGTTTGATACCATCTGCTCTCATGGCTCTGAAAGCATGTATAGCCTGGTCTGATAGACCCTGTAGAAAGGGTGCAAATAGCAGAAAACAGAACATCTTAAGAAATCAATGCAATTACAATCAAAATTTAAAAGCAAGTTGAAGATATGGCTGATTCGATTCAAGCACCTTCTGAGCATACGCATTCACCAGGGCATGATACATGGTTGGGGAAGGTTTCATCCCTCCAGACTTCATCATTTCCAAGCACTCAATGGCATCCTTAAACCTCCCCGACTTTCCATAAACATCAACAAGTGTAGTGTAGGTCACCACATTTGGCAGTAACCCCTTCTGCCTCATCCTCTCAAACAGCTCCTTCATTTCCTCCCACCTCTCTTGCTCGCCCAACGAGTTAATAACTATGTTGAAGGTTGTTGTGCATGGCGCCAACCCACTCATCTCCATCTCCTCAAACAGCTTCATGGCTTGATCATGCCGACCAGCCTTTGAATGTGCATCAATAAGTGTGTTCCACGTGACAGCGTCAGGCACAATGCCATCAGCCCTCATCTGATCAAAAGCATCCATGGCATGGTGAAGACAATTATACTTTCCAAAAGCATCAATCATCACATTGTAGAAATGGCGATCTGGGTGGATGCCATTGTTCCTCATCTCTCTCAACACAGCAAAAGACCTCTGCCACTCACCCTTATCCCGGAAACTTGCTAATATCCTACTAAACACATAAGAATTAGGCCGGACATCATTCATCTCCATCTCCTTAATCAAGATCCTGGCGCTTTCCCACCGACCAGCATTGGTGTAGGCATCAATCAAGAGGCTGTAAGTGCGCTCATCAGGTGCCACACTGCAGTGTTCCATTTCGTCGAGCACCTGTTCTGCATCTTTAAGAGCACCTGTTTTAACATATCCCTTGAGGAGAGCATTGTAAGCGCGGGTGCGGGGTTGAAGGCCCCAGTGGCGGAGCTCGGCGAATATGGCCTCTGCCTCATCAACGCGGCCAGAATTGCCCAGGGCGGAGATGAGCTCGACGGCAGCAGAAAATTTGGGGGTGATGCCCTGGGCCTGAGTTTGGGCGAGTACGGAAAGGGCAGCGTCGGGGTCGGCAGCGCGGGAGAAGGCTACGATGAGGTCAGAAAGGAGGCGGGCGTCGGGCTCGAGGCGGACTGAGCGGAGGTCAGAGGAGAGGAGAGAGAGGAGTGAAGGGTCAGGGGGGTCGGGGGAGTGGAGAAGGGATTGGAGGACAAGAGTATAGTTCTGCTGGTCAGGGAGGAGGCCTTGGCGGCGCATGAGGGCGAGGAGGCGAAGGGCAAGGTCGGGGCGGGAGTTAATGGCGGAGGCTGAGATGAGCGCGTTCAGAGTGAGAGGGGAAAGCGAGGAAGAAGAGGAAAGGGAGAGAGCAAGTTGGAGGCGGCGGTGGCGGCCCAGGGAGTGGATGAGGATGGAGTAGAGGAGATCGGAGGAGAAACAGAGGCGGTGGCGGAGAAGCCACGGAACGAGAGCTGTGGCGGTGGAGAGAGAAGCAGGTTCGGAGGCAAGGGATTTGAGCAGGGAGTGCCACAGAACAGCAGGGACGGAGCGGTAGGACTCAGCAAGGCAGAACTCCTCAGGCGAGAGCTCCGCCGGAGGCGGTCCGTCGGGGTCGGCTTCCGCAGCGATGGATATAGCGGAGGAAAGGAAGTCGATGAGAGGAGAGAAGTCAAAACGGCGGGAGTCTACGGCGGAGATGGGATCGCCAGTGGCGGTGGAAACGGCGGCAATTGCGAGAGAGGAGACGGGAGGAACAACGAAGTTGTGGCGGGGGAGAGGTAATAAGAGACGGCTGAGAGAAGAAGCGGCGGCAGAGAAGGCCGTAGTCGGCTGTGGAGAAAGTAGCAGCATCGTCATTTTCTGAACTAATGAGATATTTTTGCACCGCGAGCTCGGGACCGAGATACTGGTGAAGAGACCTTATCCACTCCGTCTCCGAATTGTCCTCACCAAGGTTGCGGAAATAGGTTCGGCCAAAAGAAGATTCAAATTTCAGAGGTTTGATCAAGGTCGAATCTAGGATTAATATAGGTGAAGGATCAGATTTGGCTCTAACTGAAATATAATTGATTTGAATCTGATTAATTTATCATCGGGTCAAAATAGTTTACAAGAACCCATCTTTACAAGAAATAGAATCCGACTGATTTATAATGTATATAGTGTAAATTTATTAAGCCAACAGAAAAATGGCTCATTTAACTCAAACCTAAATGATAATCGGCTCAAATTAGAATTTTTAAATCATCACAGATTCAACTATAAAATTAATCTGGTTAATATTTTAGACCAGAAAAATAATTAAGTTAACCCTTTTTTTTTTTTTTGGGTGGAGGGAGGGGGTAGAAATTTTGGGCTTTTCCCTTTTCATAAATAACAAAAGATGTTACAACAAAATGATAAAAATCAACTATAAAAACATATACAAGTAAAAAATGGAAAACAAAATTAAAATCAGATACCCAAAACCTCATGAGGCATAAAAAATGTGAAGAAGAGGAAATGGACTCAGGTGATCAAAAAGCCAACCATCAAAATTTCTATAGCATTGAAATGCAAATGCATGCAATCGAGAGCACAGGTTGTCGTAGGGCCAAACATATTAAATTTGGTTGGCATGAGGATTGCATTTGAGGCGAAAGTAATTTTCAAAATAAGACCTTCAGGCCAAAAATCCATGGTTGTCATAATGGCCCTCAAAGGAATTGAAGGTAAGCGATTGACTTCACTCATCATTGTCCGAAAGACGAGAGTAGAAAAACTTGAATAAAAGAACAAAATTCATGAAAGAGCTATAGGAAATGCATCTTTGAGTGAAACATAGTTTTTTCCATTTATAAACTATTAGTAGAATAGCATTCTTAACAGAAGTTATCACAGCATAAAGGCTAACCCAATTCCCCAAAAACTGAGGATTATTCGTTTCTCTCAATAAATGGTAAATCATGTAGCAAATTGATAAGAAACTATTAAAACCAATGAGGAAGATCTTGAGAACTTTCTTGCAAGAGATAGAGAGGGAGAGGGAGGGAGAGAGATAGACAGCAATTGGGGAGGAAAATACCTAAAGCTTCATTAATTTTCCCCAACCAATACATCATACAAAGCCTCTATATATAGAGATGTACAAAGGGTGTGGTAGCATGCATGAACAACATATCCTAAAACTAAATCAATACATAACAATCTCCACCTTGATTTAGTTTTACAAAAAACAAAGAACCACTCGTCACAAGAACCCGAACTTGTTGCAAAGCTCCCTCACGCGAGCAAAGCCAGCACCACCCTCTTCCGATCCAAATCGGTTTCTTTAGTAAAGAAACCTCCTCTCCTCCACCTCGAGATTGCCATCACCTTGGCTTTGATACCAGATGTTAAAACCAATGAGGAAGATCTTGAGATCTTTCTTGCAAGAGATAGAGAGGGAGTGTGAAGATCTGAATTCTGCTCCAGGATCGTCCAGGACGATCTGGGATCGTCCTGGGACGATCAGTTGGATTTTGTTCCAGAATTTGCCCAGATTTGCTCCAGGTGATTTTTATGTAGGTATCGGCCGGGCCGATAGGGACATCGTCCAGGACGATCTGCATTGTTCAAAATATCGTCCTGAACATCGCCCTGAAAGCAGTCCAGGCCGATGGAAATTGGTCTGATCGTCCAGGACGATCTTGCGATCGGCCAGGATGATCTGTGTATGATAAAGCTGAAATCAGGTCATTTTGAGGAGAGAGAAAATCAAAAATAAATATCTGATTTTCTGATCCGAGGAAAGAGAAAAAGAAAAGAAAAGGAAAAGTTGATTTCGGGAAGCCGCGGGTCCGTTTTCGTTTGACGAGACTGTTAAGGATTTTGCTGTACGCAAGGTAAGGCACAATCCGACTTTCTCAATTTTCAGAACCATCGCTGTTGACGGTATTTTCTGTCCGGATTTCATTTTTGTTAGCGATTTTCGTCCGTATTTTCCGACTGGTTTAGTTTTTACTGCGTAACTTTCTGTATATCGTTGACGTGCCAGGTGTGCACATTTTGAATATATTTTGGAGATTTTTGTCCGGACCGTTTTGATTTGGCGGCGTTTTATTCCGTCTGTATTTTTCTGTGTGAATATTAAATGTTGTGGCAGTAGAATAAATGTTCTGAAATGTTGTTATCTACATTCTGTGTGAATTTGGTATTCTATGATTTTTCAGGAAAATTGTGTAAATTTTATACGCTGCCGTTATGCTGCCCGATTTTTGGGTGATTTCTGAATTGTCCGGATTTCTTCTGATTTGATATGCTATCTGTATATGCTATAAAAAGGAAGTTATAAGGGGTCTGGATCCTATGAGATTCAGTTAGTGTTTGGGAAATCTGAAATGAGCTCAATATGAAATCTGATATCTGTTCTGTTCCGGATCCGAGGAAATAAGTTCTGGTGCTATAAGCACATATATATGTATATTCTGGTGCTATATGCACATCTGTTCTGGTGCCGTGAGCACAAAGGGAGGCATAAGGGGCTTGGATCCTATGAGATTCAGTCAGTGTCAGGGAATTTAGCTATTAATTATATATCTGATATCTGGTATCTGATTTGATACGACTTCTGTTTCCGTATGGTTCTGTTTGATCTGATCTGTTCCGTTCTGATTCGTTTCTGTAAGAAATTCTGATTTGATATATGTCCGTATCTGTTCTGATTTGATCTGTTTTGTTATGAACTGTCCGATTCTGATTTCTATACGAAGATTTTGATATCTGTCCGATTCTATTCTGATTTCCGTTCTGGATTTGGTCCGATGTGTTTGGTTTTGGATTCTGAGAATTTTGATTGGAGGTTTGTCGCTTTGCTGAGCTGTTGAGCTCACTCTTACTTTCTGGTGGTTTTCAGATTCTGGGAAAGGGAAGGGGGTCTTGGACTAGAGTTCAGAGTCCGATCTGTGATAGGTACTTTTGTACTTTTTGATTTGTGTACAGTCATGGCTCTTTCTGCTTTATTTTCTGTCAGCCATGTAGCTCTGGTATGTTTTATATGTATAATATTTAGAAGATTCAGTTCAGTAAGTAAATTCCAAAGCCAGATCCTGGTTAGTCTGTTTGGCTGGTCGCGGCCCGGTGCGGGCGGGATCCGTCTCGGGTCGGGTCGTGACAGGGAGAGGGAGGGAGAGAGATAGACAGCAATTAAGGAGGAAAATACATAAAGCTTCATTAATTTTTCCCAACCAATACATCATACAAGGCCTCTATATATAGAGATGTACAAAGGGTGTGGTAGCATGCATGAACAACATATCCTAAAACTAAATCAACACATAACATAAACAAAAATGTTTTTCCCCTTTATTGAGCTATTGGGTATTGTCAAAATGATCAAATAATTGAAATAGAGTTGATCTCATTAAAAATGAACCAAGATACGAAAGTAAACCGTAACCACTGAGATCAATTAGTCACACTAAAAAAAAAGTTGCATATTGTGAGACCTCGTTCCCTTACTGTTCCTCTCTGATTTGGATTTTCCTCTCAGAATCGTCCGGGACGATAGTGGGATCGTCCAGGCCGATCTGCACTGTAGAAAATATCGGCCTGAGAAAAGCCCTGGGAACCGTCCAGGACGATTTTTTTGGTCTGATCGTCCCGGGACGATTTGGCGATCGGCCGGGCCGATCTGCTTAATGATATAAGAAAATCAGCTCGTTTTGATGAGAGAGAAAATCATTTAAAATCAAAATATCTGATTTGAGGAGAGAGAAAGAGAAAAGGAAAAAGAGGAAGCTTGGTTTTGGAGGCCGCGGAGCGCTTTTCGTCCGACGTCGCTGTTGGGAAAAGTGTAGATCTCGTGGTAAGGACTCCGAACCCTATTTCTGTTTTCAAAGATATTGAGTTTTGACCGAGTTGTGATCTGTTTTGTATTTTCGTAGTCGAATTTTCGACGTGATTTCGTATCGACACAACTTTCACCGCACAACTTTTGGTATGTTATAGATATGATTATGACACACGATTTGAGTATTTTCTACGACGATTTTACCGATCGGAATTGATTCTACGTGATTTTAATCGAATAGAAAAATATCAGGACTTGATTTGATTTGATTTCTATAGAATAATAGTCTTGTACTGATGTCGTAGATATTTTACTGTAATTTGGAAGAATTTGGGAATTGTGCCTTTTTGCAGGATTTTTGTGTAAATTTGACCGACTG
Organism: Dendrobium nobile; assembly: GCA_022539455.1. Classification (NCBI taxonomy): domain Eukaryota; kingdom Viridiplantae; phylum Streptophyta; class Magnoliopsida; order Asparagales; family Orchidaceae; genus Dendrobium; species Dendrobium nobile. The sequence goes on along the minus strand of CM039732.1, from coordinate 32,693,771 downwards.
CCGTTACGCTGCCCGATTTTCGTAGATTTTCTGATTTGCTTGGAATTGATGGATTAGATTGATGTGCTTATGATTATTGATATGATTGTCATAGATTGCTTTAATATTGATTATTGAACTGATTATTGATTGACTATTGATACTGGGAAACAAGTGGAACCTGGTTGAACGTTGGTTGGAGATTGATATTGACCTGTACAGGATGGTGGGCCGACGGGCTTTCCTTTAAACCATTGATCATTGATATAACGATTGGGAGTCATAAGGAGTTTTATAGATATGCCGACGGGCGGCCGACGGGCAAAAGAGTGACGACTCTTATTGATTGAAACCAACGTACGGATCTACAACAGCAATATGGATTCTACAACAGCAACATAGCCAGTTGATTTTACTTGTCCAGTATATAGTATTGAATTGCATGTTTACTGTATTGATTTATAGATTCATTGTTTTATAGATTCTTGCTTTATCGACTTTGATTGGATTTACTAGATCGTATGATTTCATTGATTTCTTTAATTGATTGCTGTGCATCGACATTGAGCATTGATATAGAAATGGATGGATATATAGATATTGCATTGATAGCATGGACATGAATAGTATAGAATCATTGACACTGTTGCCTATAGATTCATTGTTACTACTGCCTATGGATTTATTGATCTTGCATATAGATTCACTGTTGTTATTGTTTCTGTACCGTATTGACTGCCGCATGGATTCACTGTTAGAATATATTGAGATTTATCGTACTGCTTTCCTCGTTGAATTTCATTAAATAGATATTTCTGATTAGACCGCATTGATTTGATTTGATAGCGAATGATTTAACGGATTGATTGATTCGACGACTTGATTGATTTGACGGATTGACTGATTTTCTTCTGTGTACGGATTTCTTCGAGATTGACGTGAATGGATCGAGCTAGATTTATTGATTTGCCTGCTGCTGCATTGACTGGTTTTATTGACTACGGATTTCCGTATTGCATAGACTCATTGACCATTGATTGACTTGACTTGATTGACCTGCATATTGATAGCATCGCCGTGCTTTGATTTCAGTTGTAGGCTTTGGTGACCTGCTGGGCTTTGTAAAGCTCATTATATGTGGTTGAAATTTTCAGGTCCGAGCAAGGCAACTGGAATGGAGTTCGATCAGAATGTCAGACGAATCCTTTCACTATTGACACCTGGGGCATCACACATATGGGTCTCCAAAGCATTTCAAAAAGGGCAAGAGGAGGGAATGTCAATGGCCTTCTTAAATAGTAAATTAGCTGCTTGTAGTCGTTCAATGCTTGCCATCCAAGCATAAGTGGAGAATCTAAGAGAATACTATTTATTCTATATATATTTAAGCCAGAACACAATCTACGACTATGAATAAAATTGAGAATTAAAATTCCTATGTATAGGATTTGAAACTCCCTCTCATAAAACCTCCCTATTCTCCGAAATGGGTATAGCCTTAATGAGATTCTGAGCTGAAAGAGAAATGAAATCAGCAAAACCCAAGAGTTGGTATGAATATAATTATTCAAAGCAATATTAGATAATCTAGATGTAGTAAAAATCTAAGAGAGAGCTTTAACTTTACACCACATGTCCCAAAAAAAAAGGAGAGATTATAGTTTGGCGATATAGAGAAAGATAACTTATCCTTAATCAAGATTGTCGTGGAGCAAATGTTTTTCCACATTTTAGAGGCCAAGGAGGAGGAGGCTTCCAGGGTGATATGAACTTCTCTATATACTAATTAGCAATTGCAGAATCCTGCGTGAGGAACCTCCAAATAAAAGAACAAGCAAAGCTATGATAGAGAGCATCAATAGTTGGAATGCCTACTTTGCCATAAATCTTAGGTTTACAAATAGTTTTCCAAGCAATAATATGCATTCTTCTATCAGTTGTATTGCCATGAAGTAAAATTTGGGAGCATGGCATATCAATAATTTTATAGCAACTTTTGGGGATAATAGCTCCTCTAATGCAGTATGTGAATATGTTATAAATGCTTAATTTAAAAAATTGCACCTTACATGCAATTTAAGAATATGCTTTAGGTTTAAAATATTATGGGTGGAAGCAACCTAAAAAACCAATAAGTTATTTGCATAAAGCAGGTGATTCAGATTATGTCCATTTGAAATAATGCTGCATAAGGCTTGGTCTTGGTAATAATCAAGACAACAAGAAAGAGCATCCATGACTATGTTGAAATAGCAAAGGGGAAAGAGGGCAACCTTACCTGAGGCAAGAGAAAGATATGAAAAAGTCCTCAAGAGATTCATTAATGCAAATAGAGAAAAAAACATCTTCAATGCAAGTCTTAATCCAATTTAAAAAATTTCCAGGAAAACTTTTTTGCCTCATCCGATGTATTAAAAAATCTCTAGAGATTGTCAAAAGCTTTTATAATGTCTATCTTAGCACAAAATAGATTTCTCTTAGTTTTAAACTCCCTTAGGACCTCATAAACAAAAACAATATTGCTAGATGAACATCTCTTGTTAATAAAACCAGCTTGACTTTCATGAATAATAGATGGAAGAACATTTTTTAGTGATATGAGTACAAATGAACCCAAATCAAGTAATTGACAAATATTTAGAAACTTTTATCTATTAATTGAATGATTAAATAATCTATGAAACTTCTATGTTTATGATTAAATATAGCATCTCGATGAGACGAATCTAATAAGTCTAATATCATTTAATTTTGAGATCAATAAGGCACTTCAATGTTGAACTCTTTTGAATGTAGATTGGACCACCTTTAGTGTTGTTGGGTTCGTCATGTTGAGATCTATTGTACATTTATAAGCTTTCTTAAATTAAAGATTGAATGATCTTGAATTTAATTTCAAAAATTTGAACTTTAAGTATAGCCTCAAGATTCATATTTGATCAAATAGATTTTTTTATAATTAGGGGTATAAAAGAGTCGAGCTGAGTTTAAGTCGCCCTTAAATTTAGCTTAATTAATTAATAGAGTTTGAGCTAAGTTCGAGTTTTGATATTAAAAATATTAAGTTTATTATTTAAATGCTATGTATGTAAAGCCCTAGTTTTTTAGTATGGCTCATTCGGTCATTTGAATGGGCTGGGCTTGGACTAAAAAGGCCCATACTTTCAAAAAATGCAATTTTTCACAGGTATCGGAAGGACATTCCTTTGATGAACAAAAATTATATTAATTTTTATCAACTAATATGCGAGTTTCAATATCTTATTAGGTAAATAAATTAAAATTAATTTCTCTACTAATAATTTTAAGACATCACTAATCATTTCCCTCATCCTTTATTTCGCTAGGCATTAGCTATCCTCTCTTGCGTTTATGGGAATGCAGGTTTTCTATTAGATTGTGATGGAAGCCATCATTAAATGTATTTTTTTACGACTATATATTTATTAATTATGTATCTTTTTTCAAATATAGATTTTATAGAAATATTTGCAAAAACTTTACTATATCTTGAAATTACTATAAACATATTCACTTCTTAAAAAATCTAATATTTTTAATTAAAAAATATATGAGATTAGTGTAGTTTATATCATTTTTATTTCATATAAATATACAATTTTATTTTTTTAATTTTCAAAATTTTAATTAATTAATTATATAATCTAAATAATTATTTCATGTAGTATTCTTTTTTTCTTGCATTTATCTACCTAGATCCTTAATAAGGATCCTATATAGTAAGATTATGACGTTATTAAAGGTCTATTTAGAATAACTTTTTTATTATTTTCTCGTTGCTTTCTTAACGGTAGTTTTAAAAAAAAATTATTTTTCTCAAAACAAAATTCTAATCACTTTTACAGAAAATTGTAGCCGTCAGAAATAAACCCTAAAGCTGTGTAGGTTCATATATCAAATATTTTAATCGATTATAAATATTTTTTAATATTATATTATTTGTTATATTTTCAAAATAAACATTTTCGTTTTTTTTTAAATTTATCCATAAAAAAAATCCATATATTTCATGCTATTTAAATATAAAAAATAATAATCATAAATAAAATTGGATTATACATCACAAATCGTTTTTTAAACTTTATTATAATGCCATCTGATTATAAGTCCCTCATTCTTCGAGGAAGAGTCCTTTTTTTACGAATAAAATCATTAACAAAAGAATGATTTTGGGGTACCTGCCAGTGTTTGGTGCTCAAACAAAATCAAGTCGTTCTATAGCATTGGACCACATTGGTCCTTGGTAGCTTTCCGTGGGCCTTAATTCTTCGTTTATTTTCCTACAATCCATTAGCTTTTTGGCTGGTTATCAGTAAGTCTGTACACGATGGGCTTACACCCAACAACCCCGAAAGTGTAGTGCGCGTACGGCGGCCCAGCTGAAGGCAACTTGAAATGATAAAGACGATAAAGATGATGAAATCGTCAGAATCCTAATAAATTCATCAGGCTCTTAATGTACTCATCAAAGCATATTCGGTCTAAAGCTGAATCAAGTACATTTGTGCAAGCTCAAAAGCTACCCATTCACATTGGCGACTTCCGTTTTGTTTGGGATGACTTTCTTACCGCTTCTTAAAGCAACTTTTTAATAAGACTTCATTTGAGATGATTTGTAAAGAACCATTCCATAATAAATTCATCATGCCGATAATTTTTATTTGATTAGTAATATTAAGCATTGTTTATCTTGTATCAATTATAATATTACTCAAATCTTACGTGAAGGGAATATGTGTGTTGATGCACTAGTTAAGATTGGTTGTAGCCTTCCCAATTTTATCGAATTTCAGGATTATTTGCTTCCCTAAACGGTTAATGGCTTGGTCTTGCTGGATCATACCGGTTTACTTTATTTAAGGTCTCATTAATGTTTTGGTGTTTCCTGTTATTTCCATCTATTATGTTTTATCATGGTTTATGGTTGCTCTTAACTTTGTTAAGCTTGTTTGATTTATTCATGCTGTTTGATGTGAATCTTGAGGGGTTTGACACATACTGGAGTTTTCAGATCCCTAAGGTTTTATTTTTTTCATTCTAAATATATGTATGCATGTCCAATGCTATTGATTTTACTGGTATCATGTAAATTTCTTCTATCCTTCTTAGTGTCTCTCTATTGATATATCTGTTATACTGGTTAAGCTAAATGATATTTTGTTTTGGTTCTACCATTTGCAAAATTCTTACCTACATGCCACTATTTTTGTTATCCAGTATATCTTGTATTGTGTTATGTTTGAAGTTTTTACATGTACATCTGTTACTTGCTCTTCCTCTCCGTATTACAAGTGGCTGGAGGATTGGCTTTTTGGATGGAGGTTGATCTTTTTAGTGGCAAGATTAAGCTGAATGACTATACTTAGACTTTACAATTTTAGATGCTGGCTTCTGGAAGACCTAGACTAGGTTTCCTTGTAATTTTTTCTTAGGGGGAAGCCACCGGCTCGTAGGTGTTTTTTTGACATTTTAGCTCAGTTAAGTAGTAGGGAGCTAGAGGTCCCCTTAAGTATCTTATAATTTTTTTTGTATATTAATGTGTAGACCCGTGATTGGGTTTTAACCAAAAAAAAAAATGTTCCAAATGATGCCCTTTTCTTCTTGTTAAGTTGGCGACTTTATCTAGCAATACAAAATTTTCATCCAATAAATCAACTTACTCCAGCTATTAAGTAAGCACCTTTAGCTATTAAATTGAACACCTTTAGCTATTAAATTGAATAATTGATAACTAAAGATAATTGTTCATGAGTATTTATATATGTTGTAGTCTGCACGCCTCCTTATTTTAAAATATTTCTTCTCTTTTCAAATATCTGAATATTTAGATTTTTTTTATAGCTCTCATTTCTTATATTTGTGTAAACACAATAAATTCCTAGTTCTTATTTCTCTAAAGTCTCTCTCTACTTGTTGTTCTGTTTTATATTATGAATCTTGGTAGTAAAAATTTGATACTGTCCCCCGGCCCAGATATATATGAATTCAAAAACACAGATGGACCACATTTGATACAGTGGTCCTTGGTAGGTTTATGTGGGTCTTAGTTGTTTGTACATTTTCCTGCAATACAGATATTGCCATTAGCTTCTTGGCTGGAAATCAACAAGACTGTATTACTAAAATATTTGTTGATGTCCAAGGCACATTATGAGTTCAGACTTGGACAAATTCAGAATTTTTTTTTTTTTTGTTTTGTTTGCTTGGCAAACGAGTTAGGACAGATGCGAGATGGGCTAGAAATGCCTTTGTTTTCTTTATTGCTTGGAGCTTTCAGATGTGGATGTGTCGTAAAGAAAAATTGAGTTAGAGGTTTCGTTTGAAACGGCTTTTTTATTACTTCCTAAAGCAGCTTTTTAGTACAAAAAATTTAAATTAAATGTTTTGTACTAAAAAGCTGTTTTAGGAAGCAACAAAAAGCCGTCCCAAACGAAGCCAGAGTCTTTCAATTAAAATAATGATAATTCAAATTTTTATCTATTTATTTTAAAAGGAGTGTAATATATGAATAATTAATTAATTTTTATATTACACTCATCTCATTAAAATAAATAAATAAGAAATTAAAATTTAATATTTTGCTTAAAATTATATATATGCTCTCACTTACTAGCATAATCTTTACATATACCATTATATTATTTGTTTTTGGATGTTCAGGTCAATTAAGATAAATTTATACACATATCACATATGCAAGCTTCGAATCCAAAACCTCCTGGTTGGAAGCTAAAACTCTTAACCGAAAAATAAAGGTGAGTTGTAGTTTTATGCAAATTGATGCCTTTGATTGGACTTTAATAAATTATGTTGAAAGTTTTGACTGTTTCAATAATTTTTGGACTTTCAAATCGACTTCAAATATTTCACCTCTTCCAAATTGAAATTGTCAAAATTGATCGAAACTAAGAAAACTGCAAACTAAGGCTATGTTTGGGTTGATTTTCTTTCTGCTTCTTAAAACATCTTTCTAATAAAAAAATTAAAATTTTTATACTAGAAAGAAACAGTAAGAAAGTCGTCCCAAACGAAGCCTAAATCTCGATGCAAACTAGGCGCAATTTCATAAAAATAATCAAAACAAAAAATTATTGTCTGAAGTACACTGTTTTTAAAACAATGATCATCAATAAAAACCAAACGGAGGAAATTAGCAAGTTGCTCGAGAGATTTGGACCTTCTACCAAAAAAAATTGTTGCTGGGCCCCTAATTGCAATTTGCAAGGTAGATAAGTTTGTAATATCAGGGTCAGATATGTATGAAATAATACCGAGTCCTTGTCTCTATTTCTCTCAATTATGAGCAATTATTAGATGCGGAGTGCAGACGGGGAGAGCACCGTCTGCACAAATACAATGTACCAAGCGGTACCTAGTGGTACCCAGCTGTACCGAACGGTACCTAGCTGGATTTTATACTAGTGTGCAGACGGTTCTCCCCGTCTGCACTTCGCACCTAATAATCTCTCCTCAATTATGGGGTTCGATCGCTAGAATTAATGTATAGTTTATTGCATATATTGGTCCACATTATGCTTGGTGCCAATTAAGCTTTATTAAATCACGTGGAATTTTTTTTTTGTTAATACTGTTTTAAATTGTTAGGTAATGTGTTGGTTTATGATTAATTTTCACTATAGCATATTATTTTTTAAAATTTAATAATAAAATAATTTGATTGGTGATAATTTATGTACTTAATTTCTTTGTAGAATGATTTATAAAGGCTTTTGGGGTATAATTATCATTTAATGAATCATTTTAAATTATATTAGATATTATTATTGATACGTCATCAAAAATTAGCTTGATCGGGCACGAATCTCGAAGCAAAAACTAGTTAGAGACTTCAAAAATTAAATCCGGGAGCATCCAAATTCCGATTTCAACGAGCTTACAGTCAAACTGAGCGTCTCGGAAATACGAACCCAACGACACCAAGATCGACCCAATCCGAGCCCAAATGGGTCCGAATCATGAACCCGAAGTGCTGTCGGAAGGTTCAAACCGCAATTTGAGTTACCAAACGGTCTCCGATTTTGACGAGCTTATACTCGAATCGAACGGCTCGACGAGACGAATCCAACGAGCCCAAGATCACTAAATTCCGACATCATTAAGGCCTTCAAATGTCCAACGAACGGTGCACGATCGTAGGATTCAATATCGGCCGTCCATTTGATCACTCCCTATTCGCCCTTGATCTCACACCTATTTACGGACCATGCCACTCCAGAAAATCTATAAATAGAGCCCTCATTCTTCACAAGAGAAGGATCTAAGCAAGAGAGAGAAGAAGAGAAGAGAAAGAGAGAGAGAAGGAAGAAGTTCCTCCTCGACAGCCGCCGGACCACCGCCGGACCACCGCAGAACCTCGCCGGACCACCGCCGGACCACCGCAGGAAGCTCGTCGGACCACCGCCGGACCACCGCAGGAACCTCGCCGGACCACCACAGGACCTCGCCGGACCACCACCTTAAGGCCCGACGTTCAGTCCCTACGTCCTGCCTAAGACCCGACGTCTTGTTCAAGGTCCGACGTTCAGTCCTTAGGTCCTGCCAAAGATCCGACGTCTTGTTCAAGACCCTATACTTAGTCTCAACTTCCTGCCAAACACCTGACGTCCAACTCAGGACCCGACGTTCAGTCCTTACGTCCTGCCGAAGACTCAACATCTTACTTAAGCCATTGTAATCTGTTCACCCCTGGAGGTGATCCAGTCCTTTGTAACCAATTCAAAATCTAGTGGAATCATTTTCAACTGGGCTAGGCCTCGTGGTTTTTTCCCTTTTAAGGGTTTTCCACGTAAAAAATCTTGTGTTCTCTGTGTGTGCTAGTTATACGTACAACGCTAAGACGTAGAATCAAATCTCTATCGCCGCGTAATTTCTAGCCCGCAACAGATTGGCGCCGTCTGTGGGAAGCTAATCCCACTACACTAAGGAATCCTCCAATGGTCAACAGGCGTAGCCATCGCATCATGGGAACCTCCCGCTCTAATTCACACCAATCCAGGAATCAGTCCCTGAATCAAGGACGACAGGCATCTGCCTCCTTTCACCCCAATAACCGACACCCTATAGGAGAAGGAACTTCAGGGCCGTCCCTAGAAGAACGTATCAGAAAAATGGAGGAATCTCAAAATGAGATCCTTCAGCTTTTAAGGGGAGCTCGAGGACCAATGCCGGTACCCCAAGAAGATGCTCTTCTCCCGCAAGATCAGCCAGGATTTGAAGACATTCTTCATGTCGAAGTCCCCCTTCCTCCACCAAGGATGCGTCCTCCTACACGTCTAGAGAATGAGCTCGCCGATACAGCAAGCTCTACCCATCCTTCGCGCACGGGTCACCGACAGCATATGCCGCCGGACGTCCCCGAGGACTTAGACCAACAGCGCGTCACTGAACTCCCCCGTAATACTCTACGGCATGAGTTACGAAGATTAGTCCGAGAAGAGTTCCCTACAGGGGGTATCAGGCAGTCCCTTCACCAACGGGACATTCAGGAGTCATCACCTTTCACCGAAGCTGTCCTCCGATATCCCGTTCCGGCAAGATTCAAACTCCCAAATATTGATTCTTATGATGGGACTTCAGACCCCTATGAACATATCGATCACTACCGCACTATTATGCATATCCAGCAGGCCCCAGACGCTCTGCTCTGTCAAGTTTTTCCGGCCACCCTTAAAGGGCAGGCCCGGACATGGTTCTACTCCCTACCCCCTCGGTCCATTCCCCTATTCGTTAAATTGGCCAAATTGTTTGTCGAACAATTTGTCGCCAACCGAAGGATGATTAAAGACTCCTCCCACCTTTCGGGGATACGACAGAACGAGGGTGAATCTCTCAAAGAGTATTTTCAAAGGTTTTCTACAGAAGCCCGACAAATTCCAGGGGTAGATCCCGAATTGCTACGAGGTGTATTTCTAGGAGGGCTTCGTCCAGGCCCTTTCTACTCGGCACTTATGCGAGAAACGGTCCATTCCTATGCGGATTTAATCCACCGAGTAGAGGCCCAAATTACTGCCGACGAAGCCATCAATGCTCATAGGAAGCAATTCGAGCAAACAACCGGGAAGCGAAAAAATCCCCCAGGGACGGAGAATCCCCCCTCACAAAGAAAGAAGCAAGGAAACTACAATCTTCCTCCTCGACCCTCACAGCCACGACGAGAGCCCCGACAAGAAAAAGAGTACACGCCACTCAATACATCCCGAGCAAATGTATTAATGGCTATCCGAGACCAAGAGAGTGTAAAGTGGCCGTACCCTTTAAAGCCTAATACCGGAAACCAAGAACAGTATTGTCATTTCCACCGCAGTCGGGGACACACCACTGAAGCATGCAGGCAGCTCAAGGAGGAAATTGAGAGACTGATCCGACAAGGATATCTCCGGCAGTTCGTCAAGAATCCAACAGTTCGAGAAGAAACTGTTCCAACTGGGGGGCAAGATCAACAAAAACAGTCGACGAACAACCGCCAGATGGTCGGCGAAATTGAAACTATTGCTGGAGGCCCATCAACGCCTTGTCAAGTTCTAGTTGCAGAAAATAAGGAGCCACCAACAAAAAAGCTTCATGTCGATCACTCCATCACTTTTAAGGAGTCTGATCTAGAAGGCGTAAAAACTCCTCATCAAGATCCACTGGTGATTAGTGCAGGAATTGGCAACCCGTGCTACAATGTTAAGAGGATCTTGGTAGACAATGGAAGCTCAGTAGATGTTCTATTTTACTCCACTTTTCTTAGCATGGGCTTATCTAGAGAGAAACTCCAGCCTGCTGCCGGTCCACTGTACGGATTTGACAACCGGCCTGTAAGAGTTGAAGGAACCATTACTCTCCCGGTTGTGCTTGGAGAATTCCCCCGTCAAGTTGAGCACCCCATTCTATTCATTGTAGTGAAGTCCGAATCAGCCTACAATGCGATCTTTGGAAGACCACTTCAAACAATTTTCGGGGCTGTTGCTTCAATTCCCCACTTAAAGCTCAAGTTTCCTACCCCATCAGGGATCGGAACAGTACGAGGAGATCAACAAGTAGCACAGTCATGCTATCTTAGGCAGGCTCAACCACGCTCATCAGTTACTCTAAGCATCGAAGACTTCGATCTTCGGAGTGAAGATACCCCTCAAAGGGCCTCCCCTGTAGAAGATCTTACCTGTGTCTCCCTATCAGAAGAACATCCCTCGAGAACAGTACAGATCGGATCACTCCTCTCAGATACAGAGAAAGAAGAATATGTAGACTTTTTACGTACAAACCAAGACGTATTTGCATGGAGTTCAGCAGATATGCCCGGTATTAATCCTGAAATAATTATGCACTCCCTGAAGATCAACCCAGCATGTAAGCCAGTGATTCAAAAGAAACGAAACTTCGCCCTAGAACGTCAGCTGGCAATCGAACAGGAGGTTGATAAGCTTTTAAAAGCAAGATTTATAAGGGAAGTGCACTACCCATCTTGGTTAGCCAACGTCGTGATGGTTCGGAAAACAAACGGGACTTGGAGAATGTGCGTGGACTATACGGATCTCAATAAAGCTTGCCCTAAAGACAGCTTCCCGCTCCCCCGAATAGATCAGCTAGTCGACGCCACATCCGGACATCAGATGTTAAGCTTTATGGATGCCTACTCCGGATACAACCAAATACAAATGGATCCCGCCGATGAGGAGGCAACATCTTTTCAAACGGATAAAGGGTTATATTGTTACCTGGTAATGCCATTCGGGCTCAAAAATGCAGGGGCAACTTACCAACGACTTATGAATAAGGTTTTTAAGAACCTTATTGGGCGTACCATGGAAGTCTATGTGGACGATATGCTGGTAAAGAGCCTCGAGAAATCTCAGCATATCTCAGATTTGGAAGAATGTTTTAACCTTCTCCGATCTTACAACATGCGCCTCAACCCCTCCAAATGTGCATTTGGGGTCACCTCAGGAAAGTTTCTGGGATTCATGGTTACCCACCGAGGGATTGAGGCCAACCCGGAAAAGATCAAGGCCCTAAGGGACATGCTACCCCCCAGAAACATCAAAGAAGTTCAGAGACTGAATGGAAGGATCGCAGCACTCTCTCGATTTCTGGCTCGTTCGGGGATAAATATTTGCCTTTCTTCAAGATCCTCAGAGGGGCTCGTAGCTCAGGATTCCAATGGACTGATAAATGCCAAGAAGCTTTTGAACAACTCCGAACTTATCTAGCCTCACCACCGCTTCTCTCAAAGCCAATTCCAGGGGAAATTTTGTATATGTACATGGCCGTCTCTTCCCAAGCTATAAGTTCGGTCTTGGTTCGGATGGATGATTCGACTCAACGCCCAGTCTATTACATCAGCAAGGTACTTTCAGATGTTGAAATGCGTTATCCATTGGCAGACAAAACAGCCTTAGCATTGGTCTTCTCAGCCAGGAAGTTACGACCTTATTTTCAGGCACATGCGATCAGGGTTTATACAAACCTGCCGCTGAAAAATATTCTTCAAAAACCCGAAGCATCCGGAAGGTTGATCAAATGGTCAGTAGAACTTGGAGAGTTCGATATACAGTTCTTACCTAGACCTGACATCAAGTCACAGGTGCTTGCCGATTTTGTGGTCGAATGTACTAGCTACACCTCCGAAGAATTACCTGATGTATCCCCTTCTTCCTCCTGCTGGACATTATATGTAGACGGAGCTTCTGGGAGTTCTGGTGCTGGTGCTGGAATCCTATTAATCTCCCCGCAGAAAGCCACATTTGAATACGGGCTTAGACTGAAGTTCCCGGCAACAAACAATGTTGCTGAATATGAAGCTCTAATCGCTGGATTAAGATTGGCAATTGATTGCGAAGTCCAAGACTTAGTGGTTCACACTGATTCCCAACTGGTTGCTTCTCAAGTAGAAGGGGAATTCGATACTCACAACCCACTTCTGGCTCAATACTGTCAGATAGTTAAAACCTTGTTGGCTCAAATAGCAAAGCATCAGGTCATCCATATCCTTCGAGAGCAAAACGCAAGGGCAGACTCACTCTCCAAGCTAGCAACCTCTACGACGGGAGATGTTTTTAAAAGGAAATTCATTGAGGAGATCCACTTCCCGAGCATTCAAGGTTCATGGGTACTTCAATCAATAGATGAATCAAAAGAAGTTTCTTGGATCGACCCCATTCTTGCTTTCCTACAAGAAGGCTCTCTCCCTGAGGACCCAGCTATGGCAGTACGACTTCGGAGGCAAGCAGCCAATTTCACCCTTATTAACGGAGAGTTATACAAACGATCTTTCACAGGGCCATACCTCAAGTGTCTTCCTCCTTCGGAGGCAAACTATGCACTTCGCGAAGTACATTCGGGCATTTGTGGGGAACATTTGGGTGGAAGGGCGTTAGCTCAAAAGGTCCTGAGACAAGGGTTCTACTGGCCGACAATAAAACAGGACGCATTAGAACTTGTACGGAAATGTAACAGCTGCCAGTTGCATGCCAACCTCACTCATCTACCCGCCGTAGAGATATCGACATTACAGAGTCCCTGGCCTTTTGCCCAATGGGGGATCGACATAATGGGACCATTTCCTATAGCCACGGGACAGCGAAAATTCATCATATTGGCTGTCGATTATTTCACGAAATGGGTAGAAGCAGAACCACTAGCAAAAATCACTGAAGCAAATGCCAAACAGTTTCTGTGGAAGAGCATAATATGTCGCTTTGGCATTCCTGCAAAAGTTATTACTGATAATGGGACACAGTTCACCGGAAGGGTCTTTACCACATTTTGTAAAGATCTCCACATTCATCTAGTACACACGGCTGTGGCTCATCCTCAGACTAATGGACAGACAGAAGTCACTAATCGGACCATTCTGAGAGGACTGAAAACACGGCTGGAGAAGGCTGGGGGGCAATGGGCTGACGAGCTCCCAAACGTCCTTTGGGCCTATCGTACGACAACAAGGACTCCAACAGGAGAGACACCGTATAACCTCTGCTTTGGTACAGAGGCTGTCATTCCAGTCGACATTGGAGTCCCCAGTCATAGAGTACAAACTTTCGACTCCAATACCAACGACGAAAAACTCAGGCACAACCTAGACCTCCTTCCAGAAGTAAGAGACGGGACAATACTTAAGGTTGCTGCCTACCACCAGAGAGTTGCCCGTCACTATAACAGAAGGATGAAGCCTCGACATATATCGGTAGGAGATCTGGTCCTACGCAGCATTGAGGCGGCAGGCAAAGGCCCTCAACGAAACAAACTCTCCCCCCTCTGGGAAGGTCCGTACCTAGTAGCAGCTATGGTGAAGCCAGGGACTTTCAAATTAAAGGATGCTGAAGGGAAGATGCTTCCTCGAACTTGGAATATCGAGAACCTCCGCAAATACTATCAGTAGAGCGTAATCGTGTCGTTTGTTTTAGAATGTTGTATGTCTTTTGCTTACTGTATATGTCTTTAATTTCGGACTTTGTTTGTGGTGTTTTTAGTTTCCTTCTCCCTTAAACTGTTTTTGGGAGCAATGTTCTTCGTTTAATGGCAGTAAAGACTTTGTTAAGTTTTGAACTTTAATTTTGAGCAGTAGATGATTATTGTTCAGTCGCTAGTTGATCAATCCCAGGGGGATTCGATCCGACCTCTTCCACACAGGTTAACGTCATCGAGCAGGGCTCTGACTCACAACCTCGGATAGGTCTTATATCCTTGGTGGATTCTCTCGACCTCTTCCACACAGGTTAACGTCATCGAGCAGGGCTCTGACTCACTACCTCGGATAGGTCTTATATCCTTGGTGGATTCTCCCGACCTCTTCCACACAGGTTAACGTCATCGAGCAGGGCTCTGACTCACAACCTCGGATAGGTCTTATATCCTTGGTGGATTCTCCCGACCTCTTCCACACAGGTTAACGTCATCGAGCAGGGCTCTGACTCACAACCTCGGATAGGTCTTACATCTCTTATAGATTCTTTTAACCTCTTTCATACAGGTTGGCGTCGTCAAGCAAGGCCTTGGCGTACAACTTAGAGTAAACAGTACATCCTTAGAGGATCCTTTTAAACTTTCAAGCACAGGTTGGAAGATAAATACCTTAAACAAATATAAAAGAAATTCACTCAGAATAAATAGATACACTGGAATATCTAAGTCATATAGCAACAGAACAATAATCCACTACTAAGTCAAAGTAGATATCACACAACAGTACAAAACATCAGGTACATCACAATAACTAAAAAGACAAACTAATACAAACAACAGGAACTAGAAAGCCTACTCAACATCTACTATCTCATCATCTGCATCAAGATCGAGGACCTTCCGAAGATCACTCTCTACCTCATCACCATCAGAGCCTGAAGGAAAGTCAGCTGAAGCCTGGCTAGGGGTCACCTCTTCGGCTGGAACTCCGGTCTTTCGCTGCATCAGGCGAACCCCCTTAAAGAAGCCTCTAATAAATCCATCCTCAGTGCACTGCTGCTCCAAACCCTTCACCTCTATAGCATAGATGTGATCTCGGGCCTCCTCAACACGATCCTGGACGATAGTCTTGAATGCTATGGACTTCTTGAAGTCTTCAATAACTCTTGAAGGTTCTGAACTAGACAAGGCAGCCTCCTTCTCAGCTATAATGGCCTGAGACTCCCTATCCTTCGTCTCCAGCGACGCAATCTTCTCCTCCGAAACTTTCTGCTCCCTCAAAAGTCTGGTGATCGTCGCGTGAGCCTCCTCAAGATCTATCTGGTGCCGATCTGCCTGCTGATTCCGGAGAGTTACAGAGCGCATTGAGTTAGCCAGTTCAGTCCTACACTCGCTCAACTCATCTTCAAGCACCTTCACCTCCTTAACCTTCTGATCATACTTTCGTTTGAACTCTCCCTGGAGGTACTTGATCTTAACAAACTCAGTGTTCCAGTCATTAACTGCGATCACAGCACGTGACAGCTGAAAATAGAAAGAAAAGTTCATTAGAAGTCACCTCAGAAGAAAATGAAATAAAAAATATTAGGAGATGTTACTCACCAAATTACTAGTCTTGTTATGTCCGAGGCATTGATGATTCATGACATCATCAGGGATATGTATCTTGGCTGGGGAAGAGTCAGGTAAGGTCTTGTCAGTGTTTGTTCCTTCCAACCTCTTCTTCTTCGAAATCGGGGGGTCGTCAACCCTTGCCGGTCGTTTGGGAGCCGCTTTTGAAGTAGGGGCAGGGGGCTCAGGAATCCTGGATGTCGGCTTCAACTTCCTTGCATCAGATCTCCCAGTATGAAATGAAATTCCAACCTTGAATAAGAACTCTTCTTCAGTATATTTGCTCATATGACGAACCTCAAATAGAAGATGTTCGAGATCAGAAACTTTCAAAATCCTTATTATGTCTTCCTCGCTGACGTGCAGAGGGGATGGCAGATCCCTCATTTTCCCCCACTTCTCAATCAAGCCCCAATCATTCTTCACAAAAAAGAAAGCATTGACCCAGTTCTTTGAAGAATCGCGGGTACGCACATCCAACAATTTGGACCTAAAAGTCACACGCCCAGATGTATCGCTGGTGAACTTACCCATCCGTGAAAGATGCTCCGGGGTCATAGTAGCTCCTCGATCCCGAAAGAGAGCAATCAATCCCATAGCCACTGACATTGCTCTAAATGAAAGTTGGAATATGCTCACGCCGCACCATTGCAAGACTTCAATCAGCTCAGTAGGAGGCGGAAAACGTAAACCAGCCCGCAAGTGGGCCTCAGAAACAGTCACGTACCCAGCAGGAGGAAGATTCGCCCGATCAGACATCCTCGGAACCATTGTCTTCACATCATTCGGAAAGTAATAATTCTTGCGGAAAAGGAACATGAAGTCATTTGTAACAGTCGACGCTGACACATCCACCTCCTTATTTGGCCTCTGCTCGCCATCATGCGGCGCAACAGGGTCCCCCCGGATCGCAGGATCTCTTGGTGGGGGGCGATCACCTGACATTTCTAGAGGGAGAGGGGGAAAGAAGAAGATCTCCGAACTTCCTTGCCAAGAGAGGGGCCTCAGAAGACTGAGGGAAGGCCTCAATAGAAAGGACAGAGGGAGAAGATCTCCGAACTTCCTTGCCAAGAGAGGGGCCTCAGAAAACTGAGGGAAGGCCTCAATAGAAAGGACAGAGGGAGAAGATCTCCGAACTTCCTTGCCAAGAGAGGGGCCTCAGAAGACTGAGGGAAGGCCTCAATAGAAAGGACAGAGGGAGAAGAGAAGAAAAGAGAAGAGGAAGAGGAGTGGAGTGATTTTCTAAAGGGTTTAAGGCCCTATTTATAGTTTTTGGGGAGAGAGAATAGAAGTTTCTAGAATTTCTGATTTTTTAAATTTTTCTAAATTTTTCTGAATTTTTTCGGAATTTTTTAGAATTTTTTGGGATTTTTTAGGAATTTTTTTGGCCAAAAAACAATTAAAAAATCATTTTTTAAACGCCGTGGGACCCACTAAGGCGGTGGAATAAACCGGCACCCGCCGCCGTCGAAACGACGCGAACAGCGAGTGAATCCGCGCGCTTATTCACGCGGATCGCGGCCTCATTTTGGCTGGCAGCAGCCGGCCAAGCGGACCGGCAGGCGGCCGGCGGCGGCTGCCGCGGAAGGCCGCGGAGCGGCCTGGCGTGCCGCGAGATGAGCCCGCGGAGCGGGCTAGGCGGGCCGCGGAGCGGCCCGCGGGACGGGCTAGGCGGGCCGCGGAGCGGCCCGCGGAGCGGGCCATGCGGCCCGCGATTGGTTTCGCCCGGACCGTGGAACGGGCGGCTGGCCCGGCAGCGCCGGCAAGCGGCGCGCGTGACCAGCGGCGGCGGCCGCCGGCGGCGGCGGCCGGTGAGGCCGGTTCGGCCGTCCGGACCAATCTGGGACCAAATTTCGTCCCGAAAAACAGCAAATCGGACATTTTTGAGGTCCCCGGACTCAATTTTGACACTTTCGGAGCTCAACGAGGCCTCTATGATCAAGTTTGAGCAAGCCATTAACTTTCGGAACATATTTTTTGGCATTTCGGCCTATGCAAAATGCCGACACTTATATTTTCGGACTCCTGGGGCTTCGACGTCCAAAATAGGGGGGCAACTGATACGTCATCAAAAATTAGCTTGATCGGGCACGAATCTCGAAGCAAAAACTAGTTGGAGACTTCAAAAATTAAATCCGGGAGCATCCAAACTCCGATTTCAACGAGCTTACAGTCAAACTGAGCGTCTCGGAAATACGAACCCAACGACACCAAGATCGACCCAATCCGAGCCCAAATGGGTCCGAATCATGAACCCGAAGTGCTGTCGGAAGGTTCAAACCGCAATTTGAGTTACCAAACGGTCTCCGATTTTGACGAGCTTATACTCGAATCGAACGGCTCGACGAGACGAATCCAACGAGCCCAAGATCACTAAATTCCGACATCATTAAGGCCTTCAAATGTCCAACGAACGGTGCACGATCGTAGGATTCAATATCGGCCGTCCATTTGATCACTCCCTATTCGCCCTTGATCTCACACCTATTTACGGACCATGCCACTCCAGAAAATCTATAAATAGAGCCCTCATTCTTCACAAGAGAAGGATCTAAGCAAGAGAGAGAAGAAGAGAAGAGAAAGAGAGAGAGAAGGAAGAAGTTCCTCCTCGACAGCCGCCGGACCACCGCCGGACCACCGCAGGAAGCTCGTCGGACCACCGCCGGACCACCGCAGGAACCTCGCCGGACCACCACAGGACCTCGCCGGACCACCACCTTAAGGCCCGACGTTCAGTCCCTACGTCCTGCCTAAGACCCGACGTCTTGTTCAAGGTCCGACGTTCAGTCCTTAGGTCCTGCCAAAGATCCGACGTCTTGTTCAAGACCCTATACTTAGTCTCAACTTCCTGCCAAACACCTGACGTCCAACTCAGGACCCGACGTTCAGTCCTTACGTCCTGCCGAAGACTCAACATCTTACTTAAGCCATTGTAATCTGTTCACCCCTGGAGGTGATCCAGTCCTTTGTAACCAATTCAAAATCTAGTGGAATCATTTTCAACTGGGCTAGGCCTCGTGGTTTTTTCCCTTTTAAGGGTTTTCCACGTAAAAAATCTTGTGTTCTCTGTGTGTGCTAGTTATACGTACAACGCTAAGACGTAGAATCAAATCTCTATCGCCGCGTAATTTCTAGCCCGCAACAATTATATAAAAAAATGATTCTCTTCTATGTTCTTACAGATAGGCACTATATGTCTTCAGTTAAACTTTTTTAAAATAATTTTACTTCTACACGTTCATATATATATATATATAAACTTAATTACAGATTAAAAAAAAATTCGGGACTAAAAAAGGATTGGGGATCTGTGGTTTCCAAGAGGAATGAAACTTATACCTTTGTAAATATTAAATTAATACCAAACTGTATTTTAAAAATTAGTTTGCTTAGACTCCTAATGTTATTTTATGTTACGTACTAAATGGTTTTAATTTATGAGAAGAGTCAACTTGTTTAGGTCTATCACATGTGGAATGTTGAAGAGGAAAGAAGAGAGGGAGAAAGTTTATGTTATTTTTGTAATTATTTTTTTTGAAATATTTAGATCAATTAAGGTAAATTGACATATGTGCACTAGGGACGGTAAAATCATTTGGTGTTCTCTCTGTCTGCAGTAAAAACGTAATCAGTTGCGCTTTTATTATAGCAGCTGTGCTTTTACTACAAATAGAGAAAAAATCGGATGATTTTATCTGTTTGATATCTGCACAAAACAATTTCTCGTAAAAAAAATGAGACTATCAACATCCATTGAGATATCAAATCAGAAAGTTGCGAAAAGAATAGATTAGTGCTGCTGAACTAAAATGAAAGGCTAATATTTTGCGAAGATATTTGTAATCAGTTAGAAAATCTTGGCATAGAACGATTAAAATAGTTCATAACTTCATATTATTATAAGACAAGGCTCGACCTGCGATGATCATTCAGCTGTTCTTTCTTATAAGTTCATAAAACACAATGATCGCCACTGTACAATCATTTCTTGCCTTACTGGCGGGCAACATCTGTGTTCTGTCTGCGTACGGTAGAGAGATGGAGCTTAAATTCCAGCTTGATTCTAATTGCTGGTGGAATTATTCTTTGCTTGTTCCACATGGTGGGCTCTATTGAGTTTAATTCAGACAGATTTAAAATATTTTTTTTTCTCATTTGATTGCTTGTGAATGGTATACATAAATAATGATTTTTTTTAAATTATTATAAAAAATAAGATGTATTCATTCCTTCTAATATTTTCACTTGATAAAGCTCTTTGTTCAATAATCCTGTAAAGGTTGTGTGTGTAGAGCTAGCCTGCCATAGCAAAAGATATTATAAAACCGTCACTGTCACTATAAGTCAAGGCACAACTCTATAATTATTACTAACAAACGAGGTATAGTTAAATTATGATAAATATTTATATAAGTATCGGATTTGATGTGGCCTATCCTAGTCTAGCGGACTACCACAACGCATACCAGCTACTCCTAGCAACACTACGACATTGTGCTTACAACAGCTCGACGCTGAGCTCTATGCCCAAAAGGGTGGTTCCACAATGCATTGATGTTAAATTTATCACACCGTGGTGTTGTGCATACACAATTTTTTTTAATGCCTTCGCTCTTGAGCAGGAGATGTGGTGCGCCTGCTATCCCCCAACAAGCTTCTCATCAAGCTCAACAAATTGAATTGACTTCTAACTCAGTAATACAACATGATTGACCAACACAATTATATTACACAAAAACGACTAACTAGATATTCATAAATATGAATGTCATTTAAACTAAGCCAACTTAATTCAATGTTTATCAATGATGTTAACCATGGACAAGATCAGATACAATAAAATTTGAAATTATGGGAGATGAATGGAAGTTAGAGACTACGTTTAAAAAGACAAAGCATAATATTATATACTTTAAAATTTACATCCGTTATAATTGTGATAGATTCAAAATTAGATACGACAAAAAATAGAAGTAGACGAGTATATATATATTTTTAAATAATAAAATATAAGATGCAATAACAGTAATTAAAACCAATATAGAGTATCTTAGCAACTTCTCTTTAATTATGTGCCAACTAATTCAGTTGATAATTTTTTTTAACTGTTATTAATTAAATACGTATATTAATTTTATGACTTGCATTCATTATTCAAAAAAAGAAAATATATATATATTGATACGACATCGCAAAATTATCTTGATCGAGCACGAATCTCGAGGCAAAAGCTAGTTGGAAACTTCAAAAATTAATTTCAGGAGCATATGAACTCCGATTTCAGCAATCTTACAGTCAAACTGAGCGTCTCGGAAATACGAACCCAACGACACCAAGATCAACCCAATCCGAGCCCAAATGAGTCCGAATCAAGGGTTCAAAGCGCTGTTTGAAAATTCAAACAGCAATTTGAGTTACCAAACGGTCTCTGATTTTGACGAGCTTATACTCAAATCGAGTGGCTCGACGAGACGAATCCAACGAGCTCAAGATCATCGAATTCTGACATCATTAAGGCCTTCAAATGTTCAACGAACGGTGCATAATCAAAGGATTCGATATCGGCCGTCCATTCAAACCACTCCCTGTTCGCCCTTGATCTCACGCCTATTTACGGGCTATGCCACTCCAGAAAAACTATAAATAGAGCCCTCATTCTACACTAAAGGGAGGAGAAGTGAAGAGAGAGAAGAAGAAGAGTAGGAGAAGGAGAAAGGGGAATAGGAGATTCCTCACATCCTCGACCACCACCGCCTGAAGACGCCGGAACTCTGCCGGATTTTCGAGAAACGCCAGGAATTCGCAGAATTTTGTACTTTCTAGGAGAAACAAATTGTATTCTGATTATCCCAACTTGTGGGACGAATCAGCCATTTGTAATCTACGAAAACACTAGTGGAATTTTGCAACTGGGCGAGGCCCCGTGGTTTTTTCCCTTTTTGGGTTTTCCACGTAAAAACTCTTGGTGTTCACTCCCTTTTTTCTGTTTGTGTGTTAAACTTACGTGCAACGCTCGGACGCGAATTTACAAACTCTACCGCCGCGTATTTTCTAACACGTTATATATATATATATATATGTATATATATATATATGTATATATATATATATATATATATATATATGTATATATATATATATATACATATATATATATATATATATACAAAGTGCTTTAAAGTGTCCCAAGTGATTTGAAAAAGATTGGAACAAATCATTTTTGTCTAACATTTATCTTTAATTAAGTATATGAGCATGAAAATATCAAACAAAATATTTGAAACTGCAAGTAACCATTCAAAAGTTGCAATGCTTTCTTTATTTATTCTTAATATTTTTTAATAAGAAAAATTTGAGAGCAAACATTGAATAAATAAAAGTTATAAAACATTCATTAATATATATATATATATATATATATATATATATATATATATAAAGCTACCGAGATACAATTATAGACATGTGAGTTAAATAAATGAGAAAAAAGAGAAGATTGATAAAGAGGACTTAGATGCAACCGCACCTTAGCTTGCTGGTTGAGAGCTTAGGTTATCAACTACGGTGTTTTTAGTTTGATGCTTCTATGTGCAGTGTGTGAGGTTGTGAATTAATTTGCTCAAACTCTTTAAAAAATAAAAGTAGAAGAGAGGCTTGGAGGGGGATGTCAACTAAGAGCTTGTAGCATCTAAAGTTCACCCGCAATCAAAAGCATTCCCTAAAAGATAAGAAATAAAAAGCATATAAGGAATTTACAAATGAAACCTAAAAACATGCCAACTCTAACAAAAAATCCAAAAATGCACAAAAGTTTTCAAAATATAGAAGTCATGCCAAATAGAAGCAAAAAATGCCATCCACAAAATTAAGGACCCAAAAACATTATCTTCCAAGATTAGATTTTAAAAGCACTTGAAGCACATCATTAATTAGGCCAATCCTTTTTCATTCTCCACTTTATATTTTGTAAGAAATCTCCAATTTGATCTTATGAGACAATAAAATGACATACGTGTAAGCTATAATTCCTTTCAATTCAAATGTTATATACAAAAACATTCACAATAAGTTGGTTAAAACAAACATTTTGCAATCAAAATCATTATCTCAAAATCGATCTCTAAAACTCTTATTGTAAAATTTTGTGACCGCCTATATTTGATCATATTTATGTCTTGACAATATTTAAAAAAACTGGTCATAGACCACTCGAAAATTGGAGCTCCCAGTTTTTGTATTTCAATCAATATCAACCACAAACATTGCTAGACAATAATTTTTTTAACCTTTCTTATGATTTACATGACCTTCAATTTAATTTCTATAGTATAAAACACAAATATTCAACCCTTGCAATTTCAAACTTGAGAGCTTTAGTAGACCTATGTTATTTGTGCTAATGTTTATTTATCCTTCTTTGTTGCCGCTATCTCATGATTTGTATGACGTAAAATCATTCCTTTCCTTTTTGCTTTTGTTTTGACTTAAATCTTAGCTAGCAAGCTTAAAGTTCTTATGCGTTACATTATAAATCCAATTTTAAGTTGGCTTTGTTAACAAAAGAATTTCTATATATTGCATTTTTCTTGCTCGTGAGCTGTTGGGGGAATTTAAAAATCTAAGCAAGCCTTTTTTTCGCGCCAAGATGGATATATAAGGCATTTGACACTGCTTCAAAAAGTTCTCTTTTACAAAGGTTGAAAAAAAGGTTTTCCTTCTCTCTTCAAATATGGGATAAGAGCTTGCATTGATTATGTATATTACTTGGTTTGTTTTAATGGATCTCTTAAGGGTTACTTTAGCATCTCTTCTAGCTTAGGATAAGATTGCCCCTATCACTCTTATCTCTTCTACATCATTATGAATGGGCTTTCTCACCTTTTTGACAACCTTAAGAAGAATTACACTTACAATGATATTCCCATGGGCAACAATCAATATTTGAGAGGGACACTCATAGTGCTATCTCTCTCAAGAATATTCTAAAGAAATTTTAACTGCATTCTAGCAGCCAAGTTAACTACAACAAAATCACTATCCTTTTCATCCCTAATATTCTTGTCTCTACTGAAATATGTACTGTCTTAAACCTCTCCATTACAGGTTCTTTCATCGAATATTTAGGTCTCCCAATTTCACCTAATAAACTTTATGTCTTTGACTTTCAACCACTAATCAAAAAGCTCATTTCTATGTTATATGGTTGGAAGGATAATCGGCTTTCTTTTGCCTATAGGCTTTAATTTCCAAGGCACAATATTTGAAACTACATGATCTACTAGATAAGAGAACCGATCATTCCTAAAGCTTGCTGCAAAAAAATGTTACATAAACTTTTTGCTAAATTCTTATTTCATCGCAATACTAATAATCAAAAGCTTCATCTCATTTCCTGGAAAAAAAAAAACTTATTTGCTAAATAACCTTTGTGGCCTTGTATCCCTAATATCCAGTTTCTCAATCATATTTTTTTGTTGTTATCTCATTTGGCATCTCCCTCACAATTGATGAGATTCTTTTGAATTGATGCAAATATAAAAACTAATCTCTTTGGAGACCTATCTCTCTGAATACTTCATATTTCTAGAAGAATCTAATTATGGTAGTTCATAATATTAATACTAAATTCATATTCCAAATTACTAACAATTTGATCTCTATTTTTTTTTTTTAATTTGGAACCATGGTTTAATGATAATTCTCTTTTTTCCTCCCAACTTCCCTTCTCATTTCCTTTAATGTTTGCACCGTCATTACGAACAATAGATGGAACATGTATTTATCCTTCCTATATGATGTACGGAATATTCTCTCTCATCAATATTGTGTAAGCTCATGGAAATGGGATCAGTTGGCTCAAATTTGATTGCCCAACCATTAAGATTTTTCTTCAAGATTACTATGATAATTTGCATCTGTTACTTGACATAAATACATTTGGCACGAAAACCATCATCTTCAGTTTTCCTATTTCACGTGGCTCGCTCTTGTCGGTGGGCTGAAAACTATCGATAACTTGATTAAACGTTACATCTCTATTCAAGCTAATTGTCCTTTGTTGGTGGAATTTTGAAAACATATTTTAAAAATATTAGTTTTCTTTGGGACTTAAAATTGAATTCTACAATCGAATTATCTCGTTAGAAAAAGTATATCACCTCGAGAGGTGAGAATAAAATTTCATAACGGTATTCAGATTTAGAATTATGAAATTCATCTTGAATATTATGACCGGATGCTAAAGAGAACTTCATATGGTCCCGAAGGATCAAAATGAGGTTCAATTGAATATCCAGCTACAATATTCAAGAAGTGTGATCGTTAGGTTCACATACAAAGCCTTATCAAAGAAAGATGTATCTCCTCGAAGGGGGAAAATATCATTCGATGATAATTCTTTGAATATGATAACAATGATCACTAGTATTTTAAGTTTTCCCAAAGAAATCCAATTGAGTTTTGAAAAATCAATTTTTAAAATCAGGTGCGTGTGTGGTTCTAAATCTCCTACGAGCGCAAGCCCTCGTAGTTAATTACATCGTAAGAAAACGAGGTCTCCTACGAAAACTCTCGATTAAAATAATGACAGAATTTTGTTAGAACTTCTAGGAGTGATATCAAAAAGAGAAGTGAATTTTAGAAATTCAACAGGGAATAGATCAAAATTGAACAGTTATTAACGGAGTTAAAGGAGGAGAGGCAGGGGACACTTTGAGATTCCAGAACCTTCCGAAAGTGTCCCAACTTAATCTAAGTGTTGGGCTTTATGTTTTAGGATTGAAATGAAGCTTTAATTATAGTTGAGTATTTTATTAGAAATTTGGGACTATATTCCCGAAATTTGGGGTCTTATAATCAAAGATCTGCCCCGGATCCTAAATCTATTTTGGACACTGGACCACAGTCATCCGATTCTAACTAATGCAGTGCAAGGTCTGGACTTACCCCGGCCTGGATTGGGGAGCCAGCTAACCACCTAATCGATTTAAAAGAGATGAGTCCGGTCTTTTATGAAAGAGTGGTAGGAACATTATATTTAAAATTTTGGAGGGTTGGGGCCGACATCTAGAGATTCCCCTAATTGGCCCCTTTAACTTATGTTGGGTGCTAAAATGCTAAACTGATGCAATTAAAATTTTTGACACTTTTAATTTGTATCTAATGCAATGCATGCTGGTTGACAACTTTCAAATCAAATATGTTTGAAATTTTAAAAACAGGCTTAGAAAATAATTTTTTAGAAGACTGGACTTCCCCAGGTCCGGCACCTCGTCCTCATAGGTCAGACTATCCGGACTCTACCCGCAGGCGGGGAAGGGTCTAAAGCAATGAAAGAATAATGCAGAAATATGCATGCGGCACCAGGGTCGATCCCCGGCTAATTCCTTAGATTCGTTATCTTTCTATGTTGTTTAGACTCACTAAAATTTTAGACTTTTAAAGTTATGAGTATAAAACTTTCACACCCTTACGAGCCTCACGTATCCAGGCGAAAACAAAAGCGGCACACAATCGCCAAAAAACTAAGAAAAGCAGGCAATCCTAAAGGCAATCAATTCAACACATCAAATATAAATTAATTAATCAATAAATGTCCATAGGCAAAGTTGCCTTGTTTATTACAAACCAGCATTTTGCAGAAAGTAAAGTGGCCGGGCACCACTGACAACAACCCGGATTCTAAACCTAGTAATGACGCAAGTAGTTTTGAGTGGGATATTCTCAATCTTCAAATCTTCAGTCTTGTTCTTCTTTGGGATACTTTTTCTTCAAGCTCCTTGGATTCTTTGTACTGGACTACCCAAATGGATAAGAGGGCACTTCCTTTAAGGGGAAGGCCACTCTTTTCCCTTTGGGTAGGGAGGAGTATGGCCCAAATTTGGATCTCTAAATAGAAAAGGTCTACTCCCCTTAGGGGCATTCTTTTCTCTTCGGAGTCCAAGCTTTGGACCTATGTATCCCAACTCAAAACTATCTTTCACAACACTTAATAATTACACAAATTACATTTTCTTGAAAATAAAATCTAGACTCACCTGCAGGGTTATCCTAAGCAGTTATTCCAAAGCAGTTATATATGTGCAGAAAAAAAAGTAAACACACTGGCCACGCTCTTTTTATTTGGGGGCTTTAGCAGCTGAAGCACCTGTGCAAGCATTTATAACAATTAATATTTTTTTATTATTTTAGCCCCCTTTTTACTGCCTTGCATGAGCGTGGCCACCTGCAGAAAACTATGTGAACATCTAGATCGTCCCTAACCTAAGGGTAATCTAATCGCCAAACACATCAATCCATCCACAGAGTACAGAAAAAGTAAGCAGACACAGCAAAGCAATTTCATCCACAATATGCAGTGAAAATTACGAAAAATCCGGCACATAGCAGTAAAGTAAACATCGGCCTAACCTAGATCTAGAGTTGGTCGTCCTAGCACATCATCTAAAGTGTGTGTAGAAGGTCGTGTGGCTGGGGTAGATCCTAAGGTGGGTGATTAGTTGAAGTTGTCTAAAAGTCTGGGTTTGTTAAGGTTTAAAAGGGGATTTAGGTTAAAATTTAAGTATTAATAGATTAAGAATTTTAATTAAACATATTTTAAAAGTTAATTGATTACCACCTTTGTTTCACACCGAGGTCGTGAAGTTTATTTCACCTTCCTTGGGGCTAAGCTAATAACCTTGTAGGCCTGAGTTACCCAGTAGTAGTCGGGGTTGAGTAAGTTATTTTAGATTTGTTGGAATTAAGAGGCATAAATTAATCTTAAAAAGATTTGTTTACTGATTTTAATGGGTTGGTTAAGAATTTTATTATCCTATTAAGAGAATTCTGGAATTTGGGAGAGTTAATGGATTATTGAAGTTATCCGGATATGCTAACTGAGAGGTCAAAATTTGACTTTTAAAATTAGAGTTAATCTTAAGGATTTCAGATTTTTAATAAATACTAGACCTAATTATGAGTCGTTAGAAAGTTGGCACACTCAATTTGGAGTTTTCTATTAAAAGTTATGATTTTTAGAAGTTTTGACCCGATTTTGACATAGAGTTGACCAAAATGTTGACTTTTTGACTTCGACCAGATTTTGAGGGTTTGACATTTTTAAAAAATACTAGATTTTAATTAGAGTCATTATCCACTGAGTTTGATTGATTTGAAATTTTCTATAATTAGTTATGAATTTTGAAAGTTTGGGTATTTATTGGAATTATTAAATTATTTTAATTAAGGGCCCTTTTAATGATTTGAACCCAAATAAGTCCCAAACTTCTTGAAATCAACTCCAAAGATCAGAAATGATCTAAGGAGAGATCATCAAGTGTTTAAATTTTTTTTTTTGAGATTTTTAATAATTTTTTATTAATTAAAATTGATTAAACATTGATTTTGATTAAAATTAAATTAAAGTGGGTTTTAATATCAAATTAAAGGAATTTCAATTTTTAATGATTAAGAGTTGAAATATGGTTGATTAGAGGTATTATGGGTATTTTTTGGAATTAATATAAATTTATGATGATTTATTTAATTTTCTAGGTCCTTAAATGGGCTGAAATTTGACATGCTTAATTTTCTAACATAATGACCTCCAAATTGAATCAAATTTAAACCTAAAGTATATGATGTCACTAAGTTTACTATGTTCAAGTTTCACCCCTATTGGGTGTGTTTACAATCCCCTATGAATTTTCTAAGTTTTCTAGACATTTCCTTAATTATTTTTCCTAGGTGTCTCTACTATTCAAATAGGCATGAAACTTGGTGTGTCTATCCCTGACATACATACAATCATACCACAGAAATATCACAGAAAAATATTAAAACCCTAAAAAGTTATGAATTTTCAAAGTTTAGGGTCCAAAATAGACCCTTTACCTTAAAAATTCATATCACAGAAATCTATTGAGCATCTGAACCTAGGAAAATTATTAAACATGCCTAAGATACTCAATAATCACCCACCAAAATTTGGGCTTCATTTGATCACTGGATTGTGAGAAAATTACAATAAATGAAATTCAAATAAACTCAAATATCTCACAATACAGAAATCAAATTAATATAATTTTAATTTTAATAAATACTACATTAGATTATCTTTCCAACGAGCCTAAGAACGTGCCATTTGGTGAACAACTCGATTTTCTGTGAATTTTGGAAAATTTGAAGCATTTAAAACATTTTTTATTCAAATTTGAGTCAAATCAGCTGACGGTGACGTGGTGGCGTGACGTGACACCACGTCACCCTCCCAAACCGTGGGATGACCCACGTTCAAACCTGGAGGAAGCCGCACGGTATACCCAGATCTGAGCCGTCTGATCTTCGATCGGACGGTCCAGATCTTCTCTAGTTCATTTTGAATAGAAATCTTTAAACGCTCATATCTTTCAAAATACTTGACAAAATTACATGAAATTTGAACTGTAACTAGAGGGCAATATGATCTTACAATGCCTGGAGTTTGGAGGCTACATTCATTGTAAAATAGCTACAGTTTCAAATTTGAACTGTAACTAGAGGGCAATATGACCGTTGGATTTTTGCGATCTTGGGCTTGTTGGAAAGCTGCAGTGATCCTCTACAACTTTGATGAAGACACCAAGAGCTGGATCTCGTCGGATCGAAAGTTATATGTGAAAGTCCTCTTTCTCTCTCTAGAATGCTCTCTCCTCACTAAAATAGTGATTTGAGGCTTGGAAATGGTTGAAAAAAGCTTGGGAAGGACTTGAAATGTGCTAGAGTGTGTATGAGGAGCTCTTAGAAGGTTGGGGACTGCTGGAGTTTGGAGATTTTGATCATATCAAAGGGAATGATGAAGAAGCCCCCTTTAGGTCAAGTTTTCCCCCACTTTAACTTTGGCTTTTGGATTGGATGGTTGAGATTTGATTTGGAGTAGTTTTGGATGAGTGCCAAGTGTCCCCTATGCTGCCCAAAGCTATGAAATAGGGTTGGTGGTTGAGAGTGACTTCTCTTGGTCCATGTAAAGAGGGACCACACCTTTTTCCCCATTTAGATGAACCAATGCCAAGCCTTGTTTAAGGGGCTGATTTGAGCTCTATTAGGGGAGGAAATGGGTCACATCACATCATGTTTGAGCAGGTTCTAGACTAAGCCATGGATTGCCAAGGTGGCTTGATGATGTGGCCAAGAGTTTGAGGTCAAGGATTTGATGTTTTGAGCAAATACATGTAATTGGAGAGGATTTTGACCTCTCCAAATGAGTTGACCAAGTCAATCCAAGATGAGGATTGACTTGAAAATCTTTGGACATGTGAAGGGTGTCCAATTAAATGATTTTGAAGGATTGATTTGATTCAAATGGGTTGAATGATTGAATTTGACAAGTTTGTAGGTTAAGGGTTGATTTGGTCAACCATAGTTGACTTGGTCAACTTGGTCAAACCAAAGAGTAAGTTTGGGTTCAATGTCTTCCTAAAGTCATTTAGGATCCATTGAAATGACATTTGAAGATGATTTCAAAGGTTGATAAGTCAAATCAAGTTGAGTTTAGGCCAAAAGTCCAAAAATCCCCATTTAAGGGTATTTTGGTCATTTTGGACTCAAGTCAATTTTGGGTCAAATTGAATCTAAAAAGATGTAGATCATTGCTTAACAAGTCAATATCAAGGTATTATGAGGGATCAAAAGATTTGGAGGGGGATTAAAAGTC
This sequence comes from Dendrobium nobile, assembly GCA_022539455.1. Taxonomy (NCBI): domain Eukaryota; kingdom Viridiplantae; phylum Streptophyta; class Magnoliopsida; order Asparagales; family Orchidaceae; genus Dendrobium; species Dendrobium nobile. Next base: position 32,663,083 of record CM039732.1, on the reverse strand, counting down.
AAATTCCACTAGGTGAAAGGCCTAGTGGCATGGATTGTAAATATTCAAATGTTTTGCAACATTTGGAGTTAGATTAAGTTTAAAGAGTTAGAGTCATCAAAATGAGCTCAAATTTAGAGGGTTGATACTAGAGACATGTCACATCAATATGAGATTGATAGACACTGAATCAGATGTCAATTGACTGGGTTTCAAGGTGATGGAAAAATCACCTAGAAAGGGCTTTAGGACTTAAGTCTTAAGCCTAAGAGTTCTGGGTTTGGATTGAGTTAAGATTTGGATTGGGCCTAAGGGCTAAGAACTAGGAAGATCCTAGGATCTAGAGGAGTTCTAGGATTTGGATATCGAAGAATCCTAAGCTCTAGAGTAGGCCTAAAGGTCTTGGATCTAGAAGGATCCTAAGGTCTAGAATAGACCCTAAGGTCGGGCTATATGAAAGGATCTCAAAATCTAGAATAGATCCTAGGGTCTAGCTCTAGGAAGGGGTCTTAAGGTCTAGAGTGGATCCTAGGGTCTAGGATTGGATCTGGATTCTGGAAGGGTCTTAGTGACCTCATATCAAAAATGAGGTCAACAAATGGACCCCCAATGTGTGTAGTAGAAGGAACTTCTGCTGCACACATTGGCGTTGACCGAATGAAAATTTAAAAGGGATCTCAAGAATGTAAGGGAGGGCATCACCCAACCTTACGTCTATAGGATGCTGATATAAGGCTTACACCTAATAGACAGATTAATTGGAAACCAACGTAGGGAATACCTAGCCTTGAGTCTAAGGAAGGGCATCACCCAACCTTAGGCCTATAGGATGCTGATAGAAGACTTACTTCAAATAGGCAAATTAACTGAAAACCAAAGTAGGGAATACCTAGCTCTGGGTCTAAGGAAGGGCATCACCCAACCTTAGGTCTACAGGATGCTGATAGAAGACTTACTCCTAGTAGACAGATTAACTGGGAAACCAAGGTAGGGAATACCTAGCCTTGGGTCTAAGGAAGAGCATCACCCAAACTTAGGCCTATAGGATGCTGATAGAAGACTTACTCCAAATAGGCAAATTAACTGGAAACCAAAGTAGGGAATACCTAGCTTTGGGGTCTAAGGAAGGGCATCACCCAACCTTAGGTCTACAGGATGCTGATAGAAGACTTACTCCTAGTAGACAGATTAACTGGGAAACCAAGGTAGGGAATACCTAGCCTTGGGTCTAAGGAAGGGCATCACCCAACCTTAGGTCCATAGGATGCTGATAGAAGACTTACTCCAAATGGATAAATTAACTGGAAACCAAAGTAGGGAATACCTAGCTCCGGGTCTAAGGAAGGGCATCACCCAACCTTAGGTCTATAGGATGCTGATAGAAGACTTACTCCTAGTAGACGGATCAACTGGAAACCAAGGTAGGGAATACCTAGCCTTGGGTCTAAGGAAGGGCATCACCCAACCTTAGGCCTATAGGATGCTGATAGAAGACTTACTCTAAATAGGCGAATCAACTGGCAAACTAGGATGGTGCCACGAAGGGCGTACTCCACCACTAGCGAATGGTCATGTGGGGAGGAAACTTGCTCCACACAGAGGACCGAAACTGGCAAACTAGGATGGTGCCACGAAGGGCGTACTCCTCCACTAGCGAGTGTGAATCAGGATGGTGCCACGAAGGGCGTACTCCACCACTAATCCCCAAGTCAAATGCCAGGGTGGTGCCACGGAGGGCGTACTCCACCACTAGCAGGCAAGAATCAGGATGGTGCCACGAAGGGCGTACTCCACCACTGATCCACAGGTAAAAGCTAGGATGGTGCCACGGAGGGCGTACTCCACCACTAGCGGGTTTAATCCTAAGGGAAGGAATCACCTAACCTCAAGGAAAAGAGAACTGAAAACATTTGATCGATGATTTTGAATTTGATTTGATTTTTTTTTTTTAATTTGGAGTGATGAATTTGATGTTTAATTTGATACTCATTCGGCATGGTATTTCTTGAAGAACCACCCAAATGTGAAAAAGCATTTGGTGGCATCTTCAAAATTAATCAATTGTTATGAACCTCCCTTATAAATCATCTCTAAGGTGGACGATCCAGTCAACATTGATTCAAAGATTCCATTGATCTTATGGTGGACTAAAATTAGTCTCCAAAGGACTATGACCAAGTCTCCTACTTGGAGAGTCCTGAGGTGACACAATTTATCACGAGCTTAAATCATACGTGACTTATGTAATTTCAAAATTTTATTGAGTTCAAAACAACTTTCTTCAAGGCCTTAGAGATCCTCCAATTAGAGTCAGGCGCTCTATTTAGTTGTGACTCAATTTTGAAAGTCAATTTATATCCATGTAAAACACACCTCTATATGGGAACAAGCTTGGACCCAATATGGAGTGTTAATTCACAAATTGGATCTTAAAAGAAATGATGCATATATTTAAGGATTTACATGTATCTCTCAAGAATGGGATTTGAATTCTTATCGAGAATAGAAGATTCATTCTTTTTATTGAAAATTTCCTCTTAATCATTTGGACCCTGTCAGAACGACAAGTGGGAACAAATTCAAAAGTATAGTGAGAAGTAGAGTGACTCCAATTAACCCGAAAAGAGCCAAAGGTTTTGGATTTGGTTGAACCAGATCAAGTTTCATAGAAACTGAACTAGGTTCTCCCTTGTAGAAATTTTGAATTAAAAATCAATTTCAAAAAGGCGTAAGTTGGATAGAGAAATTTAATCCTTTCAATTTTCTTGCATAGAATTTTCTATCTAATAAACTGTCCACGCATGACAATAAATCTAGATTCAAGATTTTTCAAAGTCAAGCTATTAAATATGATCGGGCTCTTTGAGATTTAAGGATTTAAAAAGAAGGAAGCCTCTTTCACTTTGTGACGTGCTTTGCACACCCTTTATTTCTTTGGCGCACTTTACGCTTCTTCTTTTTTTTTTGAATTTTTTTAATGCACTTTTGCATCCTTTGAATTTTCTTCTCTTTTTTAAAAAAAAAAAAAATAAGAGGCTTCACTTTCTTTAATACCTTAACATGATAGCTCATTTTTTTTTAATCCAGGATTATATCGCAAGTATAAGAGAAGAAAGCTCATTCTCTTATCCAAGGAAGAATAATCCCCAAATTGGACCCAGTCTTTTGATAAGAAAATATTAACTTGACTTAGAAAATCATTGAATAGATTTAGAACATGCAAGAGAAGCCTATAAGATAGAAAATTGCGAGAAGACTAAGAAGATTTTCATTTCAAAAACCAACTTAAGTTTGATACAAATTTTAATTCAAAAATCAAATCAACCCACAGAAGCGGTGGGAGGGAAGGGCCTTTAAGGATCCAGTGGAGTCAACCATAACTCTCTCCTATTTTTGATTTAAAGTAGAGGCCAATTTTCATTAAAAAGATGGATCAACTATCTTGAAAATTCTGACTCAGTACACTTGAGAAATGATATGATTTCCTTCAAAGTAGCAAGTCCAGGTGGCAAGACCCAATCAATATAAATTATATTTCTACGATCTCTTAAGAGGAAGAGATTATTGTAGGGTCTGCACTACCCATAACTAGTGCTGCATCATTTCAATCTAAGGATCTATCGTAATAGGACTCCTTTTAGAAGTTAAATTCAAATGGTGTCACTATCTGACAAGATCTCAGATCCATCATTATTCCCCTCCCTAATTACTAGTGATCTAGCAATTATGAGAGTGGCACCCCGATCGATTTCTGCACCTCCTCCTCTATAGATGATATAGTAGGGCACATATAGTAACATGACCTAACATCATCCAGTAGAGTGGATGGGTCATAACCCTCAATTGGGGGCCTATAGTCTGTTATTGTTGATTGCTCAATTTAGATTTGGTAGATCTTTTATGTGCAATAGTCAAAAGGACAAAGTGGATATCACGCTATCATTCTCACAACCTCCCTTCCTTGAGTATGAGGAAGAGGGTGGGAGTGGCTTCCACCAAAGAGGGGGGCATGTGAGAGGAGCAATGAACCCTCCATTAGCCTCAAATTTGACTTACTCTTAAGGCTTCTGATTCAGCAATCTTTTTAGCCTTTTGAGTACATTTGATTTCCTTGAATTAAGGAAAGGTGATTTAAATCAATTGATTTTGCAATGGAATTGGAATCTCGAAATCAATTGATTTTCTTCAAATTTTGGAACTCAAAATATTGAGTTTTCACTCAACATGAAGGCTCACAAAATTGACAAGAGAATCTCAAGGGTTGGGCTTGACTCTCTCATTCCACCAACTAATTAGGGATGAAATGTCAAAGCTTAGATTTGGTTGAGAAAATTTGAATTTAATGTTGAAATTAAATGGATCTTCTTTAAATTTTGAAGCTCAACATGTTAATTTTTTTTGGCCATGCAAGTTTACAAAATTGACATGAAAAATCGCTAGGATTGGGCTTGACTCTTTCATTCCACCAATCGACTTGGGGTGAAATGTCAAAGCCTACATTTGATTGAGAAGATTTGAATTTCAGGATTGAAAATAACCGATCTTCTTCAAATTATGAAACTCAACATATTGAATTTCATTCGAATATGCAGGTTTACAAAATTGACATGAAGACCTTAAGGTATGGCTTGACCATTTCGCTCCACCAATTAACTTAGAGGCAAAAATGTCAAAACCTGGAGTTGTTAGAGGGAGAGTTGAATTTTGATTTTGAAACTGAAGGGTCCTCCATAGAATGCGAAACTTAGCATACTCAAGATTTAATCGGATATGCAAGCTTGCAACATTTATAAAGATCTTAAAGAATTTGACTTGACCCTTTTGCTCTACCAATTAACTTGGAGGCAAAATGTCAAAATCCGACTTGGATAAAAGTTTCCTCGCTAACCTCTCTATTTGATAGGTCTTTTCTTTTAGATGTTGGCCACACTCACCCAAGAAAGAAATGGGTAGAGGGACCAACGGAAGAAAGGTAGTTAAGACTACCGATGAGACAAAATTTTGCCAATATTAAAGATGGAGAGAGAGATTTAGTCCCACCAGGCGTGCCATTTTTTTGTTGGTGGAATTTTGAAAACATATTTTAAAAATATTAGTTTTCTTTGGGACTTAAAATTGAATTCTACAATCGAATTATCTCGTTAGAAAAAGTATATCACCTCGAGAGGTGAGAATAAAATTTCATAACGGTATTCAGATTTAGAATTATGAAATTCATCTTGAATATTATGACCGGATGCTAAAGAGAACTTCATATGGCCCCGAAGGGTCAAAATGAGGTTCAATTGAATATCCAGCTACAATATTCAAGAAGTGTGATCGTTAGGTTCACATCCAAAGCCTTATCAAAGAAAGATGTATCTCCTCGAAGGGGAAAAATATCATTCGATGATAATTCTTTGAATATGATAACAATGATCACTAGTATTTTAAGTTTTCCCAAAGAAATCCAATTGAGTTTTGAAAAATCAATTTTTAAAATCAGGTGCGTGTGTGGTTCTAAATCTCCTACGAGCGCAAGCCCTCGTAGTTAATTACATCGTAAGAAAACGAGGTCTCCTACGAAAACTCTCGATTAAAATAATGGCAGAATTTTGTTAGAACTTCTAGGAGTGATATCAAAAAGAGAAGTAAATTTTAGAAATTCAACAGGGAATGGATCAAAATTGAACAGTTATTAACGAAGTTAAAGGAGGAGAGGCAGGGGACACTTTGAGATTCCAGAACCTTCCGAAAGTGTCCCAACTTAATCTAAGTGTTGGGCTTTATGTTTTAGGATTGAAATGAAACTTTAATTAGAGTTGAGTATTTTATTAGAAATTTGGGACTATATTCCCGAAATTTGGGGTCTTATAATCAAAGATCTGCCCCGGATCCTAAATCTATTTTGGACACTGGACCACAGTCATCCGATCCTAACTAATGCAGTGCAAGGTCTGGACTTACCCCGGCCTGGATTGGGGAGCCAACTAACCACCTAATCGATTTAAAAGAGATGAGTCCGGTCTTTTATGAAAGAGTGGTGGGACATTATATTTAAAATTTTGGAGGATTGGGGCCGACATCTAGAGATTCCCCTAATTGGCCCCTTTAACTTATGTTTGGTGCTAAAATGCTAAACTGATGCAATTAATATTTTTGACACTCTTAATTTGTATCTAATGCAATGCATGCTGGTTGACAACTTTCAAATCAAATATGTTTGAAATTTTAAAAACAGGCTTAGAAAATAATTTTTTAGAAGACTGGACTTCCCCAGGTCCGGCACCTCGTCCTCATAGGTCAGACTATCCGGACTCTACCCGCAGGCGGGGAAGGGTCTAAAGCAAGGAAAGAATAATGCAGAAATATGCATGCGACCCGGGGTCGATCCCCGGCTAATTCCTTAGATTCGTTATCTTTTTATGTTGTTTAGACTCACTAAAATTTTAGACTTTTAAAGTTATGAGTATAAAACTTTCACACCCTTACGAGCCTCACGTATCCAGGCGAAAACAAAAGCGGCACATAATCGCCAAAAAACTAAAAAAAGCAGGCAATCCTAAAGGCAATCAATTCAACACATCAAATATAAATTAATTAATCAATAAATGTCCATAGGCAAAGTTGCCTTGTTTATTACAAACCAGCATTTTGCAGAAAGTAAAGTGGCCGGGCACCACTGACAACAACCCGGATTCTAAACCTAGTAATGACGCAAGTAGTTTTGAGTGGGATATTCTCAATCTTCAAATCTTCAGTCTTGTTCTTCTTTGGGCTCCTTTTTCTTCAAGCTCCTTGGATTCTTTGTACTGGACTACCCAAATGGATAAGAGGGCACTTCCTTTAAGGGGAAGGCCACTCTTTTCCCTTTGGGTAGGGAGGAGTATGGCCCAAATTTGGATCTCTAAATAGAAAAGGTCTACTCCCCTTAGGGGCATTCTTTTCTCTTCGGAGTCCAAGCTTTGGACCTATGTATCCCAACTCAAAACTATCTTTCACAACACTTAATAATTACACAAATTACATTTTCTTGAAAATAAAATCTAGACTCACCTGCAGGGTTATCCTAAGCAGTTAATAAATAAGAAGCAGTTATTCCAAAGCAGTTATATATGTGCAGAAAAAAAAGTAAACACACTTGCCACGCTCTTTTTATTTGGGGGCTTTAGCAGCTGAAGCACCTGTGCAAGCATTTATAACAATTAATATTTTTTTATTGTTTTAACCCCCTTTTTACTGCCTTGCATGAGCGTGGCCACCTGCAGAAAACTATGTGAACATCTAGATCGTCCCTAACCTAAGGGTAATCTAATCGCCAAACACATCAATCCATCCACAGAGTGCAGAAAAAGTAAGCAGACACAGCAAAGCAATTTCATCCACAACATGCAGTGAAAACTACGAAAAATCCGGCACACAGCAGTAAAGTAAACATCGGCCTAACCTAGATCTAGAGTTGGTCGTCCTAGCACATCATCTAAAGTGTGTGTAGAAGGTCGTGTGGCTGGGGTAGATCCTAAGGTGGGTGATTAGTTGAAGTTGTCTAAAAGTCTGGGTTTGTTAAGGTTTAAAAAGGGATTTAGGTTAAAATTTAAGTATTAATAGATTAAGAATTTTAATTAAACATATTTTAAAAGTTAATTGATTACCACCTTTGTTTCACATCGAGGTCGTGAAGTTTATTTCACCTTCCTTGGGGCTAAGCTAATAGCCTTGTAGGCCTGAGTTACCCAGTAGTAGTCGGGGTTGAGTAAGTTATTTTAGATTTGTTGGAATTAAGAGGCATAAATTAATCTTAAAAAGATTTGTTTACTGATTTTAATGGGTTGATTAAGAATTTTATTATCCTATTAAGAGAATTCTGGAATTTGAGAGAGTTAATGGATTAAGGAAGTTATCCAGATATGCTAACTAAGGGGTCAAAATTTGACTTTTAAAATTAGAGTTAATCTTAAGGATTTCAGATTTTTAATAAATACTAGATCTAATTATGAGTCGTTAGAAAGTTGGCACACTCAATTTGGAGTTTTCTATTAAAAGTTATGATTTTTAGAAGTTTTGACCCGATTTTGACATAGAGTTGACCAAAATGTTGACTTTTTGACTTTGACCAGATTTTGAGGGTTTGACATTTTTAGAAAATACTAGATTTTAATTAGAGTCATTATCCACTGAGTTTGATTGATTTGAAATTTTTTATAATTAGTTATGAATTTTGAAAATTTGGGTATTTATTGGAATTATTAAATTATTTTAATTAAGGGCCCTTTTAATGATTTGAACCCAAATAAGTCCCAAACTTCTTGAAATCAACTCCAAAGATCAGAAATGATCTAAGGAGAGATCATCAAGTGTTTAAAGATTTTTTTTGTGATTTTTAATAATTTTTAATTAATTAAAATTGATTAAACATTGATTTTGATTAAAATTAAATTAAAGTGGGTTTTAATATCAAATTAAAGGAATTTCAATTTTTAATGATTAAGAGTTGAAATATGGTTGATTAGAGGTATTATGGGTATTTTTTGGAATTAATATAAATTTATGATGATTTATTTAATTTTCTAGGTCCTTAAAGGGGCTGAAATTTGACATGCTTAATTTTCTAACATAATGACCTCCAAATTGACTCAAATTTAAACCTAAGGTATATGATGTCACTAAGTTTACTATGTTCAAGTTTCACCCCTATTGGTGTGTTTACAATCCCCTATGAATTTTCTAAGTTTTCTAGACATTTCCTTAATTATTTTTCCTAGGTGTCTCTACTATTCAAATAGGCATGAAACTTGGTGTGTCTATCCCTGACATACATACAATCATACCACAGAAATATCACAGAAAAATATTAAAACTCTAAGGAGTTATGAATTTTCAAAGTTTAGGGTCCAAAATAGACCCTTTACCTTAAAAATTCATATCACAGAAATCTATTGAGAATCTGAACCTAGGAAAATTATTAAACATGTCTAAGATACTCAATAATCACCCACCAAAATTTGGGCTTCATTTGATCACTGGATTGTGAGAAAATTACAATAAATGAAATTCAAATAAACTCAAATATCTCACAATACAGAAATCAAATTAATATAATTTTAATTTTAATAAATACTACATTAGATTATCTTTCCAACGAGCCCAAGAACGTCCCATTTGGTGAACAACTCGATTTTCTGTGAATTTTGGAAAATTTGAAGCATTTAAAGCATTTTTTATTCAAATTTGAGTCAAATCAGCTGACGGTGACGTGGCGGCGTGACGTGACGCCATGTCACCCTCCCAAACCGTGGGATGACCCACGTTCAAACCTGGAGGAAGCCGCACGGTATACCCAGATCAGAGCCGTCTGATCTTCGATCGGACGGTCCAGATCTTCTCTAGTTCATTTTGAATAGAAATCTTTAAACGCTCATATCTTTCAAAATAATTGACGAAATTGCATGAAATTTGAACTGTAACTAGAGGGCAATATGATCTTACAATGCCTGGAGTTTGGAGGCTCCATTCATTGTAAAATAGCTACAATTTCAAATTGAAATATAAACTTAAAATGAGTATAACTTACAATCCGACCGTTGGATTTTTGCGATCTTGGGCTTGTTGGAAATCTGCAGTGATCCTCTACAACTTTGATGAAGACACCAAGAGCTGGATCTTATCGGATCAAAAGTTATATGATAAAGTCCTCTTTCTCTCTCTAGAATGCTCTCTCCTCACTAAAATAGTGATTTGAGGCTTGGAAATGGTTGAAAAAAGCTTGGGAAGGACTTGAAATGTGCTAGAGTGTGTATGAGGAGCTCTTAGAAGGTTGGGGACTGCTGGAGTTTGGAGATTTTGATCATATCAAAGGGAATGATGAAGAAGCCCCCTTTAGGTCAAGTTTTCCCCCACTTTAACTTTGGCTTTTGGATTGGATGGTTGAGATTTGATTTGGAGTAGTTTTGGATGAGTGCCCAAGTGTCCCCTATGCTGCCCAAAGCTATGGAATAGGGTTGGTGGTTGAGAGTGACTTCTCTTGGTCCATGTGAAGAGGGACCACACCTTTTTCCCCATTTAGATGAACCAATGCCAAGCCTTGTTTAAGGGGCTGATTTGAGCTCTATTAGGGGAGGAAATGGGTCACATCACATCATGTTTGAGCAGGTTCTAGACTAAGCCATGGATTGCCAAGGTGGCTTGATGATGTGACCAAGAGTTTGAGGTCAAGGATTTGATGTTTTGAGCAAATACATGTAATTGGAGAGGATTTTGACATCTCCAAATGAGTTGACCAAGTCAATCCAAGATGAGGATTGACTTGAAAATCTTTGGACATGTGAAGGGTGTCCAATTAAATGATTTTGAAGGATTGATTTGATTCAAATGGGTTGAATGATTGAATTTGACAAGTTTGTAGGTTAAGGGTTGATTTGGTCAACCATAGTTGACTTGGTCAACTTGGTCAAACCAAAGAGTAAGTTTGGGTTCAATGTCTTCCTAAAGTCATTTAGGATCCATTGAAATGACATTTGAAGATGATTTCAAAGGTTGATAAGTCAAATCAAGTTGAGTTTAGGCCAAAAGTCCAAAAATCCCCATTTAAGGATATTTTGGTCTTTTTGGACTCAAGTCAATTCTGGGTCAAATTGAATCTAAAAAGATGTAGATCATTGCTTAACAAGTCAATATCAAGGTATTAGGAGGGATCAAAAGATTTGGAGGGGGATTCAAAGTCAAATTCCACTAGGTTAAAGGCCTAGTGGCATGGATTGTAAATATTCAAATGTTTTGCAACATTTGGAGTTAGATTAAGTTTAAAGGGTTAGAGTCATCCAAATGAGCTCAAATTTAGAGGGTTGATACTAGAGACATGTCACATCAATATGAGATTGATAGACGCTGAATCAGATGTCAATTGACTGGGTTTCAAGGTGATGGAAAAATCACCTAGAAAGGGCTTTAGGACTTAAGTCTTAAGCCTAAGAGTTCTGGGTTTGGATTGAGTTAAGATTTGGATTGGGCCTAAGGGCTAAGAACTAGGAAGATCCTAGGATCTAGAGGAGTTCTAGGATTTGGATATCGAAGAATCCTAAGCTCTAGAGTAGGCCTAAAGGTCTTGGATCTAGAAGGATCCTAAGGTCTAGAATAGACCCTAAGGTCGGGCTATATGAAAGGATCTCAAAATCTAGAATAGATCCTAGGGTCTAGCTCTAGGAAGGGGTCTTAAGGTCTAGAGTGGATCCTAGGGTCTAGGATTGGATCTGGATTCTGGAAGGGTCTTAGTGACCTCATATCAAAAATGAGGTCAACATCCTCTTTGAAATAATCTTGATGAAAGTACTTCCCATCTCTTCTTTGAATGTGATTACTCCTTTAAAGTTCTTACTTAACTCAGACCTAGCTTAGTTCAACACATTCATGATATTCCTCAAGCAAGAAATGTTATTACAATTTTATAATATCTTTATATTCGTTCTTTATACCATATTCATGTCCCGAATATTCGTGATGGTAGAGAGATATAAAATTTGGCGTCCTAGCTTTATATAAAGATTCAACATACGAACATATGAAAGAGTAGTGGTGCAACCTTTATAAGAGACAAGATTTTTTACGTAAAACCCTAAAAAAAGGGAAAAGACGTCGGAGCCTTGACAGTGAATGAATTCACTAGTATTTATAATTGATTACAAATGATAACCTTCCTCATAGAAATTAGTTAGCTCAATGTAACAAATATACATCATACAGAGCAATTTACATTGATTGAAGAATCCAATGGCATAAGAACTATCCTCAAGAGAGTGTTGGTTTGTTCATTTGATAGAGATCGAATGAACCATAGTTGGTAATTGATAAAGGTTGGAAGGATGATAGTCGGCAAGTGATGGAGGTTGGAAAGACTATAGTTGCGCAATGATGGCCGAAAGGACCATAGTTGGCAAGTGATGGAGGTTAGAGGGATTATAGTCAGCGGGCGTAGGTGTTCGAAGGGATCAAACACAGCAGGCGACGATGGTTAGAGATATTGTAGTTGACAGATGATTGTGGTTTGAGGAACTATATTTGATGGGTGACGGTAGAGGAGGGCTCTTCATTTGCTGCCGTATGAAGGGCCGACGATGATGGTTTGGCAAAGATTTAGCAGCAATGGCCAAGTGACATGAATTCGTCAATGATGGTGCTGGGGTGGAGCTCCAAGCATTTCTAAGCCCCAGGGCTCTTCTCTTCCTCCTCTTTCCCCCTCATGTGAATAATAGGGGTCTATTTAAAAACTCTTAAATCATATTTGTATCGAGATTTATGTCCGATCAAGACCATTTTTGATGGCGTATCAAGCGTTACAGGCTCTAAACAATATTGTTACATATTAGTTCCTAAATAACCACTTCATTTTATCCACCCTTCTCGTATTGCTATTGGACATAGTATTTGTGGTAGCTAATTCTTATCTGAGTCTACCCCATCCTTTTTGTTGGACTATTTGTTGATAGCTCTATTTATTCTTTTTTATCCAATAATTCCTAATCCTCCTATTTTTTTCCCTCCACAAATTTCTTAGAAGCTCCAATTTGAACGTAATTTTGTTATTATAGCTCTCTCGTTTGAACCACACTTCTAACCGTTTCTTCACTTAATGAAACTGTTTTCTGCCCTCGTCTTTGTCTTTTCTTTTTTAAAAAAATTACGAAACTCAAATTTTGATCGTTCATTCAGGTTCTCTTCACTTCTTCTTCAGGTGTAAATCGTGTCCTCGAGCAAGAATGAAAATTGGATTTGGGAATTGCTCTGTGATTTGCTCTTATTCTGCGTTGTTGTTTTTTTTTTTTTTTTTTTTTGACATTTAGGTCATTTAAGGCAAACTCACACACACAACGCATACACATAGACTCGAACCCTGAACCTCTTAGTTGGAAGCCTAAGCTCTCAACCAATAAGCCAAAGAGAGTTGTGTTTCTGCGTTATTTTTTCTTGAAAGGAGTTTGTGGCCGCTTTTGGGGTTCAGAGAGCTTTGTAGTTTCCACCCCTTTGTTCTTACTCTAACCTTCCTTGTCCCCTTGGCTGCCTCAAGGCAGCCAACTGACGGCAAATTATTATGTTCGGTGTTCGGTGTTCGGTTTCATCCGGATATCAATTCAGATGTGTCACAAATAATTCGCCCCAACTGACAGCCTCTAAACCCAGGATTCCTTTTTCAAATTACAAATAAAAAACAGCTGGTCGATTTGTAAATCCCCAAATAAGAGTTTTACACTGTTACCCTTTCTATTCGTTAAAGCTGAAATTAGCACAGTCAGTCAGCTCTAGCAATTTGTCTAGGCTAACCTTGCAGGACCAATTTAGTATTTTAATTTTTTTTCAAGGATTCATTTAATTTGATTTATATTTTCAAGAATAAAAATTTAAATATTTAAATGGAGAAATTAGTTATTAATATTGATTTTAAATTTTACAAATATTGTCAAAACTCAGCGTGAAATTATTTTTTTAGTTTTTTTATATAATTACATTTAAAGACTTGCTTATCTTAATATTATTAAGAATACATTTATTTTCAACTGAATTTTATTATTTAGTTGGTAAAATAAAAAATCAATATTTTTCATAATTAAAATGAATAAAAATAAAAATATATGTTTTTTTATAAGCAGTCAAATAAGCCGTAATCGGAGAAGAACAGTAATTAGATTTTTAAAACACGGATGCATTGTTAACGTACTATGATTAATTTTCTAAAGTTCGTCCACTCAATTATTTGATTGTCAATACAAATAATTGTGAAGAAACTGCTCCTTTAAAAATGGTATGAATCAGAGAAGTGTGAACTTATTTATGCAAGCCATATGAAACATCACGTCCTTATCAGGAAATTAAATAATAAAAATTGATAAAGACTTGTTTTGGAATTATGAATGCAATGAGGAGATATTTTCTATGCTATTTTGAAATGTCTTAATGGCATCTCCGATAACAAAAATTATTTTTCACTTCAAATATAATAATAATTATATTAAATAGTAATTCATCTCTTACTAAACTCTAATGTTTTTTCTCATCTCCAACTAAAAGCTTTATTTCTAACACAAAAATGGGTTTCTCGTCGCACTGTTCACAACCTAGACAAAATACAAATATGTATTTTCATTTATGATTCAGATGAATGCTCGCAGGAGTTGCAAACGGGCGAGTGGAGATGCCCTAAGATGCTTTGTGAAATTAGGGGTAAGTTAATACGATAATTCATCCTTATTAAACCCAATTAATTAATGTAAAAAATTAATTACTATACACAAAATTTTCATATCAAGTTTCATCAAATTCAAATTTTATCAATCAAAATTTGAGTTATAGATGTAGGTTTTATTTGGCAAACCTTTTTATTACTAATTTTTTATTGTTTTCATAAAAAAAATATATTGATAAGTTCTTGTAGAAAATAGTAAAGAAATTGTCCCAACAACAACAACAACATCAAGCTTTTGTTCCATTACACGAGGTCGATTACATGAATCTTTTTTTCTCCATTGTGTCATGTTAAAAATCAAATTCTCATTTAAATCTAAGTGAAACTTAAATTCTATCATATATATATTATATTTAATTGGATCCAATAAATTTTAAATTTAACTCAAATTCAAGATGTTTACAAAAATTGACAATTCTAATCCTATTAGTTATACCTTCAGACTGCGCTGAACAAGAATACGAAGTGAAGCCGATGCTTCTTCCATTAAAAAAGAAAATATATACTTTTAACGCTTCATACAGCTCTGCGTTTTTAAGAAAACTATTTATGCTAATTATTAATTAATTAAGATCTCTTAAGTCGCTACTTCATAATTATGGTCGATTTTCAGGTGAAAAAAAGAAATTAGCACGCATATCGAATTGGGAGGGGTATTTTTGTCATTTTAAAATAATTAAGCAACATGATGCCTCGCGATCCATGTTCCTCCTATGAAAAACGCCATAGCAGACTGACCACCAATGAGGCCATTCACGTAAATTACCCACCGCTTCCGCTAGCTGCCAATTGCCAGCCTTCTTCTTCTCCTTCTTCCTTCAGCCTCTTTCTTTAAAGAAAAAAACCCACTTTTCCTCTCTCCAGGCTACTCCCTTCTCCATCATCATCATCATCTCTCTCTCTCTCCGATCTATTTCTCATAACTCCACCTTCAGTCCAATGGCAAACATCCTTCTTCCTTTGTTTCTCCTCGCCGTTACCGCTCTAATCCTCTCTGCCGCCGCCGTAAGCTCCGGTGCCGACGGAGCTGACGGAGGCTCTATCCACGACCTTCTTCGCGAGCACGGCCTACCTGCTGGACTCCTTCCGAAGGCCGTGGAGTCCTACACTCTAGATCGCACCACTGGCCTCCTCGAGGTGAAGCTCGACCGCCCCTGCTACGCCAAGTACGACGGCCTGGCCTACTTCGAACAAATAGTGCGTGGAAACCTCAGCTACGGTGCACTAGGAAGCGTCAGTGGATTAAAGCAGGAAGAGCTCTTCCTATGGCTTCCCGTGCGTGGAATCCTTCTTACGAACCCCTCTTCCGGCGTTATCCTCTTCGATATTGGCGTCGCACATAAGCAGCTTTCGCTTTCTCTGTTCGAGGTCCCGCCGGATTGCAGGCCGGCGGAGGGCCCTGAGGTGGCGGTTGGTGGCATCCGGGAGATACCTAAAGGTGAGGAAACTAAAAAGTTACCATCTTAGCCATGGTTTTCTCATGAGTCTTTCTTTCGATTCGTTTCTTCCGTTTTCTTTGGAATAGAGCATTTATTGCACTCATTGAGTCAGTTTTCTTTTTTGTTCATCTCATTAAAAACATCTGCTTTCAGGTTTGGATCTTATCCGTCCGTATTTATGACCTCTCATTTCGTTTTTCCTTTGCTAGTTCTGGTTCATTTATTCCTGTTTATTTAAGATATATATTACTCTATCCTTCTCTACTAAAATCTTTTTTTTCAACATTTCCTTCCATGGAAGGGCATTCATATTTTAAGTCACAAGCTTTTTCACTGCAGAATCTTACTTTGTTATTGAATTTTGAATGTTTAGTAACGAAATATTAATTGGATTCGATCTTAAAATCTTCAATTTATCACTCCAGAATTTTTATAACCTTGGCTTTATCACTCCAGAATCTTTAACTACCTTCTCTTCCCTTCCATTGATGTATTTTGGTGATTAGCTTCCAAGATTTATTTGTCTTTCTATATTTTCTGTCTGGCAATTTACAGAAGGCCACATGATTCCGATTTTGCTTCTTTTTAAAGTTTTCTTTGGGGCAAACTTCAAAGTATTGAATTTCGCTCTTTTCCAGTCGATGTAAAGCTGGACGGCCTTGTCATGTATGAGTACGGCCGCTACCGGTCCTTTGAGAAAATTTTTTATTTATTAGGATGTATAGTTTTGTAAGTATGATTGAGTTAGTATGTATGGCTGTCTTCCAAGTGATCATAGCTGTCTTTTGTCCTCGTTTGAGATTTTATCATTTAAATTTTTTTAACCGATAAAAATGAATCAATTCAGCTTTATGCAGGCTTGCTTTCTATCTAATTTCTTTTTCCATTTCTAAGACTAAAAGAACTGTTTGTCTCTATGCTCGCAGGGCTTCTTGGCAGAAAAGGAGGATTTCAGGATCAGAGATGAATAATCATACAGAAAAACTGCTTCATCTCTCTCTCTTTCTCTCTCTAGTTGGCACCCTCTTTCTTTTATGAAAATTTATGAAGTATTCTTGTAAATTAGTGAATCGAAGTGCATCAATCTTATTCTGAAAAAAAGAAAAAAAGATCATCAAGCAAATCTCCATCTTTATCATTTTTCAGTTTATTTCACACTCTACATTACACGTTTTTTTGTGCTTCAGGTGCTGACTAAATCCCAGAAAGGTTAAACTTTTAATTAACAGCGATTAAGAAGATATTGTATTAATAATTGGGGGTTCTTAGTCTTGGAAGAAGTATCGTGGATTTACTTCTGTTTTCTTGTGATGATTTGGGTTGTTTTTTTATCTTTTTCATGGCTCATTTGGATCATTATTTGGGGAATAGTAGTTGGGATAACCGAAGGGTCACTTCATCAGCTTTATAATATTTGTTTAAGCGTTAGTTTAGTTCATTATTATCAGGTAATTGTGTTGGCATGTGGCTGGTGATTTGACTAGTTGGGTTGGTCGTCTAGCGACGCTGTACCAGCTAGCTGTCCCACTGGCTGCATTATTCGCCAGCTTGGACAAGCCATTTTTTGATATTTAATTTAGTCTGCTAATCACACCAGAATTAATTAGAGAAGCTGATCAAATATCGTACTATACTACCATACGAACTGAATCTTTTTTACTTTTTGAAAAAGTTTTTATGTTATGATTCACCATGCTGAAGGCAAATTATTAAATAAATAACTGAATATTGATCGAGGACTTTGATATTTCGAACTTACACAGCTCATCTTCGTCTGTTGGTTGGGAGTTTGGGCTACTAATTGGCCTAACTGTCCCACAAAAAAAATCGCACTTAGCTATTGCAGTTTGATGTGCGCATAAATACTTTTTTCATCGGTTAAAGCCCAAACACTCACAATTAAGCTTTCTGATCTTGAAACCATCCATTGAGTTGAGTCCCAATGAAATGGGCTATACTTGTAATTTTTTTGAGTTTGGTGAATGCATTTTTTATCAAAAGTTATGCTAAGATTTTATTTGGGACAATTTTTTAATACAAAAATTATAAGTTTTGTCTTAAAAAGTTGGTTTAAGAAGCAGTAAGAAATTTGTCTCAAACGAAGTCTAAATTAACAAGAATTTTTTCTTTTTTTAAGATTTTGTTGGAAGCAGTTTGTTATTATTATTTTAAAAAAATTTCTACTAAAAATTACTGTACAAAATAATAAGAAACCAATCTTAAAAAACTAATTTAATCAAATAGAAAATTTTCTTGAAATCAGTGGAAGTAGAGATGACAATTATATGCTATGATTTAACTTCAGATTAATAGACAAGAAAGTATTTTTGATGTAGTTCATAGATAATTGTCCTTAAAATAGCTTCGACGATAAAATATTATAGCTCCATGATACATATTTTAATGATAAAGCAGGGCATCAAAATCAGTGCATGCGCCGCAGAATCGGGGCAATAAATGTATTATGCGTTCAAGCAACCATATTAACGAGAAGGAAATTAGCTCATTTCCCCAAAAAAAATGAAATTAGCTCCAGAATACGAGATTTGAAAGGCAGTGATGGGACGAGTCAGCGCGAAGCATCCGACTTCGGCGCACCACCGACGCCAACCTGGCAGATTAAAAATAGAAGTACTACAATGTATAAGAGTAAACTTTGTAATTAAGCCGAGCTCAGAGAAATGGGCAGGGAACATCCATTCCTTGACATCAAGGACTTTATTTATTTTTTTTAATGATCAGTTAATGTAGGAAAGGAGAAATTATTTTGTGCAGAGATCAGACGTTGAATGTTGTCCAAAGACCAATCATAATACCTCATGTCAGCAGTACCAAACTGAGATATAGAGCAGTATCAAGCCAAGGTACCAAGCAAGGGGTGACGTACGTGAGACATTCTGGTTGGTCTCCGGACGGCGTTCAACATCCACACATAATAATTAATCATAAGAAAGGGTTAGGAAAGATTTATATAATGTAAGCTTGACACTAGTTAAAAGGAGAACAAAATTGATATTTGTAAACTTTAAATAAAAAAGAAACCTTCAAGAAGGGTAGCTGATATTGAGAGATTGGAAGAAAGAAGCAGGGAGGAAGAAGAAGAGACAGAGAGATGGAAACAGAGATAGAGAAGAAATGTATATTACTTGAATAAAGAAGTGTACAGTGGAAGGAATAAATAGACAGATCATAGGTAAAGCCGTAAATACATATAATGGTAAATTACAGCGTTTGTTTTATATGCTAATAGATATTGTATATGTGTCGACCTGCAATATTAGGAGTTAGGGTAAAAAAATTTTGGAATTCAAGAGGCATCAATTGATGGGTTATAAATGTACCATTGTCAAACTCTGGACGCACAAACATCATTAGTCGTTACTCATAATCCAAAGAAATGATAGAAGTTGATTGTAAGCCATCTCTCAGAGTGATGTCTAATAAGCTAAAAAATTGAACAAAATAGTTGAATGAGTATAATGAAAAAATACATACAAATAAATGAAGCAATGCCCATTAAAACATGAAACAACATATCACAAAGAATGAATTATGGAAATCAACGGCACATAGGAAATAACTTAGCATTTTTGTGATCATTCTTTCAATCCATGAAAATCCCATTCATATCATCAAATCAAATAGGCTTTAACTTTCTACTACCTCAATTTATGAGCCACAAAAGATATAAGCTATGCAGTCAAAATTTTCTTGCAAGCATTAATTTATGATAAAAGATTCTCATTTCTTGCTCTCCAAATGACATACACATGCACAGAGCAAATTAGCAAGTGAGGCATTTTCTCAAACATTTGAGCAACTTGGAAGCTAGCATACAAAGCCAAGTCCATGCTGCATTCAATCAAGAACAAGGAACCTCTTAGAAGAAAATTCCTCCGTAGCTAAAAGAATAGAGACATTTAAAGAAGAGGTAATTGTTAGATTTATAAGAAGATTAACATAATCTACAACCACTATGTACATTTAATCATTAAGCTAATAGTTTATCCATAATCTTTAAGGCTTTAGAATATGCAAGCCAATAGTATAAAAAATATTTCAAAAGAAGCATTCAAATCATATCAATCAAGGTCAATTCACATTTTCCAAATTATGAGAAAGACCTTTTTAAACAATTTCTATAGAAAAATGCATATCCAAAGTCCAAAATATTTCGTCAAGACTCTCATTAATTGAATGCTAGAAATAGTGCTACAACAGAATGGGTTAGTATTAGTAAGAGAAGAAGAGAAAATATTGTGGCAAGTTGAAAATCACAAAATAATATGAGGAAATAATTTAAAATAGGGAATTATTTTCTAACCCAGTGCTCATGAAAATTAGAATTGTTTGTTCCATTTTCGAAATGAAATAATGGTAATCTCCTCATGTTAATAGCTATTAAGAGTTTATTCTTCTTAGAGAGAGGAGAACCATTGATATTTGCCTCCCCATAAAGACCCATAACTCCCTTAACACCAACTTGAGAAAGGATTAGAGAAATGATAGTCTCCAAATAACCTTCATTTTTCAAATATAATTGATGGTGCACAAGGAAGAGAGTCTTGCACCCCTCTTATATCTCTAGGAATAGTAGTTTGGTATCCATAAAAAATATGCAACTTCGAATACCGACATCGAAGAAGAAGCAACAAGTAAGATTTGAGATATTTTTAATAACACATTTGGGTAAGAATGTTGAAGGAAACCACTTGAAGAACAATAAGTGTTGAAAGAAGAGGGGATAAATTAATATTTGCCAGCTAATGCGAGACATTTACATTTCAACGTCCAATATTAATAGATTTTTAGAAAGACAAGCTGAATCTTAGCCACCCTTCTCTGTGAGAGCTCAAGAGAAACCCTAGCACTCCCTTTCCACTCCACCACCAGCCCTATTGGAGGCCCCTATAACTCCTCACTCATTGTTTCTCCTTTGTCGTATGCAATTCGCATTTCCTTTTAGCATGGTGTTGGCATTCTTCATTAGTTGAAATTAATATTCTTTGGTTGAGTTTGATTTGTTTAATTTCTTTGTTAGAAAATTAGCTTAGAACCAAGTAAATCATTGCATCATGCAATAACAATCCTGGCGAAGTCATGAATTGGTTATGTATATTGGATAAACCATTTTAAGTAAGAAATTATCCACACTTAGGATATGAACTTCTCATACACCATTTTAGATAAAAAAATTATATTCCTTTTCTATGATCTCAATCCTTTCTTATGCAGTTATTTTGTGGTGAAAATTTTTTCTTCATTGGCTTCTTCCACTGCTGCTAATGGCCTTATCTTTAGCTAGTTAACCACCAAGATTAGGGATGCATAAAAAATATCTAAAATTACTTTGGTCTTTGGCTGGATTTAAATCAAGTATCCATATTACGAAGGAATGTCAACCAAGGGGGAACAAAGTTAGGACAAATATAGTAGTCAAACAAACTCATTTCACATGACGTACGCCTAATCAACATTGGTTTCAAGAATTAAGAATGAGAGATGGCGGTTCAGTCTAATTGGGAGAGAATAAATCCTGTGAAGTTATGGGAGAAGGATCAGTCTCCATACAGACGCATGATGGATGTATCAAGACTTCGCAGGGTGTGAAGTATGATCTAGAACTCAAGAGAAACTTGATTTCTGTTGGGATGCTTGATGCAGATGGTTACAGTGTAAACATTGAAAAATGTTTGATCAAAATTACCAAAGGAGCCATGGTCGTTATGAAGGGTCACTTGCAAACAATTAATTTGTATATTTTCAAGGTCATGCAGTGTTAAATTCATCCGCTAAGAGCGGTTAAATGCATTTGCTTTAGTTAAGGTAGAAAGTGAAGAACCATTTGGTTATGCTAGTGTTATTGCATATGCATTAGCTATTTTAGTTAAGATAGAAAGTGAAGAACCTGCTTCATATTTTGAAACTACCAGTGGTAAATAAGAAGCGCATTGGATAAATGCAATGAAAGAAGAAAGAATTCATTATATAAGAACTACACTTGGGATGTTGTTTGTAGACCTTATGCATACGAAGATTGTTAGTTCTAAATGGCTATCGAAGAAAAAGGATGATTCACATAATTTGTTGAAGCAAAAATTTAAAGCTAGGCTTGTGGCAAAGTGGCTTCACACTGGAAGGAGTGGATTATAATAAGATTTTTTCTCTAGTTGTCAAACAAACATCTATCAGAGTTATGTTATCCATTGTGGCCAAATTTGATCTTGAAATAATTGGATCAAATGGATGTGAAGACAACATTTTTACATGGAAAATTGGAAGAAACAATATTCATGGAGCAGCTAGAAGCATTTTTTGATGGAAATAGAAACCACGTTTGTCGATTGAATAAGCCTATTTATGGTTTAAAGAAAACATCGAGACAATGGTATAATCGATTTGATCAATTTATAAAATACATTGGTTTTCATATATGTATTTTAGACCATTGTGCTCGCTTGAAACGGGATTGTGATAATAGTGTTCTCGAGTTTCTTTTATTGTATGTTGATGACATATTAATTGATAAACTGTTTAGGTTGTTAAACCAACAGTTAAGGTGAAACCGTAAATGAGCATTAATGAGAATTTTCATAATCTCAAACGTGAGTACATCATCCCTATTTATAGGGGTTTAAGTACAAGTTTAACCTCTCTAACTACACTACACGTGTACATTGGTTATTGGTAGTTGTACTTTCTTGATTACTGGATGCTTCTAGATTCTTGTTGTCTAATATCCCCCTGCAATCTGATGAATCGAAGCGAGTAATCAGTTGGTTGACAAGCCACTTGAACCGAGTAGAGGGAAGAGCTTTGGTAAATAGATCTGCTAGTTGATCTTGAGTTGAAATGTGATGAACCTGTATGCTACCATTTTTTATACAATCTCTGATAAAATGACAATCAATTTCAATATGTTTGGTGCGAGCATGATATACTGGATTGTTAGCCAAGGCAATTGCCGAGGTGTTATCACAGTATAGCTTGGTTGGTTCTGTCTGAGAGCAGCCTAGTTCATTCAAGAGTTGCCTTAGCCATATAATTTCTGTAGTAACTGAAGCAATAGCCCGATATTCAGCTTCTGTTGATGAACGGGCTATGGTTGTCTGCTTTTTGACACTCCATGACACAAGTGATGTGCCCAAAAAGTTGCAAAATCCTGTAGTTGATTTGCGGTCTGTATGATCCCCGGCCCAATCTGAATCAACATAAGATTTGAGCACTAGGGAATCTCCGGTGATCGGTAGTCCATGCTGAGTAGTTCCCTGAAGATAACGAAGTATTCGTTTAAGTGCTTCAAAGTCGCTAACCGTCGGTTGATGCATTTGTTGACATGCCCGATTTACGGCATATGATAAGTCTGGACGTGTTATTGTCAAATACTGTAGTGCTCCAACAGTTTGGCGGTATAGCTTTGGATTGCCGAATTGTTCAGATGAATTTTCGGTTACAGCTTTGGAAGCAGTTGGTGTGGATACCGGTTTACTGTTCATCATTCCTGCCCGTCTCAGAATTTCTTCGGCATACCTGGTTTGCTGGAGTAGTAGTCCCGTTGAGGTAGGAAGCACCGTGATGCCTAAGAACTGATTTATGTTCCCCAGCATTCTCATTTTGAACCTATGAGTGAGCTGTTCAAGTAGGTGAGTAATGGTAGAGGAGTTACTACCGGTTACTATAATATCATCAACGTATATTAGAACATAAACTTTTGAGTCTCTTTTTTGATACATTAGTAGTGAAGGATCGGAATGGCTTGAAACAAATTCCAGCTTATGTAGAAAGCCTGTGAGCATTTCGAACCACTGACGTGGAGCCTGTTTTAAGCCATACAAGGCTTTATTTAGCTTGCAAACATGTGTTGGGTAGTGTGTATCGACGAACCCGATTGGTTGCTTAATGTAGACGGTTTCTAGAAGCCTCCCATGTAGGAATGCATTTGATACATCTAGTTGATGTATTGGCCAGTGATGATGCAATGCCAGAACTAGCAATACACGGATCGTCGTGATCTTAGCTACAGGACTGAAAGTCTCAACATAATTGATTCCGAACTCTTGATTGTAGCCCAGTGCTACTAATCTTGCTTTATGTCTTGCCAAAGTGCCATCAGAATGATACTTAGTTTTGTAAGTCCACTTACATCCAAGTACGTCATATTAATGTTTAGGTTGTTAAACCAACAGTTAAGGTGAAACCGTAAATGAGCATTAATGAGAATTTTCATTATCTCAAACGTGAGTACATCATCCCTATTTATAGGGGTTTAAGTACAAGTTTAACCTCTCTAACTACACTACACGTGTACATTGGTTATTGGTAGTTGTACTTTCTTGATTACTGGATGCTTCTAGATTCTTGTTGTCTAATATTAATAGCTAGCAAAATAAAGACCGAAGTTGATTTTATAAAAGAGCATTTTGATATGTTGGGGGCCGAGGGGAGTTAATATTCATTATGTGAGGGGGAGAAATTATGAGAGATATAATCAGGAAATTTAATTTAGGGAAAGATAGTTGATTTGAATTTAGATTGGAGATGAAATTAAGAAAGATTTATTTACTAAAAGAGGACTAATTTGAAATTAAATTTAAAAGGGAATAATTATGAAGGTTTTATTTAAGGAAGAAGGACTTATTTGAATTCAAATTTGAGAGGAAATTATGAAGGATTTTTTAAGGGGAAGAGGGTTGATTTGAATTCAGATTTGAGATATAAATATGATGATTTATTTAAAGGTAATTAGAAGATTTATTTCATTATGTGACTGTGTCTGCTACATTTTTTTTGGGAGTTGTTCTTATCGGCATATGGGATTTGTGGTAGAGCTGATCTATTTCTCGAATAGTAGATCACTTGTATCTTTCTTTCTTATTGAAGAGAAAATAAAAAATCAGCCTTTATCTTTATATTCCTGCAATTTCTACTTGTTTCTTTCGCTGTTTTTACTTTCAAGACAGCACAATTGTCTTTAGAATTTGAAATGAAAAATATGGGGGTATGTTAGAGAAGTGCTTAATATAATGGTGAATTATCTCTCACAAAAATGCGTCCATTAATTTTGAACATATCCACAAACCCTACATATTCAAAATGAACAGGTAAAAGATCCATTGACTAAAAAAATTAAGTGAAATATTCTTTTTGACTTGCGTAGTCGTGAATCTTTCTTTTATTTGTTGTTAACTAATATTCCTATAATAAATGTTTGGTACAAGTCTTTAGAAAACACTCTAACAGCATGACAATAACGACATTTTTATTCCTAATAACATTTTTATAACCTTTCCTCATGTCAATAATTTGCTTGAATTGTAAGTAGTTCCATCAAACTTCTTCAACTCTTTAAAGCATTCACATAAAACTTTCTGATGCTTTAATGTGAACAAATTGAATTCGGCTTGGGCATGCTTCAGCTACCTAACTTTTGAAGATTTAGGCTTCGTTTGGGACGGCTTTCTTGCTGCTTCAGTGCTTCTTAAAGCAGCTTTTTAGTTCAAAAATTGAAATTTTTGTATTAAAAAATTGCTTTAAGAAACAACAAGAAAGCCGTCCCAAACGAAGCCTTAGGCTTCGTTTGGAACGGCTTTTTTTATTGTTTTCTAAAAAGAAAGTTTTAGTACAAAATTACAAAAACTCCATTTTAGAAAGCAGTAAAAAAGCCGTCCCAAACGAAGCCTTAGATTTCATTTGATATGAATTTTTTATGTTTTTTAAAACATCTTTTTAGTATAAAAATATTTAGTTAAAAAAAATTAAACTAAAAATTTACTTTATAAAACAATAAAAAACTCTCTCAAATGAAATCATAATATTTCCTTTTGCAATACTCTTTTAAAACTATTATTGAATTAGTTTATTATTAATTGGACCTTAATTTAATATCCATCGTAGCATTGAGCACTATCAAATATTAATTTATTTCTGTGCATGACATCCAGATAATGTTATATCGTCAGAGAATTCTTAATTTATGTTTTTTTTTTATAGAGCTATAATATCATTTTCCTACTTCATCTTGGTGGACAATCGATGTTATGAGACACCCCTGGTGTCTCGATGATTGAACCTAGGGGTGCAATCGAGTCAAGCTGGCTTGCGAGCTGACTCGATCTAGACTCGATAAGATGCTCAACGAGTCGAGCTCAAACACGAATTTGAGCTCAATGGCTTATCAAACTTGAAAAACATTTGCTCGACTTGACAGCTCGTTGAGTAGCTCGCGGAGGCTGGGCGGGAAAACAAACTCTCTATTTGGGCTGGCAGGAAAATGAATCGGAGGTTCGGCGGGAATATGAAATATCGGGAGGGCGACAACGGAGCTTGGGAGGGCGAAGACGGAGGTTGATGACGGAGGCCGGGAGGGCGACAATGGAGGCCAGGAGGAGTGATAATGGAGTTAGGGAGGTCAACAACGGAGCTACGGAGGGCAACGACACGGGCTAGGAGGGCGATGATGGAGGACGGGAAGGCGACGACGGAGCTCGGGACGAGTGACGACGGAGCTAGGGAGGGCGACGACGGAGGCCGGGACGTCGAAGACGGGGGCCGGGATGGCGACTATGGAGCTCAGGAAGACGGAGGTCGCGACCACTAACTTGTTTGGGGTGGTGCTTAATGAACCGCTCGATATGAGATGAGTCAAGCTCGAGCTTGATATTTTGGCAGTCAAGCTCGGCTCAAACACCCCATGGCTCGAACTCAACTCGACTCGACTTGTTTGCTCCCCTAGCTGAACCCTTAAAAACAAGTATTGATTAATTATTTTCCATTATTCTAAGTTTTTGAAATAATTCTTCATGCCAATTCACAAAGCCACTTTTTTTTTTGAATGTAGGCATCGTGTATATATATGTAAACTAAATTTGGAGCACATCATAGAGTGAAAATATCTCCCCACCTCTGCATATATCATGGATGCAAATCATAAAATTGAAACTTCTTATGAACCCTATTTCTGTAATTCGAAGTTTTTTGGATTCACTCGTGTTGGAGATCAGTATTTTTCATTTGAACGGGTAAATTTTTTCTAAATTTTCAATTTTGCTATCATATGTGCATGGCATACAATAGTTGAGTTGTCCGAAAATAATCAAAATAATCGTGATTGAAAATAATGCTGACGGATCCACATACAATATTCAGGCATTGAATGAGA
Organism: Dendrobium nobile; assembly: GCA_022539455.1. Classification (NCBI taxonomy): domain Eukaryota; kingdom Viridiplantae; phylum Streptophyta; class Magnoliopsida; order Asparagales; family Orchidaceae; genus Dendrobium; species Dendrobium nobile. Next base: position 32,636,298 of record CM039732.1, on the reverse strand, counting down.
GTTCAGACTATTTATCAACTTCCCATGCATCCAACATTTTTCTCGTGGTGGTTCTTTTGATTGCCTTCAGAAGTATTAATTTCTCCAGTGAAGTTAGACGAACATGCTACGAGAAGCCAACACTTTCAATCAATGAGAGCTTAGTCATCGACTAGCTATCGTCTTCTTCCACCGTGATTAACGGCTGAACAGCGTACGGTATTTGCTAATCTCCGTCATTGGATAGGGGTACTGAAGTGGATTGGTCAACGTTGCTTAGCGATCCGTTTAAGCAGGCCCCACTAAAATTACAGTGTGCATATTAATTACAGTTTTATTATGTTTTTACTGTGTAAACTCACAAAAATCGTACAGTTCTCCTATCCGGAGCTGCATACGAATTATGTGAGTGTGCTTAGTAATTGCACTTGTGCTAGCACATTCATAAAATCCGGATAATTTTTTGATCCGGACTCTGCACGTAATAATTTCTCAACAGCTTAAGGAGGATCTTTGTATGCCATGAACATATTTCTATTTGTCTTATTAAATTCGATGTGAATTTAAGTTCATGTACATCTTATAGAGTACATTACATGATGAGAATACAAAGAATCACTGCTGATATGTTTGTTTGGTTTAAAGGACTGTAGTCGGTGGACGACGTAAGTCAGAATGATCATAGCCGGCGGGAGACGGAAGTTGGAAGGCCTGTAGTCGGTGGGCGACGTAAGTCGGAAGGACCGTAGTTGGCGGGCGACGGTGGTCAGAAGGACTGTAGTCGGTGGGCGACGTAAGTCAGAAGGACCGTAGTCGGCGGTATTTTCATGCTCATTAAGGCATTCCCCCAAGGAAGGGCCTCATTTTCGATTTCCGCTCGATTGCCTTGCCAGCTTAGCTCACTCGCCAGCTTGCCCGCCCGCCACTCGCCACATCATCGAGCCAATCGTTAACAAAAGTAACGACTATCATTGCTTTTAAAATTTTTTTTTTTACATTTTTTTTTGCGGCAAACAAAATTTTAAATAATTTCTTTTTTAAAATTTGAAGGGAGTATTTTCATGCTCATTTTCTATTTGTCTCATTAAATTCGATGTGAATTTAAGTAAGATCTGAATTTTAAAATTTTCTTTAATTTTATTACTTTTTAATTTAATTACGGCTGATATTGTGCTTTAATTAAGACAAATTAATTATGTATGTGATATTAGAAAATTAAACGAAATAATTTTAAATGATACCAATTAATTTTTTTTGCAAAATAAATAAATAAATTTAAAAGTGATGTACGTCGTTCCCTTCGGCAACGACTTTAGCCTATTGGTTGAGAGCTAAGACTTCCAACTAAGAGGTCTAGGGTTCAAGTCTATGTGTATGTGTTGTGTGTGTGAATTTATCTTAAATGACCTAAATGTCCCAAAAAATAAACTATGCTAGGCCGCGAGTGACCTGAGCTGGTGGCAGGTGAGCTGATTAGGCAAGGGCCGAGTTGAGGGCGGGTAGGGCGGCTAAGCCAGTCGTGATCCCTCCAACCAACTGGCGGCACGGGCAAGATAAAATTAACTCATAGTTTATTAACTTTAGTTGGTATGTAAATTAATTAAATTAATTGAATAACTTGGGTGTTTAATTTCATTATTACTGAAAATTTTTATGAAAAGAATTTATAAATAACTTTATTATTGTTGCAACCTGGAATATTCGTCGCGGCAGAGAGATATAAAACTTAGCGTTCTAACTTTGTACGATATCCAACACAGAGAGATTAAGGCTTCGTTTGTTTTTTTGATGCTTTTGTAAAAGACAGTTTTAAAAAACATTAGTTTAGAAAATGGAGTTTTCTAACGGAGAAGCATATATAAAAAGCTTTCTCAAAACTGCAGAAAAATGAAAAAAAGGAGTTATTGAGAACGTAATTTGACGAACCAAAAAAAAAAAAAATCCTCCGTTTGGAAATGGAAAAGGCAAAAAAATGCTCAAACAAACAAAGCCTAATAAGTATGGGTTCATAGCTCATAAAAGACACCATAATTTTTATATGAAAACCCCTAAAAAAGAGGAAAAACCATGAGGTCTTGCCCAATTTGAATGAATCCACTAGTGCTTGCATGTGATTACAAATGTGGCCCTTCCTTAAGAGGAATATCTTTGCACGATGTAGCAAACACACTTCATTTAGAGTGCATTATATGATGGGACTTGAAAAAGATTAGCGTTGATTTGTTCCTTTGGGCGGCATGATCATAATCGGTGAGCAATGTTGGTCGGAAGGACCATAGTCGGATGAAGGTGGTCGAAATGACCGGAAAATAGTAGTCGAGCGACGGAAATCGAAAAGACTATAGTCAGGCAACAATGATAAAAAAAATCGTAGTCATACGTGTTAACGAATGGCTCAATCTTTCGGTTTACGCTCAATTGCCCCGCCAGCTTAGCTCACCCGCCAGCTTGCCCGCCGGCACTCGCCACATCATTGAGTCAATCGTTAACAAAAGTAACTACTATCATTGCTTTAAAATTATTATTTTTCTTACATTTATTTTGCGGCAAACAAAATTTTAAATAATTTCTTTTTTAAAATTTAAAGTGTAATTTAATTATTAGGCATAATTGAATTTATTTATTTTAATAAATTGATATACTTCATTATGCCAATATGCCCTATTTAAATTGTTTGATGAAGTCTAAATATTAATAAAAAATATATTTAAATTTATCTTTCTAATTTTTTATTTGATATTTTGATTATATATATACACACACACATCAACAACAACAATAACACATCAAGCCTTTGTCCTACTACATGAATCAATTTTCGCCATTGAGTCATGCTAAAAGTCAAATTTTCATTTAAATCTAATAAAAAATATCATTTTTAATATTTTCTAACCAAGTCTTTTAGGTCTACCTTTATCTTTCTTAACATAAGTCAAAACTAATACCTCAACTTTTCAAATCGGGTCATTGGAAGGCCTCCGTTTAATTTGACTAAACCATCTAAGGCGACTCTCTCTAATCTTATCTTCCACTTGAGCTACTCCAACCTTCCACAAGAGTTCTCCTCGGCCGCCAACTGATGTCGGACTTCTATCCGACGCTGGACTTCCGCTCATCGCCAATATTTTACCCGATGTCGTACTCTTGTCTGTTGTCGGACTTACGCCAGACTTCTATCTGATGTCGGATTTCTATCCATTACTGGATTTATACATGATGCCATCTTTCTGACCTCCATCACCCACCAACTACGGTCCTTTTGACTTACGTAGCCCACCGACTACAGTCCTTTCGACCTCCGTGCTCGCCGACTACGGTCATTCTGACTTATGTCGCCCACAGACTGCAGTCTTTCCGACCATCGTCGCCTGCCAACTACAGTCCTTCTGACTTACGTCGCCCCCCGACTATAGTCCTTCCGACCTCTGTCGCCCGCTGGCTACAATCATTCTGACTTACGTCGCCCACCGACTATAGTCCTTCAAACCAAACAAACACATCAGCATTGATTCTTTGTATTCTCATCATTTAATGTACTCTCTAAGATGTACATCAATTTAAGGCCTTCCCCTAAGGAAGGGCCTCATTTGTAATCAACTGCAATACTAGTGGATTCATTCAAACTGAGCTAAGCCCCGGGTTTTTCCCTCTTTTCATGGGTTTTCCACGTAAAAATATTGGTGTCTCTAGTGAATGACGCACCCTCTCTTTTTATCTATGTATGTGCTGGATCATCATTTAAAGCTAAGACATTAAATTTTTTATTTCTCTACCGCCACGAATACTCCAGGACGCAACAATATTATTTGTAATCTATATTAGACACTGATAAAATCATTTTAACTTCATTAAGCTCCATAGTATTTCTCCTTTTCAAATTTTCATATAAAAAACCTCATATTTTTTTCTGAGCTGCTCTTCATTTATTTTATGAACATAAATTTTCAACGCACCACGAATTTATTTGAAAAGTAGAAAAAAAAAATTGTCAAAGAAAACGCCCACCTAACCATTACAAATCTGACAAAGCCCACTAATAAGGCAAATTGACCATTTTTATGACAATGATAATAATTTTCCATTTTATGTTAAACATTCCATTACAAATTTATAATAACAACATTCCATTAAGCATTTCATTAATGTTTCATTTAGGACAATTTTCTTACGATTTTTCTAAATTAAATTTTTAGAACAAATTTTTTTTTTTTTGAATTATAATTTTTTATAATAAAAAACTATTTTAAAAATCAATAAAAAAATTATTCCAAATTAAATCTAAATATTAATTAGCCGGTGAATGTAACTGTTTGCTCGGGATCCCATTGAAAAAGATGTGCTTTAGAATATATATTTTTTTTTTGGGGAAAATTATAGGGGATTCCCTACTTCCATTAAATGAGAAAAGCATTACATAATCTCCAAAGGAGGCAACAACCACAAAAAAAGATAGCTAAAACACCTAAAAGAAGTAAACAACAACCTCAACAAAAGCCAAACGAGGAATACTTAAATACCAAATATTGGGCAAAAGCCTAAAGGACTCAGGGAAAGCAAGGTTTCTTGCAAAAAAATTTCAAACAAAAAAAAAAACCCCACATGGTTGCCAAGGCTAAGGGCCATGCATCCATTTGAGGCAAAACCATAGATACAAGAAGATAGATATGAGGTCCTAATAAAAACAGGACATATATCAACCAAGACAAGCATGACAGTGAATATTAAATGAAGAGCATAAGTGACCAGTTAACCAATAATCATCCAACAGCAAAACAGATCTTAAAAGGACCCAGATTGCCTCAAAGATTGTCATACATAGCAAGGACCATCCATAATGGGGGAGGAAGGATACCATATCATTGTTCAGATAGAAAAATTAGCCCCAACTGATAAAAAGGAATGAACCTGAAACAAAGTAACCCAAGTTCCAACAACAACAATAAATGAATCCAAAGAGCTTGTCTAGAATGGGGAGAAAGGCCACCACCACATTATCCATTTAGAAAAAAATACCCCAATAGGCAAGTAGGAATGAACCCAAAACAAAGCAACCAAAGCTCCATAAGCAGAAACCAATGAATTCAAAGAGACCACGACATATCTAGAAATAACAAGCCAAAATGAGAACATACTTAATATATGAGTCTTGGAAGGTCTTGATTTTTCCAACAATAGATTTTAACTTTTATATCCGTCCTAATTATATTCAAACTAGTCATAGAGGAATGTGAGTTGTGATGCCCCAAAATCTAAAGTTGAAGAATTATTCTTTTAATTTTTTAATAAACAACATTTAAAGCTATCAAATTTTTCAAAAAATATATACACTACTCATGATCTATATAATCATACTACAACTACTCTATCATGAATACAATAGAATAACTAAAGGAAAAAAACAAACATAACCTAAGGAATCTAAGTCAATCTCACACTCATGATCCTCTGCCCTGATTTAAAATTATTTAACCACATATAATGAGCTAAAAAGTTTAACATATCACCAAAACCTACAATAAAATTCAAAGCATAACAAAGGAGCAATATACATGTCAACAGTCAAATCATAGCATTTATATTTATATGATCATTAAAAAGATGCAAAAATAATAAAATTGTATGATAGTGAAGAAAAAAAATCAATTTGAGTGTCAAACCACTAAAAAAAACATCATATCAATATTATAATCATAAGAGAAATCATATAAAGCGATAAAATCACATCATCGATAAAGATTGTCAAAATCAATAAAATGTACTAAAATCATACATGAATGTACACATGTTATCCAATTATTCTATATCAATATTAAATCAATATCTTAATTACATGCTCAATACATCATATATATCACGTGCTCAATGAATATATCATATTTTTTGTATCAATAAATCAATAACAGTGTTAATAATAAATCCATACAGTAATATAAATAATGTCTCAATAATCTTTATTTCAATAGTCACACTAAACAAGTAAGAAGTCCTGATTATTGCATTGTTTTTCAGTATCGTATCAATATCTGTAAACATAGTTGTCACTCTTTGTCCAACAACATAGTAATCATCTCCTTATAACTCCAAATTAGTGCATCACATGAATTAACAAAGGATAAAATCAAACCACAGTATTTAAAGGAAAATTTGTCGGCTCGCAATCCTATATAGGTTAATCATTCTCAAACCAATAGGTTGATCAGTCTTTACTTATCTTTAACACACATAATATTATCATAGTATTAATTATAATAATAATCTCAATTACATATCCTCATTCATTTCCAATACATTGCAACAAATAAAAAATAATTGAGCTTAACTCAAAAAATGAACAAATGTCTTAACGATAGATAACAAAAAATCACACTGAACAAAAATTCATATTGTTATAATTTGATCCAAATATCATATATTATATAAAATAATATTTTGAAGCTTTAGTTGAACTAAATCTCTATTTTTAGTTGTCAAAATAAATTTTTGAGTAGAAAAAAAATTTGTATTTTCAAAATTATCCTACAAAATATCTTAAATAAATATTCAAAATATTTATCTTAATCTCTATAACATATAAAAAATTACGTGGTGAAATTTTTACTAATACAAAATTATCCTTATTTATTAGGTGATGGAAATACAATTTTGATAAAAAAATATCAAAAATGTAAAATCTTTGTAATAAAAAATAGGGTAAAGATTTCTTACAGTGAGACAAGTAAATTTTCTAACTAGTTTGATTGACAAAAATTGCTCGGTAATATTCAAATCTTAATTCTTTTTCTCTCTCACTTTCTCTCTTAATTTTCTCTAATTTTTCTTTGCAAGTCTCTATTAGCCGAATAACTAAGAAGAAAAAAATGGGATTTTAAAGGCTTAGTGTTTTAAGATATTTTAATAAAAATAATAACATAATATAATTTTAATTAATTTTCAGTATAAAATTCATAAAAATTCTTTTGGATCTTAAAAAATTATAGAAAAATATTCATAAAATAAATCATTTTATTTAGAAAATACAAATAAAATTAGTTTGCAAAATGAGCTTCTAATGGTCGTAAAACCATCACTTGCACTTGTACAGACATAGCCTCCTCGGGGTAACCAGGCTGCACACAATCCCCTAAGTTTGTGAAACGAATCCCTGCTAGCGTGGGAATCATCCGAAGTTTTGATTTGTTGACCTATTTGGGGTTTTATTCACAATCATCTACGAATAGTCCAAATTGGGTTATTCATTGAGTTTTAGAGAGCTTTGTTTGGAGCCCTTTCTGATCCTTTGGATCTAGCATTAATGGTCCCTTGACCTTTAATAGGAGGATACGCAAAATCTCTCCGGCCAAGCAGCACCTAAAACCATTAATTTGGATATTTGGAAGCCTCAACATTGATCTAAAGTATCGATCTGAGGTGAAATGGCCCAGGCTAAATAACCCTGAAATAGTTCAACTCTGAATTACTCACATTGCACATAGTCATATTACGGTGGAGCCGGCCTCATAAGAACTACGTTTGTATTTTCAACTTCCAGAAACGAGGACCGCCGCCAATCTTGCCTGCGTGTCAATCCAAAACGGTAAACCTTCTAAGCCTTCATTAAAATAACTAAATCAAAATTTGGCTTTAATTTGCTAGCTCAATTTATCTATATTGTTTATTAGCAAGCTTCCATCTAGAAATGGATCGAGAGACGTAACTTGGTGTATATATAGACACACACACACACAGACATGACGAATTGCTTTGTTTTCAACTGAGAGTCGTCAACCTTGTCGTGCGCGTCGATCACCAACTCCACTCGGAACATAAAGGAAGTAAAACCTCCATTACCGCACATGCGAACATCAATCGAGCAGTTCAGACGATAATGAAAAACATCGGCTGCACCTCCTTCCTCCTCGCATCATTACTCCTCGCCTTACTTCCATCTTCCACCGCCCGCGACACCATTACCCCCACCACCCCTCTCTCCGGCGACCAAACCCTAGTCTCATCAGCGAAGCTCTTCGCACTCGGCTTCTTCACCCCCGCCGGAACCTCCAATACCTACCTTGGCATCTGGTACAACAACATCAAAACCCAAACCATCGTATGGGTCGCCAACCGCGATTCCCCTGTTGCTGGCAACTCCACCGACGCAATTCTCTCCATCTCACGCAACGGCGCCCTCATAATCACAGATCGCAGCACCAACTTACCCGTCTGGTCCTCCCAAACCACCTCCTCTCTCGCTACCCCTCTCGCGCAGCTGCTCGACAACGGAAACTTCGTCGTCCGTAATGTCGCCAGCGGCGACAACGACTTCGCTTGGCAGAGTTTCGACCACCCGACCGATACCCTTATTCCTGGGATGAAGATAGGAGTAAATTTCGACACCCACATCAACCGAACGGTGACGGCCTGGAAATCCGATACCGATCCCAGCTCAAGCAGCTACATCGCCGCCATGGATACTAACGGTGACCCGCAGTTATACTTTTGGTCTGGCTTGAAGAAGATCTGGCGCAGCGGCCCATGGGACGGCCTCCATTTCTCCGGCGTGCCGGAGACCACCACATACATTCAGTTTAATCTCAGCTTCAGCTTCATCAACACGAAGAATGAAGTCTCCTATTCCTTCAACACTCAAAACTCATCGATCGTGACCAGGCTGCTCTTAAACCAGTCGGGACACGTCCAACGCGCTATCTGGCTGTGGGATACTGAGCGATGGAACTTTTTCTGGCAAGTTCCAGGGGACCAGTGCGACAACTACGCAGCCTGTGGACCGTACGGGGTTTGCGACCCAAACATGTCGCCGGTTTGCGAATGCGTGCAGGGATTCATGCCGAGGAACCCGACGAATTGGGCGCTGATGGAGGGAAAGGATGGATGCCGGAGGAAGACGACGTTGGATTGCAGGAATGGAACGGATGGGTTCGTGAGGGTGAGCGGGGCAAAGGTGCCGGACACGGCGCAGGCGGTTGTTGATTTTAGTTTAGGGCTGGACGGGTGTAAGACAAGGTGTTTGATGAATTGCTCCTGCACGGCTTATGCGTTGGCGAATCTCAACAGCGGGAGTGGGTGTTTGATGTGGGTTGCAGACCTTGTTGACATGCGTCTCTACACTATCGGCGGGCAGGATGTCTATGTGCGAGTCGCGGCTGCTGATTTGGGTAAGCACTCGGTCTAAAAACTAAAATCAAGAGTTAAATTTTGAATAGCATACAATTTTTTTTTATAAATTATATATTTTAATTGCACTCACCAGGATTATTCAACTTATATTCAATGTATGCAGGTAAGTAGATTTCATATTATAAATATCAACATCATAATCAATATGTTTTTTTTTTAACATCTTAATGTACATAGGTGGTGAGTTGATATTGTATTTTTAAAATAAAAATTTAAAAATCAATTTGATTAAGGTTTCATTTAGTACAATTTTTCTATTGTTTTTCTTAGTAAGAAAAATAATCATTAAAAGATAATGCATTTTTGTCAAATTTCTATTTTTAAAAGGTTATTTTTGATAAAAAATAATATTTATGAAATTTTTGCTGTGAAATGAACTTTTAAAACTTAAAATGCACCAAACAAAGCCTAACTTATCATGAAAAACATTCTCCATAAGCTTTGAACGTAAAATACAGTAGCAAATACTCTTTTTTATCTTTTAAATTATATTAAACATGCAAGTGAGGCTACCATTGATACATCAGGCCAAACTGACTGAATCCTAACGTGCAAATCTGCCTAGAAATTGTAACTTTTCTTGCATTAATCTTAGGTTTCATTTGGGACGATTTTTTTATTGCTTCTTAAAGCAGTATTTTAGTAAAAAATTTTAAGGAAGCCGTCCCAAACAAAGCCTTAATCAATCCCATTAGCAAACTTAATATATAATATGATTATATACAATTTATTGATTAATAATAAGGTAATTAAAGCATTACTTATTGATACGTCACGCAAAAAATTATCTTGATCGGGCACGAATCTCAAGGCAAAAAGCCAATTGGAAACTTCAAAAATTAATTTCGGGAGCATATGAACTCCGATTTCATCGAGCTTACAGTCAAACTGAGCGTCTCGGAAATACGAACCCAACGACACCAAGATCAACCCAATCTGAGCCCAAATGAGTCCGAATCAAGGGTTCAAAGCGCTGTTGGAAGGTTCAAACCGCAGTTTGAGTTACCAAACGAGCTTCGATTTTGACGAGCTTATACTTGAATCGAACGGCTCGACGAGACGAATCCAACGAGCCCAAGATCATTAAATTCCGACATCATTAAGGCCTCCAAAGGGCTAACGAACGGTGCACGATCGTAGGATTCAATATCGGCCGTCCATTTGACCACTCCCTATTCGCCCCTGATCTCACGCCTATTTACGGGCCATGCCACTCCAGAAAATCTATAAATAGAGCCCTCATTCTTCACAAGAAAGGATCCAAGCAAGAGAGAAGAGAAGAGAAGGGAAAAGAGAAGGAAGGAGCTCCTCCTCGACAGCCGCCGGACCACCGCTGGACCACCGTCAACACCTCGCTGGACCACCGCCGGACCACCGCAGGAACCTCGCCGGACCACCGCCGGACCACCGCAGAACCTCGCCGGACCACCACCTTAAGGCCCGACTTTCAGACCCGACGTCCTGCTTAAGACCCGACGTCCTGCCGAAGACCCGACGTTCTGTTCAAGGCCTGACACTCGGTCCCTACGTTCTGCCGAAGACCTGACGTTCCGTTCAAGGCCTGACACTTGTTCCCTGCGTTCTGCCGAAGACCCGACGTTCCGGTCAGGGCCTGACACTCGGTCCCTACGTTCTGCCGAGGACCTGACGTTCCGTTCAAGGCCTGACACTTGGTCCCTGCGTTCTGCCGAAGACCCGACGTTCCGGTCAAGGCCTGACATTCAGTTCTGACATCTCATTTAAATACTTGATTGTAATCGAATCACCCTTGGAGGTGATTCAGCTCTTTGTAACCAACACAAAGTCTAGTGGAATCATTTTCAACTGGGCTAGGCCTCGTGGTTTTTCCCTTTAAAGGGTTTTCCACGTAAAAAATCTTTTGTTCTCTGTGGGTGTTAGTTATACGTGCAACGCTAAGACGTAAAATTAAATCTCTATCGCCACGTATTTTCTAACCCGCAACACTTATAATAATAAGGTAATTAAGAAAAGTAAACTTAAAAATCAGTAGCAATTGCCCTCAATGTTCAACCGTTCACAAATATTTCCCAAGTTAGGGAAGAATAAAAAAAGTATTCAAAAGGCATTAATATCAATTGTCGGCATTATAAAAGTATTTGTGTTGAATTTGAATGTGTTAACACCGTGTTGCTATAACTTGCAATAGTAACGCAGGGCCAGCATCAGATGAACATAATCATACGAGTGAACTGACGGCTGTGATCGTGCCGTGCATTGTTGTGGGAGTTTTTCTGCTTGCTGGTGTGGGTTGGTGCATGTGGAGAAGAAAAAGTAAAAGGCGACGTAAGTACAAATGCGCACGTTTTTCATATTTCTTAGGCTTGCATTTTTTACTTTTTGTTCATATATGCATATGGTATTATTTCTGGGCCAGAAATTATTAAAAAAATCGTTAACAAGCTTTATGACAATGGCTTATAAGAGCATAAATATTCTTATTGAAACAAGTCTTTATCATATAAAGGTGTTCATTACACGTTATGGCTACAAACTGATAATAGTTTGGAACCGAATTGATTATTGTTGTTATTATTATTATTATTATTATTATTATTTCTGTTTAAAGTTAAAAAAAAATTTAAATATATTATATAGGCTTGATTTGGTCAGTTTGAGGTGATATGCCTTAAGAAAATTTACTTATCTTAATATTGTAATAATGTTTATATTGGGAAATTTTAGAATTAAAATCAAAATCATCTGTAATCGATTTCGGCAAACTTATAGTATATTGCTATCTCCCAACTACTATCATTTGACGGTCGCTCGACTGCTGTCATCCAACCTTTGACCATTTTCACCTAACTTTCATCATGTAACTACCATCTCCCAACTACTGTCATTCATCTGTAACTCGACTGTCATCATTGTTGTCGCCTAACTACCATTATTTGAATCTCATCTTCCAACTACTGTCATTAATTTGACTATTGCTACATGATCATCATCTTACTGTCGACCACTGTTATATGGCTGTCATTATCCAACTACTATCATTAGACCGTCGCTTGACAGCCATTATGTTAGGGAAGTAAAATACGCAGCGGAAAAAAATAATATAAGAAATAGAAAAAGCAACAAAATAGCACTGGATTTAATGTGAAAAATCCCGAAATCAGGAAAAAAGCACTTAGCCACACCAAAATCAAGAAATTCACTATGAAAAATTTGGAGAAATAGTATGGATATCATTCCGCTCTTCATCTCTCATTGTCTCTATTCTCTACATCGTTCTTTATGAACAAACAAAGAGAAAACATACAAAACCACAAAGTGACGCAACCCTTAACGAAAAAAACAAGAAAGAAAACTGTCAGTTAGTCTCGCAGCACCAGTTTGGAGTGCCGAGGCGCTCAACTCTTTATCTCTAGTTTGCTTGACAGCATCAAGGTTCAATGCCACATGCTCAGTTCTTTGTCTTTCTCCAAGCAAACTATGCAGGGCTTGGGCGATCGGATACATAGTGTCGTAATGTTGTATGGTTATATGGAATAAAAATTTAGTTGTAAAGCATCCGAACCCAAGCATAGGAAAGATCCCTTGCAACCCCTCAACAAACTCAACAAACTGAATTTAGGTCTGAAACAATAGTACAACCCGATTGATCACCACAATCAGATTTCACACAAAGCTAACACATTATTCGATTGTCGAGCACTGTTGCCTAATTATTGTTGTTTGACTGCCATCACTTAATTGTCCTTATTTGACCACCATCTCTATCCACCATCATTTATCGGCCATTGGTTGATCATCATCGCCAGATTAATATCTAGCTATTGTATCTTCAGCATTCTCCCTCACATTTACAAAAATTCAATCGGCCAAACCTCATCATTTTTTTTTTCTTTTCAGGTTCTTCGTATAAAATTTGTGGTCTAATGCTTTTTTTTTGTTATTTCTATGTGTGGTAGATCTTTGTGAAAAACTAATATACAAAAATTTAATTTTCATCGCTGCGAATTTCTAAAACATATCAAGATTTTTTTATATCAAAATTTACATATTTTGAAGAGCAAGGCTCTTTTGATGACAGACTTATTTATTTACAGAGCAACATTTCTTGTCAAAACAATTTCAATTCATAGCAGACTTATACTAAAAGTATAAAATTTTGACTTTGGAATGAGATTCCTATATAGTTTTTTTGAGAAAATTTCGGAATAATTTATATGAGAAATTTTTTAAGAGGAATTATATTTTTTGCAGCTTCTTCTTTAATTTGTACTTTTGATCGAATGGAGGTCGATATGTTCAATAAAATAAAATGGCCCCTTCTTTTTCAATAGGAATGCTAGGCACGAGCTCCTTTCATGATAAACGCAGTGCAGAACAAGAACGAATAGATAATGACTTTGAATTGCCTATCTTTCCTCTGGAAATAATCACTGCTGCGACCAACAACTTTTCAGCAGAAAATAAGCTTGGAGAGGGTGGTTTTGGTCCTGTCTATAAGGGAACTTTTATTTGGTCCGGTGCAAGGACCTAGAGGAAGGTTCGGTTTTGCCTAAAAAAGTGCAAATACCGAGTTTTTTGAAAAAATACCGAGTTTTTCAAAAAACTCGGTATTTGCACTTTTTGACCTATTTTTGTCTAAAACCGAACCTTCCTCTACATCCAGTGAAAGGACCTAATAATTGCTCGTCTATAAGGTGAGTAATTTTACATATTTGGTAATTAAATGCTTATTATAAGCATCTACATAAAGATTTTTATTTTTTTAACATTTTCCTTGCTTATTGTTTCACCCAACAATGTAGCATGTCAGATGATTAGCAAATTTCTTAATTAAGTTTACGATGTGGTTAATTGATAAAAAAGTGTATTAATTGAGTTTTGCAGGGCAGGCTTGATGATGGCCAAGAGATAGCAGTGAAGAGGCTTGCCAAGACTTCAGTCCAAGGTCTTGATGAGTTCAAGACAGAGGTTATGTTAATTGCCAAACTACAACATAGAAATCTTGTCCGATTGCTGGGTTGCTGTGTTCAGGGCCGTGAAAGAATGTTAGTGTACGAATACTTGCCTAACAAGAGCTTAGATGCCTTCTTATTTGGTATGATTTGCTCCCTTCTACTTAATTGGAATGTCACTATTTATAATTTTTTTGCTATGCTCTCGCGTTGAAGAAATTATTAGATGCAAACAACAAACATAGCTCCATGTCTAGACCACGAGAAATTATTCTGTGCGGACACCGGACGGTCAGGAGACTAACCAGAACACGTCACATCACCCAGTACACAGCAGTGACGAGCACCTGTACCGAAAAAAAGTGATGTGGCACATTTTGATTGGTCTCTGGACGCCGGACCTAAACCACACTTGTTTATTGAGCACATGATTATGTACTTCAAAAGAAATAAAGTATGTGACATGTCCTTCAAAAAACTGATGTACACAATGAGTACATAGCTATAAGCTATGATACTCATAATATTGAAGTTATATCCATCATTTGCTTCAAATAATTTCTCCTCTCATTCGATGATATATGGGTCATTTTTTGTTTATTGTAATTTTCTTTTTTATTTATGTTCAACTAGAAGCAGTTGAATGTGTTTTACTTAGTTACTAAAATTATGCTAGATTATGATATAATGTTGCATGTAATTATTAAAAAAAATATATTTAAAAATTAAAATTTTAAAGATATTGTGCATAAATTAGGATATCATCATTCATGTGACATTGTGACTGCTTACTTCAAGATAGCTAAATTAATCAAATCGATAGTCAAACCAGTTCGGCGAATTAAAAAAAAAATGAGTGTGACCCGTTGCGTTTAGTATAATTAAAACTTTCTATACACGGCTCATCTTGGCCTGTTGGTTGAGAGTTTATGCTTTCAACTAAGAGGTCTTGGATTCGAGTCATTGTGTATGCGTTGTGTATGTGTTTACCTTAAATGGCCTAAATGTCCCAAAAAAAAACTTCATGTACTTCAAAAGTCACTCAATGATTAAGGCTTGAAATTAGCTGTAAGTAATTATATTACTGAATTTAAAAGCTTGCATAACTTTTGTGCTTCATGCACTTAATTAGCTTTAGTAATTCATTATTAATTGCTAGATGAAGATGATGATGATTATATTTGCAATATACATTTTTCTTATCTGTATTATAATTGAAAGAAAAAACAACTAAACAAAAATGAAAATCTCGCAGATAAAGTGAAGTCTGCGCTATTAAATTGGCAAACACGCTACGAGATCATATTTGGTATCTCTCGCGGGCTTCTTTATCTTCATCAAGACTCAAGACTTAGAATAATTCACCGCGATCTCAAAGCAAGCAACATTCTCCTTGACGAAGAAATGAACCCTAAAATCTCAGACTTCGGCATGGCAAGAATTTTTGGTGGAGATGAAACCCAAGTCAATACCATAAAGGTTGTGGGTACATAGTAAGTATATAACTACACAAATGCTTGGTTTCATGACATTTCAACACATCAACATGTACAAGCTCATATTTATACAATTCTAAACTTGATGAAATGTTAAATGTCAGCGGATACATGTCACCCGAGTATGCAATGGACGGAGTCTTCTCTGTAAAGTCGGATGTATTTAGTTTTGGCGTCTTGGTGCTGGAAATCATTAGTGGAAAGAGGAATAGAGGGGTTTACAGCGCATCCCCTCACATGAACCTTCTTGGTCATGTTAGTTCTAATTACTGATTAATTTTATCATTAATCATTGTTATTTAGTTTTTGATATATTAACTTTAGATTTTTGTTGCATGGATGCAGGTATGGAGTTTATGGAAGGAGGGAAATAGCCTGAAACTAGCTGATGAAACAATGAACTCTGATTTTTCAGTTGATGAAGTCTTAAAGTGCATAAAAATTGGCTTGTTATGTGTTCAAGAACGCCCAGAGGATCGGCCATTAATGTCTTGGATAGTTCTGATGCTTGCTGGGGACAGTGGATTGGGATTGCCTGAGCCTAAACAGCCTGGATTTTTTTCGAGATTTCCTGTAGATTCTGATTCATCATCGGGCAAACAAGAATCAACTACTATAAATTATGACATATCAGTTTCAATTATTGAAGGAAGATAACCAACTAGTTTTGGAGGATTGATTTTTTTTCTGGTGATTTGAGGATTCAAAAACAGTTAGAGCTGATCATAGGTACAGAATATGCTTTCCCATTGTATTCTTAATTTATTTTATTTTATTGGTCATCTGTTCGCTATTTAGAGTAGGTAAACAGCTATGTTCTTCAGCTGGCAATTATGAGTTTATAAAGATCAATAATTTTTCACTTAGGAGTTGTTTGGTTTGCTGCATTAGTAGTGTAATGTATTTCAAATGCAGGGATTTTGAAAATATTGATGTTTGGTTTGAACTAAAAGGAATGTGGAGTAAAATTTTAAAGTAAAAGAAATTCATCATCTAGTTCAAATTCAGTTATTTGAAATTCCTCATATTTTGATGATTTCCAAATACACTAGAAAATCACCATCATTGCCACCTCCGGTGCCGTCAACCACCCCTGCCACTGCTTGTCATGCCCCAAGATCTAACTTGGAAAGAATGTCAATCAATTACTCAGACAATTTACGAGAGTTATCTAAAATCTTCAATAAGCAATCTATCAAACATCTATAAAATTTAAACATCAATATAACAGTCGATTCATATCTCAAAACATCATGTACAATACTCAGGAACTAAACTATCAATACAAGTAGAGAAATCTATCCTGTCCTGAGTACAAAAGAATCATCTATCGATCAAAAGAAACTAAAACCTGTCGATCTGGATCAATTCCTATCTCCTGCTCCCGAGCCTTGACCTGAAAATATCAACCACATATAATGAGCTTTACAAAGCCCAGCAGGTCACCTAATACCTATAACTGAAATCAAAGCACGGCGATGCTATCAATATGCATGTCAGTCAATCACAGCTATATCAGTCAATGGTCAATGAGTCTATGCAATCCGGAAATCCATGAATCAATGATCATCAATACTATGCAGTGGAAATCCATAGTCAATAAAACCAGTCAATGCAGCGGCAGGCAATTCGATAAATCAATGCAATCAATCAATATCCGTCAATCAAATCAATACGGTCAAATCAATACGATCCATTTAATGAAATCAATCGAGGAAAGCAATACGATAAACTTCAATCCATTCTGACAAGAAATCTATACAACAGTCAATACGGTGTGGAACAGTAGCAACAGCGAGTCTACAAAATCTAGGCGGCAATACAATGAATCTATACGATGTCCATGTCCATGCTATCAATGCAGTATCTATATCTATCAATATCCATATCAATGCTCAGTAATCAATGCTCGGTAATCAATCAATGAAATCAATGAAATCGTACGATACAGTAAATCCGATCAATCAATAAGGCAGAAATCGATAAAGCAATAAATCCGTAAATCAATACAGTAAACATGCAATTCAATACTATATACTGGACAAGTAAAATCAACTGGTCATGTTGCTGTTGTAGAATCCGTTGCTGTTGTAGTCCGTACGTTGGTCTATCAATAAGAGTCGTCACTCTTTTTGCCCGTCGGCCGCCCGTCGGCATATAAACTCCTTATAACTCCCAATCGTTATATCAATGATCAATGGTTTAAAGGAAAGCCCGTCGGCCCACCATCCTGTACAGGTCAATATCAATCTTCACCAACGTTCAACCAGGTTCCACTTGGGTTCCAGTATCAATAGTCAATTCAATCAATAAGCAATTCAATAGTCAATATTAAAGCAATCATATCAATAATCATATTCATATCGATTCAATCTATCAATCTCAGACAATTCGGAAATCATACGAAAATCGGGCAGCGTAACGGCAGTCGGTCAAATTTACACAAAAATCCTGCAAAAAGACACGATTTCCAAATTCTACCAAATTACAATAGAATATCTATAACATAAATGCAAGACTTTTATTCTACAGAAACCAAGTCAGAAAATATCCTGATAATTTTCTATTCGATTAAAATCACGTAGAACCAATTCCAACCGGAAGAAAATTCGTAGAATACAGTCAAATCGTGTAGAATAATCATATCTATAACACTCTAAAAGTTGTGCGGTGAAAGTTGTGTCAAATCAAAATCATGTCGAAAAGTCGACTACGAAAACACAAAACAGATCTCAACTCGGTCAAAACTCAACTTCTTTGAAAACAGAAATAGGATTCGGAGTCCTTACCACGAGATCTTCACTTTTCCCAACAGCAGCGTCGGACGAAAAGCGCTCCGCGGTCTCCGAAAACCAGCTTTTCTCTATTTCCTTTTCTCTTTCTCTCTCCTCAGATATTTTCGTTTTTATAAAATGATTTTCTCTCTCCTCAAAACGAGCTGATTTTCTTATATCTGTGAACTGATCGGCCAGGCCGATATTCACATCGTCCCGGGACGATCAGACCAAATCCTGATCGTCCTGGACCTCACCCAGGGCTATTGTCTGGCCGATAATTTCTACAGTACAGATCGGCCTGGACGATCTCACGATCGGCCCGGACGATCCTGTCCAGAAATCATCCAGAAAACACTCCAGAAATCAGCTGTTTTCCATGCACTGATCGGCCTGGACGATCTCAACTTCGTCCTGGCCGATTCTGGGAGGGAAATCCAATTCAGAGAGGAACAGTAAGGGAACGAGATATTACAATCTCCCCACCTTAGAAAAATGTCGTCCCGACATTTCCCTAAAGGTACGAAGCAAAACACGAAGCAAACCAAATCGATCGAAATCCAAATCCCAAAACAAAACTCGTCGAAATCCATACAAAACACACAATGCAATCAATCAAATGTCAATATGCAATGTTCATATGTCAATATCAATCGGTTAGTCAAATCAATCTTACCAGTAGAACTCTCTGGTCGCTGTTGATCCTGATGCTGTAAACTCTGTAGACTGTAGATGCGTGGCACCACTGGAGGAAGTGCAGGAGGTCGTGGCGCAACTGTCTCTCTCTGATCTCTGACAGCTCTATCATCTATCCGGTTCCCTGATCTCTCACTGTAAGTCCTCGGGCCAACAGTCCTCTGCTGTCCTGAACCCGTGCCAGAATCAGTCCGTCCACCCAGTCCTTTCTGAGGACAAGCTGCTGCTCTATGCCCTTGCTGTCCACAGTGAAAGCACTGCCCCGTCAACAGGTAGCATCGACCTGCATGTCGTTTACCACAGTGAACACATGCCCAGAACTACCAGACGATACTACCGATGCAGATCGCGGTACAGATCCCGATGCAGATCCTCTCAAACTCTCATATCTGCTTCTCTTCTCTCTATCTCTATCTCTACCAGAATCATCTCGTCGTACCTCATCTCTCCTCCTTCTGGTATCCTCGTACCTCGGTACCGGTGTCGCCAGATCAATCTCTATCAATCGAGCTCGCTCCACTAGCTCAGAAAACTCATGGATCCGGAAAGGTACTAGTGGATGCCTCAGCTCTCTGTTCAATCCGTGCAGGAATCTATAACATTTTTCCTCGGCCGTAGGAATCAGATGAGCAGCGTACCTCGCAAGAGCAGTAAACTCGGCCTCGTACTCCATCACTGACTTGCGGCCTTGCTCCAATCTCATGAAAGCTTCCTGCATCTGTCGCTGAGCTGACGGTGGTACAAACCACATCCTGAATACTGTAGTGAACTCATCCCAGGTGATCTCAGCATTTGTCTTCCCCTGGAATTTCTCTCTCTGCTGTCCGATCCACCATCTCTCTGCCTCACTCTCCAACATGAATACTGCCAATGGTACTTTTCTATTCCCCAGACACTGCATGCTATCAAAAATCTTTTCCACCCTCATGATCCAATCCTCAGCAGCCTGTGGTCCTACAGCCCCTTTGAACAACGGAGGCTTCAGCTTGTGGAACATCTGCAAGTGTCTGTCTACCTCTTCTTCCTTGCTTCCACTCATCTTGCTCTGGGCATCCCCCATAACATGTGCAATCGCAGTAGCCAACTGCATCATACTCTCTGAAGGCATTGGAGCTGCGCTGTGTTGCTCATTTGGTACACTGGATTCTGCTGGAGGATCCATATCTTTTCACCTGCACAATTCAAAACAAATGATACACACATGCAACGATGTATGCCAATGAAGCTCTTAAAGCTACCCAATCTACCCAATCTCTCAATCCAAACCTACAACTCTGGTAACAATCCATTCTTCCAATAACACTGCTCTGATACCAACTTGTCATGCCCCAAGATCTAACTTGGAAAGAATGTCAATCAATTACTCAGACAATTTACGAGAGTTATCTAAAATCTTCAATAAGCAATCTATCAAACATCTATAAAATTTAAACATCAATATAACAGTCGATTCATATCTCAAAACATCATGTACAATACTCAGGAACTAAACTATCAATACAAGTAGAGAAATCTATCCTGTCCTGAGTACAAAAGAATCATCTATCGATCAAAAGAAACTAAAACCTGTCGATCTGGATCAATTCCTATCTCCTGCTCCCGAGCCTTGACCTGAAAATATCAACCACATATAATGAGCTTTACAAAGCCCAGCAGGTCACCTAATACCTATAACTGAAATCAAAGCACGGCGATGCTATCAATATGCATGTCAGTCAATCACAGCTATATCAGTCAATGGTCAATGAGTCTATGCAATCCGGAAATCCATGAATCAATGATCATCAATACTATGCAGTGGAAATCCATAGTCAATAAAACCAGTCAATGCAGCGGCAGGCAATTCGATAAATCAATGCAATCAATCAATATCCGTCAATCAAATCAATACGGTCAAATCAATACGATCCATTTAATGAAATCAATCGAGGAAAGCAATACGATAAACTTCAATCCATTCTGACAAGAAATCTATACAACAGTCAATACGGTGTGGAACAGTAGCAACAGCGAGTCTACAAAATCTAGGCGGCAATACAATGAATCTATACGATGTCCATGTCCATGCTATCAATGCAGTATCTATATCTATCAATATCCATATCAATGCTCAGTAATCAATGCTCGGTAATCAATCAATGAAATCAATGAAATCGTACGATACAGTAAATCCGATCAATCAATAAGGCAGAAATCGATAAAGCAATAAATCCGTAAATCAATACAGTAAACATGCAATTCAATACTATATACTGGACAAGTAAAATCAACTGGTCATGTTGCTGTTGTAGAATCCGTTGCTGTTGTAGTCCGTACGTTGGTCTATCAATAAGAGTCGTCACTCTTTTTGCCCGTCGGCCGCCCGTCGGCATATAAACTCCTTATAACTCCCAATCGTTATATCAATGATCAATGGTTTAAAGGAAAGCCCGTCGGCCCACCATCCTGTACAGGTCAATATCAATCTTCACCAACGTTCAACCAGGTTCCACTTGGGTTCCAGTATCAATAGTCAATTCAATCAATAAGCAATTCAATAGTCAATATTAAAGCAATCATATCAATAATCATATTCATATCGATTCAATCTATCAATCTCAGACAATTCGGAAATCATACGAAAATCGGGCAGCGTAACGGCAGTCGGTCAAATTTACACAAAAATCCTGCAAAAAGACACGATTTCCAAATTCTACCAAATTACAATAGAATATCTATAACATCAATGCAAGACTTTTATTCTACAGAAACCAAGTCAGAAAACATCCTGATAATTTTCTATTCGATTAAAATCACGTAGAACCAATTCCAACCGGAAGAAAATTCGTAGAATACAGTCAAATCGTGTAGAATAATCATATCTATAACACTCTAAAAGTTGTGCGGTGAAAGTTGTGTCAAATCAAAATCATGTCGAAAAGTCGACTACGAAAACACAAAACAGATCTCAACTCGGTCAAAACTCAACTTCTTTGAAAACAGAAATAGGATTCGGAGTCCTTACCACGAGATCTTCACTTTTCCCAACAGCAGCGTCGGACGAAAAGCGCTCCGCGGTCTCCGAAAACCAGCTTTTCTCTATTTCCTTTTCTCTTTCTCTCTCCTCAGATATTTTCGTTTTTATAAAATGATTTTCTCTCTCCTCAAAACGAGCTGATTTTCTTATATCTGTGAACTGATCGGCCAGGCCGATATTCACATCGTCCCGGGACGATCAGACCAAATCCTGATCGTCCTGGACCTCACCCAGGGCTATTGTCTGGCCGATAATTTCTACAGTACAGATCGGCCTGGACGATCTCACGATCGGCCCGGACGATCCTGTCCAGAAATCATCCAGAAAACACTCCAGAAATCAGCTGTTTTCCATGCACTGATCGGCCTGGACGATCTCAACTTCGTCCTGGCCGATTCTGGGAGGGAAATCCAATTCAGAGAGGAACAGTAAGGGAACGAGATATTACAATCTCCCCACCTTAGAAAAATGTCGTCCCGACATTTCCCTAAAGGTACGAAGCAAAACACGAAGCAAACCAAATCGATCGAAATCCAAATCCCAAAACAAAACTCGTCGAAATCCATACAAAACACACAATGCAATCAATCAAATGTCAATATGCAATGTTCATATGTCAATATCAATCGGTTAGTCAAATCAATCTTACCAGTAGAACTCTCTGGTCGCTGTTGATCCTGATGCTGTAAACTCTGTAGACTGTAGATGCGTGGCACCACTGGAGGAAGTGCAGGAGGTCGTGGCGCAACTGTCTCTCTCTGATCTCTGACAGCTCTATCATCTATCCGGTTCCCTGATCTCTCACTGTAAGTCCTCGGGCCAACAGTCCTCTGCTGTCCTGAACCCGTGCCAGAATCAGTCCGTCCACCCAGTCCTTTCTGAGGACAAGCTGCTGCTCTATGCCCTTGCTGTCCACAGTGAAAGCACTGCCCCGTCAACAGGTAGCATCGACCTGCATGTCGTTTACCACAGTGAACACATGCCCCAGAACTACCAGACGATACTACCGATGCAGATCGCGGTACAGATCCCGATGCAGATCCTCTCGAACTCTCATATCTGCTTCTCTTCTCTCTATCTCTATCTCTACCAGAATCATCTCGTCGTACCTCATCTCTCCTCCTTCTGGTATCCTCGTACCTCGGTACCGGTGTCGCCAGATCAATCTCTATCAATCGAGCTCGCTCCACTAGCTCAGAAAACTCATGGATCCGGAAAGGTACTAGTGGATGCCTCAGCTCTCTGTTCAATCCGTGCAGGAATCTATAACATTTTTCCTCGGCCGTAGGAATCAGATGAGCAGCGTACCTCGCAAGAGCAGTAAACTCGGCCTCGTACTCCATCACTGACTTGCGGCCTTGCTCCAATCTCATGAAAGCTTCCTGCATCTGTCGCTGAGCTGACGGTGGTACAAACCACATCCTGAATACTGTAGTGAACTCATCCCAGGTGATCTCAGCATTTGTCTTCCCCTGGAATTTCTCTCTCTGCTGTCCGATCCACCATCTCTCTGCCTCACTCTCCAACATGAATACTGCCAATGGTACTTTTCTATTCCCCAGACACTGCATGCTATCAAAAATCTTTTCCACCCTCATGATCCAATCCTCAGCAGCCTGTGGTCCTACAGCCCCTTTGAACAACGGAGGCTTCAGCTTGTGGAACATCTGCAAGTGTCTGTCTACCTCTTCTTCCTTGCTTCCACTCATCTTGCTCTGGGCATCCCCCATAACATGTGCAATCGCAGTAGCCAACTGCATCATACTCTCTGAAGGCATTGGAGCTGCGCTGTGTTGCTCATTTGGTACACTGGATTCTGCTGGAGGATCCATATCTTTTCACCTGCACAATTCAAAACAAATGATACACACATGCAACGATGTATGCCAATGAAGCTCTTAAAGCTACCCAATCTACCCAATCTCTCAATCCAAACCTACAACTCTGGTAACAATCCATTCTTCCAATAACACTGCTCTGATACCAACTTGTCATGCCCCAAGATCTAACTTGGAAAGAATGTCAATCAATTACTCAGACAATTTACGAGAGTTATCTAAAATCTTCAATAAGCAATCTATCAAACATCTATAAAATT
Source organism: Dendrobium nobile (assembly GCA_022539455.1). Classification (NCBI taxonomy): domain Eukaryota; kingdom Viridiplantae; phylum Streptophyta; class Magnoliopsida; order Asparagales; family Orchidaceae; genus Dendrobium; species Dendrobium nobile. Next base: position 32,612,134 of record CM039732.1, on the reverse strand, counting down.
TAAACATCAATATAACAGTCGATTCATATCTCAAAACATCATGTACAATACTCAGGAACTAAACTATCAATACAAGTAGAGAAATCTATCCTGTCCTGAGTACAAAAGAATCATCTATCGATCAAAAGAAACTAAAACCTGTCGATCTGGATCAATTCCTATCTCCTGCTCCCGAGCCCTGACCTGAAAATATCAACCACATATAATGAGCTTTACAAAGCCCAGCAGGTCACCTAATACCTATAACTGAAATCAAAGCACGGCGATGCTATCAATATGCATGTCAGTCAATCACAGCTATATCAGTCAATGGTCAATGAGTCTATGCAATCCGGAAATCCATGAATCAATGATCATCAATACTATGCAGTGGAAATCCATAGTCAATAAAACCAGTCAATGCAGCGGCAGGCAATTCGATAAATCAATGCAATCAATCAATATCCGTCAATCAAATCAATACGGTCAAATCAATACGATCCATTTAATGAAATCAATCGAGGAAAGCAATACGATAAACTTCAATCCATTCTGACAAGAAATCTATACAACAGTCAATACGGTGTGGAACAGTAGCAACAGCGAGTCTACAAAATCTAGGCGGCAATACAATGAATCTATACGATGTCCATGTCCATGCTATCAATGCAGTATCTATATCTATCAATATCCATATCAATGCTCAGTAATCAATGCTCGGTAATCAATCAATGAAATCAATGAAATCGTACGATACAGTAAATCCGATCAATCAATAAGGCAGAAATCGATAAAGCAATAAATCCGTAAATCAATACAGTAAACATGCAATTCAATACTATATACTGGACAAGTAAAATCAACTGGTCATGTTGCTGTTGTAGAATCCGTTGCTGTTGTAGTCCGTACGTTGGTCTATCAATAAGAGTCGTCACTCTTTTTGCCCGTCGGCCGCCCGTCGGCATATAAACTCCTTATAACTCCCAATCGTTATATCAATGATCAATGGTTTAAAGGAAAGCCCGTCGGCCCACCATCCTGTACAGGTCAATATCAATCTTCACCAACGTTCAACCAGGTTCCACTTGGGTTCCAGTATCAATAGTCAATTCAATCAATAAGCAATTCAATAGTCAATATTAAAGCAATCATATCAATAATCATATTCATATCGATTCAATCTATCAATCTCAGACAATTCGGAAATCATACGAAAATCGGGCAGCGTAACGGCAGTCGGTCAAATTTACACAAAAATCCTGCAAAAAGACACGATTTCCAAATTCTACCAAATTACAATAGAATATCTATAACATCAATGCAAGACTTTTATTCTACAGAAACCAAGTCAGAAAACATCCTGATAATTTTCTATTCGATTAAAATCACGTAGAACCAATTCCAACCGAAGAAAATTCGTAGAATACAGTCAAATCGTGTAGAATAATCATATCTATAACACTCTAAAAGTTGTGCGGTGAAAGTTGTGTCAAATCAAAATCATGTCGAAAAGTCGACTACGAAAACACAAAACAGATCTCAACTCGGTCAAAACTCAACTTCTTTGAAAACAGAAATAGGATTCGGAGTCCTTACCACGAGATCTTCACTTTTCCCAACAGCAGCGTCGGACGAAAAGCGCTCCGCGGTCTCCGAAAACCAGCTTTTCTCTATTTCCTTTTCTCTTTCTCTCTCCTCAGATATTTTCGTTTTTATAAAATGATTTTCTCTCTCCTCAAAACGAGCTGATTTTCTTATATCTGTGAACTGATCGGCCAGGCCGATATTCACATCGTCCCGGGACGATCAGACCAAATCCTGATCGTCCTGGACCTCACCCAGGGCTATTGTCTGGCCGATAATTTCTACAGTACAGATCGGCCTGGACGATCTCACGATCGGCCCGGACGATCCTGTCCAGAAATCATCCAGAAAACACTCCAGAAATCAGCTGTTTTCCATGCACTGATCGGCCTGGACGATCTCAACTTCGTCCTGGCCGATTCTGGGAGGGAAATCCAATTCAGAGAGGAACAGTAAGGGAACGAGATATTACACTGCTGCCCACCACTTGCCTCCACCGCCAGCCCCCACCAGCCACCACCTGCTACCGTCAGTCGTCGTTGTATTCAATTTATGTTGCATGCATTTTACTAAGCTAAAAAAAATTTAAAATATGTATTTGCTTTACACTCAACCAAACAAGTCCAAACAACTCTAAAATATTCAAATATACTTTAATCTTTTTACACTACATTCTTTAATTGAAGTCAATTGCTTTAATTGAAAGAAATAAAAACAAGATATTTATATTAAAGAAAAAAATTTTAAGTATTTAAAATACTTCTTAAATCTCCAAGCTTAAGAATTTTATAAAAAATAATATTTTTCAAATCATTCGAAAGTTTCTCATGTTTCAAGCGTAGTTCATCCTATTTTTGAAATCATTGCAGAGCATTTCAATATGTTAAATAACTAAACAAAATAGCAACAGTAAAGAATGTCAAAGTATTGTATGTTGGCCCTACATCCACTCTATAAATATTACTTTAAAGAATTTTTATAGTGAAACTCTAAAATTACTTCACTCAGAATGAGAATCTAGCTTCTCCTAAACCCCCAACCAAGCAGTTAGTACATAAGGTTCTCATAGTAAATTTGAGATCTGAGATCTCCTATTTGAAACAAATACAGGTGCTCAACCTATTTGATTTTCAAGCATGAGGATTAAAAGTTGTTGAAAGGAAAAAAGATAATCTTTTGTGTCATCTCACATTTTCTATCTCTAGAGTTGCAAGCAGTGGCATGTGAGTTTCAAGCAGCTCTCTCTCTCTCTCTCTCCTCCCTCTCGGATAAAATTTAGAGAGGAGTGTTGACCTTGATTTTGTCAAGGTTCATGGGTCTGGAAGGTTGACTTGGTCAAATTGACCAAGCCAGGATCCAAGAGCTCTCCCAATCAATTTAGTGGGTCAGACTGAGTCTGTTGAGCCCAGACCCAAGTCCTGGTCAACTTGGTCGACCAGGTAACCAGGTTGACCCAAATTGACCCTGAATCCTCCTAATTGGTTCCAAATCTAATACAGACTTTCATGGCTCGATTTCCTCCCTCCACTGGACTCAGTGGGTCAGACCCACCCCATTGGGCCCAGTCCTATGCCCTGGGTCAACCTGATTGACCAAGTCAACCCAGGTTGACCCATCAGGTTATTTTGAGCCTAAATTCATTTCAAGACTATTAAAACCCTTGCATGGCTCAAACCCTATTTCCCTTGGACATAATTGACTGGGTGGACCAAGTCAAACTTTGACTTGGTCAACCCAGGTCTTAATGGGTCAATTTAACCCATTTAAAGCCCATTTAAATCCTATTTAAAGCCAAATTGATTCCTAAGGGATTTGAATGGCAAACCACGGCTAGGAGGCTCTGATTTTCCCTCCTATTTGATTCCAAACTCAATCCTAGCCCTTGATCAAGAGTTAGGGCATTTAAATAGAGGAAAATTAGGGTAATAGAAGGACTTTTGCTATTGCTCTCAACCTAGCCGCTCTCATCCTGAAAGATTTTGTTTGAGAGCTCCCTAGGATTCCTCCACCTTCCCCAAGCCAAACCCGAGCCGTTGGAGTCGCCGGCGGCGAGAACTCCGGCGAACCGAGGCCAAGAAACTTCCAAAGTCATTTGCGACCGATCCAGTCATTGGTAGCTCGTGGTTTCTTCTACAACTAGGAGCGTGAGCAATCTACAAGTGAACCAAGCCAATTTAAGGGTCAAACCGTCCAAAAACCGAGGTGAATCCCTTAAAACTAAGTTAGGGCACTTAGATCTAATTAGCTTTTCATACTGTGCATTTCAAGACGCATTTTTTAGCCCCCATGGATGCTCTTCATGAGTGGATCTCATATCTAAAATCTTAGTGCCAATGACCAATTAGAAAACTCTCTAGATGTCGGTCATACTTCTAAAAAATTGTACCACCCACCTATCTCTCATAATTGACTTGACTAGGTGGCTAGCTGGCTCCAAGGGCGGAAGGAGGGGGGCAAGGGAGGGAATGTGCTCCCCCTAAAAAAAAAGACTTTTACTAATTGTAGCTATAAAAAAAAAAAAAGCTTGTACTAAAAAAAATACAGCTTATACTAAAAAAAAGCTTCTCCCAATTTTTTTTATTTTATTTTTCTTATGAAATGTGTTTATAGAAATCTAATAATGTTTGTCTACCTATATTAGTTTTGTAATTTATATTTTATTTGTTGATTTGTAATCTACAAAATGTAATTTTTTTTGTAATCAATAAAATATAGTTTTCTTTAGTAGAGAATAGATATCTTGTTTAATGTTTTAATTTTATATCTTAACATAATAATAGTACACTATAGATAGCTCTCGGAGGACTTGATGAGTCTTCTACATCAAAAAAATGAAGTAATCAATTTAGATTATTGATAAATCATCAAAAGTTTATCTTGATCGGGCACGAATCTCGAAGCAAAATCAAGTTGTAAACTTCAAAAATTAAACCAGAGACCACCTATAATGCACTTTATATGAGGTATATTTCATCTGTTAGTGTGCTGGATCTTCGCACAACGCTAAGATGTTAAACTTTATACTTCTCTACCATCGTGAATATTTCATGACGCAGTAATTCTATTGATAACGACGTAATCATTAAAGTCTTTCAGAATATGAAGAGTAGACGTTATAAATTGTAAGTTGTTTACTATCTTATATTTAATATTATATATTTTTAGATAACAATTGAAAAAAAATTAAAAAATATCTGTGCCAGTCAATGAATTTTTTTGCTCCGCCACTAGCTGGCTCCCCAATCCAAGCCTGCGTAAGTCCAGATTTTTCATTGCATTAGTTAGGACACGAGTCTTAGTGTGCGTAGAACACTAAACTCAACTTAGATTTAGGGTTCGAGGCTACTACACTCGGTCTCGTAGTATGCCTAAATAGTAGGAAAGTTCCCTATTCTTCAGGGACTATAAATCCTACTTATCTGCATCACAGGATGACGTCACCTCCATCTTCCACTACATGACATTCAGCTTTTACCGATAGTTTTTTTCGGCGGCTAGACTGGTATTACCAGCGGTTTAAAAAAAAACGGGCGGCTTTTCGGCGGTTATCAAGCCGCCGGCAAAAAAAGCGTAGGAAACCATTGTCGGCGGTGTTTTTCTGGCGGTTTTATTCCTTGACGGCTTTTCGGCGTCTTATACCGTCGATTTTTGCCGGATTTATTATCGGCAGTGTTCCTGCTATTGAGTCGCCGAAAATTTAACCGGCGGTCCCCCACCGACGGCAACCCAGCCGAATGTCGCCGAGGATATGGAGACGTGGAGGCCGATTTTGTTGCATTTCATCTTTCAAAGCGAAATTGATCGTTTGGGAAAGAGACCACACCGAATTCAATTCTAATTTGTCCTGAATATTGTCTTTGAGTCCTACGATATATCTAGCTACCAATTGATTCATTAACTCGTTTGGATTATTTCTTGCACTGAGCTGATGAAATTCTTCCGTATAGTCATTTACAGAGCGATTAACTTGAATGCAGAGTTGGTATCGCATATACATAATTTTTTTATAATCTATGGGGGGAAAATGAGCACGCATGAGTTGTTTCATCCGCACCCAACTATGCACTAGCGCCCTTTCCTTCATGTTGAAGCATCAGAAATAGTTGAGTCCACCACACGCCACTCTTTAAACGGCATGCTACATACTTAACTTGTTTTGTGGGTTCAATGTCATATAATAAAAAAAATTTCAACAACATACTTCCAATCCAAATAATCATCAATGTGCAAAGGCCCATAAAAAAAAGGAATAACCATCTTAACTTTAAATTCGGCTTGACCTCTGTGTTGAACTGGATGTCATCGATGTCTATGATTGCCAACATTATGATCAATAACTTCGTCATCATTCTCGGAATCTATTAAGGCTATATTGCGTGTCATTGAAAATCTTCATCCGAATCAGATACTTCTTGAGTGGGTTGGTGGCTTCGACGCTGCTGATGGTCAGGGCCCATCCCACTCCGAATACCCGGAACAATGGCCGGTGCATGATCTCGACGAGGCTGATGGGGTGTAGTCCTTGCACTGTTGGAATTGAACTCCCTGCGCGTTTCAATCGAAAGGCGCTGCACATCGATCAACAATTCCTCAAGTTGTCGTATGATGCTGGTCTGATTTGCCCACAGCTTTTCAAGGCTCCAAACTTCGTTGATGACCGGTTCCTTATCTTTGTCTGTCATCCATCATATCTGTCATCCTGCCAATGATGTTCTGATACCAACCTAATGCAGCCCATATATGTGATTCCAGCCAAGGAACCTGTAGAAAATGACGAACAGAAGAGGTAAAAGAAAAGCTATGAATTGATATTTTCTTTCTCCCTTTACAAGATAACAGAGGTCTAATATATATAGACCATAGACGTTACAGCAGAGTACAACAGGCCAATCCTATACCTACACATCAGCTAACCGTACCGAGACCTGAGCAAACATTTATTTATTTATTTGTCTGTTTGCTCTAATATCCCCCGGCAAACTGATGGATCTTCTGTTACAGTCAGTTTGTTGCGAAGGAGCTGAAAGCGAGGTGTAGATAACGATTTTGTAAGTATATCTGCAGTTTGATCTATGGTACTGATGGGTAGAATGCAAATGTTGTTTTGTTGAATATGGTCCCTTATGAACTTCTGATCAATCTCTATGTGTTTTGTACGAGCATGGAAAACCGGATTGTTTGCGAGAGCAATGGCGGAGGTATTATCGCAGTAGATTTTTGTAGGTGAAGCTTGAGAAATGTCAAAATCCTCGAGTAGTCTCCTTAGCCAGACTATGTCAGATGTAAGGGCTGCAAGTGCACGGTACTCTGACTCAGTTGAGGATCGAGCTACTGTGTGTTGCTTTTTGACTGTCCAAGATATAATCGTATCGCCTAAGAAAGAGCAGTATCCTGAGGTTGATTTTCTGGAGATAGGATCGCCCGCCCAATCCGCATCTGAAAAGGATGTAAGATCGAGATTAGTTCGGGTTATGGGTATGCCAAATTGTAGCGTACCTTTGATATAGCGGAGAAGCCGTTTTAGCATAAAACATTGCTGTGGTTGAGGATCATGGAGATGCTGAGATAGTTGGTTCACACTGAAAGCGATGTCAGGTCGCGTGATTGTCAAATATTGTAGTGCCCCGGTTAATCTACGGTAGAGAGTAGGATCCTGAATTCCCGCGTCAACCTTGAAATCTGCTGGAAGTTTAGTGCATGTTGGGTTCGCTAGGGGATTACACTGCAGCAAATTTGCCTGCGTGAGAATTTGAGAAGCATATTTTGTTTGTGAGAGAAAGAGTTTATTAGGATAGTGACTTATCTGTATACCCAGGAAGTCGTGAGCATGGCCTAGATTTTTCATTGAAAAATCTTTCTGCAGTTGATTTAGAAGATCCGTAATAACCTGCTCATTGTTGCCACAAATCAATATGTCATCGACATAAACTAAAAGATAAATGCGAACCTGATCCTTGCGGTAGAGAAAGAGCGAAGGATCCGAATTGCTGTGCGTGAAACCTCTGTTGAGAAGGGCGGCAGTGAAGGTGTTATACCAGTTTCGCGGTGCCTGTTTAAGGCCATAGATAGACTTTTGTAGACGACAGACATATTCAGGATGGATATTGTCTTCAAAACCTTTTGGTTGAGCCATATATACCGTGTCTGATAATAGACCGTGTAAAAATGCATTATCAACATCTAACTGGCGTACCGGCCAATTGTGGTAGAGCGCCACCGTGAGCATGATGCGTATGGTGGGGAGTTTGGCAACCGGGCTGAAGGTTTCAACGTAGTTCAGTCCAAATTCTTGTTGATTACCTTGAGCAACTAACCTTGCCTTGTACCTTGCTATCGATCCATCAGTATTGGTTTTCGTTCTATACGTCCATTTACATCCTAGAATGGGAGCATGCTGTGGAGGCGGAACAAGAGACCAAGTGCCTTGTTTTTGTAGAGCAAGAAATTCCGTGGCCATAGCATTGCGCCATTCCTGAATCTTGACAGCTTCGGTAAACGTAGTTGGATCGGACTGCTGCTGTGAGGATGTCTGATTGTGTATTAGATTTAGTCTAGTTTTCGGTTTGCAGATTCCTGTTTTACTTCTGGTGATCATGTGATGGGTGGGATGAACCTGAACGCAGTCATTTGCTGTAGAGGTGTTGGCGGGAATAGGTGGGTCAGCAGAGTTCATGAGAGGAGTAGTGAGAGTGTTGGAGAGATTAGGTGGTGTAATCTTGTGACTCTTCGGATGAGAGTAGTAAGAATTGGAATGTGATGAAGTAACTGGTTGAAGAAGTCCAGGTGGAGTGTTGGTTGGGATAGTATTAGGTGTGGAAGTCTGAGAGAAGGGAAATTTAGATTCATTAAACGTGATGTGTCTAGAGAACGTGATCCGATTGGACACGGGATCAAGACATTTGTATCCTTTATACTTGTCATTGTAACCAAAAAACACGTGAGGCTTGGACTTGGGCTGAAGTTTGTGACGAGATTGAGGTGGGGAAAGAGGATAGCATTCGCAGCCAAAAATCCTGAGGTGGTCGTATTGAGGGGGGGTTTTGTAGAACAGTTCAAATGGTGAAATGTTACCAGTAGTAGGTGAGGGCATGCGATTGATTAGGTAGATCGCAGTTAACACCGCATCCGGCCAATAAATGTAAGGAACAGATGCATTATGTAGCAGAGTACGCGTGGTCTCAATGATATGCCGATGCTTCCTTTCGGCAAGGCCATTTTGTTCCGGAGTATAGGGACAAGAGATCTGATGTTGAATGCCGTGTGTTTTGAGAAAGGTAGCAAAGTTATGATTTATATACTCGGTTCCACCATCAGTCCTGAGAGCTTTAATTTTAAAAGAGGTATAATTTTCAACTTGCATTTTAAAATCCGTAAACACAGATAGAACATCAGATTTTTGTTGTAAAGGAAATAACCAGGTAAATCGCGTACAATCATCAGTAAAAAGAACATAGTATCTGAATCCTTGGCTAGAAACCGTCGGAGCCGGTCCCCAGACATCCGAGTGGATGAGATCCAGGGGTGAGGTCCGTCGGTTAGTAGATGATTCAAAAGCAATTTTGTGGCATTTAGCAGTTTTACAGGGAACACAATCATCAAAGTATTTGCCTAACTTGAGAGTAGGATTACAGTAAGAAATACGTTCAAACACTCTTTTATTGGGGTGTCCAAGGCGTTGATGCCAGCGAGCACTCTGAAGAACCTCTGCTGCGAGAGCTTGATGAGTTGGAGTCTTGTGATGAGCTGGCATGAGGTAAAGACCCTTGCTACAGGGTCCTTGAAAAATTACTTTGCGAGTCTTCAGATCCTTTAAAGAAAAGCCAGACGGGTCAAATGTGATAGCAAGATTGTTGTCCTTAGTTAATTGAGAAATAGATAGTAAATTATAGTGAATGGCGGGAGAATGTAAAATTTGGGATAAAAACAGCTTACGGGACGGGGTCGGGAGTATTCCCGCCCCTGTATTTGCGATGTGCACAGCGCTTCCATCACCAATAGTGACAGTATCTGATCCTTGGTAGGGTCGCGATATTGACAGATGATCAAGAGAGTTGGTTAGATGAGTAGATGCACCCGAGTCCAAGAACCAATTTGATTCAAGATTTGTGTTGTCATTGTTGGCAAGAAGAGCCGTCTGTGCTTGACGCTGAGAGGGAGTGTATTGAAGATTCTGCCTGTGCCAGCACGATTGTGCCGAGTGACCTTTCTTTAGACAAATTTGACAGATGGTTGTAGAAGCATTCGAGCTGCGGGAGGTAGAGTTGTTAATTGCATTGTTGTTGGGCGGTGCTCTGCCACGGTTGCGACGACCGCGACCACGAGCATTGAAGAGAGCTGTATTTGGGTCAGGATTTGACGGCGAACGCGCAGCCTCTGTTGCCAGATTAACCTCTTCGCTGAGAAGAAGAGGGTATAGCTGATCCAAGCTGATCGGCGTGAGCATGGTCCTGATAGCGGTCTTGAATGATTGGTAAGTAGGTGGAAGCCCGTTGAGAATATACAGGATGATATCTTCTGTATCCACGACCGACCCTGCAGCGGCAATCTGATCGACGAGTGACTTGATTTCAAGAAGGTAATTCGTCATTGTCGAGTTCTTGAACGAAATGTGATGGAGTTCGTTCTTTAACTGAATGATTTTAGATCTGTTCGTGGACTGAAATCGATTTTCGAGAGTCGTCCAGATGGACGCTGTTGTGTCCAGCGAGATAACATAGGGAAGCACAGTCGAAGAAATGGTGGAGCAGATTGAAGCGGATAAATTCTGATCCGTGAGGATCCATTGCGAAAATAGAGGATTAGGAATGGTTTTACCGTCCTGATCTGTGATAGTAGACACAGGAGGTGTGCTGGTGGGATCAAGAAAGTTGTGAAAGCCATTGGCACGAACAATCTTGAGGATTTGAGATCTCCAGATAGGGTAGTTATCTGGAGCAAGATGCGCGGAGACGATGTTCTTGATATTGGAGACCAAGAACTTGAGTGTAGAGGAGATGACAGGATCGGTGTTGCCGGTGAGCGACGACCTGGTGTCGTCGACGCTAGAGGTGGCCGAAAGCGCCATGGAGCAGGACCGAACCCTATTCTGATACCATGTAGAAAATGACGAACAGAAGAGGTAAAAGAAAAGCTATGAATTGATATTTTCTTTCTCCCTTTACAAGATAACAGAGGTCTAATATATATAGACCATAGACGTTACAGCAGAGTACAACAGGCCAATCCTATACCTACACATCAGCTAACCGTACCGAGACCTGAGCAAACATTTATTTATTTATTTGTCTGTTTGCTCTAATAGAACCTACAACAGAAAAACTCAAAAGAAAATTATAACTGGAACCGGCGTTCTCCCCAGAACAGAGTATTCTACTGATATCTGTAAAACTGCTTCTTCTACACAATTGCTCTCCCTATGTATTTTCCTATTTTTCTTAATATCTGATATCATGCATTTGCTATAAGTAATGCAACAAATAAAAAATAGTAGTAGTAATATAATAACATAATTAATACGAAAGAAGTAGAGAATGCAAAATATCGGTATGTTGTTCTCGTGCCTTAACGTGGAGTAACCCTGAAACAGTTCAACTCTGAATTACTCACATTGCACATAGTCATATTACGGTAGAGCCGGCCTCATAAGAACTACGTTTCCCTTGTATTTTTCAACTTCCAGAAATGAGGACCGCCGCCAATTTTGCCTCCTGCGTGTGACTTTAATAGCTCAATATAAATCGAGAGACGTAACTTGGCCTATATATAGACACACACACACATGAAGAATTCCTTTGTTTTCAACTGAGTGTCGTCAACATTGTCGTGCGCGTCGATCACCAACTCCCCTCAGAACATAATGAAAAGCATCGGCTTCCAATTCTTCCTCCTCGCATCATTACTCCTCGCCTTCCTTCCATCTTCCACCGCCGGCGACACCATTACCCCCACCACCCCTCTCTCCGGCGACCAAACCCTAATCTCATCAGCGAAGCTCTTCGCACTCGGCTTCTTCACCCCCGCAGGAACCTCTAATACCTACCTTGGCATCTGGTACAACAACATCAAAACCCAAACCATCGTATGGGTCGCCAATCGCGATTCCCCTGTTTCTGGCAATTCCACCGACGCAATTCTTTCAATCTCACGCAACGGAAACCTCATAATCACAGATCGCAAATCCAACTTACCCGTCTGGTCCTCCCAAATTACTTCTTCTCTCGCTACCCCTTTCGCGCAGCTGCTCGACAACGGAAACTTCGTCGTCCGTAATGCGAACAACGACTTCGATTGGCAGAGTTTCGACCACCCGACCGATACCCTAATTCCTGGAATGAAGATAGGAGTAAATTTCGACACTCACATCAATCGAACGGTTTCGGCCTGGAAATCCGATACCGATCCAAGCTCAAGCAGCTACATCGCCGCCATGGATACCAACGGCGACCCGCAGTTGTTCTTTTGGTCTGGCTTGAAGAAGATCTGGCGCAGCGGCCCATGGAACGGCATCCATTTCTCCGGCGTACCGGCGACCAACACATACATTCAGTTTAATCTAAGCTTCAGCTTCAGCTTCATCAACACGAAAAACGAAGTTTCCTATTCCTTCAACACTCAAAACTCATCGATCGTGACCAGGCAGCTCTTAAACCAGTCGGGACACGTTCAACGCGCTATCTGGCTATGGGATACCGAGCGATGGAACTTCTTCTGGCAAGTTCCAGGAGACCAGTGCGACAACTACGCAGCATGTGGATCTTACGGGGTTTGCGATCCAAACATTTCGCCGGTTTGCGAATGCGTGCAGGGATTCACGCCGAGGAATCCGACGAATTGGGCGTTGATGGAGGGGAAGGATGGATGTCGGAGGAAGACGATGTTGGATTGCAGGAATGGGACGGATGGATTCGTGAGGGTGAGCGGGGCAAAAGTGCCGGACACAGCGCAGGCGGTTGTTGATTTTAGTTCAGGGCTGGACGGGTGTAAGACAAGGTGTTTGATGAATTGCTCCTGCACGGCTTATGCGTTGGCAAATCTCAACAGCGGGAGTGGGTGTTTGATGTGGGTTGCAGACCTTGTTGACATCCGGCTCTACACTATCGGCGGGCAGGATGTCTATGTGCGAGTCGCGGCTGCTGATTTGGGTAAGGGCATCTGCAACCGAAAATCCCTTTTTTTCTTTCTAAAATGTAGTGAAACTAGAAAATGTTATGATTCATCTTCAATCGAATTTCATTTTACACAGTAATCATAAAATAGCATAGGTGAACAATGCAATGTCAATATTGATGTCGTATTGTTCACCCTCAACCAAATAATGGAAATTTTGCCGTTCTATTGGAGCTCAACGAGCGATGTCATTTATGCATTTGGAGAAGGCGTAAGCACTTGGTCTAAAAACTAAAATCAAGAGTTAAAATTTTAATTGCATGCAAATTTTTTTATAAATTATATATTTATAAACTGACTGCATCCTAACGTGCAAATCTGCCTGGAAGTTGTAACTTTTCTTCTGCATTAATCTTAATCAATCCCGTTAGCAAACTTAATATATAACATGATAATATATACAATTTACTGATTAATAATAAGGTAATTAAAGCATTACTTATAATAATCAGGTAATTAAGAAAAGTAAACTTAAAAATCAAATACAATTGCTCTCAATGTTCAACCGTTCATAAATATTTTCCCAAGTTAGGGAAGAATGAAAAAAGCATTCAAAAGGCATTAATATCAATTGTCGGCATTATAAAAGTATTTGTGTTGAATTTGAATGCGTTAACACCGTGTTGCTATAACTTGCAATAGTAACGCAGGGCCAGCATCTGATGAACATAATCATACGAGTGAACTGACGGCTGTGATCGTGCCGAGCATTGTTGTGGGAGTTTTTCTGCTTGCTGGTGTGGGTTGGTGCATGTGGAGAAGAAAAAGTAAAAGACGACGTAAGTAATGCGCACGTTTTTCATATTTCTTAGGCTTGCGTTTTTGTTCATATATGCATATGGTATTATTTCTGGGCCACAAATTATTAAAAAATTCATTAACAAAGCTTTATGACAATGGCTTATAAGAGCATAAATATGTTTATTTAAACAAGTCTTTATCATATAAAGGTGTTCATTGCTCGATATGGCTACAACAAACTGATAATAGTTTGGCACCGAATTGATTATTATTATTATTATTATTATTATTATTTCTGTTTAAAGTTAAAAATAATATAAATATGTTATGTAGGCTTGATTTGGTCTGTTTAAATTAATCTTTTTTATTTGAATAGTCAGATTCATTTAGTTTGGCAAAAAATGCTAGTTGAGAAGAGATTTTATACGTGATAAATTCATGATCAAGCCGTTTATTTTTAATTAGAAAGTTAAAACTATATTATGTTCAATATATTTTTAATTTAATTCAATTTTATGTGGTTTATCAAAACTTTAAACTTAAATAAAATTTTGAAACTTATTTTCATATTAATATGTTAAAATAATTGAGGTGATATGCCTTAATAAAATTTACTTATCTTGATGTAATGTTTATATTTGGAAACTTTTAGAATTAAAATCAAAATCATTTATAATCTATTTCATCAAAATTATAGTATATTGCTCTCCCAACTACTATAATTTGACGGCCGCTTGACTGCCGTCATCTAACCTCCAACCACAATCACCTAATTTTCATTATCTGACTATCATCTCTCAATCATTCTTCTGTAACTCAACTGTCATCATTGTTGTCTTCTAACTACCATTATTAGAATCTCATCTTCCAACTACTATCATTTGATTGTTGCTACATGACCATCATCCGACTGTCGACCACTGTTATATGACTGTCATTACCCGACTATGGTCATTAGACAATGACTTGACAGCCACTATGTCGGAGAAGTGAAACACCCAATGAAACAAACAAGAAATAGAAATGAAATGAAAAAAAAAAAACACCGGGATTTAATGTGGAAAATCCCGAAACCAGAAAAACAGCACCGAGTCATACCAAACCAAGAAATTCACTAAGAAAATTTAGGATAAATAGTATAGATCTCATTTCGCTATTGCTCTCTCATTGTTTCTATTCTCTCTTGCACCGTTCTTTATGAACAAACAAAGAAAATGTACAAAACCACCAAGTGACGCAGCTCTTAATGAAAAACAAGAAAGAAAACTATCAGTCAATCTCACATCACCTGTTTGGAGTGCTGAGGCTCTAAACTCTTTATATTGAGTCTTCCTGACAGCGCCGAGGTTCAGTACCACCCGAACCCAACCAGAGGGAAGACCCCTTGCAACCCCTCAGCAAACTCAGCAAACTGAATTGAAGTCCGAAGCAATAATACGCCCCATTGATCATCACAATCAGATTCCCTACTAAGCTAACACATTATTCAGTTGCTGAGCACTATCGCCTAATTATCATTGTTTGATTGCCATCACTTAATTGACCGCCATTTCCCATCCACCATCGTTTAACAACCATTATTTGAACATCATCGTTAGATTAATCATCTACCTATTGCTTCTTCAGCATTCTCCTCACATTTACAAAAATACAATCGTTCAGGCCTCATCATTTTTTTCTTTTCAGGTTCTTCGTATGAAATGTGTGGTCTGATGCCTTTCTTTTTTTTGTTATTTCTGTGTGGTTGTTCTTCGTGAAAAGCTATGATACAAAAGTTCAATTTCCATTGCTGTGAATTTTCTAAAACATATCAAGAAGAATTTTTTTATAGCAAAATTTACATATTTTGATGGGCAAGCTGGATCTGTTGATGACAGACTTATTTATTTATAGAGCAAGCTTTCTTGTCAAAGCTGCTAAAACCTGCAAAACATTAATAAAACAGAGAGAAGAACAATGAAGAAGGAACAGATATTGGAGAAGATGAACTGTTGTATTGATTTCATAAGCTCATTTAATAACAGTGGTAACATATATATAAATGTAAAGCAGAATAGTTTGTTAGAAAAGGGAGTATATGCAGAGCTGTTGTAGTCGCCTGAACAGAACAAATAATATGGAGTGTATCCGGTAGCAGGTGGTCCAAGAATGCTGACATGGCATGGATGCACTAACACCCCCTGCAAACTAAGCATCCAAGGAGCAGATGGTTAGTTTGGATCGTAAATCAAGAAACCGCTTAATCGATAACGGTTTGGTGAGAAGATCTGCAATTTGATCTTCCGAGTGGATATGAGAAACTTGAACTGCCTTGGATTTTATGTGCGTACTGATAAAGTGATAATCAATTTCAATATGCTTCGTGCGAGCATGGAAAACAAAATTGTTTGCAAGAGCGATGGCAGAAGTATTATCACAAAATATAGCAGTAGGCATTTTTTGTGGAATGTGAAATTCTTCAACCAGGCGACGAAGCCAAATGACATCAGATGTAGCAGAAGCTAGGGAACGGTATTCAGCTTCAATAGAAGACTTAGCCACAGTCACTTGCTTTTTAACGGACCAAGAAATCAGAGTATTGCCTAAAAAGGTATAAAAACCTGAGACGGATTTGCGGTCGGAAGTATCAGCAGCCCAATCTGCATCTGTGTATGTGCGCAGCTGTAAATCACCAATTGTGATAGGAAGACCAAAATGCAGTGTACCCTGTATATAGCGAAGCAGCCGCTTAAGTGATTGGAAATCTTCGTTTCGAGGCTGATGCATATGTTGACAAATAACATTTGTCGCAAAGCCAATATCAGGTCGAGTTATAGTTAGATACTGAAGGGATCCAGCAAGTCGTCGATAATGAGAAGGATCACTGAACAGTTGTTCAGCCAAATGTTCTTGAGAAGATTTTATAGTCATGGGAGTTGGAGCCGGCTTACAACTAGAGAATCCTGCAGATAATAAAAGCTCCAGAGCATAATGCTCTTGATGAAGAAATAAACCTGATGAGGTTTTACATATTTGAATTCCCAAGAACAAAGAAGCTTCACCTAAGTGTTTGATAGAAAATATGCCTTGCAATTGAGTAACAAGATGCTGAATAGTTTGACTGTCATTCCCGGTTAAGAGCATGTCATCAACATATATTAAGAGATACAATATGACTCGAGCTTGTGAGTATAACAAAAGTGACGGATCAGCTTTACTGAAGCTGAAACCAAACTCAAGTAAGAAAGAAGTAAGTTTTTCAAACCACTGCCTCGGAGCTTGCTTAAGGCCGTAGATAGATTTGCGTAACTTGCAAACATGATTGGGATGTTGAACATCAACAAATCCAGGTGGTTGAGTCATGTAAACTTCATCCTTAAGGTCGCCATGTAAGAAGGCATTGGAGACATCCATTTGAGAAATAGACCATCCATGATGTATAGCAATTAGAAGTAGAATTCTAATAGTGGGCATTTTAGCAACCGGACAAAAGGTGTCGGAGTAATTAATGCCAAACTGTTGACTGAAATCTTGAGCTACAAGACGAGCTTTATAGCGATCAATTGCACCATTTGGTTGGAGTTTAGTTTTGAAAATCCAGCGGCAACCAAGAATGGGTTTAAGGGGTAAGAATCCATGTACCTTGCTTTTGCAAGGCTAGAAACTCAGCCGACATAGCATTCCTCCAATGAGGAAGACGAATTGCTTGAGTGTAACACGAGGGAGTCATTGACGAAACGTGAACAACAGCAAGATCAAAAAATTTCTTGAGACGGGACAGACCAGTCTTTGATCTGGTTTGCATAGGATGTTGAGGTTGTGAAGGATGGTGTAACAGCAGAGGAGGAGAAGTTGAAGTATTTGTGGTGGGTAATTGGGACATGGAGGAATTTGTAGTGGAAGTGGATGAAGGAGATGGTTGGGAAGAAAAAGAATTAGTGGATGAGAGAACTTGAGCAGGTACCGAAGCTCTGTTAGGCGAACCAGATGGACGAGGCTGAGATCCTCTGCCACGCAAAAACCTATTGTTGTTGAACCGTGGACGTGCCACTCCAGGTTGAGCAGTATTCCGGCTAGAAAACAAAGCCGTGGCTTCAGCAGGTACAGCCGTTTCTCTGGACTGCTCACTTTGAAGTAATGAGTACAAAACTTTCATAGTGATAGGATTTAAATTTGTGCGAATAGAGGTCTTAAAGGCATTATACGTGGAAGGCAGACCATTCAAAGTATAGAGGATGATATCCTCTGTATCTATTTTGCAACCAGCAGCAGCAATATTATCTACAAGTGATTTGATCTGTGCAAGATATTGAGTCATAGATTTATCCCGTATCTGAACATTGTGAAGTTCATTTTTAAGTTGCATGACTCATGACCGATTTGTCGGTTGAAGTCGCTGTTCCAACGTGAGCCAGACTTCACTTGCAGTGGAAAGAGTTAGCACATAGGGTAAAATTGAAGGTGAAATCGTAGAAAACAGGTCAGAAATCAGATTTTTATCTATGAGAGACCAAGCCCTGTATTCAGCTGAAGATGAGTCGGTAGGAGCTGGTTGAGTGCCTGTAAGGTAAAGTTCAAATCCATTTGCAGAAAAATGCTGGAATATTTGTAATCTCCAAATAGCATAGTTATCATTGGTGAATTGGGTGGGCACTATATGCTTGAGATTGGAGATAAGAAACTTCAGTGAAGGAGGTATGGTGAGCTCAGTGACTGAAGCTGACACATTAGAGTTCTGAGGAATGGAGCTGGAAGACTCTCTGTCCGCCATCAAGAAGAAATAGTTGCTGTTGAGCAAAGAAGCTCTGATACCATGCTAAAACCTGCAAAACATTAATAAAACAGAGAGAAGAACAATGAAGAAGGAACAGATATTGGAGAAGATGGAACTGTTGTATTGATTTCATAAGCTTATTTAATAACAGTGGTAACATATATATAAATGTAAAGCTTTTGTTAGAAAAGGGAGTATATGCAGAGCTGCTGTAGCTGCCTGAACAGAACAAATAATATGATGGAGTGTATCCGGTAGCAGGTGGTCCAAGAATGCTGACATAGCATGGATGCACTAACAAAAACAATTTTCGATTCATAGCAGACTTATACTAAAAGTATAAAAATTTTATTTGGAATGAGATTCCTGTATAAATTTTTGAGAAAATTTCGGAATAATTTATATGAGAAGATTTTTAAGAGGAATTTGTCCATATTTTTGCAGCTTGTTCTTTAATTTGTACTTTTGAATGGAGGTTGATATGTTCAATAAAATAAAATGGCCTCTTCTCTTTCAATAGGAATGCTAGGAACGAGCTCCTTTCATGATAAACGCAGTGCAGAACAAGAACGAATAGACAATGACTTCGAGTTGCCTATCTTTCCTCTGGAAATAATCACTGCTGCGACCAACAACTTTTCAGCAGAAAACAAGCTTGGAGAGGGTGGTTTTGGTCCTGTCTATAAGGTGAGTAATTTAACATATGTGGTAATTAAATGCTTATTATAAGCATCTACATAAAGTTTTTTATTTGTTTAACCTTTTCCTTGCTTATTGTTTCGTTAATCACCCAACAATGTAGTATGTCAGATGAAAACTTGATTAGCAAATTTCTTAATTAAGTTTACGATGTGGTTAATTGATAAGAATGTGTATTAATTGAGTTTTGCAGGGCAGGCTTGATGATGGCCAAGAGATAGCAGTGAAGAGGCTTGCCAAGACTTCAGTCCAAGGTCTTGATGAGTTCAAGACAGAGGTTATGTTAATTGCCAAACTACAACATAGAAATCTTGTCCGATTGCTGGGTTGCTGTGTTCAGGGCCGCGAAAAAATGTTAGTGTACGAGTACTTGCCTAACAAGAGCTTAGATGCCTTTTTATTTGGTATGATTTGCTCCCTTCAACTTAATTGGAATGTCACCATTTACAATTTTTTGCTATGCTCTCCATTGAAGAAATTATTAGAATCAAACAACAAACATAGCTCCATTAAAAAAAATGACTGGGCCCCGTTGCATTTAGTATAATTAAAACTTCCTGTAAAGTGGTCTCCAGTACAGTACTTCAAAAGTCATTCAATGATTAAGGCTTGAAATTAGCTGTAAGTAATTATATTACAGAATTTAAAAGCTTGCATAACTTTTGTGCTTCATGCACTTAATTAGTTTTAGTAATTCATTATTAATTACTACTGGAAACTTGAATTTTTCTCATCTGCATGATTGATTTGCCCAAAAAAAGAATCCTTTCATTTTACTTTTTCTTCTGTTAGGTGAAGATGATGATGATGATTATATTTGCAATATACATTTTTCTTATCTGTATTATAATTGAAAGAAAAAACAACTAAACAAAAATGAAAATCTCGCAGATAAAGCGAAGTCTATGCTATTAAATTGGCAAACACGCTACGAGACCATATTTGGTATCTCTCGCGGGCTTCTTTATCTTCATCAAGACTCAAGGCTTAGAATAATTCACCGCGATCTCAAACCAAGCAACATTCTCCTTGATGAAGAGATGAACCCTAAAATCTCAGACTTTGGCTTGGCAAGGATTTTTGGGGGAGATGAAACCCAAGTCAATACCATAAAGGTTGTGGGTACATAGTAAGTATATAACTACACAAATGCTTGGTTTCATGACATTTCAACACATCAACATGTACAAGCTCATATTTATACAATTCTAAACTATATGAAATGTAAAATGCCAGCGGATACATGTCACCCGAGTATGCAATGGACGGAGTCTTCTCTGTAAAGTCAGATGTATTTAGTTTTGGTGTCTTGGTGCTGGAAATCATTAGTGGAAAGAGGAATAGAGGGGTTTACAGCGCATCCCCTCCCATGAACCTTCTTGGTCATGTAAGTTCTAATTACCGTTATTTAGTTTTTGATATATTAACTTTAGATGTTTGTTGCATGATTATATACAATGTATGTGATGCAGGTATGGAGTTTATGGAAGGAGGGAAATAGCCTGAAACTAGCTGATGAAACAATGAGCTCTGATTTTTCAGTTGAAGAAGTCTTAAAGTGCATAAAAATTGGCTTGTTATGTGTTCAAGAACGCCCAGAGGATCGGCCATTAATGTCTTGGATAGTTCTGATGCTTGCTGGGGACAGTGGATTGGGATTGCCTGAGCCTAAGCAACCTGGATTTTTTACGAGACTTCCTGTAGATTCTGTTTCATCGTCAAGTAAACAAGACATATCAGTTTCAATTATTGAAGGAAGATAACCAACTAGTTTTGGAGGATTGATTTTTTTTTCCTGGTGATTTGAGGATTCAAAAAAAGTTATAGCTGATCATAGGTACAGAATATGCTTTCCCATTGTATTTTTAATTTTAATTTTATTTTATTGATCATCTGTTCGCTATTTAGGCTTCGTTTGGGACGGTTTTTTTACTGTTTCTTAAAACAGTTTTCTAGTACAAAAATTTTAATTTTTGTACACGAAAGTTGTTTTAAGAAGCAGTAAAAAAAGCTGTCCCAAACGAAGCATTAGAGTAGCTAAGCAGCTATGTTCTTCAGCTGGCAGATTCTGTGTTTATAAGCAAATTAAAATAAAGTCTTATTTGAATCGTGGTTTACTTCATTTTGAAGAGAAAGAGCAATTCTTCTGTGCAGAGTTCGGAAAGCAGACTTCTGCACGAAATGGATAGATTTCAACAATTCTAAATTGAAATTCATGATGATTTGGAGTTTTTTATAAGAGTTTTTACCCTTGATGCAGGACTAAGTATGAATGCAATTAATTCATATGAAATTTCCACAACTCTTGATTAGAATAATGGAAAATACGACTAGTAGCAGTTCCAAACGACGAATCTAAGCAAATAAGGGGTCACACCCGCTTAGGCTAAATTACGTAGCATGAGATTTGAATTTTTCAAAATAAGATGAGAAAACAACACAATGACAAATAGTAGTTTCAAAGAAATCCCTAATCTAACAACGAGAGTTAACAAGCATAAAGGTGTACTCACTACGTTTACTAAGCTTAGCATGAGCAGTAGGGAGTTGTCATTCATGACTGAAATCAATTCCAAGAGAAGTTAGATTTAGGAAAGATAATGTAAGGAGAAAGAAAAGACCTTCGTCAAGGAGTGGTGGAGATCCTCCACTCGACGTCTTCGAAGTGCTTGTCGATTGCTTCCACTAAGGTGTCCGGAATACGCTCCAAGTAGTCTTCGACGGTATGATCAATCCTAGGATTCACGTCGAAGAAAGTTGATCGTAGGATGTCGGTGAAGCCGTCGTCGTCCCAAGTCAAACCGTACTCAGTTTTTGGATCCGGCATTCATGGGTGCCAAGTACAAATCTCCTCATGTCTTGCTAGGAGTCGTAAAGATTGACAAGAGAAAAAAGTTTCTCTTGCAAGTGATGGGGAGGAGAGCTAAAACCAAAAATCTGAAATTAGTTTCAGATTTTGTCAAAGTGGAGAGTTAATGAGAGGGAGAGAGATCTTGGGAAATAAATTTAAGTGGCATGGTTATAGGAATCTCTCTCTCTCTCTTCTCTCTCTCTCTCTCTCTCTCTCTCTCTCTCTCTCTCTCTCTCTCTCTCTCTCTCACTCACTTTCAAGAGAGTGGGTGGACTTTCGGAAACAATTCCTAAATCAAACCATCAAGGGGGGCCGGCGGCTAAAGAGAGAGGGAAGGGTTTAATGACACCTTTAATGCCTAATTAAATTATTAATTAAGTTAGGAAAGAAATATCTCATCCCTTCTTAATTGAAAATCTAAATAGGAGTGGATTAAGTAAGTTTTCTAATGAGAGGACTTGAGTTTGGAAAAAAATAAATAGGTGGGGACCATGGGGAGGTCGACGGCATCACGAAGAAAGGGAGCAAATTGTGGGGTTAATTAAGGCTTCCTAATTTAAGTCTTGGGATTAGGAAAGTTGTAATTTAAATCCAAATGAATAAAATATTCAAAGGGATCTCATTCCAACTTTCCTAAAATAGAGTAGTAAATTAGGGAAGATTGTGATTTCAAATTCAAAGGGTTTGAATTTCAAATCATCCCAATTTAACCATCAACCCAATTAGGAAACTTCAAGGGGAAGGGAAGCAAGGGTGAGGCCGGCGGATTGGAGCAATGGGCGGCGGCGGGGGAAGGTCTCGGGTTGGGTTTTGGCCGTGGAGTTGGAAGGGGAGGAAGTGGGTTTGGGTGAGGGGGTTTGCCGTGGATTTGGGAGGGGACGAAGGTTGGACGGTGATGGTGGTGAGGGGAAAGGAGGAGAACCAAGAGCCATCGGTGGTGACTGTTCGGTACGACGGGTGGCCTATCCTAGGCTCCACCAAGCTCTCTAACTCTCTCTCACAAGCTCTCTCATAAGCTCCAAGAAAACAAGCGCAGGAAAAAATTTTCATAATCATTCATCACCTTCAAAATAGAACAAAGGGCTATATATATAGCCTAGTACAAGAGAAGCATGAAAATAAAATACACAATTGCCCTTCGGGATTACATACATCACCCATTAAAAGGGTATAACTGGAAAATAAAAACATAACACTGAAAATAGAAAATACATAAATAAGAAAATAACTCAAAAGTACAAAAAGTCGATCGTGGTCGTAGATCAGCGGCCACGCCTCCGATAAACCTTCCATGAGCTGATGTCCCCATCAATCCCCTTCTTTTGCTTGAAGTGGAAGCTGAAGAAGAGTAGAGTTCAGTTTATGCTGCAAAAAATGAATGTCTTGGCACGCTCAAAAGGGAGTTAACAAGAAGAATATCATCAGCGAAAAGCATACACGAAGGTACATCCTCTTGCAAATGCCTAGTGAGAACATCCATGACTAGAGCAAAAAGATATGAGCTTAAAGCTGATCCTTGATGTAACCCAACTAAAATAGGGAAATACTTGTTCAAACCACCTTGTGTTTGAACACAAGTAATAGCTCATGCATACATATCGTTAATGATTTGAATATAAGCGTTATTAACTCCTTTCTTTTCAAGAACTCTCCCTAGCACTTCTCTTGGAACTTTATCATATGCTTTTTCTAAATCAATAAATATCATATATAGATCCTCCTTATTTTCTCTATATTTCTCCATCAAACCTCTTAATAAATGTATAGCTTCCATAGTCAACCTAACTGGCATGAATCCAAATTGATTTTGAGAAACATTAGTATCACGCCGCAACGTATGCTCCATAACTCGCTCCCATAGTTTTAAAGTATGACATATTAACTTAATTTCTCTATAATTCGCACAATCTTGTGCATCACCTTTATTCTTAAAAACAAGAATTAACACACTCATTCTCCAATCATTTGACATCTTTTTAATCTTCAAAAAAGTATTAAAAAGTTTAGTAGGCCATGAAATTCCTTCATCTCCTTAGTATGTAATCTATTATATAAATCACTAAAAGCTAAGATCTTTGCATCACATATTGCTTTATTAGAATTCTTACAAGCCTCTTTATATATTTCTCAATTATCAGAGTTTTGAAAATTAAATCAATTTTTATAACAAATCTTCTTATTTTTTATCATTTCTTGCACATTTAGATTCCACAAAGTATTTTTTACTATTAGGAGTTTTTTTTTTCCTTTGATACTCTAAACACATCTTTTGTAATATTCTTAATATCACTAGTCATTTTTTCCTACATAACATTAGCATCCTCATGCACAGACAAAATCTTAAGATCTAAAATCTTGCTGTCAAAAATATTTTTGTTAATATTATTTAAATGCCCCCATCTAATCCTAGAATATCAGTTTACTATATTTTTTTTTCTGCCCCTTTATCTTAAAGTCCAAAACTAATAATCGATGTTGGGTACATAAATTTTCACTCATAATAAATTTACAATCTTTGCAATTTAAACGATCTAATTTTCTTATAAGAAAATAGTCAATCTGAGTTGTACTATATTCATTTTTATAAGTGATGAGATGTTCATTTCTTTTCTTAAATAAGATATTAGTAATTAAAAAATCATAAGCTAAATAAAAATCTAATATGGTTTTGCCACCTTCATTTGTCGTTCCAAACCTATGGCTACCATGAATGTTTTTAAAATCATCTACCTCTTAAAAATGGTTTAAAGATCAATAATTTTTCACTTAGGGGTTGTTTGGTTTGTTGCGTTAGTAGTGTAATGTGTTTCAAATGCAAGGGCTTTGAAAATATTGATGTTTGTTTTGAATTAAAAGAAATGCAAAGTAAAATTTTAAAGTAAAAGAAATTCATCTAGTTTAAATCCAGTTATTTGGAAATCTTCATATTTGAGTGATTTCCAAATGCAATAGAAAATCACCGCCATTGCCACTTGGGGTTGCCACCTCCGTCGTCGTCAACCACCCCTACCAATGCTGCCCACCACCCGCTGTCCGCCTCCAGTCCCGCCGGCCGCCACATGCCACATGCCACCCTTGGTCATCGTTGTATTCAATTTATGCTGCATTCATTTTACTTCAAGCAAAAAAAAAAAAAAAAGTTAAAATATGCATTTGCTTTACACTCAATCAAGCAAGTCTAAACAACTCTAAAGTATTAAAACACATTGTAATATTTTTACAATACATTCTTTTTTCGATCAACAAAACAACCACTTTAAAAAAAAACTAAAATTTGGAAGACAATTGCTTTAAAAGACAATTGCTTTAATTGAAAGAAATAAATACAAGATTTTTATATTAAAGAAAAAAAATTAAGCATTTAAATTACTTATTAAATCTTCAAGCTTAAGAATTTTAGAAAAAAATAATATTTTTCAAATCATTCGAAAGTTTCTCATATTTTTCATCATATTTTTAAAATAATTTCAGAGCATTTCAATATGTTAAATAACTCAAAAAAAAAAAATATGGTGCAACAGTAAAAAATGTCAAACTATTGTATGTTGGTCCTACATCCACTCTAATATTACTTTCAAGAATTTTTATTGTGAAACTGTAAATCACTTCACTCAAAATGAGAATCTAGCTTCTCCTAAACCCCCAACCTAGCAGTTTGTACAGGGTTTTCTCAGGCTTCGTTTGGGACGGTTTTTTTATTGCTTTTTAAAACAGAGTTGTAGTACAAATTTTTTAATTTTTCTACTAAAACTCTGTTTTCAGAAGCAATAAAAAAGCCGTCCCAAACGAAGCCTTAGTTACTTTGAGATCTGAGATCACCTATTAGAAACAAATACAGGTGCTCAATCAATTAGATTTTCAAGCATGAGGATTATAAGTTGTTGAGAGGAAAAACATGATCGTTTGTGTAATCTCACATTTTCTATCTCTAGAGTTGCAAGCAGTGGCATGCGAGTTTCTAGCAGCTCTCTCTCTCTCTCTCTCTAGGATAAAACCCTTATGCGTTACTTAAAAAAGAAAATTACAGGCCCTTAAGGAATCAAAAGCTCTCTAAAAATTTAACCATTGAAATAAAACCTAATAGCACACGTTTCCAGCTCTCTCTCTCTCTTTCATTTTCATTTAAGGTCCAGTATAGGCTTTTATATTGAATGCATTGCTTATTAGATCAAACCCTAAGGTTTTTTTAGTGAAAGGAAATCTTGTCCTAGTTAATCGTACAATTTGATCAAGTTCGTATCAAATGATTGGTTCAATTTAAATCAAATTAATCATTTGAATTAAAATGTGACTAATTGAATTTATTTAAGCCCGCTAATTGTCTAATATGATATTTATCTATAACAAAATTAGTTCAAACTTTGAAATTTATAATTAAAGAAAATTAAATTTATCAATTTGATTAAAATAATTTGATTGTACTCTATGATATATATCATATAATACAATTAGTTCAAAATTTAAATTATCTTAACTAATATGAATTAATTATAATGAAATTAGACTAAAGTAAGATTGATCATACAACATGATATTAAGATTACTTTGCATTAATTAATATATGTTCTGAAGCTAAGCATATCAATTCTGCGATCTTTAAATGGAGAAATTATTCCATACAACATCTAGTGTCCGTTATCAAGAAGCCACACGTCCGCATGTCATTTGTCTAAGTCTTATACATTATCTATTTAAATGCATCAGTATTCTTCCATTGGACATACATGAAAATCCAGATTTATTATTTCCTCCTTTCTCTGGGTCTTCTCCTTGTTCATGGTTCATCCGTTCACTGTAAGGATTTCATGGTATCATAGCGGGTCCTCCCATGACCTCTCTCCTTCGCTTCTGTCGCTGGATCCTTATGGCTTAATCATCTACATCCACCGACGCCACGTCCAATGCTAGACAAAGTTCTGGCACTCACTTCGACGCTCAACCCATCTCACAACAACTAAAATTCCTCATGAGCAACATCAAAGGAATCATCTCCCTCACTCTTACCTCCGACAACTATCTGATCTGGTGTTCTCAAGTTCTCAAACTTTTAAGTGCAAATGAATTTAAATGATTTCTTGATGGCTGTTGTACTCGCCCTCCCCGGATACCCTATCGTCTTCCACCGCCATTTCTTACCAAACCTGGACACTTCTTGATCAAAATCTGGTTGTCGCACTTTACTCCATCATATTTCCTAGTATTCTTCCTTCTGTTTTATCTTTAGATCATTGCACGACATTTGGGACACTATAGTCCGCCGCCTTCAATCTTACACTCACTCCTGCACTATTCAGCTCTAAAACAAACTGCATCATCTCTCCATAAAGAATAAAACCAAGTCTCAATACCTCCTTGCAATTAAATCTAAGGTCGATGCTATAGCCGCAATCGACACTCCCCTCGATCCCGAAAACGTTATCCTCTATACCCATAACGGTCTTCCAACCCAATATCAGACTTCAAAACAGTTATTCGCACAAATCTTCAACCCTTAAGTCTAGATGATCTCTACACACTTGTTGCGTCCTGGAGTATTCGCGGCGGTAGAGAAATATTTAGTTTAACGTCTTAGCATTGTACGAAGATCCAGCACACAAGCAGATAAGTGAGAGGGTGTAGCATTCATAAGAGACACCAGAGTTTTTTACGTGGAAAACCCCTGAAAAGGGGGAAAAACCACGGGGCCTGCCCCGGTTTGAATGAATCCACTAGTATTTGTAGTCGATTACAAATGAGGCCCTTCCTTAGGAGAAGGCCTTGGATTGATGTAGCGAATGTACATCATATAGATTGCATTACATGGTAAGAGTTACATATACATGTTTGTTTGGCCTGAAGGACCGTAGTCGGCAGGAGACCGTAGTCGGCAGGAGACCGTAGTCGGCCGGAGACCGTAGTCGGCAGGAGACCGTAGTCGGCCGGAGACCGTAGTCGGCCGGAGACCGTAGTCGGCCGGAGACCGTAGTCGGCCGGAGACTGTAGTCGGCCGGAGACCGTAGTCGGCAGGAGACCGTAGTCGGCCGGAGACCGTAGTCGGCAGGAGACCGTAGTCGGCCGGAGACCGTTGTCTGATGATGGAGGTCGGATGGACCGTATTAGGCGACAGTGGTCAGAAGGACCGTAGGCGGTAGGAGATAAGGAGTCAGGTGTTAGTCCCAGTGTCACTTGGAAGATAAGATGTTGATGGTCTGGCCTTGAGTAGGACGTCGGGTCTTAAGCAGGACGTCAGGTCTTCAGCAGGACGTCGGGTCTTCAACAGGACGTCAGGACTTAACGTCGGGCCTTGAACAAGACGTCGGGTCTTTGGCAGGAAGTAGGGACTGAGTGTCAGGCCTTGAACAAGACGTCGGGTCTTTGGCAGGATGTAGGGACTGGGTGTCGGGCCTTGAACAAGACGTCGGGTCTTTGGCAGGACGTCGAGGATGAACGTCGGGCCTTAAGGTGGTGGTCCGGCGAGGTTTTGTGGTGGTCCGACGAGGTTCTGCGGTGGTCCGGCGGTGGTCCGACGAGATTCCTGCGGTGGTCCGGCGGTGGTCCGACGAGATTCCTGCGGTGGTCCGGCGGTGGTCCGACGAGGTTCTGCGGTGGTCCGGCGGCTGTCGAGGAGGAACTCTTCCTTCTCTTCTCTTCTTCTCTCTCTTGCTTGGATCCTCTCTTGTGAAGAATGAGGGCTCTATTTATAGATTTTCTGGAGTGGCATGGCCCGTAAATAGGCGTGAGATCAGGGGCGAATAGGGAGTGGTCAAATGGACGGCAGATATTGAATCCTACGATCGTGCACCGTTCATTGGACATTTGAAGGCCTTAGTGATGTCGGAATTCTGTGATCTTTAGCTCGTTGGATTCGTCTCGTCGAGCCCTTCGATTCGAGTATAAGCTCGTCAAAATCGGAGTCCGTTTGGTAACTCAAATTGCGGTTTGAACCTTCCAACAGCACTTCGGGTCCATGATTCGGACCCATTTGGGCTCGGATTGAGTCGAATTTGCTGTCGTTGAGTTCGTATTTCCGAGACGCTCAGTTCGACTATAAGCTTGCTGAAATCGGAGTTGGGGTGCTCTCGGAATTAATTTTTGAAGTTTCCAACTAGCTTTCGCCTCGAGATTCGTGCCCGATCAAGCTAATTTTGTGATGCCATATCAACACTATTATGCAGCGAAGAGCAAAATCTTACTCAAGAAGCCACCAAAGAACTACAAAATCTTCAGATCTCTGATCCCGCCATGGCTCTTGTCGTTCATCACGGGGCATGGTCGTGATTGCAACACTCCTAGTCGCGGTCAATCTTCATTCTCCAATCGCTCATCTCAGGCTCGCCCAAACAAAACTATATCTATCGACATAATTTGTCAACTTTGTTCTAAAGCTGGTTACTCAACTTTGAAATGCTAACATCGTCAAGATCAAAATTACAATGAAGAAACTCATAAAATAACTCTCTTTGCCCCCTTCGAGTCCATCACGTCGACGAATTGGTGTCTCGATAGTGGTGCCACCAATCATATAACATCTGATTCCTCGCAGCTCCAATCTATTAAACCTTACACCGGATCCCATCAAATAACCTTAGGTAACGGCTACCAACAGCACATTCAACACTCTGGAAAAAGTATGTAATCTACATCTTCGTCACCTCCTTCATGTCCCTAATCTCTCGTTTAATCTCATATTAATTCATCGTCTCACTACTGACAACAATTGCACCGTCAAATTCTATGCCCGTAATTTTCAAATCCAGGACTCGACGAAGGGACGCCTTCTATTCAAGGGTCCTTGTCTTGATGGATTATATCCCATTCGCTCGTCCATCAAACATCCCAAATTCTCCCTCTTCTCGGCTCAAGAAGTTCCCAACCTCCGGCACAAACATCTCGGCCACCCGGCTTCCCCCACCATTCAACAACTGCAAAAATACATTTTGTCTTTATGTAATAACTTTCATAGTTCTCATTGTAATACTTGTCGATTGACTAAAAGCCATCGTTTACCATTTACTTTTTCTACTAGTTCTACTTCTTATTCGTTTTCTTTAGTTCACTCGCACATTTGGGGTCCATCCCCTTCTACTTCCATGCAAGGTTACAAATATTATGTGTCTTTCATTGATGATTTTTTTAAATTATGTTGGCTGTATACTATGTTAAATAAATTTGAAACATTATCTAAATTAATCGAATTCAACAAAATGATTACTAGATAATTTAATACAAGTATCAAAAAATTTCGCTCATACGATGGTGGTGAATTCATTAATAATAAATTTTAAGTTCTCTTCGAACAATTGGAAATTATTCATCAATACACTTGTCCCTACACTCCTCAGAATGGTATAGACGAAAGAAAGCATCGTCACATTCTCAAGACTATTTGTAGTCTACTTATCGAAGCTCACTTACCTCAGTCTCTCTGGGTCGAATCTATCCTCACTTATGTCTACCTTATAAATTGGCTACCCACTCAATCCCTTAATCACCACAGCCCGTACCAAATACTCTACCAAAAACCGACCACCTATAACCATCTCAAAAATTTTGGCTGCTTATGCTACCCTGGCTTCGCCCCTACAACACCACCAAACTTTCATCTCTCTCCATACCATGTGTTTTCGTTGGATACACTTCCTCTTAGAAAGGCTATTGTTGTTTTAACCCTCAAACAGGACAAGTTTATGTCTCTCGGCATGTGATATTTAATGAAAATATATTTCCATACCATCAACCGCTCCCCACTACCTCACCTGAATCTTCTCACAACTAGGGCTGCAAACGAACCGAGCCGAGCCGAGTATGTGAGTGTTCATGTTTGTGTTCATTTAATATCAGTTTGTTCAAGTTTGGTTCATGTTTGTTCGAGCTTTATTGTTTGTGTTCATGTTTGGTTCATTTAAATTTATGAGTGTTCATGTTCGGTTCATGTTCGTTCGTTTAGTGCTTATCGAGCTTGTTCGCGAACATATTTAACGAATTTTTTTTAACTATCAAACAAACACGTTCATGAACATATCTATGAAGAAACATATTTATAATAAAAGCAATTGTCTATGTAACAAATGCAATGATTATTTATATTTATTAATTTTATGGTCAAATATTAATTATTTTTATCGAACTTATTCAAGAGTTCAAAATCAAACACGAATCGAGCTTTTATCGAGTTTCTTATCAAGCTTAATGTCGAGCTTGTTCACGAACTTCAAATGATGTTGTTCGCGAACATAAATGAGCTGAATGCATTAGTGTTCAAGTTTGTTTATTTAAGAATCGAGTATTTAAAATATTGTTCAAGTTTGTTCGTTTAGTTAATTAAACGATCACAAACGAGCTTTTATCGAACCGAACAACGAGTAGCTCGTCGAACGTTTGGTTCGCTTGCAGCCCTACTCACAACTTTATACATCCCCTCCTCATGGTTCCCACATCAAACAATATTCCCAACCACTCCACCAGCCAAAATGTCTCATCTCATAACACCCTCGGCAATTCATCCACCCCTACTCCCATTCTCGAACCTCCGACTTTTGCCACTCCTACTCATGCCCCTACCCATCACCTAATGCAAAACTTGATCCGAAACCGAAATCTTCAAGCCAAAACCATCCTCAACCTCTTCCATTCTGCTACTCCCCCCAATCCCACTACCTATAATGAGGCAGCTCGACAAGCGCATTGGCTCGCTGCCATGTCCCAAGAATTTCAAGCACTACAATCTCAAGGTACTTGGGATCCTATTCCCTCCACCCCACATATAATGTCCTGGGTTGCAAATGGACCTTTCACACCAAATACTAAGCTGATGGAACTATCGTAAGGTACAACGCCAGACTAGTCACCAAAGGATTTGATCAAGAATACGGTTTGATTACACTGAAACCTTCAGTCCCGTTGCTAAAATGTCCACTATTAGAATCATCTTAGTTTTCACCCTACATCATGCCTAGCCAATCCATCAACCCGACGTCTCCAATGCCTTTCTCCACGATAACCTCAATCATACAGTCTATATGAAACAACCTCCCGACTTCATCGACAAACTCCACCCCAACTACGTGTGCCGCTTGAAAAGGATCTCTACAAACTCAAGCAATCCCCACATGAATGGTTCGCTACATTGTATGGCTATCTTCAAACTCTAGGCTTTCAGTTCAGCTCATCGGACACCTCCCTCCTCATCCATAATAGCAACGACATGTCCATGTACTTCCTGGTATATGTAGATGATATTCTACTCACTGAGAACTGCCCCAAGGCCATCAAGAAACTCCTTGATAACCTCAGCTCCAAGTTCACTATGAGAGACCATGGTGCCGTCTCTCAATTCTTAGGCATTCAAGTGATCCACACACATGCAGAATCCAACTAACTCCCATTCTGAAGCCCTCAAACGCCCCCTACAATACATCCAAGGAACACTGCACATCGGACTTCCTCTGTTTCGTGACAAGCTCACGCTACGCTCCTATGTTGACTCGGACTGGGCTAGAGACACTGCAGACCGAAAATCAATTACAAGCTACTGTAATTTCCTTGGCTCATCCCTTATCTCATACAACATCAAGAAATAAAATGTCGTGGCACGATCATCCACTGAAGCCGAGTATCGTGCATTAGTGTCTGTGGCAGCTGAAATGACTTGGATTCGCCAGCTACTCCATGAATTCAACTGCTCTCAACCCACCGCTACCCCTCTCTACTGTGATAATACATCAGCAATTGTCTTGACAAATAATCCAGTGTTTCACGCACACACAAAATATATTGAAGTCGGTTGTCATTACATTTGCAATTGCATCAAGGATAAGACCATCAAAGTTCATCACATTTCAACCAAGGATCAGCTGACCGATCTGCTGACTAAACCTCTCCCATCACCTCGGTTCAAACTCCTATCAAGCAATATGGTTATACCTACGGATGCACCAGCTTGAGGGGCCTGTTAGACATGTCATTGTGCCTTTCGCCAGTATCAAGAAGCCACACGTCCACATGTCATTTCTCTAAGTCTTGTACATCGTCTATTTAAATAATCAGTATTCTTCCATTGGACATATATGAAAATCCATATTTATTCTTTCCTCCTTTCTCTGCTTCTTTTTTTTGTTCTTGGTTCCGCCGTTAACTGTAAGGATTTCAACATGTACTCATGATACCATTCGCCAGACTCATCAGCAACGCACTTCACTGAATTCGAGTTGAGTTCTTCTAAAGCAAGGGGAGATATAATACACGCCTCATTCTGTAGATAACCAATGGCACTGCTCCAATTCTGGTATTTAGATGGTTGGAGGAACAAAGTTTATAGTCGATGAAATTACACTCAAAATCCATTTCATGTTCTATAAAAGACCTCAGCTTTTTGTTACTCCATGCCTTGTTTTCGCCTTGCTATGAACTTGCTATTTGCGTCAATACAGTAATAATCAAATCATAAAACTTAAATCTATGAGTGAGCATAAATTTCTGCGCTAACCTTTTTTATGAAGAACAACCACAAGATAGGCCATTAATGCCCTTTCTATTTTCACTGTTTAACAGTTATTTTCCTTCGCTAAAAATCCAATACTATTTCTCGTTAAAATCAAAACACTCGATTATAGAGTTGGGCGGGCTTCAGCGTTTTGGGAAGCCAAGCCCAGCCCGGTAAAATAAACTAAATACGAATTTAGGACTAAATATATTGGCATAGCCTCGGATGAATGTAAGTGGGCCTAAGAGAACCCATCTTTAAATTCCTATAAGCTTGTAAAAATGCCCTCGATCTTCTAGCAACAAAAGTGATTTGAATATCTTCAATTATGAAAATTTAAAAATAAAAAAATTGATGCTCGATATAATGCTTTTTTTCCTGATTTTCTTACTATAGAAGATAAATTCAATAATATATAATTAACTAATTAATTTAAGATAAATATTGTTATGTGCCAAAATATTTTTGTCCATAGAGATGAAATTTTATGTCTTAATTTTCAACAAAAATATAGCACACACAACTAAAAATTGTAAAAAGCTAAAAAGAATTTATGCAGAAAACCTTGAAGGGGAAAAAGCCACGAGGGCTAACCCAATTGAAAAGTTTAATATATGTCAAGTTCCTCACAAATGAAGGAGAAGATGACTACTTGAGAATAAAATATTTGATTTCCTTTTTGTAGGAATTATAGAAGTCTAGTGTCCACGGGTGGAGAATTGGAACCCAATAAAGGGGTTAGATCTTAGCAAAAGTCTGTAGACAATGACAGTGATTGCTAATGATGGTCATTGACATGAGTTAATGATCATTGTTGATGAAAATAAGTAGTGGTGGCGAAAGTTTGGAAATGCGAGGGAGCTCTCTTCCTCTCATAACTCTTACACATCAATGTCTTTAGAAAATAATGTTCTATTCATAGACTTTTCAAGATTGATATTTTGAATAATTAAGTCAGAATTCAAAACACATCATCGTACGGTTCATATTAATTATCTTGATCATGAAGCGTTTACTCAACAATTAAGTGTCGTAATGACGTCAAAATTAAGTGATCTTAAGCTTGTTGGATTCGTCTTGTCAAGTCACTTGATTTGAATATAAGTATGCAAAATTTAGGGATCATATGGTCTTCCAATATATATTTGAAGTTTCCAATTATGCATCAGCTTGATTTGGACTCATTTAGGTAGATTCGGTCACTTTTGATATTATTGGGTTCGTCTTATCGAGATGTTCAATTTAAATAGAAGTTTACAAAAATTGAACTCTAAATGATCTAGAATTTTTTTTCAAAATTTTACCTCGAGATACTTCTTAATCATACAAACTTTTAATAGACATATCAAGTACAATTATGATAATAAACAGAACTAAATGAATTAGTGAAGAAATTTATTCATTAGATAAAAAAGATAAAAAAAAGTAGAACTAAATTAAAGATCTAGCAGAATTTTTTTTAAATATCTTAAAGATAAAAAATATAATTGAAAAATATATAATATAATTAAATTATTCGACAATACTGTTAAATTATTAGGCATATGCAGCTAAATCTATCACATTATTTTACAGACGCATGTAATAAATTAGAATCATTTTGATACAAATAAATTCATGCATGGCTAACATTGATCTATTGGTTTGAAGGTATGACTGCCAACTGATGAAAATCATAGACCAATGCGGAAGAGCAGAGAAGAAGAAGATCACCGGAGATAGAAAGTAAATCTTGAATTTAATATTCACAACCTAAAGCTTACAGAAGAATTACAAACTATTATATAGAATAGTCCAGAACTAGGTAGCCACGTGTACATACGTAACTGGACCATCTAAAAGGAATTATTATTATTAATTGAAATTAATTTATTCTAACATTCCCTCGCAAACTGATATTTAGGGAGAAGTAGTCAGATTGGAGCGAAGAGTTTTAAATCTAGTAGTAGCTAATGGTGTAGTAAAAATATCGACTATTTGATCAACATTGTTGATGGGTAGCAGTCGAATGGTAGTATTCTGAATGTGATCACGGATAAATCGTTGATCGATTTCGATGTGTTTGGTTCTAGCATGAAAAACTGGGTTATTCGCCAGTGCTATAGTTGAAGTGTTGTCACAGAATACATCTATCGGTCTGGTGTGCGGGACCGAAAAATCAGAAAGGAGCCTTTTTATCCATATTATATCGACCGTGGCTGCGGCTAGTGCTCTATACTTTGATTCAGTAGAGGATCTTGAAACCGTAGTTTGTTTCTTGATTGTCCAAGAAACAAGGGTGTCACCAAGAAACGTGCAAAAGCTGAAAATTGATTTTCTGGATATAGGGTCGGCCGCCCAGTCGGCGTCCGAGAAGGTGCGGAGAAGGAGGTTTGATCTCGTGATGGGTATACCGAGATCGATTGTCCCTTTGATGTAACGAAGAAGACGTTTTAACATGTAGGTGTGTATGACTGCCGGATCGTGCATGTGTTGCGAAAGCATGTTGAAGGAGAATGCAATGTCCGGCCGGGTGAGAGTTAAATACTGTAGTGATCCGATTATCCGCCGATAGGTACCTTGATCAAAGCATGGTTTGTCTTTGGATGCCTGAGACGGAATTTTAGTGCAAGAAGGATTAGAGAGAGGATTACAAAGCGTAAGATCAACTAATTTGAGAATCGAGTGAGCACAAGAGCTTTGGGATAAATGATACTTATCTGCGGAGGATTAAATTTTTATCTCGAGAAAGTGGCTAGCTGGTCCCAAGTTTTTCATTGTGAATTTGGATTGCAGGTTCTGGAGCAGCTCTGAGATGATATTTGGATTGTTGTCGGTGAGTAGAATATCGTCGACATAGACTAGGAGATAGATATGTGTGTCTCCGTGATGCATCGTGAGCAAGGATTGATCGGCTTGACTGTGCTTGAATCCGAGACTGAGAAGATAGTTAGTAAAGGTGGTGTACCATTGCCTCGAGGCCTGTTTAAGGCCATATATTGCTTTTCGTAGAAGACAGACGTGTTCAGGTTGAGAGGCGTCCTCGAAGCCTTTGGGTTGGCGCATGTAAATGGTCTCCGAGAGATCACCGTGTAGAAATGCGTTGGTAACATCTAGTTGTTGAACTGGCCATTGGTGAAAAAGTACAATGGCAAATAGTATCCGGATCGTGGGTAACTTGGCGACCGGACTGAATGTGTCGTTGTAATCCAAGCCGTATTCTTGCTGGTTGCCTTGAGCAACCAATCTTGCTTTGAATCGAGCGATGGATCCATTGGAGTTGAGCTTGGTGTGATACGTCCATTTGGATCCAAGTACGGGTGCATTGGGAGGAAGAGGAACTAATTTCCATGTACCCTGCTTTTGGAGGGCGTAGAATTCCTCAGCCATAGCCTTCCTCTAGTTTGCTGATTTGTACGCATCTTTGTACGTGGTAGGGTCAGAGATAGAGTGAGAGGTTGAGTCTTGTGTGTGATGAAGCAGGTTGAGTCGACGAGGCGGCTTGAGGTTTCCCGTTTGTTTTCGGGTGATCATGTGATGCTTAGTCGCAACCTTGGTTAGAGGCACCTGAGAGTTAGAAACAAGAAATTG
Organism: Dendrobium nobile; assembly: GCA_022539455.1. Taxonomy (NCBI): domain Eukaryota; kingdom Viridiplantae; phylum Streptophyta; class Magnoliopsida; order Asparagales; family Orchidaceae; genus Dendrobium; species Dendrobium nobile. The sequence goes on along the minus strand of CM039732.1, from coordinate 32,575,330 downwards.
GTCATTAATGTTTACATGCTTATTTGTGTTTATAGGATCGCAATGGGTAGGAGTAGCCTGAGTTGCATGAGTCTGAGAAGAGGTTGCGGTGTTGAGGGTAGAGACCAGTATGAGCAGTGACGGGTTTGTGATTTGTTCAGCTGGAGTATCCGGAGGTTGTGGTTGCATGAACGGGAAGGATGTCTCGTTGAATTGAACGTGACGCGAGATGATTACGTGATTGGTCGGGCGATGAAAACATTTGTAACCTTTTTGGTTGTTCGAATAACCCAAAAAGGTGCAGGTAATGGACGTGGGTGTTAATTTGGTGCAAGTGTGAGGAGGTTTTAGCGGGAAGCATTCACAACCAAATATTCTAAGATGAGTATATGGAGTAATTTTAAACATCAGTTGAATGGGCGATACATAGTTAGTGGTAACGGAAGGTGTACGATTTATAAGGTAAGTAGTAGTGTTTGCGGCTTCAAGCCAAAAAATCGAAGGCAAGTTTGATGTTTGTAACAATGTTCTTGTAGTCTCCATTATGTGACGATGCTTGCGTTCGGCGAGCCCGTTTTGCTCCGACGTGTATGGGCATGACGTCTGATGAAGAATGCCCTTGTCCTGAGTGAACTTCTGAAATTGTTGATTGACGTATTCGCCACCGCCATCGGTGCGAAGAACTTTGATCTTGTGAGTGGTCTGCCGCTCAATAAAATTGACAAAGTTTATGAAATTTTTTGTGACATCAGATTTAAACATTACAGGAAATAACCAAGTAAACCGCGAATAATCATCCACGAATATTATGTAATATATAAATCTTTGATGTGAGGGAACCGACGATGGTCTCCAAACATCATAATGTATGAGTTCTAAGGGATCTTGTTTACGGTTTTCAGAAATTTGAAACTGTAATTTGTGTCATTTACATTGTTTGCAAGAATTACAAATAGAAGAAGAGGAAATGTGTAAATCAGGATTTGTCTTGGAGATGTGCTACATAATTTGATAGCTGGGATGACCAAGCCTATCATGCCAACGGGAAGTGGAATTTCTTGCCGCCGAGAAACCTGTGTGTTGGACAGTCTGAGTTCTTGTGGCAAGTTGACATAAGCCATTCCTACAAGGGCCTTTGAGAAGGATTCTGTTGCTCTTCAAATCCTTGAAAACAAAATCAGTTGAGTCAAAAATTATGGAAATGTTGTTATCTTTAACAAGATTTGAGACCGAAAGTAAATTGTGAGATATAGAAGGGGTATGAAGGAGTTGAGATAGAAAGAGCTTACGAGAAGGGGTTGGAAGTAGTCCCGTGCCCGAGTGAGCAATGGGAACTGTTCTTCCATCCCCTACAGTGACCTTATCAGTACCGTTATAGATGTTGGATGTAATGAGGTTGTCGGCTGAGTTGGTCATATGCGTGGACGCGCCAGAGTCAAGATACCAATCAACGGAGGTGTTGTTGTTGGTATTGACGATGAGGGCTTGATTGTTCTTGTTGGAATTTTGCGTCGGTGTGTAGTTTGGGTTAAGACGATGCCAACAAGCGTCCGCGGAGTGCCCTTTCTTTTTGCAGATTTGGCATATGATATTGGATGATGCAGTGGAACGGCTAGTTTGAGTTCTGGAGCAGGACGAGTCCAACCACGACGCCCGCGATCTTTAGAAGTGTAGAGGGTGGTTTTATTATCAGCAGTTGTAGGAAATTTCAGAGCTTCGGTTTGAAGGTGAATTTCCTTAAGGAGCGCGTAAAGATTGTCGAGGGTGAGAGACGTTTGCATCGTGCGGATGGAAGCTTTGAATGGCAAATACGAGGGAGGGAGCCCGTTCAATATATAGATCATTACATCTTCAGAGTCCACGGTTGATCCCGCCGATGCAATGTCATCTACAATCTTCTTGATCTCAGTTAGGTACTGAGACATTGAAAGGTTTTTCATGGACACATTGTGTAGCTCATTCTTGAGCTGTATTACTTTGGACCTATTTGAAGATTGAAAACGAATTTGCAAGGCTCTCCAGATCTCGTATGTGGAATCAAGGTGAATCACGTAAGGAAGAACCGTCGGAGAGATCGTCGAGCACAAGACTGCTGCCAAGTTTTGGTCAATGACAGACCATTGAGTAGAATCTTGATTAGGGTCAGCATTTTGGTTGATCGTCGTGTCTGTCGTCGTAGATGAGGCCGGTTTTGATTCAAGAAAGATAGCAAATCCGTTTGCCTTGAGGACTTTGACGATTTGATTACTCCATAGAGAGTAATTATCCGGAGTTAAAGAATTCGTAACAAGAAATTTGAGATTTGATATAACAAATTTCAGGGAAGGAGAAATGAACGGAGCGGAAGGAATTACTCCAGAATTTGCTTCGGTGTGGGAGGAGAAAGAATTTGGATTCGCCATCAAAGAAGCAGGAGGATCGATCCTTATTCTGATACCATGATGAAAATCATAGACCGATGCGGAAGAGCAGAGAAGAAGAAGATCACCGAAGATAGAATGTAAATCTTGAATTTAATATTCACAACCTGAAGCTTACAGAAGAATTATAAACTATTATATAGAATAGTCCAGAACTAGGTAGCCACGTGTACATACGTAACTGGACCATCTAAAAGGAATTATTATTATTAATTGAAATTAATCTATTCTAACCAACTAGGGGTGCAAAACTTGACTCAAACTCAACTCGTTAACGAGATCGCGAGTCAAGCTTATCGAGTTTCAAGTAGATTTCGAGCTCACTTGAATTTTGAGCTTGAACTCGATCCGGATGAAACTTGACTCGAATACTAGACGAGTCGCTCGAAACTTGAGTACGCGAAATTGTGGAAGGCAAAAGTCAAACCGTGGCCCGCAGTTCCTAGGCGATTGTGAGAGGTGAGACCATGAGATGGTCTAAGGCTCTAATATTATTTTTATTTTAATGTTGAACCAAACCAACATTCGCATTTTGGTTTTTTCTACTCTTATGAACTGCTGCAAGGTGTGACTATTCTAGGGTTTCTAGCTTTCTATTGTGGTTCGTGAGCGTGAGGAGGGGGGGCGGTGACAAGAACTCAGGCGACTGGAAAATTTTTCCTGGTATTTCATCTCTTTATTTTATTTCAATAACTTCATTCATTTTGAAGAGGTATAAAAATGATTTTGCAAGTTTTCTTCTTTTGCCCTTCATAAGAAAGATGATTTTGTAAATTTTTTCTTTATTTTGTTCGCATTGGTTACCTCGAGCTGAGTTCCAGCAGATCATTTGAGCTCGAGTGGAGCTCGAGCTACAGTTCGAGCTCGCGATTTGACTAATAAGCTGAGCTAGAGTTACGTCTAACTCAAGCTAGACTCGACTTGTTTGCACCCATACTTAGGGGCGGATCGAGCTTCTTTTTTTAGGGTGGGAAAAAAAAATTTGGTAAGGGATGGGCAAAAATGATTATGATTAATAAAATTATGGCAAAAAAATTTTTTTTGAGGGGCAAAATACCCAAAATGTTCCAAAAAATACCATCTAAAATTTTAAAAAAAAATTTGAGGGTGGGAATTTGCCCCCCATCACTACTATGGGGATCCGCCCATGCCCATACTATCAATTGAGAGATTTTGAATCTGTCTTACATAAATAATATATTTATAAATTTAACTTTAATACTCCTAAATATTCTTTTTTTTATATTTAGATCAATTCACACAAATTCACACACATGACATAGATAATTAGAACTGAAAATCTCTTAATTAGTAGATAAAATTCTTAATTCTACGTGAACTAAATATTCCAAAAAAAATATTACCAAATAAATCATACATTTATCTAAATATCAAGAACAATATCTGCAATTGACGACAGAGATAAAAATTGGGATTTCCTTTTTCTTTATGTGATCTCTGCCATTTACTGTTATGCCTTGATTACCGAGCTGGCCTTGGGACTTGGCTCTTCATCCACTTGGATATTGCGACAATTTTTGTTTTCTTCTCCCTTGGCCTTGCCCAGTTGTAGGCTTCGGGTACCAAAGATGCCAAATTTTAACGCAAGTTCACAACTTTACTTTCTTCCTATCTGCGTCTAAGGGCATTATAATTAATCTTTTTTTAGACTAAAATAATTATTATATTAACCTAGAATGTTTGAAAAAATATCATTAGCATTTTTCATATTAGTTTTTTCAACCAAGTTCTATTACAACAAAATGTAGATTGATTATTTTATATTAAAAATAGTAAATATTAAATCCTAATAATCTATCAAATAGAGTTTTAAGAGCATAAATGAATCAAGACCGTCAGTTGACTCATCTATTTCACTGTAGGCTTAAATTTGAATAATATTCAAGTCGAGCTTTAATCGAGCTCAAACTAGGCCCTTCTTATCAACTCTTCGTTTGAGGTTCTATTTATGAGCTTGAATTTAGTCACTCTCAATAAGAGCTTGTTGGAGAAGAGATCAATTGGGAAGTCTTGACTAGAGCTCGTTAGGGTAGGTACAAAAGGCAAGGAATTTCCAATGAGAGCTTATTTGAGAAAGCATTTTGTTGTAAATCCTAACAAGTCCTTACTAGTGAAAGCATCGACCAAATCAAAGATTTGAAGTTGTTATAGGAGCTCACTGGGGAGGGCATCGATGACACTAGCAATGAGGATGCTACCATGAGAGTTCGCTAAAGAAGGTATCGATGGGACTGGCTGAAAAAGAGTGGAAGACATGGAGTTTGCAAGACTTGCAGCTATCTCCCAAATCGGGATTAACATAAAGTGAATTAAGATTTAAAGTTTCTTGTTGAGCTAGCTTACAAGCCAATGGGGTATTCACAAATTAAAAATAATTATTAGTTTTTTTTTTTTAGAGGAAAAAACTTTCAGTCGTGTATTGCAGGATATTAATCAAAAGCATGAGCGAGAGAATCAATTGACACTTGATAGTCAATAAAATATATCAATCAAGAAAAAACTAAATGAGTGAATTCATTTGTTCCTTAAAAAAACATCACAATAGCAATCAACTAAGCATGTGCAGCTCTTTGATTGAGCGAAGCCCTTCCTCCCATGTTACTCATTTTCGAATCCCTTAACTGCCAAAAAAAACTATTTTTCCCTCTAGCATTCTCTAGTATTAAAAAGGTATAAAAAATAATAGTTTGATCGAGATTAAATAGTTCCCATGATTTGTAATTTTCATGGGTATAACCCATTTCAATCATGATTGTGCAAGTTTTACGATCATGTGATTCTAGCCTGGCTTCATATAGTTATGTGGGTTTTTAGTACATAATACTTAATAATTGGAAATTTTATATTTGGGAGTGATAGCTTGTGTGCATAGCTATCATGTAGGTGAAAATATTAAAGGCACATGACAAATAGATTTAGTACCACATTAAATAGTTGAAAAATCTATTGATATAAAAATACTAATTGGTTTTTAAATCCTCACTCAAAGATGCAGATAATTTAATGTTCTGTTTGGGAGAACTTTTTAATTGCTTCTTAAAACAGAATTTTAGTAAAAAAATTTTAATTTTTAAATTAAAATTCTATTTAAAAAACAATAAAAAAGTCATCACAAAATAAGCCTAAGTTGTACAGGATAATGCCAAATGTTAACAAAACTAAACAAACTATTAATACTGCAGTGGACAAATATGAACAATTTTGTTAACTAATATCAACTCATTAAACATTGGATATTCATGAAATATTCAAGCGCCAAATAAATACCGGAAGAAAAAAAAAAGAGTACGATCATCCCTTAAATAGAACTTTAATTTTCTCCAAAATTTTCTCTATTACAATTGTCCTGCTAAAATTCCCCAAAGAAGTATCCAAACCAAAAAAATTAATCAATTGAACCTAAAATTTAATATTAAATACTCCTAGAGTTGTGCCTAAGGATATTAGGGTTCTCCTTGGACTTAGAATACCATCCATGTAAAAATAAAGATGGCCCGCAAGGCTTATACTTGTGGCCTTGAAATATAATCCAAGATCAATGATTCTTTCATGTTTTTTTTTTCCCAAAATGTGGACTAAAGATTTTGGATTTTTCTCCAAAGACTACCAATGCAGGTCAAACAACTGAACTGTCACATTCTGAAAGATTTGATTTGTCGGCTTTCACAGAAAATGAAATTTCCCTGATCAGTTTGCTTCAGCTTTTTTTCCACTACAAATAAATTTTAGATTTTGAATTTGAATCATATATAATGTATATGAATTTGACTTAATTAATCTAAATATTAAGAAAACATTATAATTAAGAGTTGTTTAGAAAAAAATCTTAATTAAGAAAAATTATTTAGGAAGATTTCAAATTACTAAAATATATTTAATTGTCTAAGAAAGTTTCATAAATCATATTTGATTACTTATGAAGTTCTCCTAAATTATATTTATATGGATAAGAAAGATTCAACTTATTTAAAGAAAAATTCTAAATTAAAAATATTCTAATTTTCTTATTGTATTCTATGTCTACTTAAGGGGGAATTAGTCTATAATTTAGAAGGATATTATTGAATTTATTTTTCTAGTGTTTGTTGTTAATTCCTAATAAAATATAGTTTGTGAGAGAGCTGATATACCCCTCAAATAATAGATCAATTATATTTATTTTATTATTAAAAGAAAAATAAAAAAATCAACCCAATCTTTATGTTCCTATGTTGTTCTTTTTTATTTGTTGTTTTTACTTCAAAGGTGTATCACATCAAGTAAATCTTAAGTGCCATTGTTTTGTTAATGATTTTATATAGTAAAAAATAAAAACATATCTTGCATTATAAGCATTAATGATCAAGGTAAAAAAAGAACACCTTTTGTTCTAAAAACTTTCCAACAAATCCTAATGATGATACCAAAACGAAAAGGTTTCTAATACAAAATTGCATGAACATCTCCATCAAGTTCCTTCGGATTTAAGCATACGGCAATGATGCGACATGCATGATAATATATCATAATGTTTCTTCATAACTATAAATCCATGTACAGAAGGCAATGATGTTAAAGGCGCAACACTCCATTAGATAGAATGTAAAAGCATTCACAAGAAGAAATCTTTCTAGTATTTACTTTTCTTTGTATTAAATTGAAGAATGCTTTGAACAAAAGTACCATAAGCAACTCAAAAGCAAACTTGCTAATTTGCCAGGTTGCACAAAACAGTTACCAATAAATGAAATTGAAAGAAAAAGAATAAGAAAAGCAAATCTTACATCTGAGAGAACTTTTCTGTTAGGAAGACGAGACCTTTTTGCCTTCGCCAAAATTTCCTTATTCACATAAAAAGGTGATCAGATGAAGCAACGAGTATCAACACTAATTGATACCTGTAAACTATATTTACAGCAGCCATGCTTATGGTTAGCCATTCTATTTTCTTTAGTCAGAGTGCAGGAAACTTTCAAATTTGGTTCCCTTCAGCGATTGGGAGACTTCCTTCCAGTTCTCAATTTGATCCGGTAATGGTCTTGTATGGATCTTGACATGCTGGCTTTTGAGCTCTCTATGTGGCATTCTTAGGAAATCAAGAACATCCACCACTTTCTGCAGGGATTGAAACACATGGTATCAGTTAGGATTGAATTTTACAAGCTACTATATAGATGAAGGAATAAAAATACTTGTTAGTTATAAACTACAGATGCAGATCAGTAAATGCTACTACTCAAACAAGTATGGAAACCAGAAAAATGACAAAAAATTAGATGAATTATTTTGTGTGGACGCCGAACGCCGTCCAGAGCCCAATAAAAATCCGCCACGTCACCCCCTACTCAGTACCGCGGTTTGGTACTGCTCGATACTAGATGACGTGGTCGCACCTGATTCGCCTCTGGATGGTAAGTTGTGTCTGATGTTCACACAGAATAATCTCTCGGATGATGTATTCTCCAAACATATGGAATTTTTAAAACCATCACAAAGCAACTTGGTCAGGCAAAGTAGGCATACTGTTCGATTAAGAACGATATCCTCATAGTATAGGACAATGTGACGGGTGTTATTGAAGAACTGAATTGCATCTGCATTCCATTTAATAGTATGATTAATGTCCAGGAAAAGCTTTGTCACATCAATGTTGGGCTTATAGCTTGCAAGAACATCTGCCTGCAATTCAATCAAGAAACCGAATTAGGAGAGCATATGCTGAGTACTTTAACCCATTTCTCATTGGGTGGATTTTGAACATCTCCATTGACCAAAAAAAATATGGGGAGATGGTAGGAATCAGACCTCATGCCTTGAATGTACGTGCGCTTTATGAGTTCCATTCAGTTGCTTGGAATCTCGGTCATGAGCATTTGCAAGAACTGAGACCCATCTGCGAAGAAGATTTTTTCTGAAGAGGAAAATAGGAGTAACTCCTCTCTTCTTGAAATATTCAACCATGCCTTCATGGTTTTGCATCAGACCCTGTAATCATAACGATGAGATAAAGGAGGAACTAAAGATGTAATATATCAGACAGTAAGCATGGCGATTCAACATTTTTATCAAATGTTAGGCATAATACAAGAAAAAGTAAAGCCAAAGATAAGTCAGGTGCCAAAATATTTGACTTTGTAACTGCATATATCATTATAAGCGAATTCATTGACATGAATAGTTTAAACTCTGAATAGATGGCATGTAATGGGAAATAGGCAAAACCTAATTCAATCATCGTGAAAAGATCAACGCGCAAAAAAAAAAGAAAAAAATTGCACAAGTTCACTCAATCGAAGGAAAAACTATGTCGAACCCCATCCAGAGACCAATAAAAATGTGTCACGTCACCCTTTTAATGTACCGCGGCTCGGTACGCTCAATACCTCCGCTCGGTACGCTCAATACCTCGGCATCCGAATGTAAAGTTGCATCTAGCGTCTGCAAAGAAAAATTTCTCCAATCGAAGGCTACGTCCTTCCTTCATTATTGATTCTACTATGAATTGAATAAGAAGATTTATAACCTAATACCTCTGATACAAAATAAAAATGTTGCTGCCCTTTTTATAAAGAATATTGTGGCAAGCGAAAATACAATATAATCCTCCAAACACCTTAAATGAAACAACCCTTAAATATTGAATATCGTTAAGGGCTAGAGCCCCCAAACCCTAAGTGGGGGAGCTCACCGCCCCTCTTTCAACTCCCACCACAACCTTACAATAAACATTGACCCACGATTAAGGCTTCGTTTGGGACGGCTTTCTTAATGCTTCTTAAAGCAATTTTCTAGCTCAAAATTTTTTGAACTAGAAAGCTGCTTTAAGAAGCGATAAGAAAGTTATCTCAAACGAAGCCTAAGTTTATGCAATACTATTTCTTCAAGGCAAAATTAGGCTCCTCAGAAGGGTTCCAAAAGTAACTGCTCACTAAAACTATTCAAGTGTAACCTCACTCCTTCAATCCCAACTTGATCATATTGATGGACTAAAGGTATAAAATTTCTCCCTCATACTATATGACAAGGAACATATTGTTTAATAAAAACAGAAATGAAACATACATGCATAGGCACAAATGCAGGCCGCATCCTAGACTTACATTTAACCAATTTCATCTTAAAAATAACCACATTTACTAACATGGAATTTTTCAAAAAAGAGGAAAGGTACCATACTCATAAATCCGTTACTCAATATCAAAAGTCATAAATATGCCAGAAAATAGCATATGTACCAGTTCACTGAATTATACTGAATTGATTCTCAATTCTGCATCATCATTCAAGAACTAAGCACAAATGAATTTTAACTTAAATGGAAAGTTAGAATATCATGTTGCTAATTATGCATATCTGCATAAGGAACAATCTATTTTTATTAAGAAGAAAATTAATCTTCAAACCATGAGTTTCTCGAGATAAATACATTTGGATTTAACATCTGGTTTGTTTTATTTATGCAATATGACCAATAAAAAAATCAATTGACACCAAATGATGATTTATCCACAGAAATTTATTTTTAGGTACTTACTGCACATGGAGCTGCAGAAAAGATTCACCAAACCAGCTCAAAGGAACAAGAAAATTATTAATGTACTTTGTGAAAGATAAAAAATAACAAATTGTAATCAATATTTATGCAAAGCAAGCTAAAGTAGCTTCTAAGGATTTAAGGTAGTAAAAGGTAATTCAAAATATGTGAAAAGCCACTAGATTTAAGGTAATACCTGATTAAGCATCCATTTGAAGCCAACAGCACCAGTGCACTCATTTTTAGATGCACTGCTATACCAATCTAAATTGTAAACTTTATCCAAGGTGGCGATGATAGTTGAAATATTGCTTCGTCTTTCTTTGACGGAAAAGATCTCACCGTTCGAACTAATATTGATGTGGCTATTCAGCAAGGTTTCAAGCCAACCACTACCAGACCTTTGCATTGACAATAGAGCAAAAAACCGAACCGGCGTACATGCACACTCATTTCTGATAGTTGAAAAGCTTAAATTAATATTCATTCAACAGATATCAACAAAGTAGCTATAAACTAACAGAATAAGATCTAGTTACCTGTTATAAGTCGTTGGGTCCGGGTAGTGAATATATGAAAGTTCAGATGATGGAAAGCTAGGACGCCTACAAGGTTGATCCTTGACTTCCACTCTCATTACATTGGGATTGATTATGAACCCCTTCTGCTTAATACATATTGAGCATATATAAACACTGCTGATCATTACCAAAGATAATACAACAGTTCTCAGCACAACTGGATACTTCTTGTGAGGCTTCGTCCCAAAAGCATCCTGAAAATGGTGTTTAAAACAAAACAAGCAAATTAGCTTCTATAATATACATTTGTTTGATAAAGATCACAAGTCCTATAAAATAAATGGAGCATTGTAGGATTTAACAAAGACCTTAGTGAATGAGCACATGGTTAAGGTTTCGTTTGGGACAACTTTCTATTATAAAATTTTCTAATTAAAAAAAAAATTATACAAGAATGCTGTTTTAGAAAGCAACAAAAAAGTTTTCCCAAACAAAGCTTAAGTCTTGCCAGGAAAAGCTTACATGGGCACGGTTGGAAGATCATACATCAAACATTGGAAACTAACATAATATTGACAAAGAGTAATAACAATAACTACCTAAGTCCAGTTAACATAACTCAAATAAATGCAAAAAGGTGAACCGTGTAAAGGAAAATATATGCTGGAGCTAAAATTTTGTTAACGCAATTGAATCGGCAAAACCCAAAAATATGAAAATTTCATAAATCTCATCGTCATAGAAACATTTGGTAGCAAACCGAAAATCTTGCGAATAACAAATTAAAAACCATGCAGAAAGCGGATAACCGATCCCTTCAACATCAAAACCTAGAAAGCGTAAAAATCCCAACTTTCTAGCTGATTCACATTTTAAAACAAGGCTTGTTTTCGTTTTTTTAAAGGAGCCCTAAAAGTAAAAATAATAACAAAACGAAGCATAGCAAACGAACGGAGATCTTCACCTTGTTCATGGCAGAGCAGTCCTCAACCATCTTTCCCCTCTGCCTCCAACTTTCTCCCTGTTTCAACGGAAGTGCATCAGAAGAGGATTCTTCTCCTCTCTCCTCTCACCCAAGCCAAGCTCTCCGCCCTTCTTCCTCTCAAATGATCAAAATCCACCGATGGAATCCCACGTTTGCATTGCAAAACCCCTCATTTCCTCTTCATCTTTGCTATATAGCCTCCTTTTAAACAAAGGCCGCCCCTTTACCCTCGCCCTTATCCCTCTCCCTCTCTCCCTCGTCGTCGTCTCTTTCCAGCGCGACTGCAAGAACTAGTTCAAAGAATAAAAGAAGAGTTGAAAATGGAAGATCCTGCTAATATGCTGACGTTTATTAATAAAAAAATATGATTTAGGCTTCTAAACCAAATTATTAGAGTTTATCTCAATGGTCTTAGTTATTTTATTTATATCTTCTCAACACAACGCGCAAATGCTAACCCTCATGAATCCATTTGAAATCTTGAAAGTGGGAACCAGATAATGCAGCTGGGAGAAGAAGTTATGTTTAGGGTGCATGTGCTCTTTCAAAAAAATTTGAAAATAATTTTAATTTTATATAGAATACTTTATTTTATCATTAAATTGTGCTTATATTTATCATGTCAGTATATTTTTTTCCTGAAGTTTTTTTTTTTTTTGTGCTCAGTGATTGCATAGAAATTACATGTGGCTATGCTATCTAGGCTTCATTTGGGACGATTTTTTATTGTTTTCTAAAACGGAGTTTTAGTATAAAAATAAAAAAATTTGTACTAAAACTCCGTTTTAAAAAGCATTAAAAAAGCCGTCCCAAATGAAGCTCTAAAACGGAGTTTTAATACAAAAATAAAAAATTTTGTACTAAAACTCTGTTTTAAAAAACAGAAAAAAAAAAAAAACCGTCCCAAACAAAGCCTTAATCTCTTAATTAAAATTAAATTGAGATTGACACAACTCAGTATAAAATCAATACGGGATTAAGGAGAACGGTTGGATGGAATGTTTTTATTGAAATTTGAATGGAATGGATTTTATCATTTTATAACTAAGATAAATATAATATATGAAAAATCAATTAAAATTTTTGCTACATTTTTTTTTAAAATAAATTTTAAAACCATCATAATTAAATTATTTTCCCCAAAAATTCATGATTAAATTTGTATTAGATATCTTAATATGTATTTTTAGAAAAATCCAATAACAAATTTGTTAAACAAACATAGAAGAAGACAACTATATTTTTGATTGCTTGAAAAAAGCAGAAGAAAAACTGAATAGGCTACAAAACAAGGGAAAGTTGACCGAGTTGTTGGCCTTAGCTTTGAATTGGTTTCAAACATCAAAAATTTTAAAAAAAAAAAATTAAAAAAAAAATCTCTTAGCATGATTTTCATTAGAATTGGCTCCAAAAATTAGCAAAAAAAATTATTTCAATTTCATAATAAATATCTTCTTAAATTTATATTTTATTTATAAAACTATTCCATACAACAACAAGTCTTAATCTCACTACCTAAAAAATTATTATATATGATATGTCACAAAAAATCACCATAATGTGTTTCGAGCCTCAAGACAAAGTTCAATAAGAAAACATTCAAAATTAAATTTTGGACCTCATGAACTCTAATTTTAACAAATTTATAGTCAAGCTAAACTTATTGAAGAAATAAACCCAACAACACCAAGATCGATCCAACCTAAGTCCAATTGAGCCCAAATCAATGATCTAAAGTATAGTTAGAAACTTCAAAGCATAAATTGGATGGCAAAATGATCTATAAATATGGTATGCTTATAGTAGAATCGAGCAGCTCAATGAGACGCAGCCAACGAGCCAATATCACTTAATTTTCATATCATTTGGGCATCTAAATGCTAAAAAAATGATCTATGGTCGAGGTAATCAATCAAATGCATTCTATAGAATGTTCCAGATTTGCTACTGATTTCTTTCATATTTATGGGGTATGTCACTCTCAAAAATCTATAAATAGGCTCACACTCCTTAAATGAGAGGGCTTTGGTCAAAGATTGAAGAGAGCTTTGAGGCTTCAAGTGTCCCAGAGCTCTACCCTTCCACCAATCACTGCCCAACCACTAACCGTCGTCAAACTTTCGTTTGTTCAACAACCACTACCATGCCACAAAATGTTGTTAGACCTCGGCTCGTCCCTCGACTGTTGACAATTGTCGACCCACTGCTCTTATGTTGATCACCGCCAGACCTCTGCCCATCAATTGATCACCGTCAAACCATCCCTCGGCAACTGATCACTAACAGACCTCTACTTGATTGTTGTCATCTCTGAACCTTAACTTTGTTGTCGAACCTCCGCCCAACCACATATCATCGTCGAACTACCACCCAGCTACCAACCACAACATGACCTCCACTCGGTCGTAGATCATTGGCAGACCTTGACTTCGTCGCTCTAGTTGTTAAACCTCCACCAAACATTCACCTGACTGTTGCCACAAGATCGACTTGTGACATATGTCGCCTATTGACCTCGGTCCTCAAACCACTGTCGGCTAACTATGATTTTTCTAACCCCTGTTGCCCAACCACGATCATTCAGACTCCTTGACATTCATACGAATTTTGTCTGATTCTTCATGCCATTTTAATTTCATCGTCTCTAAGTAAAGGGGAGAGTGAACATTTATAGCTAATTCTAATATAGTAGAATCTATTCACTTATGCAAGGCCCCGTGGTTTTTCTCATTTTGGGTTTTCCACATAAGAAATTTTGAGTGTTTCTTACTGTGACATCCCAGGCGTCTATAGTGAAAGGATTCGTCGACAGTCTTGATCAACCATCACTTCCTGCTCCCTTGCTCTAACTTGAAATTGTTAACCATATATAATGAGCTCAAATAGCCCAGCAGGTCACCAAATACCTACAACTGAAATCAAAGCACGGTACGGAAGCAATATGCATGTCAATCAGTCAAATCATAGCAGTCAGTTACACATGATCATTGAATCAATGCAGATACGGAAATCAGTACAGAAACAGTATCGATGCAGATAACGAAAATCAATGTATGAACAGTAATCAGTACAGTAACGATAGTCAATGCGTAAACAGTATCAATAAGAAACGGTAAAATCCTCAATCGATAGTAGAAGAACCAGTAAACAGTTTAAAGGTCCGTAAAGCTCAATAAATCAGTGCTTGCGTCAAATCTCTATAGAAATTATCAAATCTATATCATTAAAGAAATCCTCATATCTTTAATATCGATCAAATCAGTCAAATCAGCCAATAAATCATAATAACATTTAAAACAGTTGAAATCAATCAATGCCGTAGAATCGTCATTTGCAATTTAGTTATCCAATATCACGTGCTCAGTGCATCACATGCAATCCAATAGTCTATATCACGTGTGCAGTAAATCACATGTCACTTACTCAGTATATCAAGTGCATAATGTCAGTACAGTGAATCAGTAGTATCAGTAACAGTCCAGTGACATGAACAGTAAGGCTATAACAGTAAAATCATGCATTAACAGTAAATCCGTACAGTAACGATAAATCCTCAGTAAAGAAGTCCGTCTTAGTAAATCCGTCAAATCAATATCGCATCAATCACAACAATAAAATCAATCAGATCATTAAATAAAGAAATTAATTTCGGTCAATAATATCATTCGATATGAAATCATATAAAACGATCAATTCAATACATCGTAAGGACAGTTGAAATCAAATCGAGAAATCAATAATAACCATTAAAATCAATCAATACAGTAAAAATCAAATTCTATATCACGTGGTCAGTGTATCACATGTATCACATATATCAGTCAGTATTCGATGTATCATGTGCTATAAGATCGATACAATGAATCAATATATCAGTAGATCAGTAGTGTCGGTATCAGTATCTGTAGTATCAATGAATCAATGCAATATCATTAAAATCGATGAAATCGTACGGCGACAGTAAACTCATAAATTCGTACAGTAAATCATTTCAATATCTATAAATCAATTCAATATCAATAAATCCGACGATAACAATAAATCAATAAATCCATAAAGAAATCATAAGAACAGTTCTATACATATGCAATACAATACAGTAATCTTACTTAACAAGTACAATCACTGGCTATTAAGCCGTTTTTCAAGGTTAGTATCGATGTTAGTAATCTGTTGGCTATAATAGAGTCGTCACCCTTGCCCGTCGACATAAACTCTTTATGACTCCCAATCGTTGTAACACGTGATCAATAGAGGATAACACTAAGCCCTTTTTAAAGGAAAGCCCGTCGGCCCACCATCCTGACAGGTCAATCTTACACCAACGGTTCAACCAGCCTTTACTCAATAAGTAAAAGACATGGCTATTACAGCGTTTTTCAATCTTAGAATATCGATATATCGTTGTATCTGTTGGCTCAATAAGTGTTGTCACTCTTGCCCGTTGGCAGAATAATCTCTTTATGACTCCCTTCAGTAATCACGTGATCAGTAGAGGATAACACCAAACCATTATTTAAAGGAAAGTCTGTTGGCCCACCATCCTGTCAGGTCTATCAATCTCCAACCAACGGTTCAACCAGTCTTTACTTGTCTTTCAGTAATAGTAGTATATTCAATCATATACACATTCATATAGAGCAACAAATACAAATAGCTCAATTAAGGAGAACCCTTAAAATATCGTACAGTCGACAGAAATCCCAAACAGAGTCAAAATACACAGTTGCAGAAAATCACCAAATTACCAGAAATCGAATAAAACATCATTTCAAAGCTTTACTTGTACTGAAGCAATATTTTACTACAGTCATATTATTTCCTATTCGATAAAAATCCCACAGAAATCAAAATACCCGGTGGAAACTTTCCATAAAATATTCAAATCATGCAAAATCATCATTTCAATAACATACCAAAAGTTACGCGGTAAATGTTTCGTCAATACCAAGATAGGTTCATTTTTCGGTAAAGGAAACACAAAATTGAGCAGAAAAATACCAAAACTCGAAATCAGAAATAGGATTCGGATTCCTTACTGCGAGACGAACAAATCTTCTAACAGTGGCGACGGACGAAAAGCGCTCTGCGGCCTCCAAAAAACAAGCTTTTCCTTCCTTTTTTTGTATTTCTCTCTCCTGCCTTCTCTTTCTCTCTCTCTCTTCAAATGATTCAAAATATATCAATCCAATATATATCCATTCAGATCGTCCCGGGCGATCCGAATTCGTCCCGGGACGATTTGCCCTCTGGACGAATTTCGTACGTACGTGTACAGTTTTCGTTTCTGGACGACTTGCACTCTGGACGAATTTCGTTCCGACGGATCGTCCCGAACCTTACAGGTTCGTACAGACGATCCATACAGATTCTTCACAATTTTCTTCAGTTTGTCCCGTACTAAAGTCAGTTCGTACGGACTAACTGCACTCAAAAAAATCAGCTTCGGAGGGGTTTTACACTTGCACTCTCAAATAATATGTTTGTGTGCTAGACATTCGTGATCGTTTAGGCAAAAATCTCTCTCACTCTACCACTGCGAATCTACCAACCCACAATAAAATATATTGAAGATTTTCAATTTTACTTTCTATGATAATTATTATATTGATTAAATGTAAACATTTAATATTTTTATTTTATAATTTGACAATACATATCTTCATTTTTCGTATATTATTTTTCTAATAAATATAACGTAATTTCATGTTATTTAAATGCAATAAAAAACATCACATGTTAATTTTTTAGAAGTCACTCTAATAAAAATTAGATGAGAATATTTTGACCCAATTTTTTCCAACAAAAATAATTAAAATATTTCAACCGAAAATATGTACCCGAAAGTTTAGGATCTAATGTTAAAACTATGTTAAATGAATTATATTTGCTTCCTTTGCAATTATATGTGAAGTAGACAGTCTACGTTCACACAACTTCATAAAAATGAAGAATCAATGACTGAGATTTACAACTTATTTGAATTAAAAAAAAAATTATAAACAGATTATATAAAGCAGAATGGATCTGAATTATAATATTGTAGAGTTCTTTTAGGCCTCGTTCGGGATGGCTTTCTTACAAAGCAGTTTTTTACATAAAATTTTTAATTTTTTGTTAGAAATTTATTTTAAGAAGCAATGAGAAAGCCGTCTCAAACGAAGTCTTAATATGTTTATCTTGTTTATTTAAAATATTTGTTGCAAATCAACTTTGACAAGTTAATTAGTATAAAAAATGCCAGATCTCCATTTCTGAATCAAAGAGTTCCAATGGCATGAAGTGAAATGAATGGATTGAAGAAAGGGAGAGTGCTGCTCTTGTTCATTATCTCCCACATGATTGATTGCTTGGTGCTTACAATCCCGCTTGGATGAGCATAATTACAGATGAAAGTAATGGAAGCTTTCAAAGTTGGTTTCTGACAGTACAGTGTGCGCTTGCGCAGGTGGAGTAAATTAAGCGTATGTATATTTATGAGATATATTGTAGGGATTCCCAAAAGAATTGAGGTGTCAGCACATGCATTAAGTTCATCATAGAGTAAAAGAGGCCAAGGATATTAGAATGATGCTTAGGCTGGTTTGTGATGGATTTTTTATTGTTTTTTAAAGTAATTTTTAAGTAAAAAAATTTAATTTTTTATTAGAAAGCTGCTTTAATAAGCAGTAAAAACGACATCCCAAACGAAACCTTAATCATCGATTTCTAAGTGAGATGGTATACTCAACTAATTTTTAGGGTATTCGTAGGTATCAAGTTTTAGTTCAAGTTTTTTTTTTGGTTAAAATACATGGAGAAACCTATACGTTAATTAAAAAGGGGAATTACAGGTCTTTAAAGAATCATAAGTGTTAGATCTTGCCTTAGAGAGGAAGAAGCACTTCCTCTTCTTGATATTGGAAGAGGAGGGAGAGAGGGAATGGGGAGAGGGAGAACAGCATACTCAAATATTTTCTTAAACCATACATATTACTGGGTGTGTCAAAACCAAATTTCGGGTCAAGTTCAAGTCGAAACATGGAACTGAACCGGGTTCAATTGGGTCGACCCTAACCCAACCCGGGCAGGTAAACGGGTAGGACATTCGAACCCGGACTCGACCCAATGGGTTGTCGGGTTGACCCGACCCGACACGGGAAGGTGGGCTGCGGGCGGACGCGGGCTGCTTGCGCGAACGCGGGTGCTGGAGCGGGCGAACTGGCGGACGCGAGCTTTAGAAAACGCACACCTGCTTTGCGACGTTTTCTTTAAAAACGCAATTCTTTTACACGGATATGCTCCTTTTTAAATTTATTTACTATTATGCTCCTTCTCGATCATGCTCAAAATTTCACCAATGAAATGTTTTTGAAGAATAATAGCCAGTCATTGGCCATTGAATTGCATTGTGGTGTAATAAGATGAGGAGAAAGCTTGACTTTTATTTTCTTGGGTGGATTAAGATTAGCTAGCTTCTATAATCACTGGTATGATTACCTAAAACTCAATGGTTAAGATCTGTAAATCTATAATGTCATACCTCTTATTTTGTTCTCCATATTTACTAATTTCAATTGGTTGTAGATCTCTCCTACATCATACTTAAGATAAACTTCCTTCCTAGAGAGATAAGAATGATATTTCTTCTTCTCTCAACAAGTTCTAAGTGTTTTGAGTAAATTCTTTATTTTCTTGAGCACCCTATTTTTTATAGTTCTCTTGAAAATTTGAAGCTTCTAGATCTCTTCATCTTGGCCACCTTCTTCCCGACTCTTCTAAGCATTTGATTATGGCTGCTCACCAAGAAGATCAAATATTATCTAGCAACTTATTACACAAGAAAATCAATTTTTTTTTTGCGCTCTTCACAAAATTTAGAGTCCCCTCACCTAACATCATGCTCTGAAACTCATATGCAAACCCAAACATAACCTTTGCAATGGCCCTTACAAGAATTTTTTCAGACTAGTTGGAGGTCCTTTACATCTAGGAGTCTCTCATCAACATTCATTTCACCTATCATATGGAATTAGGTCAATTTTAGACTACTTTAGATGAGCTTTCTCTACCTAATTAATATCCATTGTATGTATAAGATCACTAATAATATTTTCTAGCCTTGCCATTTCTATTTGTATTGCCTCATTGCCATATCTGGGTCCAACATGAGCTTTCCCTCTATCTTTTTTCTTAAATAATGAGCGCTAACCCTTATTCATGATGATGAATTATAGTAAAGATCACATAAATTATAGACTCCATAGAAATTTGTAGCATAGGAAAATTGAATAGCCATGTTTTTGTTTTTAAAATATTTGACCCTTTATAAGTTTTCAAAAAAGGGAAAATAAAATTCAAATCAAGTTTTAACTTTACATTAGAGCCATGAATGTGTAAGACAAAATAGATATTTGGTTGATTTACATTGCTAAAAATAATGATGACCATTAAAATAGAAGCATAAAGTTAAGTGTTGTAGTGGTGAGGATGCTCAGGTGGATAAGCGGCTTCACTCTTGAAGACAAAATGTGAAACGAGTATGTACGTGAAAAGGTTGGAGTAGCTCTAGTGGCATATACATTAGAGAGAGTCATCTTAGATGGTTTGGACACATAAAACCATCGTCCTTTCCGATGACCTGATTGAAAGAGTAAATGTATAGGATTTGACCTATGTTAAAATGGTAGAGGTAGACTTAAATAGATTTGGCTAGAAAATATTAAAAAATATTTTTTTTAATTAAACTTAAATGAGAATTTGACTCTTAACTAGACATAACGGAGAAAAAGGATTCATGTAGCTGACCTCACGAAGTGGTATAATGTCTTGACCTTGTTTTTTTTTTTTCCATTCCATTTAGAATACCATTATTCTATTTAAAGCTAACTTCTTTTGGCACAAGCCAAATCCTCTTCGCATGATAGGAATGTACTTGGATACCTCCCAAAGAGCAAAGCATTCATCTTTAATGAACTCAACCGCCCGGTTGGTTTTTTCTCAGATATTGGTTAAGGCACTTTCATCTTTAATGAACTCAACCATAAAGCCATTTATTATCTCAAACAATGGTTTAAGCCATTTTTATGAATTATACATACGATCAACATGCAAGATACTTTTGGACCTCCAATCACCATATTATTGTCACTCTGCAACACTTAGCACTATATCATTTAAGTCTATCACTCAATACCTATCCTCCAATCACCTAATGTATAAAGTAACTTATTCTTGCAAGGTGGAAGGATCAAACTATAATAATCTTATATGACTGCATTTTTCATCTCACACAATAGGAATTTTCATTTCTTCTCGTCTTTACTCTGTCTCTTAAATTACAATGCTTTTCTTTCACTATTCTAAAATCAAATTTTTGTTATTCATAAATCGGCTCCTCTAACAATTAAATAATGAAATTCAATATTTTTTTTTAAGATTTTTTGACAAATTAAATGAAAACTGACGTAGTGCTCATTATTATCACTGATAGCCATCAATATCTTATACAATATTAAATAAAAAGAAAATTATTATTTAGTTAAAATATCAAAAATATTTTTATTTTATATTAAAATAATAATAAAGATTAAAAAAAAAAGAAGATGATCCTAAATGACCCTCTTTAACTTACCTCTTTATTTTTTTAAAAAAATGTATTAGTATATTTTGATATAATTTTTATTGGAACAAAAAATAAAAAATGCTTGAAGCTAAAAAATAAATAATTAAATATAAAAAACATCAACATTATTTAAAAAACTGTCAAAATTAAAAATATTTTCTATTTTTTTCTTCTTGAAATAAAATATTCTTATAAAAATTTTCCTTTAAATCTACTCTATTCAGTCTAAGGGGCTGTTTGGCAACAAGTGGGATTTAACTTTAGTTGGATTTAGTAAATCCTGTAAATCTGAATTTAATAAATCCGAAATGTGTTAAATCCTGAAAATTATTTGGTATGTAAAATGTTAAATCCTCTTAAATTCTGAGAAACTGTTTGGTACAGATTTCAAGATTTATGATAGTTAGGGATTTATATGTGAAAAAAATAATTATAAATTTAAAATAAATATATAATTAAAAATCAAAATTAATGTGTTATGAATTTAATAATATATTACGTACAAAGTCCTTATTAATTATTAATTACACTATTACTTATATACTTAATAATAAATATATATATTTTAAGTTATATTAATTAAGTTAATTATATTAATATTATGTACTAATTATACAATTAAGTTAAATTAGATAATTAATTTATGCACTAACTATACAATTAGTTATTTAATTAATTTACTTATTAATTTAAATTATATTAATTAAGTTAATCCAATAATAACATAAGGCGTCTAGGTTACCATTCATCTTCTCTTTTCGTCGTTGCTGCTCGGCTTCGTTGCTTTGCAGGAGGTGTATAGATTGCACGCGTCGCTTCTTCGGCTCGTTCCTGGCTATTCGACTTCGCTCCTTCTACGACTTTCCCTCCTGTCCGAACGGAAGTTACGACATTTTGATCGGAAGCAAGAACAGGAGCTTCTAGCTGTGAAGGTAACTTTCTCCCTTTCGCGCGCTTCATCGGCTAAATCCCGTTAAATCCACCGAACCGAGGGGTTTAGTAAATCCGGGATTTAAGCCGTAAATCCCTAAATTCGGGATTTATGAAATCCCGGGATTTAACGCGCGCACAAAAACCGTTTGGCTGGATTTAGCGTAAACCCGACTTAAATCCCAACATAAATCCGATACCAAACAGCCCCTAAACCTTTTCGTTGGACTAACGGCCTTGATTTGTCAAAGAAAGTTAAATAAATATTTAGGGGGTGTTTGGTATAGGATTGGATTTAATTTTAGTAGGATTTACTAAATCCTGTAAATCCGGATTTAGTAAATCTTGGGCTCTTAAATCCTAAATTGTGTTTGGTATGACAATTTTTAAATCCTGTTAAATCCAGAAAGATGTTTGGCAACAAATTACAGGATTTAAAACAGTTGGAGATTTAAAATTGAACGGGTAATATAAAGCCACTTAATTCGCTTCTGCATCAAGTTATAAAGTTGTTTGCCATTAAGGAAATAACTAATTATTTAACTAATAAGCCTACAAATTATTTTATTAATAATTTAAGTACTATTTTATCAGTAGTAATTATAAATTTATTATTAATTATCTCATTAATCGCTTAAGAATTCTACTGCTCATTAATTATTTAATTATTATTTATATTATTAATTATATGTTTAATAATTCTATTTTAAATTATATTAATTAATATAATTATAGTAATTTTTAATTACAAACTATTCAACTAAGTTAAATTATATAATTAATTTATACACTAATTATGTTGTTGGGCTTCGTTGCTTCGCAGGTGTAGAGATTGCACGAGTCGTCCAGAGTTTACTAACTATTCAACATATTGTAAGATTCAACCCTCGTGGATAGCGAATAATATCTAATAAAAATTTCTAATATTAAGCTTATTTAAATTTTAAACAATAGTTACTTATTAATTTTAATTTAATTCCATCAATAAATTACAATGTTAAACAACATAATTAGAAGTTAATTTAATTATTAAAAAATTAATTAATTACTAAGTATTAATTAAATAAATTTTTAATTATTAAAATAATTCTTTAAGTTTTATGACCAACTAATGAAATATATAATTATTTAGTTATTGTATAGTATTTTACAATTACTAATTATTTTACTCACTACGCACGTCTAGGGTTTGCTTCACCAATTCTCCATTTTTACGTGTCGACTTCGCCGCCCGGGCTCGTGATATCGCCTGAGGTAGAGTTTCCTACTTTCCTCCTTCGGATCGGAAGTCGCGACTGATAGACGACACTTTCTTCCATTCACCTCCTTCGACGACGACGATAACTCGCTCGCTGCAATGGTAAATCCTGCTTAAAGTCCGATAACACTTTCTTCGGACGTTACAACATTTTGATCTGAAGCAACGACGGTAGCTCGCTCGTTGTGAAGGTAACTTTCTCCCTTACGCGCGCTTCTTCGGCCAAATCCCGTAAATCCGACTTCTAGCGGGATTAGGATTTACCGGGATTTAGCGGATTTAGGCCGTAAATCCGCAAATCCGGGATTTACGGATTTACCGCGACTTTTTTTGCGTTTGGCTGGATTTACGGTAAATCCTACTAAAAACTCGAAATAAATCCGATACCAAACACCCCCTTAAGCAAACCACCACGCTTCTAATTGAATTTGCAGAGCCGCAAGTTTCGCCCTAAACTCGTGCAAAGGCCGACACCCTTCCTTTGCCGCCGGTTTCAACCTAAACTCGTCGCCTTTTGCGATGGAAGCATACAGTTTGAAGAAGAAGACGAAGAAAAGGAAGCGCAAGCCGAGCTACGAAGTCCAAGGGGAACAGCTGAGCGACCCAGCTGTCGATACCGCTGAGGAGGAGGATGAGGAGCGGCATGAGAATAACCAGAAAGACGACGTCCCCTGTGATTTATCTGGCGGTGGAGATGAAGATGAGGGAAATGGAGAAACAACGGGAGGAAATGGAGGAGGCGAAGGAGAAGAAGCTCCGGCATCTAATAAACTGAAGGCGGGGACGAATAAACGGTGCGGAATCATGACCAATGAGCCCTTCTCCTCTCTCCCGATCGCCGAGCCCACAAAGGAAGCCATCAGAGAGATGGGTTTCGTGAATATGACCCAGGTTAAGTGTAATCCCCTCACTGATTTTTTTAATATGAAAGATTGATGGCAATGAGGGCGATTGATGTTTTTTTAAATGAGGTGTTGGAGTAAGCTGGGGTTTTTCTTTCTATGCAATTTTGCCTTCTTTTTCTGTATGGAAATTCACGAGTTACTGGTTTTATGGAGTTGTTGGTTCAGTTTAGGTTCCTTTGTTACATGAGTTGTTGTCGTGTGTGGGCTTCTTGTAACAAATTGGAATTTATTGCTTGATATTCTATGCAGATTCAAGCTAGAGCCATACCTCCTCTCTTGATGGGCAAGAATGTTATGGGGGCTGCAAGAACGGGCTCTGGAAAGACGCTTGCTTTTTTGATACCAGCGGTTGAGTTGCTTTATAATATAAAGTTCTCTGCAAGGAACGGCGCTGGTGCTATCATAATTTGCCCAACTAGGGAGCTTGCTATTCAGGCATGTATCATTATTTTCTTTCGAGCATAGTTTATTGATTATATATATATATATATATATTAATATTATATATATATATATATATATATATATATATATATATTATATATATATATATATATATTTATAAGTTTTGACAGTTCATGCCAACTCAAAAATGAGAATTTTTTTTTTAATTTTCCTCATGGATCGGTGGTCCTTTTACTTGTTAGACACATACTGTGGCGAAGGACCTGTTGAAGCACCATTCCCAGACTCTAGGGATGGTTATTGGAGGTGCAGCGCGTAGAGGGGAAGCTGAACACCTTGCGAAGGGAGTAAACATATTAGTAGCTACTCCTGGCAGGCTTCTTGATCATCTTCAAAATACTAAGGGATTCATTTATAAAAATCTGAAGGTAAATGTTCTTCTTATTTCCAAGCGATTCAAAATAAAAATTTCTGATAACGTTCTATAATTCTTCTATCCCCCATGAATGACTGTTAATTATTAAATTGATGGTGCTATTTGTTAGATGGCAATGAGTCAAAATCATCCTATTTTATAAACATTCTATGATAATAGACTAAAAAAAAACTAAACAAGCTCTCCATTTGATATATACGTGTATTTTAATTGTAAAAAATATTATGGGAGTAATCTTTCATTGTTCTAGATACTAGGGGGGTTTACATACTACACAATTGCATTGCGTCCTTTCTTTTACATATAACTGGATTTGATAATCAACAATGTAGGTATTATTATGTGCTAGGTATTTAGTTTTGTTACTTTTTGACAAAGTTAGTTTTAATATTTTCTTTTTGTATACAGTGCCTTATTATTGATGAAGCTGACCGGATACTGGAGCAAAACTTTGAGGATGATATGAGACAAATTCTGAAGCGCCTTCCTGAGGTTCATTGGCTTATTAACTTGAATTTAAACTGTCCTATTACATATTCCTTAATTTCAAGTTCTTTTTATTAGTAACTAGCGAATTAGTTGGGTCTTGAGAAGCCAATCATCTGTTAAAAAAAGCAAGGCTTTATGGATTGGTTAAAATCCAATATTATTTGTCATAAAAGCAAAATGTGTTGTGGAATGCATCAAGTTCCTTTGTAGAGGCATAATATCACTATAAGTTAAAGCTAAGGAACAAGAACATTAAATGATTTTATAATCTGTAGCAAAATATGATAACTTTCATGATATGTTGTGTTTTTTGAATCATCAAATATGTTCCAGCATCGCTACATGTATCTCTTAATAGTTGAATTGATTCTTGACCATCTTTATCTCTACGTTAATAATTGGTGTTGGGTGGTCAAGGAATGTGATAAATTTATTTATTCATTATTGAAATGGTTAGATTTCTTAGAACCACGTTGGATAGAATCTTATTGGCTTTATGCTTGGAGTTGATTTGGTATCACATATTGGGTTCTGAGATCGCTCCTTGAAAAATAAATTGATTCTTTAGGCTAAAATTTTTACTTAATCTTAACATGTTATAGTTTCTTTGAAACAATCAATTGCCTTTATATAAGCATAACATTGTTTCAAGACAAAAGAGAACTTCATAGTACAAAAAGGAAAATATGATTTTCATGAGAAAATTGTTTTTATCCTCTTAAAAATGTCTCTTAGCATTAATCGTTAGGAATTAGGATCTCTTAATAATTGAGTGGACCTCTAGTATTTTCATTTCAATGCATCAATCCTTTTTTTTTTTTTTTGAAAAGGAGGTCACCCATAAGTCTTCTATAATTATCATGAGGATGTAGGTAAATTATATCTGCATGCAACCATATATATGTTGTCTTCAGTGATCTTTTATCAGCAACTAAAATGCTAAATGATGGAAGAGATAAAATTGAGTGTGGGCAGATCCACTTGTAGAATTTTTTTCAAGCAAAGGAGGCATTGAAATGATCTTCATATTGAAACTTGAATTACAACTGATATTTAAATAACCAATTAGATTTGCATGCCCTAAGTTCAAAATTAGGGATGGTAAAATGAGATTCTTTTATTGGGGGTTGGGGGTGGGGTGTGTTGTTAGGGTTTATTGCCTGAATTTTGAATTTGACAAATTGCTCAATTGCTCAAATGTTTATTGACATCAAGTGGCAACATAAATTCAATGGGATGTCTTAAAAGTATTAAGTATTGGGCATATTTGAAGGTTTTATGTTGTGTTTATTATCCTTTATCTTTTTGTTAGACCGGTTCTGGACCGGTCCAGCCGGCCCAATCCGTTGGGCCGGCTCATTTCGTTTACAGGAGGAGGGAGCTGGCGGAACCCAGGGGAGGAAATTGGGTGGGATCCACTTGATTTTCAATTTGAATCTTGGAGCCAAAAGGAGTGGAAGCAAGGGCAATTAGGTCCTTTTGTGTTATTTTTGAATAAGTAGGGAGAAAATGATAGGTTAGGGTTAGGTGAAATTTGTTTTGAGTTCTCTTGTTCTTCTTTGGTGGCTAGGGCTCTAGATCGAATTCTAGAGATTAGGAGAGTGCGATCCTCCTCTCGAATAGAGGATTCTTGTATCTTTGCTATTTTCCTTGCATCTACTAGTAAAATTCAAGACTTTTCTCCAAATTTCTCTCAGTTTTTCCCTGTTTTTCCCGTTGTTTTGGCTGTTTTCCTGCTGTGGACAGCAGTTTGCATTGAGATTTGTTGTAAAAGTGAATAGGAAATACTTGAAATCAAGTATTTCCTATCACTTTTCTCTTCAACATTTTATCAATTTGAACCACATATTGGGAAATATGGTGGAATTTAAGTTTCTTTTATATGTGTGAGCTGTCTAGGAGTTGAAGCATTAATATCCTTAAGATATTAAAAAGACCTATAAATTTACTCATTTCGAGGAAGAAACAATTTTACTTAAAATTCCCCCTAAACATATTCCTGGAAGTTTGATTTGACATACTTTTCGCTTGAGTTATATGGGATAGAAATGGACTAGGACTCTAGGAGTTTGTGTGGTTGGTTATGCCTTCACGTTGAACTAACCATCGTATACTTTAATTAATATTACTATCAGAGTACCAAGTCTTTTGTTATGTTTCATATTGTGTATTTTAATATCTTAATCTATGATGTAACTATTGGAGAATTCCTTTTGAGAAGGGTCTTTAAGTTTCACTGCAATCAGAAATTCTATTTTAGTTTTGAAAGTCAGTGCACTTGCATAACTTCTTTTGCCTTCTTGTGGCCCTCATCAAAATTGGGGCAGTTATGTTATGGCATAAATCCTTTAGAATCTTATGAATTGATTGTATTCTGTATGTATTTATAGAGGATTAAGTATGAATAGGCCCATATAATGAATTATCAACATGTTAGTTTAAATAGTCAAAAGCTAAGATAGAACATTTTAAGACTCGTAAGCATAAGATTGTGAAAGTTCTTATGATTAAGACTCTTGATACATCTTAAAGGTCTTTAACGTGACATGTGATACGGATACCTCATGTATAGCATCAGTGGGATTTTAAGTCTGAAGGTGTCTTTGTATTAGTGTGAAATTGAATCTACTTATCATCTAACACAGATTATTTGAGGCTTTAGCATATTTGAACTTAGGCATGACAAGAAGGCCACTTAATCTTGACAATGTCTTTATATCTTTATAGGTGGCTCATTTTAAAAAGTTGAGTGGCACTTTGTAAAGTATTAGTAGTGCTTCATATTTGATACGGGACTTTGGTGAGAGCAATGTTAATTTTAGGAAATTCTCATAGATCCTTTTTCCGTTCTTGTATGACTCATGGTGTAATTTTTTGTGGAAATGTTAGCAATATAATTTCACTCCATTAACCTTACCTTCGTTTATTTATTTATTTATTTTTCTAGAGACTTGATTTTGTTTATCGAGAAAAATCCTTTTGTCTTTTATACTTTATATTCATCTCGATTCTTCTTAAATTTCTTCCTTTTTTGCTTGATGTTTGATTAGAAGTTCATTTGACTTGTTGAAAAGATGCGTGGACAACATGCTAAGAAGATTAGAATGCTATCGAGATGAATTTCAAGTGGTTTGCGAGGTTGAGTAGAGGGAATTAGGGAATTTCTCAGAAAGACCTTTATCTCAAGAGTTGCTTGTCTCTTTTGTTGAGAAGATTGCCGTTGAGCAGTTACAATGCCAACATAGCTCCAACAATTTAAAATCAACGTGACCTTCTTATAGCTTGCTGTAGTAAATTAAACAATTCAAAATCAGCCATGATTTACTGTAGTAAATTTTCTTGCTCTTTTATTTGTAATAGACATTCCTTATCTATATCAGGTTGTTGCAAAAGAACTTGGGATTATTTAGAATTAGGGACGTGCTAGTGAATAGATATTTTTTGAATCTTACAAGAGAGACCTGAGAGAGAAAACTCCGAGAAGTAAATAGGAGTGACTACAGCGAGAGGAGGAATTTCAAGGAAAAATGCTTTCTCCTCATTTTGTAATTGTTTAATTTTTTCCATGATGAAACTATAGCTTCTCGACTCTCCATCAAGAATCCAAATTTCACCCCATGCTTCCTACTTAATATGTTGGCCAGATCTTTTCAAGTGATTTGGATCAAGTTGGTGTTAGAGCGTTAGGTTTGGAGCAACCTTGGTGCATGCTGTTAGCAAAAAGCAGTAGCAAGAATATCAAAGAGCCAATATTTGCCTTAGAGCTTTCAAGAAAAGGAAGACGAGGCTGCCTTGATGTCAACTCCATAAGGAGAAAATTCTTATAACGTTGCTGCCCAAGCTGCACTTCAACTAAAATGACAGTGATGATGGAGATATTGGGCAAGAAAATCCAGATGTCAAATTAAGAATCAATCTACAAAGAGTCTCGTTATTTCAACAATGAGAAGCTTGTGAATACTTTGCAATCAAGAAGATGACTCAAATGAGGAAGATGAGGATCTTGAGCTTTTTGTCGGAGGGCATCAACAATGTTTGAAGGTTGAAGCCAAAATTATTATCCCCACATTTGATGCTTCTATGGACATTGAAAATTTCGATACTTGGTAAGATTAACTTAAGATTTATTTGCCTTATGAGTGCCCTTTCCTAGAGTAGGTTTTGTTTGCATGCCTAAAACTCACTAAGTGTATGTGGATGTGGTGTAATACTCATCTCAAGTAGGGGCGTTAGAAAGTTACTTGGAGGCAATTCATGATGTTACTCCACCTAGAATTCTGCCCTATAGGGGTACTATGTGGAAAGATAGCTGAAGTGATATGGGTTGCGACACCAATACTATCAAATCATAAAAAAATGTACCACCAAGTTTAAGAGACAAGCCTTGAAAATAGGCATGCTGTTGGAAAATATCTTAGCTTTGTTGAAGTACACGATTGAGATACTGATGTAGAACGGGAAAACGGCCTTGCTAGGGATAGGATCTCCTCTCCAAAATCTGAAGGAAATTTTGATCTCTTTGCCCAGAACCTGAGAAGACTCTCAGATTTCCTCTTGAGAAAGACAAGAATTGCTGGACAACAATTTGCTGTGGTAGAAAAACAGCAACTAATAGGTTTCTTATTGCTGGAGACGTGAGAGCATGGGTGGGAAAACCTGGGCTGCAGTATTAGAAGGTAGAAAGTTCCATGTGGGAGGAGTAGGCGGTGGAGCCAGAGAAATTCAAATGTCAGCCTGCTCTTGAAGAGGAAACACATGTGGGAGCCCCGTTAATGAAATCTGAAAATAACTTCAGCTAGTTTTGTTTCCAAAAGCTGCTTGGAAAATTCAGATACCTAGGCTTAGGAATTAATGACTTGGGGGGAACTTTAATGCTCCAAATCAATTCTTGTAATAGCATAGGAAGGAAGATATGGAAATTCTGTTACGTGGAGATAATCCAGAGAGAATTCGGCTTGATTTGGGAAGAGAATAAGTGGCGAGAGGAGTAACCCAAGAGAGGCCTTGAATGCTTCGGCTAACAGGCTAACATCAAGTTAGCCCATTAATTTCTTTCCCCAAATCTGCATTATCCCGTGAACAAATTTTGAGGAAATCCACTAAGGGGGAAACGGTAAGCTGAGAGGAAATTAGGAAATATAACTTAAAGTTATTCACAGAGATTTGGAAATTAATTTAGAGCCAAGAGATGAATGAGTGTTTCGGCTAAGTGGAATTGGGGAGATTTAAAATTATTTCCTAAAGTCAAGAGGGGAGATTAGGAAGTAATTAATAAATCAAGCCAATGGGGGCAAGGTTGATGGTGTTTTAATGCTCTTAGATTTGAATTTTAAATTCAGTTGAATTTAGAATTCAAATGAATTTAAATTAAGAGTTATGAAAGTGAGGCAATAAATCAGATTTTGAATTTAATTTCAAATTGATTTCAATAAAGCAATTTCAAAAATAGATGAACTAATTAGGAAAGAATTTGAAATTTGAATTTGAATAATTTCAAATTCAAATCAATCCCTAAATTAACCCAACCAAATTAGGAATTCCAAACGGGGTGGAGAGGAAGGTTCGGCCGGCGGCTAATGGGGTGGAGCCGGCGGCATGGTTCGGGTATGGGGGGATTTCGGGTGGAGGTGAAAATCCGGCGGCCAAAACGGAGATGGGGAGGAGGAAGAAGATGAAGATAACGACGAAGAGCAATAAGAAGGAACAAAAGCAAATAAACAAAATATCAAAGATACAACCGCGAGCCCGGACACATCCTGCGGCTGACGGGTATTACGTTGTCCTTCTCCAAGGAACTCACGCCACGAGCCCGGACCCATCCTGCGGCTGGTGGAAACTCCGACTCCCTCCCATAGGGATTTCACTAACGTTCTTCCCAAAGAACCCAAGTGCAAAACACAATTTTTTTTTATTAATCCATCATCCCAAATACAAGAGAAGGGGCCTCTATATATAGGCCTCAAAAGAAATTAAAAGACAGATTAGCCCCTTGGGCTTACATAAGACAAAAGGGTAAAAAAGGGGAATTGCAAAATTAAATCAAAATACACTTAATAAACTAAAATAAAACAAAGTGATCTCGGTCGTCGATCTTCAACTCCTCCTCGGATAAGCATGGACGGTTGGATGTCCGCATCATTTAGATTTTGTTTTTTTATGCATTGTAAAGGAGATGATGGTGGGCTCATTTGTGGAGGTTGATTGATGCAGAGGAAAATTATAAATATTATTTATGAGAGCATGGAAATATATGAATCCTTTTAATAGTTTCATTAATTAATTAAATTATTATGATACATTCTTTGGAAATTACCATTCGAATTCTTATGTGAAGATTTTATTATTATTAAAATTATATTATTAAAGCATCAAATTAAATCCACCATTATAATTTTGGCCAAGGGAATACCTAGAGTCAATTTTCATCTTCAATGTTTTTATGAAAATTTATTCAAAGTGCATTTAATGCAATTTTGCACAGGAGGGAAAAGCAAGTTTCCAAGCTAAATAATAACAAAACAAATTAATTTATGTATTATTGATATGTGTTGGAGGCTTGGAGCCTCTTTCTTTCTCTCTTATTGTAATGCTATATATAGCCATTTAACTACTTTTGAATGAGATGGAATGGAAATGGATTGCTTTTGAATGATTTTGTTCTTAAGCATGGCTAAGTGGTCTCTCTTTTGGAGAGCTTGATGATTCTTCTATAAATTTATATTTGGAACCATAATCCAAATTTTCACACTTGGATGTTATATGGCTATCTTTATCCGCCTCTCACTACCTCTCAAACATTCGGAATTAGAGCAAAGAAGATCCATTTGTAAACATTTGATGATGTATTCTTTTGAGTGTTTTTAAAGCGTACATACTTTTGTTTTTATTTTGATCTTTTCCAAAAATATAATCTTTTTTGGCTACTTCTTCATTATTATGTAAATTTTCTTTTTCAATCTCCACTCTTTATGTGCATCTTTGGTTTGGCGAGGTTGGTTAGACATTTTGCATTGTGGATTTGATTAGAATTTTTTGCATTTTGTTGAAAAAGAATTGGTAGTTATCTAGATTGCGTTGTATTTGCATTTTTTCAGTTTTTTTTCTTATATTGCATTATGATTCTCCTTACAACAAAAACAACAATACTTAAGGAAAAACGCAGCAGAAATCAACAAAGGAAGAGATTTTGGGCTAATTCTCTTTGATAAAGGCACAACAAACCCTAGGTGCCATTAGGAACAACTCCAAAAAAAAACTATATCAAACACAATCACATAATGAAAACAAAATAATTAACCCTAAATAAGATCTCCTAATTCTCTCCTAAATATGAATTCAAACAAAGCCCTCTTTCCCTAAATAATTTCCTCCAAAATTTGAATTCAAATCAGCATTCTTTTCCTAAATAAACCCCTTTCAAATTTGTATACAAAATAGCCCTCTTTTCTTAAATAAACATTCCTAATTTCTTCCCAATCAAATCAGTCATTTTTCCCTAAACAAACCTTCATAATTTCCTCCCAATCAAATTAAACCTTCTTTCCTTAAATAAACATTCATAATTCTTGCTCAATTTTGATCTTCTATGGTAAGTAATTAATCCCTTTTGACCCCCACCCCCTCTCTTTGTCTTTTGTCCCCATTAGTATGGTCCACAAGGCTCGACCCATTACATCATTGCTTCCTTTTTTGTTAGCATCCATTTAATTCTCTAGGAGTATAGTGTTTGAAAAAAGGGATAAATGATCTCGAACAAAATCATAAAAATTATTTATTGAGTATGAAAATATGTGAATCATTTTGAGAGTATGGTTTAAGATTGTGCAATATGAAGCCCACCTTAACGCAATTCTAGTGAAAAACAACTCAAGGTTTATGCTTTGAGTTTTTTTATGAGGCTTGTGCCTCAGCTTGGCTGAGTCCCGTCTTGAGGCGCTCCTCGCTTAGCTAGTGTCAAGTGTACGATTTACCCTATATATATATATATATATATATATATATATATATATATTATTAATACTTACCTAAATATTAAACTAAAGCCTTGAACAAATCACACCTTAATATACCCCTGAACTGCAACAACTTCCTCTAGACTGCCGCGACCTCTAGCCTGCTGCCTTTGCCGTAGTCATCACCATGGTAGCCGTCACTAAGGATCACTTAAAAGCTGCACACCACCACCACCACCACCTCTAAAACTTTTGGAGTATTACTCTCGTCTTTATTTTGATGGCAAACATTTATGAAAGAGGAAGATAAATTAAATAAATGATAAATAAGTAGATTGTGCGGCATTGGACTCCACAAGATGAGGCAGTGGAGATGTCAATTTGTTATGACAACGATTCAAATAAAGATCACCTTAGTGAAGACACTGCAGATGATTTCTTAGTTTTTGATAGCTATTTCAACTTTCATT
Source organism: Dendrobium nobile (assembly GCA_022539455.1). Lineage (NCBI taxonomy): Eukaryota > Viridiplantae > Streptophyta > Magnoliopsida > Asparagales > Orchidaceae > Dendrobium > Dendrobium nobile. Next base: position 32,541,442 of record CM039732.1, on the reverse strand, counting down.
AGGATTTAAATTTGGATTAGTAGGGTATGAAAAAGATGGAATTTGAAGTTGAACTTTATGTTATTTGATATGTTTATGCAATTCCTATATTTTATGTTGTTTTGTTCTTGTAATATTTTGATTTCGATTCTATTTCGTGCAATGTATCAATTGCCACTTTATGTTTTGTGCAATTTTTCGTTTCATATGAATGTTAATTTACTACTTCATAGTTCAATATAAATTAATATTTTATCTTTTAACATATTATTTGGGTCTTTTATAAAAAAATCACTTTTAACTTTTTATTTTTACTTTATACAATTTTGGATTTTGATGCTTCCGCTTCAAAATGCCTTGAGGCCTACGCCTCTCCTCATGATCGAAAAACAACCAATTGCACAATTTTAAACCTTGTTTGAGACTTCTTTTAATTAATTAAATGATTATAATATGTTCTTTGGAAATTCCTTTGGAATTATAATATGAAGATTTTTCTATTATAAAAGATTAAAAGGTTTATTATTAAAGGTTCAAATGAAGTCTACCATTGTAATTTCGGCCAAGGGAAGATCAATAGTCAATTTCCATTTTTAAAGTTTGACTTTGGGAGCTTCCATGAAGATTAATTCCAAATTGAAAAGGGTGTTATTTCAAAGTGCATTTATTACAACTTGGCCAAGGAGGGAAAATAGTTTGAAAGATGGTAATTATGAATGTAAAAGATTAAAAGCTTCTTGTATTCTAGATGCAACTTTAATGATGATTTGTGAAGAAACTTTTATTTCTGTGTTTTTTTTTTCTTATAGTGCTTTTACTTCCAACCACCTTCCCGCTTTTAAGGCCAATAGAAACCCTAGGTTACCTGTAGATGCCATATAACTTGCCAAGGAGATGATACTATTCTCTTTTGGAGATTGGTCTTCCACTGTTGGATGATGTTTTTCAGGTGGATATATTAATGTTCGCCTTTTGAATCTTTTTTATCAAGAGAAAACTTCTCAAGAATCTCCTTTCTTACTGTATCTATCTTTTGTGATGCCATTCCAATTGATTTCAGTGGAGGTTTTTTTCATATGAAATATAAAGTTTAGTGTCCTTGTGATCAATGTGTTTTTCCAAAGAATGTGATGCAATCTCGTGATTAACGGGAGTTTCAACTTTATGAAAGATTTCTTTTCTTATTTCTTCGGAGGTTTCATGTTTACCTCGATTCTTTCTGTTGATTTTTTTTCTTTTTATTTTTATTTTTTGATTCTTTCTGTTGATTTGATTGCCTTATTTCTTTTGCTTTGGTCTATTCTGTATGCTGATATATGAGTTTATTTTGGCATATCTCATAGCATCATTGCATGATATATTTATTGTTAGATTTTCTTTGTTAGAGTCTGCCTCGTGCCCCCCCCCCCAATTAAAAAAAAACTAGCTGTTGCCCAAACAAGTACAATGACTAAGTTGAGTTAAAAGTGAATTCTTATGAAACAAATAAGTTTTATCATAACTCACTTCAAGATGACTTGAGAAATTGAGATCCATTCACTCACAGCAAAACAAATTGACCCTCAAGCATGCTCATATGATTACTCCTTGTTAGTATATGAATACTTAATTCCATAATATGCATATTAGTTCTTTTAAATTTTCTGTTACGACTTGATTATTATTTGTTCTTGAATTATGAGCTTATTGCTAATTATGTCCATGCAGGACCGCCAAACAGCTCTGTTTACAGCTACACAAACTAAGGAGGTTTATATTTGAACTTTTATTCTACTAGAACCTTTTTTTCTTCTTACATTGCTAAACTATTGGAAAGAATACCTGCAGGTTGAGGATTTTGCAAAATTAACATTCAAGGAAGCTCCTGTATACATTGGTGTTGATGATGGGAGATCAAAGGTACTTTGCAGAGTCTGTCTCTTTTCATTATTTTTTCTCTTAGTATGTCTGCTTGGAAATGACCACAAAGATTCAATAGGTTACTGTCGAAGGACTGCAGCAGGGTTACTGTGTGGTTCCAAGCAGCAAAAGATTTCTGGTTTTGTATGCTTTTTTGAAGAAGAATTTGTCAAAAAAGGTCATGGTTTTCTTCTCTTCTTGCAATTCGGTCAAGTACCATGCAGAGCTTCTCAAATATATTCAGATTGACTGTTATGATATCCATGGAAAGCAAAAGCAGCAGAAAAGGACTAGCACCTTTTTTGATTTCTGCAAGGCCAACAAGGGTATCTTGCTGTGCACTGATGTTGCAGCTCGTGGTCTTGATATTCCTTCTGTGGTTTGTTTGCTGTTGTGTTAAACTTAACTTTTTTTTCTTGTGTAAATCAATTTTTTTGAAATTTTAAATGTTTCCTTTTGTTCTAGGACTGGATTTTGCAGTATGATCCTCCTGATGAGCCAAAGGTAATAATTTTTTTACTTATTTTTTATATTAAGACATAAGAGCTCATTCAGAACTCGCCATAAATAAATTATGTTTAAATTTCCATCACCCACGAGATATATTATATTACATTGAGCAGGAATATGTACACAGAGTTGGTCGAACTGCACGTGGGGAAGGTGCTGAAGGAAATGCTCTACTCTTTCTGTTGCCTGAAGAGTTGAAATTTGTTTCCTATCTGATTGTATGATTGAAACTATAATTGTCCTTTTCTCACTTTCAAGTCGTATTTGCTTAACATCTTTTATTTTCTTCCTGCCAGGCAGCTAATGTACCTGTGAAGCAATACGAGTTTTCTGAAAAGAAGGTGCCAAAATTGCAGTCTCAACTGGTATTCTCATTATTCGACAATCGTGCTAATATTTTCTCAATCAAAACCTGAGGGTTTTCTTCCTAAGCTTGAGAGCTACTTCTTCTCCACTTTTTTCTTCTTCTAAGTCTTTACCTATTTCTTCTCTCCACAAGTTACCCCTCCATTGTATCCTTTTTTCTAAAAGTGTGAGTGGTGTTGTTGGCCGGTTTGTCGGTATTTGTCGGAGGAGTTGTGATGGGTGTTGGATCAAGATTGTTGTGATGGTCCATTGGTTTGCATGTTCTTTAGAGTACCTTATTTTCCTATTTTATCGATACATGTGAGCTGACCACTTGTTGGTTGTTCTGAGGGTATTTTCTTTAATTTAAGTTTTTGTTCATTTCTAAATCTTTTTTAAAGTTTTTTTGCATCTGGTTGGATTTTTGTCGGTGGTTTGTTCACTTATTTTGGATTGAATCGTGTCCTGTTTTCTCTTAAGAGTTCTCCTTTGATTTTAGAACTTTTGGATCCCATCTATTATATTTGTACCATGATTTACTCGGTTCTTCATGAAATTATTCTGTTATGAATATTCTGCAGGAGAAAGTTGTCGGGGAGAACTACTACCTCCTTCAGTCAGCTAAAGAGGCGTATAGGTCCTACATATTAGCATACAATTCACACTCCATGAAGCAAATATTTAATGTACACCATCTCAATCTTCAGGTACTTGAAAATAACTCCAAATATAAACTACATGAGGTTTCTTTTTCAAAATTTCTGCAGAAATATTAACAGTGAAGCCTAGTAGTACTCCTTTCTCCGTGATTGGTCAGATGACATTCCCAGGGCCTCATTTGTGACAAATTAATGTGTGCGGAGACCGCACACAAGCTTACATTCGAATTTGATGCGCTTCTGTTTTTTTTTTTTAAATGCAAAAATACAGTAAAAGCGCATCAAATATCTTACTAATTGAGTATTTGCTGCACTTTTGAAAATATTCAACAAAAGCATAGTAAAAGGGCAGCTAATACGTAATTAGAATTATATATTAGTTGCCTTTTGCAAAAATACAGCAAAAGCATAGTAAAAGCATAGCAAATCCAAACTTAAGCTTGCGTGCGGTCTCCGCTCAGAATAATTTGCCCTCATTTGTTAGCAATTATATGGTTTGCATCAACAGATTTTTCAAATGAGTTTCTTATGAAAACAAAATCTGTTTCACGCCTGAATTTTACTGCTGGATACTGTATACTCTTTTTTCCCTCCTGTATTAGTTTCTTGAGTATGAATGCCATTATAGACTTCGCTACTATTCAAAAAAGGAATTTTTTCAGCCTGCAAGAGATTGATTGGAAATTTGATTAATTTTACAGGACGTTGCTGCATCGTTTTGCTTTAAGACACCTCCAAAAATAAATCTGAACTTGGAGAGTAGTGCGTCCAAGTTTAGGAAGAAGATGCGGAGAGTGAATGGCCGTTCTGTCAATGCATATAGGACTGAAGGAGGTGATAAAAGACAATTTGTTAGGCTTTAAAGATGTCATTGTTTATTTATGTAGCCTAAACCAAATGAATTCTTTAGTTGTTATAAATCTTTTAATTCCCTTGAATAAAAAGCTTAATGAATTAGATTTTGACATCCTCTTTTATAGTAAATGATTTTTTGATGGTTACGATTTTGAAAATTTTATATATGCTTAACGGTTTCTTTATTAGTTAGCTATTGTGCTCTTATTTTTTTTGCTCTCTTAGAACTGTTCAAGTCTTATGTCTTGGAGAAATTATTAAGTTCAGACACCGGACACAGAGATTTGAGCAGTCAAAGTGTAATTATTGTAGCAGTTGCGCTTAGATTATAGACACAGAGAAATTCGAATGATTCTCTCTATTGACGTTCGGACCTAATAATTTGCCTGGCTTGAGGCCAAGCAAACATTTTATCTGTTAACATTCTTGGCAGTAATATGCAGCATAAGAAGCATTCTATTATGGATTTAAAAAGCTTGCACAAGCTCTACTGGCTCTCTGTTTGGGATGGCTGTGAAGTTGCTATTAGAAAAATAATATAATTATCTGGTTGCAAAATAAAATTTCATCATAAAATTTTCAAAAGAGCAATGAAAAAGCAATTTGCAAGTAATAGTAAAAAAAAATATTTATAATTACTATTTGAAAAACAGAAAAGTTTGGAAACTGTCTCAAACTTACCCTTATTTTCAAATTTATCATAGTTAGTCTTTTAAAGTTATAGAAACACAACATTTAAAAGTTCATTATGGTTCATTGTCATGCTATCCTATCAATCATGCCATTCAGACATTATTCAATCATACCATTTAATATAGGTGAGAAGCTATGAGAAAAACATTTCTAACATTCTATAAAAACTTAAAAATGCTCTAATTTCAGTGTGTTGATTCTAAGACTTCGTTTGAGATGGCTATATAAGATAGCTTTTTAGCATAAAATAATTTAGTTCAAAAAATTTTTTGTTATAAAAAATTATTTTTTTAAAAAAAATCTCAAATGAAACTTAAGTCTCGAGGATATCATCATCAATAATATTATCTTTGCTTAGATAAATTATTATGTGCGGTCCCCGGACCGTCCAGAGGTCAATCATGATATGTCACATCATTTGATACATAATGGTATACAGTAAATTAGTGATGTGGCACGTTCTGATGAACCTTCGAACGACATCCAGTGACCGCACGTAATAATTTAGCCTTTGATTGACACCTTGGCATACCTGCAGCTCTTTCGTAAGGGTTTCAAGCATTTTTATGGAGGTGAACCGGTGGAAAAAAAGGCAATGTCTGCCTATGAAAGGTGCTAGCTCAAGAGTTCTATATTACCTTCAGTGTCAAAATCATATAAAATCTATTTCTCATATTCTTGAATATATTACAATTATTAAAGAACTAATAAAAAACGAATAAAAAAGTAATAAAAAAAAAGAATCTAATGTATTAAGAAATTCTTTGAATATATTAAAATTCCTATTCCACCTCTTCAAGTAAAATACGTCGATACTAAGAGAAAAATTCACACTGAGACCTGCATACCCTATAGTGGAACTATATCCAGAAAAGTGTTTATTTTGGAAATATATGATATTCAATTAATATATTAAATTGAATATTGATTATTTCCTCATGTTGATTTAATTAGGAATTAGCTAATGAAGCTTTTTCCTAATCTATTGTATCTCAAACCTATAAATAAAACCCTAGGGGCTGTTGTTGTTGTTGTTGTATGAAAGCACAGAAGAGAGCTTGAGAGTACTGTAATCATTATTGTTCTTCATTATAGTGAAATCATTCCCTACCCGTGGACGTAGGCATCTTCGCCGAACCACGGAAATCACTGTATTTTTGTGTTGTTTATTGTGTGATTTTTATTTCCGATGTTTGTAAAAAAAAAAAAAGAGTAGGCGGTTCTCTCCATTTAGAAGGATTGAAGTTGAGCTATCCCACAAATTTAATTCCCTATGCTAGAACTGTGGGGTTCTCTAAAAACGAATTTTCTTTATTTGGATGGAGTAGAATTGGAGGGAATTTTCACTCATCTTTGAACCTCTAATTTTTTTCATGATGGGGAGTTGATTATCGCATAAGTTGGGTGTTGCTCATATAATAGATGGTGGTTGGTGCAACATAATTTTTTTGGTGCAACAATGCATAGATGGTGCAGAAGAAAGTTCTCCCAAATTTATCGAAATTATGCAATATGTTGATTTTCTATTTTGAAGTACATTTCTCGCTTATTTTTGCGTCTCTTCACATAATTTTGGTTTGATTTTTATTGGAATCTCATAATTGGATCCCCGTGGCGGCGCTATCCTAAAACCAACTCCCAAACAAAACCAATATTAAGTTAATGTCTAAGCTCCAGCCCTACACCTCCTTTCATATGAAGAATATGAGTATATTTATAGCATTTTTCGAGTGATATTTTAGCCATTTTAGCTTAAAACTTTAAAACACTCCATTAGATAGCTCATATTGATTTCCTTGATCATAAATTATTCTTTTATTAAGTACAGTAAAGATGTCAGCATTGAATGATCTTGGACTCATTTCTCTAGTGGAGACTCTTTTTGACCGTAAGCACATGATATTAAAAAAATCATTTGATTATTCAATTAAAGTTATGAAGTTTTTAATCGTATTTTAAATGCTTCAGTTGTGCTCATTTACTCAGATCGGCATAAAATCTAAATTTAACTCTAAATGTTTTTCAACATTAATATACATCGAGTTGATAAGAGATATTTCCTTGGAAAAGACGGTCACAACTAAGGCATTGGAAAACTCTGTTGATTCCAAGTTGGTGGCTAAGAATAGTTTTGGATTATCCAACAAATAAATCTTCGAAATAGCTGATTTCGACGACTATGGAAGAAGTTAGAACAGCACGATTCCAATAGGAATACTGAATTTTCTAGCTTTTCGGCGTGTACATGCAGTAATTACGTGGAGTTCTCAAACTGATGCGCGAAATTTATTTCCGTAATTACATACAAAAATTCCTATGTTGCTACTCCCAAATCTCAAAAATGTATTTTGATATTTACAATGGAAGAGATAGATAGGAAGAGAGAGAGAAAGAGAGGATGAGAGAGAAAATTTTGTTATATTCATTTCATCTTAAAATACATCAATAATTTTGCTCGAAATTCATAGATTCTCAACGAAGCTCCACTAAAATTGATGAAGAGACTTCAAAATTTGTTTTTTTTTTTTTTTCGTGTAATCGTATAGTGATGTGGTCTAGTGTACCTAGTGTTGTGACGCTGTGTTGTTTGTTTGAGCAGGGTGTTGTGACGTTTCAGACCCGGACGTTGTGGTTTTGTCAAGTAAATTGAAGATAGAGTGGAGCGCCGCAACGCTCCAAATATGCCGCCGCGACGCTATGAGGCTGGTTGGGTTGGTTCTTTCTTTGTTTTTATGAAGGATTGCATCCCTTGGTGGTTTATTGGATTACTCTTTGTTAGTTCTAGTATGACAATGGGTGCATGAGTGAAGAGGGACAATGAGAGAGTGGGGAAGAGATCTGTATTATTTCTCCCAAATTTTTATAGCAATTTTTTTGGTGTGGTGTGGCTCTATAGTTTTTTTTTTCCAATTTCTAGTTTTTCAATATTAAATTCTAGTGTTCTTTCTTTCTGATGTGATTTTCTATTTCTTATTTGTTTCACTACTTGATTTTACTTCCTCAATAAGTGAATACTATAAATAATATTAAATAGTCTTAAGTTATTTGATGGGTCTAAAAAATCAAAGCAAGTTTATTTGGGCCAACTTAGTGGGTTAATAAGCTAGGTCAAGAAATTTTTTACAGTGTATGAAATTTTTTTTTTCTTTTATTAACATTAAAAAAAATAGTTAGTAACATTATAAAATATTAGAAATAATCTTGTTTATTAGATTTAAATGAGAATTTGACTTTTAACAGAACATAATGGAGAAAAAGAATTCATGTAGTCTACCCCACGTAGTGGGACAAAGGCTTGATGATATTTTTGTTGTTGTTATTGTTGTTAGTTGAACTCTTGAGTGGCGAAGAAGGACATAAATTCCCATCAAATTTTTTTTGGTGAATGTCGACATAAAAGTAGATATTTTGTTTATAACAAGAGATATTATCTCCTCAAATCTATGCTTAGACCTTCCCTTAACATAATTAGAGCTCCGACTAAGAGGTTGATTATGAATAGTGAATTCTTGTACTACCTCAACTAAGAGGGTTGAAAAAATAAGAGGCTAGGACTAATCTACTCTATGAAGAGGGAAAAGAGAGACAATCACAAATACACTTATCATCAAGACAAAAAGATAAGATATTTATAGTGATTTGGTTATATAATTTATATCTACCATCAAGACTACAAAAAATGACTATCTATTATGAATAACTTGAATACTTGCTAGCACATATAATGCGTCACAAAGAGCTTCCTTTTTCAATATTTTACAATATATAAATACAAGAATATAAAAAGAGAGAGAAAACGATGAATGATGGAACTAATTAGAAGAGAAGAACCTCAAAGATGGAATCCTCATATAGTCTAAAGGCTTCATTTGGAACGACTTTTTTACTGTTTCTTAAAATAATTTTTTAGTACAATACATCTTAAAGTTGCTTTTTATTACAATTTTTTTTACTAAAAAATTGCTTTAAGAAACAGTAAGAAAGCCGCTACAAATGAAGCCTAAAGTTTTGTTTGAGATAACTTTCTTATCATTTTTTTAAATAGTTTTATAGTACAAATATTTATTGAATTAGAAATTTTATACAAACAAATTATTTTAGAAAACAGTAAGAAAGTCATCCTAAACAAAGCCTAAGTTTCTTATAGATATATGCAATCAATATGAGATGTAGGATTGCCCAATCTACACTCGAACTTATTTTTATTATATGTTTAAATATAAATAAAAACCTAATCTCAAAAGAATCCTAATGATTCTCTCCCGGTAAGAGTTTATAAAGATAATTAAAAAAACTGAATTCTGAAATAAAAGTTTTTTAAAATTTTAAGTACTTTGTATACATTACGGACAAAACCGTCATTAATTTTACGATCATAGAATTCTCAATGTAAATGAATTTGCAAATAACTCCCCTGAAACCCCATAAATGACCAATCTATTACAAATAATTAACTTAAGAAATTACAAATAACTAAACATTTACTTTTCTTCTATTACGGAAAGTGTTTTTTCTCGGTTTTTCTATTATTTCTTAAAGCTATTTTTTTATAAAAAAATAAAAAATTTTATCATAAAAAATTGAAAATTGTCCCAAATGAAACTTTGCCATGACTTTCTTTTTTGATCTTTAAAACAATTTTTTAATACAAAATTTTTCTGAAATTCGCTTAAAAAAAAAAGGCTTACCATACGAAGCTTTAACTTCAAAATTCCAACTTCTTATATACGGCCTTTGAAATCGCGTTTTAATTTTATGAAAAACTTACCCCCGACCTCCATTTCGCCGTCGTCTCCCTTTGGTTTTCATATGGCTCTTCCCCTCATCATGCTTCTCATCCTTTCCACGCTGGCCCTCCATCCCCACCGCTCCTCCGCTGCCGACTCCCTTTCAGGAAACCAGTCCCTTTCCGGCGATCAGAAGCTCACATCCGAAGGAGGTAAATTTGTTTTCGGCTTCTTCCCATTAGGAAACTCCCCTAAAAGATACTACATAGGTATCTGGTACAACACCAACATGGTTTCCAAACTCACTCCTGTCTGGGTCGGGAACAGGGACACACCTGTCCTTGATTTGTCCTCCACGGAGCTCAAGCTCTCTAAAGATGGCAACCTCGTCCTCCTCAACCAGTCAAAATCCCTAATTTGGTCAACAGAAACCAATATTACCGCCAATTCCACCATGGCGGTGCTCCTCGATTCCGGTAATTTGGTTCTCCAAGATAGCTCCGATATCTCTCGTATCCTTTGGCAGAGCATTGACCACCCCACAGACACCTGGCTTCCCGGCGGCAAAGTTGGACTCAATAAGCTTACCGGTGAGAACCAGCACCTGACAGCTTGGAAGAGTCTTGAGGACCCTGCTCACGGACTTTTCTACCTTGAAATCGACCCGAGCGGGAGCAGTCAGTACTTCATCCTGTGGAATGGCACCAAAAATTACTGGTCTAGTGGCTACTGGAATGGGAAAATCTTTAGTGGCGTCCCGGAGATGACCTCTAATTATATATATAATTTTCAGTATGTAAGCAATGCCTCTGCGAACTACTTCACTTACACAGTTAATACAGATGACGTCATATCAAGGTTCACCATGGATTACTCGGGGCAGATCAAGCAATGGACTTGGCTTTCTGATGCGCAGAACTGGATTTTGTTCTGGTCCCAGCCAAGAGAACAATGCGAGGTGTATGCGATTTGCGGATCTTTCGGTAGCTGCAATGAAAACAATTCGCCATCTTGTGGTTGTATTAAGGGTTTCAGTGAGAGGTCACCCGGGGAGTGGCATTTGGGTGATCAGAGTGGAGGCTGTGCGAGGAATACCCCATTGCAATGCGGAGGAAGTAGTTCGGAAGGAACAGAGAAGGATAAGTTTTATCAGATGGACGGTGTGAGGTTGCCTGATAACCCTGAAACTGTGGAGGCAGGGAGTAGTTCAGATTGTGAATCAACTTGCTTGAATAATTGTTCATGCACAGCTTACTCTTATAGTTCTAAATGCTCGTTGTGGTATGGAAATTTGCTTAACATCCAAGAACAATATAATGGATATGATCAATCCACTCTTTTCCTCCGCCTGGCTGCATCCGAGCTTCCAAGTTCTTCGAACAAGAGCAATGAAGGAGGAATTATTGGTGCAGCTGCTGGTGGTGCCATAGTGTTTTTGGCCGTGTTGGCTATTATTTGGCTGGTAATTTTGAGACGACAGCGGAGGAGAATAATTGGTGCAGCAAAAGCTGCAGCAGATGGCGTTTTGGTTGCATTCCGATACGGCGATTTGCGGCATGTTACTACAAATTTCTCAGAGAAACTTGGCAGTGGAGGGTTTGGATCAGTGTATAAAGGGTTCCTACCAGATTCAACCTTCATTGCTGTAAAGAAGCTAATAAATCTCAATCAAGGGGAGAAGCAGTTTCGGGCTGAGATTGGCACGATTGGAACAATACAACACATCAATCTGATTCGCCTTCGTGGTTTTTGCGCTGATCAAAACAATAAATGTTTGGTCTACGAATTCATGCCAAATAGTTCACTTGATGCTCATCTTTTTCATGGCAGTAAAACTGATTTAGATTGGGGCAAAAGGTATCTTATTGCTCTCGGAACTGCTCGAGGCCTGGTTTATCTCCATGAGAAGTGTAGGGACTGCATCATACACTGTGATATTAAGCCAGAGAACATCCTCTTGGATGCTTCTTTTCTTCCAAAAGTGGCAGACTTTGGCCTTGCAAAACTTCTCGGCCGGGATTTGAGTCGGGTTTTGACAACAATGAGAGGAACAAGAGGATATCTTGCACCAGAGTGGATCTCTGGTGTTGCTATCACTGCGAAGGCAGATGTTTATAGCTATGGAATGATGCTATTTGAAATTATATCGGGTAAGAGAAACACAGACCACTGGGAGGATAATAAAAATGGCTTCTTTCCTGCTTCTGCTATGAAAAAATTAATGGCTGGTGATATTCGTAGTTTGTTAGATCCGAGGTTGGAAGGTGTTGCTGAGATTGAAGAGGTGGAGACAGCTTGTAAAGTTGCTTATTGGTGCATTCAGGATGAAGAGATGTCTAGGCCAACTATGGAGCAGGTGGTACAGATGCTTGAGGGAACAATGGAGATTATCATGCCTCCAGTTCCAAAATCGCTTCAGCTTTATTCGGGGCAACAGGAACGAATTGTATTCTTCTCAGATTCAACGGTTGATCAGAGCAACCAGACACAAAGCACATTTTCCTCAAGTCCTGGAAGGAGTTCAAATTCTGCAAGTTTGAAGGAGTAAGCTAAGGGGAACCATAAGGACTACACATTGATTAATTGAGTTTGAGATGTTTTCTAGAAGTTGTTTTACAGATTTAAGCTTCTACTGTTAATTTCTCCATGCTGTCTGTTAGAAAATATGATCCAATTTTTATGTTCTTTCTTTTGCTGTTTGATTAAATAGGTGGTAAGTAGAGTTTGGCGTGTTAGGTGATTTCTTTAGTTTCTTGTATAGCCTCTTTTGCTACATATTAGATAGTACTTTAATTAGTTTAATTAATAGAATAAATAATATTATAATTATCATTAAATTAATTTAATTTATATTTATGATTTGCAAGTTAATATAGTTATTAGTTCTATAATTTTTATTAAATTAGTTTAATAGTTAAATATTTAATTAATTAGGATTTAGTTAAGCTAGTTTCTAATTCTATAATTAACACCTAAATAACTAATTTGATAATTAATAAAAAATAAGCTAATTCTAATTATATTAATTAACCCTAAATCTATTAAATGTAATTAAAATTAACCTTGATAAGTATATCATAATTTAGGGTGCGTTTGGGACGCTGTTTTCGCTGCTGTACGGTAGGAAACGCAATCGAGTTGGAGTTTGGGGAGACGAGGTCGTGCTCTGTTCTCAAATTTTTTGCGTCCCGCAGCTACTTTTTTCCGTCCTACTTTAGACTCTGCTTTTGCTACTTTCCGCTGTTTGAGGGTAAGAGAAAGACGCAAATGCCTTGCGAAATACACCCTATCTTCTTCTTTCTCGTGAAGTTCGGCTCTTCATCCATTTCTCTGCCAAACACCCTATCTTCTTCTTTCTCGTGAAGTTCGGCACTTCATCCATTTCTCCGACAAGACTGCTCGATCGGTATTAAATGGAAAGAATAATTTCGGAAAAAGAGGCGATCGATGAGGAAAGTCTGCCTGGTGGTTGAGACGGCGACAAGGGCTTGCGATATACTGCTCGAAGAGCCGGCGATGCGGCCGACAAAATGGAATCCCTAGTGGCGCCTGAAGAGGACTTAGACGCTTATTCCGATCATCTTTGTGCTCCAAAGTCTCCTCATTTTCCTTCATAACCACTTCCTCTTTGTCATTGCTACTTGGCCTAGACCACTTCACATGCTGCTCTGTCTGCTGATCATAGGAGCTCAGCTCACCATTTTGTTGAACAGCAATATTAGAGCATAAACTGTAATTAGTAATGATCTGTTTTACCGTTAATTACTTTAGTGTTGAGCTGTAATATTCCTATTGGTTTGTACCTTCTATACCACTTTTACCTAGTCTATTTATAGGCCTGTACTCATCTCTGTAAAGGGCATTCGAATACAATTTCCTTTTCAGTTTTCTCTTTCACCTTTTGCATTCTCTACTGTGTCTATTGGTTTCTTCAAGCAATATTTGCCCTTTCATTGGGGCCGCAGACACAATGAGGAGGAAGCAAGATATCTCCATTGGCCCAATTTGTGAGGCTTCGGTAATTCCAAACCATTTTCCCTTTTCACAGGCTTCCTCTGAAGAGGCGGGGACTTAGCCTGGCAAGCATTCTTTAAAACAAAACGGTTGAGTTGGTTGCGGAGTGGCAAGTTCTCTCGACCAAGCGTCAAAAAAACAAAGTTTGTTAAACTCAGACTTGATTAGGGGCTGTTTGGTATCGGATTTATCGTGGGATTTAAGTCGGATTTACGCTAAATCCAGCCAAACGGTTTTTGTGCGCGCGTTAAATCCGGGATTTCCGTAAATCCGATTTAGGATTTACGGCTTAAATCCCGGATTTACTAAATCCCTCGGTTCGGTGGATTTAACGGGATATTTACATAGAAGCGCGCGAAAGAGAGAAAGTTAACTTACAGCCAGCGAGCTCCTGTTCTTTCTTCCGATCAAAATGTCGTAACTTCCGATCGACAAGAGGGAAAGTCGTCGAAGGAGCGAAGTCGAACAGCCACGAAGGAACAGAAGTAGCGACGCGCGCAATCTGTACACCTCCTGCGAATCAACGAAGTCGAAGGAGCGAAGTCGAACAGCCACGAAGAAACCGAAGTAGCAACGCGCGCAATCTCTACACCTCCTGCGAATAAACGAAGCCGAACAGCAACGAGGAAAAGAATAGTGAAATTGACGCCTCAAAGTTATTATCGATTAACTTAATTTATATAATTTAAACAAATAATAATTAAGTTATTTAATTAAATAATTAATAGTAGAATTAGTGCATAATTTAATTATCTAATTTAACTTAATTGATTAATTAATGAGATAATTAGTAATTAAATATTAATTTAATTAACTATTTAATTATTTAAACTCTCATTTTGGTCCATGTTAGTTGTAATTAACTTTGTATTGAATTTTCGGTCATTTTTATATGACCTAAAATTGGTTTTATTATGTTTTATTCAATGATCTTATTTCATAAATATCTCATTTAAAATTAACGCCTCAAAGTTATTTTCGATTAACTTAATTTATATAATTTAAACAAATAATAATTAAAGTTAATTAATTAAATTAATAGTAGAATTAGTGCATAAATTAATTATCTAATTTAACTTAATTGATTAATTAATGATATAATTAGTAATTAAATATTAATATAATTAGCTTATTTAATATTTCAACTCTCATTTTGGTCCATGTTAGTTTTTAATTAAATTTTATGTCATTTTATATGACCTAAAATTGATTTTATTATGTTTTATGCAATGATCTTAATTTCATAAATATCTCTTTTAAACTTAAATCCCTGATTGCTATAAATCCTGATATATGTTACCAAACAGTTTCTCAGGATTTAACAAGATTTAATATTTAACATATCAAACAATTTTTAGGATTTAACACATTTTAGATTTACTAAATCCGGATTTACAGGATTTATTAAATCCCACTAAAGTTAAATCCCACTTGTTGCCAAACAGCCCCTTAGTTTCTGGGACAGAAACCTTTGAAGGCCGTCGAAGTAGCGGCGGGTTCTCACGGTTCCAAGCCGCTTAGTTAACTGTGACTTCAGCTCGCCGAGGTCAACCCTAGAAGTCTCAGTGAACAGTGAACATGCCAAAAAAAAAAAATTAAGATGTTTCTAATGGATTTATTATGCAGTTGGCATCAGTTTTTCGAAGTACTGTTGCACAATGTGCCGGACTGTTTTTTTTTTTGGAATATTTATGGTTGCTTTTTAGTTGAAACTGGGTGCTGCTCGTGGTTGCCTGTTTATACGCCACTGGATGCTCCCTTGGTGGAATCCTTTTGAATGGCCTTCGGGCAAACAGGGGACAGGTTTTTTTCATGATGAAATTTTGGCACAACATTTCAGATTTCTGAGTCCATGCTTTTTGCGGCTTGGGGAGCTTTCTGGATAGTTTTAGCTGTTGTTTTTTAAAAAAAATTTGCCGTTCTTTGAGCAGGTTTTGATGCCCTTTTGAGCATGCTCCATTGTCTTAGGAGTTTTATTGTTCACTTTTCTTTTAGAGGTTTTTACTTACCTGTAACAGTTTTTCTACATCTTTAATATCCGGGCTAAACACAAATTTTACCTCAAAAAAAAAAAATTTTATTCTCCTGCCAGTTTTCACAAAAAAAAAAATTTCTCTCGTGGGCCGGCAACAACGGGCAATTTTCCAAAAAAAAAAAAAAAAAATCTCTTAGTAGGTTTTTATTTTTTAAGGTGTATTTGCACTACTCTTTTCCAAAAAAAATTTCTCCCGTGGGCTGGCAACAACGGGCTATACCATCTCTTCTGCCTCGAGGCAATGGTTGTCCATCATCGATCGCGCACATATGAGGCATTCAGTCGACGCTTGTCGTGAGTTCCCCGACTCTCCTCTTGATGTGGACATCATTAGTTAAATAAAGCCTTAGGAATACTTTATCCTTGTTAGCTTAGGTGTTTGTGTTCCAGAATGTTCTTTTGCCTTTATATAAACTAAGTAGTGCAGGAGGAAGGGGGTATTGAATGATAAAAACACTCTTTTGAAGCTTTGAGAAAGCTCTCTTCTTCTTCCCTGGATTGGGAATTCTAAAATCCTTCTTGCAGGTATCATCTTCCGACGATCCACTACATCAGTTGGTATCAGAGCCTGACGCTTGTGAAGATCGATGGACTGCGGAAGAAGGTCGGCTATCGACGACGATCGAAGCCGCAAAACAAGATTGGCAGTCGACGACGATCGACGCCAAGGAAGGTGGGCTGCCGACGATGCTCGGAGCCGAATCGCCTTCTATCAAGCTCAATCGAAGAAGTCG